>CM070781.1:11018337-12329170 GCA_036346955.1 Dipus sagitta
GCCTTTTTTTATACACATCCTTAGTGTGTACTCAGGCTCATTCTAGGTACTCAGAACTCAGCAACAAAGCACAAGCCTTCATAGAGCTTCCATTTTAAAGAAGACAGATGACACAAAAGAAGTGAGTAACCAGATAGTCAGAACAGTGTAGGCCAGTGTCCTCGGGCAGGAACATATTTGGAATCTTGGGAAGCAGAATAAACCGTAGGGTCAGAGGTGAAGGAGCAGAGAAGAGGAGGCAAAATGTAGGATAGCACAGGGAGAGACAGGCCTCCAATAGTCTTGTGGATCATTCTAAACTTTAGTGCAGAGTAAGAAGTGAAGCCACTGAAGGGCCCTAACAGATTGCCATTTATGTGGTGGTGTCTCCATGGACAGAAGGCAGGAAATGGTGGCAGTGGTTTAAACAGAAGATAATGTTGAAAAGGACAAAGGTGACAATAATGGAGATGGCGGAAAATGGAAAGATATTTGAGTTCCAGTTTCAGGGGAACCAAGAGCATTGCTAATGTGAGATCATCAAAACAAGAGAATCAAGGGGCTTCTGAAAGAACTTTCTAGTAACACTCGTGACAAGGAAGTGTGGTCTATAAATGGAATGAGATCAGGAGCTGGAAATAGACTGTGAGGTTTGTTTATTAGGTATATATATAGAGATCACAGGAGCATGGGCAAATGTGAGTCTGGTGTTCAGGAGGGCTAGGCTAAAAACAGAACTTTTTAGTTATTGGCTGGATGCACTGAAGGAGGTGGGGGAAGTGCAGATAAAAAAGTGAAGTGAACCGAGGAAGCAAAGACAACACATGTAAGAGAATAGAAGAAGGAGATTGGCGAGTAACAGAAGCTGAGAATTGACAGTGATATTAGACACTGGTAGTTGCTGGCAACTACGGCAGTAGTGATTCCAGTGGAATGGTTGAGCAGAAGTTAGAGGAAAATAAGAGGAATAAAACTGTATGTGTTGAGACAAGGTCATTTATTCAAGGAGATTTTGCTATCAGTAGGAGCAGACAAATGACACACTTCTCCAAAGAGAAATGATAATATATAATGCATTTATGATATACACATGGTATATATACAGAAAAAATGCATTAATACTACATATATTGTTTATATATAAAGTATATGCTATTATATAGTAATGTTATATACACTTACATTCTTACATATCTTTATATATCTTTATTGATGTACATTGATGTATATTGATTCACATATAACCAATCCTTTCAAGAGAAAGCAATGTATGCAAGACAGAAGGGAGAATTGCAGATGCAATACTATTGAGTACAGGGGAGAAGATATAAGCTCTGAATAGGAGGTAAAAGCGTGGCCTTGGATAGAAGCACCAGTAGTTGCTTCTTAGTAACCAAGGGAAAGAAGAATGTGTGCAGGGGTGTGTGCACATGTGATGTGGGTATACATGTATGCACACTTGGGGTACGGTCCCTTTGGGTACCCTAAGTTGAACATTGGGTGTACTGTTCCATCACTCGTGCACCATTTCTTATTTTTAACCAGTCTCTTACTATTAACAGAGCTTGCTGTTTTTCATTAACACATGTAATTCCCTGGTCTCTTCTCCTCTTTGTGGGACTGGGGTTACAGGTATATGTGGCCACACCCAGCTGTTTACATGGGATCTGGAGATTCAAACTCGGGCCTTCATGCTTGCACAGGAAGCACACTTAACCACTGAGCTATCTCTCCAGTCCAGATCATTTGCCTCCCATTTATATAGGAATTATTTCCTACACTTCCATTCTGCTTACAATGTCAGGGAGATGAAGCTTGGTCCTTTGTCTATGACACTGCTGCACAACAGAATAGGAACCAGCAGGAGATAGATGTGTGAGTTGTACTATAGGCATGTGGATTCTACAAATGTGGGGGTCAGCTAGAAACCTTCAATTGAGAGGGGAGACCTCTAAAAAGGATTGGCTGGAACTATCAGGCAAAAGCTGGTACTATAGGAATTCTTTATCAGGAACACCTTGGCTTTATTCTTAAGTCCTTTCCACTGACGCAATCACTCCATGTGGATTGTTTAGGAAATTTTACTTAAAGTTAACAGATTACATAATTGAATCACACAAATAAAATATCTTCTTCCCAGCAAAGTCTTGATGAATAACTGGAGACTTAAATCTGGCCAAGAAAATATATAAAACAGACCATGACATCAGTGATGTCCCTAAAGCCTCTAGATCCACTGCTGGGAACTCTTTTCATGAGCAGGGAGGGGCCTACAAGGCATGAAAGGGGGAAGTGTAAGAAGGACCATCTTACAGTGCAGAAAGATTACAACTACATGCTTAAGTGGTGAGCAGTCTTAGAAAAGAATTTGAACAAACAGTACTAAAAATAAAATATGACTTTCTCCATTGCAAATCCACGTGAATTAGAGTTGTTCTCAGTGGAAAATAAAGCAAACTGGGTAGAACCCCAGAGAAAAGTTATTCCAAATTCCCCAGGACATCTCAGGAAAAGAATTATTTGTCCAGTATATAAAGATTCTTAAGTAATAGATTAAAATTCCATATTCAATCTTCCATGGAATTTATGATTAAGAAGTTGGCAAGTATTTATGGGCACCTAGCTGATACCCAACACTCAAGAACGAACGAACGAACGAACGAACGAACGAACAAAAGAAAGAAAGAAAGAAAGAAAGAAAGAAAGAAAGAAAGAAAGAAAGAAAGAAAGAAAGGAAGGAAGGAAGGAAGGAAGAAAAGGAGAAAGAGAAAAGGAAAGAAATGATCAGTTCCTATAACCCCTGCACAGAAGAAAATCTATTTGAGAACTTCCTTCAGTTAGCATTGTTTCCCTTGAATGTGACAGAGCACCGAACTCAAGTGCATTGAACCCAGGCAGGGGTGGGACTTCTTATCAGACAGGATGGAAGAGCAGGTAGATCTGACTGCAGGTTGTATTGAATCCAGGCACCCACACATGCCCTCTGAAGATTGTCTTCCCTTGACTCTTGGGTTACTTCACTGAGGCATCTTCACTATTCCCCAGCTCTCTCCCTACAGTGTGAGATGGAGAGACTCCCGCAACTGCAGGTCTACATCCTTGTAGCTCAGCCATCTCAATCCTGAAGACTCCTGGCTCCCAGGGTTGAATAACTTGCAGAGCTGAGTCTCAATGGACTGCCTCAGTCACTTGCCCTCCAAAACTCATCATTATGGCTGAAGCAAGGGAGTAGCCTGGAGCTTCTGGAGATGGAAACATAGGGTGTAAGGGAAGGTGAAGGAGAGGTCACCAAAGGTAAACTGACAAGCTCTTCCAGAAGGGGGTGGGGATCAGGGCATTAGGTAAATGACAAGAACCAGTGTCATGAACATAGACTTGACAACTTGGGTCCCAGAAACTAGTGTAAGTCAGAAGAGAAATGAGAATTGCTTATAGCCTCCAGTCCTAACTGTGGGCTGTTTGCCATCATGGGGCAGGGGTAATAACCCTTCACTGTGTCTCACGACTAACATAAGTGTTGTTAAAACTTAAATTAAAGCAGATAGGGCTAGATATCTGGCTTAGCAGTTAAGACACTTGCCTACAATGCCAAAGGACCCAGGTTCGATTCCCCAGGACCCACATAAGCATGATGCACAAGGCAGAGCTTGTGTCTGGGGTTTGCAGTGGCTGAAGGTCCTGGTGTGCCCATTCTCTCTATATATCTGCTTATTTCTCTCTCTCTTAAATAAGTAAATAAAAATTCTAAAAAATTAAGGGAGATAACACATTTGAATACTCCTGATGGACAATAAACTTGGTATACAAATAAGGTCTGATGAAAGCTTTATGGATAGGGTGGGGCTTTAGGCTGAATAGGGGAATTAGGAAGGAAGGGGCAGGGTCAAGAGAAAAGAGGGTATGATGTAACTATATGAAATATGTTGTTACTAATAATAAGGAAGGGACGAATGAAGAAGTGTTCCTACATGGGCAGTGGACCCCAAAGGTAAGAAGACATTGGCTCTGTTTGGCTGATGCCCAATGCCCATGACCCTTTGTGAGGGTGAGCTGACTTACCAGCACTGAGAACTGTGGCTTGTTCCTTTCTTGTCGTGTGACTTTGAGAAACTGGTTTAGCCTCTGATTGCCTCAGTTTCCCTTCTGTAAGGTGCTAGAATAATATGACCTCCTTCATTGGATTATGATGTTATGTAGATAAACCTCTGGGCATATTCTAAAGTTCAACAAATAGAAAATGCTGTTGTGTCGCAGAACCAACTGAGCAAGAAAGATTCTTAATATCATGTTTTGTGTTAAAAAACTGGTGCAAAGCTGGGGAGACAACTCAGTTGGTAAAGTGTTGCCTTTCAAACATGATGACCTGAGTTACATCCCCAGAACCCATGACTTTTTTTGTTTGTTTGCTTTGTTTTCTTTTTAAAAACCAGATGATGTAGCAGTACACAGTTGTAATCCCTGCACTGGAGAGACAAAGACAGAGACAGTAGATCCCTGGGGCTTGCTGGCCAGCCTGTCCAAGCTACCTGGTGAACTGCAGGCCTTTGAGAAAACATGTCTCAACAAAGGTGAACAAGGTTCCTGAGAAACAGCACACAAGGTTGTCTGTTAGCTTCCATATGCTTGTGTGCGCGCACACGCACACGCACACACACACACACACACACTAAGGAAAATCCTGATGCATAAGGAATTAAGTTGACAGCATGGAATTTGAAACCAGGTCTGATTCTAGAACCCGTGGTGTGTCCACCGGCATTGCAGCGCCGTGAGCACAGGCAGGAGGGGGGGAAGAGGAGAAGAACATGACAACGCCTGCATGAAGGGTCTGAGGAGAGGACTCCATGGGGACAGTGCTTGCTGTGCCAGCATGAGGGCCTGAATTCCATCCCCAACACCCACCTAGAATTATGGATGTGGTGCCTGTGCCTGTGATCCTAAGCAAGGGAAGGCAGAGAGGGGCTTCCTGAGGTTCACCAGCTAGGTAGCCTACTAATTCAGTAAGCTCTAGAACCACAAGACCCTATTTCAAATAAAAAGGTGGAGAGAAATTGACAAAGGCACTCAACATTAATCTCTAACCTCTGCATGCATATGCACATATGTGCAAGCACATCCCTACACATATGAATACCCCCCCCCACATACACGCATAAAAGAAACCTGTATGAATGTCCAAGTCTTTAGCTTAGACTTACTTTCAGAAGGACTTAAATAGGTGTTCCAGAATATTCCTTCAGCCTTGGAATAAATGATAATAATTTGAATGGATTTCTTAGAAAATATTTTAGGGAGGACAAAGAGAACTGAATATTTTAGCACTGTGCCATAGGTATCAAGCTGAACTTCAATATTCTCTGTCACAATGCAAACACACTCCATCTCTTACAAGGGGAATGAGATTCACATGAGTTTGATGCATGACCCACATCTGTGCACACCTTAGAGACACTAGCATATTTCCCTGTGTTCTTTCCCCTCAACACCCTGGGGGTGGACTCAAGCATCAGCTCAGCTCCCCATCCCAGGCACAATAGAGCTACAGACACCTAGTGTGTGAGCCAAGCCCTTCTCCCCAAACCAAGTGACCCTCCTGTCCATCACAGAATCCTACTGCACAGAGATGAGTCCCCCAATGACATTAGGCCCAACCTGCACATTTCTTAAATCCTTGGTTATAGTCTCATCCCACTAGATCCCAGCTCAGCTGCTGCAGAGTGGCTAGATGCAGCCCTGCATCTCACAGAGTGCTGCCACGAAGCTCAGCAGGCAAAGGAGCTGGGTGGTATAGCAGGACATCAGTAGCTCTGCCTCATGATGGACCTCTTAACCTCTCCATTGCCTACAATAACTGCAATATAAAAAGAGCCCAAGGGGGGCTGGAGAGATTGCTTAGCAGTTAAGCGCTTGCCTGTGAATCCTGAGGATCCTGGTTCAAGGCTCAATTCCCCAGGGCCCACGTTAGCCAGATGCACAAGGGGGCACACGCGTCTGGAGTTCGCTTGCAGAGGCTGGAGGCCCTGGCGCACCCATTCTCTCTCTATCTATCTGCCTCTTTCTCTCTCTGTCGCTCTCAAATAAATAAATAAAAATAAACAAAAAATTAAAAAATAAAAAGAGCCCAAGGACTGGGGAGATGGCTTAGTGGTTAAGGCACTTGCCTACAAAACCTAAGAACTCATGTTTAATTCTCCAGGTCCCACATAAACCAGATGCACAAGGTGATGCAGGCATGCAAGGTCACACATGCACACAAGGTGGGCCATGCATCTGGAGTTTGATTGCAGTGACTGGAAGGCCTGGCTCACCAATTCTCTCTCTCTTGCTCTTGCTCTCTTGCATTAAAAAGAGGAAAATGCCAAGTCTGTTGAGCTTGCCTCAAAAAAACAACAAAAAAAAAGAGTTCAAGAAGAATTTGAAAGAGAACATGGGAGAAGAGAGAGTAACAGAAATATAGGTGAATGCTAAGCCAGGGGTTTGTGATCTCCCAAAAAAGGAGTTTGACATCACTTGCAGTGAATACCTGGAGACAAAGACCAGGGAGGCACATCACTTACTGACTGGGGGCAGCTGGACCCAACACTCTCCCAGAGGCCATTCTGCTGCTATATCTTACCAGGAAAGCCAACATACCCATAGGAAAGCTAAAACTGAAATATTCTTGACCAGAACTTCCCAGCCCAAACACTTTTCAGAATCACCTGAGAGGCAGTTGAATGCAGATTCCTGAGCCCCACATCCCAAACTCTTAATTCTGAAAAGAGAGGAGAGCCCCTCTGGAAACTCTGAGGACAAATGGGTTTGAAAGCACTACTCAAGGTCCCTTCCTTGCTGTATGCTCTGGGACAAGACAGACCACCTCTCTGAGGCCATTCTCTTAACTTTAAAGAGAATTAGACATACTTATTTCACAAGGTAGTTGTGAGGACTATGAGATGTAAGAGCATTAGCGCCCAACACAGGCCTATTCACATTCAGTCCACAATGAGGAAGCAGAGAGTAATGAATGATGCTGCTCAGCTAGCTTCTCCTTTTTATAAAATATGAAAGATGTCCAGCCCATGGAATGGTATCACCCACAGTTAAAGTGGGTTTCTCTTCTGTCTCTGCTACCCTCAGCACTGAGTTCCCAGGGGTTCACAGCTGTGCCCAGTTTTTTAAATATATTTTTTTATTTATTTATAAGCAAAGACAGATAGAGAAAAGAGAGAGAATGAGCACACCAGGGCCTCCAACCACTGCAAACTAATTTCAAATGCATGTGCCACTTTGTGAATGTGCATCTGGTTTTATGTGGGTACTGGGGAATAAAACGCCATGTCATTAGGCTTTACAGGCAAGTGCCTTTACTGTTGAGCCATCTCTCTAACCATCCCCACCCCCATGTTTTTTTAAAGTGAGTACTGGGCTGGAGAGATGGCTTAGTGATTAAGGCACTTGCCTGTGAAGCTTAAGGACCCATGTTCAACTCTCTAGGTCCCATGTAGGCCAGCCACAGAAGGTGACACAAGTGCACAAGGTTACACATGCGCACAACAGAGCACATGCATCTGGAGTTCAACTGCAGTGGCTGGAGGCCCTGGCATGCCAATTCTCTCTTTCTCACTCTCCCTCTCTCTCTCTCTCATAACAAAATAATTTTTTTTAAAAGTGAGTACTGACGATTGAACTCTGGTCCTCATGTTTGCACAGCAAGCAGTCTCACCCACTGAGTCACATCTCCAGCCCATATTTTCATGCTTTTATTGGTGAGAAAGTCTATGTGACTTTTCTAGCACCACACCATTAGTGATTTAAGCTGCTGGTGTGATTTTCAAAAGGCATTGTGTGATGATGATACATGTTCCATGCCTCTGATGAGCAGGCTGGATTTTAGGAAAATGGTTCAAGCACTAAGACATCTTCCATTATCACTAGGTTCAACAATCATTCAGAGATGGAAGGTTTAATTTTTCAAAAATTTTTGGGTTGAACTCACATTTCTTGTATTGTAAGGATAAAAAAAGACAACTGCAAAAAGAAAAAAGTGAACACATTTACAGACTATAAATTGCAATGACTGGAAGGCAGCATCTCCCATAGCTCTTTGAGAGATAAAGATGATCAGGGTAATCTATCATCAATCAGCCAACTGTGCTTGGGGAGAGTAAATAATGTTGTCAGCAGCACTCAGTTCAGTACATAGGAAGATCTATGTATAGGAGAGGAATCAGAAAGACACAGAAAAGGATTAGGTTCCATTGGTTTCTTTTCTGGTGAAGATGAGAAATCTGAAACTCTGTAATAGAGACCCTTAGCATCAGAATTTCTCCATTTCCCCTCCAACAATGGAGCAAACCTTTGGAGCCAGTCTGCCTTGGATTAATTATGACTCTCCTCATGGTCACCTCCATTCCCAAGCTCTCTCATGTTTGCTAGAGAAATCGTTTCTTCTCTTCTGCAGAGGTCAGGAGGCCATTTAGCAGACACTAGCTTCATGAAACAGAGGTTTGTGTACTGATGGAACTATATGCTCACAGTGACCCACCTTGGACTTGTGTTTATCACAGGCACTCAGGAACTCATCACCTTTACCACCTTACACTGTCACTGCCTCTGCCGAGGCTTTAGAGCCCATCGCGGGAGGAGCAGAGAGCATGTTTGTGATGCATGGTACTTCTGCACACAGCTTTCTACCCAAAAAACTCATGGGGCTAGACCAGGCCTACCTAACTTTGGGGAATAAGAATTGGTGACCCTTCTAAATGGCCCTGAAGAGGACAGGACTGGAAATGCAGGAGAGCATACACCCAGAGCTGTGTAGCATCCATATAAACAGTCAAAATATTCTTATAAAAGTCCATTTACATATTGCAGACTATAGAGGAGAAATAAGGGACAGATACATGAGAAGAAATCAGAAAAATTATGTGGAATTTGTCACTTAGGAATTGTCTGTGCTTGAAAGTACCTACCTGGGGTGGAGAAGTGAAGAAGATGGTGAGGAGGCATGTGGCTAGCATCACATCACAAGTTGTATCTTTGAGGGCTTTCTTGTATGTCAAGCTGGCTTCCTGACAGCCAAAACCAAATATGAATGAGGCATTTCACCAGGGTAGGTTGAGGAGAAAGACCAGGAGGCAACTGCAACCCTAACTTGGACCTGGTCAACCATGCCTTCTGTGGTACTTTGAATGTAAGTTATCCCCCCACAGTTTCTCCACTCATGTGTTTTAATGCTTAATTCCCAGCTGGTGGCACTGTTCCGGAAGAGTTGTGGAAGCTTTGGGAGTTGGAGCCTTGCTGAAAGAGCGGTATCGTGGGGGCAGGCCTTGCTACACTAAGCTAGCTCTCTCAGTTTTCTTCGTGCTTACATGAAAACGTGTCTTATTATAGCGCCTGCCATGCTTTCTCCACCATGATCAAACTTCCCCTTGAAACTGCAAGCCAAGCTGAGCCATCTCTCCCATCCCCCAAACTAATCCAAAACTAACCCTTTCCTTCTATAAACTGCTTCTGGTCAGGTATTTTATCCCAACAATGAGAAGGCAACCGGTCCATTCCAAGTTCCCATCTCCACCCTACTGTTGATAAAACAACTGGATGCACCTCTTCCTGCTTGAGTTACACCAAGACAGGAGCCAGACAAAGGTCCTAGCTTGGATATTACAAAATGGCTGCATGGGAAGTAACATAAATACAGTAGATAGATAAAAACTTATTTCCACCATAATTGATCTACCACCAGACAACAGAGCTTAGTTTTCATCAGGTTGAAATGAATTAGCAACACAGTTTTACAGGGGAAAAATAAGTTGTTAGAAAAAGCAAATATGATCAAAGGAGAAATAAGATGAATACCAGTTGAAAATTTGTGCTGGCAGAGCTCAGAAAAATCAATTGAAGATAAAAGAAAAATAATTACAGAGACAACTGTCAAGTCTACTATTTTCTGGTTTATACCAGAAAATAGATTAGTACCTCTGAAAGCACACAAAAAGAAAAAGAACACAAAATGAAAGAGAAAGGAACAAGGGGATAAAATGATGACAGATGATACAAGCAAGAAAACAGAGGCTGACATTCTCAAAGTGGTGTTCTAAATAGAAACCAGGCTAAGACTTACATTCAAGTCTCTTGAACTAGGAGAAGCAAAAATCCCAACACAAGTATTTACCTGAAAGTAATGTCTTTAAGTTGATTCTAACGTGTCCTTTACTTCTGGTAAATTCAAGTAGACATAGGCTTGGTAACATTGATAAAGTAGTGTGGACAATGTGAACTATTTTGTAGGATGAATACCTATCAAGGTTACCTACATATCAAGGGAGAATCTAAAACAGTCAAAAAAATGATGGCAAAGGCATTTCTGAGAGGAGGAAGCTTATTTTTCTTTGTTTATTTTTCTGAAATCCTAAAAGTTGTATGAGCAGTTACATTTCTGCAGATACTCTCCTACAGATACTATCATACCCTAGAAAACTTCCTGTCCCTGTTCCACAAAATCTGATGCAGAAATAGCAGCCTGTTCTTCCCAGAGGAAACGTGCCCAGCTCTTCCTCATCTTGCAGAGCAGCATACTCAGCTCTGGGTTTCTCATCCCAAACCCTGAGTGGTGTCCTCATCCTATCAATCCCTGACACATGTAGGAATGCTTCATGAGTGTCCTAGAGCTGCTGCAACAATTTACTGCAGCAGAAGCTCATGAGGCCAGACGTCCAAATTCAAGGCCTGGACCTAGTTCCCTCTGAGGCTGAGAGGGAGAATCCATCCCTTACTTTTCCTCCAGTTTCAGATTCTACCAGCACTTGTGGTGGTCTTATATTGTAGGTGCCCTACTCCATGTTAGTTTTCTTCTATTCTTAGGACATATATGAATTTAGCAAGTGTCCTTATCCATGACTATCCCATCTCAACATCCAATGTTCTCCATGAACCCTATTGCTAAAGGTCACATCCACAGGTTTAGAGTGAATGAGTCCTTAACTGACTCTATGTAAGCCCTATTTCTAAAGAAGAGCATGTCAATAGCCTTGAGGTGGACATGTCATTTGGAAGGCAATCATACCACCAATCACAAGAGTCTCCTAAGTGGTATAAAAATCAAAACTGAGAGTTTCTCCTTTGAAGGAGTCATTGGCTCAGAGAACTATCTATGTGGTAAAAGTTTCACACAATCCCAAGGCCCAAGGATCCCAGAAGAACACAGGTATGTCTGAAACCTGGCATATCTGTATGATGGTTTGGATTTGGAATGTCTTCTGGGCTCATGTGTTTGAGTAGTGGGTCCCTAGTTCCTAGACTTGTTTTGGAAGGTTGTGAAACATTTTGGACTTGAGATATAGCTGTAAGATATAGGGTCATAGAAGTGGGGCTTAGTGGTTAAAAGCTAGTTCTGATCCTGGCCCAAGCTCTTTGCTTGTCTGCTGAGATGTAGAGAGTCACCGAAGGGTGATCTCACCACCATGGGCTCCTCCATGTTGCCTCCACCACGATGGACTATGTCTTCTCAAACTAAGAGCCAAAATTCACTCCTCCTTTACTTGATTCTGTCAAATATTTGGTCATAGTAATACAAAAAAGCAGTTAATATAAGCTGGGCATGGTGGCGCACACCTTTAATCCCAGAACTTGGGAGGCAGAAGTAGGAGAATAACCATGAGTTCAAGGCCACCCTGAGACTACATAGTGAATTCCTGGTCATCCTGGGCTAGAGTGAGACCCTACTACCTTGAAAAACCAAAAAAGAAAGAAAGAAAAGTTACTATAGAGCATCAATTATTGCTTTAGGATATGACATTAGAAAAATCACTTTACTTTTCTGAGTCTTGATTTTCACCAGAAAAGAATCTCTAGTGTAAAGCTGGGTGAATATAAAATGAGGTATAGAAATAATATCTACAAAGTACTTCACAAGGTATCTAAAATATAGCACATATTTATTATTCTAGCATTATAAACTATAACCCAGAAAGATTATTCCAGAGAGACCTGCTTCAGTGAGCTCACTCTAAAAAAAAAAAAAGCAAAAACAAAATGAAATCACATTAGTCAGTGAACATGATCACTTATACCATATGTTCTTTGATTTTTGATGTGTGCTTGGGACTTAAACATAACATGGTGGTAGCGGAACTGACTATAGTAGGGTGGTCATTTCATTCTTAATAAGAACCAAGATCATGGGAACCAATCTGGGGGACTGGTCCAATTATCTTTGCACAAAAGCCTTCATCATGGCTCTTATCTGGCTAACTATGTCTGCACAGCATGGTGGAAACCATTCCTATATCAGGTGACAATGTAATGACACACTGCACAGAATTTGAGATCAAGACCACTATTCCATGGCACATAGCATTTTCCATTAGGCTCAGCAACTGTTTCAATTTTAATATGCATAGAGGTACTCAAACTTCAACAATTTGCATAATTTTTCAAGGAATTTCTAAAGGATTGGGCTATCACATGTCCTCATTGATGAGTGGATCAGTTGGGGATGCTCCAACATACCTGAATGATGGGGGCATTTCCATCTTTCCACATAACAGGAAGGTGAATGGTCACCAACATTGGTTCAGCTGTTCATTAAAGCCACTAGAGACCTAGGCTGCCTCTCTATTCCCACTATTTCATCCTCAGAGTATTAGGTTTCATGCTTGTGCTTCTCATCAAGTGACAGCAAGCTGGCTCTGCATTTTAGATAGCACATGTCTAGAGACAGACAGAAATAGGGATTTGCCAATTGAGGCTGTCTTTGGCCCTTCAGAATTCCCCATGAGGTACCTTCTCACACCCTATTGGTTAGAGGTAGCTCTACTAAGTGCCTCCCAAGATATAGTTTCACAAGTTCAAGGTTCTGGTGACAAAGGTAGTTGGCAAAGTAATATTAATTTAACATTATATGGCACAAAAAGAGACCTGGAAAGCTCAGAAAACTCCAGTACAGGAAGCCCTGTTGCTTCCTTCTCATCAGTGACTTGTGAAGCCTTGTCGTGCTTTGTGCTCAGTATTGGTAATGAGTAGAAAATAAAAGGCTCAGGAAACATTGCAGAAGAAAGAATTTAAGAGCCACAGGGTGGAAAGGTATACTCTGAAGCATTATCCCCACCACAGAAACTGGTGCATTTATGACCTCACAGTAAATGCTAACACCACCACTTAGAAGGGCCCTCAGTGGAGGGAGGTGGGGAAGAGGAAACAATAGGGTATATTCCAATAGGAATATGACCAATATGTAATATGTTCAGATAATTAAGTTCTCAATTAATAAAATAATAAGTAAATCATTGAACAGAATTTTCTTTAAAAATAAAGATGACCGTAATTGAGTTGAAGATAAAAATTGAATAGTGAGTGATCTCTTAAAAATGTACAGGCAGGGCTGGAGATATGGCTTAGCAGTTAAGGCACTTGTCTGTAAAGCCAAAGGAGCCAGGTTCAATTCCCCCACACCTATTTAAGCCAGACATACAAGGTGGAGCATGCGTCTGGAGTTCCTTTGCAGGGCTGGAGGCCCTGGTGTGCACATTCTCCTCTCTCACCCTTTCTCTCTCACTCTCTTTCTCTGCTTCTCTCTCTCAATCAATCTCTCTCTGAAATAAATAAAAATAAATAAAATATATTTTACAAATGTAAAGGCAGCCATAGCCTTCTCCTGCTTCATTCACAATGATCCCATAAATTTAAACTCACTAGAGCCTTCAAAAGACTCTTGTAAGTTGGTCCATATTCAGTCCCTCTAGTCTCTGACATCCCCTCCCATGCTCTCTCCTCTATTGCCTCTGTCTCCTGCTGTAATTGTTCCTGCTATATCTTCACCTGTTAGCTTCTGCAGAGACCTTTCAACCCCATATTCACTGGTCACACACTTGCTTGATTTAGATGGTTTCCTCCTCAGAGAAACCTGTGGTACCCTCCTACACTAGCTGCCCATCCCCTCCCTACCACATGTTGTCCGAGTGATAGTTTAGTCTTTGCATCACTTATGCTTTTTGAATTTGTCACTTGGTTGATGTCTGTCACTGCACTATGCTATTCTCTGAAGGCAGGACTTTCATTTGTCCTATTTTTTACAGTTTTCCTGGATGCCCTTTTCACATGAAAAGTGCTCAGTTGAAAGAGGGAGGGAGAACAGAGCCAAGAGCCCAGATGAAAAATACCCAAGGAGAGCCAGCATCAGACACAAGCACAGTATAATAGTCTAAGAATAGAAACACTGAGCGCTCACCACAGTGCTGGGTAGTACAGAGGAAATGAAGATGAAGCACAGCTGCTTGCTGCCTCAGACTTGCTTATTGTCCACCCAGGAAGACACGCATGTATAGAGCAAGAGATTCTATAAAGGGAAGTGAGAGGAAAAGAGGGCAGGGCTGAGTATGACAGCTGCCAGCTTCAAAAGCCCTAATTAGAAAATGGTGCAAGTATTTCACCAGCAGGATGCTCGTTGCCGTGTAATTGTCAACAACAAAAATCAACAACAGCCAACCATCCAAGATAGGAAACAGTGAAAACAATTCCAATATATCCACATGATATAATTTTAAAGTTATGTTGCAAAATTACATTTTATTACAAGAAAATTGATTAGATTAGCAAGGGGCAATTTGATACACAAAAAGTATGCATGGGCAAGAGGAAATATATATCTTTCCAGCTGTAGATCTTCAACTGATAATAAGTTGTTTCTGGGTGGTCTGATTACAGCTGATTTCAATTATCTTCCTTTATTATCTTTATACTCCATTTTTTTTCTCTAATTAATATGTTTCAATTGAGCAAGCTTTCTTCAACTTGGGAAAACTGAGTTAGGGTCAATGTTTTAAGTTCAATCTTAACATTATCAGAGTGCTAAATATCACTATTTCTCTGCAAAGAGAGAACTGCTCTTAAGTATTTCATACACACACAGATGTTCAAGAGACTTAGCTGGGTGTGGGGATTTTACCAAGAGTACAGTCACAAATAGCCTTTAACTTGAGGGACAAGAGCACCTTAGGGACCTAAGAAAAACCCGTTGTAGCCAGTATGTTCCTTAGAGTTATCCTCAAAACTTACGAATTTGGTATGATTCTTCCATTTTAGGGACAAGTATTCTGAAATTCAGGGAGGCCAGGAGACTTACCTCATTGCTTACAGGGAGTAGAAGATTCTGCTTCATTCCAAAGACCTTGTCTGTCCACCTGCACTACAGTTCATTACTTTCCATAATGTTGGCCTTGAGCCTGTATGTGTGTTAGACACTTAGAGAACAGCTAATCCAGTGGTTATCAGACATTTCCCTTTAGTGTTATTCTTAAGTCATTACTTTGAATGAAAGCCTCAAGCAGAGGCAAAATTAAATAAGATATTAAATGTACTGTGATATATGAATGAGCAGTTATAGAAAATCTAGTGAAATGTGAATGGTCTAGGCTTTAATAATTACTATAAATATGAATACAAACATGTATATATAGAGACACATAAAATATAAGATAAAAAGGAGTTGCTCTTGGGGAATGTTGGAGGTGTTGGGCACCTATCCAATCACAAACACCCCTTCCATGTCAGCCCCAAAGAAGATTCTAGATTCTGAGAGCACTGGAGATACCACTGAGGTGATCTGTTTACCTGATAGTCAGTTAAGAAGAGCACACTTCAAGAGTCATCAGCAAAGTGGAATAGAAGCCCAGTGTTAAAAGGTGAATGTTTGTTTTTATCAAAATTTATATGTTTAAGCCTCCATCCTCAAGAAGATGGAATTGGGAGATGGAGAACTTGGAAGGTTATTCGGATTAGATGGGATCCTGAGGATAGGGCTCCCAGGACAGACTCAGTGACTTCATAAAATATATATATATATTAGAAAACACTTGCTGTGGTAGTTTGAATATGCATATTCCCCATAGACTCAAGTGTTTTATAAAAGCTTGTAACATGGGTCTCTGGCTGCCTGGCTAGAGAAAGTACTACTGGAAATGGATCCTGGTATCTAGCCCAAAGGTGTGTTTGGGGGTAGATCTAAATTTCAGCGAGGTATGCAGAAAGGTCTGACCTCTGGGGTCCTACTTGCCATTGTTTTTGTGCTTGCTGCTTTCTTGGTGTTCACTGGCTGGTGGTGATATTTCTCCCTGTACTTGGATTTCTACTAGGAAACCAGCATCTTCCACCATTGATGGAACTTCCCCTTGATCTATGTGCCTGAAATAAGTCCCTTCCTCCCATAATGTGTGTCTTATTTGGATGCTGATCCCAGAAATGTAAAGTTGTCTACTATACTTGTGCGCTCTCTCTCTCTCTCTCTCTCTCTCTCTCTCTCTCCCCTCGCTTACTCTCTCTCTGCAAGTCCAGGAGTGCACAGTAAGAAAGCAATTGTCTGAAAGGAAAGAATAGGACCCTTGTCATGAAGCTGACTTGGCAGCACATTCATCTTGTATTTCTAGCTTCTAAAGCTGTGAGAAATTTTTCTGTGTTTATACCACCCAGGCCATGGCATTTGGTTTTGGTAGAACGAACTCACTAAGATGTGCAGTGTTCCCTAGGACAATACCACCTCCAGATGGATTTCCCAGCTCAATTTTAATCCAATTGCAAGATACCATTCTCTAAAATTGCTAGATTTGGCAAAAACAACAACAAATTTACCTTCTTTCATCAAGCATCTCTATCCCTAAAAGGCTGCATACAAATGCAATATTATTGAAATAAATAGAGTGCATTTTCCTTTTGTGTCAAGGTAGTCAGGTTTACATTGCTGGCAGAAATCACCCAACCAAGAGCAACTTTTGAGAAAAAAAAAAAAGGGTTTTTTGTTTTTTTTTGGCTTACAGACTTGAGGGCAAGCTCAATGATTGCAGAGAAAATGATGGCATGAGCAGAGGGTGGACATCACCCCCTGGCCAACATAAGGTGGACAGTAGCAACAGGAGACTGTGCCAAAGACTGGCAAGGAAAAACTGGCCATAATACCCATAAGCCCACCCCCAATAGTACACTGCCTCCAAGAGGCTGTTAATTCCCAAATCTCCATCAGGAGTTAATTCCCAAATCCAACCTAGCATTCAGAACACCTAAGTTTATGGGGGACACCTGAATCAAACCACAGGTTATTTGCTTTATTCTTTGGGGTATCACTCTATCACTGTAGCATTGGGCTTCAGTGTCAAGCTTTGTATCAAAATTATCTGGGAAACTTCATGGACAGATACAGACAACTCTTAAGTCATTAAATCTTGTGAATGAGTATTTAAGTTACCTTTGTATTGCTGGGACAAAACATCTGACCAAAAGCAGCTGATATCCTGGAGGAAAGTGTTTTGGCTTAACCTTGAGGGGAAGCTTCATGATGGTAGGGGAAGCATGGCATGAGCAGAGGCTGGACATCACAATCTGGCAGGTGGAAAATAGCAGCAAGAGAGTGAGCTGAACTCTGCAAAAGGGGAAACTGGTTATATATAACCGCAAATTCCATCTCACAACATCATAGCAAGCCTACCTCCCAATTGTTACCACCTGGGTACCAAGCATTCAGAACACATGAGTTTATGGGGGCAGGCATCTGATTCAAACTACCATGGTGTATCACTAATAACTTTATGTATTTATTTCTTGCTCCCATTTACAGTGGTATTCTCAAGGAAAGAAAAATGGGAGATGAGAGATGAGGTATTTTCACTATATGTGCATTTATTCTATTAAAATTTCTAAAATCATTGTGTATGTAGTGTAGTAGGGAACTCTGAATCAAGTGAGACACTATATGACCTTTCAATAACAGGACACTGCATATAATCAGCTTACAGCTGGGGGAAGTCTACACAGTTTAATTTCCTAAGTGAGAGTGTGAGTTGTAGATCATGACATTCCAGGGGCTGGCTGCTTCTGCCTCAGGTAGCACATGACCTTGTGAGCGTTTTATTCCCTTTCCTGAATATTCCATCTATGAAATGTATACAATAAGATCTATTAAATTAGTCAGGGTTCTTTAGGGGAACAGAACCAAAAGAATGAATTGTATTATAAAGGGGATTTATTGGGTTAGCTTAAGGCAGTCTAACAATAGCAGTCTTCAGGTCCAAGAATCAAAGAACCTGGTAGCTGCTCAGTCCACCTGACTGGATGCCTCAGCAGTCTCAGTCCAGCACTGAAGGCCTGAAGGCTTCCTGGAGTCAACACTGGTCTTCAGTCCATGCTGGAAGATAGCAAGCTGCACTAGCAGCCAGGTGGGAGGAAGGGATTGTTTTTCCCCCAGAGCTTCCTTAGATGAATTACCTCCTCAGAAAGGGGACATCCACTCTAGGGGAAGGACTTCCTCCTTCAGTCAATCCTTCCTGGGCACAACTCAGAGACTCACCCAAGAGGAATGTCTGTAGATTCCTAAGTAGATCAGTTTGACAACAAAACTTAGCCATCACACCTACCATATTGTTTTTCTCATCACTATGACAAAATATATGACAAAAGCAACTTAAAGGAAAGAACTGTTTTTTGACTCAGAGTTTCAGAGGATATAGTTCATCCTGGGAAAGAAGGGGGAGGACGGGGAGGAGGCTAACAACGGTACCAACATGGCTTTATACACACTGTGTACATAACTAATAAAATAAATAAATAAGAGCTTCCAGTCAAAAAAAAGGGGGGGGACGGTGGATGGAGTGGCTCCATCCAGGCAACAGAAGAGTGAGCTAATGCTGGTCACATCAAGACATCTAGCCAGAAAATAGTGACAAAACAGGAAGCCGCGTGAATTCTATGCCCCCAGAGTCCCATCCTACTTCTTCCTGCTAGGTCCCACTTCCTAAACTTGCCACAGTCTCCAAAACAGTGCCACTAGCTGGAGACCAAGAATTCAAAACTTGAGGCTGTGGAAGATATTTCAGATTCAAACCATAATATTCCACTCCTGCCCACAAAGGTTCATGTATCTCATCATACAAGATGCATTCAATCCAACTTCAAAAGTACCCAGTCTTAACAAAATCCAAAATTGTCAAAAGTCCAAGTTTCAAAGTTGCTACTCAGACAAAAGGCAAAATCTTCTCTGAGTGAGAGTCCCTGTAAAAATCACAGAAACAAGCTATACACTTTCAATGTACGAGGGCAGAGGGAAACATTTCCATTCCAAAATGGACGAATAGGAAGACATCAAGGAAAGATGGACCAAAGTAGACCAAAACTTCTTGCACAAGCCTTAAAGCCTATCACTCCATTCTAGTATCCTGTGCTTGAGCAGCCCACTTTACTTGAAATGCACACAGCATCTCTCCAGCGTTCTCTGCTTAGTGCCAGCAGTTTTCCTCAGCAGATATTCCACAATCCTGGCATCTCCCACATATTGTGGTCTCCATCGCAACTTAGGCTTCACCTTTATAGTTTTACATGAAGCTCTTTCATAATTTCCATCCAGGGAATCTGACCCTTTTATACACATCACCTGGCTTCATAGTATTTTTATCTGGAATGTTGATGCAAAGTCTCTTATCCCATAAATCTTCATTCTGTATGTATGTAAAACCAAAGCCAATGCCATATTCTTGGACAGTGCTAAGTTCTATTGCCAGCTCATCATGAACTCAAGCACCCTGTGACTATGGCTGCAGTGGCATCAGTGTGCCAGAGTGCCCAGAAAGAGACTTCCCTTAGGGGGATGATTTTAAGGAGGGCATCCCTGTAGCTCTGTCTATCTTTTCATGAACTCTCATTGTTGTTGTTGCTTGATACAGGGTCTCATGTAGCCCTGGGAGGCCTTACACTTACTAGGTAGCTGAAGACAGTCTTAAAGTGCTGATCCTATACCTTCCAAGTGGTGGAATTACAGGCATTTGTCACTTACCCTACCTTTTTAAGTATTCTATTTTCAAATCAAAGTTCAAAAAACTAGATTTGCCTTCTTACCCTCTGAAGACCTTGATGAGTAAAGCTTCACCATTCTGGCACCATTGCAACTGTCCCTGATGCAAAGTGCTCTAATCTCACTTCTAATCTCACTTTAACGATGCTTACTTTTTAACAGTTATTACCACTTTCTCTGAAGAACATTCTTTGCCAGTAACTTTAAATTTGTTCTTACTCCTTTCATCACAAAACTTCATGTTTTTCGAATTTTTCTGCTCTGTTTCTTTGTTTTGCTCTGTTTTTCAAGGTAGGGTCTCACTCTAGCCCAGGCTGACCTGGAATTCACTACGGAGTCTCAGGGTGGCCTTGAACTCATGGTGATCCTCCTACCTCTGCCTCCCAAGTGCTGGAATTAAAGGCATGTGCCACCATGCCCAGCTCTGCTCTGTTTTTTTAATCTGAATTCTCACTATAAACTTTGCTAAAAGCAGCCAGCAGTAGCCACAAGTTAAATTCTGTTCTGTCTTGAAATTTCCTCCAGCAAATTAATTAGTTTTTACTATTGAATTCAGCCTCAGGCAGGTTTTTAGCACATGGCCAGTGTATTTGCCAGAATATAACAAAAATAGCCTCTGACTCAATTACTGATAATGTCTTTGTTCCCATCTGAAACTTTGTAGTACAGTCTACTATCAATATTTATGTTAGAATCCTGGTCTCCAAATTTCTCACAAGAATGGCCCATTAAGCTGTTCTTACAGCAATACACTTTGTACCTTCAAACTCTTCCACATTCCTCCCACAAGCCAGCTCCGAAGGCCTAAAACCCACCCTGGGCAGTTTCATCATACAAGGACTTTCTCTAGATAGCATTTATCTGTACTAGTTACTTTTCTCCTGACTGGAGGCAGCTGCTCACATCCTGGCAGCCAGACAGGAAGCCGGAAGTAAAAGGGATAGCATACAGCGATCATATACCACTAAGTACCCACATCCAGTGACCTGCTTCCTCTGGCAAGGTCCTAGCTCTACAGTTGCCACAAAATTGCACCACCAGCTAAGATGCAAACATGCAAAATCTTAGTGTATGAGGAATATTTTGTATTGAAATCAACATCTACATAAAGACTCAATTAAGATGATGTATGTAAATATTCCACATAGAGCATAGAAAAGAGAGAACACACAGTGAACAATAGGTAGGGCATTTTCCCTCATGCCCTTGTGCTAGAATAGAGGTTATTGAAGTGATCAGAACTGAATGATTTGGAAAAGCTCAACTTTTTTATGTCATATGAAACCAAATTGGTTGACTGAAAGGCAGGAAATATATTCACTAAAACCATTTCCACATGCTGTACTGAGTGCTAATGACCAGAATTTCTCCCCTAGCTTTCCTGCCATCTGAACTGATTAAAGACTTAGAATACCACAAGCATATTAATTTAGAGCTATAAATGTGCACATTCATAATTTTCTTGGATGTCTTCCAGTTCTGAAGCTTTGACTTATGTTTTTGCTTTATGTTTTCATTTAGCTAATTTCCCTTAGAGATGTAAATAACTATATTATTAAATATTCAGAAAATAAAGAGAAGGCAAAAATAGTTCATAATTCTTCCACTTTCACATAGTAGATAGCTGCTAATCTGTTAATATGTGAGCTATAACTATTAAAATCACAGTGAACACAATTTTGTTTTCCAATATTCCTCTTAACAATATACAGCAAATATTTTTCTTATTATGGCAGTCACTTTAACCATAAATAGTTACATAACACTTCATTGAGTGACTGTAACATCAGATATTTAACAATTCCACTCTGGTCTAGCAATTTGATTCATTCTAGAGTTTTTATATTTCTAATAATGCTGCAATGAACTTCTATGTAGATAATTAAGAATTAATTCCTTAGTCTAGATTCACACAAGTGGCAAGTCTTCATTTTCTTTGTTGTTTTTTTTTAATTTTTTGTTTATTTATTTGAGAGCGATAGACTCAGAGAGAGAAAGAGACAGATAGATAGAGACAGAGAATGGGCGCGCCAGGGCCTCCAGCCACTGCAAATGAACTCCAGACACGTGCACCCCCTTGTGCATTTGGCTAACGTGGGTCCTGGGGAATCAAGCCTCGAACCTGGGTCCTTAGGCTTCACAGGCAAGCACTTAACAGGCTAAGCCATCTCTCTAGCCCAAGTCTTCGTTTTTAGAGATACACTAACAAAAAGTATTTCTGCAACTAGTTAAACTTCAAAAAGATACAAACATTTCATGTGAATATGCTTCATCCCTGACTTTCAGAACAGTGAGGAAGAATGCCTCACAAAGCAGTCCCAAGGCAGTCTGTGACCCACCAGAGGCAGAGCTGCAAAGGGTCGGAGGGTTCCATTTATTCAGTTGCTAAAACTTCAACACCAATGGTTAATTATAACCAAGAGACAAAACGGAGGTGTGGAAAGCATCATTCCCTGTCATCCAAATTGAATCTCTCATTCCATACACAAAGAGGAAGGAAATTAAATTACCATTGTTCCCCACTGAAAGAAAAAAAAAAAACACGCTGAACATGCATATAAACAAGATGACCCTTTGATGTGTGTCAGCAATTATTTAATGATTTCTACCTATGCCTTAGTAGCAATCACTCATTCATCTTCCATTATTCCGGGGTGATGGTTGGTCACGTGATGAGCAATCACTTACACTAATAACTGTAGGCATTTATTGGATACCTGCAGTGCAGCAGTGCTCTTACAGCTCCTACATGCATACTCACTTCCATCCCATTTCTGGGCACACTGAGGCCCAGAAAGCATGCTCTTTCCTCACAATCACACAGCCAATCGGAATTGGAATGGGTCTTCAAACCCATGGCTTCAGAAATCATTATCTTTGGTGGAGCTAGAGCTCAGTGGTATAGTGCTTGCTTAGCATTCTTAAGGATCTGCACTGAATCTCTAGCAATGCACACATGTATACACACACACACACAATTGTCAATGAATCCCAGCAATTGTATTCTTGCTGTCTACAACTGAGGCAAGTTCTCATGCTTTCTAAGTTTTGCCGAACATTAATTTTCTTTGGCTTCTATAACAAATTAAGCCACACATGCTGACTTATGTCTTTGATCTCAGCACTTGGGAAGCTAAAGCAGGGTGATTACTGCAAGGTTAATACACCTGGGTTTCATAGTGAATTCTAGACCAGCCTGGGCCCTATCTCAAAAATAAGATTATCAGTGTCAGAGGGATGGTTCAGTAGGTAAGAGAACTTGCTGCATAAGCATGAGGACCCAAGTTCTATTGCCAGTACCCAATCAAAAGTCAGACCTAGTCAGATACACCTATAGCCCCTGTACTAAAGGGAGCAGAGACTTGAGGGAACCCTGGGGCTTCCTAGTCAGCCAGTCTAACCTAGAAACAGGGAGCTTCATGTTCAATGACAGGACTCTGTCTTAGGGAAACAACGCAGAAGAGTGATAGAAGAGGACACACTAACATCTTCCTCTGGCCTCTGCACAGTTGCACATTCGGCTCATGTATCTTCATAAACGTTCATACAGTACACACAACCAAAAAAATCAGTTTACTGTCTGAAAGTGGCATAGTCATTATCTAAGTCATTATCTAGATTATCTGGATGGTTCCCAGAGCTATGCTCCTGTTGGAGACTCTAGGGCAGAAGCTGGCATCTGTCTTTTCTGTCTTCTAGGGGCTGCCTGTGGTCCTTGGTGCATGGCTCCTTCCCATGTTCCCAAAGCCTTCCATACAGAATTTTCCCTCTTATCCTTTCTCTTTGCTCCTGTCCTCACATCATTTTCTCTCTATAGCTCTGACCATCCAGCTTCTATTATAGAAGGACCTTTATGACCAAATCACTTGAACACCCAGACAATCCAAGTTAACCTCCCCTTCCCAAGACCCTTAACATAGACAAGCCTGCCAAGTCACCTTTGTCATAAAGTCTGTCTGTGAGAGGTGCTGCCTCTAGGACGGTGGGCATTTTTGGAGGCCATTATTCAAGTTAGCACTGCTGAGGAGTGAATAAGGCTAAATGATGACTTGAGAAGACAGAGTACCTGAAGAACTGCTTTTCTAGTGATTCTTCAGGATGGGAAAACTATGCCATTTAGAATTCTCCCAATCCCAGCAGAGCCAGCAGCAGAAGCCCGAGTTAGCACAAGAAGGACATGGGTCAACCCTCTTGGCTTTGAAGTTCCTAACAGCTCCACATGCATCAGTTACCTGAACCCATTTCATTGTCATGAAAACACAAGCAGAGAGCAGCTGTTGTCTCCAAAACAGGGATGAGAAAGCTAAGGCTCTGGGTTAGTGAAGTAGCTTTCCCAAGGGCACCTCAGCCTGTGATTAGGGCCCAGGCAGCTCAGGCACTGTCCACCTTTTGAGACAACTGACACCAAATATGACGTAAAGGAACACCGTGGAGAAACACCAAGTAACTAGCATGGTGATGAGAGCCTGTATTCCTAGCACTGGGAAGGTGGAGACCGGAAGGTCATGGGAAATACACCAAGCCAAGCAGGCAGGAGATCTACAGCATAGGAGGCTGCTCACTTCACACATTTCTCCCAGCCACCACCAAAGCTACCTGCCTGTTCTTTAACTCCCTCGCCACAAAAGGAAAGGGTCTCATTCTCTGCTGACTGTTGTCATACAAGCTCTGTAGTAGGCACTAAGTAAATGTTTGTGGAACAAATAAAAAACACACCCTTAGCTGGGTGTGGTGGCGCACACCTTTAATCCCAGCACTGGGGAAGCAGAGGTAGGAGGATCACCAAGAGTTCAAGGCCACCCTGAGACTACATAGTAAATTCCAGGTCAGCCTGAGCTAGAGTGAGACCCTACCTCGAAAAACCAAAAAGAAAAAAAAAAAAGAAAGAAAGAAAGAAAGAAAGAAAGAAGAAAACAAACACCCTTGACCCCAGCAACAACCAATGTGAGCAAACACAGTCATTGCATCATAAATAGGATGGATGCTAAAAGCTAACAAACACTCTCAAAAACAACTTCTTAACAGCCAAAATAAATAGCTCTGAGTCCAAGGAAATGCATAATTTCTTTGGAAAAATCCCTGCAGACCTAATCCAAAACCTGTGTTCTCTCTTTAAAAACTGATTTCTAGCCCATTTGTTGAGCTTTTCACAGCTCAGCTCCTCTTTAAGAGATATGCTTCAGTTCAAGTTAACTGTTAAGCTTAGTTCAAGTTCACTTCAAGTGAACCTGAATTAAAATTAACAGGATGGATGGGGAAGCAAGGTACATCAGTACAACAGAATTCAAGAGACACATCAAGTTACATCCTATATACAGAGATCAGCATTCAGAGATGATTCCATTTATTTCTCAAATTAACAAGCTATAAATTCACAGTCCTAATGTTATATATTCCCACTCAGTCCCAACAAAGTGGATGGGCCAGATTGTAGGGCCTATTCTTTCAAACACACATGTAACTAACAAAACCAACCCATTGGTTTAAGAGATGATAGTCTTCGGTTCATGCAATATGCTGTCATTACAGGACTGGACATTGAATTAATTTTCAGATTTAACTCTGCACACAATAGTGGTCACTGCCTGTGTAATGCACACTTGAACTCAGGCAGAGCTCTCTCATGGCACCAATTTGTCTCAGCCTTCTTTTCTCTCTCCTAGAGGGCAAGCTTTTTCAGGACAGACAGGTAACTTAACATTTCCAGATCTCTAAACTTAGTGATCAATAGCTGTATATGGGAATAATGTGTGATTGTAAGAATTTCAGAAAATAGAAGTAAGGGAAAAGCAACAGACATAGATCCAAAATTACAACAAAGCAAGTAACATTTTGTCATATTCATCTCTGTTCTTTATTTGTTTCCTATATATAAGTGGGGGGCTTTTTTTGTATTTTTCCCCTTACAAAATCGCATGCATATATTTCATGCCAGGCCAGAACTTTTGCACCATAAGCATTACCCCATGATGTTCCATACTCCCAAAGCTTGATTATAGCCAAAGAATGTTCTAGTATGGCTTCTATGGCTTCATTGAGAACATTATTAATTTCAACTCTGGTGTGATCAAAAGAAAATTCTGCTTGCATCCAGCTGCGACAAATCTGGCTGAGGTTCCCCAGCTAGGAAATCCTTTTATTTTGTTTCCTTTGTATTTTGTACCTGTTCCCTAATTATAGTCCTTCCAGTCCCCCTCACTGTGATCAGCAAACACTTTCTTCTAAGCTTATCACCAAACCCCTCTGAGGGTCCAGCAAGACTCCATTACAAAACAAGATGTCAGTCACTCTGATTCAAGTTCACTATTTTTTTTTCTACTAAAATAAATGTTTTCATGAACTCACAAAATGTTTTACTCAGCTATTATAAAGTTCCAGTTGATGATTAAAAAACAAGCTAGGCTTGGGACAAAATTCAACATACCTTCCATACTCCAAATTTGTTTCTAGTCAACAGAGAACAGGGGCCAATGCCTTGAAACCAAACATCATAAAACATGAGGGAGAGAACCTTACATCACTCGGGTTGCTGAGATTAATTGACATGTTGAAAGCATTTGTTTCACACTTGTTTGACTGAACAAATACATCTTTTCACAAAGCAATTCCATTCCCAGATGTCCACAGCCCAAGACTCTTTGCTTTCAAATTCCTCAATGAGAAAGTGTATGAAAGAAGAGAATTTGGGACTTTAACCAAGTGTTCAGCACCAGCCAAAAAAGGCACTAAAAGCACTAGAGTTGTTTGTTTAAGGACCAAAAAAAAAAAAAAAAAAAAAAGTGGGTTGTGCATGGGTAGGGGGAAAAGGAGATAGAAAAGGAAAAACACTAAGAAATATCCTCCAAATGTGTGTTATATTACCATTTATTTCTTTTCATACAGTATATGTTCCACTGAGTGAGTATAATGGATTTATTCTGTTTTATGTAGCATTTATTGGCTTGTTTCTAAGGAATATGCTCATTGCCTCTTGTGGAAAATATAACAGAAATTAGCATAGAAAACACAAATCTTCCATAGACTATCACAGGGATACAGAGCCATGGTCATATTTTATTACTGGGCTTTCTCGTCTTTTTATATAATGTTCATAGTATTTTAAACCAAAATGAATGCTCCAAACTATTTATAACAAATATTTTCCATTAAGTGCCCTATTATAAATATTTGCTCTGCCACTAAATGTGCTGACAGAACATAGTTTGATGGCTACAAAATAGTCTATTTGTTAATGTATCATTGACTTATTTTCTAATTGTGGAAGATACAACTTACAACAGTAAGAATAAAATAAACATTTCACTGTGGTCAACACTCTAATACAAACAACTTTGACTATTTTTATTGTTCTTTAGAAATTAAATTCTATGAGTAGGAATGTCAGATAAAAGACTTGCACAATTTTTAGACTTTTTGTCTACTAAACTAATAGGCTATTAAATATTATTTTATTTGAGCTTGTAATGGTAACACATGACTCTAATTCTATTTGGAAGACTAAAATAGAATGATCACAAGTTCAAGGCCAGGCTTGGCTACACTGGAGACCATCTCAAAAATAAGAGAAAGGAAGAAGAGAAAGAAGTGGGGAGGCAATGGCTGGAGAGATGGGTCAGTGTTAAGGTACTTACTTGCCTGCAAAGCCTAAGGACCCAGGCTCAATTCCCCAGGACCCACATAAAGCCAGATGTAAAAGGTGGCATGCATCTGGAGTTTGTTTGCAGTGACTAGAGGCTCTGGCATGGCTCTCTCTCTTGTTGCTTTTTTTTCTCTCACTCATTCAAAATAATAAAATATCAACAAAGAAGTGGGGCAGGCATGGTGATGCACACCTTTAATCCCAGCACTCAGGAGGCAGAGGTAGGAGGATTGCCATGAGTTCAAGGCCACCCTGAGACTCCATAGTGAATTCCAGGTCAGCCTGGGCTAGAGTGACACTCTACCTCGAAAAACCAAAGAAAAAAAAAAAGTGAGAGGAAGGCAGGGAGGAAGTCAAAAAGGAAAGGAAGAAAGAGAGAGAGAGAGAAACAAAAGCAGAGAGTGAGAATTAAAAATTATAGGTTCTATTAAGCTCCATTCTATACCCATTCCATGACCCTGAGGCAACCCTTAGCCTGAAGCCAGTAGCATTTCATTCCTATGTGTTCTTTTTTATTTATTAATTTTTTCTGAGGTGAATCACATAATGTAAAATGAACTATGTTAAACTGAATAGTCCTTTGGTGTTTGCTACATTGACCATGTTGTACAGCACCACTCTATCAAGCTTGAAGACATGTTCTTTCTGCCTAGCACAAACCCATACCTACTAAGCAACACTCCCTGTGCCCCACTCCATCCAGCCCTGGGTAGCTCATTACTCACTTTCAGTATCTGGGACTTACCTATTATGGACACTCCATATTAGTGGACTCATCCAGTATGGGACCTTTTATGTCTTTCACTTGGTACTGGGTTTTGAAAATCGTCCATGGTGCAGTGTGTATAAGTAGTCATTCTTTTTTGAGGCTTGCTCATATACCATGATAATATCCTGAGCTTTGCTGAGCTGCCTGATGCTCTGGTTTTAACCAGTGAAAATACAAGGAAGGACCCTTCTCCCCTAATGTATAAACTTGGCAGGTAGCACGGGTATCATATAGAACAGCCAGGTGCTCACACATGAGGTTCTTGTCACCAGCACTCCTGGGGTTAAGCCATTACTGTAGCATTACATAGTCACATGAGTGTGTTGAGCACAATTGGCCCTGTTACGCTTTTGTCTTCCTTATCTGTAAATGGAGATGGAATAGAAATGATTCACATGGAGTTTCAGCATAGTAGAGGAGATGATGCACACAGATTTAAAAAAGAAAAAAACCTGTGGTGAGCTGCCCACAGTACACAATCATGCAACACATTTGAAAACAAGCATCTACCACATGGCAACCCCCACTGCAGGGGAAGAATACAGAAGCAAACCAACCAAACAAACAAATGAATAAGCTCATGGTCCTGAGATGAAGCAGATTAAACGATGCACAGTTTTTCAGCCATGAGACACTGGGGTGGGATACGATGGGAGCAGAGGGCAAGGCTGCAGTTCTAGTCACAGTAGGTGAGAAAGGGAGAGACTTCCTAAAAGGCAGTGTAGCTGACTGACCAGGACCTAAGCAAAACATTTAGTTCTGCATTCCCAGACATGGTCATCTTTGCTGGCCTAGCTACATCAACCTCACCCCTGGACACCTTCTCCTCATCCTCTGAAATTCCACCTCCACAGAGCGGTCAGAAACAAGAACATGGCCTCCACTGCTTGATGACCTTCCACAGCTCCTGTTGTTCTTAAGGCAAAAACCGAACTCCTGAAGCCCTAGAACAATGCAACTTTGTCTATTTCTTTGACTTGTCTCTTCTAGAAAGAAGCCCCAGCCCTCTGTCTCTTGTGTTCTTAAGATTCCTAGTATCTTCTGCCCCAGGGTTGGAGCTTCTTTCCAGAAGAGACAAAGTCAAAGAAAGATGAAGTCACATTAGGATATCTGCTTAAATGAGCTTTCCTTACAATGAGCATCCCTGTCCTTGCAAACTGAAGTGTTTTTCTCTTCTAATCTCTGTCACCAACCTCTATTCTTCTTTGTCACACCTTCTTCTCATCAGTTTGTATAGCTACATGCTCTAAGGAAGATCGCATGTCCCCTGCTTCAATAACCCTAACCTAGGAGTATACCAACAGAGGAATGGATGAAAACACATGCACACAATCAATCTTTTTTCAGCCATAAAGAATGAAGTTTTATCTTTTGTGGGAAAATGGATGCAACTGGAGATAATAATAATAATCAAGTTAAGGTGGTCTCAGAAAGGCAAATGGGAACTAAGAATATGGGTCAACAGCAAAAGTGTTTACTGTGCAAGACAAGGACCTGGGCGCAGATCCCCAACACCCACAGAAAGGCTGAGGAATGGTGCTGCCTCTGGAATGCCAGCAATGTCGAGGCAGAGGTGGGGTTTCTGGGGCCTGGGGCTGGCTAGTCTGTCTAGATCAGTCAGCTCTGGGTTCCGTGAGATACCCTGTCTCAAGAAACAAGGTGCAGAGCAACTGAGGAAGACACCTAACATCAACTGCTATTCTCCACACACACACATGCACACAACTGCATATTCAGCTACACACACATGCACTCACACACATATGTACACCACACATATACACACGTGCAGCTATACAAATATGTTCAACATACATACGCATATACCTACACACATATACACACCACACATATGTACACATACACATGTGCTCACACACATGCACACCAAACATATGCACACATATACACACATGTGTCTACACACAGATGATATGCATGCACACATGCATACCACACATGTACACATGCAAAAAGCTCTTATGATTTCTAGATGTTGCAGTCACATAAAACCATGTGTGTATATGTAAAATAAAAGTAAAAATGAATTTGTCTAGTGGGATGAAGGGGAAAAACAGGGAGAAGGGGAAAGGGCAGGTGGGGAAGCATGGGAAAGGGTACACTCAATGTGCACTGCATACTTGTACACAACTTCTTCAAACTACACTAAAATTTAAATCAACATATAAGAGGATCCCTACACTAAGGTCCCCTGCGCCAGGGCCTCATCAGAGGGTGGCTGTTCTGACTAGTGCTCTCCCTGCAGAGCTGTGATCTGTGCAAAGAAAGAGGTGATAATGGCACCCAAGCAGTGTGTCTTCTTCTATGTCCAATTCTGTAATGAAATAGGCAGGGTCAGAGCCCCATGAGATTACAAATGGACATGGCTTGGCCTGTGGCTGAGGTTGTTGGGAATTTGGGACATTCATGAAAAGTGATGTGTGAGATGTCACCCAACCCAGAGAAGGTACAATTGCCAAAAGCAGTGTGGAACAAGCTTGGATGTTCTCTGCACAGTGGAGATTAGCTTCACTGGTCTTTAAGGTCCCTTCCAAATCTAAGCTTCGATGGCTCTATGTTCCAGGGACAAAAGGTTGACTGGTAAGGAGCTTACATTCCCTAATTTTTTGTTTTTATACAAGAATGGGGCAGTATAAATGCACACAACCTTTTGGAAAGCAGATTGAAGCAGTGCATACAAGGACAGACATGAAACATACAAATCTTTGATCCAGTCATTCCACTTCTGTGACTCTATCCTAAGAAAATAATCCTATATAGGGATAAGGACTTGTGAACAAAAACATTCAATGCAACCTTATTTATGATAGGAAAAAAATAGAAACAGCTTAATTGTGAAAAAAATAGAAGGGGAGGAAATTAAATGAGCAATGGATATTGTTTGGACATTAATAGCTCAAAATTATCATAGGGATGGTTATGACTTAATATTAGTTCAAAGAAATGACGAGTAGTGACAGTGTGCCAGTAACAGTGTAGTCTTTGAATTAAAAAATGTGTGCATACACAACAAAACTAACAGAAAGAAATTAAAAGGAGTTATCTGCAGGGATTGGAAATAATTTTACTTAAATTTTTCACCTTGTCTTATTAAAAAATTAGTAAATTTTATTTTTTAAAGGTTATATCCCCTTTCCTTCACCCCATCCATTGAGGGCTGTCCTCAGTGGGGTTATTGCTATTCACCGCGGGGTGCTGAAGGCCTCACAGTCAGTCTGTGAGGCACCCTGCCTCAAGCTAACCCTACCCATACTTTGGCTCTTATAATCTTTCCACCCCTTTATCCACAATGCTCCCTGAGCCTTGGCAAATGTTTTAGAAATCTGATTTAGTGTTGAGTTCTCTGTAGCGTCTGGATTTCTCTTTTGATGAGATTTGAGTGGCCACAGTGTCTGTTGCTATCCACCTAAAACTGGTTTTCAGGCTAGCACTGCAATGACTCCTGGGCCCTGGTGGAGGTGACCCATCCCATGGCAGGCAGCCAGCTATCTTTTCTTGTAATTATGTATCCTGGATCTCCACAGTATTATCTGTCATCCACAAAATAAAACGGATTCTCAAACCAAAAGTGATACCTGCTTGTATTAAAGGGGGCATGAGCATAGGTAGTCAATTGAGAGACTTTCTGATTTGTATGCCCACACTTCTTAGCCAAAGAGTAGTAGAGTCTTCTCTCTGGAGTCTATTGGTTTCCTATCCATCCATCTGACTTTGTTCTCATTCCTAGGTTTGAGTTCTCTCCCACTTAGCAGGTCTCCCGTCCAATCTGAGAACAGTGAGCTACCTGCCTAAGCTATGTGCCACTTTTGCACAGGTGTGAACTTCTTGCGCAGCTGGTTGATTTCATATCTTGCAGGCTCTCCTACTTGTTCACACTGTTGGAAACCATTTTCCCCCAGCAACTCCCATAGCCCTTTTCAGCAGCATGAAGGCTAGCTAGGAAGGAACTAGTTTCCGTCTCAGATCCAGCTGGTACTTCAATGTCTTGTGAACACAGGTTGTGGTATCTTCAGCAATAGGGTCTTAACCTTTTATCTATGTCAAGTAACCAAGTGCTTTGGCAATGACCTGCATTACTTTGAAAATTTTGTGTATCTCCCTGACCAAAAGTTAACCATGTGAAGAGGGTAACCCAATTCTGGCAGTGGGATTTACAAGCCAGAGCCTGTGGCTTTAGTGTTAAACTTTCTCCATCTTCTATGGGGCACTTCTTTCCAGGTCCTCTGTCCCCTTATTGAGGGTCATATCTTGTAGAATGCTATCCGGGACAGAGGTTTCTATTGTATTGATTCATGTTGTCATTAGTTTTGTGTAATTCCCCCATCCTCCCTTTCCCCTACCAACCTCCCCCTAAAATACCCCTGTAGTAGCTTGACTGTATGTCCCCCACAACCTCAGGTACTTTATTAAAATTGAGCTTACAGCTTCAGCCCCTAGCAGATAGGTAGACTGCTGCTGGTGGGAGGGGGGCAATGTGTCAATGGGGGCAGATCTAAACTACAGCCTAAAGGCATGCAGAGAAGTTATGAGCTCTGGCTGTGCTTGCTTTCAATGCTGGCTATTTGGTGGTGTCTCTCTGCTTGGACTTATGAAAGGGAGCCAGCTTCTTCCATTTGATGGAACTTACCCTGGATCTGTAAGCTTGAAATAAATCCCTTTCTCCTAAATATTGTCTGGTTTGGATGTTCATCTCAGCAATGTGAAGCTGTCTACAATAACCCCCTGTAATCTTTCTTTATCTTTTTTTCTTTTTTCTGTCTCTCAACTTGCTTGTCAAGTAACCCCTCCTCCGCTTCCTCCATATTTACCTTAAAAATTTTCTTTGATGATCATACACTCAAACTAAAAGATGAACAATTCCCCATGACAATTTTCCTGGGCTTGTAGAGCACAAAAGTTAAGTGTTGAGGTAAAGGGCAGCATATGTATTATGTAATAATATGGAGTTGGGGAGATAGCTCAGTGGGTAATGAGCACTTTCTCTGCAAGCATAGGAACTTAGTTTGATCCCCAGCACCCACATAAAATGTCAGATATTTCCACTTGTGCCTGAATCCTACCCCTAAGTCAAGATAGAGGCAGGAGAATTCCTGAGTCTCCCTGACTATGTGAGCTCCAGGTTCAGTGAGTGATTTACTCCCAAGGAAATTAATCAGAAGATGATAGTGGACAATACCCAGCATCCACTTGTGGCCTCCACACCTGTATGCATTGGGTGCATCCATGTGTATGTGAACATACCTCATATACATATTACACACAAAAAAACTTTGTACTAATAATATGAGGAGTAACACAGAGAGAGAGAGAGGTAGAAAGCGAGACAGACAGAGAATGAGAGAGGAGAGAGAGGTAGAGGGAGAGAGAGGGAGAAACCAAGCCAGAGAGTGGCCTGTAAGAATCATGTTAAAGGAGAAGCATGACCATCATCCTTGCTTCCTCTAGCTCCTGCCCCAAATGACAGCCCCCCACCCATCACTGAAAAATACATGCATGGTCTCTTCACTCTTAGACATGATCTACACTGCCTTCTTACTGTCCTTAGATCAAATCCAAGACCCCCTACATGCTTTTAGCAAATACAGTCAGCTTCTGCCATGGTCTCCATTCTCCAGCATCTCCATCCCACCTTCTCCTCCAGCTTCACCAGCTTCCTCCCACTGTTGCCAAAATGCCTGTTGTCTCTCAGTGTCCATCTCTTATGCATTAGCTCTGCCTGGAAAGCCCTCTTTATCCCACCCAGAAGCTATCTTCCTAGAAAATATATAGACATCCTTCAGGTCTCAAACAGTTGAGTAGAAGTTATTTCTTGTGGAGAGTGTTCTGACTGCATAGATGAAAGATTCTGAAAACACACATCCAGGTCCCAAGCAGAGTATCTGTCCTGTTCCCAGCAAAGGCACAGATGGATGTTCCTGACTTAAAGCTGTTCCTTAAGCAGGATGCAGCTCAATGGTAGAGTACTGGCCCAGCATATGTAAGGCCCTGAGCTGGACCTGCATCATGGATTTTTTTAAAGGTACTACTTCCCCCACCAATAGAAACCCACAGATCCTGAGTAACACAAATATGTCCACCCATGAAATGTGTTATCTCCTCGACCTGTATAGCCATCTCACTTGGTTTGGACATTTATCATTTCCATACGTTTTAAAAACTTATTTATCTATTTTTAAATTTTCATTGTGTACATTCATTTTCACAGTTCAGTGTTACAGAAGCACATAAAGTATACATTCAACATTGTACATTGACCACATTCCCCCAAGCACCTCCTCCACCTGTCCTCTGTCTTCTGTTCCCAGCTCTCATTAGTGCCCTTTGTCCCTTAGACATTTCACTTCTACTTTCATGTGATATATATACATATGGTTTTCTATATCTAAATAAAATAGCAACTACAAATAAGTGAAAACACACAAAATATTTTGCCTTTCTGAGACTTGTTTAATTCACTTAATATCACATGAGAATCTCTAGCTGCAACTATTTTGAAAATGGCATAAGTTTGTTCATTATAGCTGAAAAAGGAATACACACACACACACACACACTCAAACTGGTTTAGGCATTTTTTGATCTTCAACTGATGGAAAAGAACATCAGGCTTCCAGAGGAGTGATGCTCAGAGTCCTTTGCCCATGGTCCCATGGCTGGACAATAATGATTCTGAGTTAAGGTCAAAGGTCTTTCTTCATTAGCTGCCATGAAGACATGTCAATGGGAAAACAGGAATGGAGAGACCACTGACTTGGACTCCAAGACAATATCCCATTCCTTTTGTCCGTATGTACCAGACTGTGATGTTCTGATGCTCAGCACATTGAGTCTTTGCTGGATCTCCCAGCCCTCCCCATGATGACATGGTCTACTGAGGATATTTTTTTGGGTTGGAAGGGGTATTTATGTAAGAGATGGCACCCGCTGCTAAGTCTCTGCCTTTGTTGGGTCTAAGGCAGCTCTTGATACTGCCTGGCTCCTAACCACAGCCCTCCTTGCCAGGATGACTCACATGCTTGCAGAAGAAATCAAGCAGAGAACATGCATCTCTCACTTCACTGGGCAGACATCAAAAACACCAAACAGTTGACTGGATGTGACATGTCTGAAAAGAAGTGTGCTTTGTAGGTTTTCCTATTAACAACACATGTGACATATCAGTATTGTTATCACCATAATTATGTAATGTCACACATTCCAGGTAGGCAGGTTTGCCTCATCAAATGTCCTTGCTTTCCAGGCCTTTGCTTCCTGTAGCAGAGGTTGATTCTCTGTATGGTTTACAGGAGCAAAAAGAGCAGCCCAAGAGCATGAGACAGACAATGTCCTGTAGCAAGGGACAGTAGCCACAGCTGCCATGTCACAGTGACAGCACTAGTTACACACCTGTGACTTACTGCGCACCTGCCATCAGCTGACGTATGTTACCATTTTCTGTGAATGACCCTGAGTCATCTTCAAGAAAAAAAAAGAAGGAGCTAAACAGTGTCCTCTCCCCTAGTTTTAAGCTAAGGACTTTCAAAAAGTCTGGGTGTCAGTGCCAAATCCATCACTGCATATCTGCAGGACTTCAGTGCAAAATCTATCCCTGAATAACTACATGACTTCAATGCCAAAGCCTTCACTGCTTACCTGACTGACTTTGTGCAACTTCATTCAGAAGCCTACTTTCAAATTTGCAATAAGATGACAATAAGACATATTTTGCTAAATGTTCAGAATTTTCTGTGGCTAACATACCGAAAGTGCTTAATGGGGCTAGGGAGATGGCTCAATTAGTAAAGTGCCTTCCACATGAGCATGAGGCTATAAGTTCAGATCCCAGCACCCACTTTCAAATGGCCTTCCATGGCTCAGGGAACATTGCAGAACAGGGGGAGGAAAGATCATAAGAGCCACAGAGTGGGTAGGAATGCCTTGAGACACAGTCCCTCCTCCCCTCCTACCCCACTGGGACTAACTGAGGCCTCCATGACCCACAGTGGAGACCATGACACCATGAGGAAGGGACCCAAGGATGGTGGTGGCTAGGACTAGGGGATGGATGTGTATAACCTGTTATATATAAAATAGAATTAAAAATAAAAAATTATTCATGGTAGTACATATAATCTTAATATTAGAGGTAGAGACAGAAAGATCCCAAGGGCTTGCTAGCTAGCTTGCCTGACTGAACAGTGAACTCTAGGTTCAGTGTGAAAAGTTGTCTCAAAAAGCAAGGTGGAGAGCTGTTGAAGAAGACACCTGACATCAATTTCTAGCCTCTACATGCAAGTTCTCACATGTACATGCATATCGTGCACACCCATGTACTCACACATATATGAACACAAATACACATGCAAACACACCACATATGCCTACCCACACAAATGAAAGTGCTTCATAATTGGGCATAATTATATGCTGCCTTCAAATTAGGAGACCTAATCAATAGTGTAGACTACTAGTCCTTGAAGACTTTTGGGCTTGTAGCTGCATTCCTTCAGAACTCTTGTCTTGGTGCACTGGTGAATGTCCAGGAGACCAGACGTGGGCAATGCAGTGACCATGCCTATGCACCACAGAAAGAGGAGCCCCTTGCCAGATGGAAGTGTTCACAGACTTCTGGCTGCTACTGTACTCGTGGAATCCAAAAGTAAGGTAGGTCTCACCATTTCACCCAATGCCACCCATGTACTGGAAAATAATCCCTCTTCCCATTTGCACCTTCTGTTTCCCTTATGTTAGCTTCCTAACCAAGTCTTATATAATAAGAGACCTTGCAACCAATTCCCTTTTTATTTTTACCAAGCTGAAGGTTATTGCTAGCTGACTGCCAGGAGCTGCCTATTTTCTGGCCTGGCTAGAGGTGAGATTCCAGGTCCCTCTTTCAACTTTGGCTTCGTTCATTTCCTTCATGAAGGGCATTGCCCAAAGGTACCAGTTGAAAGCCAGATTTGCCCTGCTGGACACAGAGGCCCTCCTTTCTTTTTTGCCTCACCTTGCATTAGCTCACTGGGCCCTAGCCAGAATGAAAATCCCAGAAGCATTTCTTGGCTGCTCCTGTCCCACTAAGAGTCTAACTGGATATTTAGGAGAAGCAAATTGGGGAAACTTTGGGCATTGGGATGTTCCACTTGAAACCCAAGCCTTCACACCTCTGTTCCAAAAATTACCAGCTGCAAGTCTTAGGACCAGTTTCTTGCCCTCCTGAAGCTGTAGCTTATATAGCTGTGCAGAGGTAACAGTCACATTCACTCACTAGATGGTCACCTATTGAGTGTCCTGTCCCATCATCTGTGCACTGATGAGCAAGCCCTTATTCCTTGTCCCCATGGAGCTGGGATGTGCACACTGACTGGTGTTTTTGAATGTAATGTCACCATAGCCACAGGTGTATGTGATTATGTTTCCTCCTTAGATACCTAGTAGAGCATTTGAGACATAGAGCCCTGCTGGAGGAACTATGTCCCTGGGGTTGAGCACAACTGTATGTGTGTTCAGAATCAGCTTGTGCTTGCTGGTGCTGGCTTTTCTCTCTCTACTATGCATGGGTGGTAAAGTGAGGCAGCTTCTTCCACCATGATGAAGCTTTCCATGGAACCGTAAGTCTGAAATAAACCCTTTCCTCCCATAAGCTGCTTCTGGTCAGGTGTTTGTCCCAGCAATGAGAGGTAGCTATAACACTGACTTCAACCTGCATTTAGGAAAAATAAAACAATGTCAGGCCCGGCTTGCCAGCAAAGGTTCTGAGTATAGTACCTAGCACATAGTAAGCATAAACACAAATTACCTGTCACTTTTATTAGCAACATTATTACAACATTCATTGTTGCAGTCAGGTTCGAATTGCTTGTAGAAATCACCCAACCAAGAGCAACTTGAGGGAAAAAAATTAATTTATTTTGGATTACAGTCTCTAGGGGAAGCTCCACGATGGCAGCAAAAAACAATGGCATGAGCAGAGAGTGGCCATCACACCCTGGCCCACATAAGGTAGACAACAGGAACAGGAGAGTGTGCCAAACACTGGCATGGGGAAACTGGCTATAACACACATAAGCCCCGCCCCCAACAACGCACTGCCTCCAGGAAGTGTTAATTCCCAAATCTCCATCAACTGGGAACCTAGCGTTCAGAAAACCTACGTTTATGCGGGGATACCTGAATCAAACCACCACATTCCGCCCCTGGCCCCCCCTAAACAGATATCCATACATGATGTAAAATACAATGCATTCAGTCCAACTTTAAAAGTCTCCATAGCTTTTATCAATCCCAATGATGTTCAAACATCCCCATAATCCAAGGTCTTTTAACTGAGCCATATACCAAAAGACCCCCCAAAACCCATAATGGCTCAGAATAAACATTCACATTGCAAAAGATGGCATAATTCAACCAATACATGATTTAAACAGGGAAAACACCAAGCTATGCAGCTCCAAGTCCAACAACTCTAGCCAGTGACAAATCTCCAAGTCCACTAATTCCAACCAGCAACAAGTCTCTGACATTCCACCCCTCCAGCTAGGCTACTCACAGTCCTGGAAAACTTCATCTGGGGCTGGCAGTTTTCCTTAGCAGCCATCTTGTGGTCCTGGCATTGCCACTGGGCCTCCACTGCAATCTATGGTCTATCCTCATGGCCCCATGGAGTCTCCATGCAGGCATCCAGCAAACCTGCTTCACACTGCCCATGGCCATTTCCAAGACAGAATACCATGTTGCAAAATCAATGACCCTCTCTTTCCTGCATTTCTTATACTCCACAATACCAGGGAGGGTGCCAATTTGTTAATCCAGGTGGGAATAAAATAGACTTTAAAAAACAGGACACTTCTTGAGCACTTAGGCCCCTCCAAAAGAGTCTACATTCTTCCTGTTGCCCCAGTGCAGGTCAGCTAGCCCAATCTCAAAGGTTGTAATTTCTCAATTGCAACTGAATGGGCAACAGTTCACACAAAGAGTTTTCTTTTTGTGCCATATCCCTCTGCTCATACCAGTTCATTTCTATGCAAAACAACCCTGCACAACTTCTCGAGACACAAGCACAAGAGCAAGCTTCTCACACAAATTGCTAGCTCAGTCCAAGCAAAGCTATTTCTCACCCTTATAAGCCAAACCTCACAGTCCATTGTTCTTACTGCATTCAGGTCTTTTAACTCTTACCAAAATAGCCCATCAAGCTGTACTTATAGCACTGCAAGACATCTCTTAGGCCAAGGTTTCAAATTCTTCCACATTCCTCTTGAAAAACAGCTCCAAAAGGTCAAAGCTACACAGTCAGGTATCTAGCAGCAACCCCACTCCTCAGTACCTCTTTGCTGTTGCAGTCAGGTTCACATTGCTGGTAGAAATCACCCAACCAAGAGCAGCTTGTGGGAAATAAAGGTTTATTTTGGCTTACAGACTCAATTGGAAGCTCCACAGTGGCAGGGGAAAATGATGGCATGATCAGAGAGAGGGTGGACATCACCCCCTCGCCCATGTAAGGTAGACAACAGGAACAGGAGAGTGTGCCAAACATTGGCAAGGAGAAACCAGCTATAACACCTATAAGCCCACCCCCAACAATACACTCCCTCCAGGAGGCATTAATTCCCAAATCTCTATCAACTGGAAACCTAGCATTCAGAACACCTAAGTTTATGAGGGACACCTGAATCAAACTACCACACTCATCATCATTGAGAATGATTTTATTCATTTAGAATCTAAATGAAATTTCAAACAAGCAAAATAATTTTTTCAAATTGGATAGTGGCACTGATAATTTTGAGAAAGATTACAGTGTGTGAGAAGGCTGCCTTGATGGGAGGCAGTGAGATGAAATGCCCTTTTTGGAACTGGAATTTAATTAAGGGAGTTGTAGCCCATGTCATAAGCAGAATGGTGGGGTTTGAAGCCAGAGAAAGTGAGAGAAGACAGAGAGAGAGAGAGATAAGTACTATAAATCTAAGAAACAAAGCAAAATCTCCCTTTTTATGAGTTTCTGGGGAAATGGAGGGTCTGGACACAGGCAAAGTTAGAGAAGTCACAGAGGCCATGGAGAAGAGTGGGCAATAAAAAAGGCTCACTTCCTGGGAGACTCCAAAGAGAATCAGAAGACCCCTGACTGCTCCTGCTCAATATGTGCATAGAGTATAAGTTTATGAAATTAGGCAAATTCCTAACAAATATTAGATTCTCACAATTTTTCATTGTGTATTCTTTATCATCATAGACTTATTTTCTTTGGGCCAAATAAAAACATAGCATTTTCAATTATTAGACTGTGTATAAACAAGGAAGCAATATTAATCAAATATCTGCTGTTGGAATTACTTTTCCCACAGACTTGAAGGCAAAACAATTGCCAGTAACAGAGAGACTGGAAAGAGGCTGTTGCAAGGTGTCAGGTGTGAGAGAATAGGCCTGACCAAAAGAAACCAGGGAAAATGCATTCTCTCCTAGTGCTATTCTTTCATTCAGCACTAAACTTCCAAATATCATGTTTTAAACTATTTTCATTTATTTATTGGAGAAGAAGAGAGAGAGAGAGGCAGATAGAGAGAGAGAGAATATGTGCTCCTGGGCCTCCAGCCACTGCAAACAAGCTGCAGGCGTATGTGCTCTCTTGCACATTTGGCTTACATGAGTACTGGGGAACTGATCCTGGGTCCTTTGGCTTTGCCCGCAAACACCTTAACTGCTGAGGCATCTCTTGAGCCCCAAAATAGCATGTTTTGATTGATGTTTTCTACTGAAAATAAAGGTCATGAAGATAGATTCCTAAAAAATTTAGGTAGTTCTTGAATTTCACACATATGAATAGTGTATTAGTTATCTTTCTCAATACTGAGACAAAATACCTGGCAAAAAATCAGTTTAAGAGAGGAAGGGTTGCCGGGATTGGTGGAGCACACTTTAATCCCAGCACTGGCGAGGCAGAGGTAGGAGGATCTCCATAAATTCAAGGCCACCCTGAGATTACACAGGGAATTCCAGGATAGCCTGAGCTAGAGTGAAACCCTACCTCAAAAAACTTAAAAAAAATAGAGGGGGGAAGGGCTTATTTCAACTCACAGCTATATGGTCCATAACTGCAGGGAAGGCATGGTGACAAGAGCAAGAGGCAAATGTCAAGCCAGGTGTGGTGGCGCACGTCTTTAATCTCAGCATTTGGGATGCAGAGGTAGGAACAGCGCCATGAGTTTGAGGCCGGCCTGAGACTACATCGTGAATTCCAGGTCATTCTGGGCTAGCGTAAGACCATACCTCAAAAAAGAGAAGCAAATGTCACATTGTATCTGCACTGAGAAAGTAGGAAATGTGAGTGCTAATGATCAGTCACCTCACTTATATCACTTATAGAGAAGTTATAGCCTCCTCTTCATGAGCTCATGGAAAAACATACATAGATGATGATGATGATGATGATGAAGAAGAAGAAGAAGGAAGGAAGGAAGGAAGAAAGAAAGAAAGAAAGAAAGAAAGAAAGAAAGAAAGAAAGAAAGAAAGAAAGAAAGAAGATAGGATAGATAGATAGATGGATGATAGATAAAGAAAATTTGTTTATGTGTTTAAGGATGAGTAGAAGTACCATAGTCTACCATCTTCAAATTGGAGACTCAGGAAAGACAGTGATTTCAAACTCATAAGCTTTGGATCATTGATAGCCAAGACTTGACTTCAAATCTCAAGGTTCAATAATTGGAAGCACCTATGTTGGCCAAGAAGACCCATGCGGTTCCCAAAACAATACAGACCATTGCGAAAGCATTTGGTAAGACCCTCTTGCTGAAGATACCATAGGGTGTGGGCACAAGACATTGAAGACCATGCTGGAAATGAGAGGGAAGCCAGTTCCCTCCTGGCCAGCCCTCATAGCACTGGAAAGTGTTATGAAAGCTTCTGGGAGATACGGTCAGCAATAGCGTGAATAAGCAGGCGATCCTGAAAAATCAGCTACAGAATCAACCTGCCAGACAAGATGCACACACCTGTGCAATAGTAGCACAGAGCCTATGCAGGTACCAACTGTTCTCAAATTGGACACAAGACCCTCTCAGTAGGACAGAACTCATACCTACTGCTAGGAACCAAGTCAGAGTCCCATGGATAGGAAACTCATAGATGCCAGAGAGAAGTCCCCACTGCTCTTTCACTAAGAAGAGTGAGAATACACGTCAAAAAATTTCTCAAATAACCATGCTTCTCACATTTAATCCAAGCTGCTCTCACTTTTGGTTGGAGAATCTGTTTTATCTTACAGATGACAGAGAATACTAGGGAGATCCAAGATCCACTAAAGTGACAAGAGAAGATAGTCGACTACCTACCACAGCAGAGGCCACCTCTGCCGCATCTGTCAGGGAGCAGGAGACATTGCTGTCACTGACATGCTGCCACAGCTAGCCTGACAACTAGTCCCAAGGAGATGATGATAGACCCTGCTCAGTTAAAACTCATCAAAGCAGAAATCAAGAGGCTACAGAGAACTCAACACCAAATAAGAACTCTAACATACCCATCAAGGCTCAGGGAAATTTAGAGAAGAGGGAGTGGAAAGATTGTAAAAGCCACAGGTTAGGTAGGAATGTCTCCAGGCATCAGTCCCCCATCTCTACCACAGAGACTGACTAAGGCCTTTGGGACCCCACAGTGAATACCAATAACATCACTGAGTAGGGCCCTCAGTGGAATGGGGATGGGAGAGAGGGGATATAAGAGTATAACCCTTAAAATTGAACTTAATTAAATAAAAGATATCTTGCAACACCAAGGGCAGAAAAATCTATGGTCCAGCTTAATTGGTTGGCCAAAAAATGAATCCAGTCTTCCAAGGACAGAACTACACTCCAGCCTAATGGGTTAGTGACTAAACAAATCCAGCCTCCCACTGCCTCTCTGTTCTCTTCAAGTCCTCAGTGGATTGAACCATGCCCACCTACACTGAGCAGGTTATTTGCCAACAGCTTACTGATTCATATGATAATTTTATTCAAAAATATTCTCAAAGAAATAATGTTCTGTCAGATATCTAGTCATACTCTGGTCCAGTCAAGTTCACACACATAATTTAATTCACCATCACAATAGCCTCTCACCACAATAAACACTTTTCTATTGTATTTATTTATTTATTTAACAGAGAGAGAAAGAGGGGGAGAGAGAGAAGGGGCATGCTAGGGCCTCCAGCTGTTGCAAACAAACTGCAGACACATGTGCCACCTTGTGCATCTGGGTTACATGAGTCCTAGAGAATCAAATCTGGGTCTATTGGCTTCGCAGGCAAGCACCTTAACTGATAAGCCATCCCTCCAGCCCATCACCACAATAAACTCTTGGTAAACAGTAGCTATGCTTCATTTTCCATCATTCAAAGACAGCATCTCTCAAAACTAAACTGAGCAAATAAAGTCAGAAAAAATAGTAAGGAAAACTCAAAGGGGGGGGGGAGGTTCATTTCTTTTGTTCTGTCCTGGTGGCTATCAATCTGCACAGGTGTTCATCCTGCCTTTATTTTCTGTGTATAGAGGTGAGGATGGGAATCACAATGTCCGCCTTATTAAGACACTCTGGGCTAACATGCTCCAGTGTGTGGCCATCCACGCCTCATCCCCTAAAAGCAGTACAGTGCACCACTTAGTCTTTGCATTCTGAGGTTCTAGGATGATGTAGCATTATAAAAGCAGGGCTGGTTTTCTAGTGTTCCCTAAACAACCCAGAAACACTCTGGCAGGATTTGGGGTGAACTAAAAGCCTGGATACTTATTAGAGTACCCATCTTCAAAGCACTGGGGAACTGAAGACAAATTCTACTCCATTTACCCTCCCAGAGTCTTCAGATCAAAGCTAGGCTTGTCAAGAAACCAAGTCTTCCTGAAGTTTCTGTAACAAGTAAACAGAGTTCTCCCTAAACACAGAAAATTTCACTGAAAAATCTTGCCAGCCACATAAAATCACATTTCAAAATTTACAGTGCACAAAATAATAGCTTTTAAAAACTTTCTATTGAAAATTTTTATACATGTGCAAAATGTATTTTGATCATAAGATCCTTCCATTCCTGCTTCTGTACTCCTTTTGTCATCTTCCTCCCACGGAATCCCTTCATCTTTTCAGCTTGGTCATCTCTTCTATTTTTATGCTTTGTCATTGTTTTGTCCTTTTCTCTCATCCATAAAAACAATGTTGATGGACCCAATGTTGTGTGAGTAATGACAATAGCTGTTAGGTCATACATGCAGTGGTTGCTTCATGTTTGAAAAATTGTGTTTCATAGCACTCCCCCCACCATCCCGGAGGCTCAGAAAGACAAAGACTATATGCTGTTTCCCATATGCAGATCTTAACTTCGTTTTTTAATATTTATATGCAAGTTGGAGTCAATAGAAGTCAGGGAACAAGAAAGAAGCCATGACAGGAGTGAGAGAGAAGGGCTAAAGAGGAGATAGTAAATATGTGAGTAGAAGGGCAATACTGGGAGTAGAAAGATTTAAGTTCAGTGTGGGGAGGGGAATAGGAGAGATGAGAAGATAGGAGGAGGGTTAACAGAAACTAAAAACTTCATGAAAATAGTAGTTGTTAAGTAAAATGCTTTTAGGCACTTTAAGCACCTATCCAATATAGACTTAGTTTGGTTAAAAAGTCTCAAGAGCCAAGGGGTCTACACGGTTCAAACCACTCCACTGATACCCAAGATGATGAAAATCCTGACACTTTTATATTTATATTTGTGGGCCAAATGACAGATGTCTGAATTTTCTCAAAAATAAACTAAATCCATGCAAAGGAAAATATAGATTAAGAGAATGGGGGTGTTTGTGAACCAGTATTGCCTTTGGTCACCCTGAAGTTCAGTGGCAGAGACATGGAACTCATTATCTACTTATCTCTACTTTCAAGCATGTTTGAAAATTTCTGAAAATTTTTAAATTTCCTATATTTTCAAATTCAAAAAAGTGTTACTTTGAACAAATATCAAGTATTCTGATCTGGGATAAATGCTACATTGTTAATTTCCAATCACTCACAATAAGGAACAAAGTCTAGTGAGACATGGTATAGGGTGGAGAGGATCTTTGTCACAATGAAGAATCTGAGCTCTGTTGAGAGGTGGCGTGGGGTGGAGAGGATTTTGCCACCATGCAGGATCTAAGCTCTAACCTGAGCTCTGGTTCTGTCATAGCATAGAAACATGATGGATGTGAGTGAAATCACTTCTCACCCAACTTCATCTATCAACTAAGAAAACTGGACCTTTCCTTGTGTGATGGTGTGAAACTGCATTCTTCTTTCAAAGTTTATGCCCAAGGACTGGGACAATGTCTTGCACATAGTAAGTGGTCAGTAAGTGGATATATTGCCTCTTTAAAAGTACAGAATAGTCAGGCGTGGTGGCACAACACCTTTAATCCCAGCACTCAGGAGGCAGGGGTAGGAAGATCACCGTGAGTTCGAAGCCACCCTGAGACTACACAGTAAACTCTAGGTCAGCCAGGGCTAGAGTGAGACCCTATCTCAAAAAAATAAATGAATAAGTAAATGATAAAAGTACAGAATAGGGCTAGAGAGATGACTGAGCAGTTAAGGCACTTGCCTGCAAAGCCTAAGGACCCAGGTTCGATTTTCTAGGTCCCACATAAGCCAAATGCACATTGTGGCGCATGCGTCTGGAGTTCGTTTGCAGTGGCTAGAGGCCCTGGTGTACCCATTCTCTCTCTCTCTCTCTCTCTCTCTCTAATAAATAAATAAAAATAAATTTAAAAGTGCAGAATCATCATATCATTTGACCCTGCCTATTTTTCATAATAAAGACATGTTCAAGTTCAAACCTAAACTGAGTCCTTGCACTGTTGAAAGACACATTGATAAACAGGCCACATGAAGTGTGTTCCCAACACTAAATAGTTTCATGACATGGAATTCACTTGTGGGCTAAAAGCTGCCATGCTCCACATACCAGCTAATCTTTCCATCTTGAAAACATTCTGCTGGCTCAAGACACTACATGTGGATGGCCCATCAGATGCCTTCCTTCTGATGCTGTCTCCTGGGACACTTGCCTGTGCACAGCCACCCAGTTCTTCTTTCCATCGTCCAGTCACCTTCTACCTTCAGACGTCCTAGGTGTTGCAAGTGGGGAGATGGCTCCATGAATAAACTGTTTAAAAAGCAATCATAAGCACCTGAGTCAGTATCCTGAAATAAACAATCAGACATGGGAACACGCATGTGCACTCCGACTACTCCCTCAGACATGGGAACATACATGTGTACTCCCACTGCTCCCTCAGACATGGGAACATGCATCTGTGCTCCCACTGCTCCCTCAGACATGGGAACATGCATGTGTACTCCCACTGCTCCCTCAGACATGGGAACATGCATCTGTACTCCCACTGCTCCCTCAGTCATGGGAACATGCATCTGTGCTCCCACTGCTCCCTCAGGACATGGGAACATGCATGTGTACTCCCACTGCTCCCTCAGACATGGGAACATGCATGTGTACTCCCACTGCTCCCTCAGACATGGGAACATGCATCTGTACTCCTACTGCTCCCTCAGACATGGGAACATGCATCTGTACTCCCACTGCTCCCTCAGTCATGGGAACATGCATCTGTGCTCCCACTGCTCCCTCAGACATGGGAACATGCATGTGTACTCCCACTGCTCCCTCAGACATGGGAACATGCATGTGTACTCCCACTGCTCCCTCAGTCATGGGAACATGCATCTGTGCTCCCACTGCTCCCTCAGACATGGGAACATGCATCTGTACTCCTACTGCTCCCTCAGACATGGGAACATGCATCTGTACTCCCACCACTCCCTCAGACATGGGAACATGCATCTGTACTCCCACTGCTCCCTCAGACATGGGAACGTGTGTGTGTACTCCCACTGCTCCCTCAGACATGGGAACATGCATGTGTACTCCCACTGCTCCCTCAGACATGGGAACATGCATCTGTACTCCTACTGCTCCCTCAGACATGGGAACATGCATCTGTACTCCCACTGCTCCCTCAGTCATGGGAACATGCATCTGTGCTCCCACTGCTCCCTCAGACATGGGAACATGCATGTGTACTCCCACTGCTCCCTCAGACATGGGAACATGCATGTGTACTCCCACTGCTCCCTCAGTCATGGGAACATGCATCTGTGCTCCCACTGCTCCCTCAGACATGGGAACATGCATCTGTACTCCTACTGCTCCCTCAGACATGGGAACATGCATCTGTACTCCCACCACTCCCTCAGACATGGGAACATGCATCTGTACTCCCACTGCTCCCTCAGACATGGGAACGTGTGTGTGTACTCCCACTGCTCCCTCAGACATGGGAACATGCATCTGTACTCCCACTGCTCCCTCAGTCATGGGAACATGCATCTGTGCTCCCACTGCTCCCTCAGACATGGGAACATGCATGTGTACTCCCACTGCTCCCTCAGACATGGGAACATGCATGTGTACTCCCACTGCTCCCTCAGTCATGGGAACATGCATCTGTGCTCCCACTGCTCCCTCAGACATGGGAACATGCATCTGTACTCCTACTGCTCCCTCAGACATGGGAACATGCATCTGTACTCCCACCGCTCCCTCAGACATGGGAACATGCATCTGTACTACCACTGCTCCCTCAGACATGGGAACGTGCGTGTGTACTCCCACTGCTCCCTCAGACATGGGAACATGCATCTGTACTCCCACTGTTCCCTCAGACATGGGAACATGCATCTGTACTCCCACTGCTCCCTCAGACATGGGAACATGCATGTGTACTCCCACTGCTCCCTCAGACATGGGAACATGCATCTGTACTCCCACTGCTCCCTCAGACATGGGAACATGCATCTGTGCTCCCACCGCTCCCTCACACATGGGAACGTGCGTGTGTACTCCCACTGCTCCCTCAGTCATGGGAACATGCATGTGTACTCCCACTGCTCCCTCAGACATGGGAACATGCATCTGTACTCCCACTGCTCCCTCAGTCATGGGAACATGCATCTGTGCTCCCACTGCTCCCTCAGACATGGGAACATGCATCTGTACTCCCACTGCTCCCTCAGACATGGGAACATGCATGTGTACTCCCACTGCTCCCTCAGACATGGGAACATGCATCTGTACTCCCACTGCTCCCTCAGACGTGGGAACATACATCTGTATTCCCCCGCTACTCCCACAGACATGGAAACATGCATATATAACCCTCTCGCAGACATGTTAACATATATCTCTACTCCACTACTCCCACAGTTACGGGAACATGCATCTATAACCCTCCCACAGACATGTTAACATGCACCTGTACTCCCACTGTTCCCACAGACATGGGAACATGCATCTGTAATCCCACTCCTCCCACAAGGTGATGGAAGGTAAAGACTGGAGAATATATTGAAGCTCACTTGTAAGGTAACTAGTGTACTCAGAGCTGAACAAGAGATTCTGTCTTAAAATAAGGGGGGAGGTAAAAACTAACACGTGTGGTTTGCTTTTTACCTCCACAAATTCTCTCTGGTGTTGGCACACTCACATACAAACACGCATATGCCCATAAACACACATGCATCATACACACACACACAAACACACACACATATACATACATACACATATACACACAAAAGATAAAAACTGAAAAGACTTCCTCCATGCCTGTGATCACAGAAGATAGCAGCATGTTTGGCAGGGGTCAAGCTCCCCATAGTTTCTTTTGCACCTTTCCCTGACCTACAACCACTGCAAGACCCTCCATCCCAGCTCAGGTAACATCCTCAAGAGAAGGAAATTAAATCAACAGACCTCTTCTTGTCAGCACCCCTAATCTGTCCTGTGATTTCTCTCTGGTATTTCCCACCTGTGTGAAAATGGGTGATGATCAGTGCCAGCTTCAGCTGATTTTTAGAAGTCCTAACTACATGTGCAGGCATTTTTCTCTGCTTTGGTTCCTCACTGTCTGTCTTCTCCATTAAACTGTGCCTCTATAAATGTTCTATATGTTTGCGCTAAGTCCAACCATTCAATACCTGCCATATAATGCCAGCACGACAACTACATAATGCAACAATGGACAAAATAAAGGGTAAATAAAAAGTGCACCAAAGAGCTCTGTAGTGTGGAAAGGCTAACAGAGCATTGTTTGAACAAGAGAGTAGGAGGTTCAAAGCCTGGCTACCCATCAAAATCATCCAAAGAACTTTTACAATATAAAACACTTAGATTTAATTTCATGGGCCTACTTAAGAACCAGTGAACTAGAGTGCTTAGAGAGATCTAAATAACATATTAGGCGACTTCAAGGAGAGTCTCATATATAGCAAGAGTATCAGGGGGGACTTTCTGGGGATGCAGATGGATGCAGGAGGAAGATGAAGGTAAATGGACAGAGAGAGTCATGAAGACAACCTTGAGGCTAGAAAAAGAAGATCTGATTCCTAAGAGAACCACTGTTCCATTCAGCAGGAGGAGGGAACAGCAGCAGATGCACCTGAGTGCAGAAACTTCATCTGGTAAAATCAGCAACATCCCAGGGAGAAAAAAGTGTATGAGACTGTGGTGTGCTATCTATAGATCCAACTGAACTACTTATCTATAGAAGGAGAATAAGAAAATATGGTGAGGGGCTGGAGAGATGGTTAGTGGTTAAGCACTTGCCTGAGAAGCCTAAGGACCCTGGTTCGAGGCTCGATTCCCCAGGACCCATGTTAGCCAGGTGCACAAGGGGGTGCACACATCTGGAGTTCGTTTGCAGTGGCTGAAGGCCACTGGCATGCCCATTCTCTCTCTCTGCCTCTTTCTGTCTCTGTCGCTCTCAAATAAATAAATAAAAACAAAAAAAAAAATTTAAAAAAAGAAAATATGGTGAGGAGTAAATGCTTGGAATGTGCTAGCACACCATACTTGTACATTATAAAAAAGCTTTAAAAATCACCTTTTAACAATTATTCTGTATGCCTTTAATCATAGTATTTCAGAGGCTGAGGTAGGAGGATCACTGTGAATTCATGACCAGCCTGGGATAGAGTGAGACCCTGCCTCAAAAAAAAAAAATGAATGATTTTAAAATAATTCTAGAGGCTAGCAAAATTTTGTATATGTTTATATGAGAGAGGCACAGGGAGAAGGAGAGATAGAGAGAACCAGCCTAGACCTGTGTGGTGGTTTGAATAGAATAGATGGCCCCCAATATATTCAGTTGTTTATTTGTTTGTAGTTTGCCACTTGGCTGGAGGCAAGGTCACTGGGTGGATCTTAAAGTGTGGTGGTGGGTTTCAGATTACAATCTAAAGATATGCAAAGTGTGCCTAGCTGGAATTCCTGAACTGTGCTGTGCAATATGGCTTCTGGCTTTTGGCTTGTGGCTTGTTCTTCTCTCTCTCTGCTTGGTCCTGTGAAGGCAGGGCAGTTTCTTCTGCCATTTATGGAACTTCCCCTGAACTGTGAGCTTCAATAAATATCCCTTCCTCCATAACTGTGTCTGGTCTGAAAGTTCATCTCAGTGAACCTGAAACTGTCTGCTACAACCTGCCAGCCAGCAAGGTCCAATTCTGTCCACAGCCTCCCAACTTTGCACTCAGTGAATATCAGGCTGGAAACTTGAAACTGACCACAGGGGAGTATTTACACATATGAAATTGGAAAACCCACAATTCTGAACTTTATGACAGCTGCTTTACCAGGTCTGGGAACACAGACTGGATTTGAATGAGTTAAACTGAATTTAGTTGAACAGTGGGTAGGAACTTCAGGAAAACAAAAACCCAAGCTGAGAGGGGAAAATTGTCTGCCTAGGAAAAGTAGAATAAGACCTTGTCCTTGAGGCAAGTCACAGGTGTAAATGGAATCTGATTTTTTTCTCTGAGTCACTGTTCCATTCAGCCTGTTTTTCTGTTCATAACTTTTTATCACTGCTTCTGAAATAAAGGTGAAAATAACTGAGTGAAACAGACACTAATAGGTTTTATCCACATCTGAGGTCTGAATGTGCTAAGAGACTATTTCAAAGGTTCATTCTCTCCAAAAAGAAAAATAAATTGAGAAAGACATAGATTGCGTTAAGTTATAAGAAATGCAGAATAATTTTGTATGTGTGTGGGATGCAGTTATGTGTGTATGAGTGCATGTGTGTGGTGGTGAACATGTATGTGCATGTGTGTGCGTATGGAGTCCAGAGGTTAATATTGGGAGTCTGCCTCAGTTGTGCTCCACTTTATATACTGATGTAAGGCCTCTCAGTTGAACCCAGAAGTCATTGATTGGGCTAGTCTAGCTAGCCAGTTTGCCCTGGGATTCTCCTGCCTCAGGCTGGAGAGTTCTGGTATTACAGGTAGGCGCAAACTTTGGTCCTCATTCTTGCACATCAAGCACTTTATCCACTAAACTGTCTCCTTAGCCCCTGAAAAATAATTTTTAAGGATAAAAAATCAAATGTTGCATAACTGAAAAAAGTGTGATCTCTTATTTAAACAAAAAAATCAACAATATGATAAACACAAATGTAGAATTATGATTAATAGAGGTTGGACCCATGACAAGGAAGGGTGGAAAAGGAAAAGTATGTGGAAATATCACTGCACCTCATTAATGTGCTCAACTCATATATGTTAATCAAAAATAAAATCTTTGGGCTGGAGAGTTTGCATATGCCTGCAAAGCCTAAGGACACAGGTTCAATTCTCCAGGTCCCACATAAGCCAGATGCACATGGTGGCACATGCATCTGGAGTTCGTTTGCAGTAGCTGTAGGCCCTGATGCACCCATTCTCTCTCTCTCTCTCTCCCTCTCTCTCTCTCTCTCTCTCTCTCTCCCTCCCTCTCATAAACAAATAAAATAGATAAATAAAATATTTTTGAAATAAAGTAAAATCTTTAAAACAACACTAAAAATGAATTAGATCGGTTGTAAATGACATACCACACACACACACACACACACACACACACACACACAAGTCAAATATATATCTATTATAAATTAAATCATATGGCCAAGTGAGTGCAAAAAATGGAGAGCATATGGCCCCTATTATTATGCAACAACTTCACCCCAGTTCTCAGCAAAGATTGAGCTATTACAAAGAAGGAGTGAGCAAAGCCCATTTAAGAAATCATTACTTATGGGCTAGAGAGATAACTTAGCAGTTAAGGTGCTTGCCTGCAAAGACTAAGGACCCATGTTCAACTCTCCAGATCCTGCATAAGCCAGACACACAAAGGTGAGGCAAGTGCAAGGTCACATGTGCCCCCTAGGTGGTGCAAGTGTTTGGAGTCTGAATGCAGTAGCTGAGGCCCTGGCATGCCAATTCTCTACAATTCTCTATCTTCTCTCTCTCTCTCTCTCAATAAAAAAATCATCACTTACAAAAATCAATTAATTAAAAATCTTGGGCTGGAGATATGGCTTTAGTGGTTAAGGTGCTTGCCTGCAAAGCCTAAGAACTCATGTTCAAATCTCCCACATAGCCAGAAGCATAGTGATGTAAGCACACAATGTTGCACATGTGCACAAGGGGGCGTATACCTCTGGAGTTCATTCACATCAGGCTGAAGGTCCTAGTGTGTCCATTCTCCCTCTCTCTGCCTCCCTCCCTCCCTCTCTCTCTCTCTCTCTCTCTCTTAGAAAAAAAAAAAAAACCTCTGGGCTACCTGAAATCAAGCTTGTCATTGGCAGATAGTCAATATCTGCACTTTATTTGAGAACATTGGGAACTGCAAGGAAATGGAAAAATAATTAAGGACAACTATTTTATCTTGAAGATGAGAAAACAAACCAGAGGGCTGCATATGCATAAGACCGTAAGTTAGGGAGAAGCATATGGTTAGACTCTATGCTCCAGACTTTGTCTTACTATGCCATCACGACATTTGGATTTAGAAAGTCAACAAATTCCAAAAGCCATTTTCTTGAGCAGGAGGATGGTTGCCTAAAGCAGAACAAAGCTCATAGCAATGGGAAGACACTAATACACTCAATCACATCTGTGGTCAGTCTTGACTCTCCAGACTTTGGAAATAATTCTTTTAATTAGAGCTTTTTTGGATTGAGAAGAATGAGGGTGTAAGCAAGGTGAAATTTTTTTAGTCATATAATTTCCATAAGTAATGTCATGCATTATAAATTTCTGTTACCAAGGAGATATAAGAAATTCATATTCTATGGGAACAAAGACATTGATTACATCAAAAATGGCTAGTCTTATCTTTGAGGACTCAGTCTGCCCTTTGAGTTGTAATGAGCTGTTCTCTAGGGGAGCAGAAATACATTCGTCTTCCAAAAAATAATAATTCATGCAATCAGCAAAGAACAAAGAAAACATTCATACAGCTCTCATAATCCTCTTTCTTCTTGATGGACATAGGATAAATGGACTACTTTTCTGTGATATTTACCAAGAATAGGGACAGATACAACACCATCATATGTCTAGAAGCTAAAGATTCTTCCTCAAAAACTTTCAAGTAAGAAATGACTCTTCTCAAAGCTAACAACCAATTTCCAGTCAGTGAATAATTTTTCCCAGAACTATCCACTCAGTGGAAGACAAATGAAGAAGAAAAAGTTAAATAAACAAATCTGAACAGGGGTCCACCACAACAGAGATGGTGAGCATCTAAATTACTAGTCAACAAAAGCAAGCACTTAAAGCTTATCCCAAACTATAATTTTAACTGGTCTCTGAGTTGAGCTTTGCTGGATAAATGACTTCCAGGGCCTGTGGCTCTGGACTGAATGAGAAAAAATATTTTTAGCACAACTATTTGGAAATATTTGAGAACTTGAACCTGCTCTTCCATCTGGTACCAAAGCAAGTTTTCAGCAGAGCTTTCATGACAGCCCCTGACTCTTTGCGCTGGGAATCCTGCAGTGACCCACCCTTCCAGAGCACGGTATGGTGTTTTTTTCTCTTTCTCAAAACCTTGGTAAACTTAAATGCAGTGGCCTGTCTTTGTTGAGGTGGATTTTTAGTTTGTTAAACAGATGGTTCTGCAGGAAGAACCCAGGCAATGAAGATCCGTTCCCAAATCTCTGATCTGACTCTGGCTTCTCAGCATGCAGTGATCTCTGACCCTCGGCTCCCTGTGCAGGCTTCCACAAAGGGTTCTGTGGATAGATGATGTGGACTATAAACATTTTTGCAAATGCCAAGGGTTGTTTTCTTTTAATCACTATTCTGCCATCAAGGTAATTTACATAAAACAGCCAAAACTTTATGAATCGTGAATTGCTGGAATACGAATCTTTTCATCCAGCCTTGTTGAGCCTCTACTGCAGATCAACACCTGTCACTTGCGTCAGCCACACTGAGTTTACATTTTGCTGGGGAGCAAGCAAGCAAATAGACATAAGTCAGGTGTGTGGCCTTGAAGGCACTGCGAAGTGGTAGGAGGAGAAGAAGAGATCTCAAACAGGAAAATGAGTTCTGCACAGGAAATGGGAACCCCAAAAGTGAAATGCTGGGTAGCTGACCACAGGGGGAAAAAAAAACTGGGCTGTGGCCAGCTGAGGTATCCACCCTTTTCAAAGCTCAGTGCCCAAAACTCAGCAAAGTTAGAAGGTCAAATCCTGCCACTGTGAAATCTCTATTCAGAAGTAAAGGAAATGTTTTGTTTGGGCCCTCGTGGTCACCTATCCCTTCCCTTAATGATTTCCAGGCCAAGCACATTTTCAACTTGATAATAATTGGATCCAGCCCTCTGTGATGAAGCAGGATAAGAAAACTCCAGTGTTTACAGAAAAAAAGAACTCAGTTCAAATCCTGACAGTTCATTTTAAGGCTTTGTAGAGGAGTCCATGAAGAAATGTAAAATTTCTGTCTCTATGAATGTGACTAGTCTAGGAAAGTCATATAAAAGGAATCAGAAAATCTGTCCTTTGCTGTCTCATTTATTTCACATACCTTAAACCTGGAAAGTTTATCTCTTATAACACACTTCAAATTTCCTTCATTTCCTTCACTAATACTCCATTGTATGTATAATTCAAGTTTGTTTGCTCACTTGCTGGTGAATATTTGACTGACCTCTTAGCTACTATGGGTAATGCTGCTGCAGATACTGAGGTGCAGATATTCCTGTGAGCCCTGCCTTCTTCTTGCGGTTATATTCCTAAAACTGATGTTGCTGAGGAACTCTACATTTAATTGTTTCTGAGGAATCATTATGCTGTTTTCGTTATTTTACATTCTTATGAGTAAATATCTTGTATTTTTAGAAGAAAAACCATGCTATTTATAAAGTGACCTCAATTTATGAACATACTTTCTGGAAGTCCAATTTGGGCATTGGCTTAATCAGAGTTTCTCCTAATGTTTTTCATGGCTAGTTTCACAGGAACAAAGAATTTTAAAAGTGTGCAAAACATTATATACTAGCTTTTGCCTTATAGATTCAAAAAACATTAACATGGAAGTCCTGTTATACACACATATTTTTAAATATATGTTTAAAAGCTAAAACCCTGTTATTTTGTTATTCCTAAAAAGAACTAGGATAGAAAGTCATTTACATTTAACACTGAGGACAAACCTGCTCCAGATTAGTATCCTTTCCAGAGCTTTGATTTTCTAACTCCAAAGAAGCATAAAAGCAGGGGGAAATGCATGTCAGCACACATTTTACATAAATTTGCATAATTCAATTCAACACTTTAAAGTGTATTATATGAGAAGTGACTGCTAATGGGTGTGTTTTCTTTTGAGGATTTTCAAAATATTCTAAAGTTGGATTATAGTGTGTATTGAGCTGTATATTCTCATTAATTTTATGATATTCAAATTTTACTTTGTAAAGCTGTCAAAAAATATTATAATGTTTATAGAGTTGTGACTCATGTGTTTCATTCCCAATCAAAATAACCAAATTCAATACAAAGTGGTGGGCAATGGTTGATGAGTCAATACAAGGTGCTGGAAATATGCGGTTGTGTTCCCACCTCACAACTTTTAGTCATTAGAAAAATTCTAATGGATCAAATTGAAAGAAAAGTGAAATTATTTTTAATATCTTAATGTGAGGAAACCCTTCTAAAAATAATAAATTTAACTTAAAAATTGTTTCATAGTAAAATATTTTTAAGATACATTTAAACAGAGAAAACACAAAGTAGGAAAAAATGATTTGCTGTTTTCATATGAAGCAGATGAGCTAGAGAGAAATCTGTTGGGATTGTTTTAATAGACCCCTTTTTTGAGCATCTGTTGTTTGCTATCAGCAATGCCGAGTACCCATTCTCCAAAATACATCTTTAAGTTACCTGCTTCCTCGGTCCACACTTAACCAGAACGTCAACCCACTCTTCTTCCCTACTCTTCATTGTGTTTGCACACTGCCACACTGCCTGAGCAGCCTCTGCCCAAAGCTCCTTGTCTCCAGATTTCAAGTCCCTCTCAGAAACATCTTCTTGCCTCAGCCTACAGCCTCCTATTCAGTATCTTCTTTGAGCTTATTTTATTTACATCTTCCTCGGGGACCCACTCTTCAGTTTTTTGCAGGGGAAAGGACCGGACATTTTAATCAATGTATCACTAGATGATGTCCTATGGTGAGAAATATGCATAGAATGTTCCTTTCAGTTTCTTTCATTTGAGGCTTTTTTAGATCTGGGATCTCTCAAATCTGTGAGGTTTGTCAGAAACTGTCTTGATCCTATTTGAACAATAGAATCTGTGATTTGCGGTTTGTGCTTACCCTGGTTTGGATATGGTTTAAGCATACACAATGAGGGTTTTGTGTGTTAAGGAGTCTGGTCTTCAGTGTGGTAACTAACATAGAAACTCCAAGGGGTAGAGCTTGGTGGAAAGTCACAAGACAGGCCACTCTCTTGCTCTGGCTTCTTGTCTTACCATGGAATTCTCCCTCTCACACAATTCCCACCTCCATGTCATCTGCCGTGATGTGCAGAAAGAGGCCCTTACCAGAGCCAGAGCTGTGTGGCATTTTCAGGTCCATATTTTCAGCCCAAACACCCTCTATTTTTTGTGAGTGGCCTGCCTTGGGTATGTCACTAGTAGCAAAACACAAGCCAATGCTGTTCTGTGGTAAGTCTAGGAAGTAGGATGGCAGACATTCTCCTCCCTTGCAGTGGTATGCCACAGATTTGGTCAAGCCTCTACTTAGAAAGTGTTTTAGCTTTACATTTATAGATACACTATATGTGTATAATGTGTACATATATATATATATATATATATATATATATATATACATATATATATATATACATATATATAGTTTCTAGGAACAAGGATTGTTTTAAAATCTCATAAGCTCTCTAAATGATTTGTCATTCTTGGGCTCTGGCAAAATTTTTAGTTAAAATCCACTATGTTCCAATTTCCCATTGGGCACCATAAAAGTGGTATGTGTGTGAAGTACCTGGTTAAATTTCTCATGTGGCTGCCAAAAATTATCTCCCCTATTTGATCACTTTTTTAATTTTTGTGTTATTATTCCCCTTGTGAGGAAATAGTTCAGATCAAGCACTATGCAGATTTCTTGTTAAAACACAGATCTAGCCGTCTAAAACTTACTCATTTACCCAAACACAGAACCATCTGCAGCCAAGCACCTGCTTATTCTAAGGGCAGTCAAGTATGCCCAGCCTACGCCACCCCTCCCACATCCCATCCTTAGCCTATCTGCCAGGATATCATGCTAACAATATTCCCAGCTGCTGTAGTTTGTGGATGGAAATTCCAAGTCCTGCAGATTAGAGCTGAAGAGACCTGCTGCCTGCTTCAAACAGAGCATTTGGCACCATGCAAGGTTTAATTTCACACAGCTATTTAATTGACCCCCAGTGCTAATGGCTTAATGGGACACATGACATTATATTCTGAAGATTTTAAATTAAAGTTTGAGATTCCCTTCAGGACACACAGAGTACTCCAATTAACACTAATTGGCATTACGCATGATTAGCAAATGAAAAACATGGGTTTTTGAAAATGCTGCTTCTTTTCTCCTGCTTTAAAAAAAAATCTGTGGATTCTAAGAAAATGATCATGAATGAAAGCAAAGATTTGTTAGAATGATATCTAGCATAGTCTTTATGTTTTTAGGACACTGTAAACAAATGTCTATAATAGGGATTATACATACACACAATATAGTAGAGACAAAACCAATAATTAATGTTACAAATAATCATTGATATCAGATCTTATAATACATTGTTAAGTGAAAATAAATAAATAATCATAGGAATGGCACAATATCACTTTTGTCCATAATACAGACAAAAAAGAATGACAAAATGTATTAAACTGCAAAGGATAATTATTAGTGCCAACATTTATCTGAGTCATTGTGTCTGCCTTTCTTTTTTGTGCACTAGTGTATTGAAAAGCAAAGATCTAAGAAGATTGCTCAGTGGATAAAGGTGCTTGCTTGCAAAACATGCCTGCTCAGGTTCAATTCTCCAGCACCCATTTAAACTGGACTCAAAAGTTCGTGCAAGTGTCTGGTTTTGTTTCAGCTTCAAGAGTTCCTGGTGCCCCACCCCCATGTATATATGTGAAAATGTTTTTTAATGAAAAAATAGGACATTTTTCATAATTCTTGCAGAATAAATGCAACACAAAGTATTTAACTATAATGCTTCATCTACACCAATTTGGGAAGGACACTGAGAACAGTGTCAACACTGTGTTAACAGTTTTCAATGGAAGCATGAAGAAAGCATGGTTTTAGATGAGAGGAAAAGCAAACACTGCAGTGAAATGTACACGCCTACTCCAGTATTCACCCTGAGAGTGCATTGATGCCTGTGTCTCTCTTCTAGAACCAAAGATGATTGTCTTGCTGTACGTCACAAGTTTTGCCATTTGTGCAAGTGGACAACCTCGGAGTAATCAGCCCAAAGGAGAGAGCTACTCTCCGAGGTATATCTGCAGCATTCCTGGCTTACCTGGACCCCCAGGCCCTCCTGGAGCAAATGGTTCCCCTGGGCCCCATGGTCGCATCGGCCTCCCAGGAAGAGATGGTAGAGATGGCAGGAAAGGAGAGAAGGGAGAAAAGGGCACTGCAGGTAATGGATGATGAAGTCCACAGAAACACCCTGTCTGCCTTATAAGTACTCCCTTCATTGCTTCTTCTCATGGAAATTCCTCCTTAAGTCTCATGTGCCTTGGCACAGTCATTTCCTGAGCCCTCACTATGCGTCAAATGTAGCTTTCTCTCTTTTCTTGCATCTTACTTGGTTGTAGTGACAGCTCCTTCCACTGGCTACTGTCATATTGGGAAGGCGCGAAAACTGACTGTGGCATGACTAAATGGATTCCTGGAGATGGACTCATGAATGTCAGAGCTGAACTCAAACATCTGATGCCGAAATTACCAAACTATCCCAGCTCCAGACAGAAGCTGATGCATGAATGCCAGGATAGATAGATAGACAGATGGGCAGGTGGGAGTTGAAACTAAGTACAGGCAGGAATTAGAAGCCAGACACTCAGGCGCCTCCTGCTCAGAGCTGATAATTCTAAACAAAGACAATTCAAGGGCCTCTAGATTTTCATTTTTATAGAGGAAAGGGCAATGCATTGTGTTGCTTGCCTTTTGTACTTCAACATTCTCCCTCTGATTATAGCAGGATCATGGCTTGCTCATAGATCTTTACAGTAACGCAATGGGACTCTAGTCCTTAAGTACTTCTCACTTATTTTATCCACAAATAATTTCACTAGTGAAGCTTGCCAGACTCTCCCGTTTTCCAGAGTAAACCAATTTGAAATTCTACAGAGGTGGTGTTAACTCTACAAGAGGAAGGGATTTGGAACCAATCTTTGAAAACAAATTTCTCAGTGTGAAAGGACAAACAATAAGAAGAGAAAATTCATAAATCTAAAAAATAAGCTTCTATGTAGTCATTGTATCTGATTTATTGGAGTTCTGTGAAATGATATCACAGATTATTGGATAGTGGTTCAGTCCTCAATATTCGGTGAATAAAATACTGGGCAAATGACTAACTGTCAGATGTATGAACAGTTTCCAATGTTAGATAAAGAACCTCAGGTAAAAGTTCAACATCAGATGAAGAACCTTGAACTTGAAATTTAAGCATAATTTTTCAAAGGTGTCTGCCTATAGCGTAGCTTGTGTGAATACAAGTAACCAGTGAGCCTTGGTTATGCATATCCTTGAAATTCTGTAACACAAGGATTGCGCATGACTGACATTTTAGTTGACTGTCTGGAAATAAAATGTTGTGCCTCACCAAACAAGCAGTGGAGTCAGAAAAACAGGCTCTAATCTTTGCTCCTTCAGTTACTTAACATAGCACACTCTTGGACAAAGAGCCTCTTTGAAGCTCATTTGCAAACTGCCAGTAGTCAGGGTGATTATGAAGTTTAATGCCAGTAATACATGAAAAACCCTCCACAGAATACCTGCCATGTGGAGTATTTGGCAACTACTAGCCATTATTACTTATTACATTTTAATCTACAATTAGGGTCCTACCTAGATAAATCTATGACTACCCAAAACCACACATTACAAATAAAAATGGTTAATGTGCTCATTAGGTAGTTCTAGCGTTATTTCAGATTAAATCAAATGTTCATAATTGCTACAGAGCTCAACTTAGTGGGTCAGGTGTGCCCCTATATATACCAATCTATTTATTTCTCCATGTATTCATGTGCTGTTTACTCAGAAACATTTTTGTGCATCTATTACTATCAACTATGATTCTGGGGCAGTGTTTCCTTACCTATATACCAATGACACTGTAGAAAAATTCTGGCTCTACATCTATCCAGCCCTGTGTGGGTACTGGGAAATCAAACTCAGGTCATTAGATTTTTGTAGGCAAGTGACTTAATTGCTAAGCCATCTCTCTAGCCCAAGAAGTGGAATTCTTTTTTTGTTTGTTTGTTTGTTTTTGTTTTTTTGAGGGTAGGATCTCACTCTATCTCAGGCTGACCTGGAATTCACTATGCAGTCTCAGGGTGGCCTTGAACTCATGGCAATCCTCCTACCTCTGCCTCTGGAGTGCTGGAATCAAAGGTGTGTGCCACTACACCTGGATCTTTTTTTTTCTTTTTATTGAGGTAGGGTCTCGCTCTAGTCCAGGCTGGCCTGGAACTCACTCTGTAGTCTCAGGCTGGCCTTGAACTCACAGTGATTCTCCTACCTCTGTTTCCTAAGTGCTGGGATTAAAGGCATGTGCCACCATGCCCAGCCAAATATATTTTTTAAATTGTAAATATGTGGAAATTCAAATTAAGTAAAATATAAGATGTGTTTATCTTTCTGGCAAGAATAAATAATATGGAAGGGGGAAAATGGTCTGAACAAAATTTCCATTATTAAAATGGTATCTCTCCTTTTTCCTCTAAAAAGAAAGAAAGAAAAATTATTTATTGCAGGGTGGACTTCCTGTGTGCTGTGGAATGATTGGAAGCATTTCCCTAGATGTCAGTGCCATACCTCCCTCCAATTGTAACATCTCCAGACATCGCAGATGTCTCCAAGTATTGTTTCTTGGGTAAAGGCAGGCACTACAAAGTTGTAAGTACTTGAAAAATTGTTCTAGATCCTGGGAAAGCAGAAATGAATACAACATTGTCCTTGCCTTGAGAATCAGACATCTGCATAGGAAAAACCAATATATAAAAACATAATTACAATAGCTCCCAATAATAGCCATTTATCAAGAAGTTATTATGTGTCGGGAACTTTTAATTTAATATCCACCATTATAATCTTTTGTACTTGTAATATGCAATAATGTAATTCTACAGGTGAAAAAACTCAGTTTGTTCTTGATCCCAGGTATCTAGGTGGTGTTGGGTTTTCCAGAAAAGGACTAGTTTTCCTATAAATCTTAATTTGCTAGGAAAGACCTTCTCAAAAGGGGCAGAAGGACTCCCCAAAGGAGCAGAGATTTTGGGGTCCTGTTGCCCTTAATCTGCCTCATAATTCCTATGGTTAAAATTAGCATGGAGACCAAATTGTTTTATCAATGTGTCAAAGACCAATGATGATAGAAAAACTTAAATTTATATAAGCTCCTATTGAAAATAAAATACCAGGCTGGAGAAATGGCTTAGTGGTTAAGGCACTTGCCTACAAAGCCTAAGGACTCATGTTTGACTCTCCAGGTCCCACATAAGCCAGATGCACAAGGTGATGTAAGTGTGCAAGGCCAAACATGTGCACAAGGTGGGGTGCACATGACTGGGGTTCAACTGCAATGGATGGAGGCCCTTGTGGGCCAATTCTCTCTCTCTCTCTCATAAAGAAAAAGGGCCAGTCTCTTGGGCTTGTCAAAAAAAAAGAAAGGAAAGAAGAAAGGAGGGAAGAAAGAAAGAAAGACCAATTTAGCACTGGTAGTCTTTGACTCTATTATTAGTTTAACAGAAAATAGTATGCCTATCCCATTTCTACTAAAAAGCAACAAATGTGGGCAGTTGAGACTACTGTGATCTTATTTCAAGAAACAAATATCAGAGTGTGATCTGCTGGGGCTAGCAGAGTCTCAACTAACAGAATCACTTCAGCAAGGAGCCATGACCCAGACGGTTTACAGCACTGGTCTTAACTCACCGGGAAAGCGTGACACTGACTTTATTTTCCTGAGATTTGCATCTCTAGACACCTCATTGCTGATTGCATCAGTCACTTCACTCGTGACTAATATCTGAGAAAAGCATCTTGGGAAAGGAAGAATTGATTTTGGCTTATGTTTTGAGAGGATATCATCCATGATGGCGGGGTCTGCAGCCAGAGTCAGAAAATAAAGACGATAATCTGGAAGTGAGGCTGGGCTGTAAAATCCCAGTGACCACTTCCTCCAGTGAGGCTCCAACCCCTGAGGGTTCCACAACTACCCCAAACAGCACCACCTGCTGGGGACCAAATGAAATACATGAGCCTATGGCAAACATGTTACATTCAAACCATAACATTCACTTCACTCAATTAAAAGAAAAAGAATTCCCCAGCCAGGCATGGTGGCCTGTGCCTTTAACCCCAGCACTTGGGAGGAAGAGGTAGGAGGATTGCCATGAGTTCGAGGCCACCCTGAGACAACATAGTAAATTCCAGGAAAGCCTGGGCTACAGTGAGACCATACCTCGAGAAACCAAAAACAAAAGAAAGAGAACCCTCAAGTTATGACACTTACACATTGATGTATGTTCAATATTCAAATAAATGACATCAAAGTATGATCATTATAAAAAGCTTATCTTAATAAAAGTTCTTAAGAACAAAAATATATAGTTGGACATGAAATTAATGCATCAACAGTATGTTTTCCTTGGGTACAAAAGTGCATTATGTATCATCAATAATTTGGATATTTTAGGGGAATGTATCCTTATATATGCACTATTTGAGAAATGGATGTAGTCATAAAATTACATAAAATCTTCTTACGATATTAAGTTATTGCTATTTTAAAAACAAGTTAGGTCTGGAAAGAACACTCAGTGGTGAAGGCATTTGCCTGCAAAGCCTAATAACCTGAGTTCTATTCCCCAGTACACACATAAAGCAAGATGCACAATGTGGTGCATGCACCTAGAGTTAGTTTCCAGTGGCTAGAGGCCCTGGTGTGCCCATTCTCATTCTCTATCCCTCTTCTTACAAATAAATAAATAAAATAAAAATCTTTAAAAAGAATAAAAACAAGTCAATTTCGCTTGTTGTTTTCAACCATGATTCCTACTTCTCTATGTTTGGCCTTCAGTTATCTGCAGATAGAAAGATCTGGACAGACAGAAAATAATCCTGTGTGGAGACTTAAAAGTTGTTGAAATCCCTTCACAACCTTTTTTTTTTTTTTTTTTTTTTTTTTTTGTCGTCTGTATATAAGGAGAACCAGTAAAATTAAGACACTTTCCTAAAAGTATTCAACCAGGTAGTAGCAAGGACAAACAGAATTAGGATTCTGAGTCCAGCCCCAGGACAAGAAACATTCTGACAAAGGGGAGAAGGGGAGGGAGGCATTGTTGTTCTATAAAGGCTTGGATTCTGATCCCAACCTTGATGCAGAAGAAAGTTTCTTTATCTCTCTGGGACTTAATTTTCCTCTGCAAGATGACCTTGTATGTTGTGGTGGCTTATCATATTGTGTTTACTAAAACATGAGGTATCCTATGTGACAGCTCACACTTAAGCCACTGCCCCCTGGAGAATGGAATGCCGGGCTCCAGAGCCATGCTGGCTTGAGTTCAGATTGCAACTCCCTCACTCCCTGTCCTCTGAACTCCATCCTCTTGAGCAAAACAACTTATCTATGGCTTAATTTCTTCATTTACAATGGAAGTAATAACAATTTTTAGTTTGTAAAATCACTGTGAGAGTTTAAATAAGCTAATGCATGCAATGAAAGTATTTAACATTGCTCCTGGGATGTAGCAAATGGTTGATAAATACAGGCAAATTTTGATTGATCTTTCTCATTGTCAACAGTAACAGTTACTACTATTGTTAATATAGAATAGGGCCTGAGACTACATCATCTCTAAGAATTGTTTGGTTCTCCTACACTCTGGGGAATAATTTTATGTTGTTCTCTTAACACTTCCTATAGTGACAAATAAGTAGATGATCCATGATCAAAATAATGGCTAATATTTTAGTCAAGACCTAAATGAGGTATTATATAGGAAAACTGATGTAAATTTCTGATGAAATTTTTCTATTTACATTTTAATGCATTAATGATTTTCAAGTGTTTTATTATTTAGTAGTGTTCTATTGAAGGGTGACTGAAAACACAAGATTCTGGTGTGCTAGAATTGTGTAGTAATACTGTTTGTAACTCTCTAGAGGAAGCATTAATTTAGTTATTAATTCTTTTTAAAGGTCTAAGAGGCAAGACTGGACCCTTGGGTCTTGTTGGTGAGAAAGGGGACCAAGGAGAGACTGGGAAGAAAGGACCCATGGGACCAGAGGGAGAGAAAGGAGAAGTAGGTCCTGCTGGGCCTCCTGGACCAAAAGGGGACCGAGGAGACCAAGGGGAACCAGGGCTGCCTGGAGTGTGCAGATGCGGAAGCATTGTACTGAAATCTGCCTTTTCCGTTGGCATCACAACCAGCTACCCAGAAGAAAGATTACCCATTATATTCAACAAGGTCCTCTTCAATGAGGGGGAGCACTACAACCCTGCGACGGGGAAGTTCATCTGTGCTTTCCCGGGGATCTATTACTTTTCTTATGATATCACATTGGCTAATAAACACCTGGCAATTGGGCTGGTGCACAATGGCCAGTATCGGATCAGGACCTTTGATGCCAACACTGGGAACCATGACGTGGCTTCAGGGTCCACAGTGATCTACCTGCAGCCTGAGGATGAAGTTTGGCTGGAGATCTTCTTCAATGATCAGAATGGCCTTTTCTCAGACCCAGGTTGGGCAGACAGTTTATTCTCTGGATTTCTCCTCTACGTTGACACGGATTACCTTGATTCCATATCAGAGGATGACGAGCTGTGATCCTGCCTGCAGACCTGAATGTTCCCAAACTACTGTGGCTGACACTTTACTCTGAGAAGCTGGAAGATGGAGCAAGAAATAAAGGGATCCAAAGAGACTCCTACTCATATTCCAGAGCATTGACAGATAGTCCTGGCAGAATCTCTAAAAGCAAGACAAACCACCAAACAGTTGAAACCAAACCAAATCAAATAGCCCACCCCAGATATGAATTTTCTTGAAAATAGTACTTGTAAATATTTAAACAAATTAAAAATAATGTTAACAAATTTTAAATGCCCTTGGTGATACAACCAGCTGGCAGTGATATTGCCCCATTAAATCTTTATCAAATTACATTTGAGCCTGTTCCTTCAGAGAATTGTAATGCCCCAGAGAGTCTTTCACAATTTTCCAGAGCCAAAATACAAAGGTAAAAGATACTGAATATTGTCAAGGAAATTAAAGTGAAGTGGCAAATTTTGTTGTTCTATTATTCACTACTTCATGTGTGTGTTTATGTTCTTCAACAACTCTTGATGAGACTGCATAGGCCAACATGGTGTCAAATCAGGTTGAGTAGGAAGACAAGGCTGGCTTTCCTTGGGGTTGGCATGTGGAGAGCACTCCACCACAAGTGAGTAGGATGAACATGATGGCAGTAGGTTGACTCTGTATGAGTAGTACACAGGACCCATTACTCCTGGGTTGGAAGCCAAAGATTTTACACAAGGAAAAGCACAAGGCATGCCACGGTCTGTGTTTCTGTGGGTGTGATGGATTCAAAGGAAAGAAAGAAATTAGATCTCATTTCCCCATCCCACTCTTAATGCACCATTGGCATTTTCAATTAAGGAGTGAAAAGCCTAGAGACAGGGAAGATTTTGGAGGAAAAATGTACTTGAAGATAGAAATAGAGAGAGATGACCAGTATTTTATTCTTTAACCTTACGGTTTCCTAGGACAAATATTTGTCCCAACAGCTTTCTCAGAAATAAAAGCAGCACTTAACACATGGACACTGTTTTCATAGGTTCTTAGAATTCAAATGAAACAAAACATGAGTCTCTGATCTGTGAGAAAGATAAAGGGGAGAAATAACAGGGGAGGAGGGACAGAGACAAAATGTCTGAAGAAATTCTGTGGCTTCCAAGTCTCACACCTCCATTAGTCCTCTCTCTCAGCCACACTGCTATATTGTTGCTAACTTAACAGTAATTCCTTAAGTGCTCTCATCCACAGTTCTCTCATCTCCTCTTTGCTGGCTTTATAGTTCCCCTTCTGGTATCTTCTATGTATTTCTTTCTTTGTTCACTGAGCATTTTAATGCTGGGCGGGAGTAGATCACCTTACTGTATTCTGTATACAGAGAAACATCAATATGATTGCAGAAATACAAGAAATGGCATGCACATCCATACACCATTTTCTATGTCCTAGAAAAGAACAGGCTAAAATATGCTAACTGCTAACTAGAGATCGATACAAACACTATGAAAGTGAAGACATGTTCACTTCCAAATTCTAGGATGATGATGAATGGTGTGGGGAATCTGCCTTCTTGTCCTTAAATGGCAGTAGGATGTGGAGTGGCCCAAGTATAGAAAAGGGAGAAGGCTATTAAGAATGCAGAAACACGAACGTGAGAACACAGCCCATGGAGAGTAATCAGTGGACTAGATGTGTAGGGGCCTCAACAGCTAGTCTGAGGAGGGAAGACCATGTTTATGAGAAAGTGTGGAGTCTGTGGGGTGAGTGGGTGCTGCCTTTATTAGAGGTTGCATTTTCCATGACCAAGCAGTTACATCTGAGAGCAATGCTCCACTCCCCTGTTTTTTCAGATCTACCTACGTTCCACTGTATTCATCTGAAGCTCTTCTCTGCCTACTTCATGTTCTGTTAAGTCATGTCAGAGGCCCGAGAGACTAAGAACAAGAAGAATTAGATAAAGAAGAAAAGATCAGGACATTTTGAAAAGTCGCCTGCGAGCAGAGAACTCACAGCTGGAATCTCATGCTCTGAAGTATAAAAAGCAGACAGTGGAAGTAGCCAATCTTGGAAATATGGAAATGGAGGAGTCAGTTAGGCAGACTGTCTTGACCCACAAGCTTGTAGAGTAGTTAACACCTGTCTCTGATTGCAATCTACAAATGTCTTTCTTTCTTTTTCTTTGTGGTTTTTTTTAATATTATTTACTTATCTCTTAAGTGTTTCTTCATTAAAAAGCCAAAATAGTAACTCTTAAAACTGAAATTTCTTTCATTGGTCTTGGCCCCAAAATATATTTACTTTGAAAACATTTTTGAATGATAATGACAGATAGCTGATATGGGAAATGAAAAACAGTTTTGAGACAGAGGCAGGAGGATTGCCATGAATTTGAGGCCACCCTGATGCTACATAGTGAATTTCAGGTCAGCCTGGGCTAAGAATGAGATAGACCCTACCTCGAAACAAGCACTAAATAAAATCTTCAATAATGCTCATTTCTTTTATTCCTTAAAAAATTATCAGGTATAATTTATCCATATTTATGGACATGTAGATTGGTTTTGTTTTGAAAAGCAGTTGGAGGCATATGTCACTCATATCACTCATTCTTTGTAAAGACTACCTTGCAATGCATATGTATTAAGCAATATTAGTATTAAGTAATATTATTGATTAGATATTATCTCATTCTATAAAGGCTTGGAACCTCTTAGAAAGATATTCAAGACACAGGAAGAAAACAACAACAAGAATCAAGTAAGCATATAGAAAAATAAAAAAAAAGTAAAATTGAAACCCAAAACTGTGGACCTGAGCCCCCATGTGCTCATGGGCCACATCATAGGGCATGACCAGAGCATTCATCATTGTGAATCATGTTGCTTGTGATATAAAACAGATTTCACAAAAAACTCTAGATATACTCTTTCTATACTACTTGATGGAAAGGTTATGAAAATAAAAGTTTATCATTATTAGCTATTCTCTCCCCTCCCCCACCCCTCTGTTACTCTACTACCCATGCTATTTCCAAAGCCAAACTGCAATATATTTTCTAGGAATCTCATTTCCTCTCTCCACTGAAAACTGCTCAGCGAAGCAGTCTTATGATTCTATACCTTAAATGCATATCTCTGATTCATCACACCTTTCCATTCCCAAAGCCAAGGCTTAATATATTCATCATCTCCAATCTGGATTAGTATAAAAGTTGATAGCTGACCCTTGGCCTCCAGTCACATCCCTGCAATCCTTCTCCTATACTATGGTGAATATATACTTCTAAAATGCAAGTCTACTCATGTCACTACACAACTTTAAAATGAGCCATGATCATGTCAACCCTTAAATATAAATAATGTCTGTAACATCTGTTAATGTCATTGCTGGCTATCAAGTAATGCCTTCCATATCCCTTTTCTGTTATCCAACAGATGATCCTTCTGTGCATGTCAAATCTATGAGCTTCTCAGTACAATTCCCTCTTACAGAAAATGAATCTCTGGCATGACCAATCAGATCATAGTATTCCACTCACCAAAATAATTGGTTCAGGTGACTCAGTCAGAGCCAATGAATGGGACTTTGTTGGGATGTCCATAGAAGAAAATCTGATTCTCTTTCATTGGACATGAGATTATGAGTTCCAGCTGCCACCTTAAGGATGGAGTCACTCACTAAGGAAGCATAGAGATGGAGATAAGGAGAGAAGGGATGGCCTTGGAGTCATTAGTTGAACAATATAATATACAATATAATTGTAACTACAGTCAAATCTTCCCTTATCTTAGCTCTCTGTATTGCAATAATATAGGATATAATTCTACTTAATAATAATACTAACACCCTTTAGCATAGAAAATTGAGTCTCTATCTTTATCACCCACATACAGCACAAGATCCAAGAAAATACAGTCTGGGAAGCTTTGTACTTGCATGCCTCAGATCCATACAGTTTTATGTTCATGATGCCATGGTTGTTTGCCTAGCTCATCTTTCAAGGCTCAGCTCAAAAGGTACTTTGTATCCTCTAATCTTCCCCTTCCTGTATACAAGGAGACTCATATAGATTTCATGCGTCTTTCTGACTACCTTGGAACTAGTGCCTGGTCATAACAGCAATAACCAAGCATTTTCACATGTATTAGCTCACTGGGTCCATGCTATAATAAGCATATTTCTCTTTCCCTAAAATCTATATCGTTAAACCTAATCAACAATATGCTAGCATTAGCAGATCAGATTTGTGGGAGGTGACTAGGCCAAAGGGTGCTACCTTCATTAATGTGATTAGTGCTCTCATAGAAAAAGTTCCAGAGAATTTCAGCACCCATTCCTTATGGGAGAACTAAGCTGCTACCAACTGTGAATGCCTTTAGCAAATATTGAAGCTGCCAGAAATTTGGCCTTGGATATCACAGCCTTCAGAAGTGTAAGAAATAAATCCTATTGCTCATAATCTACTAATTTTTTTGTTATTTTATTATAGCAGCCTAAATAAGCTAATGTCCCAATGATCCTCCTCACTTTACCCATGGAGAAACTGAATGTTGTGGTTGGATTCAGGTGTGCCCCATAAATTGGGTGTTCTGAATGCTAGGTCCCCAGCTGATGGCAATTTGGGAATTAAAGCCTCCTGGAGGCAGTGTATTGTTGGGGATTGGCTTATGGGTATTATAGCCTGCTTCCTCTTGCCAGTGTTTGGCACACTCTCCTGTTGCTATTGTCTGCCTGATGTTGGCCAGGGGGTTATGTCCACCCTCTGCTCATCCCATCATTTTCTCCTGCCATCATGGAGCTTCCCCTCGAGTGTGTAAGCCAAAATAAACCCTTTTTCCCACAAGCTGCTCTTGGTTGGAGGTTTTCTGCCAGCAATGTGAACCCGACTCCAACAGTAAAATTGGTACCAGAAGAGTGAGATCACTGATGTTAGAAACCTGACTATAGCTTTGGCCTTTCGGAGCAGATTTTTGAGAGGAATGTGGAAGGATTTGAAATCTTGACCTAAGAGATGCTTTGCAGTGCTATAAATATAGCTTGATTGACTATTCTGGTCATAGTTGAAAGACCTGAACATAGTAAGAACTAAGGACTGTGAGGATTGGCTTATGAGGGTGAAAAACAGCTTTGCCTATACTGGGCTAGAAGTACTTTGTGTGAGAGGCTTGCTGTTATGCCCATGCCCTGAGAACTTGTGCAAGGTTGCATTGCATAAAAATGGACTGGTGGGGAACAAAGGGATATGGCACAGAAAGAAATATCTGGGCCAAAACTGCTGCCTGTTCAGCTGCAATTGCATGAGAGATTATAACCTTTGAGACTGGGCCAGTTGAGCTGCATTGGGACAACAAGAAGAATACAGACTCTTTTTAAGGGGCCAGAATGGTTGAAGAACTGTCCTGTTCTTTAAAGTCTTCTTTATCCCCCCCCCCCCCCGGATTAACAAGTGAGTAGCCCACCTGATATTATGGAGTATAACAAATGTAAGACAGGGTCATTAAATTTGCAACATGGTTTTGTTTTTTTGGAAATGGCCATGGGCAGTGTGAAGCTTGATTGTTGGATTACCTATGTGGTGACCCTATGGAGCCATTAGGATGAACCGTGGGTTGCAGTGGAGACACAGTGGAGATGCAAGGACTATGAGATGGCTGCCAAGGAGAGCTGCCCGCACCAGATGAAGTTTCCTGGAACTGTGAGTAGCCTAGCTGGAGGGGCAGATTTGGAACTCCAGAGACTTGTCACTGGTTAGAATTATCAGATTTGGAGATTTGTCACAGACTACAGTTGTTGGACCTGGGGCTACAGAGTTTGATGTTTGCTCCGTTTAAATCTTGAATTGGAGGGGTATTTCTTTTTGCATTTTCTTGTTTGTTTGCTGTTTGTTTTTTTCGAGGTAAGGTCTCATTCTAGCACAGGGTGACCTGGAATTCACTCTGTATTCTCAGGGTGGCCTTGAACTCACCTCTGCCTCCCGAGTTCTGTGATTAAAGGCGTGCACCTGCTATTATGGTTTTTTGTTGTTGTTGTTGTTGTTGCTGTTGTTGTTATGACTCAGTTAAAAGACCTTTGATTATAGTGATGTTTGAACATCATCAGGATTGATAAAACTATGGGGACTTTTAAAGTTGGACTGAATGCATTGTATGTTATATCATGTATAGTTATCAGTTTATGGAGGTTAGAGGCAGAATGTGGTTGTTTGAGTCAGGTGTCCCCCATAAATTAGGTGTTCTGAATGCTAGGTCCCCAGCTGATGGCAATTTGGGAATTAAAGCCTCCTGGAGGCAGTGTATTGTTGAGGACAGGCTTATGAGTGTTATAGCTAGCTTCCTCTTGCCAGTGTTTGGCACAGTCTCCTGCTGCTATGGTCCACTTGATATTTGCCAGGAGGTGATGTCTACCCGCTGCTCATGCCATCATTTCCCCTTGCCATCATGAGCTTCCCCTCAAGTCTGTAAACCAAAATAACCCCCTTTTCCACAAGCTGCTCTTGGTTTGAGTGTTTTCTGCCAGCCATGCGAACCTGACTGCAACACTGAAGAATAGAGAGGGAAATAAATATGTGAAGCATATTATAAATGCACAGTAGACCTAAGCAGTCTGGTTAGAAAATCCATGTTCCTAATCACCATGGGGATCCTATACCCAATGTCACATTCACTGCCCAATGGCAACATATATGGTGTCTATTCATCTTTATATCCCCAAATTTCCTTTGCCTTAATATGTGCTCAATGAAAACATGATGAATTAATCAATGGAAAGTTCTTTCAGTCTTCACAGAAAGAGAAAGAGAGAGAGACAGAACCAACAGAACAGCCCAGTGGTCACCCTGTGCAGTAATTCAGCTTCTTTCACTTAGAGTTTCCAGGATCTAGTGCATACTGGCTCTAGAGAGAGGGAGAAGCATAACAGAAAATGTGGGGCCAGATATGGTCATACAGGCATTGGCACCAACACTTTATTTTCCCCACCTTTTAGATCAGCTCTTCTCTGTGCTGGCCTCAATTCTAGCAGCCTCTTGCTCCGTAGAAAGATGGCCAGCAGCAGCAGGTTTGGTTTGTGTAATTGGTTAATCAGCAATCAATCAAAAACAACAGATGAGCACTGGGGAGATAGTTCTGCTGGTAAAGTGAAAGTATGAGGACTGAAATTTGATCTTGAGAACCCATGCAACACTAAAATCTAGGTGCAGTGGTACACACCTGTAATCCCAGGGCTGAAAAGGTAGAGACATTAGATCCGTGGGGCTCACTAGGCAGTCTAGACTACTTGGTGAGCTCCAGACCAGTGAGAGACCCAGTCTCAAAATCAGGTTGACAGCACCTGAGGAATGATACCCAAAGTGTTCTTGGCCTGAACACACAGATGCACACACATGCATATGACCACATACACACACACACACACACACACACAGAGACTTCTCTAGACTGTTTCCTTACAAAATCAAAATGCATTTGCAGGCTGGACATTTGCTGGCTTAGCAGTTAAAGATAAAAAGCAGTTAAAGTTAAAGCAGTTAAAGGCTTGCCTTCAAAGCCTAAGGACCCATGTTCAACACTCCAGATTCCCGTTAAGCCAAAGGTGAGGCAAGTGCAAGGTCACACATGCCCACTAGGTGGCACAAGCATCTGTTACAGTGACTGAGGTCCCTGTGTGACAATTCTCTCTCTCTCTCTCTCTCTCTCTCTCTCTCTCTCTCTCTGTGTGTGTGTGTGTGTGTGTGTGTGTGTGTGTGTCACTCTCTCTAAAAAAAATTTAAAAACTGCATTTGCTTTGTTCATGGTGCACAATAAATGTGTGACTAGAATTGTATTTCTTTCAGATAATCTGAGTTTGATAGCATTTGATTAAAACTGACTATTTCACCCTCTCTGTACTGGCATCTGTGATGACCCCATCCTATAGTCTTTCATAATGCTGGCCACCAACTGACACTTTTAATAAAAGAATATATTATTCTCAGCAGCTATCTTTCTTCTGCCCTCAAATCCTCTGACTACTTATATCAAACACAAAAGTTGTAGCAATTGTCTTTGATAGTTTTATATATATAAAGAAGGGAAGCATTACTGGAGACTAGTCTCTTTATAGAAAAAGGGCCTGTGAATCCTATCCATTGCACTGGAAAGCCAGCCAAGGTCATGAACTACATTGCTTTCTGATTTTCATCCTTGTTTTTTGAAAGAAAACAAGTGTCTAAGAAGTGCCAGCAGCGACTATTTACGAGATGCACCCTTCATAAATGGTCCCATCTTTATTTTATTCCACTTTATTCTTAAAAGGACCCCAGGTTAGTGGCATATTCTAACTTCTAGAGAGAATTCAGTACTGCTCCCACCTTCCCTCCTCATTAAAAGAACATTGGTTTCTCTCACTCTCTCTCTCTTAAAAAAAAATGAAATAAGGAAGTCAGTATAAGACAAGGATAAGGAAATAGAAATAATAAAGAAAAACCACTCAGAAATACTAGCAATGAATAACAAAGTCAGGGAAATAAAAACTGTAGGAAATCTCACCAGTAGAATGAATGAGAGAGAGAACAGAATACCTAAACTAGAAGACCAGCTGACAGATCTAATACAGTCCAACAAAGAGAAAGACAAATGCTGCAGAATATACATTCTTTTCAGCAGCACATGGAACATTTTCTTAAATAGGCCATATATTAGGTCACAAAGCATAGCTTAACATATACAGGAAACTTGAAATAATTCTTTGCACTTTATCTGATAACAGTAGGATCAAACTACAAATCAATAGCAAGAAAAGCTATAGAGCATATACAAAATGGAAACTAAACAATACACTACTAAATGATGAATGGGTCAATGAAAAAATCAAGAAGGAAATCAAAAAATTCATAGAGTCAAATGATAGTGAGAACACAACATACCAAAACCTTTGGGACACAATGAAGGCAGTCCTAAGAGGGAAATTTATAGTTTTAAGTGCCAATATTAAGAAATTAGAAAGGTCACAAGTAAACAACTTAATGCTTCTCCTTAAGGCCTTGGAAAAAGAAGACAAACCAAAAATCAGTAGATGGGAAGTAATAATAAAGACTAGGGGAGAAATTAATGAAAAAGAAACCATAAAAACAATCCAGGGTTGGGCATTTAGCTCACTGGACGAGCACTTGCCTACCAAGCACAAGGCACTGGGTTCTGTCCTTAGCACTGAAAAAAAAAAACAAATCCAAAGAAACAAACAGTTGGTTCTTTGGAAGGATAAACAAGATTGATAAACCCTTAGCAAATCTGATCGAAAGAAGAGAGAAGAGAAACAAACTAATAAAAATTAGAGATGAAAAAGGCACCGTCACAACAGATACCACACAAATTCAAAAAAAAATCATAGGGACAAACCATAAGAATATGTACTCCACTAAATTTGAAAATCTGAAAGAAATGGATGATTTCCTTGACTTATATGACCTACCAAAATTTAATTAAGATGAGATTAACCACTTAAATAGACCTATAACAAGTATGGAGTTCCAAACAGTTATGAAAAATCTCCCAACTAAAAGAAGTCCAGGCCCAGATGGAATCACTGGTGAATTTTACCAGACCTTTAGGGAAGAACTAACACCAAGGCTTCTTAAACGTTTCCATAAAATAGAAAAGGAAGGAATCCTACCAAACTCCTTCTATGAAGCCAGAATCACCCTGATAACAAAACCAGAAAAGATAGAGCAAAAAAAGAAAATTACAGACCAATCTCTCTCATGAACACAGATGCAAAAATTCTCAACAAAATATCAGCAAGCAGAATACAAGAACATATCAGAAAGATCATTCACCCTGACCAAGTAGGCTTTATACCAGAGATGCAGGGATGGTTCAACATACACAAATTGATAAATGTAATACATTTTATAAATAGACTGAAGGACAAAAATCACATGATCATCTCATTAGATGCAGAAAAACCATTTGACAAAATCCAACATCCCTTCATGATAAAAGTCCTACAGAAACTGGGAATAGAAGGAACATATCTCAACATAAAAAAGGCTATTTATGACAAACCTACAGCCAACCTAATACTAAATGGAGAAAAGCTTGAAGTTTTTCCACTGAAATAAGGAAAAACACAAGGGTGTCCACTATCCCCACTTTTACTTAATATAGTACTGGAAGTCTTAGCTATAGCAACAAGGCAAGAGATGCACATAAAAGGGATAGAAATTGGAAAGTAAGAGGTTAAGTTATCATTATTTACAGATGATATGATTCTATACATAAAGGACCCTAAAGGCTCTACCAGCAAACTGTTAGAGCTGAAAACACCTATAGCCATGTATCAGGATACAAAATAAACACACAGAAATTAGTAGCCTTCCTATATGCTAACAACAAACACACAGAGGATGAAATCAAAGAATCACTCCCATTCACAATTGCATCAATACTAATAATAATAATAAAGTACCTTGGAATAAACCTAACCAAGGAAGTGAAGGAATTCTACAATGAAAACTTTAAAACACTCAAGCAAGAAATAGCAGAAAACACTAGGAAATGGAAAAACATCTCTTGTTCTTGGATTGGAATTATAAATATTGTTAAAATTGCAATCTTACCCTAAACAATCTACACATTTAATGCAAGCCCCACCAAAATTACAATAGCAATCTTTACAGAAACAGAAAAAAAATCCAAAAATTCATCTGGAAGCACAAAAACCCTCGAACATCTAAAACAATTTTGAGCAACAAAAATAAGGCTGGTGGTATCACCATACCTGATTTTAACCTATACTACAGAGCCATAGTAACAAAAACAGCGTGGTACTGGCATAAAAACAGACATGTAGATCAATGGAACAGAATAAAGGACCCAGATGTAAGTCCAGGTAGCTGTAGCCACCTGATCTTTGACAAAAATGCCAAAAATATTCATTGGAGAAAAGACAGCCTCTTCAGCAAATGGTGCTGGGAAAACTGGATATGTATCTGTAGAAGGATGAAAATAGATCTTTATCTCCCTCCATGCACAAGAATTAAGTCCAAGTGGATCGAAGACCTTAATATCAGACCTGAAACTCTGAAATTGCTAGAGGAAAAAGTAGGGGAAACCCTTCAAAATATTGGTACTGGCAAAGACTTTCTGAATATAACCCCAATTGCTCAGGAAATAAAACCACAGGTCAACAGCTGGGAACTCATGAAATTACAAAGCTTTTGTACAGCAAAGGACACTGTAAATAGAGCAAAGAGGCAACCTACAGAATGGGAGAAAATCTTTGTCAGCTTCATGTTTGACAGAGGATTAATATCCCGGATATACAAAGAACTCAAAAAATTATATAATGAGAAATCAAACAACCCAATTAAAAAATGGACTATGGAACTAAATAGAGAGTTGTCAAAAGAATAAATACAGATGACATATAAACATCTAAAAAATGGTCTATATCCCTAGTCATCAAGGAAATGTAGATTACAACTTCATTGAGATTCCATCTCACTCCTGTCAGATTGACTACCATCATGAAAGCAAATGACCATAAATGGTGGCAAGGATGTGGAGAAAGAGGAACCCTTCTACACTGTTGGTGGGAATGCAATCTGGTCCAGTCATTGTGGAAATCAGCATGGAGGTTCTTGAGACCCCTAAAAATAGATCTACCATATGACCCAGCTATAGCACTCCTAGGCATATATCCTAATAACTCATCTCACTACCTTGGAGATACTTGCTCAACCACATTTATTGCTGCTCTATTCACAATAGCTGGGAAATGGAACCAGTCTAGATGTCCCTCAACTGATGAGTGGATAGTGAAGATGTGGTACATTTATACAATGGAGTTCTACTCACCGGTAAAGAAAAATGAAGTTATGAAATATGCAGGGAAATGGATGGATCTGGAAAGGATTATACGTAATGAGATAACCCAGGCCCAGAAAGCCTAACATCACATGTTCTCTCTCATATATGGATCCTAGCAACAAATGATTGGACTTCTATGTGAGTAGGAATGAAATTTAGTAGCAGAGGCAAGTAAGCTAGAAAGGGAATAGAAAGGGAGGAGGGACTTAACAGGATGGAGATACATATATATACACATATGTTGAAGAACCAATTAATGGGTGTGAAAAAGCCTAAGTGAGGTCAGGGGAAGAGATTGAGTAAAGGAAAGGTGGAGGGAGGGCTAATCAAAATCTAAGAGGACGTAAATAAGTCATATGGAATGCTATTTTTTTGAACTCAGAAGCCATAGATTGTTACTAAAAAACTTTCAGTGCCATGGGTGGGATACCTTCCAGTGAATTTTTGGCCAGCAAGGTCCCTCATATCCCCAAAACATTACAGACCATTGCTGAGGCCCTTGGTTTCCCACCAGGAATAGATGGTAAGACCCTATTGCTAAAGACTCCACATACTTGGGCTGCAAGTTCACTGTGAAATCCTGCTAGAGCTGAGCTTAAAAAAAAAAAAAAAAAGCAATGATGCATGCAGTTCAAAGGGAGAGAGAGAAATCACCAGTGGACTCAACAGTGGACACTGCAAGCCTTAAATTTGGCCAGCAAGGCCAAATGAGCCAATGGGTACAATAGTGGCATGTCTCTTATGGGGGAAACCAATCACTCTCTAATTGAACTGGCAGCCCACTCCATGGAAGGGAATACATCCATGATACTGAAAACCTACAACAGGAGTAGTCATGAGCCCTAGGAGTGTAACATCTGCTGGTGTCTGGCTAAATATATATAGTATGCTCATCGAACTGTCCAGTAAGCACTTCTTTTAATGTTTATACCCACATATTTATGCTACTCTCACTTGTGGTTAGAGAACCTTTTCTTTTCAGATGGCAGTGACCTTGGGATGACTCAGAAGACACCATGCTGCAGAGAAGAAGTGAGCACTAAAATATCTCTATCACACCTTCCAAGGCTCAGGGTCCATTGCTGAAGTGGTGGCAGAAATAACGTAAGAGCCAAAGGAAAGGTAGGACTCTTTACAACATTCTCTTACAGACAAAAAATGGCCTGCATACCCATGACCTCACAGTGCCTGATACTACCTATACAAGGCCATCATAATAGGAGGAAAAGATGATGACATCAAAATAAAAAGGAGACTGACTGAGAGGGGGAAGGGGCATGATGGAGAGTGGAGTTTCAAAGGGGAAAGTGGGGGGAGAGAGGGAATTACCATGGGATATTATCTACAATTATGGAAGTTGTCAAAAAAAATAATGATTAAAAAATTAATTAATTTAAAGGAATTGAAAACATGTGTTAGTGGTTAAGGTGCTTGCCTGAAAAGCCTCCACAGAACCCACATAAACCAGAAGCACAAGGTGACACCTGCCTAGAAGGTCACTTATGTGCACAAGATGGCATCTAGAGTTTGATTACAGTGGCAAGAGTTCCTGGTGCACCAATTCTCTGTCCTGCTCTCTCTCACTTTTTTCCTCATAAATAAATAAAATAAAAATATAAAAAGAACAGTGGTATGGGGATGTTAGGGGACCTAGTGCCTGAAAGTGCATGATCTCAATGTCTCTTGAGGCCGTTTACCAAGGTCTCTGACTTTTCTCCTGGAAATGTGCTACGTGAGGTAGGAAACAGCAAGACACACTCAACAGAATTCCACTATGGAGACCTGAATGAAAAGACTGTTCAGATATGCAGGCATGGTGAAAAGAACCAAGTAATGACCTTGAGATATCAAGGATCAGGCCATAGCAGGAACCCACCTCTCTCTTGTCTAGAGGAACTGGAAGGCAATGGTGATGCTGAGCCAAGCGTGTGGAGCACTGAAGAATCGACTGGAATAGGGACCACCACTGGAGCCACTGCCATGACCAAACACAAGTAAAGGAAGAGCTCCTGATCACACTCCCCTTTACATTCTGTCTCCTACTTGTGCCCCTGTTGATTTTGTCCAGTGAGAAAGTGAGTCCTGGTGATGTATTACATAGACATGGACGTCCACACAAACACCAGAATTGAGAAGGGCACAAAATGTACAAGGAGCCAGGAGAGTGGGTGGGAGTGAATGCAATTTAATCAGATCAAGTATTCCCTCTTAGATCACTTCTCACTCACCTAAGTTTCTAAAATTCCACAGAACAGGCACAATAAAACGTGCAACCTGTTCTCACAAGGACATCGGGGACACTTTTCAACCTTGATTAAGGCTGCATACAACTTATGCAATAAGGAGCCTTCAGGTCTCAAGAATGGTCCAGCTCCACTTACCAGAAAATTGTATGAATGTGGGGTCAGAGCCTTGAATGATGAACCAGATCGACCCCCCTAGAAGTCCCCTTTCTAAGCATGCATCAAGCAGCTGCGGGAGCACTTAGGGATTCAGAATTCTAACAAAATAGCTTTCTAAGACACTGAGGAGATTGGTAAATAGCTTGTTACACATATGTATGAGGACCTGAGTGTGGATCCCCACTCCCACATGAAAGTCAACATGGGGGCGTGCTCCTGTAATCTTCACAGCAGGGAGGAAGGGAAGAAGGATCTCTGGAGTTTTCCGGCTGAATTAGTGATCTCTGTGTTCAATGAGAGACCTAGTCTAAGAAAATAAGGTGGGGAACAACTGAGAAATGTATTTGATATCAACCTGTGGTCTCCACAAGCGCACACACACACACACGCATGCACATATGTGGCCATGAATACACACATGCACATGCAAAAAAATATATTTCCATCTCAGTATGAGTTAAATGATCTTGCTTTCCTATTAGATGTGGGGAACTTTGAATTCAGCTCTTAACTCATTTGCCCACTGGCAACCCTTAGTAGATGTAGGCTCCAACTTCTGATTGTCCACCTGTAAATCTATGCCCTGTGTGAGCCCACATGCCTGCACCCCAACTCTCAAGGCCTCTGTTGTACTGCAATTTCAGAGATGGATCATGCTTCTATGGCAGGACAGCCTGTCTTCATTCCTCTTACTTTGATCCTCATTAGCATTAATTTCTGTGACTCAGCTGGACCCAGACTGTCACCATCAGGACTGGCTCATTCATGTGGGGCTAGAGAGATGGCTTAGTAGTTAAGGTGCTTCCCCGCGAAGGCTGAGGACCCATGTCTGACTCTCCAGGTCCCACGTAAGCCAGATGTACAAGGTGAAGCAAGCACATAAGGTCACACATGCACACAAGGTGACGCATGCATCTGGAGTTTGATTTCAGTGGCTGGAGGTCCTAGCATGACAATTCTCTCTTACCGCCCCCACCTTACTCTCACTCCTTCTCATAAAAAGGGGCCAATCTGTTAGGCTAACCTCAAAAATTATATATATACATATATATGTGTATATATATTACATATATATGGATATATCACATACAAATATATGTATGTATATATATATACAGTCAGTGTATACAGGACATGCCACTATGTAAAACTGACCTAACCAAAATCTAGCAATCTCTCTCTGAGGCAGTGAACAAAGGCCCAGTACAGACCTAGTGAATGTAGGGTCTCATTCTGTCAAGGAGAATCCAGAAAGACATTTAGCAATATTATTTTATCATTATGATTTAAAAAACACAGGTAGTCTGAATCCTCTCCATTTTCCTCATAAGTCAGTCTACTCTAAAGCAAACATATAGCTATACAATTGTCCTAGAATTAACCCTAACAGAAGCCAAGAGCAGAAAGGGCTACACTCTCCCCTTTCCTTATTTATCCCCCAGTGGCATCTGAAGATCAAATGCAATACATGTTAAATATCTTAGATAACATATTTAGAAAAGTAAAAAAAAAATAATAATAATAATGCACAATGCTATTCTATGGTTTCCAGAAGAAATGCACGCACTTTTTTTTCTCTATGTTAGAGATTCTTACCTTCAAAATGTTGGCACTGGCAGGTCATTCTTGCTGTGAGGGGATGTATTGCACATCACAGGAGAATTTGTCAACAGCATCAATCATGAAATATTAAATGTCTACTGAACAATATGTGTAGCAGTTATCCTATTTTAAAGTGTGTTTCCACATGTACATAGAAAGAAATTGAGTACAAACAAGTAATTAAAATGCATACTTCTACTCTTCTGATGTTTATTTTCAATTTTTCAAAATAAGACATTTCATTTATTTTGGATTGTTTTCATTTTATATACCACCTTTTAAAATATTTTTATTTATTTATTTGAGAGAGCAAGAGTGAAAGAGAAAGAAAGCATGTGAATGAACTCTAGACCCACATGCTTCACATTTGGGTACTGGGAGTCAAACCCAGGCTGGCAAGTTTTGAAAGCAAAAACACATTCAACCACTGAGCCATCTCTCTATTCCCATATAACACTTTTTTATAAGCTTTTGGATAGTAATGTTATTGCAAATCATTTTACTTTCAAAGGAAAATAGTCTAAGGAGAAAGCAAAAATAAAGTACCCCAGACTATAGGTTGAAATGTGAAATGAAACCATCCTTAAAGTTTTCTGGCTGATATACCTGTATGTCTGCCTATTTTTCAAAGAAATAATAAGACAAATTAATTCTAGTTTATATATACTTTTTAATGATCCAACACTAACTTGAACAGGGAAGGAAGTGAATCTTGAATTGACATAACTTTGTTGGATTTATATTGGTCAGGATTTATAAACCTAATGGGTTAGCACAGTATAAAGTCACTCAGAACAAATGTATTGGTCAGATGGCAAACCATCTATGAGTTGCAGAATGAAGGTTACTGAGTTTGTGGATTAACTCCATGCCATCATTGAGGTGGAAGAATTTATTGACATGAAAACTTGCCCATTCTAATCAGAATGCCAGGAAGTGATGTGAGAGCACTGAAATAGAAACCCATAAACTCGTAGGGATTTCATAGCTGCCTTTTCATATAGAAGTGCTCTTTTACAAGATTATTTGAGAGATGTTACCTTGAAATCTACAAGGGAAGCTACCTGTGATTTCTCTACCACAGTTTCAGATGGGAGAGTTGGCACTGGCACTCTTTGCTCCTCTGCAGTTACAGGAATTACTTGGAACTCAAAGCTTCCTACAGAAAATATTTAGATCTTACTATATCCAGAACTACAAATGTAGCCAACCCACACATTCTGGTGGGTCAGACTCTTGGCAAACAAGAATTAGAAGGTTGGCATGTGAAATAATCAGGACTTACATATCCATTGTAGTTACCTTCTCATTGACAAAACAAAGACCCTGATCAAAAGCAGCTGATTGGAGCAGTTAGTTTATTTTGGCCTATGGTCTTGAACTGACTAATACTTCGATGGCAGGGGAAAGCATGGTATGAGCAGAGGCTGGACATCACTTCTGCCACAGCAGGTGGAAAATGACAGCAGGAGATTGAGCTGAACTCTGGCAAGGGGGTTCTGGTTATAACATCCCTAAACCCACCTCCAATATCATACCTCCTCTAGCAAGGCTTCACCTCTCAAATTGCCATCATCTGGGACCAAACATTCAGAACGCATGAGTTTATGGGGGACATTGGAATCAAACCACCACTTTTTGCCCCTGGCCCCCATAAATGCCCAACTACCCATGATGTAAAATGCAATTCATTCAGTCCAACATTAAAAGACCCCATAGTTCTTTTAATCCTAGTACTGTTCTGTTCAAACATCCCCATAGTCCAAGGTCTCTTTACTGTGATCCAGTAAAACCAAAATCACATAATGGCACAGAGTAAATTTTCACACTGCAGCAGATGGCATTGGAAGAAAACATTGACTCAAAATTAATTTAATTGCCATTAAAAAAAAAGTAGGGCAAGCAACAAATCCTATACCTCCAAGTCTGACATTGGTAAGTAGTGGCAAAGTCTCTGGGATTCCACATCCACCCCTCCAGCTGAATAGCCCTCAGCCTGGGGAAAACTCCATTCCAAGCTGGCAGCTCTCCTTGGCAACCATTCTATAATCATGGCATCTCAATAAAAATAAATCATGGGGGAAAAATATCCTGGGGTCTCCACTGCAACCCACGGTTCATCCATGCTATGTCCCCAATGGCTTCTATTCAGGAACAGTGACCTTGTTCCACATTGCCTAGGGGGTATCTTCAAATAACTGTTGCAAATCCAATGACTATTTCCTGAATTTGTTATGCTTTCATAGCACTAGGTGGTCTATCAAATTTGTTAATTCAAGAGGAAATAAAGCCAATTTTGAAGAGCAGGACATTCCTTCAGCCTTCAGGCCCCCTACCTTCAAAACCATCAAGATTTTTTTTTCTGCAATCCAAGTGAAAAACAGCTGGCCTGATCTCAATCATGGTAATCTCTCAAACAACTTCAGCTGAATGGAAAAATGTCTCCAGCTTGAAACTTTCATTTTCTTCTTATGCCATATCCATATGCTCACAACAATTCATTTCTTCTAAACTCAACCATGCTCAAGTTCTCACAACACAGGAAGATCACAACAAGCCTCCCACACAAACTTCCCAGTTCTGACAAATTTCTCTTAACCTGACAAACCAAGTCTGCATAATTCTCACTGCATTTATATCTTCAATCTCTGACCATAATAATCCATCAAACTTTGCTCAAAACACTATAAGGTAACTCTTATACCAATGTTTCCTCCCTCAAATCAATTCCAGAAGACCGAATCCACACAGTTAGCTTTCTATTAGCAATGACCCCACTCCTCTGGTACCAATTTTTTTATTATCTTCTCATTGCTGGGGTAAAGCACCAAACCAAAAGCAGCTGATGGGAAAAAGATGTTTTTTTGTTGTTGTTTTGTTTTTTAATTTTGGCTTACAGTCTCAAGGGGAAGCTTCATGATGGCAGAGAAAATCACAACATGAGTAGAGACTGGACATCACCTGTGCCACAGCAGGTGGAAACAGAAGCAGGAGAGTGAGCTGATTAATACTGACAAGCTAGGGACTAATAAACCTCAAGGTCGACCCCCAGCAACACACCTCCTCCAGCAAGTCTCCACCACCCAAGTTGCCTCCCGCTGGGGGCCAAACACTCAAATCACACGAGTTTATGAGGGACAGATGATTTAAAACACCACAATACCTATGCATCTATATATCAAGAGACACAAACAAAACATCTTTTGACTCCCCTTTAGGTTGGCAGATAAAATTCAGGAAATCTAAATTTGAATTTTAGATTATAGTACAAGTAATTATTTAGTATAAGTATGTCTCAAATATCTAAGATAGGTATCCCATGTTATTTATTACCTAATCTGACAAATCTATTCTCTAGAACTCATCTGTAAAGACATGATAAATGATCTACAAGGGGTCAGTACATATAACTTCAAATACAATTAGAAGTACCTTTCCTTAAGATACCATTTTAAAGGCCCAAAAGCTGGGAAGGAAGTCAGATAATATAAGGTCTAGTCCCCAGAAACTTCAGTAATCACCCTTCTGCCACTTTTTTTTTTTTTTTTTTTTTTTTTTTGAGTGAGAGTGAGAGAGATAAAGAGGCAAAGAGAGCCGGGCGTGGTGGCGCACGCCTTTAATCCCAGCACTCGGGAGGCAGAGGTAGGAGGATCACCGTGAGTTCGAGGCCACCCTGAGACTCCATAGTGAATTCCAGGTCAGCCTGGGCTAGAGTGAGTGAGACCCTACCTCGAAAACCCAAAAAAAAAAAAAAAAAAAAAAAAAAAAAAAAAAAAGAGGCAAAGAGAGACAGGGAGACAGAGAAAATGGGTATGCCAGGGCTTTTCAGTCATTGTAAGCACATTCCAGACATATGAGCCCTCTTGTGCACACATGTGACATTGTGCACTTGCATCACTGTGCGTCTGGCTATGTGGGACCTGGAGATTCGAACATGCATTCTTAGGCTTCGCAAGGAAATGCCTTAACTGCTAAGCCATCTCTCCAGCCTTTCTGTGACTTTTGGAGAAAACATTTACATTCTTTAGATATGAGGTGGACAGTATGTGGCTGCCTTTCTTTCTTTGGACTCATGGCAAACATTGCTAATCAATCCCAGAATTCCTTCTCAGTCTGTCCATGGTAACTTCAGGGTGCTCATAACCTCCAGGAGACCACCACCCATCAATAAGATTCTACCCTTGATCGGGAGGCAGAGGTAGGAGGATGGCCATGAGTTCAAGGCCACCCTGAAACTACGTAGTGAATTCCAGGTCAGCCTGAGCTACAGTGAGACCCTACCTTGAAAAACAAAAAATAAATAAATAAAAAGAGTCTATCTTTGAGAGGAAATCAATTTGCTTTCCCTTAATTAAATGAGCTTTGGGTTTTCTTTCCAGCTGTAATGAATGTTTACAATGTCTTATATTTTAATTTATTCTAAAAGGCAAGGCCATACCTAGTTTTTCATACTCTGTTAAAAACAAAGCACAGCATCTGTTCTGAGAGATTTTTTTTATCAAATCAGAGCAGGCATAATGGTTCTGACATCCTGCTTTACACAGGCCTCATAGAAGTTAGATGGCTCCAACAGTTCCTCAAGTGGAAGACATGGGAGACACTGAGTCTGGCCCCTAAAAATAAACATCCACTCTGCACCATAGTTTGATTTAGCTTAGCTCAGTATCCAACTGACTTCTTCATCTATGTATCTTTTCTACTTCATGATCCCTGCTTTCCCACACTGTCAACCTCTCTTGGGTCCTCCTGGCTTTGCTTGAATTCATGAAATCCTTTTTTTTTTTTTTTTTTTTTTTTTGGCTTTGGCAATGATTTCTCATTCCCTACCTGATTTTTTCTTCACATCCAGTTACATCCTCCAGAATGAGGATCCCATGTATGGTGGTTGGTTTGTGAAATGTCTCCCACAGTGTCATGTGTTTGTGACTATGCTGCATATTCAAGCCCCAGATGGCAGAGCCTTTGGAAGGTAGAGCCTTGACTGGGGTTGGACCCTGAGGGTTATTAGTACAGCTCAACTGCTGTTCAGAGCTCACTCACTCATGGTCTTATTGGCCAGCTGAGGTGACAAGATATGAGGCCCATACTCTACTCTGCCCTGCTATCATGAAGAAACTTCCTCTCCAGACTATAAACCAGGATAAGCCCTTTCCTCCCACATGCTGCTGCTTTTTGGTCAGGTGTTTTGACCCAGCAACAAGTAAATAACTGCTACACATGGCTTAGCTGTGCTTCACTTGTCAGACCAGCAGAAAGTGGCTGCTAGCTGGACTTCAGTCTTTCTTGGGTCCAGTCAGCAAGGACTGTAAATACCATGTACAAAACACAGTTGTTTCTACAGTTACCTGATCTTTGACAAAGAGACCAAAAATGCACACTGGAGTAAAGTCAGCATTTTCAACAAATGGTGCTGGAAAATCTGGATAGCCACAGGTAGAACTGGTACCCTCTTCTCTTACTGTGCACAAAAATAAACTCCAAATGGACTTCTGGGTGTGGTGGTCCATGCCTTTAATCCCAGAACTTGGGAGGCAGAGGTACGAGGCCACCCTGAAACTACATAGTGAATTCCAAGTCAGCCTGAACTAGAATGAGACTCTGCCTTAAAAAACAAAATCAACTCCAAATGGACCTAAAACTCTAAAACAACTAGAAAAAAAAAAAAAGCAGGACATTCCAAGATATAGGCGTAGGGAAGGACTTTCTGAACAAGACCCCAGTAGACAAACACTCAACCACTGGGATCTCATTAAACTCAAAAGCTATTGTACAGATAAGCCAACCATCAACAGAGTCAATAGACAACCTACAGAATGGGATAAAATCTTTGTCAACTATATATCTGACAGATTTTTCATATCTAGAATTTATTATGAACACAAAAACCTAAGCAATGAAAAGTCAAGCAACCCACTTAAGGAATCAAACAGAAAGATCTCAAAGGAAGAAATTCAAATCATCAATAAACACCTAAGAGTTATTTGACATCCCTACCTATCATGAAAATGCAGATTAAAGCAACTTTGAGATATCATCTTACCCCAGTCAGAATGATAACCATCAAAAAATCAACTGAAGCCAGGCATGGTGGCACACTCATTTAATCCTAGTGCTTGGCAGGCAGAGGTAGGATGATCAAGGCCAGCCTGGGATCACAGAGTGAGTTCCAGGTCAGCTTGGGCTGCAGTGAGACCTTACCTCAAAAGACCAAAAAAAAAAAAAAAAAAAAAAAAAAAGAAAGAAAAGAAAAGAAAAGAAAAAGAAAAACATTAACTGACAACTAATGCTGGTGGGGATGCAGAGAAAGAGGAACCCTCATCTACTGATGGTGGGAGTGAAAACTTGTACAACCGCTTTGGAAATCAATATGGAGACTCCTCAAAAGGCTGAAAATAGACCTACTGTTTGATCCAGTACACGACTCCTGGGCATATACCTTAAAGACCATACTCCTTACTACAGAGACACTTGCTCATCCATGTACATCCCTGCTCTATTCACAGTAAGTAGTAGCTGGAATTAGCCCGTATACCCATCAACAGATGAATGGTTAATGAAGATGTGGTACAAACACACTATGAAACTCTACTCAGCAGTAAGGAAGAATGAAATTTGCAGGAAAATGGATGGACTTGGAAAAAAAAAGTCCTACTAAGCAAACTCACATGAGCACAGAAAGACAAACACCACATGTTCTCCCTCACATGTGGTTCCTTACCTGGAACAGCTTGAGTTACAAGCATACCTGATAGACAACTCAAGGGACAGATAATAGGGAGAAAAGTTTGGAGGGAGGAGAAGGGAGGATGGGGAGAGATATACACAAAACTAAAGCCAACATGAATTAGTATCATACAAGCCTTTCTCCTAGATAGAAAACTAAAAAATATAACCATTAATCTGAATGTGGGAGGGTCATGTGGGCAGAAGGGCCCTGGAGAGAGTGGGAAGAAGCCTAATCCTAAAACCACGGGCTCTGCCTTGTAACTCACTGTACCACAAATGGGTTATACCCCACAGTGAGCTGTTAGTCAGAGAGATCTGTAAGATTCCTAAAGCAAAGTAGGCTTCTATCAAATCATTTGATAAGCTGCCTAAGCTAAAGATACCACAAGCCGCAGGCATAGAACATGGAGAGATCATGCTAGAATTTGGAAGGGAGCCAGGTCTCTGATGACTAGCCCTCAAAGTGCTGTAAAGTGCTACATGAGATGCTGGGGGGAAATGCCCACCAATGTTATGAACAAGCAGGGTATCCTGCTAGATACTAAATCAACCAGCCTGACAAGATATACATTCCTGTATGATAGTGGCACTCAGTGTAGGCAGGTAACCAATGGCTCTATGATTGGAAAAGAGACCCACTTAATGGGAAGGAACTCATAGCTGGTACTGGGAACCAAGTCAGAATCCTATGGAGATGAGGGTCATGGACGCCAGTGAGAAGCTCCCACTAGTCTTTTGCCAAAACGGAGGATACACCCATCAAAATCTCTCTTAATTAACTATGTCTTTCCCCTTTAACCCATGCTGCTCTCAGTCTCTGCTAGAGAATCTATTTTCTCTTTTAACAGAAGTCAGCAAAAACTAGAGAGAATCAAAATCCATCAACATAACAAGAAAAGATAGCTGACTCCCTATCATGAGATGAGCCACCTTTTGCACATAGGGTCCAGGTGAAACCACAGAGGAACTGACCAGTTATGCAAAGTGCTCTCAATGCCAGCCAGATAACCTGTGCCAGGGAGAAGACGATAGACACAAAGAACTCTCAAAACATATCAAAGCAGAAACCCAGCAATTGCTGAGAGCTTAGCACTAAAGTAGACTCACACACCCATCAAGGCTCAGGACACATGCAAAAGAGGGGGCAGAAACCCACAAGCAGCAGCAACAAGACTAAGACTTTGTCTTAGACAATGACAAGAAAAAGAGAAATCCTCTGAGGTTGTCCTCTGACCTCCACACACACTCCATGGCACATGCACACCCATATATACATACATACATGTGAACATACATACACATAGTAAATAATAAAAATTAAAAAATGAAGAATGGCAGAAACTTAGAGGGAGGAAACATGATGTCTTTCCATCACATTTATGAGCAAAGAACTAATCTGAAAACGTACTTCCACTTTAATGCTTAGTGACCTGCAAATAGCAAGTATGTCATTGGCTATTTAGGGGTTAGCTCTACAAGTGTCATTTTCAACTCCTCTTTCCTCCTGTCACTCAGATTTGGGTCTTTACAGAAACCATAAATTCCTCAAAGGCCAAGGCTGTGCTACGTTCATCTCCCACAGCAGGCTCAGTAAGACTCGGTACTGGGGGCTCAGCTAAAGGAGTAAAAGGATGTCAGTGAAAATTGTGTTCTTGGTAATGCTTCTTCCCAGCAAAATAAGATTAGAAAATGGTTGTTTTGCTTTTTGCCTCAAGGCTTACTGTGACGGCTGCAGAATGGAATGTGGCCAGCACTTTTTTAGGTGCTGACCTCTAGTGGCCAACAATGATGATAACGTCTGTATCAGAGAACAAGCCTAAGATTTAAAAAAAAAAAAAAAAACAAGTGCTAGAACTCTAGAGCTCATCTTTTTCTGCCTACCTCATACTGTGGTTGAAGAACTGGTCAGTGGTCTCTCAGATGAGACTGGAGACAAGGCCACGTGGCTCTCATTTAATTCGTTCCCTCCCATTGCCTGGTGCAGATGGAAACCCTACTTTTCTAGATATACTGCAATTAGTAAATAATGAAAAGTGATGCTGCAGTTTCAGAGTCATTTGCCACAAAACATAACAGGATAAAGGTGGGTAGAGGTTTCATACCCCACTAAACGGTAAACAAGCAGAGAGTAAGGTTATTTATCATTTTTTTTTGTTTGTTTTTTGTTTTTCGAGTTTTTCGAGGTAGGGTCTCACTGTAGCCCAGGCTGACCTGGAATTCACTATGGACTCTCAGGGTGGCCTCGAACTCACGGCGATCCTCCTACCTCTGCCTCCCGAGTGCTGGGATTAAAGGCGTGCGCCACCACGCCCGGCTTTTCATTATTTTTTTTTCTAGGTGGGGTTTCACTCTAGCCCAGGCTGACGTGAAATTCACTATGTAGTGTCAGGCCTCCTCCCTCTGCCTCCCAGCTGAGAGCAGAGCTTTATCTTGATCCTCTTCACGTGTTTTGTGCCATGCTTGCCGCATGTCAAGTACTAAGTAAATGTCAGATGAAGGATAGATGCGGGCAGATAAGCTTTAATTCAAAATTAGGCACCAACTGAAGCCAAAAACTACTTGCTTTGCTACCCAGTGCAGATGGGAGATCTCAGACTTGAAGCAAGTCTTACAGTAAATGTCCTCATTCCTTAGAGACCTCACACTTCGCCCTAGGGACCTCTCCTGAGTTTACCAGAAATACTTTTCTGTCTGTGTCAGCACTGCACTGCGGTCTCATTACTGTTGACAAGTACATGACCCGAAGCCACTTCACAAATGAGACAATTTATATACATTTATGCTTCATGACAATGAAAAACATGACAATGAGAAATGCATGGCAAGCTAGATGGTCACCTTTCAGCCTGAGGAAGGAAACAGTGAACAGGAAGTGGGTCCAGGCTATAAAACCTCATGGCTGTCCCTATATCCTCTCTGTGTTAACATATGCCCCAGACTCCAGTATTTGCCAGTGCTTTGCATCAGGGAACAAAGCAAGCTTGCTTCCCAGGGAGCTGAGGCTTCCCACAGCAAAGACCTGGAGTCTGGAGAGGTCACTCCTCCCCTGAAAGGAACACACTGCTTTTCTCAGGCATTTGAGCACTGCCTGCACTGGACATGAGACAATGTTAGTGGATCTGTATGCCAGAGCAGCAGAACTTCTGTTTTAACAAAAGAGGACTTTCACCTATTCCCATCTAGAGTGCTCAGCAAGCCTCCTTGGGAAACACCTTAGTACTTGACAAGCAATTGTTTTAACTGTGCAGATTAAAACAACTGGACACCCTCATCTTTTGGGGCTTCCTGTGTAAAGGTTCCTCCTGGGATGCTCCTCCCTCAGCTGCAGAATGAGGGCTTTCTCACAGAATGTGGGGACCCCAAAACAGCTGAACCACTAAGAAGTCTCATCCCACCCTGAATACACGTCCAGGTTTATGGAGACCCCATAGCAACATTTTAGTGGGGCTCAGTATATAGTATATCAGTATTACCCACATGGATTATCCTCCCTCTGCCTTAGGGTGAGGGTTTATTTACAGAGCATGGAGACTGCAAAGAAGCCAACTTTGGAGCTCCTTGTTCTTTGAGATTTTAGCCTCCATATGGGCTATCTCTCCTGGGGCAACAAAACCTCATGCATTATTGTATGCAGCTGGCACAGGGGGTGCCTTGAATCTCAAGTGGAGGCATGATGACCCTCCCCACACCTTCTCTGGAAAATTGTCTTTATGGGGGAGAGAGAGAGAGAGAATTGGCATGCCAGAGCTTCTAGCCACTGCAATAGAACTCCATATATGTGCACTACCTTGTGTGCATGTGTGAGCTTGTGCATCTGGCTTACCTGGGTTCTGGGATGTCAAACTTGGATCCTTAGGCTTTGTAGGCAAGCACCTTAACCACTAAGCCATCTTTCCAGCACCCAGCTGCTTTTTTTTCTTTTCTTTTTTTATTAATTAGTTTTGTATTCAGCAAATACAGCCAGTTTGGTACCATTATTAGGCTCATCCATGACCTACCCCTTTCCCTTGGCCCTTCTTGTTGAGGTATATGGGTCATGCATTGTGGAGTTAGCCCACAGTTATGGGTAAGATAAATGTCTCTGCATATCATGACCCAACATGTGGCTCTGACATTCTTTCTGATCCCTCCTCTGCAAAATTTTCCTGTGCCATGTTGGGTTCATTTTTGGTCTGCTTCAGTGATGAGGTGTTGGGGGCCTCTGAGGCTCTGGCTCTCTGATTTGGTAGGAGTTGATTTTTCTCTGTGTTGATCTCCTTCCCCCTTGTGCTGGTACCCACTTCACAATGAAAACTGCACCCTTGCTTGTTTCGCCATTTTTTCTTAGTTTCAGCCAGGGCCCTTTTGAGGTATGATGGGGTGGCTCTCTCCTTAGGACCTACATCTATCTGAAAAAGAGAAGCAGATTCTCCAATGGAGAGTAAGTTAGCACCAGGACAAATGAGATAACCTTACTTTTTTATAGAGAATTTAATAGGTGTAGGCCCTCTTGTAGCCCATGATTGATGGTAGCTTGATAATGGAGAGTGGGCTTATGTTTGGATATGGTTCTGACTTGTTTCCCAGCTCCAGCTATGGGTTCCGTACCACTGAGGGGATCAGTAAGCCAAATCAAGAGCAGTTGGTTCCCCACCATGGCTGTGTGCCACTATTGCACTTGTATCGGCATCACAACAGGTTATTTACTGCTAAGTAGGTTAGACCATGAGTTGCTTGGACAGATATTGGTCATTTTCCCCCAGTCGCTCATGTAGCACCATCTGGTACTAGATGCGCTCACTGTCTGGGGACTGACTCTCTTCCAGCTTCCAGCCATGCCATTCCATTTTATGTGTCAACCACATAAGGTGTCTTCAGCACTAGGCTCTTACCACTAACCTTTGGTGGGTCATCAAGTACTCTGACAGAAATCTGTCTTTCTTGTATGAAACCTTGTAGGTCTCTCTGATCAAAAGCTCATTGTGGATGATAGCCACATGCTGGTACTGGGAGTTACAGGTCAGTGCCCACTAAAAAAAGGAGGAAAAAGATAACTAATATAAAAGAGTTAGAGAGAAGAGAGAGAGGGGGGAGGGGAAGCTGTAGAAGATTAAGGTTAGTCTTCATCATACCCTCTCCAGTGTCTTGTGGTTCAGGTGTTCCCTCTAAGGGCCTGGTGAAGGTTCAGCCATTTGGTCTGCCTTTTAGGAAGTATAATTTTATGTTACCATTGCCATTTGGGTCTAGATTTGTGTTTCCCACCCCTCCGCTGCCCTCCTCTCCCTCCCCACCCATCCTATTGTCTAGTCCATGAGATACTTGATGGGTATTTAAGGCATCTTGGGTAGATTCAGGTTAAGTGCTGTAGTTGAGTGAGACTATGTGGTGATTTTTTTCTGTGATTGGGTAAATTCACTGAGAATGATCTGTTCCAGGTTCAACCATTTTTTTTTTCAAATTTCATTGTGTCATTTTTCTTACTGCTGTATAGAATTCCATTGTGTAGATATACCACATCTTAGTTATCCATTCTTCTAGTGATGGACATCTGGGTTGATTCCAGCACTTAGCTATTACAAATTGAGCCGCTACAAACATGGTTGAGCAAATCTCTCTGGCCTGTGGTTTGAAGGTTTTAGGGTAGATGCCCAGTAAGGGAATAACTGGGTCTGTTGGTATCTCTATAGTCAGGTTTTTCAGGAGTCTCCATATTGCTTTCCAAAGTGGTTGTACCATCTTACATTCCCACCAACAGTGGATGAGTGTTCCTACTTCTCCACATCCTCACCAGCATTTATTTTCATTTGATTTTTTGATGTTTGCTATCCTTATTGGGGTAAGGTGGAATCTCATAGTGGTTTTAATTTGCATTTCCCTGATGATTAGGGATGATGAACATTTTCTTAAGTGTGTGTTTGGCATTTGTATTTCTTCCTCTGTGAACTGCCTATTTAGCTCTTTGGCCCATTTTGTGAGTAGGGTGTTTGACTTTTTACTGTTTAGATTTTTGAGTTCTTTGTAGATTCTAGAGATTAGGCCTCTGTCAGTTGGATAACCTGCAAATATTTTCTCCCAGTCTGTGGGTAATCTATTGGCTTTGCTCATTGTAAGCTTGTCTGTAAAGAAACACTTCAGCTTCATGTGATCCCATTGGTTGAGTGACTGTTTAAGTTCATGAAGTACTGGGGTTTTGTTCAGGAAGTCTTTTTCCATTCCTATATCATGGAAAGTACTTCCTAAATTTTTTTTCAGTAATAATTGAGTTTCTGGTCTTATATTGAGGTCTTTGATCCATTTGGACTTGAGTGTAGTGCATGGCAAAATGTGTGGATCAAGTTTGAGTTTCCTGCATATAGCTATCCAGTTTGTCCAGCACCATTTGTTGAAGATGCTGTCTTTTTTCCAGCCTATATTGTTAGGGCCTTTGTCGAATATCAAGTAGCTATAGTTGCTTGACCCAAAGTCCGGGTCCTCAAGTCTATTCCATTGGTCTATACTCCTGTTTTTATGCCAGCACCATGCTGTTTTTATTACTATGGCTTTGTAATATAGCTTTAGATCAGGTATGGTGATGCCTCCAGAGGTATTTCTTTTGCTGAGGATATGTTTGGGTATGCGAGGCCTTCTGCCTTTCCATATGAAATTTGAGATCATTATTTCTATCTCTGTGAAGAACACTGTTGGGATTTTAATTGGAATTGCATTAAATCTGTATATTGCCTTTGGTAAGATTGCCATCTTCACAATGTTAATTCTGCCTATCCAGTAGCATGGGAGGTCTTTCCATTTTCTCAAGTCCTCCCCAATTTCTTTTTTGAGCAGCACCCAGCTGCTTTTGATAAAAAGCTGCACTAGGTGTTTACTGCTTTCAATGTGAAGGAATTTTGCCACACAACACAGGAGCACCAAGGAAGCTCTTAAGGTGAGGAAGATTGACCCCTGTCCTGGTGAATGTCAGGAGCATTGAGACATCAGTGACTAATGTGGATGGTCCAAACAGATGGATCAGCCAAAGAGACACTTGACACCATGGAATGGAATACAATGTGAGAAAAAAGGAGATAGTGGCCTTCGCAGTGATGACTCTGGTTCAAGTCAGAGCTGGGGTAGGAGGGAATGGTAGAGTACAGCCTAGGATTGAAATCTAGCCCCCCACAGTCCCAGATGCTAGAAGCTATAGATGATCATGTTGGTATATCCCTCACTGGGGAAACTAGGGTTCCTCAGCCCCAGTGACATTCTGGCCAGATGGCATTTTGCATGCTAGGACTGCACAGAGGGGCTGTCCTATGTGCTGTAGGGTATTCAGCAGCAATCCTGCCTCTCCCTCACCAAGTGAAAGTAGCCCACTGTACCAGTTACTTAATTTGTTGCTAGAGACAAGTACCTGACAGCCTAAGGTAGGAAAGGGCTTATTTCAGCTTCCACTTCAGGAGGATATTGTATGTTGGCAGGGAAGTTGTGGCAGCAAGAGCAGGAGGCTGGCTGGTCACAGTATATCTACCCACAGCCAGAAAGCTGAGAGAGTGAACAGGAAATAGGGCTGGGCTATCTAGCCACAGGGCCCACCCCCAGTGAACCACTTCCTCTAGCTAGATGCAATCTCCTGAACATTGCACAACCTTCCCAAAGGGTTCCACCAGCCAGGGACCAAATGTTCAAACATGATTCTATATGAGACATTTGACACTCAAACTACAATGCACACATACACCTTTAGACTATGATAACCAAAGATGTCCACAAGTTTTTTCAAATGACCTGGCATTTGATAATGCATGCACTCTGGCTGGTAAGCACGCGTACAAACAAAGAGTCTAACTGAAATCTCCCATTTGTGGCATCCATTGTGCACACTTGGACTCCCAGACCCATCATCACAGCAGAGAGTAAGAATGCTTAGACAGGGTGATGCCTGCAGCCATTTCCAGCACTAAGTTCCTATTCACTGCTATTCTTTCTTCACTGGCATTTGAACCAAATAGGCCCGTCAAGATTTATTAATAATCCTAGGTAGCAAAGAAACTTCAAGAAGAAGACAACAGGTGTCCTAGTAAATGGGCATGCTTACCTCCAAGCTACTGATTAGAAAATTAAAGATATATGATGGCCTTCCTAGCTAAGCTGGTGAAGCAAGTCCTGCCAGTGAGCTGCACTCAAGGGAAGTAGATGGAGAGAAAGGAGTGTAAAAATTTGAGGAAAGTAATCTTTTCAACAAGGAAACAGTGTTCTAACACTGTTTTCTGAAATACAAGAGCATTCCCTATTATTTCAGCTTATGACGAGTCTCTAAAGAAAATGAATCTTGTGACTTTTTATTTTCAATGGTTTTGACAGTTTTCTTAGGAAGAGAGAATGTGAAATGTCAAGGAAGTGCTGTAATTCAAAATAGGTTGAAAATCATAGCACCAAGTCATAGTGCCACAGAAAGAAAACTAAATGCTTTAGTGTCTGCAAAGTGAAACTGGGCCTCACAACCAATATATCTTAGTCAATAAGTGTTTCTTTCCATTTCCTATAGAAACAAGAGGTTCCAATTTGCTGCTACTTGAGTTACATTTCAAGGTGAAAAATATAAAATTCAATAAATTGGAAAATATAAACTCCAAGGTGAAGTGTATAGTTTACTAAAATGTATGACTCAGAGGTGAGTCTTCTCCTTCTAATGTGAGCCCTCTTAGTGATGTTTGTCCTTGTGATATATCTTTTAAAAGTTTGTTTAACATTTTTATTTATTTAATTAAAAGAGAGAGTGAGAGAATGGGTATACCAGAACTTCCTGACACTGCAAACAAACTCCAGATACATGTGCCACTTTGTGCATCTGGCTTTACATGAGTACCAGGGAATTGAACCTGGGCCATCAAGATTTGCAAGCAAGCACCTTTAACCACTGAGCCATCTCTTCAGACTTTGTACATTTTTTTCATTCATGAGGAATGAACAAACTACAATCAAGTATTGTAGGATTCAAATAACAGTGAAAATGACACACTCTTCTAAAGATCAACTGTGTTGTACATGCCCATGTGCAAAAAGCATATTTCAGCCATTTACTGACCTAAATAAGGCACTCTTTAGCTTTCCCACAAAGAGGAGAGCCTCATCTCAAGTTCTATGATGTTTGTTCCCATAGAAAGCTCTACGCTCCTTAGGAGGCGTTGCACGATCTCAGCTTTAGTGGCATTGCCCTTGAAGGAACTGGGTGCATTTACCTACTTTATTCAGGTATACCTGTGCCATGGAATTAAAATGTTTGCAACTCGCCAAAGTCCATGTGTTGAAGCCCCATCTTTCAAGGTGATAGCATTTAGAAGAGAGTATTTAATTTATTCAACTTTTTAATAAACAATTTTCATGCATGTACATGATATATTTTTGTAATAATTCCCTCCCATTACCCTTCTCCCATCCCCTTTCAATGGAACCCTTCTTTCCAAGTAATCTGAATAGAAGCTATCTTCGGAAGGTAACCAGGACTAAATTATAAGAGTGGAGCCTCTACCCTTAGAAGAAGAGACCAGTGTTCACTTGCTCCACAAAATGTGAGAACACAGCTAGATGGTGGTCATCTGCTAGCAACCCAGAACCTGACTATGTCTCAGAGCCTTACCATGTTGGCATCCCATCCTTAAACTTCTAGCCTCCAGAACTGTTAAGACTGAATGTCTATTGTTTAAGCTTCCACATCTATGGTAGTCTGTTATGTCTGCCCAAGCAAAGACAACATGTATGATCTTCACACTCCTGTATAAAATATGACTTTCATTTATTCATCTATTTGTTCATGTACTTAAATATGTAATTCTTACTATTGTTATTGTTGAATAACAAATGATGCCAAAGGTAATGGCTGAAAACAATCCCTCATTTGGGCATATAGCTCAGTAGTAGAATGCTGGCTCAGCAAACATGAGGCCCTAAGTTCAATCTTCAGCACTGCAAAAACAAAATCATGGCTGGGGAGAAGGCTTATCAGGTAAGAATGACTGCTGCACCAGCATGAGGCCCTGATACACCTTAAGTTAGAGTGTTGTGGTTTAAACCAAATGTGCCCCATAAACTCATGTGTTTTCAGTGCATGGTTCCCAGCAGGTGGCAATTTGAGAGGTTGAACCTTGCTGGGAGAGGTGTATCATTGAAGCCCGGTTTAGGGATACTGTAGCCAAGTCCCCCTTGCCAGAGCTAAGCTCACTCTTCTACTGCCACTTGTTGTAGTAAGATTGTGATGTCCAGCCTCTGTTTTACCATCTTTCTTCTGCCATTATGATGCCTCCCTCATCAAGAGTATAAGCCAAAATAAACCCTGTCCTCATATCAGCTACTTTGGGTTCATGTGTTATCCCAGCAATGGAAAGGTAACCATAATTCCCCAGTACCCACTTACACTGCTGCCTTTGGACATACACACCTGATATGTTAGTCCTATGGGAAGCAGAAGCAGGAGAGGTAGTGAAACTCTCTGGTCAGCCCATTTGATACCCCTACCCCCAAAAAAACAAAACACAGTAGCTCCAAGTTTAGTAAGAGAAACAAGCAGATGAGTGGTGAAGGACCCAGTGTTCTCTTCTGGACCCCACAAGCACATCTGCATACACATGTGCATATACCATACATGCATGCACACAGCACACCATGCATACTACATATACACACATGCAAAAAATAATTTAAAAAACAAGAAAACATTTTAGAATGCATATGGATTCTGTGAGTCATCTGGCTGGTTAATTCTCCACTTCCTAATGTCTGAGACTCAGCTGGGAAAAAAACATGAATTTTAGGAGTGACCTAAATATCCAGGGGCTGGAATCATGTAGACAGCTGTTCAGCCACGTCTGGAGCCACCTCGTCTAGGGTGACGCAGATTGGAACTTGCAACACGGTGTGATTCACATTCTTCACATGTGGCTTGGCTCCCCTCTCTCAGCATATTGCCTCAGAGTGGTCAGACTTCTTATATGGTGGCTCAGGGCTGCAAGTACAAAACTCCTAGCAAAGAACTGAAGTGCACCACCATTTAGAATGCAGCCAGCAAACCACCATCACTTTTGCTGAATTCAACTGGCCAACACATCACAAAATCTGTCAGGACACAATGAAATAGACTATATATATATATTTATTTATTTATTTAGTGTGTGTGTGTGTGTGTGTGTGTGTGTGTGTGTGTGTGTGGTGAGAGAGAGAACGATCTCAAAGAATCTGGTTGAGATTTATTTTGATATCCCCAATAGGAGCTTGCCAAGAAAAAACACAGGGCTTATTATTAGGAACAATAAAAGGAATCTTATTATAAGTCTTCCCAATTTTTAAATATTTAAGCATTTTCTAAACCTCATGCCAATTAAGTTAAATCAAAGAAAAAGAAGACTTTACTAAAACTTAAGTTGGAATAAGTTTAAATTTGAATAGGCTCATAAGAATTACAGCAAGTGATCAGAGATCTATCTACCCCACTCCCATACCTACCCCCCAAAATGCTCTCAACATACATCATTCCCCAAATTTATGCAAATGACTAAAAAGAGCAATGCAGGTAACATTATGTTCATAACTTTGATGCAAATTGACCTTCAAATTGTTCATAACCTTCAAATCGGTTCATAAAACAGCATCTACTGAAAGTAGATATATGTTCGTTTGCCTTTAATGCAGGAAGATCTTACTATGTAGCCTAGGCTACCCTCAAACATGCAGCGATCCTCCTACCTCATCCTCCTAAGTGTTGAGATTACAGGTATAAACCACCACACCTAGATCAGACTATGGCTAACCTCTTTTTGCAGGTAAGAAAATTAAAATTTGGAGAGATTAAAGAAGTTGACAGAGATATTTCTCAACGATAAGAATTAGCATGCAACTTCTTTCTTCTCTCCTTCTGGGAGTCCCATACACATGTCAGACCTGCCCTCCTCATTATCAAGTACCTTTTATCCATTACCCTATCTTCCTTTTTTTAAAATTTTTTTGTTTATTTTTATTTATTTATTTGAGAGCAACAGACAGAGAGAGAAACAGGCAGAGAGAAAGAGAGAGAGAATGGGTGCACCAGGGCTTCCAGCCACTGCAAAGGAGCTCCAGTCACGAGCGCCCCCTTGAGCATCTGGCTAACGTGGGTCCTGGGGAATCAAGTCTCCAACCGGGGTCCTTAGGCTTCTTCACAGGCAAGTGCTTACCAGCTATGCCATCTCTCCAGCCCCATTACCCTATTTTCTATTTCTCAGTGCCACACTAATATTTTCAATCTACCTTTCACAGCATTATTACTCCTCTCTTCAGCTCAGTCATCTTTTAGTTTAATATATCCTTTGCTTTCTAAAAAGTTCATGATAGGCTCCTCACTAAAGAAACCTTGGGGGAAGGGCAAATTAATACAAGATATGCTTCTTTTCACCCCTCTTCTGGAAAAACTCAAGATCCATAAGTTTGTTAAGGCAGGTTAGACCCCTGCAGAGTGGTAGGAGGGAGCTGCTGGGAGTCAGGGAAGATCAAGAAGCACTTCTCCTTGTCCTGACCAGCCTGAGCCAGTGGGAACATTGGACCACTCACACCAGCCCTGCAGGATTAAGTGAACTTGGGTGAGAACAACTGGAACGAGGACCAGACAGGCTGCTCCAGGGTGATCCCAGACAGCATTCCAGGGCCTCCTTTCCCTTATGCATCAGCAGGAAGCTAAGGGATCACATTTGTTCCTCTCCTGTGCAACCTTTAAGTCACTTGATTTAAACTTCTAACTGACATAGCCAGCTGAGACAAGGCAAAGAAGAAACCAGCTTCAGAGCTGATAAAACAGACAGAAAATCCAAGGAACAAAATGGCCCTAGATGTGAAAATCCAAATTCACTGAGACAAAACACACAAGAAACCAAGGCAACATATCCCCTCAAAAAAAAAAAAAAAAAAAATCATGAATCCAGCAGCAGCAGTGGCGGCTATAGCAATGGCAGCTCCAGCAGCAGTGGTGCCAGGTCTGTGGGACCACAGCTACCAGGCTCAGCTTGCCCCACAGGAAAAGCCAGTGCCCAGCTCCAGAAAACAGAACAGTCGTCCAGGGACCCAGCCAGCCTACTTGAACCCACAGGGCACCAAAAAGGGACACAAGCAGAGTGCAGCATAACTGAGACCAAAATCATCCAAAAAGGTAACTGGGATTGCTCCAGGGAAGGGTCTCACTTGGTCACAAGCTGACTTGGAGCCTCAACAGACCAGAAATCTTAACCTCTTTGTTGATAGAGAATGTGGTTGTTATAATACCTACTCTTGCATAAATACTGTTTTTTCATTGAATGTGTCAACCTACTTGAATACTCCCATAGGAGGCAAACTCAAGCCCTAGGAACACCTTTGTAGATACTCTGAGAGTCTTAAGAGCCACACCTAACACCTTAAGCTCCTACCCTGAAGGTATATAACATCAGATCGATTGATGCAGCTAAGAATACCCAGCTAACTAGAAAATCCAAGCATTAACTTGATCCAAGATGCAAATATATATACATTATAACACAAGAAACACTAAAAATCAAGACAATATAAATCCACCAAAAAGTATTAATGCATCAGAAATGCCCTCCAGTGAGAACAAGTTAGAGGAATTGCCTGAGAAAGATTTCAAAAGAATGATTCTAAATATGTTCTAAGAAGTCAAAGAAGAAATCAAAGGAATCAAACAGGAAATCAAAGGAATCAAAGAAGACAAAGGACACCAATTTAATGAAATAAAGAAGTCAATACAAGACATAAATAAGGAAATAGAAATAATAAAGAAAAACCAGTCATAATTACTAGCAATGAAGAACACAGTTAATGAAATAAAAACTCTGTAGAAAACCTCACCAGTAAAATGGATGAAGGAGAGGACAGAATATCTAAGCTAGAAGACCAGGTGGTAGATCTAATACAGTCCAACAAAGAGAAAGACAAACTAATAGAAAAGTATGAATGGGAATTTCAAGATATTCGGGACACTATGAAAAGATCAAACATAAGAATTCAGAGCATAGTAGAAGGAGAAGAATTTCACTCCAAAGGCATAGTAGGCATCTTCAACAAAATCATAGAAGAAAATTTCCCCAAATTGGGAAAGAGGTTCCAATGAAGATACAGGAAGCCTTAGAACACCAGCCAGACAAAACCTGGAAAGAACCTCTCCTCGCCATCTTATAATCAAATTACCAAACACACAATCCAAAGAAAAAATATTGAAAGCAGTTAGAGAGAAAAATCAAGATACCTACAAAGGCAAGCCCATCAGGATTACAGCAGATTACTCAACACAAACTTTAAAAGCCAAGTTCTGAAAGATAACAACTGTCAACCAAGGTTACTTTATCCTGCAAAGCTATCCATTCAAATAGACGGAGAAATAAGGACATTCCATGACAAAAGCAGGCTAAAGGAGTATTTGATGACAAACCCAGCTCTACAGAAAATACTTGAAAGAATCCTCCATGCAGAAGAGAAGGAAAAGCACACATATAAGGAACCTGGAAAAAACAAACAATACTCAAATACTAGTTAACAAAAGAGAGCAAAGGTAGAACCGGAACTATAAAAAAAAGGCAAAAATGAGTACACAGCTTTCAATAATATCTCTTAATATCAATGGCCTCAATGCCCCAACCAAAAGACATAGGTTTGCAGACTGGGTTAAAAAGCAGGATCCTACAATTTGTTGTCTCCAAGAAACTCAGCTTTCTACAAAGGATGGACATTATCTTATGGTGAAAGGTTGGAAAATGGGGTTTCAAGCAAATGTGCCTAGAAAACAAGCAGGGGTTGCTATCCTAATATCTGACAAGGCAGACTTCAGTCCAACGTTAGTCAAGAAAGATAAGGAAGGTCACTTTATATTGATTAAGGCCACACTCCAACAGGAGGACATTACAATCCTAAACATATATGCACCTAACATACAGGCTCCCAAATTCATCAAACAAATGCTATTAGAACTAAGGTCACAGATAACACCAAACACAGTGGTAGTGGGGGACTTCAACACCCCACTCTCATCAATTGACAGGTCATCCCAGGAAAAAATAAACAGAGAGGCATCTGGACTAAATGAGGTCATAGAAGGAATGGGCCTAACAGATATATACAGGACATTTCATCCAAATGCTGCAGAATATACATTCTTTTCAGCAGCACATGGAGCATTCTCTAAAATAGACCATATATTAGGACACAAAGCAAATCTTAACAAACACAGGAAAATGAAATAATTCCTTGCATTCTATCTTACCACAATGGAACCAAACTACAAATCAATAGCAAGAAAAGCTATAGATCATGCACAAAATCATGGAAACTAAACAATACACTATTAAATGATGAATGGGTCAATGAAGAAATCAAGAAGGAAATCAAAAAATTCATAGAGTCAAATGATAATGAGAACACAACATACTAAAATCTCTGGGACACAATGAAGGCAGTTCTAAGAGATAAATTTATAGCTTTAAGTGCCTATATTAAGAAATTAAAAAGGTCACAAGTAAACGACATAATGCTTCACCTTAAAGCCTTGGAAAAAGAAGAACAAGGCAAACCAAAAATCAGTAGATGGGAAGAAATAACAAAGATTAGGGCAGAAATTAGTGAAATAGAAACCAAAAAAAAAAAAAGAAAACAATCCAAAGAATCAATGAAACAAAGAGTTGGTTCTTTGAAAGGATAAACAAGATTGACAAACCCTTAGCAAATCTTAGCAAAAGAAAGAAAGAAGAGACACAAATTAGAGATGAAAAAGGCAACATCACAACAGATGCCAGAGAAATTCAAAAAATCATGGGGACATACTATAAAAGCATATACTCCACTAAGTATGAAAATCTGAAAGAAATGGATGGTTTCCTTGGATTATATGACCTACCTAAATTAAATCAAGATGAGATTAATAACTTAAATAGACCTATAACAAGTATGGAGATCCGAGCAGTTATCAAAAATCTCCCAAATAAAAAAAGTCCAGGCCCAGGTGGATTTACTGCTGAATTTTACCAGACCTTCAGGGAAGAACTAACGCCATTGCTTCTTGAGCTTTTCCATAAAATAGAAAAAGAAGGAATCCTACCAAACTCCTTCTATGAAGCCAGCATCACCCTGATAACAAAACCAGGAAAAGATAGAACAAAAAAAAGAAAATCACAGACCAATCTCTCTCATGAACATAGATGCAAAAATTCTCAACAAAATATTGGCAAACAGTGTACAAAAATATATTAGAAAGATCATTCACCCTTACCAAGTAGGCTTTATCCCAGAGATGCAGGGATGGTTCAATATACGTAAATCGATAAATGTAATACATTATATAAATAGACTGAAAGAGAAAAATCACATGATCATCTCATTAGATGCAGAAAAAGCATTTGACAAAGTCCAACATCCCTTCATGATAAAAGTCCTACAGAGACTAGGAATAGAAGGATCATATGTCAATATAATAAAGGCTATTTATGACAAGCCTATAGCCAACATATTACTAAATGGGGAAAAACTGGAAGCTTTTCCACTAAAATCAGGAACAAGACAAGGGTGGTAGAATGCTGGCCTCATATGCCTAGGGCCCTGGGTTCGATCTCAGCACATAACCTGGGTGTGGTAACATGTAACCCTAGCACTGGGAAGGCAGAGGCAGGAGGATGGGCTGCTCGTGGCCACCCTCAGCCACATAGTGAGTTTGAGGTAAGCCTGGGCTATATGAGAGCCTGTGTCAAAATAAATAAAGAATAAAGAAAATAAGCCAATATAGTGTCCTCGCTCCAACACACACGCACATGAGTTTGAAGTGTAGCTGCTGTCTGCTCTATTACTTCTGTACCTGCTTTGTCTTATCTCCTATTTCCATTGCCTTTCATATCCCCTTTAAGTATCTGTAGTGGGGTCCACTTGTGCATTTAAGCTTCCACAGTTAGCCTGAGCACAACACTCCCTGGAGGTGCACCTCCAGAAAGACTGCCCATGCTACTTGTCCTTCCCCAGAAATGCACTTGATCCAGGTGACACGAGGCAGGGCACAGCTCTGAGAGCCTGAGCCTTCTCTGTCCAGCTCCTAAGTTGTTTTTGCTGTTCTCCTGAAGGTTGCTTCCTCTGCTTACCAAGGAAGCTGATAGTTTAAGACTAAAAAAAATAATAATAAACTGTCACTTTAAAAGGAAAAAAAAGCCCCCTAGTGACCTTCCCTGGGAACTGGTTGCTAAGCTGGTGTTTTCACCCTGAGACATGGCTGCGGCTTCCTAGGGAGCCGCCCAGCAAGCAGCTCACCGCTCAGCCCAAACCTTTGTTCCATTTTAGAAGATTCCCTGGCATGACTTAAGGAGCCCTTCTTCACATCCCTCCATCCCACAAAGCAGAATCTGCAGAGGGTGCTGTGTAAAGTTGTTTCAGGTAAGTCAGTCCTTAATGGGGCAGGGCAGGGCTGGGCTGGTCTTCCTGCTTTCACTCCAGCGGGAGCCTGCCCCTTACTGCTCACTGCTGGATGGAATGCACTGCTCTCGCCCTGGTTTGCTGCTGTCCTCTCTGGATGGGAACTAAAGCACTGCAGGGCCTCAGATTCCTGAAGCTGTTTGGTATCTGCTTTGCAGGAAGTATGAACCGGTCAGTGAAATCCCCTAGTGAAAAGCCTCTCCGGCCAGCACACTTGCATGCTGCATTTAGGGCCTTTTAGTTTATATATTTCAAGGGGAGAAATACTAGTAATTTCAGACTTCACTTTTTGGCACTGAACAGAGAAAGTGTTCTTAACCACAGGGCTCTCATGGCAGTCTTGCTCAAAACAAAACAAAGCAAAACAAAGCAAAATCTTAGAAAAGTCTACTGGCTGTCATTCAAACTGATTGTTTCCCTTCTCTGCAAAGAAATGCTATAAAAATCCAATAAATTCTAATGGGAAATATACATCTGCTGTTGCAGTTTTATATAAACTTTTCTGCAAATAAATGCAGTATGAAAGATCTCTCTCATGCGCCATGCGCCATGCGTGTGTGTGTGTGTGTGTGTGTGTGTGTGTGTGTGTGTGTGTGTGTATCACCTGGAGTTCATTTATAGTCATTCATTTAAGCTTTTATTGAGTATGAATAATGCAGCAGGTAATATGCTCCAGTTTAGAGTATGCAAAATTAATTAGCCCCACTCAGGAGCCGGGAGTGTGCTGGCAAGGCAGACCTATAGACAGATAATGCAGCACAAGGAGCTTAGTGTCCTGAGAGATTTGTACAAAGGTCCCAAGAGCTTGGAGAGCAGGATCCTTCCAGGGCGGGGCTCCAGCTCTACTCCAAGGAGCAATTGTGTGAGCAGCTCAACAGAGCGCAGGACAGAGGGAACTTTGCAGTCCTCAAAGGAAAGACTGACACCTGATTCAATGACTGCACAAGGCTATTTGTCACTGACTTTATACTGGGGAAGCTATTCCTCCAATGAGTCACAGAGCTAGGTAATTCATTCACAAGGTGTCTCTTGAGGGTTCCTAGCTACTAACAGGATAGGTGGGAAACTCCTGTTAGCATCGGAAGGAAAGTGCAATGCTCATGGACAAGAGAGCAGGAAGTTTTGGAAATACCATAAGTGACAAAGCAATGCAAGTGGCTTGGGCCTGGCTAGAGAGAGGCAATGTGCATATGGTGGCCAGGAGATGAAGGAAGTACTAAGAGGGTAATGGCTGGGCTTAAATACCTTTATGACTTTTCTTATGACTCTCCTCTGTTCCCCAAGCTCTTATTTTCCTCTTTCTACCTTTCTCACACTTTGTTCCCTTCATCACCGCCTCTCAATAATAAAACCAATGAGTACAGGGAGTCTGGTCTAGCCAAGCATTTTAACTATATACTTTCCATCAGGTAGGAGAAATGACCAGAAGGTTTACAAACACCACACTCCTTTTTTCTTTTTGTTACATGTGTATGGTGTGTGTGTGTGTGTGTGTGTGTGTGTGTGTGTGGGCGCGCAGCCTGCATGTGGAGGTCAGAGGACAACTTTCATGTGTCAGTCTTCACCTTCCACCTCCTTTGAGGCAGTTTCTCAAGTTCTTCACTGCTTTTTCTCCAGGATAGCTGGCCCTGAGCTGTAGGGGCCCTCCTGTCTCCACCTCCTTTCTCACTTGTAGGCATGGCTGGGATTGCGAACACCTGCCACAGTGGTAGGCTTCTGATTTGGGTGCTGGGATTTCTGAACTCGGGCACTCATGCTTGTGCAGCAAGCGCTTTGTCTACTGAGCTCACTCCCCAGCTAGAAGGCCTATTTCCCAAAACCCATAGTTTCATGTAACACTATGGTTTCATTTGTGGACAGACAAAATTGAGAGGCATTTTCTTCATTCTTTCCTTCATTCCTTTCATAACAGGGTACTTGAGTGTGGGTCTGATCCTCTGAGCCATAGGGACAGTCCATTTGGCCAAACAAAGGTGTGGGCACTTTCCTTGAAAAATGTGTCTGGCTTTCTGTACTAAGTAAAATAAATTTACCTAAAGTAGCCTAATTTCTTTCTTACTAGCACAGTGCTTCTTGGCTTCAATTGTATTTCTGTAATCATGAAACAGAGGTCAAGTTGTTGCTGATGACTGTCTAGAGCAAAAGTAAATGGTGAGGCAGAGAGATGGCGGAGACAGAAGAGGAATTTACAGTCACATCCTGAGGTCAGATTTTGAGTAAGATATATCAGAGCTATAGCCTTGGGCAAATTATGTAACCTGTATGTGTCTCAGTTTCCTCATGCCTGAGTTAGGGCAGCAAGAACTGTTGTGAGTAATCAAGAGAGTAAATCATGGCCCTCATTTTGATATTGCCAACAGGAATTTATTAACAAGTGCTCAGTGCCAATGATGATGGCAGGCAGCTTATTAGAATTGAGTCATATTTATTTATCTTCTCTTAGCAGCAGTGTTCCTAAGAAAGATAAATTTGGGTGTCATTTGATTTCCTTTGATACTCATTCAGAGCTAATGATCAGGAAAGAATGAGAAAAAACACAACTGCATTACAGTTTCCACTTTCTACTTCTCTTTTCCACATATGATTTTTTTTTTTTAACTTATGGAGATTCCTTCTTCACTGCCTGGATTGACCAGAAGGGTGTATTGCAGTGTTTATGCCCTGGGACATTTCATGTATCTGCTTTCTGGTTAGCTCCAGAGTCTGGGAAGGAGGAGCAGCAGGTGGAAAGAGAACTGGACGGAACTTGTTCCAGAAGCAGGACCACTTCAAAAGGCGTGCTGGGTGGCTTTCACCAGCAGTGCCTCTGAGGAGGTCAAGTCCATGAAGACAGACACTTGATAAGTAAACACAGCAATGAAGATGTCATTAAGAGACTCAGGCCAGAGCAATTTCAAGATGTTAGATGTCCTCCCCCCACCCCACCATCTTCACACAAAGGTTAGGAAAAAGGAAATGTTTCCAGATATTTTTCTCAGAAAGGTTGAAAAATAGAGCAACAGCTAGAAAGAGAAGTAAAGTCCAAGGGAGCTTTTTTGGTTTATAGAAAAAAAATAGAAACATAGCACTTTTAACAGTTGGAGCAGGAAAAAATGATTGTCCAGGTGGAAGGGATGACAAAATCAAGGTCCTGGGAGAGAAGTGATGGGACAGAGCAGAGAGCTGGCTAAGTAAACGTGACGGCAAGTGGAAGCAGAAAGTTGACCCAACACAGTGAGCAGGTGCACGAAGTGAGAGGGACTTGGAGTTTCTCTGACCCCTCCTACTACTCAGTGAAACGAACCAAGACTGAGCAGGGGCGGGAAGGTGGAGGCTTCAGGAAAGAAGGAGCCATGAAGTAGACTTCTGCAGCTGGAATCCAGCCAAGGTCCCTTGAGTCCATAGGTGTGGCCAGTGAAGCCAGGCCCCTGGGGAAAGTGGCTTGGTGCCCTTACTTCGCCCCTAGTGCTTATTCCCAACAATTATGGGGTCTGAAATACTGCCTTTGGATAGTAAATCTTCATGACTCAAACACTTGGGTGACCATCATAGTGAGCCTCATGACTCATGAACAGTAACGATGCTCTGTCATAGATTCTAAATGCCTGACTTCCTCATTGTTCTCTCTCTGTCAGGGACCCACCCCAGCCAAGATGAATCCCAAGGAAGAAAAAGTAAAAATAATCACAGAGGTAAGTCATTGCCTGAGTGCTCCCTTGGGAAGCATTTATGAATTAGGAAGTTCAGCCTGGCAACACACATGTATTACATGTGTTAAGAGAAACTTTAGACAAATTAAATTTAATGGAGTGTGAGCAAAGAATTATTCGGGCAGCTCTTAGAACCAGCTCCACACTGCACAGGCAGAGAGCAGTTACGAGTGGACAATAAAAGTGAGGTACTGGAATAGTCTGATGGATAGGTCCTTCATGTTGCCTTATATGAATACGTCTGATCAGTTAGCTGCCATGATTGTCTGGGCTCAGCTGCTGGGATGCTCTGAGGCTGAGCTATTTCTTGCAAATAAATACTCCCAGGTAGGCTTTAGTTAGTTTCCATCCCAGGTTAGATAGTCACTTGTTAAATAAGTTTTCAAAGTACAGAGGCATTCTTGGGTCAAACAGTTTAATTTAGCATATACCTGTACTAGGTATGCTGAGACACATGGTGGGAAAAAGGCAGATGATAAAGGCCATGTAGGCCTGCAGGCACCATGGGGTCTTACCCTTACATGAATGTTCCAGAGCTTCTGTCACCAGTTCATGAATTCCAACACACAGCAGCTCTGGCCATCTGCTTTTGTGCCCACCTCTGCCTGAAGCACACTGCTTTCTAACAAAAGTGGACCATTGCTGGCTAAATAATAATGAAATTCTCTGTCCCTAGAGTCTTGCAATTTCTGAGTTTTGGTATATAAAAACTCATTAAATACCACCAAGGCCAAAGAAGGGAAACTATATACAATTTGGAGACTGCAGCCCCTTCAGTAGAGGACAGTGTCTCTTGGAATTCTTACTTCCCTTTGAATGAAAGGCTCACAAATTTGAGAATAGTGAGACTAAAAGTAGACTGGTACCATTTCCAAGGTAGTATTTTACAAAAGCCTGAGGGGAGTCTTTATAAAACCAGGCTGATTCCTAACCCTTTAAGATAGAAAATACTGGGGCTGAATAATGGCTCAATATATAAGGCACTTGCTTACAAAGCCTGTTGGCCTGGGTTTAATTCCCCAGCCATCCATATAATGCCAGATGGGCATTCCTATGTGGAAGCAAAAAATGCTGGTGTATGTACACGTGTGTGCATGCACAGATACAAAAACATGTGCAAATAAATTTAACTTTTTTAAGGATATCAAGTACTAATGGACCACATAAATCCCTATTTGCTAATTTATTAGTGTAACAAATACATTTTGTGCCTCTGACCCTCCAGGATCTATAGGGAAGAAAGCCCTGTGTCCAGGAAAAGCTTATACTCCATCCTTGTAAAAGTCCTGCTGGACACTTTCTGATTGGGGACACAAACATCACTGAAAGCAAAAGATGGTTTAGATGTCTCCAATGGTCTGTTATGCAATGATAAAAGCTTAGATTTAAATTCAGAGTCATACTTCTACTGTATTACCTTCTTGTTACAGGGACAGAATACCTGGGCAGGGGAACAGTTTGAGAGAGAAAGGGTATAGCTCCAGGTTACAGTCCATCATGAAGGGGTGGCATGGCAGCAGGAGCTCAGAGAAGCTGGTCACATTCAGCCCATGCTTTGGAAGCAGAGAGTGATGATTGCTGCTGCTCAGCCAGCTCTCTCTTCATAGTTCAGGCAGAATCCCTTGGAATAGTGCTGCCCATAATTTAGGCAGGTCTTTCTACCTCAATTAACTGATCAAGATAATCCCTTACAGGCATTCCCAGAGGCTCACCTAGTATAGATGATCCTTCCAGGTGACTGTAGGTACTGTTAAATGGACAGTTGAAACCATCATACTTGCCTGCCTGGACATTATCAGCATCTTACAAGGAATCTCTGAGATAGGAACACTCCCTGGCTGCTAGGCGCTGAGGATGTGGAGTGAAGAGGGGCCTCTCTTCAGAGCGCATGGCAGAGCACACAGACCAGTGGCCACTCCAAGCCCATTCTCTGGCTAGGATCTCTGCTCCCTCCTCTGGAACTGGCTCTATACCTCATGTCATTCCTGATCCCAATGACCAAGGGAAATGGGAGTAAATGAGGCCTAACACAGTAGTAATCTACCTTAGGGCTCTTTAAAACTTTATCACTAAAGTCCAGGCCTTGTGTTCCTACTTTGCTTTGGCATATTTTCCTATTTTAGGAAAATAATTCTAATAAATTTGGCATGCCAGGGAAAGTTACATATTTCTGTGTTTATACTATAACATTTTGGGAGAGGATTTTATTACTTTGTAGCACAGGCTGCCTTTGAACTTTCTATGCACCCTAGCTAACCTAGAACCTGTGACTTTACTGCTAGGGCTTCCGAGGGCTGGACTGTAGGCAACCATTACTGCGCACAGCTATCTTGCAGCTTCTTGTTTGTACAGAAATGCTGGTGCCCAGTTTGTAAAACTACATAAACAGAAAACCTTAAACCTTGAACACTTATGGTAGATTCTGACATTTTAGGTCTAAGGTCATAAATCTAAAATGTTAGAAAACATAATGTGCAAAAAGAAAGTAGTACAGTATGGGGTGGGGTGGCACGGAATTTCTTTCCTTGGCTTGTGAATCTTACTTTTAGATCCTTGTTCATTTCAGCAAAGAATTGAGGAAACGGATAGTAGGATTCTAAAAAGGTTAAATTATAAGGTTTATTTGAGGAAATTAGTAGCCAAGGAAGGGATGGAATGGTAAAGGGGATTTCCAGAAAATTGAAAAAGGACCAGAGCTTAGGGGAACACACACACACACACACACACACACACACACACACACACACCGAGGAAGTAGAAGAAAAGGATGTAAGCCTTTCACCATATTAGGCAAAAAGAGTGAATAAAGCTAAGAGGTCAGTTAGTGACGGCCCCTTAGCTTAAATGAGAGCAACAAAATGGAACAGACACCCTGCCCGAAATGGGATGGGGAGAGCTTGCTTACCAGAACAGGACCTGGAGGTTCAGGCAAGGAGACATGAACAGCCAAGAAGGCATCACCCACCTGGTATGCCTCCCTTATAGCTTACTGGGATGGGTTTCACCATCAGGTCAGGTGAGTCTGAGAGAGAGCTGATTGGTCTGGACTCAAAGGAGCTAGGCCACCTAGGTAGTGTGCAGGATTGGGGGCGCTGTCGCTGAGGCATGAGACGATCAGGCGCTGAATTCCCACGATGGTGAAGGAAGCGGGGTGACCCTCTCTCCGGGCCTTCCCCTAGCCAACTACTTATAAAAAAGAACTACCTTGCTCCTATTTCTCCCTCAAAATTAATGCTTGAAACTTTCTATTTTCAAAAAGATCTGCCCAAATTCCCAGTCAAAACTCTCCTAGTAATTCAATATGTAGTGTGATTCAATATATATCTGCTAGTCAGGCTGAGATACGATAAAAACTAACCTATGAAATTTCAAATATGACTCCAATGTCTGTCCTAGAAGATTCACTTGTAAGTCACGTTTCTTAGAATTTGACCTTTGAGTGTGGAAAGCATGTTGTATTTGTCCCTGTGAGCCCAGGCCCTGGAACAGAGTAGGTGCTCAGCAAGCATTGTAAGCCAGTTGAGGACTTTCCACAAAGGCACTTCAACACCATCTCACAGTCTGTTACAATACAGCTTTTGAAGAGCATGTCTGCTTTGAGAAGAGTGGATGGGTGATGGTCCCTTTGTTCAGTGTGACTGGAAGGAGACCCAAGGTCAAGCTGGCAATTTTAATTCCTAAAAATGGGGGCTGGAGAGATGGCTTAGCAGTTAAGGTGTTTGCCTGCAAAGCCAAAGGATCCCAGTTGGATTCTCCGGGTCCCACATAAGCCAGATGCACAAGGGGGCACATGCATCTGGACTTCCTTTGCAGTGGCTGGAGGCTCTGGCGTGCCCATTCTCTCCCTCTCTTTCTCTCAAATAAATAAATAAATAAATAAAATATATTTAATTCCTAAAAATAACAGCCATTTTCCTCCCTTTCTTTCTCCTTTTCTGTTTACATGTTAACAAAGGAGTTCACTGAAAATGACGAGGATGCGCAGGTGAGAAGGCAGAAGAAGAAGTCAAGGGCTCAAAGACAACAAAGAAAGAAGCAGGTAGGAAGGCTTAGAAGCCCGCCTGTGTAGCTCATGGGTGACTGTCTGTCCCTGTGGGAACCAGCAGAATCTACCACAGGAAGCATCCCTCCTGCAGGTTCCAACTTTTGACATGCTCGTTGGGCCTGTGAGATAGCGATACAGATGGATGTCCAATATATAGGACGCTCGTGTAGGAGCTTATAGACACCGGACACTCGTAATAAGGCTGTGGTCCAAATCTGGAGAATTTGCTTTTAAGCTGTTAATCTCCTGGGCTGGAATGGAAGAAACACGTTAGTGTTGTTACTGGCGGCAATAAACAGGGTCAGGCGGTAGATGGCAGTGCACGATTACAAATCTAAGGCAACTCCCTCTTTCTCCTGCTCCAAGCCCCAAACTCCCAGCCTGAAGCCGGCTTCCGTCTCCCCAGTCTGTGACTGTCCTTCCCCAAGCTCTCTGCAGTTCCTCTCCTAGGCTGGGCGTCAGAGCAAGGTAAACCTTCCCAAGGTAAACCAGTTCTTTCGGAAAGAGGCTGCTGTACCCAGGGAGGCAGGGACGAGACTGTGGTGGATGAATGACTTGCCTGGAAAAATCTTGATGCCAGCCAGAGAGAGAGGGAAGGGAAACGCCATTTTGAGTTACACAATGGGGTGTCAGGAGAGGGATGGGACGCGAGAGGAGACTGGGGAGCCACGTCGGAGAAAAATCCTGCCTTCCAGCCTCTGCTCAGGGCACTTCCCAGGGAGACGCTGGCCAGGAGCGCCGGCAGGCTGTCGTTCGGCGGGCTGGGATGCTGCCATGCAGGGGCGGGCGCAGGGGCGTAGAGGAGCTGCCTGGCCACGTGCTACAGTTTCTGGGCACTCAGGGCACTAAGAGACCAGACTCACTGCCACACCCACGTCCTGCAGCTTTAACCTCTTCCTGCCAGCTCAGCTCTTGCTCTGTAGTCCTGGACAAGACTGTGTATTTGGAATTGCAACCCTGGGTTTATAGATCACGTGGTTAAGCCTTTAGCTTTAGAATCAGTGAGCTGGGCGTGACCAGGGATAAGGATGCCATGCATTTGGGATTGATTAGAAGAAAAGGATAGAAAAGGGAATGTGACCGCTCTCAGCTGCAGTTTGGGAAGCTCAGCTTTATAGGCATAGTCCCGTTCATGTTTGTTTAACTGCACAAGAGCCCTGTTAAGCTGCTTCACCACACCAGTCACCAGTGTCCATCAGAATCACATGCTTTCCAAAGTGCCTCCTGCACAGGTGCGTTCTTTTCTTACAGACCAGAGAAGAATGCACAAAAGTTATATTCTTGTCCAGAGTCCAAGACCAGTCAGTCTAACTTGGCTGTGAGTCTTAGTCTGCCTGGCCACAAGTCGTCTTTCCAACTCTTTCCCTTGCTTTTCTCCTCTGAGAGTTTGAGGAAGATGCCACAGGCTATTCTTGGGGGCACCCAAAGCGCAAAGTTAATATCTGCCCAGACTATAGAGTGAAACTTTTAAGAAGAATTTTTTGTTTATTTTTATTTATTTGAAAGTGACAGAGAAAGGGAGAAAGAGGCAGAGAGAGAGAGAGAATGGGCACGTCAGTGCCTCCAGACGCTGCAAACAAACTCCAGACACGTGCGCCCCCTTGTGCATCTGGCTAACGTGGGTCCTGAGGAATTGAGCCTCGAACTGGGTTCCTTAGGCTTCACAGGCAAGCACTTAACCGCTAAGCCATCTCTCCAGCCCTAGTGAAACTTTTTGACAGCTATTTCCTCGTGTCTAATCAGAGTTGGGAAATGAATTATTCAATTGTGGTTTTCCCACAGCACTACACACTTTACCTAGAAAAACAGACTCATCATATTTTGGGATGTCTCAACCATATGAAAACTGAAGGTTAGCACCACTTCCCTGGAGGGCGTTGTATGCGTCAGGTCACACGAACCACAGTTATGCTGAGGTCCACCTCTTCTTGGCAAGCCACCAGCTCAGAGTAGAATTGAGCCTTCCGAACCCTAAGGTGTCTCTAAAACTCTGATCTATTCACAGCCCCGGACCCCGGGCCCCGAGGAAATGGTGTCTGAGAACTCTCATGTTGGTCCCCCGCTGGAGCTGGGGGAGGAGAAGCCGGACAGCCACCTCCTGAGTACCACAGCCCGCAGGGGCCCGCGGAGTAAGTGCCTTGGTTGCATTCAGCTGGTCGTTATTAGCTGTCTGTCTTGAGTGCAGGGTAGAGTTATCTGAAGATCTCTTAGGGGATTATTTCGTGCTTGGCTGCTGCTCTTTTGCCATATTCGTTGTCTATAGCTTGGGGGCGTCTCTATACTCAGGTAAGGCAGACAGCATTAGTTGAAATGGTGCAGAGGATAAATGCGTAGAAACGCAGAGAAGCAGGACTTGAATCAGATTTTATTAGTGACTTTTCATTGCAGTGACCAAATACCTGACCTGAAGCGACTTAAGGAAGGAAGTGTTCATGTCAGCTTACAGTTCTGGGTTGCAGTGCATCACCACAAGGAAGGTGTGGTGGGAGGAGCCTGAGGCAGCTGCTCACATCCAGTCCTCAGTGAGGACAGACAGCTGTGATGAGTGTGGCTGCACAGCTCATTTTCTGTCTTCTCTTCAGTCCAGGACCCTGGCCCACAGCATGGTGCTGCCCACAGTTAGGGGACATTGCCCACCTTAAATACCCGCACTTAGAAAATCCCTCACAGACACTCCCAGAGACTTTTTTTCTCATGGTGACTCTAAATTCTGTCAAATTGACAACCAGAGACTGACCATCACAGAGATGTGGCATCAGTGAGGGAAACCTCTGAGGCTCTTGGTGACCTCACCTCTTCAAACGCTAGTCTCAGCCCCCACATAATAACCTTCCCCCCTGCAAGGACCGTGCTCAGTACCTCACCCCATTTGCTGTCCCCAGGACAGTGCGCATCACTCGCTGTCTGCTCTCACTCTTCACTTATGGCCAGTGCAGAAAAGTGGATTAAAGAGAGAAGCCAATTACAAGTCAGTCCCCCTGCAAGCCCCTCTCCCTGGCCAGCAGCAGGCATCTTGTTCTGTGGGAAGTGGTCCTGGTGGCTCTTCTTACAAGGTCACCAATCTTATGGTACCAGGACCCCATGCTTATAAACTCACTTGCTCTTAATCAACTAATATAGACCTAGTCTCCAAACATAGACATGTTAGGGATTAGAACTTCAGCAAATAAATTTAGAGACATAATTCAGACCTTCTGTGGTATGAAAAGTGGATTCTTTATTTTGTTTTGTTTTTGGTTTTGGTTTTTCAAAATGGGGGAAATATTTCAACATTACCATGGTGATGAGTGTGAAAGTCAAATAAAAATGAATGTGGATATTGCTAAATAATCTAGTGCATTAGATAAATACACAGTAACTAAGGTGTTTAGGAACTGAGCTAAGGATTTTAATGCAAGCATTTCTCAAAGTTTGGGGGGGGGAGGCACTATTTCTAAATGGTTGAGCAAACAGGGACGTGTGAAGTTGATGTGGAGCTGCAAACGTGTCTGCTTGAGTAAAGTCATGACTAGTGGGTATCTAGAAAGCCTCAAGTGGAGCTGAAAGTTTTGGTGATTTTGGCAGTAATGGTGAGTCCAACTGCAGAGCCAACGTCCCGAGGAGTGGATAAGTGACTCAAGTGGTCCACGTTTGTTAGAGTTAATGATGCAAAGGCAGATGCCCCTGCGTGTGGTTGCAGTAACGTAGCAGGTATCAGTGTACATGGAAACAAGCTGCAGAGGAGACAGTGAGCTGGATGCTATGAGGAGAGTGGCAAGAGAGAGGGTGAGGATGATACAGAAGGTGGTAGAGGAACCGAGCCTGGAGAATGCATGGAAAGATTTTAAAACCACCACACATTAGTCTTCAAAATTCTTTTTTTGTCTCACTTTTCTACTCAAAAGTCTGTAACAAGCATCTCAGAAAAAAACAAATCTTACCCTTATTTTTTTCTAAGGTTTGAGGCCTTAGGCAATTTGAGCTTTCTATCTCGAATTTTCTTGTCTTCTGTAATAGCCTCACTTGGTTGGCTCCTTACTGCATTCAAAATGCTTCAAGACTGACCACTTGAGCATTCCTGGGGGTGACTTCCCACTTAGAGAAAGTTCTTCACTCTTTATGAAACTATTGACTGAAAAGCAACTGTGTTGTATTGGTTGAGACCACTGGCTATGGCGTCGGACAAGCAGAGGTACAAAATCTCCCTGTCGTCCCTACCTGTGCAAGTTCCGTGTCCTCTGTAAACCTCAGTTCCCCTTGCCTTTGAAATGTGAGTAGGAATGGGATGCCTTACAACCTCCATAGAGCTGATACCTTGTTTGGGGAAGGAGTGAGCAGAACAAAAACATTTGAAAGAAGGACAACCAGTAGGGCAGCTAGTGAGAAGTACTACAGAGAAGGATAAAAAAGAAGAAGAAGGGGTAATGAGAGACCTCCTAGGAGAGAAAGTGCCAGAAGTGGCCTTATGGGCTAAAGAGATGGTTTAGCAGTTAAGGCTCTTGCTGGTGAAGCCTAAGGACCCAGGTTCTATTCCCCATTATGCACCAAAGCGAGATTCACAAGGTGGCACATGCCTCTGGAGTGCCTTTGCAGTGGCTGGAGGCCCTGGTGTGCTCACTCTCTCCCTCCTCTCTCTCCCTTTCATATAAGTAAATTAATTTAATTAAATAAAAAAGAAGTGGCCTTAAAGCATGCTCACACTTGGTAAGCTTAAGGATCAACCTGAAGTCCAAAGTGGATGAAAGAGAGAGAAGAATAAAGAAAGGGAAGGAAGTAAATTCAGAAGGAAGGAGACTAATTGCACCTGCCTTGTGGGTCCTATATTGTTAATGGGCAGATAGGAAGTAGACAGTGTACTGGACTTGGAGCCAGGCTATTACACCTCAAGGCCCTCCCCCAGTGACCCTGCCTCTAGAAAGGTTCCACCTTTTAAAGGTTCTATCACTTCCCCCAAGCAGCCAACCATTAGGGATTAAGTATTCCTCCATGTGAGCCTATGGAGGACAGATCACATTCAAGCCACCACTGAGCATTGGAAAGGTAGGGCTAATAGGGTTTATGACTGGACTGAATAAGGGCTACAAAAAGAGGAAGAGTGACAGCTTGACCAACTTGATGGTCAAGAGTCTTGACCAAATGAAAAATGGAGTTGCCACTTACACCAAAGGGGAAAAAGTGCAGGAAGGACAGGTTTGGAGCAGAAATCAGGACTGTGTATGCAAAGTTTGAGACCTTTTTGGGTTGCCATGTGGACATGCATGTATGTAAGAGTGATCTGTGATTGGAGAGACACAGAGAATGCAGGTGGTTTGCTTGGCTTTCCTTCTAGAGTAGCCCTTTCCCAGCACGGTGCAGGCCGGTCCTCCCCCTCAGTCTTCCTTCAGTGCTCACACCCCTGCTGGGCATGCTGCAGTGAGCTGCTTGTGGTGCAGGCCGGTCCTCTCACATCACCAGCTTCCTTCAGTTCTCTCAAGTCCTGCTGAGGTCCCTGCAGTGAACTGCTGTGGTGCTTTGCTGCTAGACCAAGGATGCTGGAGCAGATTTTGTCTCCTGTGTAGACTGTGCCACCCTTCAGTGTACAGAAGCCACTGATGTTTGATGAGGATCCACGTCGCTGACTTTTTCTCCTGTCACCTTGTGTTTTTGTCATTATCCTAGGTAGCATGATCAAATTCAGTGCTGTGAAGCCTTTCCCTTATGTTTTATGGTTTCTTCTATAGGTTCCTAGTTTTCTGTAGCTTTCTTCTAATAGTTTTGTACTTTTAGGCCTTATGCTTGGTTCCTTATTCATTTAGAGTTGATTTTTTGTAGCATAAGGAGCCACTTTTATTCCTTGGCTTTGGACATTCCGTTTTTGTAGCACCATTAGTTGAACACTCCTTTCCTGTTGAGTGTCATGGCATGTTTGTACAATATCCAAGCATTTATTTCTAGGTTCTTCATTCTATTCCATTGGGCTTGGTTTCCATCTTTATACTCATACCACTCTGCTTTGATTACCATAGCATCATAAGCTTTGGAAATCAGAGAACATGAGACTTTGATTTTTGCTCTTCCTTTTCAAAATTATTTTCACTGTGCAGGGTTCATTGATATTCTTGAAATCTTTGGGATGGGCTTCTCTGCTTCTACAGAGCAATGTGCCACAGGAATTTTTGATAAGGAATTGCATTAACTTTACAGATTGATGTGTGTAGTGTTGACATTTCAACAATATTAAGTCTTCCAGTCCTCATACTGGCAAAGACTTTCCATTTATTTGTATCTTCTTTAATTTCTTTAGGCAAAGTTTTATAGTTTGTGTGTGCAAGTTCTTTGCATTTTTAGGATCCCTTCGAAGTATATTGTATTTTTTTCATGTTATCCTAAAATGAGTTTGCATAATTTCATTTTGGGATTATTTATTATTGATATTTAAAAGCAATTGAGGGCTGGAGAGATGGCTTTTAAGTTAAGGCACTTTCCTGTGAGGCCTAAGGACCTAGGTTCAATTTCCCAGGTCCCATGTAAGCTAGATGCACAAGGTGGTGCATGTGTCTGGAGTTCGTTTGCAGTGGCTGGAGGCCCTGACACACCCATTCTCTCTCTGTCCCTCTCAAATAAATAAATCATATATATATTTCTTTTTTTTTTAATTTTATTTATTTATTTGAGAGCTACAGACAGAGAGAGAAAGAGGCAGAGAGAGAGAAAGAGAGAGTGGGTGCGCCAGGGCTTCCAGCCACTGCAAACGAACTCCAGACGTGTGCACCCCCTTGTGCATCTGGCTAACGTGGGTCCTGGGGAATCGAGCCTTGAACCGGGGTCCTTAGGCTTCACAGGCAAGCGCTTAACTGCTAAGCCATCTCTCCAGCCCATATATATATTTCTTAAAGCAACTTATTTTATGTGTTGTTTTCATATTCTGTAACTTTGCTGAATTCATGATATATTAATTCAAAATGTTTTTGTGTATGTGAGGAAACTTTGGATTTTATACACACAAGGACATAAAATAAGTGAATAGAGATAATTTTACTTCTTTCTTTTAAATTTGGATGATTGTCTTTTTCTTGTGTGGTTGCTCTGGGTAAGGTTTCCAATCCTATCCTTAATACAAATACTAAAAGCTGTTCTCTTTGCTTATTCTTAATCATAGAGAAAATGTTTCCAAATTTTTTATTGACTGTGATGTTAGCTGTTGAAGTTTTATATTCCCTTTATTATATTTGGGTAATTTCTTTCTACTTCTAGGTTATTAATTAATGTTTTTGTCCTAAAAAGTAATAAATTTAATCAAATGCTTCTTTCAAATGAGTTGGGGTGAGCCTAAGGCTTTGGTCGCTATTCTGTTAATGTGATGCCCATTAGTGACTGGTATGCATGGGACCACCACCATGCTCCCTTCCCCCTTTTAAATGGGAACTTGGGTGTTTGTGATGTGTGCCTACTATAAAGGCCTACAGGCTTGAGCTAAAGGTAAGATTTTGTAAATGGATCAAAAAGCTTTCCCTTGTGACTAATTAATAAACATTGTTTGTCTACATTTTCCTAGGTGAAACCTCAAACAGTGTTCTCTTCAGCCCTAACAACAAAGTTTATGCTGATGATTAATGCTAAGAAAGTTATGTCGCTTTCTGGTTTATCTGAAACTCTTACCTCAGAGGGAGAGAGAAGATAAACAGAGCAATAGGCAAGCTAACACATAAATGAGATAAATCTGAAAACTTTAACTCTAATAATCTAAGACAATGTTCTAAGCTAGGCAATAACAATAATAATAACAATAATCACCATGCTAAATCTTTACATTCATTCTGCTATTCAATTCTAGAACAGTCCTATTCTTCGGCATTGTTTTGTAGGTGAATAGACTAAGATCCATAGAGAATCAATAGAAAGAATTAGTGGGGCCAAATCCAGCTCTGATCTGCTAACTCATGTTTTTACTTGTTGTTCCATAGTGTGTGTTCCCACAGACTTCACCCTGCTTAGTCTTAAAAGCTAAGGATACAGTGCAGTGCTACAAGCCAGCATTGGATCTCAGGGACCCATAGGCGACTCAATAAGAGGCATAAAGCCAAATAGAGTCTTCATGGGAATTGTCAAATGACTACCCCTCAATTTTGTCCAAAAAGAATGGCACTGAGATATATTTTTCCCTTTTTTTCTCCCCAAATGACCCATTTGTTATTGGGTTTTGTAGTGTTGCTTATTTTTATTTGTTTATCCTAGTTGTCTTTCAACATTTAGTATATATAAGCCCCCTTTTTGGCAAAGTATCCCCCATGCCCAGTGGTCTGAGTGGGTCCTCTCTGTGAGCCCACCACCTGTGCCTGTGTGAATATCTAAAGTCATCTTGTGACTTACCACCCTCCCTCCACCAAACCAGAAGTCCTCAAGGACAAAGACTGACCTTGAACTTGGCCTCACTGTGGTAGTTACTTTCACATTACTGGGACAAAGCACCCAGTCAAAGGAGAGTGGGAAACTTGGTGATGGCAGGGAAAGCAAAGAATGAGCATAGGCTGGACAGCACCTCTACCACAGCAAGTGGAAAACAGCAGCAGGAAAAGGGAGCTGGCTGAAACATCACTCAGTCCCCAACACACCTCCTCCCCCTTCCAAATTGCCACCAGGTAGGGAACAAGCATTGAGAACACATGAGTATATGGGGGTCATCTGATTGAAACCACCACAATCACATAAGCATTGAGAACACAGGAGTTTATGGGGGAAATCTGATTCAAACCATCATACTCACACAATGCTGAAAGTCAAATGCACCAGACAAGGCTATATGCTATCATGCCAGGTGAGCCGTATCTTGAGCTGGCCTCTGTGCTGTCTGCTCCAGGCTGTGCTCACTCACTACGCTGAGCACTAAGCATACCACACCCTTCCAATCAGACCCATTTGGTTGCATATTTTTGTTTATTCTCCTGACTTCCCAAACGCTCATTAGGCATGGGTCTGGGCTGTATTCCATAGCACTCCTCCTCATCCTTTGGCACTTAACATTGTTTCCACCACCTCTTTTGCTACCATCTCTGGGACATTAAAGGCTGTGATAGAGCTGTGTCATTAAAGTGCTGAACCTTCAACTGTCACTTCTTCTCAGTACTTTTGAAGAGTCTGAATCTCCCAAGCAATCACACTATCTTAAAAAAAAAAAAAAAAAAAAAACTCTAACCAAAAGCGAGAGCAGCCCTAATATATAGACATAAACATAAGTATTTAGAGGATAATTTGGTGGGCATAATATATTCATGTAATCAAACAACTATAGTAATTTACTCTTCTTTGAGCTTGTGCCCTTCCCAGCCATAGGCTTTTGACTAGGTTTTTAGTATCAAGTATGAATTTCTTCCCATGGAGTGGCCTCAAATTTAATTAGAGAGCAGTTGATTACTTCTGTAACAGGCATGCCACTGTTGCAGTAGTGGGTATAACTTGCATACATGGCCAGCTGTGTAGTTTGCAGGATCCACTTCTGAGTAAAACCATCGGTGACTTTTCTCCCTCAGCAGCCTGCACAGAATTTTTCAACATCATGACAGCTAGTCATCAAAGAGGAGGCTTTCAGCTCAGCTCTAGCTTGATTTCTCCACATCCTGGAACTGAAATGTGGTGTCTTCAGCAATAGGGTCTCACCATCCATCTAGTCTGATTGGCAACCAAGAACCTTCATAATAGTTTATGTAGTTTTGAGGACTTCAGAGACCTCCCTGACCAACAATTTACTGGAATGTATCCCAAATCTGGCACCAAGATTTTTCTGTAGCAACCTATGGCTTCTGAGCACAGTATGTACACCCCTGCAGGGTACTTCTGCCTAAACTCTTTTTTAACACATATTTTTTTAATTGACTAACAAAGAAGTCAGTTTTCATGTGGCAAAAGTAAAAATAAATAAAATATACTGATCCTTCCTTGATTCCATTTCGCACATCTCTTAAGGGAGTAGATACCATTAAGAAGTTTCTTATGAACACAAATTTCTCATCATTAGTATCTGTTTCCCATTCATTCATGTTAGTTTCTCTAATTAAAGTGTCATTTTAGAGCCAATTTCTCAGCATTGACAGAAAAGAAGATTCAGAATCCAGTGAAATTTGAATAAACAAAATAGATAATTTATTTTGGATGTACTTATTCAAAGTCATGAAGACATGGAAAGGCTGACCCAGGAAACAAGTGTGATAAATATGATGAGACTCAGGAGAGCTGCTGGAAGGAGCAGGTTTTAGAAGTGGGGCCAGCAGCTGGAGAGCAGGGTGCACACTCCAGTCACAAAGTGCTCAGAAAAAGTAGGAACCGCCTGCAATTTTCCAAGCCTGCTCTTCACCACCTTACATGGAACTCAGAAGTCTAAATTAAAATACTAAGGCACAAACTAATAAGTATTAACTGTGATTATTGGTTACCAAGAAAGGCATGACCCCATATTCCTCCCTAGCCATAGTTTCAATCCTCCTGACTTCCTTTAAAAACAAAACAAAAATAAATAAATAACTTTATCACAGCAAACTTCCTCCAGACTTTCTTTTCCCATTTTTGTCTCCAGTCCTCTCTTAAACATACTCCTCTTACTATGTCCCTGCTTATTCATTTAAAACTCCATTAAGGTCACTAATGAATTGTTCATTTGCTAAGCTGGTCCTTGCCTGATTTTCAGCATTTGACCGCCTTAGCTTGCCACTCCCTCCAGCTTGTTTACTTCATGTAGAGGGATACATTTACATAGTTTTACTCTTTGTGACTGCATTTCGCCCTTATCGTTGGTGGGTCTCAACCACTCCGTGTTGGGGATCCATAGGCTCAGGGCTTTGTCCTCTTTATCGACACTAATTCTTGTTGTCATATAAGGACTTTCATTTCTCTCTGTACACTGGCCACGCTCACATGTTTGTCTCCAGCCTGAATTTCTTCCAGGTGACTATGCAGCTGCCTAAGTAACATCTACTTTTTCATATCTAATAAAACCAGCCATGTTTAATAGCTTTATACAGGTAACTTTACATCTCAGTTTCACTCATGGTAATGGTGCAATTCAGGAATTTTTAGTAAGTACATAAACGTGTGCATTACAGTAATGCAGTTTTGAATATTTTTCAATACTCCCCCAAAGTTCCTTTGTGCCTGTGTATCTTCACTCCTACCTTTAACCCCAGACAAACAGTAGCTATCTTTTATCCCTATAAATGTGCCCTTTTTTTGGACATTACATGTAAATTGAATCATATACAATGATTTGTGTCTAGAGGCTTTGTCTTTAGCACGTTGTGGTCTTAGAGTAGAGCTTTAGTTATTTTGTGTTTTTTTTAATTTGTTTGTTATTGAGACAGTATCTTGCACAAGCTAGCCACAAACATGCGATCTTGCCTAATCTCCTGAGTGCTGGGGTTACAAGCAAGTGCCATCATAAGGGGCTAACACAACTTGTTTTTGCAAGTTGTCAATGTAGACTCCTCATTTCTTCCCCTTTTTATCATTGAATCATTGCAATCCTATGAATATTCTACCCTTTATTTATTCATTTATTGATGGATATGTGGGTTGTATTCATTTCAGTGCTTTTGCAAACAGTGTCACTATGACCACTTGAAGCAGTTACCATCTCAATGCAACAAAACACCTAATCAGAGCAGCTCATGAAAGGGGAGTGATTTATTTTGGGCTTACAGTTTTGAGGGGAAGTTTCATCATGTTGGAGAAAGCATGGCAGAGCCAAGCTGATCATCACACCTTGCCAGAGGCCTAGACATAGCAGCAAGAGTGAAGTAGACCTGGCAAGGGGGGCTGGGCTATATAAACCTTAAGGCTCAGCTCCCAATGATACACCTTCTCTAGCAAGGCTCCACTTCCCAAAGGCTCCATGAGGTATAGATTGAGTACGAGGCTTAATTACAGATACATGAGGCTATGGAGGATTTGACATTAAGATCCCACATCCCTTGCAAAAATCTTTATGTAGACTTAAGTCATTTGGGGGGGGGGGATTCCTAGTGGTAGGGTCTCTGGGTCATATGATAAACTTGTTTAATTTTTTAAAGGAAATTACCAGCTGGGTGTGGTGGTGCACTCCTTTAATGCCAGCACTTGGTAGGCAGAGGTAGAAGGATCTCTGTGAGTTCAAGGCCACCCTGAGACTACATTGTGAATTGCAGGCCAGCCTGGGCTAGAGTGAGACCCTACTTCGAAATGCCAAAAAAAAAAAAAAAAAAAAAAAAAAGAAAGGAAGGAAGAAAGGAAGGAAGAAAAGAAAGAAATTACCATTCTGTTTTGCAACCTGGTTCTCTTGGTTTAATTTTTCTGCTAACACTATATGGAAGTTCCAATATTATCTGTCTTTAATTATAGTGATCTGCCCTTACTTGTCCATCCAGAGTATAGTCCAAGAGTCCCAGTGCATGTCTAAAACCATGGATTATACTGAACTCTACCTATATCATGTTTTTTATACATAACTATATATGATAAAGTTTAATTTACAAATTAGGCACAGTAAAAATCATAGTAACTAATAATAAAATAGAATAATTTTAATTCTCTACTATCATAAAAAGTTGCATGAATGTGCTTGCTCTTTAAATGTCTCATTCTGTAGACCCTAGAACCTCATCACATGGTTTTTCCTTTCCTCACTAAGAGAAGCTGATGAGAAAAAAAAAAATTAAAGAGAGATTGGGGAATGAACTATCCAAAAGTCTTTTTGAAATGCCAGCATCATTTTTGCATGCTCAAGAAATACCTAAGAAGTTCAAACCTTTCACCCATGACTGACATTAAAGCTCTTTCTATAATCCACACATTGAAGAAAATATTTGCAAGTCAAATATCTGAAATGGTACAGTACCTAGAACATACAAGTGCCAGTTATCCAGTGCACTAAGTAACAGGCATTCTCCAAGAAAGATGCCCAGTTGGCCAGTGAGCACATGAAAAGATACTCACCATCACTGGCCACTAGGAAACCTGAATCAGAACAGCAATGACAGCACATGGGTTACGCTTTCTAAAAAGCCATCTAATAACAAGTGTTGGCAAGGAAATAGAGAAGTTGGAATTCTAGTGCATCGCTGGTAGAACTGCAAGATGCTGTAGCTTCTTTGAAAAACATTTTAGCAGTTCCTCAAAAAGAGAAGAATATATCAATATATGACTCAACAATTCAGCAACTGTATCTATACCCCAAAGAACTGAAGACAGATGTTCACACACATACTTATACACAAGTGTCCACAGCAATAGTATTCCTCATAGCCAAATGTCAGTGAACTGGTGAGTAATAAAATTAAAACCACTGAACTGCACACTTTTAAAACATGAGCTTAAGCCGGGTGTGGTGGCACACACCTTTAATCCCAGCACTCAGGAGGCAGAGGTAGGAGGATTGCCATGAGCTCAAGGCCACACTGAGACTACACAGTGAATTCCAGGTCAGCCTGAGCTAGGGTGAGATGCTACCTTGGAAAAAAAAAATTGAGCTTTGTAATACATGACTTGTCTCTCAATAAAGTTGTTATTAAAAAAAATTCTGGATTTTGGGTCACATCAGTATAAGGACACAAGATGAGGAGAATAAAACATTATTTCAGAAGGTATATATATATATAAATATATATATATATATATATATATATATATATATATATATATAGGCACATTTGGTTGTGTTTTCTGAGGGGTCAGGTGTAAAAGTGGTTAAGATAAAAATGTAATGTGTCTATCATTTTATTCATCCTGATCAGAGGAAGAAATGGAATATAATGAGTGCAGATGATAGGCAGGAGTACAGAGATCTGGAAGTTATTTATAAACATGAGGTGGGTGTAGCCTTGGGCTGATGGATTTGCTGGAAAGCAAAGGCGGCGTGGTGACACAGTGGTCCCTTGCTCCCCTCAGCAGGAAGGAGTCCATATTTCATACTACAGTGACATTATAAATATATCTTAATGTAGTAACCTGTCCCTCTCTTGTTATCCATAAGTTCTTATGTGCCTCCAGTCTATCTTAAATAATGTGTAGATTGTTCAGATTTCACTCACTATGGAAACTTTACTCGTGCCAGGCTTTCTTTGCTGTGTCAGAGAATCATTTTCTGAATGGGTCATTTCCTCAAGCCTGTCAAGTCAGTCCTCCTCCCTGGGGCAGAAGTACCTAGCTGGCTCCTAATGGAAATAAGTTAGGGGGAAATGTTTTGTGAGGCCTGTCTTTGTGTTTTCAGCTGTTTCAAGTAATTGCATGTCATACTGTTCCAAGACAAAACTGAAAGTTAGGCTGGAGAGATGGCTTAGAAGTTAAGGCAGTTGCCTAAGAACCTTAAGGATCCAAGTTCGATTCCCCAGAACCCACATAAGCTAGATACACATTGTGGCTCATGCTTCTAGAATTTATTTGCAGTGGCTACAGACCCTGGCACAACCACTCATATTCTCTCTCTCTCTCTCTCTCTCTCTCTCTCAAAATAAATCAATGAAGAAATAAATAAATAATAAAATATTTTTTAAAAAACTGAAAGTTTGGGGTCATTATTACTTAATACATCTAAGAGAGTGAATTAGTACCCATGGCTCTCCATGGGTACAATGGTTGTAATATTCTCAAAGAAATAGCTGTCATAATCATCGGATTTCATCCAAATAAAGAGTACATTGATTTTATCTAGAATTCCTTTTAAAGTATGGTATCCCTTATATCCTCATGGCTCTTCTTTGACAGTCTATCACTACAGACACCAGCTTCAGAAGTCTCCAGCAAAAATCCTCCCCCCCCCCCCCCCGAGCTCTTCATACTCTAATTGAAGAGAGAAGCTGTCATCAAGTAGCTGTACAGATCCACTTGAGCCTGTGGGTTTTATTAGCATAAAGTTTAAAAACAATCAGTGATTTCCAAGGATTAACAGGAAGAGTTGGATGAAATAGGAAAAGTACACATAGACTTTTAGGTGTTTAAACTACTCTTTATGACACTATCATGGCAACTACATGGCACTGTGCATTTTACAAAACCATGCAAAGTACATGACTAAGAGTAAACAGAATCCTAAGTAATAGACTATGAACAATGACAGAGCATATGTTGAGGTATGAGACCATGGGAAATTTCCATCCCTTTTGAAAAATATGTAGAAAATAAATTCTTAAAAGTGCATCATATCAAAACAATAAGCTTATTTTTATTGTTTCAATTTTATGGTTTTTAAAAACTAATACAGGCTGGAGAGATGGATCAGTGGTTAAAGCACTTGCCTGCAAAGCCTGACAACCTCTGTTTGATTCCCCAGTACCTACATAGAGCCAGATGCATAAAGTGGCACATACATTTGGAGTTCTCAGCGGCTCTGGCATGCCCATTCTCTCTATATCTTCTCTCTCTCTCTCTCTCTCTCTCTCTCTCTCTCCTTACAAGTAAATAAATAAAATGTTTTTTTAAAAAATAAAAAAAAAAAACCTAATACTATGCTCATGTTTCTCCATCTGGAAATGATAGTATGGGCTGGAGAAATGGCTCATCAGTTAATAGTAGCTTTCTATTACACAAAACAAAAGAGACAACCCAAAGAAACCAAGTGGCTTTGCTCTAGAGATAGGTGCTGGGGCCCAGGATGACTGTGTTTGCAGAAAGCAGGTATGGCAGGAACTTGCACATCTATTGTCTTTGGCCTTTTTTCTCTTTAATCCTTTCCTCTGTCTCCACTCTTCTTCTCTCACCTGCTAACCTTCCTCACCTACTAGCGCTGTTGTCTGTAAGTGTCAGGACCCTTTCTTTACAGCATTATCCCCCTCAGGAAAGTCTTCACACACCATCAGCATGCTCCACAGTTAAAACGCTCTCATCCTTTGAACATGGCTCCTGTCTCAGAGCTCACTGGACAAGAACCTCAGACACTGTGGCCTGCCTCCCCCAGGCTCCTTTGGGGCCTAAAAGCCCAGCTCTCTCCTCCTCCTTGTTTCTCTCTCAGAACCTTCTCTTTCTCCATGGTTCTCTAAACCAAGGTCTTACAACCAGAATGTAGTTTAAGCACCTGCACTTGGGTTCTAATTTAGTAGGTTTGGGCATAGCTTGTAACCGTGTGTCTAAGGTGTTCCTAGATGCTGCTATTGCTGCCGACCATTCATCACACCCTACCTACCTGTCTCCATGAAGTTCTCCCGTACTTCTCTTCTTGTCTCCTCTCTCACTGATCCCTTTTCCTTATTATATTGCACCAGGACATCCTAGCTTATGTCTGTGGCACCTCACCTATTGTACCTCAAACATCCTGTCCCTGTATTCCAGATGCACCTCCTGAAAATATCCCTCCTCACTCAACATTCTTCAAGACTTCCCCCACTGGAGGCTCTAGTCAAAACTCCTTAGCAAGACATTAGAGGCACCATATCACATGACCCTCAAATCCTGCACTCTTCTTGTATCCCACTACATTCTGTCTATCAAATTTACTCCCTATGCTACTTCTAGGATCGTGTTAGACATCAGAGAACAGAACAGGGACAAAATCCCAAGTATTTGGCTTCCTCAGTATGTGAAAGGAGCCAGTCATTTCTCACGTGAGACTTCCTCTTCCTCCTGCCTGGAGATGATAATTCCTGAGCTCTGGTTGAATGCCATGAACACTGATGGGAAATGTAGTCCACACATGTCACAGTGCCTGACGCAGAATAGCTGTCCCCTGGGTCAAGATATTTACATAGGTAACCCATAATATCTATGAAATATATTTTATTTCTATGCTATAGCTCGTGACATGACTAAGTCTGTAGAAAAGGTTTCTCTGGGTGAAGTGAAAACTGAACGGTGAAACCCCAACTCATTAGCCTCCGTTCACGGAAGAAGCCTATTTCTTAAATCACTATGTTGGAGCCCGGTGTGAATTGGCAAGTGTTTGTGTGTCCTAAATAATCAGGTGTCATTCACTTATTCCTGATTAAATCAAGCAACAGTCCCTGGCAGGAGCCAGCTCTCCCTTCAGTTTCAAAGAAGCCAAACTATGTGCTTATTGCATCAGAAGAAAGGCTTGTCAGCACCTTCTCATGTCTGCTAACATGAAGTACTGGCAACAATACTTGCTCTCATCTTTTCAGATTTAATGTTTAAAAGTAATTTTCCTTTATTCTTTAAGGCTTACCTCCAGTCCCATCAACTTCCAGAACAGGCTTTGCAGAGTTTTCCATGAGGGAGCGCATGAGGGAGAAGCTTCAGGCTGCAAGGGTAAGAGACACTGCGGGAATAGTCTTTGTAGTGCTGATTGCAGTTTCTAGGTCTCTCTTGTTTTGTATGCCTCAAACTGTGGATTTAAATACCTTTCAATTGATCCTTCATATTCTAAAAGTTAATGTAGTATTTTGCATTGGCACAGATGAAAATTATCATCAAAACTGGGTGTGGTGGCACACACCTTGAATCCCAGCACTTGGGAGGCAAAGGCAGGAGAATCACTGTGAGTTTGAGGCCACCCTGAAACTACATAGTGAATTCCAGGTCAGCCTGGACTAGAGTGAAACCCTACATTGAAAGAAATAAAGAAAGAAAATTATGATCAAGAATTAATGTCATTCCTCTAAACCATTCCCCTTGTACTTTTCCCTTAAAAAGAGGGTTAGTATGGACATTTTACTGATTATTCTTTTTCAAGATGACAACTAGGGCTTTCTAAGAATTCTGTTATGTAGTGATAACTTTCTGTTTGGCTCTTTAGTCCAAGGCAGAAAGTGCATTGCTGCAGGAAATCCCTACTCCGAGACCCAGGCGCCTTCGAAGTCCCAGCGAGAGAGAATCAGAGACTGATTTTGGCACAGAGGTGAGATATAATTCTTTCTACTTTGACATGAAGTTTTCTTTGCTGCCTGGATCTCTGTCTCCACATCTGTCTAAGAGGGACAAAACCTAATTATCGGTATTGTCTGTGGACTCAATGAGTTAACACATTAAAAATGGTACATGCTAAGTCCTCTCAAACAAAAGAGATTTTGTGTCTGTTTCTTCCGATGCTGGAAATGAAACCCAGGGCCACACCCATTCTTAGCAATTGTTCTGCCAATAAGCTACATCCTTACTCCACTTAGTAAGGCTTCTCTAAGTATGAGCTATTGTCAGAGTCTCCATGTACTCCAAGAGAGAAGGAGAAGCCAGTGGGAAACACTGTGGGAGTCCCAGTTCACCAGTGCAAATCACTCCTTAATCTCTTGCATTTCTTCCCACTTTAGCCTCAGCAGACTTGGGATAAGAGAACAAATGCAAACTTCTGAGAACCCATAAACACCAAAGTGAGAGAAACAAAAGAGTTTGGCTACCACTAATCATAACAAAAATTTTCCAAATATGTCCTTGGGTTACTGTCCTAGGTAGGCAAAGATCTTACCCTTTAATACACTCTACCAGCATTTATGGAGACTCCTTCCTGCCAGGGGTATAGTAAGATCAGAACACAGGGTGACTGATGATGATAACAGCCTGCCCTTCAGGAGTTTACTGCAGTTACAAAAACATTAACAGTCAGTGGACAGATATATTTGTTCAGGTTTGTAACTGGGAATTATCAGGAACCCACAGGAATGGCACCTAACTCCAACATTATGTCAGATTATATAAAATATGAAGTACCTTGGTGTTGCAGTCAGCTTTCCTTAGCAGCCATCTTGTGGGCCTAGCATCTACACTGGGTCTCCACTGCAAACCATGGTCCATTCACATGGCTCCATCAGGTCTCCATGTAGGCAATCCAGCAAACCTGCTCCACACTGCCCATGGCCATTTCCAAAACACAAGACCATGTTGCAAATTCAATGATTGTCTCTTTCCTGCATTTCTTATACTCCACAATACCAGGTAGGGTGCCAATTTGTTAATCCAGGGGAGAATAAAGCAGATTTTGAAGAACAGAACACTCCTTGAGCACTCAGGCCCCTTAAAAAGAATCTACATTCTCCCTGTTGCCCCAATGCAGGTCAGCTGGCCCAATCTCAATGGTTGTAATCTCTCATATAATTGCAGCTGAATGGGCAGCCATCTGGGCCCAAAGATTTCTTTCAGTGCCATATCCCTCTGCACATACCTATCTATTTCTATGCACTGCAAACTTGCTCAACTTCTCAGGACACAGGCATAATAGCAAGCCTCTCACACAAACTGTTTCTAGCCTAGTCCAGGCAAGGCTCTTTCTCACTCTCATAAGCCAAACCATACACACCATAGTTCTTACTGCATTCATGTTTTTCAACTCTGACATGAATATTCCATCAACCTGTACTTATAGCACTGAAAGGCATCTTTTAGGCCAAGGTTTCAAACCCTTCTACATTCCTCTTGAAAATCAGCTCCAAAAGGTCAAAACCACACAGTCAGGCATCTATCAACAATCCCACTCCTCTGGTACCAACATTACTGTTTCAGTCAGTTTCTCATTGCTGGCAGATATCACCTGACTAAGAGCAGCTTGTGGGAAAAAAAAAGAGGTTTATTTTGGCTTGCAGGCTTGAGGAAGAAGCTCCATGATGGCAGGGAAAATGATGACCAACATCAGATGGACAACAGAAACAGGAGAATGTACCAGGCACTGGCAAGGGGACACTGACTATAATACCCATAAGCCTGTCCCCAACAATACACAGCCTCCTGGAGATGTTAATCCCCAAATTTCCATAAGCTGGGAACCTAATATTCAGAAGTTTATGGGGGACACCTGAATCAAACCACCACACTTGGATTAAGCAAGTGGATTATATATGGATTACTGCACTGAAACTGAGTGTAATTATTACATGATGATCTTACAAATATGGTTGAAGAGATAACTCAGTCAGTAAGATCCTGCTGTGCAAGCTTGATTTTGTTAGTTTGTTGAGGTAGAGTCTCACTCTAGCCCAGGCTGACCTGGAGTTCACTCTGTAGTCTCAGGTTGGCCTGAAACTCACAGTGATCCTCCTACCTCTGCCACCCAAGTGCTGGGATTAAGGGAATGCACCACCACTCCTGGCTTAAGCTTGATGACCTGTGTTGGATCCTCAGATAGTGGCACTTGCTGTAATCTTAACACTGGAGAGAGAGAGATAGGCTGATCCTTGGGGGAGAAGATAAGCCAGTGGAGAGCTGACTCTTGATTTAGAACATCCCTAGCCTCTGGGCTTGTTTTGTTTATCTGCTATTTTTTCCTCTTGTAGCCAAGTAAAGAGGTACTAGGGACTCAACAAGAAGATGATCTCAAGAGTTATTCAAGAGTTAAATTCCATGACTCTGTACAAAAACTCAAGTCTAAATCCCAGGTAAGAAATCAAGTCTTTTCAAATCACACTTCTTTATGCTTTTCACGATACCCAATAACAGATGTCTATCTACATACCTTACTCTTGTTACTATGGAACATGAGAGAGAGGGAGACAGAGAGAAATATCATTTCTTTAGGATTTCATAATTTCATTTTATTTATGACAATTTCATATATATATATATATATATATATATATATATTATATTTTAATTTCTACTTTCAAAATATCAAGAATGTAGCCAGAGAAGCTGAAATCCTGCTTCATTTAGGGAAGGGCAGGGGAATATGGAAGGCAGGAAATGTTAGTGATGAGACAGTTGGTTTAGGTCTGAAGTTGCTCCAGCTTTCAAAGGAGAAAGAAAGGGATCAAGTCAAGAAACAATAGTACATAAATGCCATTTGTTAAAAAGGTTAACAAACTCTATACCTCTCATTATTAAACAAAATTATTTCAGCGTTGGCCTATAGGACTATAAATCCACTTTGTGACAGCTTGATTATCTTTTTTGAAGCTCTTACTCTTATAAATAATGTATTTGAGTGCTTACTGGATTATACATAATTGATGATCTTATTTTTTTAATATTTTATTTTTATCTATTAATTTGAGAGAGAGAGAGACAGATACAGAAATAGGCAGGTAGAGAGAGAGAGAATGGGCATGCCAGGGCCTCTAGCCACTGCAAACGAACTCCAGATGCATGCGCCCTCTAGTGCATCTGGTTTACGTGGGTCCTGGGGAGTCGAACCTGGGTCCTTTGGCTTTGCAGGCAAGCACCTTAACCACTGAGAAATCTCTCCAGCCCATGATGATCTTATTTTTAAAAGTAACTAAAATTACTTATTTTCAAAGGGTGCTAACTATTTTTGCCTGTGTGAAACTCCATTACCCATAATCTAGTTAACTGTCAATAGAGAATACAGTTTGGAAGTGACATTGGGTCAAATAGTATTAGTGTCCAGCCAGCTATTGGATAATTGCTGGGGCCCATTCAGGTTTCCTAATCTGAAGTATTGCTGCTTGCTTCCCCTAGGCTCTGCCTGGCTTCCCTTCTGCAGAAGAGGCCTATAACTTCTTTACATTCAACTTTGATCCTGGACCAGAGGAACTAGAGGAAAAACCAACAGTAAAATGTAGAGACAGAGCTAACCAAGAGGAGGAGGAAGGGAGGAAGAAGGCCCTGCACAGACAGGAGACGAAACGGTACTTGACAGGACAATGGTGGTGCAGAGTAGAAGTGGACAACGAAATTGATAAGGGAGATAACACGTCAGGGAAGAAAGTGGCCTGAGGAAACTTACACCAATACACAGCACAGCTCACCGTGTCTTAGGAAGAAGCAGGGGCATCACCACTCGGTGAGGAGAGTATACCTCACATGTCTTCCCATGGCCCTTGATTGCACCCCTCAGATCAGGTAGGAGGACCTTGATTAAATCTGTCCATAATTCTTTTATGGTGAACAAAAAATGTCATAACCTGGTTTGAGAGTTTCCTTGCTAGACTTTGCATGATTTTTGGCATTCATCTCACATACAGAGTGTTTGCCACTGCAAGGCACGTGAAGAGATGCCTCTTCCACAGTCTTACCAGTGAGCCGCATCTTGTGCCCAATACCACACCTGAGCCACAACTCTGATGCCATAATGTGGGTGGTATCTATAAGATAAATGGAAAATACACCAGTAAAAATGACAAAAGTCTTCTGTTTTCCCTTTCCTAATTTATTTTTTAACAAACTTATAAAAATGTAAAAGTTACATATATGAGTGGGATACTTCTTGGCAAAAGTCTTCAATAGACATTTTTCCATAGAAGATGTTTAAATGGGGGCTGGGTAGATTGTTCAGTAGGTGAAGTGCTTGTTGCTCAAGCCTGAGAACCTAAGTTCAGATCCCCAGACTCCACATAAAAGCCAGAAGCCATAGAGGGTCTCTGTAATCCCAGCATGCTGATAGTGAGATGAGAAGCAGGAACGAGAATATTTCCCAGAAGCTTGTGGACCAGCTAGCCTGGCAAGTGTAGCAGTGAACATAACAGGAACAAGAGACACTGCTTCAAATGAAGTGGAAGTCGAGGGCTGACATTCAAAAGTTTTCCTCTGACCTCCATGTGCATGACATGATGTGCGTGTCCACACTCACACACATGAATACAGACATACACACACACACAATAAACATTTGTAAAAGTGGAAATAGATATACAAGTGACCACTTAACACAGGAAAGTATAGTTAGTATTAATCATTAAGAAAATGCTAATGAAAGCAACAGTAAAATGCCGTTTCTAATCCATTAAAATGACCATTATGTTAAAACAAGAAATAAATGTTGAACAGGATATGGAAAAATTGACTATTGTGCACTGCTGACAGGCATATGAAATGCTGCTGTTATAAACAGCATAAAAATTCTTAAAAGCATAAACAGAATTATGATATGATCCAGTATTTCTACTATGATGTTATAACTACAATGTTCGTAGCAGCATTATTCATTAATTACAATGCCCCCAAAATTGAAGTAATCCAAGTGTACATTGACAGGTGAATAGATGAATAAAATATGTCCTATAAATACAATATGGTAGTATCCAGTCACCAAAATAGTAGAAATTCTGACACATGCTATAGCCCAGATGTGACTTGAGGATATTATGCTAAGAAAAAAAAATTATAAAGGGACAAATATTGTGTGACTTCACTTACATGAGGTTCCTAGAGTAAACAAATCCATAGATACAGAAAGTATAATAGTGGTTGCCAGGGTCTGAGAGAAGAAAGAATGGGGATTGCTGTTTAATGAGTATAGAGTTTCAGTTTGGAAAGATGAAAGTTTTCGGGGAGTGAATGAATATGAAAGTGCTTAATGCCACTGAACAGTACATTTAAAAATGACTGAAATGGTAAATTTTAAAACACATATATTTTGCCACATTAAAAATAAAAAGAATGGGCTAGAGGCATGACTCAGCAGTTAACGTGCTTGTTTACAAAGCCTGATGGCCAGGGCTCAACTCCCCAGGACCCACATAAAGCCATATGCACTAAGTGGTACATGCATGTGGAGTTTATGTGCAGTGACAGGAAGTTCTGTTGCACCCATACTCACTCTCTGTCTGCCTCTTTCTCTCTGTCTCTCTCTCTCAAATAAATATATGAAATAAAATTTTAAAAAATAAAAAGGAAAACATAGTAGAATATTCCACACGTTGCTTAGTTGGCATATTTCTTTGTTCAACCTGTAATCATCTCCTTTGACTTAACAAACGCCTCCCAGAAGTATGGTTTCTGATATATTTATACAAGTTTGGTACTGTTTCAGCCTATTCCCTAGTATTTTTTTACACATCAATGCTCAGCTTGTTCTAGCTAAGGCATTCTCATAAGATTACAGACCATACACCACAACTGCAGATGTCCAGAGGCATAGCTCATCCAGCCTTGCTTGCAACAGGGGCCTCCCCATAACCGTACTGACTGTTCTCATGACATGTCCCCAAGGTAAAGTGATCTGAGAGACAGAACTTGAGGAGGAAGTCACCGTGCCTTTGAGGACCTAGTCAGTGGAGTCAGGTGCCATCACATCTTGCACTCAGAAGGAAGTTAGGGAGAGCAGTGTACTGTCAAAGGGAGTAAGTGGGCTCCACCTTCCGGAGGTCGACATATCCATTTGTAGACATCTTCTGAAGTCATGATTCTTACGTCCAAATACCTCTACCTCCTTCCTTTACCCTTTTCAATTCCATGAAAGCTATTTCTAAGTGTGCTTTCCCTCTTCCATGCTCTGCTCTGCGGACGCTTGTAGTTTTGTACTCAGAGTGATGAATCTGTCTAGGCAATGTGAGAACACTGCAGCCCCTCACTGCTCTCTCGTCTACTCCCCACCTCAACTCCATTTGCCTTTGAGCCCAGGAGGCAGGCAGGACAGGAGCCAGCCAGACTGCATACCGCTGCTCACCTTTCTCTTCGTAACTATTTTTGACATCCTCTGTGTTGGAGTCAGGTTGCTGCCAGAAAATACCTGATCAAGAACAGCTTGTGGGGAAAAAGGGGTTTATCTTGGCTTACAGACTCGAGGGGAAGTGCCACGATGGCAGGGGGAAATCGATTGCATGAGCTGAGGGAGGACATCACCCCCTGGCTAACATAAGGTGGACAATAGCAACAAGAGAGTGTGCCAAACACTGGCATGAGGAAACGCTACAACACCCATAAGCCCACCTCCAACAACACACTCCCTCCAGGAGACGTTAATTCCCAAATCTCCATCAGCTGGGAACCTAGCATTCAGAACACCTAAGTCTATGGGGGACACCTGAAGCAAACCATCACACTGTGCCTCCAAGTTATACAGAAAGCCTGGTTTCCATGGACACTTATTTTCTCTTCTCACTGCCCTGTGTATTTGCAAAGGAAATGTTAGGAGGCAAAGATAAGCTATCCGCAATTGTCTTCAGCTAGATGAAATCTCCACAGGATCTTTAGAAAGTATGAGAAAGGTGGGGAGGACTATCACACATGTAGTATGACAATGGAAAGGAGGCTATGGTAGGGAAGGAGATGAGGGGAAAGGGGGACAGGGAAAAAGAGAGAGAAAGTGCAATTTGTTTGAAAAACACCATAATAAAAAGTTACTATTTGACCATAGATACCAGGTGTAACTTTTTTAAAGGAGCAAGAGAAAGACAACGGAGACCAATAGAAAATGAGGCTTAGCTGCTGGCACAGCTCTGTAAATCCCCGCACTTCAGAGGCTGAGACGCAGGGGAGAGGCCAGTCTGCACTCCCTAGCAAGATCCCCCTTCTTTCCCTCCCACACACACATATGCAAAGTAAAGAGCAAGAAGAAAGGACAGAGAGTTTCAAAGCACTCAAAATCAATGTACTTTGGCATGTTTTACCTACTGTCTTAGGAGTTTTACATCCCTCACTTAATTTCCTTCCCACAATGTCCTAAGGGATAAATCGTGTTGATGTTTCCAAGCTACAGTGGAGAATGCTGAAGATAAGAAGATAATAAGTTCTGTGAAACCCCGCGGGTGAGGCTTGAAAGCTGTAGGTTTGACCTCCACTTGTCTCCTTGTTGCCTGTGCCCTGAGGCTGGTGCTGGCGGAAGAGCAGATGCTGAGGAAGTGAGGAGCTTGGGTTCCTTAAATGAGTTCATTTAAATAAGCATCTTCAAAGGCAGCCAGGTTTATTACCATCTGACTTGTTTAAGCACTTCTGTTTTAAAAGTTATTGTGTGTGTGTGTGTGTGTGTGTGTGTGTGTGTGTTCACACATGCACCGTGCTGCACATGTGGAGGTTAGAGGACAACTTTGGGGAACTAGTCCTCTCCTTCCACCTCGCTTTCTACAGTCTCTCCTGTTTGCCATGGGAAAGGGCCCAGCTTGCCCTCAAGCTTCTCTTCAAGCGTCTCTAACCACCTCGTTATCTCCCAGCCCTGCTTACCACTCCCGAGTCAGCCTAAATACCAAATACCATCAGCATACATACTGACAAGCAATGGCAAAACTGCACTTCCAAACTGTGAAGGGTGACCTAGTGCTACACCTTCACTGGAGAGAAGAAAAAGGAAAACAGAATTTTGCTGTAGGACTGATTAAGTTTGGTGGTTTGAGGATCAGGAATTATTTTCCCAGGTAAGCTAAGAATCTTGGCATGACTTTGTCTTGTGATTTGTCAACTCTGCATAGGATGAGGAAGGGCTGCTGGATGGCAAGGATGCTGAGGACTTCCTACTGGGCTTAGATGCCGCAACCCACAACTTTGTGACGGTCAGAGCGGCAGAGTACGAAAGCACGCACATTCGGCTGCAGAAGGAGAAAGAAGTCCTCTTCGTACCCAGCCGGCTGACAGGTACTCACTCTTTTTTTTTTTTTTTTTTTTTTAATTTCCTTGCTCATCATGGACATCTTCATCTCCACTAGATGAAATGTGGCTGGCATATAAAGATGGGCCTTTTCCAGAGCCGACTCAAGTTTCTATTCTAATTTAATAATGAAGAAATGTCTTCTTCAAGAAAAATACGAAAAATGGAGAAAATTCATTCAGCCAACACTTACTAACACAATAGCAAAAGAAAGAAGAGCATGCTATGGGAACCCATGCATCAAGTCAGTGCCAAATCTGGGGGCAGAGAGTATGAGACCCTGATATTTGGGCTAGGTGAGGTCTCACCCTGAGGCAGTGGTCAGGATTCAGAGGTTGGCAGCATCTGGTAAACACGCCCATCACTGACTCCTTGGCCTTCTTTCTGGCCTGGTCTCCTTTCACCCTTTTCCTCTGACAGTGCCTGGGATATCTCAAACACACTTCTAAGGGTGAACCCATGGGATGACCATGCACAGAGTCCTATGATAGAGCCCCTTCAGGTTGCCAAAGGCCTGAGTCTTCCTTACTTTCTCTTGCTTCCTGTCAGGAGGGGAAGCAAGAGAATGGACATATTTATTGATAGCCTCTTGGAGGTTGGATTTCCCACTGGATGAGCACATTCTGTCAAAGTTCTAATTAATGTCAAATGAAGAACCTCATTTCCTTCCTGAAAGGATATTTAAATAATCTATGTTCAAAGAATTGGAATTTGTTAAACATCCTAAGTTTCCTTCTCAAATAAGCAGCAGCTACAAATAAATGCTTGGAGTATGACTTCGTGTGCCCTGTCCCCCTGCTCCTCACCAGGTGCTGTCCAAGGGCGTGACATGCACAGGCCAGGTGAGCCTGCACCAGGGCGTTGGACAGCCTTCTTTACCATGCCTGTTATACATGAGGAAGTGGAAGCCCAGGAAGTTAGGGCAACAGCCCATGACTGTGACTGTAATAAGTGATGGAGGCAGGTGTCTGCTCTTAGTGGCCTGTCCCAGAGGAGACACACCGAGCTAATGTGCACAGTGGAGTTTCTCAGGGTGTGGAGAAATGCATTTGCAGCAGCCTCTGGCAAGAAGCAGATTGTGATGTGTGCTTTTCCTCAGAGGACTCACTGTCAGGCTTCTCCCTGGAGCACCCCCTGAGCTGGAACGTAGATTAGACCATAAGAACCTTCCCAGGGGATGGGTGCACCCAAGGTCAGAAGTAGAGGGATTGGCAGGGGCCTTGTAGAGGGGCAGTGAGCTCTGGTTGCACCTAAGGCCTGACCCGACACATCCCTGCTCCAATCTCAAGGGAAAGTCTGGTGAGAAGGCAGCACTATGGCCAGGCATAGTGGGAGAGCCAAACTGACCCAGCTCCCCCTTCCTAGATTTTTAACCTGACCCTCCAGCAAGTTCCTTTATTCCCAGATGAGCTAAACAGTGACTTTATTTTGATTGTGAGCCCTGAGGAAATAATATGGGTGAATAACCTAGTGCTGTGGCTGACATATACAGGTAATGAAATCTCAGAGCTTCTGCCTTGGTTGCTGTTGTTGTTGATAGCAGTGACTTTTATAGGAAAACGTCTCTATGTCAGGGATACAAGAAAAGCTGATCCAGATTTCTTATATTTACTTATAACCTTTCCAAATTCAATGTTATAGACGTGCAATTAATAAGCATGCATATATTAGGTGAGCAACCAAAACTGTCATAATGAAAAAATTTAGAAACCACTAGATTAGTGCTGAGCAGTGTCTAATTTTGTGAATGAGGATGAAACATGAACTTGCTCCATGTTTTCTGGGGACCAGAGGAGAATTTTCTAGAAATACTGGCATTACTGGTTATAGGTCAGAAGGATGTATGTATGTATATATATATATATATATATATATATATATATATATATATATATATATGTATATATATATATATATATATATATAGAGAGAGAGAGAGAGAGAGAGAGAGAATGTATTGTCCAAATGGCCACAGACAGGCAAGGCAACATGGTCAAGTATTTACTGTCAGTCAGAGTGAGAAAATTATAAGCCTGAAAACATTAATCCTCAGATTACATCCTGGCCCCAGGCTGTCCTGTCTTGGCTTTGGCCATGTCTTCTTTAGTCTGCTCTGCTGCAGTGGGCTTCACAGCCTGGAAAGTCTCTTCAACAGAGCTCTCTCTCCCACCGCCCTTGACCCCTTCACACCGCAGTGTTCTGGAAAGATTCTTTGTTTCCCCAACATGCCTTGTGTTCCATACACTTATGTCTTGTCTGAGAGTAGGGACACATTCTGAGAAATATGTCACTAGATGATTTTGTCACTCTGTGAACAGTGTATAGAAACCTAAGAGGTACAGCCTCCTACACATCTGTGCTATATGATATAGCCCGTGGCTCCTAGGTAAAAACTCACAGAGCATGTCACATTGCTGATGCTGTAGGCAGCTGTAACAATGATAAGTACAGCAGCACCAGGTGTTAGAAGACTTTCAGTGCTGGTGTCATCTCATGGGACCACCGCCACATACACAATATGCAACTGATTGAAAGCTCACTGTATGGCCATCACCGCCTGTGTTCTTTTCTTGGGGAATCCACTCTTCTCAACATCACTGATTCTTTCTCAGCCCTCCCTCAGTGCATCACCTCCCAATAAAAGCCTCTCTTTTATCTCATGATCATGCCTGTCTTCCCATCACCTGTGTGTCTCTTCAGACCTTGCGGGCACCCCAGTGGGGTCAGACAGCAGTGCCCTCAGGATCTCACGGGTACTTGTATTAGGAGGTTCCCAGTGAAGGCTTGTTCCATGATTTTAAAAAAGTGTGCAAGTGAGTTAATCCTCACATTAACTCAATGAAACTTCTTTTTCAGTGCTACAGATCAAAGACAGGGTCTTGTGCAGGCTAAACAAGTGCTCTTCCCTGAGCTGCATGCCAAGACCTCAAACCTTTTAATTTACAAAACATTTCCTCACACTTTACTTCATCTCATTCTCCCAGGAACCCAGTGAAATAAAATCTATTGCTAGTACAGAAGCAAAGAGTTCAAAGAAGTTCTGGGCCAGAGTTTGCCTGGCTGAAGAGCTATAAAAACAGGCACATGTTACTGAAGCCCTCTGCTTTGAATATGACATAATAAGAATGTCAGTGTGACCCACTGTTGAGCTACATGCTGAAATATTCAGGTGTTATGTCTTATAGATATGATTCTAAACATAATATTTCAAATGAACACATTCATCTTTTCTTCAATTCTGCTTCTAGAAATTAATAGAGAAAATGTACAGTTTCCATAAGTGAAATCTCTGCTGCTTGTTTTAATTCCCCAAATAGGAGTTTGAAGGTTGAGCCTGACATTAATGTTTTATGTATTTGTGAACTCCCTAGTGCCAACCTATAAAAAGCTTCCTGAGAATGTGCAGCCTAGATTCTTGGAAGATGAAGGTCTGTATATCGGGACAAGACCTGAGGTGGCACGCAACAATCAGAACATCATGGAGAACAGATTGCTGATGCAGGAGCCCGTGAGTAGGACCCTTCACCGTCCATGGGACTCCTCCTCTGTAGAGTTTGTAGACAGGAGGTGCTTCTTTTTCACGTGAGTTTTGATTTCCATCTTTGTTGCTCAGTGCTCCTAGCGATTCTCAACCCACACCACCTTTTTGCATCTCAGAGCACATCCTCTGCCAGTGAAAGAAGTTGCAGAATTGCTCAGATATGAAGAATGTTCTCACTTTCAAGTTTTTCTCCTATACTTTTTCCCTTAAATTTTTAATGAAAAGAACATAAAATTTTTATTAAGCATTCATTTAAGTTTGTATCCCTTTGGGAGAATCAGGGACTGTATCATAAGCTAATTAGAGAAGGTGTTAGTAAAGATTCAATTTCATGAAAACAGAAATTTTTCATGCTCTAAAAGAGCATGAGGAGACACATGAAATATATAAGTTGACACAGACATTTTCTGCAAATACTGTTTTTAAACTGTTTTCTGTGCAAATGCAAAGGAGTGTGGTCCTCCCTCTGCTGCCTCACAGGGAAGGAAGTGGTTTGGAGATGATGGAAGAGTTCTGGCACTGTCCAGCCCCATCAAGCCATCTCCCACGAGACCACCACAGTTCACGCACGAGCAGAGCAGCAAGGCAGAGCTGGAAACGCTCTACAAAAAGGTACTTTGCATCACTCCTTATTACATGAAATTGAGGTTGTTTTGCATATCAAACACATTGCATTGAAGGTGTAACATTCTACTTTGGTTAGTTTCTTTATTTATTTTCGCTTTTGTTTTTTATTTTTTGAGGTAGGGTCTCTCTCTAGCTCAGGCTGACCTGAATTCACTATGTAGTCTTAGGGCGGCCTTGAACTCATGGCAATCCTTCTACCTCTGCCTCCAAAGTGCTGGGATTAAAGGCATGCACCACCACACCCGGCTGCTACTTTGATTTTTTTTTTTTTAAATAATATACTATCTCAAACAAAAGAGCAAATGGCATGCCCATGAGTAAGTCTGAGTTTATTCACCTAATCCCTGCTGGGCGAGGGGTGAGCTTCTTGGCCAGGAATGGCTCTGGCATCTATTGGCATGTCCACGGCAGCTGCTCTTGTTTCCATGTTTTCTTCTTTTGCCCTCTCCCTTTTCTCTAATCATCACACATGCTCTAAGGCTGTTTTCCTCTTTCTCTTCAAGACCTATTTTGAGATATGTTACCCTTATAAATAAGATTTATTGCATTTTCCTATTTTATAATATTATACACCAAACTGTCCTTGCTGTACCACTCAGTGGGTGTACATAGTAAATCCATGCTTCAATTCTCCATCTGTAAAGTACACATAGTACTAGTGTCTATCTCTTGTACCACTGTGTAGATTAACTTAGATAACACATTTGTATTAGTCTGTTTTATGCTGCTACAAAAAATACCAGGCCTAGTGGCACACTCCTGTAACCCCAGCATTGGGGAGAAACTGGTAGGAGAAAGAGAAGTGCAAGGTCATCTTTGACTACGTAGTAAGTTTGAGACCAGCCTGGGATACATGAGCCCTGGTTTCCAAATAAATAAATAAAAATAAATATTACAGCTGAGTGTATTTAGAAAAAATATGCCTCCCTGTTGACTCTACTGTTGAGCTCACTTCTCTCTGATGCCAAATAGCTTTTCTTGGGACCTGGTTTAATATTGTTACCAAATGATAGAAACCAAGTCAGACAGCTGGATCAGGAGTTAGAAATTCCATGGGCCCTTAGTGGTATACTTCAGAGCTCCCAATTCTGCTGTTAATTAAACCCATCTGATTAACAGAATCCATCTCCTATTAGTGCCAAGCCCTCTTATCTGTTGAACTATCATAGACCACTAGACAATGGTAGACTGTATGCCAATCCAGTAGATAATTCAATGGTTTCATTTAGAAGGGAGTTATTATTTAGCCCTGCTATTATGAACATTTCCTGTAATTACAAAGAGAAAAAAAATGTAGATTTTAGAAGTGAGATATTCTGCTGCTCCCCAATTGAGAAGAGTCCATTAATGATAGAGAAATGCAAAATGAGATGTCATGCAGAGAAAATACATTAAACACAAATTTTATAAAGGAACTAAACCAAATCTAAAAAGTAAAAAATGCTAGCTGTGGTGAAGTATAATATAAAATGATCTTTGATAAATTACAGTACCAAAGACGAGCTAGAATTATTGAAAAGTAGCCCCAGCAGCCTCTTTCCTTCCCTCCTGCCTCATATCTGGTATATTCTTCACATCCTTAACATCTGATGTATACTTAGTCATACTGAACTCTGATAATACATAAGTAACATTCCATGTTAGTCATAGACTCTGTGCCTCATGTGCAGAGACAGAAATGGAAGCAGGTACAAGGGGTAGCCTCTTATTAGAGCTATATGTCAGTGGAGGAATTGGTCAGGACTCCACCCTCCTCTCTTGTTAGCATTTGATTTAAAAAAATGTCATTTTTCCCCTTCTGTATTCTTATCAGCTTTTCACAGAAGTGTTGCTTATACACTGAGTTCTAAGCTCTGCCTCACCTTGGTTCTAGAAGACAAAAACCAAGTGTAGAGCCAGGCGTGGTGTTGCATGCCTTTTATCCCAGCACTCGAGGGGCAGAGGTTGGAGCATCACTATGAGTTTGAGGCCACCCTGAGACTACATAGCGAATTCCAGGTCAGTCTGAGCTAGAGTGAGACCCTACCTCAGAAAACAAAAGAAAACAAAAAAGTGTAAATAAGCTTACACAATGAGGGAGGATTGACAGATCATAGTATTAAGGAGGACCTCAAAGCAAAGTCACAAAATGGAAGGAGGAGTTTTTGGAGGCATTTTTAAAGTACTTCCTCAGGCTGGGATGGGCTAAGTGATGGCAGGGCTATCTCTGGCCCTCCCATTCCTCTGGTTGTTCCTGAAACTTGATAGGTCTCCCTCTCTCCTCTGGTCCTCCCTGAGCATTGATGGGTCTCCCTCTCTCCTCTCCTTCCTCTGGTCTTCCCTGAGCACTGATGGGTCTCCCCATCTCCTCTCTTTCCTCTGGTCCTCCCTGAGCACTGATGGGTCTCACCCTCTCTTCTCTTTCCTCTGGTCTACCCTGAGCATTGATGGGTCTCACCCTTTCATTTTGTACACAGGTCAAAGCTCTTCATGTGTTGGGAGACATGATGCTTCAAGGCTTAGCTTAACATTTCCAGAGAGAAGGGATGATATTTTACCCACAATATACTTCATCAAATCTGCATCTAAACCCTCATCAGTTTTAATGAATTATGTACCCACCCAGCTCGTGGTTCAGGAGAAATGGCATGTTCCTAGAAGTGAGAAAATGTAATGGTTTTCCACTGAAGCCTGGAACAATAACTGTGGAGTCTACCCCCAGTTCTGAGTCACACTCAGGATTTATTGCTAATATTTTCTCAGAGAAAATGTAAAAATTTCCATGTTAACGCCACCAGTGATATATATTCTACATACCTTCTAGCTTTTTTATTCACTGGTATATATCTCTGTACATGTTGATAATACCAGCAGATTATCCATGTACATCAACCCTTATATCTTTGGTTTTCAGTTTTCATTGAAAGCGAGAGGGAGGGGCTGGAGAGATGGCTTAGCAGTTAAGTGCTTGCCCGTGAAGCCTAAGGACCCCGGTTCAAGGCTGGATTCCCCAGGACCCACATTAGCCAGATGCACAAGGGGGCGCACACATCTGGAGTTCGTTTGCAGTGGCTGGAGGCCCTGGCGCGCCCATTCTCTCTCTCTCTCTCTCAAATAAATAAACAAAAATGAACAAAATAAAGTGAGAGGGAGTACAGTTAGGGTGACTGGACCCTTGAAAGTGAAAAAGACAGGAAAGTTTGTACTTGCTAGAAATCAAAGATGCTCTGGGCCTGGGGAGATGGCTTAGTAGTTAAGGCACTTGTCTGCAAAGCCAAAGGACCCAAGTTCTATTCCCTAGTAACCACATAAAGCCAGATGTACAATGTGACACAAGTGTCCCGAGTTCATTTGCAGTGTCTGGAGGCCCTGGTACACCCATCTCTTCCCCCCCACTCTCTCTCTCTCAAATAAATAAATAAATAAAAATATTTAAGAAAAAAAAAGAGATGACCTGACTTCTTATCTCTTACCTAGTTTCCTAGACCTGTTTTTCCACAAACAACAAACATCCCTCCTGTGAGGGAGGTCTTTCATAGGATTTAAACATTGTGGTTGGTCATGTTCAGCCCCTGGAACTTGGTGTCAGGGCTAACCTCTTCCTGAAACTGCCCCTAGCCCTAACCAACCAGCTGTTCACCAGAGTCAGAAAACAGCCCACCACTGTAAGGTTATAAATACCTTTGCAAGGAGAGGGCAGGCTCTCTGACAACTTGGAACTTCCAGCTGTGGGTGAGTTTTACCCTCAGCTCAGCCCAGCCAGGCTGAGCTGAGGGGAAAGCCTCCTAGATTTTACTGTCCGCATGGGTTCTTTATCCCCTCCAGCTCCCTTTTCTCTCTTTTCTTTCCATTGTCTTTCTAGGCCTTCCATGTTCCATCTTTAGCCATGTGAGTGCCTTTCCTTGGCTCTGTACTTCCCTCAATAAATATAATAATTATTCTTCTTGGCCTTTCTTATTCAATTATTTGATTAAAATTAAAAACAAACCTAGGGGTTGGGGCTCAAGGATTTTCCAGGACCCCAAGTACCCCACTACAGAAGAATGAAGAATCAACTCAAGTTCACAATTAAAATAATCTGCTATGAAAACTGTCTCCCCTTGGGAGAAATTGTTGCTACTATTTTCCTGATTGTTCTCAGTGTAGAAGAAATGTGAGCAGATACAAGAAAGTGAAGATCCAAGAATCTTTCTCCCTAATGAAATGAAGGTTGGTTTTGAACAATATAGCTGAATAGCTACCAGAAGTCCCAGAAATCTTTTATGTTTAATATATACTGAGTTTAAGAAGTTACTGGAACATGAGCTCATGCAAAGTTGGTGAAGGAATGCAAAGTATAGCACCCCAGGTAACATGTCAAGTAGAAGCATTCGTCCACCATGGCTTACTCACATCAACAATACAGGATGGAACCTGTGAGCCACACCTGGATGATCTCAGAAATCTGTAAACCTTTCTGGAGAAGGCACAAGCAAGACAAGAACCAGCAGGCACAAAAAAAGCAAGGCACAAAGTAACTAAAGAAAAATTTCCCATTGTGTCTGTGAATTGACATTTAGTTGTATATACCTTTAAAGGTATATACTATATATACTATAAAGTTTTTAATTAATACAGATTATGTGAGTAGTCCTAAAACATTTAGTGGCTACATGCAGATTACACACCTCTTTTGTATGTGTGTGTGTGTTTAGGGTGTGATATATGCATGTGTATGTATTCAGATGTGTGTGCTCTCCTAAGGAGGACATTGGGTGCCCTCTTCTCTATCACTTCCACCTTATTGCCTTAGAACAGAGTCTCTAAGTGAACCTGGAGTGCTAGTAATTTGGGGGCTGAAATAGCTGGCCAAAGAGCCCCAGCAATCCCACCATCTCTGCCTCCACCCTGTGCTGGGGCTACAGACATGTATGGCCATGCCCAGTTTTTTGTGTGGTTGCTGGAAATCTAACTCAGGTCCTCCTGCTTATGGAACATGCACTCTTACCTACTGACCCATCTCCCCAGTCCCCAGATTACAAATATCTTATACCAAGACAGGTCATGGTTAACAAATTTTACTTGAATGAAAAGGAAAATAAATTCACATCCATGTTGAAGCCTAAAGTATAAGGATATTAATGATCAGGGCTCAGTTTTGAAAAGCCACAAGGGGGTTTCGTATACTATAAGACAGCAGTAGAAGATGATCTATGAGAAGGCTTCTTTCCTCCTGTAAACCCAGGTGGAGATGCTTAGATAAATTATTACTGCTGTTTTCATGATACTTCTCAATATGTAAAAAAGTGAGGATGTGTTAGATTTTTGTTGCTGTGACAAAATACTTGAGAGAAACAATTTTAGAAATAGGATTTATTTTGGTTCCATTTCAGAAGTTTTAGTTCATATATACTTTGCCCATCACTGTGGCATTCCTGATGATACAGAATATCCTGGCAGGAAGGGCATAAGCAAAGCTGCTTACTTCATGGTGGCCATGAGTAGGTGGGGAGGGGGGGAGTACAAAGAAAGACAGGAAGAGACCAGGGACAAGATATATCCCTCAAAGGCAAGCTCCCAGTGACCCACGTCCTCCAACAAGGTCCTACCTACTAATTGTCCATTCAATATGAACTCATCAATAGGTTAATCCTTGCACTGTTATTCATAAGAAAGAATATATGAGTTTATTTAATTATTCCCACTCAATTCTACACTTTTCAGATTACTAGACTGTTAACATCGTATTTACTAACAATAGTAAGAGTGTGCTTAGAGCAATCACTCAGTTGTCTTGCACAAATGAGCTTTGGAAGCTATTTATGTTGTCTGGCAAGTTACAAGTTTGTGTGGCATAAATATTTTGTTTGCAAGTTATGAGGCTGAATGGAATTTGTAAAACCTCTAGTCAGCATTCATGCTTCCATCTTTCACAAACCATGGGTAACATGGTCAGTAATCTATCTCTTCACTTAATTCTTCTACATGGTGTCCGATAAGGATGCTGGCTAGGGGACAGAAGACTTGGAAGCTAGCCCTGTCTCTTGTTTGGTACATTGGGCAAAATCACTGTTTATCTATGAACCTCTCTGTCTTCATCTATACAAGTAGGGTCTGAGGGGAAAAGTTTGATTAGCATTTTGGGGCTCACCAGGCATATCAAGCCCTTCACATATATCTTCTCACCCAACACAGATTAGTGGGTTTCTGCAGTCCTATAGGGTCTATAATCAAAGGCCAATCAATGTAGAAAGGAAGAAAGTCCTTTATAAAACAGGATAATTCTTGGAATGTGCAGAAAAGGAAACTCAGAAACCTAGAGGAAAGGATTCTAGCATTAGATTCACATGAGTATAACGTTTAGACTAAACAGAAAAGGGAGTTCTATGTTGTGTGTATGTATGTGCTGAATATATAGAAATGTACTCTGTTTGTTTTCTAGTATGATCTATTTTTCAGTTACTAATATTCATCAAAATAGTTTCCAATTTTTGGATTTATAGTATAGCATGCTTACATGGGTTTTTACTAGTAAATGGATTATTGTGTTATGTTATTGCCTATACCAATATTCATGAGAAATAATATATGAATCCATTTCATTTTAACCACTCCACACTATTTTCAGATGAGTGGACAGTTAGTGTAGATTTAGGATTTCTTATAGGACTCTAATACATGTCCAAAATTTATTAACCCAAACATCTACCTATTTCTATGTGATGACATTCAGGTTGTCATTTTTGGTATGTGTGGTGGGTGTGGGGTTTGGATAAACAGGGCATATGCACATGTATACAGATGTGTACATATGTGTACAGATCTATACAACCCTGTGTGCGTACAAGTGAAAGCTGGAGGAAAATGTCAGCTATCCTCTTCTATCTCTCTTCTGTATAGTTTCCTTAAGATCTTGTCACTCTCTGAACCTAGATCTTCCATTTTTGTTCAGGTTGATTACCCAACCAGCAAATCTCAGCAATGCTCCTATCTCTACCCACCACAGGACAAGGCTCATGGACATGTATGGCCATGCCTGGATTTTTATATGGGTGCTGGGAATCAAACTCAAAACTTCTCAGGCCCTCATGCTTGTAGAGCGAGTGCTGTCACCTACTGAGCCATCTCACCAGTCCCCTCCACCTGTCTTTAATGAAAGTTTAACAGACTTTTTATTTTAAAAACATCTTACTAAAATAGGTGTACATTTGAAAATATTGTAGGCTTGAGAGGGAATGGATTAACTCTTTTAGTAACTTTCACACTGTGTTTTATTTATTTATTTATTCATTTATTTATTTTGGTTTTTTGAGGTAGGGTCTCACTCTAGTCCAGGCTGACCTGGAATTCGCTATGGAGTCTCAGGGTCGCCTTGAACTCATGGCAATCCTCCTACCTCTGCCTCCCGAGTGCTAGGATTAAAGGCATGTGCCACCACGCCCGGCCACACTGTATTTTTTTTTTAATTTTGTGATTATTTATTTATAGAGTTAATCTGTCCAGATCCATCCATTTCCTGCAAATTTCATTTTTCTTTACTCTTAAATAGAACACTGTTGTATAAATGTACCACATCTTCATTATCCACTCCTCAGTTGAGGGACATCTAGGGTGGTTCCGTTTCCTAGCTATTGTGAATAGAGCAGCAATAAACATGGATGTGCAAGTATCTGTAAGGTAGTGAGAAGAGTCCTTAGGATATATTCCTAGGAGTGCTATAGCTGGATCATATGGTAAATCTATTTTTAACTGTCTCAGAAATCTCCACACTGATTTCCACAGTGACTGTACCAGATTACATTCCCACCAGTAGTGTAGAAAAGTTCCTCTTTTTCTACATCCTCACCAGAATTTATTGTCATTTGTTTTCTTGATAATAGCCAATCTGATAGGAGTGACATAGAATCTCAAAGTAGTTTTAATTTGCATTTCCCTGATGGATAAGGATGTAGAACAATTTTTTAGATGTTTATATGCCATCTGTATTGCTTCTTTTGAGAACTCTGTCTTTAGTTCATAATCCATTGTTTGATTTCTTAATATTTGTCTTTTGAGTTCTTTGTCCTCTGTCCGATGTACAGCTGGCAAAGATTTTCTCCCATTCTATGGGTTGCGTCTTTGCTCTATTCAGTGTCCTTTGCTATACAAAAGCTTTTAATTCCATAAGGTCCCAGTGGTTGATTAATTGTTATATCTCCTGAGCATCTGAGGTTATATTTAGAAAGTCATTGCCTATGCCAATGTGCTGAAGGGTTTCCCTACTTTTTCCTCTAGCAGTTTCAGGTTTCAGCTCTGATATTGAAGTCTTTGATCCATTTTGCTTGAATTTGATCTAATTTGGATCCAATTTAATCTCTTGCTTTCCAAGTTTTCTCCTTTTTATGTGTGTCTCTTGCCTTTTCTATTGATAAGACTTCCAGTACTATGTTAAGTAAAAGTGGGGACAGTGGACACCCTTGTATTGTTCCTGAATTTAGTGGAAAGCTTCAAGTTTTTCCCCATTTATTATTATGTTGGCTAGAGGTTTGTCATAAACAGCCTTTATTATGTTGAGATACGTTCCTTCTATTCCCAGTTTCTTTAGGACTTTTACCATGAAGGAATGTTGAATTTTATTAAGTGCCTTTTTCTGCATGTATTGATATGATCATGTGATTTTTGTCCTTTAGTCCACTTATATGGTATATTTATGGATTTGTTTATGTTGAACCATCCCTGCATCTCTGGGATAAAACATACTTGGTCAGGGTGAATGATCTCTTTGACATATTCTTGAATTCTGTTTGCCAATATTTTGTTGAGAATTTTTGCATCTATGTTCATGAGGAAGATTGGCCTGTAATTCTCTTTTTTGCACTGTCTTTGGCTTTGGTATCAGGGTGATTCTGCCTTTCTAGAAAGAGTTAAGTAGTATTTCTTCATTTTCTATTGTATGGGAAAGTTTGAGAAGCACTGGTGTTAGTTCTGGTCTGGGTTAGTTAGGTCTGGTAAAATTTACTTGTGTATCCATCTGGACCTGGACTTTTTAGTTGGGAGATTTTTTTTTATAACTGATTTAATCTCCATGCTTGTTATAGGTCTGTTTAAATGGTTTATCTCATCTTGACTTAATTTTTGTAGGTCATATAAATGAAGGAAATCATCCATTTCTTTCAGATTTTCAAACCTAAAGGTGTATATTTTCTTAAAGTATGCCCTTATGATTTTCTGAATTTCTTTGGTATCTGTTTCATTTCTAAGTTTATTGATTTGTGTCTCTTCTCTCTTTCTTTTGATCAGATTTGGTAAGGGTTTATCAACCTTGTTTAACCTTTCAAAGAACCGACTCTGCTTCATTGATTCTTTATATTTGGGGGAAGGGTTCTACTTCATTAATTTCTGCCCTATTCTTTATTATTTCTCCCCATCTACTGATTTTTGTTTACCTAGTTCTTCTTTTTCCAAGGCCTTAAAGCGAAGCATTAAGTTGTTTACTTGTGACCTTTCTAATTTCCTAATATAGGCACTCAAAGCTATAAATTTCCCTCTTAGGACTACCTTCATTGTGCCCCACAGGGTTTTGGTATGTTGTGTTCTCATTATTATTTGATTCTATGGATTTTTTAAATTTCCTTCTTGATTTCTTCATTGACCCATTCATCATGTAATAGTGTATTGTTTAGTTTCCATGATTTTGGGTATGCTCTATAGCTTTTCTTGGTGTTGATTTGTAGCTTAATATCATTGTGATCAGATTAAAGACAAGGAATTATTTCAATTTTCCTGTATTTGTTAAGATTTGCTTTGTGACCAAATATATGGACAATTTTAGAGAATATTCCATGTGCTGCTGAAAATAATGTATATGCTGCAGCATTTGGGTGGAATGTTCTCTAGATATCTGTTAGGTCTATTTGTTGTATGAGCTTATTTACTCCAGATGCTTCTCTCTTTATTTTTTTGCCAAGATGACCTGTTAATTGATAAGAGTGGGGTGTTGAAGTCACCCACTACAACTGTTTTTGGTGTTATCTGCGACCTTAAGTCTAACAGTGTTTGTCTGATGAAATGAGGAGCTGCCATGTTAGGTGCATATGTGTTAGGTGCATATATGTTTAGCTTTGTTATGTCCTCCTGTTGGAGTTTTCCTTTAATCAAAAATGTTGGTTTGAAGTCTATCCTGTCAGATATTAGGATATCAATACCTGCTTGATATCTAGGCCAATTTGCTTGAAATATCATTTTCCAACCTTTTGCCCTAAGATACTGTCCGTCTTTTATGAAAATATGGGTTTCTTGGAGACAAGAAATAGAAGGGTACTGCTTTTTAACCCAGACTACAAGCCTGTGTTTTCTTTTTTTGGTTGGGGCATTGAGACCTTCATATTAAGAGTTATTATTGGGCTGGAGAGATGGCTTAGCAGTTAAACACTTACCTGTGAAGCCTAAGAACCCAGTTCAAGACTCAATTCCCCAGGACCCACGTAAGCCAGATGCACAAGGTGGTGCATGCATCTGGAATTTGTTTGCAGTGGCTGGAGGCCCTGGTGTGCCCATTTTCTCTCTCTCTCTCTCTCTCTCTCTCTTTCTCTCTGTCTGTAGCTCTCAAATAAATAAGTCAAATATTTTTTTAAAAAGAGTTATTACTGAAAGGTGTGTATTTATTCTTGCCATTCTTCTTGTTTTGTAGTTCTTCTGGTTTTCCTTCACTCTCTTGTATTAACTATTAAGTATTTTTTTCCATGTTTCCTCATGTGTATGCTTTTCTTTCTCTTTAGCATGAAGAATCTCTTCAAGTATTTCATGTAGAGCTGGTTTAGTGTTCATTCGTTCCTTTAGTCTGTTTTTGCTGTGAAATGTCTTTATTTCTCCATCAATTTGATGGATAGCTTTGTTGGATAAAATAATCTTGGTTGACAGTTGTTTTCTTTTAGAACTTGGAGTACAACTTTCCAAGTCCTTCTGGCTTTTAAAGTTTGTGTTGAGTAATCTGCAATTATTCTGATGGGCTTGCCTTTATGTGTGACTTTGTTTTTCTGTCTAACTGCTTTCAATATATTTTCTTTGGTTTGTGCGTTTAGTAGTTTAATTATAATATGGTGGTGAGTGGTTTTTTCCTGATTTTGTCTGTTTGGCATTCTGAAGGCTTCCTGTATCTGTATTGGCATGACTTTCCCTATTTGAGGGAAATTTTCTTATATGATTTTGTTGAAAACACCTACTATGCCTTTGGAGTGAAATTCTTCTCTTCCTACTATACCCTGAATTCTTATATTTGATCTCTCCATAGTGTCCCAGGTGTCTTTAAATTCCCATGCATGCTTTTCTATTAGTTTGTCTTTCTCTTGTTGTACTGTATTATATCTGCTACCTGATCTTCTAGTTTAGATATTTTGTCCTCTCCTTGATCCATTCTACTAGTGAGACTTTCCACAGAGTTTTCTAGTTGAGATACTCTGTTTTTCATTTCTAGTATTTCTGATTGGTGCTTTTTCATTATTTCTATTTCCTTCCCCATGTACTGGCCTGCATATGTCATCGAGTTAGTTTCCTGTGTTCTCTTGGAATTCCTTCAGGAGCTTGTTTTCTTCTTTGATTCCTGTTATTTATTCTTTGATTTTTTTTGATCATATATTTAATAGTTTTTTGAAATCTTTGTCAAGCATTTCATCTAAAACAGTCTCACCAGAGGTCATTTCGGATGGGTTTATAAGGGACCTTCTCGGTGGAATTGTATTGTTCTGGTTTTTTTATGTTTCATGTATCATAATGTAGAGATTTTTACATCTTATTTAATTTGATCCTTGTGTTTTCTAATTATCTGCAGTGTTCTTATATGTGTAAACCCAACTTTTTATGTCTTCAAGGTAAGAGTTTAAGGTGCCAGCTGTGTCTCTTATATTACTTCCAGAGTATCAGCAAAAATGACCCCAGGTATTTAGTTTGCCTGCTATGCAAGGACTCTAGCAGACTGGGTGGTGCAAATCACCAGCAAATTCTAAAATCCAACTGAACAACATACACATTCAAATAAAACCAACTCAGAATATTTATGCAAGAGTGGGGATTAAAACTAACAGATAATCTAAGAAAGCCAAAGTCCCTAAGAGTATGTGTTGCCCCACACCCTAAATCCTGTCAAGTGGGAGACTGAGATTTCTGATTTTAAATGGGTTCCTGGTCAGCCTGGTAGTGAGTGAGACCCTGACCCAATAATGACAGAAGAAAAAGACAAAGGGCCTATAAATCAGGAAACATCAAAGGCAACAATAGTCAACACCAAAATACAGCTTATTTGAGAATGGTAAAGCAAATCAAGAATATATCAATCAGGGCTGGAGGGATGGCTTAGCAGTTAAGGCATTTGTCTGCAAAGCCAAAGGACCTAGGTTCAATTCCCCAGGACCCACATAAGCCAGATGCACAAGGGGGCGCACGTGTCTGGTGTTAATGGCTAGAGGCCTCGCGTGCCCATTCTCTCCCTCTCTCTGTCTCTCTCTCTCTCTCTTCCTCCCTCCCCCTCTCTCTTTCTCTCTGTCAAATAAATAAATAAATAAAAATTTTTAATAAAAAGAATATATCAGTCAAGTGTAACACATAGCCTGCCCTGACATAGAAAGAGAGATTAGCACTTCCAGTGCAGGCCTATGTGTCTGGCTTTGTGTTAATTAGGCCCTGTTATCTTTCAGGATGGCTTCCAATCTCATCTACTCTGAGTTCCCACCTCAGTCCATTTCTGTTATGCTTTGGATTCAGTTAGGCTGTTTGGGTTGCTGGATCTGGTGTTCTCATTGGCTGTGCGGCCAGGTGGTGGATGAGTTCTCTGGTGGTTTGTGGCACTGGCAGCTGGGGAAAGGGAGGCTATGCAGAGGGCCTGGAGCTTTTCTAAAGGTGCTCAGCTGGTCCTGCTCTCTTCCCCTTGGGTTTCTTGACTTTTCCAGGCGATTGGTGTGAGTGGAAAATCCCTTCACCTGGCTTCTGGTCCTGTGGCTCTTTGCCGGGCTGGGTGGGTAGGCACACAGACAGGGGCCACTGGTGTCTTGGCAGGACTCCAGCTGGTTGCCTGCTTGCTAGAAGCTCTGGGTCTCTCCTGCTTCTCTGCTGTGGTTGATAATTCCTTATATACCTTCACTTTTTTGTTAGAAGAGTGTATTGTGGTGGTCTGCTTTTTTCCCTCCATAGGCTGCTTTGGCATAGCTACTATGCTGCCATCTTACCTGGAAGTCCTTCACTTTATTTTTCAAACCCACATAACTGCTTCGGGTCTCTGTTTTAAAGGCAGTTCAATCAAGTGTGAAAAGCTTCCTTGGATAGAATGCTAGAGGCCTCACGTGCCTCCTTGCTCTTTTTCTTTCCTATTGTGAATTGAATATGAAGTGTTCCCCTGAAAAGACTCATAGGTTGAAGACTTGGTCCCAGATGGTGGTACTATTTAGATTTGATCAGATCCTGAGAGTGAAAATACTATCAATGGATTAACCCATTGTACTAATGTTTAGCTGGCTCTACCATGAATTTGCTCTAGGACCCTGGGCAAATCGCTATATGTCTCTGGGCTGCAATATCTTTATTTATTGAATAGGCTGAGGGAAACATCTCAAATGGCATTGTATCTTATGACTAAGCCATCATGTTAAGCACTTCCCATGTGTCCTCTCATTTATTCAACAAAGATTAAGAAAGCTTAAAGCTCATTTCTACAAATATAACTGGATAATTTGCCACAAAACAGTACATCCTGACTATTTTCAGTGCAGGGACCAGAAGAGAAAAACACAAAATCAATGATGTCACCTCCACCTCTAAGTACCCCAGTTCAATAAGCAGTCGGTTGGTGTAAAACATGTTTTAGAATATTCTGGAAGAACAGAGGAGCCTTGTCTAACTCTGTGCACAGATGCTGCAAGCATTCCCATCAGCAGCTTCCACTCGTCTCTCCTCCACCCTGGCTCAGCTGCCCCACGCTTCCTCTGTTATTCTGCATGCTAACTTCATTCCCCCCAGGGAAAACTGCACCAGCATGAAGGGACATTCAGAAAAATCCCTTGCTGCTGATTGCCAAACCAAAAGTTCTACATTTTAACATTTTATTTACAGGAAAGTTTATCTATGATCAGAATAACACAACTTTGGACTAAAATCTGCATTTCTCACATTAAAAAGAAATCAAGGTCACCAGCTGAAAATCCAAAACTGCAAGAAACAGGACAGTTGTCATGGAAAAAATTCAAATTATGACTTGGGATAGTGATATAGTCCAAAATATGTAGATAAAAAAAGCAAGACTGAAATAGTTTCTTTCTCAGTCCGAACCTTGCATTTGCATTCAAAATGTTCAAAACAGGGCAGGACCAGAGCCCCTTCCAGCTGGCTTCATGGCTATGAGGTGTTCTGCACGTGGCTGCTCCTTCCTGGAGGACTAGAGTATCACCTCTGGTAAGTGCCCTAAACCGGGTTCCAGCTGTCTTCTCTCTTTGGCAGGCAACAAAATACGTCCACAGTCGTCAGCATATGATTGGCTCTGGAGACCCTTCTGGGAATTTCCAGCTGGACATCGACATTTCGGGGCTAATCTTCACTCATCATCCCTGTTTTAGCCGAGAGCATGTTTTGGCATCCAAACTGGCCCAGTTATATGACCAATATCTTGCAAGACACCAGAGGAACAAAGCGAAATTCCTTACAGACAAGGTACACATGCTCTCTATGCTGATTGTAGATGACTGGTCCTTCAGTTGAGTCCAGTGAAAATACTTTCTAGAAGAAAATGTCCCAGTCCCTCTTTCACATGTTTCCTCTGGCCAGGATGTTTGACATGTTGTTCCTAACTTGAAGCCAAAGGAAGGGTGGAGATGATGTGGATGTAACATAACCCCAAGTCAGTAGCTCACAGGTGCCTTAACAGAGAAGATTTGTGATTCCACCCAAAGAGTAGGGATCAGATGAAAGATATGTCTCTGTTACTGCTGAAGAGATCTCAGATCTTAAACCATTGCTGGCTTGAGAATCCTTTTCCTTAGAGGCAGTCTCACCAACAGCAGCTGGCTGCTTCAGCTGCTGCTCAGACGAAGGAGTACCATTGTATTTAATAGCAATGTGACACCATCCCGTGGGACTTTTCACCAGCAATTTGACTGTAGGCAATTTTAGCCTCATGGCCTGACCTTACTGCCTAAATAAGAGATGATTCCACAATATCTGATTTCTTCATATCAAAAAAATGACATTGCATGTCAAGGACAAATAAACAATGCTCTGTTAAGTTGCAAGTTAGCTGGGGTCTGAGACACTGGACCCAGGAGAGTTACACTTCTCCTTACAGTTTAATGATGAGGGTTACAGAACAAGGATGGTTGCAGTTGCTTAGTCTCCCAGGTTCATAACAACAGATGCAAGTTTGCCAGTGCCCATGTTTTTGGTGAAGGTCTGGAGACAGCTGGGTGCTGGCATATTCACTCACATGCTTTCGCCATTCTGCTCAGGAGAACTGAGTGGGTCTAGCTACATTGTTGAGTATGGAAGAGTTTGTAACACACAATTTGTGTCCATATCTTTTTAAGCTACAAGCTCTAAGAAATGCTGTTCAGACTGGTCTTAACCCAGAAAAATCTCATCATTCCCTTGATACAACCCAAAAAACCATCAATGAATACAAATCTGAAATCCGGTAAGTGCAGATTCCTTTTCCCCTATTATATGTGTTCTTGATCTCTCCAGATGTTTTTTTTTCAAAAGCACTGAATACAGGTAGAACTTTGACAAATGGAATGATGACAGTGACCTATCATAATAACGGTAAAGCCTATAGTCTCACTTCCATGAGCAGTGTGCCCTGGACTAGTCTAGCATGAAGGGTGCTCAGAGCTGGGACCCAGAGGCTCTGCTTCAGGTGTGTGGACTCTGAAAGCCATATGTGAGTGTCACAGGAAGACACGTGCAAAGACGTGCACAGTACCACACACAGAAATGAGAAATAGAAATAGCCCAATACCAGCAGGGATGTAGCTTCACATAAGCTAAGATGATGAAAATTGTTGTGTATGTACTCACAGAGGTAAACCTGGAAAACAAGTAAGGAATGAGAAACTCCAGATGTCACAGGCATTCTCTGTATGATGATGACACCCAAACACCAGAACAATGCCCATTCATGGTACCCACATGTGTGGTGCAGACTTAAAAGAATGTGGCAGATTCTTTGTCCCAGGAGGGAAAGAAGGTGATAGGATGAAGAGAGTCTTCAAAGTAACTGTCCTACTTCCTTCAAAAATCCTGAATCAACAAGACTAATGTCAGTAGGAATCATGTTATCTATTCTCTAAACTTTCTGTTTCTTTGAATTATTCATAATTTAAAAATTCAAAAATCAAAATTCTGATAATTTCCCAATAATAAGAAAATGTAGGATATGAAAGTTACCCAATGTCCCATCCCTTGGAGACAATCCTGATTCACAGATTTTAGTTGTACTTTATATTGTGAATTCATAATACACAAAAGTATGTGTATATGGACAAGTGTTTTTATTAAGGAATCATATGTATATACCTTTTTGCAATTTGCTTTTTTATATGTCACATATCTTGGGACTTTCCTCTTATAGTACATATAAGTCTTACATATACATGTAAGTACATGTAAGTCTCTCTCATTTAAAGATTGGCATTTATGATATAAATTTATTATATTATGTGCAATCTCAAATTGACAGACCTTTGCATTATATTTTATATTATTGAAATTGTGCAATACTCACAAGTCTGAAACCTATATATGGCTATTTCTGCAGAACAAATTCTTACAATAGAAAAAATAAATCAAGGAGTTTCTAAGTATATATTTTTTTATTAATCTAAGCATGAGTCAAAAATTCTTCCAAAAAAGTGGAAATTAGTGCAGTTTTATGCTATAATTACAGAAGGTGAAAAGTATACTAAAAATGAAAGTTATTGGGACTGCGGAAATGGCTTAGTGGCTATAGCATTTACCTGCAAAGCCTAAGGACCCGGGTTAGATTCCCCAGGACCCACATAAGCAGATGCACAAGGGAGCACATGTGTCTGGAGTTCCTATGCAGTGGCTAGAGGCCCTGGCATGCCCATTCTCTCTTTCTCTCTCATAAATAAATAAAATATTTTTTAAAAATGAAAGTTATTATCAGTAACTTTTTTTTGAGGTAGGTCTCACTCTAGCTCAGGCTGACCTGGAATTCACCATGTAGCCTCAGGGTGGCCTTGAACTCATGGCAATCCTCCTACCTCTGCTTCCCAAGTGCTGAAATTAAAGTCATGCACCACCATGCCTGGCTCAATTACCAGTAACTTTTTGAAACAGAACCTCATTCTACTAACCCCTGCTGAACTGGAAATCATTATGTAACCTAGGCTGGCCTCAAACTTGTGGCAATTGCCCTGCCTAAGCCTTCCAAGTGCAAAGTTAATAGGCATGAATCACCACACCAGTCTTTTGAAAGTTATTTTTTAGAAAGAAAGACATAATACTGCCTCTGTATGAAAATAATTTTTAAAAGATATTTTTTACTTTATTTATTAATTAGAGACAGGGAGGGAGGGGGAGAGAGAGTGAGAATGGGTGCGCCAGGGCCTCTAGCCACTGTAAACGAACTCCAGACATATGCACCCCCTTCTGCATCTGGCTAATGTGGGACCTGGAGAATCAAACCAGGGTCCTTAGGCTTCATGGGTATGTGCCTTACCCGCTAAGCCATCTCTCCAGCCCAAAAATAATTTTTGTTTAAGCATACAGTAGGCAAGAAAAAGAGACAAGCTAGGGTGTAGAGCATGCACAAGGGTTTGGGTTTGATAGAAAGATAGAGATAGTAAAAGAGAGGGAGGGGGAAGTAAAAGAAAGGGAGAAAGGGAGAGAGAGAAGGAACGAGAGATTGCTGCAAAAGCAGTCATGGTTTACCATAGCGTTATGTTGATTAACCACACTGAGAAGCATCTGTCCTATGTGTGTGAGGTGTGGTGTGCTACAGACCATGAACACAAGCCTGTTGTAATAATCCCTCAGCCCTCGGCAAAGAAAACTACACAACTTTAGGGTTTATGTCATCTTGCCTCTGATACAGATCTTGCCATAGCCCCTCGCCCTTTTGTAGCCCCCTAAGCTCTTGAACATTGATACACTGTCCTCACAAATTACCTATTGCAAACTCTCTACCTTCCACTAATGCCCTTGTCCCTTTGCCCTCTGCCCTCTGTGTAATCTCCCTTATAAAACTGCACAATTCTTCAGGTGGAATGGGTGTTCAGCCTTTTGAAATCTGCATTCTCTCCTAGACAAATCTCTTGCAGTACTAATTTTGAAAATCATCCAGAACTGGGGTAATGGCTTAGTCAGTAAAGGCTTGTTTTGCAAGTATAAGCACCTGAATTCATTCCCCAGTACCCACCTAAAAATGTTGGGTGCGGTGGTGCATTGTCTGTAATCCCAGCACTGCGGAGGCAGAGGCAGCAGGATTCTTGGGGCTAGGCTAGTCTAATCTGTGAACTCTGGGGCAGTGAGAGACCTTGTCTTAAAAAGAAGTGGACCACATTCCCAAGGATGACACTCAAGATGTTCTCTGACCTGCACATACACATACCTGTGCCAACACACATTTGTACACTCCCACACAAACATGCATTTGCACATCTACACATACTTTCATGCATACAAACATGCAAAAAATAATCATGTAGATGCTAGTGACTCTCAAAGCTTTGTGTTATGCTCCAGACCTCATTCATCTACATGAGGCTGCAGAAGTTCTCTCAGATGCCTGCCTCCCTCTTCGGAGCTCCATAGCTCTTGCTACAACCTGTAAATGTTCTTTTGAGAGTCTCTGTTTCTTTAGCTCATTTGCATCCTTTGTTTCTTGTTTAAGAGTTTTCTTTTAGTATTTCTAATTAGGAACTACAAACAGAAGTAAAGAGAAATGTTTTTAAATGCTTTAAAAATATGTCATTGGGGTTGGAGAGATGTCTCAGCAGGTAAGGCACTTGTCTGTGAAGCGTAACAACCAGGGTCTGGTACCCCAGTACCCATATAAAGCCAGATGCACAAAGTGGCACATGCATCTAGAGTGTGTTTTCAGCATCTAGAGTCCCTGGTGCACCTGTTCTCTCTCGCTCTCTCCTTATTTTTAAAATATATCAGAAAGCCTGAAGTGTTATGTAACTCAGTAAAGTAATTTTATATTACAGCATTAAAAAAAAATAAGGCATATGCCAGGCATGGTGGCACACAACTTTAGTATCAGTACTTGGAGGCAGAGGTAGGAGGATTGCCATGAGTTCACGGCCATCCTGAGACTATGGGCTAGAGTGAGATCCTATGTCCAAAAAAAACATAAAATAAAAAAAATAAGGCAGGGAGGAAGCAGCTAAAAGAATAAGGGAAGAACAGCTCACCTATGAATGATCAATGATGTCCCTGGACCATATACCCGGCTATGAAACACACACACACACACACACACACACACACTATTACTTCCAGCTATTCTTGGCTGCTGTTTCTGTGAGCATTCCTGTTTTACAGATGAGCATGGAGGAGTGACAGTTGGTCCAAGACCAGCTAGTAGAAGCCAGAGCTAGGGTTCACACTTGTCTGGTCAACAAATGTACCCTTTACCATATGCTTGACTATTCCCCAAGGAGAATGTTTCTCATTCTAGTTTGTCATACTCCTGTTTCTCTAAGGGCTTTAAAGAGTCCTAAATCATGGCTTCCCAGCCACTACCTACATTTTTTGCCATCTTCCTTTCCCACTGCCACCAGCTGGAAACCTTAAACTCCCTTGCACCATCTCTGCAGCCCAAGTCACCCCAAGCACTACCTCCCATCTCTGGCCTTTCCACAACCCATAAACACTCATTTCTGCAGTGCTCCCCCTGGCTGCCTCATGCTGCTCTTAAGTAGACCCTATGCTGTATGTCAAAATAATTTCTGTGTGTATCCCCTGAGCTAAACCATAAGCTCCCTGGGGACAGAGATGTCTCCTTTTTTCTACACACTTCCAAATCTCCTGGACTGATACATGGCACATGCTCAAAAGTTAAGTCATTGTCTCGTTCCTTAACCAGCTGTTGATTTATAGCATGCCACAGTACATTTGGGATCTGAAATTGGCCACTGTTTGTAAGGAGGACTTAAAGTAATGTATCACATAAGTCCCAGACATGTTAAATAATTGAAATAAGAGAAAAGTATTCCAAATGAAAACTATTCAGCCCAAGCCAAAAATATTCATCATCTTATTAGCACTGAAAATTTTCCAAAGCATGTGATAACATTACATCATCTCATTGCAGAACTCATGGTTTGTGCTAACACAGAAAGACTTCAGTCTTTGCTGGTAATTAGATCCTCAGTGCTAACACTGAATCCATGAGAAATGCCTTTATTTTCATAATGACAGAGGTGGCTATTAGTTTATTGGTCCATGGTCTAGACAAGAATTTTAAAAGATAGTTTATTGAAGTCAGATTCATCTACAGGGAATAAAAGGAATAACCCTCTCAAAACACAAGACTACAGGGGCTGGAGAGATGGCTCAGCAGTTAAAGGTGCTTGCTTGGAAAGCCTGCCATCCTGGTTCAGCTTTCCAGCCACCTATGTAAAGCTGAATGGGCATTCATTTGCAGCAACAAGAAATCCTGGCATGCATGTGTATACAAACATATATGTGCAAATAAATAAAAAAAATAAGGCCACAGACCTTGTTATATGGTCTTCAAATTGGCATCACTATTGGGTTTTCTAGTACTTTTTAAAAAATCTGTTTTTTTAAGAAAGCTGCCTAATTCAAAAATCAATGATTATTAGTTTTAATTTGCAAACAAACCCACCTGAATAACTTTTTAATATACTCTTATGAATTGTTATATCTTGTAGGCAAACAAGAAAACTGCGTGATGCTGAACAAGAAAAAGACCGAACACTGCTGAAGAACATCATAAAAGTTTGGAAAGAGATGAAATCCCTTCGAGAGTTCCAGAGGTTTACAAATACACCCCTGAAACTTGTGCTGAGAAAGTAAGCCATCTTTCAAATTTGTTTAAATTGGCTGTTTCATACATCAAGAAAGATGTACAATATATACATCAAATTTAAGAACTAGAAACAGATGACAATAACTCTAATCACTCCACAAGCTAAGGACCAGAACATGGAGGGCACCTGAGCAGCTCCTGTTCTCCCCAGCAGAACCACTGTCCCTGAAGTACCAACTGGCTGTGATTATTGTCCCTAACTCTATGCTTTTGCCATTCATTGTGTGCATTCCCTAGGAAGTACAGTTTAGGATTGCCTGTGTTTGACCTTTACAGAACTACAAGTGTTTATCTTTTTTTTCTTTTCTTCAGTACTGTGCAATATTCATCTATATGATTGACAGCATGTGGCTATAGTTTGTTTTTTAAAATTTCATTATATGCACACAGCACAGATTGCCCATGTGACTGTTGATGGACATTTGAGTTAATTTCACTTTTCAGTTGTCATGAGTTTTACTTCTGTACAACTATACACACTTTCAGACTCATTTTAGGGCACATGGACCCAAGTTTTTCAGAAATGTCTCATGAAGTGGGATTGTTGAGTCTCAGTGGATATGTTTCTTGCATTTGAAATACTAACTCCAAACATGCTTCATAGTGGTGGAGCTGTTTTATACCGTCTCCATTGTCTTGGTGGCACCTGACCACTCACAGAAGTAGGCCTTTATTCACATGTGAATGGACTACATGTCATTCCCTTCTTGTGAGGTGTTTGTTGTTGGTTTTGGTTAATTTCTGAATGTCCTTATGTGTCTTTTTATCTTCTTTTAAAATATTTCTAGAGATATCCTGAAAATAGAACTTGATGGTGTATAGCAAATATCCTGTCCTTCTCTGGATCTCTCTCTCTCTCTCTCTCCCCCTCCTTTCTCCCTCTAAATTCTTAGTTTTAAAGCAATAGAATATATTAATAGTTCCTCTAATCATTTAATGGTTGACACATTTTGTATGCTGCATAAGAAATCCTTCCCAAGTAAACGTAGATGTTTTATTGTGTTGCCTCATATCATCTTTACAGTCTTATCTTGCCCAATTCATCCTCAACCCATTTTGAATCGATATTTGTGATGTGGAAATGTGTGCTTTTGTGACATGAATGTTACCTAATTCATAAGGCTGTCATATATGATGAGGAGAGCCATGTTCCATGTTTCTATGAAGAGCAGTTCTGCTGCTACAGTTGGTCACTTCTAGGTGTTTCTTTAGGGTAAATATTGTGCCCACATATCTACATGTAAAGTAACAAATTGAGGCAATTCTCTGACATTTTTCTATGAAAATAGTACTTTTTAGCTAAAGATACTTATAAATTATTATGAGGGGGCTATAATTATTAAAAAGCTAAAAATCATTTATAATTTTCAAGACAAATACAAGACTGTGCTCTTTGAAGTAGGGACCTTGCCACATTGGATACCTGGTCCCCAGCAGAGCATCTATCACATACTATCTGTTCAGTTAATTACTAGTCAGAAACAAATTCAAACTGATAATGTAGCTTAATGACAGATCCCATCCTAACATGAAATGCCCCAGGTTTAATCCCCAATAGTTAGTATAAAAAATTAAACCAAATATTATGCCTCATAATGCCTTTGGTTTCTCTCAGAAATTTCAGTGTTTCTGCTTCCAAGTTTTAAGTTACCACTGAAGCGATGAACTGACTCTTGACCTATTACTCTTGTCCTTTCTATCTCCTCCCTTTACCCCTTCCCTCCCCTTTCTTTTCCCTTCTTTCTTTTCTTCCTTCCTTCCTCTCTTCTTAAATAGTACATTTTAGGAAGTTTATCCATGAGGTCAAAGCACCCTTGCCTGAAAAATAGCGATCTCCCAAATGTTTTGTGGTGTTTATTTTCAAATTCTTGATTTATCTATCCACTTTATGATAAGGCATATTTTTTCTGCAAAAAGTTATTAAATCCCACCTAGTTTATTCATGCATCTATTTATTGATTTATTTACTTATTTTAGAGAGAGAGAGAGAGAGAGAGTGGGAGAATAGTCACACCAGGGCCTCCAACCACTGAAAACAAACTCCAGATGCATGCGCCCCTTGTGCGTCTGGCTTACCTGGGTCCTGGAGAGTTGAACTGAGATCCTTTTGTTTTGCAGACAAACACCTTAACTACTAAGCCATCTTTCCAGGCCTACTCATGCATCTAAACAATAGTGAGAACAGAGAATGTTCTGTACATCAGAGATGGAACATAATTTATGATTCAAATTCCAGGAATGTCTTGTGTATGTAAAGTGATGTCTTTGGTAGTTAGCCTGGAGACCTAAAAGAGGTATGCCTCAGGAAATTATCAGCCACACCTGTTCCTAAGCAAACATGTCAGCCCTGGGCTCCTGATTGTCCAGGATTATTGAGAATGCATAAATTTCAGAGTGTGAAGCTTGGGAGGCAGAGCTGTGCCGGGAAAACAAGTGCAGTCAATACGAGGCTCTAACTCCAAAGTGCCGGGGGCTGTGGGCACTACAAGCTTTCCATGCCTCATCCAAGGTGGCACTGGTCATCAACGTGGAAAGGTTCCTTGTATGTGAGCAGGAGGAAACCACCACATGTATTTAATGCAGTGTTGAGGTGACCACAGCACTTTTTGTTGACAGGGCACCTCCCAAAATCAATTTTCTGTAGAACACACTGTGGGAAACTTTTGTTTGTTTGGTTGAGACAGTTGGATGGAATGTTGTCAAAATCATCACAGAAAAACTCAAATCATCACTGTGATGTCAAGAAATGTTTTCAGGGACTCAGTGGCAACATAATGAAATGGTGATGCATCCTGACCTGGAGAGGTCGGTCCTGTTGCTGAGTGGGCAATAGCTTTTCCATTCACCTACCGTGTCTGCTGGGCAAGTTACCTAACCTGTCTGTGCTGCAGTCACCTCAGAGGCCTCACAGGTTGTGAGTTCACAGAGCAGCCCAGTATAAGTGACTGATGAATTTTTACTTACTTAATTCCAAGCAGTAACCAAAGACTATACATTAATTTAAAGGGAAAAAGTTGATCAGAAAGCAGATGAGGAGGCATATGAAGCAGAAATACAAGCTGAAATAAATGAATTGTTGGAAGAGCATGCGGAAGAGTATGCACAGAAGATGGAAGAGTATAAAATGTCACATCAACAGTGGAAGGCCTGGAAGAAAGCCCAGGTTTGGGAACCACTGCTCAGCCTGGAGCAGAGCTGGCCGGGGAGGGCCAGGGAGGGCGAGCTCCTGAGACAGGAGGGAATCTGGAACAGCAAGACAGATGGGGTCTCCTGTCAGCTTCTGTCTGTCTCTCTCCAGTGCCCTTGTTGGAGGATAAGGATGACTGAAGTGACTGATGAGTGCATTTGTTCGAAGGGTCACCCAGGGCTGGGGAGATTGCTCGGGGATAAAGTCTTTGCTGCACAAATACGAGGACCTGAGCTCACATCCACAGTACCCATGTGAAGGCTGGGCAGGCCTAGAGGCCCAGCTGCGATCCCAGTACTGAGAAGGCAGAGATGGCTAGCTAGCTCAAGTGAGAGAACGTGTTTCAATAAATGAGGTGAAGAGCTATTGAGGAGAGCTCCCAACATCAGCCTCTGGCCCCCACATGCCTGCACACACATACTCATGCATACTACATACACATGCAAAAAGAAAAATTGCCTGCTACCTACCTCACTGCAGAGTGAGCTTGGTGTGGTTGGTTCAGTGGAATCCCTGGGTATTTGTAAATTGGGATTACATGTCAGGTGTGGTACTGAGTCCTTCACCACTGTGAGGCAGGGTATTGATACCTCTGCTGAGGGCTTCACAGGTGCTGTCTCAGTAGCTCTGGGCACATCCCCTGTCCTTGTCTCTACCTGATGGGTGAGAGAACTGTGGTGCAGAAAGAACTGCTGGTAGAGATGGGCTGGGTGTGCATCCAGATTCATGAAGGAAAATCCCAGACTCCTGGGTAATGTCAAGCTGCCTCTTCCCCACAGAGGGCCAAGAAGAAAAAAAAGAAACAAGCCGCAGAAGAGAACCCTGATGAGGAAGGCGAGGAGCCCTTTCCTGAGGAGGAGCCTGTGAAACCCATCCCCCCAGAGCCCACTGACACGGCCATCATAGAGCAGCAGGTGAGGGAGAGAGCAGTCCACAGCAGGAGGAGGCCAGGGGAGCCCAAGCTGGTCCCAGAGCTGACTCTGGCTGGGAACACAACACCCAATGAACAGTGTCCCAGGTGAGTGCACGTTCTAAACCATGAGATTGGCATGTGTGTGTGCATGTGTACACACACACACACTATGTGAGATGTAGTCCTATTGAGCGACATGGTATGACTGGAAGAATCATTCCCCCTTTGTGTGTAAGCAGTAGGTGAAACTGCTACCTCACTTTGGTGATTTGCTAGAATTTGGAGCACCTGATCACACAAGAGTCTCCTATGTGGAGAGGCGTGTGGGAGAAGCATCCCAGTGCAAATCTCTGCCCACTTTCCATGGTGTGCCTTTGAGTTTGTGTCTCCTGCCACTGCTGGTAGCATGAATCCTCCCCAGGCAGAGAAACCAAGGTCTCTCGTAGTCTCTTGATGTCAGCTGCCCCAGAGGTCAGCTTCTCTCTTTGAAGGTCTCTCATAGCCTCTGGAATAGGTTGTGGGTACATTTAAGGGGTTGTGCGTAGTATTTAAGCCAGGCTATGGAAATCACATGCTTTGGATTGACTGGAATTCACTTCTGGGCATTGTCAAGATCCTCTAAGGGTAACATCACTTTCTCTCTACATATAGTAAATTAATAAGCATGCATTTTGTCTATTTCTTTTTTAAGTTATAATAAATATGATTTTTAAAATTTTCTATTTATATAATTCTTGCACTTTATACACTTGCATCTCAAGGTGTAGCCCCAGGATTGACAAAATCAGTATCACTTGAGAACTTGTGTGCGATGCACTCTGCTTCTGCCTGAGACCTGCTGAGCTCGAAAGGCAGGTGGCACCTGGATGAACATGTTTTCACAGGTCTCAACATGATTCTGACAATCAATTAAAAGTGATGTGTTAAAATCACTCATTTTACCAGACCCCAGGTTTAATTCTTCAATATCTGTAATGTATAAGGAATATCTTAGATTGGAATCTGGAGTATCCCAATATAAAAAGAAAAAAATCAAATTGAAAAAGTCAGCCTTCAAGTTCATCATCAGATGTGGGAGTTTAATTAAGATGATAGTGATTTTCTAAGCTGTAATTTTGCGAGATAATACATGGAAAAAAAAAAAACATTTCCCCAGCAATAAGTTGTTTTCAAGACACACACCATATTATGTAATGTTGTAAAGCACATTAAAGTATGGGATGACAAAATATACTTTTAAGGGAAACCTTAAAATTGATTTGGTAATTTTTATAGTGAACTTAACTGGTGATTATGATCCTCCGTGCATCAAGCCATCAGGTTGGGGGATCTTGAAACAAGAGGGGTGCTATACCTCAGTCTGTTGTATGAGGTTACTGAGAGCAGCAGCTTTGAGTAGAATTCAGGTCAGTGAGGTTTTATATATTTCTTGCAATTTCGTGTAATGTCACTTATTCATTCATTTTTATTTTGTTTGCTTGTTTTTGCAGTGCTAGGGATTGAACCCATAGCCTCAACTCAATGCTCATTCCACCACTGAGCTATATCCCCAGCCAATGCTCCTCAACTCAGACAGCTCTCCTTTCTTTATACTTTCTTTTTAGAGATGGGGTTTTACTAAGTTGCCAAGGCAGCCCTTGAACCTGCAATCCTCCTGCCTTAGCCTCCAAAGTAGCTACAATTACAAGTCTTCAGCAGCAGGCCCAGCCTGGTATAGTGACCTTGTAGATAACCCGTGGAGTTGCCTTTGATGTACCTTGTTCTATCCAGTGTCCATTTGTCAAATATCTGGTGATTCTCAGTGAGTAAACATTTAATTCCATCTGCAAATGGTCTCAGTTTGTGGAATGGAAGTTCTATGAAGGGAAGATGTCAAGAGTGCTGACGAATTTCATGCCTGAATATATCTAAATTGCAGGGATATAAAATTACCAACCAATTAAATGAAATGGTGAAAAAGTTCTGGAGAGTCATAATGGTGATGGTTGCACATGAATGTATTTAATATTATATTTATTTAAATCTAAAAATACTTAAGTTGGGGGGCTGGGAAGATGGTTCAGTGGTTAAAGGACTTGTCATGTAAGCATAGCAGTTTAAGAGGGTCTGACTCACCTGAGTTTGATTCCTCAGCACTCATGTAAGCAGCGGGGCATGACCGCATATGCCTGTAACCCCAGTCCTATAGGGAGTGAAGACTGGGAATTACTAAAGCTCTTCAATCGGTCAGTTTGACTAAAAACAGCAGCTCTGTGTTGAGAGACTCCATCATAAGGGGAAAAAATGAATGATACAGGAGAATACATTCTCAGGCCTCTGCACATGTGTGCACAAGGCACATGCATATGAACACATACATATATACACCCCCCACACACATACCACTGTACCACATCCATAAACCATACATGCTGTATACTCATGTAATAAAATAGTTAAAATGATAAATTTTATTTTATGTATTTTAATACAACAAAATATTAATTACTAAACTACATATGAAAATTGTCAATTTTTTAATGCTCTACATTTTCCCTTTCCTCTTGGCTGGCATTTGGATGATGGGTCTGCAAACATATACAATAAAATTAAAGGCCACTCTTAGCTGTTTGTTTTTTTTTTTTAAATCTGGACATAAAACTACTATGATTCAATTCTTTCAAAATGCCACAATTCCTTGTATTGTGTTTTGAATAATTTATAAAAGTAAGAAATACTGGGCTGGAGAGATGGCTTAGTTGCCTCCGAAGCCTAAGGACCCTGGTTTGATTCTCCAGGTCCCATGTAAGCCAGATGCACATGGTGGTGCATGCATCTAGTTTGTTTGTAGTGGCTAGAGGCCCTGGTGCACCCATGTCACTTTTTATCCCTCTCCTTCTGTCTCTAGTAAATAAATAAAAATAAAATCTAAAAAAATATTTTTAAAAAAGGAAGAAATACTTCTCAATATCCTGCATTTATTGAGCAGTCACCTGCCCTCTGAATATGTCTAGAGAAGGCTTGGATCTTGGACAAATAGATGTGATATAACTAATACAATATGCTACTATATTTTCTGCTTAAAACTTATTAACCAAACATAAATCATAGCTATTTATTGTGAATGAATGAATTAATGCATTTTAGAGGGGGATGAATATATTCACTTATACTTTTGTTTTAATGGAAACAGAAGGCTCCTCCAAGAAAGAGGAGGAGGAGACTGGATAGAACAATGATTGGAATGAGTCCTAAACCCCCTGTACCCTTTTAAGTACCTGTCAGTAGCTTCTCCATTTCATAAGTTCCATTTCACAGAATCTAAGGTAGTAAGTGAGAGAGTTGCCTCTGGTGTCCTTTGTTATGTTGCTATCCATTTGTCACATCTCCCAGGGATCCTTCTCCTTAGTTAATGGAACACTAATTCTGCTGTGAATGGTTTCACTTTCCAGGGTGGAGGTCTTGCGAAGGGAAGATGTCAAGAGGCGCTCTGTGTATTTAAAGGTGCTCTTCAACAGCAAGGAGGTGTCCAGGACTGTCAGCAGGCAACTAGGGGCAGACTTCCGAGTTCACTTTGGACAGATTTTCAACTTGCAGATATTCAACTGGCCAGAGAGCTTAACACTTCAGGTATGCCTTTAGCTACAGCCCATGCCCCGAGAATTTTGTGGTCATTGAAGGTGTGTGATATGGCTATAAATTGTCTATTGACTAAGTAGGCATCTTTAAAAAAAACTTTTAATTGTTATTTATTTATTAGATACAGAGGGAGAGAGAGAGAGAATGGGCGCTCCAGGGCCTCTAGCCACTGCAAACAAACTCCAAATGCATGTGCCACAATGTGCATCTGGCTAATGTGGGACCTGGAGAATTGAACCTTGGTCCTTAGGCTTAGCAGGCAAGCACCTTAACCACTAAGCTCCAGCCATCTCTCCAGCCCAAGAGGAGTACCTCAGCCTCTTACTTTTAAAAATGTCTTTTTGTTGTTGTTGTTGTTGTTTTGGTTTTTCGAGGTAGGGTCTCACTCTAGCTCAGGCTGACCTGGAATTCACTATGTAGTCTCAGGGTGGCCTCAAACTCTCAGTGATCCTCCTACTTCTGCCTCCCAAGTGCTGGGATTAAAGGCATGCACCACCATGCCTGGCTTAAAATGTCTTTTCTTGAAGTTGGTGGAAAGAGACCAGTTATTCCACCCACCTCCTGGCAGAATAACTGGCTTTGGAGGATAAGGGAATTGCTCGTTCACTCATTAAAGAAATACATCAGTATCACATCCTCCAGGATATAATATAAGACTGCATCACAGAAGATATGGTGGGAATAGGGAACAAGTTCTAGTGCCAGCTCTGAAGACCCTCAAGTTTCCCTTTAAGGTGTGGGTGTGATCCTTCTCCAGCAAAAGTTCTGTAGGAGAATCCTGCCTTGCCTCTCCCTCATCCTGTGGCTGTTAGAGTTCCATGTTGTATCTGCATTACTTCAACCTGCTTCCATCTTCCTGTGTCCTCTCTCTTAGTCTGTCCTTGTATTCTCTTATGAGGACACTCTTGTTACACTTAGTGTCTACTCTAACCTCTTAGTCTTTACCTCCTTGTGTCTGCAGAGCTCTCAGTCTTACATTTGGTAACACACTAACTGTTGAGTGGACATTGATTTTTGCCAATGTCTTAAAACTCATCTGCTTTTTTGAGAATCATCTTAGGACACTCTCAGATCTCTCTCTCTGTCTCTCTTAATGGGCTTGATGACTAAGGCTGCAAATAAATCATATATAAGCCCTTGTTTTCTGTCTGTCACCTAGGCAGAAATCAATGACCCTCACCCATTACAAAATGCAACAAGTTCTCATTCCCATCTACCACCCTTGCCACAGATGGTTGTCATGCCTTTCCCTACTAGCCTCAGTATAATCTTAGAATCCTCTCAACATAGTGCTCCCAGCCAGCTGCTCCTTCTTGGTCATTGACCTAAGTTTTCAGGTACCACTGCAGCTGGTACGTATTGCAATACGTTACTCTGCTATACTGAACACCAAATAGCTGCAACTCTGAGCCCCCAGAATATGGCCATGCTGCCACATATACCCTAATTTTAAGTCCCCCTGTACTGTACCATGGGATCCTTTCTCCATGCTGTTTCCCTAGAATCTTGTTCCCAAACCATGCAGACATCACTTCTTTTTTTTTTTTTTTTTGGTTTTTCGAGGTAGGGTCTCACTCTAGCCCAGGCTGACCTGGAATTCACTATGGTGTCTCAGGGTGGCCTCGAACTCACGGCAATCCTCCTACCTCTGCCTCCCGAGTGCTAGGATTAAAGGCGTGCGCCACCACACCCGGCTAGACATCACTTCTGATGTTAGGTTAGGTCCTTGCCCCATGCAATGAGTATCATGTTCAGTAGTAAAAATCTCCTACAACTGGTAAAAGAAATTCTAGATGCTAAGATAAGGGCTGCTTTTGACAGTGGGGAGGAAGAATAGTAGAAATGAGAGTAGGGGTGCACTATTAGTTACTTACTCATTGCTGAAAGCAAATACCTAACAGGCAGCATCTTAAAGAAGAAAAGAGTTTATTCTGCCTCATAGTTTCAAGGAATACATTCCATCATGGTGAGGAAGGCATGGCAGCAGGAACAGGAGGCAGGCTGGTCACATTGCATGCAGAGTCAGGAAGCAGAGAGAGATAAATGCTAGTGAGTGCTCAGCTGTCTTTCTCCTTACCATCTAGTTCGGGACCCCAGCCCATGGAATTGTGTCCTTCACAGTTAAAGTCAGTCTTTCTGCATCAGTTAACCTAATCAAGATAATCTCTCACAGAAAACCTAGTCTATATAATCACTCTGAGGCATGCACAGAAAGTTTGCTGGGTTCTTCCAAGTCCTGGCAAGATGACAACAGGCATAAACCACCACAGCACTGGGTACCTAACATCAGCCACCTTGGATGAGGGATTTTCTAAAGCCTACGGCAGTTCTGTCCTGTACCTTCCCAGTGGTGATCTGTGGGCAGGTATGAGCAGAGGCTGGCCATTATTTACAAACCAATGATTCCTAAGACTCCTTGATGGTTACAACAGCATTATATCAGTATGACTAATGACATTTTTATTGAAATCTTTGGGCTGGATTTAGTCTAGTCATTCATAATCCTCTAAAATGCCATGGAATTTTTTTTAAGTTTGGAACTTGAAAAACAGTAGAATGGATTTTTTGATAGCTCAAGCTTTGTATTAGTAAGAGAAGAAATGGATATTTTTTGTCAGTTAAGGATGGGATTAAATTTGGAGAAGTGGTGAAAACCCAAAACTTCTGTAAATGTGAAATTCTTTTTTCTGAATACATCAGTAGGAAAATGGTCTCTATGTAAATGTCTTCTCTTTCCCTTCTTCGTTCATGCATGCATAGATGAGGGGAATAAAGTGAGGTAATTTTGCTTGGTAAAAGTGGAGGTTCACCAGCCCACTCTTTGGGAATGAGAACAGGTAGTATCTGGGAGACTGGCCAATGGCACAACCATTACTTACTTGCTGCTCTCGGGTCTGAGGTTCACATATGGGGTCCATTCTCTTAACAAAGCAATGACCAAGTAGACTTTGCAGTTCTGCCTCTTGTAACTCAACTAATCTATCTTCTGATCACCACTCAAGTGTGAGGTTCAGCAGTAACTGTTGAAAGATACTCCCAGTTCATATGTCAAAAAGATCTTTGTACCTACCACTAACTTATACCTCAGTGAGAGCAGCCTTTCTTAGCCAGGGTTTCCTTCAGGAGATAGTGTCCTTGTGTTTGGATGGTATGAGACTTAGAAGCCTCTACTATCTGAATGCCTATATGGGGAGATATGCATCTTGCTGGTGTGAAGGCCACTGTCATCACTGATTCCCACAAAAGCCCTCCTGCTCTGCCCCTAAATACCTCTCTTAAACAAAAGTCAAAATGCGACTAAAGCCACCAAACGATTATCTCAGTTAATAATAGAATTTGGGCTGAGTAGATGGCTCAGTGGTCAAAGGTGCCTTTTTGCAAAGGCTGCCAACCTGGGTCCAGTTCCTCAGAACCCAGGTAAAGTCTTATACAAAAAGTGGAACATGCGTCTGGTGTTTGTTTGCAGTGACAAGTGGCCCTGGCACACATGTGCATATGCATACACATACATGCACACACACACATGCAAATAAAAAAATAAATAAAATGTTAAAAAATAATAAAATTTGATTGGAAAAATATATAAGCTCATCATGTACTCTGTAAGAGATGATGGACAAAGAGGAACCATTGTGCCATCTTTCTGCATCCAACTAGGAAGTGGAAAGTATCAGTCAGAATGGGATTCTGCCGTGTAAGAAGAAAAATATGAGGATTGATTAGTATAAATAAATGTAGTAAGATTAGCAGGGACACGTGTACCCACCAGAGAGACCTCATAGAGAAAAAGAATAAAACACAGGATAAAGGTAGCAGAGCCATGAAGTATTTTGTCATCTTACCACAAAAGTAATGTGAGCTAAAAAAAAAAAAAAAAAAAAAAAAGAGAGAGAGAGACAAGAAAATCAAATGGAGCAGAGATCAGTATTCTTATTCTGTGGTTACCTTGACCCTTACTTCATATAACACATTATGGTACAACACATCACAGGAATTCGTATCAGAACTTCAGGGAATTTAGTTAGTTGGCTTTACCATGGAAGGAAGTCTGAAATGGAGCTGAATGGGACTCAGCAGCTAACAAATTAGATTACATCTAAAAGTGAAGAATTTGAGAGATTTCCTATGGACAGATTTAAGCTGTGACTTTTTGAGTACTTCTAATAATGAGGTGTCTGGCATTTGGAGGTTGGTACATGTAGAAACCAGTGGTATGTCCTCATTGTCTCAGCTTTTCCACCTGCTGCTGTTGCTCTCTGAGAGCAACTTGAACCAAGAAATGGAAGAAACCCATGCTACAAACAACCAGTGTGTTGGTTCGTAAAAATAAGTAACTATAGTACATAGGACTCTGATCAATCTCCCAGTACCAGTAGACTAGGCTATACAAGAAGCAGGATGCTGATAGCTTGGCCACAAACAAGGTATAAGGTGGCACCACAGTAACACAACTAAATTCAGCCATTGGAAGTGAACCCTCTGGGTGGGGTAGTGACTAGTAACAGACTCTAACAATGTGAGTTATATGAAAATACATTTCACTACCATTTTCACTGGCTGTGTCTCTTTGTTTGGATTTCAGGTCTATGAAACTATAGGGCACAGTAGTACCACCTTGCTAGCAGAAGTGTTTCTGCCTATTCCTGAGACAACCCTTGTCACAGGAAGGGCTCCCATTGAAGAAGTGGAATTCAGCAGTAGCCAGCACGTGACACTGGACCATGAAGGAGTTGGAAGTGGTATGCCTCAATACCCCACAGTTTCACTACCAAATTTGAATGTCTTTGTGTTTACTTCTGAAACAAGCAGATAACTATACAAATACTGTCAGAAATTCAAAGGACCAGCTGTGGTGACTTGCACCTGTAATTTCAGCACCCGCATGGCTGAGGCAGGAAGAGTACCTCAAGTTCAATGTACAGAGACTCTGTCTCAAAGAAAGAAAAAGAAAGAAAGAAAGAGAAAAGAGAAGGAAGGAAGAAAAACGTTTTAAATGATAAAAAAATATTTTTGCCAAGTCATTTTAATAATTATTATTGGCCTCGTGTGATGTATATGATTGTGCAACTATAATGTATTTTTACAGTATGAATTAAAAGCCTCTAATAATGCTCTTTGATGCATCCATTCCATTTCTAGTAGTCTTTTGTGAGGAAATAATTAGAATGAAGATAAAACTTCATACATAAAAAGAAATGTCACAGTGATGTTCATAAAGCTAAAAGATAGTAACTAATAATTATGAGAGATTATCCACTAATATTATCTTTTATCTCCCTCTAAATTCAATAAAATAGTTTATGGACCAGCTCACTCTGGCCAGCATGTTTATAGCATATGTGATTATCATTTTCTTCCATTGTTGCATGCTATGTATTTCTCTTAATATGTGTTCTAAGTCTGGAGGTCACTTTTCAGCTGTATCAATCATTGTTTTCTCCTTCCACTAATTTTCTAGATTTTCTGTTTAGTATTTTTTCTTAATCAGTCTAGTCAGTTCTGATTGCTTTTTGTCCTTTATCTTTTCATTAGACTCAAAACAATTTTTTTTATTAATTCATTCAAAGATATTAATTTTTAAAAAATATTTTGTCTGTCTGGCCATTCTAATGCCTATTTACTGGTTGCTATAAATTTACTGCCTCTTATTTATGATGGCTCATAGTTGTGATAATTCTATATCTTAGATCATATCTGAAGTTTCAACTGGAAGAATTAATTGAGGCCCAAATTCTCAAAGTCTGGAGCTCCAGGCCTAGTTCCAGATGTGACATTAATAAGCTGTGTGACTCTCATACCTATGTAGATCTTCTGAAAATTATCTTTCTCATTCATGAAGTGATGCTTCCTTTAATGTTTCATAGGGACACTTTGAAGACAAAACTTGAGGGAGTCTTACCTTGAAAGAAAGGTCCTCAGTGGAGTGGGAACAGTAGCATGATGGGAACACAACTAAATTACAGTCTGGTCATATATTAAGTTTGCAGTGAAAATTTAAAAATTTTTAGAAGAAAACAAGGTAGGAAGTTGGAGTATAGCTTGGTGGTAGAGTATGCATCTAGCATGTGTAAGGTCATAGGTTCTATCCATAGCATCAGCTCTTCAGAAAATCAAAGAATATAGTAGATTTAAACCCTGTTACATAATATATTCACTGTAAATGTATATTGTATAAATGTACATTCTAAATACTTAAATTAAAATACAGAAATTCTTAAAATGGATTTAAAAGCAAGACCCAACTATATGCTGCCTACATAAATAATTCGAATCTAACCTTAAAGACAGGATGAAGTAAAAGGATGAGAGTGTTAACTATACTAGTACTACTGAAAAGAAGTTTGCAAAGCTTATGAGAGAAAGAAGATCTCAGAGAGACAAATATTACTAGAGAAGAAGTCCATTGCCTAATGATAAAGGAGCTAGTTCACAGGAGACTATATGATCTATAATGTGTGCATTTTATAGGGAAGATGATGTGTGCTACCAACAGTTAAATAGAACTTGCATGAGAAATGCAATAGTAACAATTTCTGGAAGTTTTAACACTCTGCTGTTAGAAATTATGCTGTCTACAGAACAAATAAACAGTTCTAAATTACACACAAAAATAAAAGATTGAGGAAGTCTTTTAATAATAAGAAAACATTTGAAAAGCATAAAAATGCTATTACTGTTATGTGTTAATATAGTAACTGAAATTCCAGACTATAAAGTTGCTGTATTTAGTGCCTAAAAAACTTTGTTTCCTTTAATGATTAGACATATAGGCCAGGGAGGTTTTATCATTATTTCTAATTCCTGGTGGACAAACCAGTGATGTGTGATGGTGGCACCAAAACTCAGTGATAACCAGCACTTCAGCGCTTCTTGCATGTCATTAGTCGCTGAGCACCAAGAGCCTCACAAGCGTCCTTCCTGGACTTGTCTTCATTTATACGTCAAAGCTCTTGTTCCTTCTGCTAGGAGCACTTTCTCCAAAAGTATTTTCAGAACTCACTTCCCTTCTCCAGTCATTTATTCAGTAGTCACCCCCAGTGAGGCTTCTGAGGCCACTACATCTGAAAGTTTACTCTCCCTCTCTCCTACTCTTCCACAACAAACACTTTCCCTGTACCTTCCCCAGCGAGCTCCTCCTTGGAACCGTTCATTCACTAACATAATATCTGACTTACTGCCACTTTCACACATACTCAAATACAAACACCATGAGAAAGGGTCTCTTTTTTTGTTTTAATTCTGGTCAGTTTTATTTCCTTACTACTAACTTCAGCACCTATGATAATGCCTGAAACAAATTAGTTCTAATAAGTGTGTTGAATTATTTGAAACATTTTTTATAAAGAGGTACTATTTTCCTTTACATGTAAAAGAAGATGTAATTTTTGGAAGGTTACATAACTACAAAATAGCAGAGCCAGAATAAGCACACTGGTGCACTCACCCAATAAAAGCTCCATGAAAAAAATTACACTCAGCTGTCAGGGAGAGAGAGAGAGAGACAGAGAGAGACAGAGAGAGAGAGAGGTGGCACAAGTGTCTGGAGTTTGATTGCAGTGGCTGAGGCTCTGGCATGCCAATTTTCAATCTCTCTCTCTCTCTCTCTGTCTGTCTCTCTAAAAAATTTTGAAAAGAAAGAAAACAAAAAAAAAAAAAAAAAAAAGAAGAGAGAAGAAGCACGTGAGCAGCCGACTGTGCTGCATTACCTGCAGTCGTGCAGTGGCACTAGCCTGGACTTTGTGTTCCATCCACCACACCCGGCTGCATTTATCAGCCATCTGCATGCTTGCTAGGAGGCTTGGACTCTCTCCTTTCTAAACAGCATTCCTCTGAACTTGATGCCTCCTTAGGAGTGCCCTTCTCCTTTGAAGCTGATGGCAGCAATCAACTGATTCTAATGACCTCGGGAAAAGTGTCCCACAGTGTGGCATGGGCCATTGGAGAAAATGGGATACCTTTAATTCCTCCACTGTCACAACAGAACATTGGATTTCGAAGGTAATAGGTGACCAAAATGAACAGGTGACCAATATCATCATTATTTTTAAAGAGAGTGGGGATGAGGCTAGCAAGATTATATTTTTTCCTTTTATTTTCAGTTTACAGTGTTTTGTGCTATTTAATTGTTCATAGGGTAAAACTTAAAATACTAAAATTTTAATAAAAACAAGGTATTTATTAGTGTCAGATACAGTGAAAAGAATTTTATTTAATTTTCACAAAGAACTCTGTCTTCTCCATCTTCCAGATTGGGAGGAGCACAGCACACAGTTATAACTATGTACCCTTCAGAGGTTCCTTGCTAATGACTGGTATAGATTTTTGTATTTACATGAAAATTCTGTTCTCTAGCCTCCTTTGATAGCAATATCCTTGAGTCTGTGGCCTCCCATCTATCCCTGTCTATCCCCAGTAGCCTCTCTGGGATGAGGCTGACCTGCCTCCTGGAAGCCTGCATCCCTCTGTCCGAAGCTCCCTCTGTCATCCTTACCAAGTCCATCATATCTGTACCTGAGTACAGACCCTGAGTTGCCTCATCTCTAAAATATGGGAGCATTTGTCCTGATCATGGGGAAGACACTTTCCAATCAAGAGACACCTTTGCAACATGTGGAAAATCAGACTGGGGCTTGTTTTATCCTTTCCATTCCTTGACCATCCCCACACCACTGCAATGGGGATATGCCACTCCCTACCAAGTAAGAAGCCACTTCTGAGGGAGGCTTGGCTATGCCTTCGGATGAGGCTTTTTGTTTTTCACTTTAGTTTAGTGCTAAGGAATCTCCAGGGGAAAGAACCTTCCAGTTCTCTGGGAGGTAAACCACGGTGTGTGCAATGAAAAGTGCCAACCGTGGATAAGACCCTAGCTCCGTCATGTTGAACGTGGATCTCTTGCATTCTGTGTCCCGAGTTGATGCCCATATGGCCTGGAATTTGAGGCACTCAGGGCTTGCTGGACCACATGCTCAGGGTCCTACTCCACCCCAGCCAAGATCAGGGGCACCTCACTGCACTGGGCAGTGTTGTAGGATTGAACCACATCTGCATTCCTTCCATTCACATTTCTTGATTGCCCTGCAACATATTTTGTATTCATCAAAGACAGAAAAATACAAAAGTTCTGTGATAAGTCCTCATCTGGTAGAAGGCAATGACTTCTGTAAGCAATGCTGTCTCTGGGATTGTGTGTGTGTATGTGTGTGTGTGTTGCATTTTCATTTTAATTTTTTACACTCTCATACATACATATATGTAATTTTATTAGATATATAATGTATATATAATTTAATTTTACTCCCCCTCTAATTACCCTCTTTCATCCCCCTCACCCTCTCACTAAAATACTTCTTCCTAATTAATCTCCATCTTTTGTCATAACTTCTTTCTTTGTTTGGTTTTTGACACACTGAGTTAAATGTTTTTATGATCATGAGTGGGAGGTGATTTACTAGACAGTGGATAACAGACCTGCACAAGATTGATGCTATAAATGTATTTCTGGATTTTTTTTTTTGAGGTAGGGTCTTACTCTACCCCAGGCTGACCAGGAACTCACCATGTAGTCTCAGGGTGGCCGTGCACTCACAACGATCCTCCTACCTCTGAAAGTGCTGGGACTTAAGGCATGTGCCTCCATGCCCAGCTTATTTCTCGAATTTTTAAAATAGTTTTAAATTTTTTACTTATTTGTGTGTGTGTTTGAATGTGTGTATGGGCATGGCAGGGTCTCTTGTTGCTGCAAACTAATGCTTGTCCAGCTTTACATGAGTGGGAACTTGAACACAGGCCAGCAGGCTATGCAAGCAAGTACCTTCATCCACTGAGCCATTTCCCCAGCCCCTGTCTCTGGGATTTTGTGGTCCTGATGCAAACTGCTGTAGTGAAGTCAGGATCCAAATGGTTGCTTTTTTGTTTTTGTATGGCTTTGTTTTGCAGTGCTTTGAAAAGAGCAGATGCCATATCATCCATTGGCACATCAGGTCTGACGGACATGAAGAAGTTGGCCAAGTGGGCAGCAGAGTCCAAGCTCGACCCCAATGACCCCAACAATGCCCCTTTGATGCAGCTGATCTCGGTAATGTGGGCAGAGACATATACGCCCTTTCTAAACTGAGCATGATAATAAAAGGAAGAGCTTTGCCCTTGACCTGCACTCTCTTTTCAATGGTGTATAGCTATTGAAGAGCAAAGAGTAATCAGAGACAGGTTTAATTTTTGTCTCTCCTGCTTCTCTGGCTGTGAGACCAAAGTGAGCATCAGTGTTCTGAGCTGGTGCCATCTCACAGTAGGTCATAAGCTCTGTCATGCACACTTAGCTGGGTACAAAATCTGCACGCAATAATTATTAGTCTGTTGTTGTTACTTTGATCTCTACACTCTGAAAAGTCCCTAGAGAGAGACTGTGTTCCTCCATTGTGTGAAGGAACTGGGTTTGAACTCAGAGTACTTGCTTAAGATCACAAGGCCAGTTACCTTATTTCAGAACATGTGCTTTTCCCTTTACCCCATTATATGAATGGGCTTTATTAAGAAATCTCTCTATGTCCATACCATCCTAAACACAACCAATCTGACATAGCAGCTCAGCACTGTTGGACCTGTATGGGAGAAATCTATAGGTGCTTAGTAGATGAATGGTTGGCCTCTACCTAGTATTCAAAACTGTTCTTCAGTGAATTTAAAAAGTGGACCGTTACTACCTTATGCTTCTTGGAATAAAATGCACTGGATTTTAGGCACAAAAACATAGTCGAAAAGTGGGTACCTCACAGGGTTCATACAACATATTCTCAGGGTTATGGATATAAGCATAAGTTCATCATTAGTTGCATAATTATAAGTTCTATGAAATTTTTATTTCCTTTGTCTTTTTAAGTCTCACAACACGTTATTTTCTTCTGACTATTTCCATTGTAAACCTTCCTTCAAACATCACGGTTCTTAGTGTGGAGAACAGAAATCAGGAAGAAGAAAGCACTTGATCTCACAAGTAGCATATTTCATATAGTTTTCAAATCATATTTCAATTACTATCTTGAAATCAGCAATAGTATAATACACATATCACATTGATCTTTTTTTTTTTTTTTTTTTTTTCAAGGTAGGGTCTCACTCTAGCCCAGGCTGACCTGAAATTCACTATGTAATCTCAGGGTGGCCTCGAACTCATGGCGATCCACCTACCTCTGCCTCCCAAGTGCTGGGATTAAAGGTGTGCACCACCACGCCCGGCTCACATTGATCATTTTTTTAATTTTTTTTTATTTTTTTATTTTTTATTTTTTTTGGTTCTTCGAGGTAGGGTCTCACTCTAGCCCAGGCTGACCTGGAATTCACTCTGTAGTCTCAGGGTGGCCTCGAACTCTCAGCGATCCCCCTACCTCTGCCTCCCGAGTGCTGGGATTAAAGGTGTGAGCCACCACGCCCGGCTATTTTTTTTATTTTTTATTTTTGTTTATTTTTATTTATTTATTTGAAAGTGACAGACAGAGAGAGACAGAGGCAGATAGAGAGGGAGAGAGACAGAGAGAGAGAATGGGCACGCCAGGGCCTCCAGCCACTACAAACAAACTCCAGATGCGTGCGCCCCCTGTGCATCTGGCTCACATGGGTCCTGGGGAATCAAGCCTTGAACTGGGGTCCTTAGGCTTCACAGGCAAGCGCTTAACTGCTAAGCCATCTCTCCAGCTCTCACGTTGATCATTTTTGTTTTTTTTTGTTGTTGTTGTTGTTTGTTTTCTTTTCTTTTTTTTTGTTTTTTGTTTTTTGTTTTTTTCGAGGTAGGGTCTCACTCTAGCCCAGGCTGACCTGGAATTCACTATGGAGTCTCAGGGTGGCCTCGAACACATGGCAATCCTCCTACCTCTGCCTCCCGAGTGCTGGGATTAAAGGCGTGTGCCACCACGCCCGGCTTACATTGATCATTTTTAACTGTTTGTTTTCTCATGGAAGAACAAAACTTTGCAGATGTTCCCTAATATAAAGGCATGGTTCCCTTTGTGAAACTAGAGCCTCAGAAAGTCCCTGTTCATTTCCCCCTTTGCCCAGGAGAAGGTAGCAACTAGCATGAACCAAGAAGAGTGGGCAGTGGTGCCTATGGAGTGCAGCCACTCTGCTCAGCCTTGCCCTGGAGTCCAGGAGTGGTCCTTCTCAGCACTGGAGTATGGCCCATATCTATCTCTCTTGCTCACTTCTCAGTGATCAGTGTCTTGAGGTGCTGTTCACACAGTCAACTATGGTAGCCCAAAGGCTAAATGAAGCAATCTGATTTGGGGTTTGATCTGCATGTGTACACAAATACATTAAAACATCACACTTATATGGAATATATATCCTCAGTAATCTTATTTCTAGTAGACAGCTCATTAATACACTAAAATCTGATAGAAATCTCTCTTTTGTACTTTGTATATTTGTATAACAGTATTAGGGAATAATGCATACCAAAAATGAAACTTTCATACTTTTAGAAAAATGATATTATCTGTCTGATCTCTACTGTGTTGTAACATAATGTACTTTTCAGATCTGTTAGTCAATAACTCTTCAACCTTCCCAAAGACCATTGCTGAGTTCTTGGGAGGTATGTGCCTGTTGTCTAAGATGAGCATTTTCTGGCTTTTGTAGATTGCTACCAGTGGTGAATCCTACATCCCCAGTTTCTTTCGAATGGAACAGCTGCAACAGGAATTCAACTTTGTCTCAGATGAGGAATTAAGTAGATCCAAACGGTTTAGGCTTCTCAGTCTTAGAAGCCAAGAGGTGCCAGAATTCGAAATTATAAACAAATTCCAGTGTATGACCGAGAAATTATGGAAAAGGTATTCCAGGTAAGAAATTGCCCAAAAGAGGTTAATAGAGTTAATACAGTTAGCTAAGAAGTACAGACACTGGTATGCTGCCCTGTGCGCACCTTGTTGTTGCCCGGCAATACTGGTTTCTCCATTATACCACTTTCATACATAGCCCACCCTTTCTTCTCCTTGACTTTGACATTTATATAATCTCTGTCTCCATGTAATGGCATATAAACTACCAGTAACCAGGATTCCAAGTCAGTTGGTTAAATTGCCTACAGTAAGAAATGTAAGACTGAAAATTATCAAACTAAGATAGCTAGTTATTCCTACCTTAGTCAAGAATTCAGTTTCATTTGAATGTAGTCAATTTGGGCTGAGCTTAGTCTAGGCATAGTAGCGGCGCATTCCAGGGTGACCTAGCCAAGCAGGATTTGTATAGCCTGGGGCAGCTGGACCAGGAAGGAAGCCAGACACCAAGTAAAGAATGCATCCATGAACAGGCAAGGGAAAGGATGAAAGACTCAGCAGAGGGTAGATCTCAAAGGCCAGTGTGTGGGCAGGGCATCTGTTGAGGAACTATGGGGAACAGGGTGTGTTGATTGGGCAAGCCAGTGAAAAACATAGAGACAGTTTGTATGTGACAAGGTCAACACAGAGCCACTAGACATGGGTACCATTGTGAGCTATCACACAGATCTATTCTTGGAGAATATTTTTGGTGATTTAGTTCTTCCTTGGATTCATTTCAATTCATAACTCTAAGGGATAAAAACCCAATTTTGAATGACCTCAGACATCAGATGTAGTTGTGTGATGAAATCACTAAATAGAGCTGAATATCTAAAGGCTTGGGAAGAAAGAGCAGGAACACATCTGTGCCCCCAGATATCGTCCAGACATCTTCCATCCTGTGTGGGATTCTGGTATGCTGGCTTCCTTCTCACTTGGAGACAGGTATCTGCACTTGGCCACATGGTCACCAGTTTTATCCAAGTTCACATCCATTTGGTTTCAGCCAATGGGGGGAGAGAGAGAGAGCTGTTCTCCTGTCTCAAGTTCAAAAATTTTGGCACAAAGCTCTGAGTCATAAAACATAAGCTAGAAGTTATTGTTGGGCAATCAGCTATGGCTAAAAAGTGGGTCCAGAGGACAATGTAATAGTTTCCAGGTCTGCGTATTATTTTATCAACAGTAAAAAGAGAGGCCAGAAAAAACAAAACAAAAGGATCCATAATTCTCCTCCGTGTAACTGACATAAGTCACCTGCATCCAAAGGTCATGTTTAATTGTTGAGTTTGTGTGGGATCTTTTCTTGATTTTTGTAATTACTTCACTTAAAATTGATAAGGCAAACTGTGAGCAGGGCTCTGGCTAGGCTGAATGCTCAGCTGAGCATCTTGAATGATAAATGCCTTCTCAGCTTCTCCAGTGGCATCGGTTCCCTCGTGCATGAAGATTTGAACCTTTAAATAGAGCACTGAATTCTCTTCTGCTAGTAAGGCGTTCAACCCACTGATCCAGATCCCTGGAAACTTCATCAAAGATTTGTTTTGAACCAAAGGTTATGAGGAAGGTGAAAGAAACATGTAGAACCATGGTGTGTGCCTTAAACTACAGTGCAATAAATAATTCCCCCAAGCCCAAGAAAACCACTGAGAACACATTAAAATGATGAAATTGTGATATACTTTTAATTTTAGGACTATGAGAAACGGTTACGAGACAGAAATGTAATTGAAACCAAAGACCACCTAGATGCTCATAGGGCTACAGTAGCCAAGTACCTTCAGCAGGTAAGAAATACATCTACAGCCATTTTCATAGGGGAAAAGAGCCAGCATTCTAGGGATGGGCTGCCTCTGTCATCTTATGTAAGTTACTTAAGCTCTCGAGATTTATTTTCCCACATGTACAGATAGGTAGCTGATTTACAAATGTCTTCACCATTTGAATATATGAATCCACTAAACTATGTTATGGTCGGTATTAGTGATTATCTCCAATGAAGTATGATTACAAGGGACTTTATTTCTAAATCATGCTTTTTTATGATGTTTACATTGTGTTATGATGAAAACCACTGGAATCAGAAAGTGTGAGCTTTTAAACCACATACTTCCAACCTTTATATACTAGAAAACTAAATATTTGTGGAAATATCTTTTTGTTTATACTTTCTCTTTTTCTCTTTTTTCTTTCCATTTTTCTTTTTCCCCCTTCCTTAAGAAAACATAATTTATGAGAATTACTGTAGTAATAGCAATGAAATTTTCCTATCAAGGTTATTCTGTGGTTCATGTACAAATACAATGTCTATGGCAATTTAAGAGGCCTTCTATTTAAATTAGAGACTGAACCGTTCTGAATAGGGGAGGGTCTTAAAAACTAGTATATACTTCAGAACTGGTCCTGTGTGTTTGTTTTATTTTGCTTTTTGTATTGCTCATGCATTCATTCAGCAAAATATTACTATCTCCTATTTCAGAAGTTTTTGTAGGTCCTAAAAATGTAACCACTAACAAAGGAAGGAAAACTCAAAAGAAAAACTTTGCCTCTGGAAATTTATAGTTCAGTGAACATTCAGAGCAAGAGAAGACCAGTGTAGCAAAGATGTAGCATCTGGGGTGGGGGAAGGTGGGGACAACTGAGGCGACATTGAACAAAGACTCAAGGAGTGTAGAGAGTAAGTGATGGACTTTAAATGATAACATCACTTTAAATAAGGCTAATTTCTTTTTCCAGGTTAGAGAATCAGTGGTAAATCGTTTTCTAATTGCAAAACACCATTTTCTTCTTACTGATTTGGTAGCAGAAGAAGAAGTTCCCAATATCAGGTAAAATAATCAAACCCCATTATTACTTCCTGTAATTTATATCATGTTATTTTATTACATGAAAAATGTCTATAAGATTTTTTAATCATATAGTGCACTGGGCCCAGAACTGGGGACCTGGTTAGACCTGCATAATGGTTCCTGGTGACGTTCGTTGAGGGGTTTCTGTTAAGACAAGTCATCTTAGGGTCCTTTTCATCACATTCCAGTACCTCCCATCTCACCTTCCTCTATTTCCAAATCAACCTCACCAGCTTCACCATTTCTCACTCCAGTTAAACTTATTTTGACAGAATTCCCCTAGCACAATCGCTCAGCTTTTCTAAGCTCCCAATGCCAGGCTTACCTACTCTCCCTTCACACAAAGTAGAGGTGGTTAAAACCACACATGCTCTGAGGTTTTGGGGTCACATGGTGAGGTCTGGTTCTGACTCAGCTATGAGGAATGTTTTAGGGCCACAAGGTGAGGTCTGGTTTTTCCACAGAGCTAAAAGGGGTGCTTGGTGAGGGCAAGGGCAGAAGGAAAAAATGGGCATTGTCATGGCAGTTGGGAATGAGCCCTATTTGCTTTACCCCTACTACACTAATCTTCAGATGGTCTCAGTTAGGTGTTGATGCATAAAAGGTGAAAGATAATTTCCTGCAGTGATGGCCTAGGGCCCATTCACTTCAGGACCTTTCCTGTTGTCACATACCTTGGTCTTCTGAAAAGGTTGTTTCCTATGTGTGTACTTCCTCCCCACTGTCAAGATGAGAAGAAAACATGGGATGAGGCTACCCACGGCAGCCCCTTGTACCTCCATCTCTGTACAGAAAAGAGGCAGTGCCATGTAAATCCATCCCAAACCTTTGCCTTTATTCCAGCCCCAGAATGTCCCCTGATCCACTTACTGAATGTTTTCACAGACAGGAAAATTAAAATTAGTAGAGATGATGACTTTTCATGTTGTTTTTTTCTTTCCTTTCTTTTTTTTTTTTCTGCTTTACTTTCTGCATTAAGTTCTGAAGGCTCGGGGTATGTTCATTCTTTTATGATTTCAGTTTGTTCTTGATCCTAAGATGTTTCTGAATCTCATGGTGTCAGCCAACATGATCATGTACCTAGGCTGATGGCTCAAGTTTCACAGTGGTAGTCACCCCGGGTGGGAGGGATGAAAATATTGGCAAGGGAAGAGATTTGTTGTGTTAGGGTGCCTGGCAAAGCTATATCTCAGAGGCCCTCATCTTTGGGCTAAGAGTGGCTAAGAATGGGTCAGTGGGCTGAGTTTGAACCTTTGCTTCCATTGCTAAGGAGCCTCCAACAAATCAAAGCTCCTCTCAGAGCCTCTAGTTTCCTTATCTGAGAAAAAACTGGGATAATTGTTATATTTGCACAGATTAAAAATATTCTACATGTCTTTAATCCCAGCACTTGGGAGGCAGAGGTAGGAGTATCACTGTGAGTTTGAGGCCACCCTGAGACTGAGACTCCCATAGTGAATTCCAGGTCAGCCTGGACAACAGTGAAACCCTACCTCAAAAAAAAAAAAAAAGAAAGAAAGAAAAGAAAAGAAAAGAAATATTCTACATAAGGCTAATGGCACTCTTAGGTGACACAGAAGGCACTAAGAGATGGTGTCTGCAAGACCCTGGAGACCAAGTCTGAGGGCATTCCACATGAGAGCCACGGTGGTGCTCAGGCAGCAGCTTCAGGACAAGGCCCTCACCCCAGCCCGTGCTTGCAGCTTCAGCCAGCTCAGGACAGCTCAGCAAGAAAGCAAGGCAGCCGGAGCTCAGCATGTGGCTCTGCGCAGACTCTGCTGTGCACTGCTGGTACTGACATTGATGTCACCATCCACACACAGTCACACCTGTTCAGAGTCCCTCCAGGCCACATTTCATTTGCTCTATGACCTTTTCTCCAGTGACTCCCTGGCTTCTTGGAGTGTTAGTTGATTGTATTATATCTCAGTGATGTAAAGTAGAAGAAAAAAAATGGACTTTTCTACTCTTTAGTCCCCTTCCATGTGCCCATCTCCTCATTCATCCTCTCAACCACCCAAGAGATAGATACTATTATCCCCATTTTACAGTTGATGAAACGGAGACTTAGAGCTAAAAATAATTTTCCCCAGAGCAAAGAGTGAAGCTAGGACTCACATCCAAGTCTGTCCAGCCTCAGGGAATGAAAAAATCCTACTTCAAAACTGCCCAAGAAGGTTAGGCTAACAGTCCTACAGCAGCTCGGGCAGGGTTTCTTCCAAACTGGCCCTAAGAGAGGGAATAAAGTTGCAACTGCTTTGTGGGGAGCCAAAGAAAATGTGGAGAGTATTGGGAATGCCTGAGGGTGGGTGGGGGAGCAAGATGGAGAGCAGGGCGGGAGATGGAGGCAGAAGTCAGGCGTGGCTTTTCTTCCTTTGGCATCAAGCAATTGAGACCTACAGCAGGCTCACCCAATTTGAGAAAATTTCTAAATTATTTACCCTCTCCTTGAAGAGTTTTTTCAGGGATCTTGGAGATGAGTTTGGGAGGTATAAGAACTTTCTTTATCTTTCTTTACCACTGGGTTCTAACACCATTCTGTAATCATTAGCATTTTGGGCCTGAGCCTTTTCAAGCTAGCTGAACAAAAGCGGCCACTGAGGCCACGGAGGAAAGGCCGGAAGAAGGTGACAGCCCAAAATCTCTCTGATGGAGACATAAAGCTACTGGTAAACATCATCCGGGCTTATGACATTCCAGTGAGGAAGCCTATAGTAAGGTGAGAGTCCTGGGAACAGCCCTGGAATGGGATATGCAGAATCCAAGCCAAGTTGGTTCTTCTTTGATAGTTATTTTTTCTGCAACAGAGCCCGTCATTCTTGATGGAGACCAGGCCCTGTTGTTTGCAAGTAAGAGACAATTTTGATCAAGGGATAGGGTGGTGTTGTAGTCAGTTTCACATTGCTGGGACAAACATCCAGCCAAACACAGTTTATAGGAGGAACAAGATTTATTTCAGCTTACAGATCCAGGAAAAGTCCCAACAATGGTAGAAGAAGCTGACTCCCACTCATAAATACAGGCAGAGAGAGAAACCACCACCAGGCAGCAAACACCAAAAAGCAGCAAGCATAAAACGGACAGCAAACAGGACCCCAGAGCTCAGAACACTCTCTTACACCTTTCATTGAAATTCAGATCCACCCCAGTGACACCTCCTCCAGCCAGGCAGCTGGAGATCTGAATTACAAGTTTTAATAAAACACCTGAGTCTATGGGGAACATATATTCAAACTAGCACAGGTGGTATTTGGAACCTTTCAAACCTACATATGGCCTGTAGGGATTGAGATGATTCTCTTAAGTCCCCTATCTCTCTTACTTGCTTCCATTTGAGTTTGTTTCATTTTGTCATGTGGTGGAAGGAGTCCCAAATGAATATTACCTTCTCAAGAGAGAAACCAACGTACTAACTGGAGTCAGAAACTGATCTATCTGCAGCAGAGGCAGGGCCAAAGAAGTGGGTATGAGCTGGCAGGAACCTAACAGGTGTCTACCCATGGTTCTTCCCTCTAAGCTCTTCAGAGAAGTGAGTTATAGCCATCATGATTCACTATACTGGGGCAATGACAAGACCTTAACCATAAGGGAGAAAAGTCAGAGCTTCTTGTTCCTTTAGAGAATAGAGAGAGAGGACCAAGAATTGAAGTTTCTTTTTGCTGGTGCCCTTATGAGTATAAAATGGAAACAAGAATTTGCTGTAAATTTCCCATGAACAATCCCATGGTATTGTAAATGGATCATTTCATTTAACTCTTACTGCTATGACTATCTCCATTTTAAAAAAGGTAAAAATGGAAGCAAAGAGGATGTGAGTGGCTTGAGCCAGGACATTCAGCACTACCTTATTCTACAACTAACCATGGGCCAGAACACCCAGCACTACCAGGTTCCAGAGCCTTTGACACCTTCTCTCCTGAGGTCTTTCTTTCTCCATCCATCTGTCTTGCATGCCACTATTTTGTCCTATTTTTATTTAGTAATTAATTCTTCAACCTATTACAGAACTTCTATTGACACCCATTATTCTCCATGTCTTGATTCTTATACTAAGTGTCCATTTTAAGTCCTGGTGCTGAGACATTGCCCTTCCCAAACCCTTCCTCTTTGATGCCTTCAAAGCTCAATTGGAGGATAAAAAGCTATTTTGTTCTGTTTTGCTGTGCTTTGTTTTGTTTGAAGAACGTGACATCACTATCATTTTTGAATTCTATAGACTATTTTAAAGTATTCAACTCTTCAAGTAATTCAAGGAAGCACCACTGACCCTACAGGCTACACATTTCAATATAGACACATCAAGACAGATGAGACATTATCCTTCCCATTAACCTCCCTAGATATTCACCATCTCTTCTTTTTTATTTATTTTTTTTTAATTTTCTCAATTTTTATTAATATTTTCCATGATTATAAAAAATATCCCATGGTATTACCCTCCCCCCTTTCCCCTTTGAAATTCCATTCTCCATCATATCCCCTCCCCATCTCAATCTTTCTACTTACATATATATAATACCAACCTAATAAAAGCCCTCCTCCCTTTCTTTCTCTTCCCTTTCTATCTCCTTTTTTAACTTACTGGCCTCTGCTACTGAGTTTTTTCCTTCTCGCACAGAAGCCCAATCATCTGTAGCTAAGATCCACATATGAGGGAGAACATGTGACACTTGGCTTTCTGGGCCTGGGTTACCTCACTTAGTATAATTCTTTCCAGATCCATCCACTTTTCTGCAAATTTCATAACTTCATTTTTCTTTACTGCTGAGTAAAACTCCATTGTATAAATGTGCCATATCTTCATTATCCATTCATCAGTTGATCACCATCTCTTCTTGAACCTAACCAGATAAAACTTTTCACCTCCCTCTTGGTGCTCCCATGCCCACTCTGCAGTCTAAAATAAGATTGTTTGCTTATTTGTTTTCAGTTTTGTCTGAGCCGAAGAGTTGATGTAGCAGACAGCTTCAGGTTCACTGAGATGAACTTCCACACCAGGCACAGTTATGGAGGAAGGGAATTTATTGAAGCTTACAGATCCAGGGGAAGTTCCATAATGGCAAAAGAAGCTGGCCTGCTTTCACAGGACCAAACACAGAGAGAGAGAAGCACAAGCCTAAAAGCCCAAAGCCACACAGCATAGCACACTTCAGGAACTCCAACTAGGCACACTTTGCATATCTTTAGATTGAAATCTCAAACCCACCACCATACCTTAAGATCTGCCCAGTGACATCCCCTCCACCCAGGTTGCTACAGATGCAAGCTACAAACTAATAAAACACTAAATATATTGTGGGCCATCTATTCAAACTACCACAGTTGGCATATTCACTTTTGCAGTACCAGGGTCTAATATAGAACCTAAGTCACAGTTGGTATTAAATGTATTTGTATTAAACATATTTGTTTTATAATGCAACTGATGGTTTCCAAAGAGAAAGGGGTTTCCTCTGTTATCTAATATGTTAAATATTCTACTAACATTGTTTCATAGTTTGTCTGAAACTTAGGCTGGGAAAAGGTTACAGTATGGTAGAAAGAAACAATCTGTACTTTTGGTAATGAATGCAAAATAGCCGGCAAACTATAACTCAGCACACATATGCCAAGTGGGTTGTTAGGATGTGGGAGAAGTATGTAGAAAAGTATTTGTGGAGATAACCTTCATTTGTTCCTTTGAGAATGGCTCAGAGGAGAAGACTCACTCATCTTAACTCAATCTAGACATTCCCCAGCCTCACCTTCCCAGTGAGGCATGGCAGGCCCAGAGAGCTGCCTTGCTTAGTTTATGTAGCCAGAGTCCCTGGGGAGTCCAAGTACAGTGTGAGAGGAGAGAACCAGAATGGCATAGAGACCAGAACCTGTTGGGAGTCTGCTACCTGAGAGGGACTGAGGCTCAGTTACTAGAGAAGTTACCAGAGAAAAGAAGGTCCCTGCGGGGAATAGAGGAAAGAGAAGGAGACATTTTCTTCTATTCTCTGCCAGACACACAGGCCTAGGAATGGAAGATAGGGAGGGTGCTGGCAATCACAAATGGTCTAGGGAAGACTAGAACACTCTAAAATTCTTCTAAAATGTCAACAAGCTTAGAGAGAGAGACTGGCAATGCTGACAGCTTCCAGAGGCTTATATATGAAGAAATCATCTTCTCAGTTGATAGACTTTCTCTGTTACTTAATCCCATTTTTCTAGTAAATTCCAGCAGCCATCAAGATCTTCAAGAACTTTCCATGAACCACACACAGCTTCCCCAAGTGCACACAGCCCAGCACACAGTGCTGACTACCCCCTCGGCCAGGTAAGAAAACATAGCCTGGTTTTCACTTTAAATCTTGCTCTCTATATGTTTTTGGAATTGCCTATAAACTTTTGGTTTCTGCTCCTGAGGCACACTATTTAGTATGCATATTCTACTTTACCTAAGAACAAAACAATAAATACTATTTAGTCAGCATTTTCTCCTTCTGTTAAGAACAAAATAATCATTGTGGACTTGAGATTTGTTCTTGATTTTAAGGTTTTAGTTCGGCCTTTTGTAGAAGTCTCTTTCCAGCGAACAATTTGCCACACAACAACTGCTGAAGGGCCAAATCCAAGCTGGAATGAAGAACTTGAACTTCCATTTAGGTAAAGATACTGCCCTATAAAGAACTGTAGAATTTGTGTGTGTGTGTGTGTGTGTGTGTGTGTGTGTGCTCGCAAATGCCCACAGGTGTATGTATGTGGACTTATATGTGGAGGCCAGTTGTTGATATCAAGTATCTTCCTTCATATTTCTTCACCTTATTGACTGAGACAGGATCTCTCACTTGAACCCAGAGTTTACCAATTCTGCTAATCTAAGTAGCCATCTTGCCCTGGGGAGGCTGTCTTCACCTCCATAGAGCCTGGATTACAGGCAGGCTGTCATGCCCACCCAGCATTTATTTGGGTGCTGGAATTCACCCGGGTCCTCATGCTTGCATGGTGTATCAGACAGCTTCAGGTTCACTGAGATGAACTTTCAGACCCGACAGTTATGGAGGAAGGGATTTATTGAAGTTTACAGATCCAGGGGAAGTTTCATAATGGCAGAAGAAACTGGCCTGCCTTCACAGGCCCAAGCAGAGAGAGAGAAGTACAAGCCTAAAGGTTAAAAGCCACAGCACACTACAGGAACTCCAGCTAGGCACACTTTGCATATCTTTAGATTGAAATCTGAAAACCACCACCACACCTTAAGATCCACCCAGTGACATTGACTGACTCCAGCTAGGTGGCTGCAAATGCAAACTACAAACAAACAACTGAATATATTGGGGGCCATCTATTCTATTCAAACCACCACATATGGCAAGTGCTTACCTCTTCCGCCGTCTGAAGGTTACCTTGAAGAGGCTGGATGAGAAATGCCTAAGGTAAAAGGGTTGTGTTGTCACAGGAAAAATGGAACAAGATCTAGGGGTTCTGACATGACATCCCATGTTCTCCACTATACCCACAGCTGGCTCTGTTTAAAGATGGGGGCTGGAGAGATGGCTCAGGAATTAAAGGTGCTTTCTTGCCAAGCTTAATGGCCTGGGTTCAATTCTTCAGTACCCATTAAAGCCAGATGTACAAAGTGGCTCATGTGTCTGGAGTTTGTTAGTAGTGACAGGAGGCCCTGACTCTCTCTCTCTCTCACTCTCTCTCTCTTCCTCTCTCTCTCTCTCTCTCTCTCTGTGTGTGTGTGTGTGTGTGTGTGTCAAATAAATAATACTAAAAAAAGAATAAAGATGTCCAACATTTGAAACTTGGGGACACTCTGCTTTCTTCCTACCTCTGACATCCTATAGTCCAAGTGAAATTTTTTACCCTAAGGTTAATATTTCAAGGATTTCTATTAGTTGTGGACCTGAAGTGACCTTATTTAATCTAATCCTCTCCTTTCCTGGAGCAAAGCTAAAATCCTTAGAGAGAAGGTGATTTACCACATAATAAAGATTAGGAGTAGCTGAGTCAATAAGCAAGTAGAACAAGACACTGCCATTCAAATGTCTAATACATGAAGTTTCCCAGTCTCTAGCCCTGCCATGGAGGAGCATGCTAAATCCCAGGAGAGCTATGGTCCAGGACAGGATTTTCAACTTGCATTGCTTAGATTACATATGAAAAGTGAGGGGCCTGAGTACAGTAGTAAGTTCATGGCTGGCAGTGCTCTTGCTGAAGAGGGTATGTTTGGAGCCCAGGTAAGCGGGAGTTCAGAACTAACTATAGTGCTACAGCTTGTAGCACCCACAAGATGTAGGAGCCAGCTCAGGTCCTAACAAAGTCACCATAGAGGCAGGGGGATTCAAGACTCACTAGCTCAAGCCAGTAGAGGGCTTGGAGCTGCACAGCACCCACAGTTCAGTGACCTCTCCATTAGAGTATGTGTTCTATATACTTCAGTATACTTGTATGAGACAAACCCTTGCAATGAAAGCACTGCTGGTGGCCTTTGCATGCGTGTTCCTACTTGGGTGTCTTTTAAGCACCGAGATTTGAGTGTTCATTGTTTTTCTTCTTTTCATTCTGGCCATGTGCTTTTCACAGGGCCCCAAATGAGGATTATAGCACAGCCAGTTTACAGTCCGTGAAAGATGATGTATACATTAATATTTTTGATGAAGTACTATATGATGTTTTAGAGGTAAGTTTTCAGCTGTAAGGAAGACATCGGTAGTCTGCATTCATTTTTGTATAGTTTATCACTGTGTAAGTCCAAAACATACTTGCCATCTTTTTTGGTGCTTGTAAGTGATGATTATTGCTGTTCCAGGAGTTGTGCTTACTGTTACATACATATTGTCATATTTAATCCCAAAATCATTCTGTAAATTGATTGTCAAATGTCCAGCTGAATGATGAGAAAACTTTGATGAGAAGTTCAGAGCAGTTACATTACTTTCTTAGGGCTACCAACTAGTATGGTTCAGAAGTGGAATTTTATCAGGTCAGGCTAACTGAAGTCTACATGCTTTTGACTATAATTCTGCTGTTTTCTTGATGTCAAATTAATTACATGAGTGTCTGCAGTCCTTAAACAATTGTTACTTCATACTCTTCCCTTAGGATGACCGGGAACGAGGGAGTGGAATCCATACCCGCATTGAGAGACACTGGTTGGGGTGTGTGAAAATTCCATTCAGCACTATATATTTCCAAACAAGGGTAAGTATCTATAGTCAGAATTCACCCATTTTTCCTGTTAAACTCTTAACACTGAGAAAATAGATATGTGCAGAGCCCTCAGGATGATAAAAATCACTGCATAGTCATTGATCTTTTGTCATGCTTGCATGACTTATTAAACATGTGTTCCTTTGACTTCACAGCTGACATTAACTACTTGAGTCTGTTGAATTTTAAAACATTTAAATGGAAGTGAAGACTGTGAGACAAAGTGAAAATGTGTCTATGTGACAAAAGTGTAATGGCTAGAAGCCTGAATGTGTAATGGCTAAATGCCTGAAAGTGACCTGGAGAAATAAAAATATAATAATCAAGACAATTGATGGTCCATTTAAGCAAGTGCATCTTGTCAAAATTTTCAAAAGTGCACACTGTTTAGAATATGAAAAGTCATGAGCACAAACATGTATCATAGATACCCTTCTTGAGAGTTCACAATTCTGCCTGATAGGATCTGTTAGATCCTTCAATGACTTCTCACCTGGCACAGCTAACATCAAGAGAATTCACACTTCTCTCTTTTAATAGATTTTAAATGAAAAAAAAAAAAAAAGAGTATGTCATTCTACAAATCAAATTGCCCTTGATATTTGGCTTTGTGGAATTTCACATTTGGAGGATTCTCAGAAATAATTATTTCAAACACCTTTTCTACATAGTGGAGTTCACCATCTAAGAACTCACGACCTGAGGAACAGTTTGTTCTCTCCCACTAGATCTGTCTGAACATGCGTTCTTGTGCTGCACCATAGCCTGTGGGCTTCCTTCTCATTCCCATGCTTAGTCCTGCTTCACTTGTCTCCGGCTAGGTGTAACATGGAAATGCCAATTGGGTAATAATAGGAAGAACTATATTGGATGCATATTATGTACCATGACTAGGTTGTTTATGTTGTTTTTTATTAAAATGTCACAATAATGCAACAGGCATCATTATCTCCATTTTGAAGATGAAGAGACAAAAGCCGGGACAGGTCAAGTAATGTACTCAAATCACAAAGCTTGCAGCATAGTTGGGATTCAGCTTTTACTGATGTCCAACACACAAGCATTGCTCATCCCTGGGGAGTAGGGCTAGTAAAAGGAGAGCGAACCACCCAATTTATAGGGTTATATGTCTCCATATAGCTTTAGAGAATGACCTCATTATATTTGTTACTTTTAAAGTTTTGTCTAATTCCAAAGTCCTTGCTCTTAAATGGACCCACAGGAAATATTGACAACATCTGAAGACAGTTCTAGGTTACATAGTAGAGCTGCTGCTGGTGTCCAGCATGTAGAAGTGAGGGATGCTGCCAGACATCCTGCAAAGGCGAGCAGGCACCAAATACTAGCCACATCCAGGTTAAGAAATCCTGTTCTAGCCGGGTGTGGTGGCGCACGCCTTTAGTCCCAGCACTCGGGAGGCAGAGGTAGGAGGATCGCCGTGAGTTCAAGGCCACCCTGAAACTACATAATGAATTCCAGGTCAGCCTGGGCTAGTGTGAGACCCTACCTCGAAAAACCAAAAAAAAAAACAAAAAAAGAAATCCTGTTCTAAATTCTTAGTACTTAAAGTTAGTGCACAGTCCTTTCCAGCCCCTCTTCCTGTTTTATAGAATAAGTGTACTCAGCTATGCAGAGGTCTATTGTTTTCATATCCCTTTTCCCCTGTCCTTTATCATCTGACTTTGATGAACTCTGTTGATATAAAGAATTGTTTAAATCATCCCTAGAACCATTTAATTTATCGCTGGAGCTGCTTTTTATTAATATTTTTATTTATTTGCAAGAAGAGAGAGAGAACAGAGACAGAGAGCTAGAGAGAATAGTCACACCAGGGCCTCCAGAAGCTGCAAATGAACTCCACATGCATGTGCCACTGTGCCTGTGGCTTTAAGTGGGTACCTCCAGCCCCATCCCTGGAATTTTCATTTCTTTATTTCTACTGAGACATGAATGATATTAAAAACTTAAGTAAAACTTGGTCTCTGCAAGTTTGCCCATTCAAATTCTAGCCTTGAATAATTATATATTATTACAGTCTTTGGCATATTTATTGTTGTTTTGACTTTTTAAAAATAAAAAACCTCTCCTTTTTTGAACCTCTACATAAATTTGTCCTTTCTAGAAAAGAGGCTTGTTATCCACTAAGCTTGTGCTCATTGAGCACCTACTATTTTAAAAGACACTGTTCTTTACCAGAGAGAAAGACAAAAAGAGGTAAAAGTGGGTTCATCTGTAGAGGGAAATTCTCTACATAAATATGACAAATACACACATTACCATAAAGTCAAGTAGAATGTTAAAGTATCAAACAAAACAAGCTACATATGAGGGTGGAGAGAAAGAAAAGAAATTCACAGAGACAACATGGGACTTAAGCCTTGAGAAATTATTGAAAGTCAGAAAGGTAGAGTGGGTCATTCCACAAAGGGAAAAGCTGATGGCCAGTATTTCCTGAGCACTTACATATGCCATATACTTCTGAGTGGTTCATATTCTTTACCTCATCCAGTACTCACAGTGGCCATACAAACTAGGTGCTGTTGTTTTCTTTTTTAAATTAAATTGCACAGTTTTTAATTGGATGACAAAATCTCATGCCCTCTTACTTCATTCAACTGCATCAAAAACCATACTTTTGCCCAGTGCATTTATATGATATACTCAAAAGCAGTAGTCAATCTGAAGCCTCAACTGTTGTGGTATCACAGTGCTTATATCCCAGTAATTCTGATGCTACATCGTGATGCATATGCACCACCTCCCTTTATGTTTTTTAAATTAATAATATTTTTACATAGGTTATAATCTTATATCTCCACATCCCTAGTCTTCATTTCCCTGAGGACCCTCCTCAGTAGGGTTATTGGTGTTCACTATGGTTTCTATTTTCTCCTTTTTACAAATGAGAAAGCTGAGGCTAGTGGGTTTAAACCCAGGTGTGAACACAGGTAATTTGTATAACTTCTAAACCCAAGAAAGGAAGGAAAATTAGTCTTTTCTGGTTGAGAGCTTAGGAAGATTAGCCCGCGGTCCGCTTAATTTTTATCTAATTCATTAGATAATGGGGAGTAGACACTTCCTTTTTTAATATTTTTTATTAACAACTTCCATGATTGTAAACAATATCCCATGGTAATTCCTCCCTCCCCCCACTTTCCCCTTTGAAACTCTATTTTCCATCATATCCCCTCCCCCTCTCAATCAATCTCTCTTTTATTTTGATGTCATGATCTTTTCCTCCTATTATGATGGCTTTGTGTAGGTAGTGTCAGGCACTGTGAAGTCATGGATATCCAGGCCATACTGTATCTAGAGAAGCACATTATAAAGAGTCTGACCCTTCCTTTGGCTCTTACATTATTTCTGCCACCTCTTCTGCAATGGACCCTGAGCCTTGGAAGGTGTGATAAAGATATTTCAGTGCTGAGCACTCCTTTGTCACTTCTTCCCATCACCATGATGCCTTCTGAGTCATCCCAAGGTCACTGCCATCTGAAACAAGGTTTTCTACCAAAAGTGAGGCTAGCATTAATATATGGGTATGAACATTAAGAGAAGTGCTTACTCAGCAGTTTAATGAGCATAGTATATACATTTAGCCACACAGTAGCAGACGTTACACCCCTAGAGCTCATGACTACCCGTTTTAGGTTTTCAGTATTAGGGATGTATTCCCTCCCATGGAGTGGGCCTCCAGTCCAATTAGAGGGCAGTTTGTTGGTTTCCACCATAACAGACATGCCACTATTGCACTGGTTGGCTCATTTGGCCTGGCTGGCCAAATATAAGGTTTGCAGTGTCCACTGTTGAGTATCTTCACTGGTGTTTTTTCTCTCTCCCATTGAACTGCATGCAGAATGGCTTCTTCCAGCTTTCTGTCAGCTGTGGATACTTCCTTTTGAACTTCTGTTGCACTGTTTACCAAGTCATATTTTCTCTACAGATTGATGGAACATTTAAAATAGATATCCCCCCAGTTCTTCTGGGGTATAGTAAGGAGCACAATATGATCATGGAGCGAGGATTCGACTCTGCCCGAAGCTTGAGTGAAGGCTCCTACATCACCCTGTTTATTACCATTGAACCTCAGCTTGTTCCTGCAGAGCCAGTTCGAGAAAAGGTAATGGGGTACAACTGGGAAACCCACGTGATGCTGAAGCATCAGAAACGCTTGCAAGGCTAATCTTCATAAACATTTCTTGCACTGTGTTGAGAGGTTCGGTCTGCACTCAGTGCTTTTTGAGCTAGGACAGAACAATGGTGAGAGAACAGCTAACTGAGTAGTTAGGGCAACCAAAAACCTAAACTTTGAGGTAAAGCAAGACAAAAATAACTGTGTTTTGCCTTTAGAAGAATCTTCTTTATGTGAAGGAATGAAATATGACAAATTACAAAATCAGATTGCTAACTGACATTTACTGGCAAGCAGCTGAGGTAATTTCCATGTTGTGTCTCATATTTGTGACTATGCTATACATTGGGTTAACTCACACAGACATCATGTCTGATGACCTTATTGGGTCACCACAAATCACTTTATGAAATAAACATATGCACAAGTACTCTTAAACAGCTCCAGAAAATAGTTTTTAGAACTTTCATTTTATGGCAACTGTTCCTCAACCTTCATCACTGGGAAATGGCAATAGCTTTCTTAACATAACATACTGGTACAACTTTTACACTTACTGCCTTCTTTATATTTAGGAAAGGATTGATCATATATTCATATATAAACAGCCACTACCACCATATTTGTAATCCTGACTCTGGTGCTGGAGAGGTGGCTTAGCAGTTAAGGGACTAGCCTTCAATGCTTAATGACCAGGATTTGATTCCCCAGTACCCACATAAAGCCAGATGCACACAGGAGTGCACGCATCTAGAGATCATTTGCAGCAGCTAGAGATCCTGGCGTACCCATATTCATTCATTATCTGTCTCTCTGCTTGCAAATAAATAATGTAAAAAAAAAAAAAGAATCCTTACTCTGTCCCTAGCACTGTCAGATAGTAGATGTATGCTCTCTCCTTTAATATAGATGTTTTGGGCAGTGGGTCTTCAACTTACAGCTAGGGAAAATAAGGCTAGATTAGTCCAGTCACACAGGACGTACATGGCAGGAGTAACAATTTAGCATCTCTGTGACTCTACATATTATATATTTGACTTACTGAGCATTCAGTATGAGACAGACATTCTTTAAGCACTAGGGGTAGAGGAACCTAGACAGCAGGGGGAAATTCCATCAAGCTAATGTGTACATGAAGTTAACTATTAAGTTATTGAGCTGAATAGCTTATGGCACTGACTCCTTGGTTTCCACTGTAATCAAGACTTGGAGATAAAAAAAACAGAGTATACTTCTGTTTGTTTTGCAGTATTGCAGTATGGTTCACAGAGAAAAATAATATGTGTATATTCCATGTGGAATACATTTTCAGGACAGGAGTGTTTAGAAGAAAAACAAGTGTACTGAACTCAAAGTGATCTTAGATTCCAGGGTTTCTCACAATAGCTGAGGTCCCCTAGAAAACAGAACAGATGCATTTCAGAATGGGAAATATATACTTAAATGTTTGTCTCCATATGCAAACTGAAGAGAAAACCAACAAGCATGTTTATACAGAAATGCCCAGGCTCAGGGCAGCATTGTGACATAGAGTTGGCCTGGCTACACCCTGTCCCAATAAATAAATTTATAAAATAAATAAATGAAAAAAGAAAAATAACAGATGATTTTGCTATTTCCATGAATTCTTAAGAAAAGTAGTCGTGTGGAGATAAGCTTCCCAAAGATGAGAAAGCAGCCCGTGACTGGCAGAGAGGATGAGGACCTGAGGTTCCATCCCCAGCCTAACCTTGCCCTGCAGGACCTCAGAGAGCACTCCAGTGTTGGGACATAATTCTCATTCCTGCAACCTTTCTTTCCTAAGGCTGTGAATCAGGCAGCCAGCTGCTGCCTTTGGAGACATTTCACTGCCCCAGTGTGGCTGTGTGTAGCATTTCTCTCACACTTCTGCAAGAGGCCTTATTATTTGACTATTTGATAAAGAAGGCACATTGGTGGAAATGCTCTTGATACCTTACAAATGCAGAGCCAGAACTTCCCACTTGTGCCTTACCTGCAGACTACTCAGCAAGTGGAGACTCTAACTCTGAAATATCAGAACTACAACCAGGAGGAAGCTGTTTTTACTAATAGCAACTTCCAGCTGAGCAGATTTGAATTGTCCCTCCAGCTCCATCCTAATTCCATATGATTTTTTAAGTATTTACTAGTGAAAAAAAATTTAAAAACCAATGGCAACTGAAATAGTTATTTTTAAATCCCTTATGTTACACTGTATTGGTTAAAAACAAGTTTTTGAAAAATATATTATTAATAAAAATCTTCCTCTCATTTTTTTTCCTTTCTTGCCTGTGGTAGATGAGTGACATGCTTAAGAAGGTATCAAGTATATTGTTTCATAATCCATCAGCAAATAGTTACTATGCCTTAACTAGACTAGCTGCTTCTGTCCACTACCCCCGGGAGCACAGACAGGTGCTGAGTCCTGTAGTGTGTGTGATTCTTTAGCAATGAAATATTGATGCCACAGTACCATGAAGAATGTTCATTGAGGGCTAAGGATGCAGTTCCATAGTAAAGTATGGCTTAGCATGTGCAAGATCCTGTCTTCAATCACTAATATTTAAAAAAAAGAAAGACTGTTTTCTGATCCATTTGCCTGTTTCATTTTGTCAGCGTTTTAGTTGACAATGAATCCAAAAAGTCATGGGTCTGAATATCACCTACATACCGGGGACTAACCTGCTCTACGTCAAAAGCTGCAGAGCCCATGACTGCTGCTTGCAGAGGCAGCACAGCTCTACCCATGAGCTCTGGGCAGTTAGGGCTATCCCAGTGTAGCTATTCAAAGGCAGGACACACTCTTTCCATTTCCTATAACATTCCAAATTTCATACCTGAATTTCTTTCAGAGTAACAACCCAAATTTTTTTTGTATTCAGTTTTTCCATGACATTTCTTGTACCTCAAACATAGCATACTTCTTCTTAAGTTCCTATTTCATTCCATGTAATGACATTTTGGTGGCTAAGCATTAATGACTATTAATATGTATTAAGTGCTTGCCATGTGCAAGCTAGGTGGTAGGTGTAGGAAGGAATACATTCAAACACAGGATCTGCCCTCAATATGACTGGCCAAGATAGACAACAGAACATTCAAGTCCAAGTAGCTGAGAAAATTTTTGACATGCTTTTGTCAGCTTAAAAGGTCAAGAGTCAGTACTACTGAGGATTCTGTTCTTCGTAGATATGCCCTGAGGCCTGCATACCCCTCTTGTAGCTGTTCGCTCAGCACCCACCCCCAGCACCCTGGGCTATGCCTCATAGAATCTGCTAGAGTATCTTCACTGCCTACTTGCTTATCAGTTCCCCTCTAGACTAGAAGTTCTGGAAGGGATTGTGTCTTACTTCTGCATCCAGAGTGTCTGGAACCTGTTGGACTCCTAGAAAGTATTTTTTTGGGGGGGGGATGGTTGTTTGTTCATTTGCTTGTTTGTGATAGGGTCTCACTCTAGCACAGGCTGATCTGGAACTCACTCTGTAGTTCCAGGCTGGCCTCCAACTCACAGTAATCTTCCTACCTGTACCTCCTGAGTGAGTGCTGGAATGAAAGGCATGTGGCACCACACCTGGCTACCTTAGACTCCTAGAAAGTATTTTCAAAAGAGTAGATGAATAAATAAATGTTTGCATTTAAAGGAACACACATGAATTCAACAGTGTTTTTTTACACCATCCTTTGTTCATAATATCCCGCATTTCTAAAATTACAGTTATTTCTGGTTTGACAATTCTGCCCTAGGAATCTGTCACACAATTGAGATGTCCTATTTCTGAGTCTTCCCTATGAAAAGTCAGCATCAGAATGTACATAAAACTCTATTGCTTGGTGTCATCCATCAGTATCCCATCATTTAATTTTTAATATTTTTATTAAGCCAATAGTTTCCATATAGCTGCTTGCCTATTCACTACATTTTTTTTTCATTTTTGTTGAATGTGTTCAATGATCAGTCTAACGTTTAAATTAAAAATTGAATTTAAAAAAGCTGAAGAGGCAGCAGAACAAGATGGTTTTGTAAAAAATCAGTTGGCCTTACTTCCAAAATACATGTGTGGCTCATATTGACTGGAATCTGAATGTGTTCTGCTGTGTATCCTATGATCATGAGCTCCATGCAGTGTTTCTTTTTGAAGTTTGATTCTCAGGAAGATGAGAAATTGCTCCGAGCAACAGAGAAGTTTCAAGCTGAATGTGCCTTAAAGTTTCCCCATCGTCAATGCCTTACAACAGTAATTGACATAAGTGGGAAAACAGTTTTTATTACACGTTATCTGAAACCTTTAAACCCTCCTCCGGAGCTCCTTAATGTCTACCCGAATAATTCACAAGCAACTGCAGTAAGTATTTCATAGCCAATCAGTACTGTTGTTCAAAGTTTTATGATTTCAATTATTCCTTTACATATTCCATAATATAAGAGATGAACTGCATGAAGACCATTAGTAATTTATGATTGAAACTTTTATTGCAATAAAGATTTCTTTCTTCGAAAAGTCTGATAGGGCTAGGTAGATGGTTCAATGGTTAAAGGCACTTGCTTGCAAAGCCTGCTGTACTGGGTTTAATTACCTCGTACCCACATAAAGCCAAACAGACATTTGTTTGCAATGGCAAGAGACCCTGGCATGCCCATACACACACATATACACACATGCACGCACACACATATGCAAATAAAAAAATGAAGATACAGAATAAATACCACCTTCTGTAGTTTTGATGAGGATTAAGAAAGTTAATATTAATATAACATTTAGAAAGCACTTAGAAGCATTAACTTCATGTTGTACATACATAAAACTCATTTTGAGAAATGAAGTAGGACATTCAGCTATTCTATGTGAAATTTTTAAAGCTAGTCTTGTTTACACAGGAACTGGTAGCTCGGTACGTGTCCCTGATTCCTTTCTTGCCGGACAGTGTTTCGTTTGCTGGCATCTGTGACCTATGGAGCACGTCTGATGTAAGTCCTTCTTCCTCACAGACTTACTCTTGCCTACTTAATGGCTAAGTAAGCTAAACAGCTTGCATGATTTTATATCACAACATTCATTAGTCATTGTAAAAATGACTATTGGCCATCTGTTTAGTAGGATGAGCTAAATTTTGAAATATTTTTCCTCCTGGTTCATTTTTCTTAAATTTCATAAGTTTAAAATAAGAAAAGGGCTAGGGATATAATTCAGTGGTAAACACTTGCTTAGCATATGTAAGGCCATGCCTGGGTTAGACACCAAACACAAAAAGATAAAAATAAAAAATAGAACATTGCTTTAAAAAAATATTTTTCCAAAATGAACTAATATTTCAGATGTCTTGGTGCTAAATTATCCCATTATTAAATTAACAACATCCCAATTTTACTCATAAAAAAAATCAAACTTTCATCCTTGCTTCTTAATGCATTCCATGTCTTTTTTTTTTCTTTCTCTCTCTCATCTACCACATATGAGACATTGGACTAAATCCTGGACTGTAGGTAATATGAAAAAAGCCTATGTAATCGCAGGGATTTAATGTGTTTCTGGATTTAAGTTGTACTATGTTTGAAAAAAAATTTAACATTTACAACTTCTATTGACAGATAGTAGACGAAATTTCAGTGTACTTTAAATGTTTTGCTCCCTTGTATATTTTGACAATACAAATGTTCCAAATTTTAGGAAGGAACTTTTTATAACTTGATAGATGTAACCTTCAGGGTAAATACAAAATGCATAAAGAAGAGAATAGCTCAGATACAGTTAGGCTGGCCTGGGCGTCACCATGTCTTTGGTATCACCTCTTACTGTGTACCTTCACCTCTGCAACAGTAGAACTGGACTTCCCTCAAAGAGCTATTATAGGATTAAATGAATCTTTAGTCATGTCATGTGCTTTTAAGAACATTTAGCCCATAGTGAGTAAGTGAATATACATATTCAAAATTTAAACGAAAACTTAGAAATTTACCTATCTCATCCACCCTAATAATGATTATTGATTCTCGAAATTCACATCATCATCATCAATGTTAGAGAAAACACCATGTCCACTAAAGAATTATCAGTGTAGTATGAAAACTGGGAAAAGATTTGAGGAAAAGGTCTGATACATTAAGGCACTAATCTCAACTATGACATTAAAATCTTGCATGAGTGGTACATGTTGGAAATCCCAGCTCTTGAAAGCCTGAGGCAGGATGATCCCCAGTTCAAGGCCAGCCTGGCTATACAGCTAATTCCAGATCAGCCTGAGCTACAAAGCAACTCTTGCCATAAATCAGTGGGTAAAGACCTGCACAACCAATCCAGAATGAAGCAAGCAGTCATTGTAACCTGTTTTCTTTTTGCCAGCAATTTCTTGATCTCCTGGCAGGAGATGAAGAAGAGCATGCAGTATTACTATGTAATTATTTTCTCTCTCTGGGTAAAAAGGCCTGGCTGGTGATGGGCAATGCCATTCCTGAGGTAAGACATGTATGTCTGTACCAACAGTTATTAGCTTGTTGTGCATTCTAGATCATCAACAGGACTAGTTTTATAGCATTCTTTTGAGCTGCTAGGCTTTAAGAAGCACAAAGATACCATGACAGGCAGATAGAGCAAGCATTGAAAAGACATGAAGTGATTTAAATTAGTCAGAGCCCTTACACAGAATTTCACATTGTGTCTTTGGCAAACCTGAATCCTTTCTGTACCATATGAAGCCCCTGTTTTGCAATGTTCTTTTAATATATAACTCACCTCATTGATGTTTCTAAATAATCTCATTCCCTTGGTAATCTCATGGTCTTCATGTAAGGAGTAAAAGAGATGTGAAGTGTGGTCAGGCAAGGAATCTCTTCTTTCACACCCATGTCTTTCACTGCTGCTAATCTAAGAAACATCTGGGAAACAGAACAGATAACCACAGGAAGAAAGAAAACAATGTAGGCTGCTATATTTTGTTATTATTATTGCTGATTTTAGTGACAGTGAGAAGTTTATTCCCTACCCCATAGCAAAATAACCCCAGGTTTTGGACACAGTGAGAAATTCCAGGCACAAGGTTTAAAAGTTCATGTGGAAGGCAGCAGCTTATCTAAGAAATGTTTCAAAGAGGCCATGATGACCTAGGAATCCTAAGTAGTACATAGCATAACTTGGTACAGGGAAAAGGTAACTGGGCAAGGAAGTCACAAGGCTTGGGTTGAAGGTCTATGAGTAATCTTTCTTAGTACATGGACCCCAAGCAAGTCACTTCACAACTTCACTCTACTTGTGAGCATCAAGTGAAATTATGCATTAGCCATATGTGAATACTTATTATAATAAAATAATCTAACAACATACAAGTATTTGGAGTAATGAGTAAATGTACTTCAGGGTCCAAGCCCCAAGTTCACTCTCCTACCCACATGCAGTCATTATGTATATGAGCACCCTTTCAAAGCTTCAGTGCATTTATATAAGTAGATCTGTCAAAGGCATTTTATTAGAAGTTTAAAAAAGTGTCCAGACATTATATGCCTTCTACATACTTAAATGGCCATTTTACTGACTCTGAAAATACTACTGTCTGCTTATAACTACAGGTCTTCAGCCAATTTTAAGATATACTAGTTGGGTAAGGTGACTACTATATTTGGTCACTGCACTGCACTGATATTAACTTTAAATTTCTTGAAAAAATTGATTGCAGTTTTTGAAATCCATCTATGAGATTTTAGAAATCAGAGGGCTAACTAAAATAATTTTTTCAAACTACCATTGGCCTTAATTCCATGCTTATGTGATTATTTTTAATGGCTATTTCCTTTCAGGGTCCAACTGCCTATGTGCTATCTTGGGAAAAAAATCATTATTTAATATGGAATCCCTGCAGTGGGCATTGCTATGGACAATATGATACCTTCTGTCCCTTGAAAACTGTAGGCTGTTTAATTGGTCCTGATAATGTGAGTATTACCATTTCCTCCTAAATATCGTTGGCAGACTATGGGTTATTTTTCTTTTAAGTTGACTGATTTACATGTTATGTCTCTAAAACTTACACAAATATAAATATGTATGCACATACATAGCAACATAAAAATGACAAACATTATAACAGAACTAGCCACCTTAATAATCCCAGAAAAAGGTTGGTGATATGGTTTAATGATTAAGGCACTTGCCTGTGAAGGCCAAGGACCCAAGTTTGAGTTCATCAGTACCCACCTACGCCAGATGCACAAGGTGGCACATGTGTCTGGAGTTTGTTTGCAGTGGCTAGAGGCCCTGGTGTGCCCATTCTCTATCTGCCCCCCTCAAATAAGTAAAAAATAAATAAATAAAATATTTTTTAATAATTACAAACCCAGATACAACTTTTGGTTAGTCACCTGGCTTTCATAGAAGTAGAATGAAATTAAAGAAAAAAATAATAATGGATTTACATTCAGAGGACCTAAATTTCTATACTGGCTCTTTCTTGCTTATTCTTCCAAATAGAGCTTACAATGCCCAGTTCCCAGTATAGAATCGAATTTTATCACCTAAGAAGATTGTTTTTTGTTTTTTTCTTTTTCAAAGCAAGATTCCAAGATTCCCGTGACCTGCAATATTCTCAAGTAATTTCGGTTGTACCCAGTTTGGGGGCATTGATTTTATTGGGAAGGCTGCTATATAAAGTAGTAATTAAAAACAAAGGTCAAGGGCTGGAGGGATGGTTTAACAGGTAAGGCATTTTCCTGTAAAGCCAAAGGACCCAGGTTCGATTCCCCAGGACCCATATTAGCCAGATGCACAAGGGGGTGCACGCGTCTGGAGTTCGTTTGCAGTGGCTAGAGGCCCTGGCTCACCCATTCTCTCTCTCTCTCGCCCCCTCTTTCTCTGTCAAATAAATAAATAAAAATAGAAAATATTTTTTGAAAGGTCAGTTGGGAACACCTATAAAGTATCTGTATGGATAAAGTAAAATGAGCACGTGTGTTATTTTGGAATGAATACTTTAAAGAATGGGGGGAAAAACATGAGGTAAGGCCTCAGACTGCCTGAGTTTAAACCCTAACGTCTTCATTTATTAGTTATGTGAGCATGGGAAAGTGTCCTGGTCTTTCATGCTCTCAGGTCCTTTATTGGTAAAATAGAGGCGACAATAAAGTCATTACTGTACAAGTCATTGGCTTCTACCTAGGTGACCTCTGACCTTAATTACAGAAAGCGCACATGCTTCTCTAAAATGTGTGTAAATATGTATATATGTTGTTCTCCTGGTTTCCTGCTTCTTTGGATATCAATCACTCAGATTCAAACTCAAGATTTTCCCTTAATTTTTTCTCTGCCTTCTTACTTCCTGATCTTTAATCCAATTTTCTATTCCAAATTATATAAATCCTACCTCTTCTGTTTCCCAAATCTTGCCATTTTTGTTTCACTCTACATTAATGTAACATTGCAACTAAATAAACTCTCCAGCTCAGTTCATTTTTTGATATAGTAGTGCCTGATTAAACTTTTAAATGTTCATCACTGTATAGAATTTTAAGAATAAACACCTCTCTTTGGATTTCAAAACTTAAAATCACTGAACTCAGTGATCTTTATTCCACTGCAAGTATTCCCCACGGCTTTTGGTGCATTCCTTACCCTACAGCCAAGTTAAAATTCTCAAAGATGCCTTCTGAAAAGGGCCTTAATCCAAATTTTGGGTCAACACTACTTCCTTATTTCCTTTTCTGCTTTGTACCTGTCTCTAAATTTGAAACATTCAAGGTCCTCCAAGCTCACCAAAACTTTTCTAGCTAAGCACAGTGATAGTATGTTAGCCATTGAGGTTTATCCAAGGCAAGATTATTGCTAATTGAAAACTTTTCCCAAAACTCTTTTCTATTATTCCTCCCTAGAAAACCGTATATGGCAGTGATACCTAAATATATCTACAGCTCATCTAGCTTCCCAGAATATCCCACCTGTTCAGCACCCCATCTGGATATCAGACAGACATCTCATACCCCAACTTGAATTCATATTCTCATTTTCATCCTCCATCCTCTGCTCTACATTCTAGTCTCTCAGCAAATCCTACTGACTCTATATTCACAGCATCCTCAGAGTCCAGCCACAGCTCACCAACAGCACTGTTCTTGTTTTCATTTAAGTCACTGTAGCTTTCTCCTGGATTACTCAAAATAACATCCTAACTAAAGACTTCACTTGCCATAGCCTCTTCAGTCAATTCAAATTAGCAATGAAAATTCCTGTTAAAACGAAGGCAAATTATGTCACTCTTCTGCCCAAAGTACTTGTGTTTTTCTTGCTCAAGTAAAAATCAAAACCTAAATCTTCAAAATGGCCCTTGTGGCCTCCCTAATGCTATACCCTGCCCTGCCCCTTCCTCTGCTGATGTCACTGTTACTTACCCACACCTCTATAGCAACTGAGTATTCCCTGACAGTCATTAAACCCACTTTGCATTTGCTTCATACTTCATGTGTGTTGATGATTACCCTTCCCTTATTGGACATCTTCAAAAATTTCTTTTACATGTCGTGCATTTTTGATATGTCACTTTTGCAGGGAGAACTTACCTGCCCACCTTATAATTTCATCTGTTCCTGAATGTTAGTTTCTCCATAGCTTTTTTAGTGATAGACACAGTGACTATAGCAAAGGCTTAAACATTTGCTTTCATTGACCTGTGCATCATTTGGGAAGGTTCTGCGAATTGAGGTTGGGTGGCTGGGAAGCTTGGCTGCATGCAGTGGTAGCACAGATCTGCTATTCACTGTAGACCTGCAGGTTGACAGAACTGTGCTTCAGGAACACAGAACACCTCTTCAGCTTAGACTTATCCATCATACATTGTTACTTCAGCCCAGTCTTCTGGCCAAAAGTGAAGGGATAAGGAGGTGGAAATAAATCAAAAATAACCTAAATGAGGCCAATGATACACTCTACCACATCACTCAGCATTATCTGATAATCCACGTGCTCACTTGATCTGTCACCTCATCAGATACCATCATCTATCATGATGCTCTCATTAGACACTCCATTAAGGTGGAGACTGTTTCATTCACTACTTTATCCACAACCATCGCTGCACAGGTACTTGACTAAGTATGTTGAGCAGACGCTTGATGAAATACTTCTTACACACATTATATGGATAATTTTATCATTCATGCACACAGTCTTTTTTTTTTTTTTTTGGTTTTTCTTTTTTTTTTGTTTTTTTTTTTTTGGTTTTTCGAGGTAGGGTCTCACTCTAGCCCAGGCTGACCTGGAATTCACTATGGAGTCTCAGGGTGGCCTCGAACTCAGGGCGATCCTCCTACCTCTGCCTCCCAAGTGCTGGGATTAAAGGCGTGCGCCACCACACCCGGCTTCACACAGTCTTCAATATGACCACTATATTCCAGAAACTATGCTGTATAATGAAGATAAAATAGTTAGTATGGGATGTGGTCAGTATTCTGAGGCAATGATTTTATCCCCTGGGAAGGACACAAATAGAGAGGCTGTCATGAATACAGAGTAGGAAGATCTACCTACTACTGAATGAGCACTTGCTATATTCCAGGCATTGTTCTGAGAGGTATAGATGAAATAACTCATTGAAACTATTCAGCCTTATGAAACAGGTACTATTTTCACTTCACTTTTATAGAGGAGGGGACTGAAACACACAGAAGTTACAAAAATCATACTGAGTCAGACAATGAGAATGTTGGGTGTGAAATCAAATGCAAGTGGTGTGTTTCCAGGACCAGTATGCTTCACTACTTCAGCAAGACAAGTGCCATCTCAGATACTGCAGAGGGCCATAGAGACAAGTGGGGAGAGATGGACAAGCAACTCAATTAGCAGGATGGGAAGGGTGGCACCACAAAAAGATAACTTAAGGAGAGGTTGTCATTGTTTTCTACACTGGTTTTTACATTCAGAACTACATTCCACCAAATACATCAACAGTAAGGATCACCCCAAGGATTCTGGTACTGAAAAACGTGAAAGGGTCAATAACATATAATACTTCTGATAGTAAAATTAATAGAAACTTTATACATTTTCAAAAATGACAGAAAGTATGTAGCCTGTCTAAACACGTACTCTGCTTACTGCATCTATATACCACACATACATCTCACATATGTGTACAAATCTGCTAACAGGGCTGGAGAGATGGCTTAGTGGTTAAGGTGCGTGCCTGCAAAGCCTAAGGACTTAAGTTCAATTCCCCAGTGCCCACATACACCAGATGCAAATGGTGGTGCATGCATCTTGAGTTGTTTGCAGTGGCTAGAGGCCCTGGCACACCCGTTTGCTTGCTTGCTCTCTCTCTCTCTCTCTCGCACACTCTTTCTCTGCTTGAAAATAAATAAAAAATGTTTCAAACAACTTTTTAAAAATCTTCTAACATATATACTCATGTAGCATTTTTTTTTATAGATTTGGTTTAATATACAAGAGCACGATTCTCCACTAAGGATAAATTTTGATGTCACCAAGCCCAAGCTTTGGAAATCTTTTTTCTCTAGAAGCCTTCCATATCCTGGCCTTTCCAGTGTTCAGGTATACTTCTTTTATTAACAATTAAATGCAGACAAAGAACTATGGGATCCTTATATAAGTTACTAGGTATTTCTTGGCCTCAATTTTACTCCTAGGTATTTAGAACAGCACTTGTTTTTCAAACTTATTTGAGCCAGATTCACTAAGAAACATATATAATATGGAAGTGAATTAGCATATACATGTTAGACATATTTGAAAGTTTTGATATTAAAAGTCCCATGACATAAAAAATATCATAAAATATTGTTTCATTTTTTAAAATACTGCTGTAAGTTCACTATATTGACTTCAAACTGCTAAAGAAACATGAAATCAAATTATAGGTCCAATCAACTAGGGGCTCATAAAATTGATCTACCAGAAGTAGATTCTAAGTTTCAAGTATGGCCATGGTCTTCTGTTAACTTTCATTTCACTTGACAGCCAGATGTTATTAAATTTATAATATAAAATATATTTTTATTATGGCATAATCTTTCAAAACTAGATTTAAAAAAATACTGGCCTTAAGAAATTCTCCCCAGCTGAAGTGACATATACAAGAATTTTCTTTGGAACATGGATTAAAGTAATATAAAATTGGAATAACAGAAGAGACAAATTACACTACATGATGAAATATTTAGTAGTAATCAAAAGACTCAACATGAATTGACCTTAGTAAGTACTCTAAAAATGTTTACTATTGTTCCTAATATAATGTTAAGGTAGAAAAAGCAAACTCCATGTTCATAAAATAAAACTAAAGTTTAGAAGACATGCAAACAATACATGTTTGCCTAAAAGTACATAGATCTGTATTAAGATCAAACACATTGAATGAATTTGCCTACTTTCATTTAGTACAATAGAAACACTGAGAAACAGATATTTGTTTCTGGCCACATACCTATCCCTATCACTTGTAATGGTGTCTGAAAATAGTAAGTCCTAAATATTTGTTGAATGGAATGTTAAGGGGGGGAAGCATACAAATTCAAGTCATTGTTACCTCTGGAGTGAAAGAGAAGGGAAAAGAAATTGATAAAGAACTACAGGCCACATTTTCTGTAATGCTTTACTTACATTGCGTTCTGGATTTCTTACCATTCCTTATTGTTTATGCTATACTACTTTATTCAGTGTCTGAAATATTTTTTTTAATACAGTATGGCCAGGGGAGACAGCTCAATAGTTAAAGCTTTATTGCAGAGCCTGATGGCGCAGGTTCAATTCCCCAGTATCTGGTGTTCATTTGCAGCAACAATAGACCCTGTCATGCACACATACATGCACATGCACACATGTGCAAATATTTTTTTTAATTTAAATAAATTTAAGGGGCTAGGGAGATAGTTCAGCATGTTAAAGTGCTTTCCTTGCAAGCATGAGGATCTGAATGCAATCTGTAGTACCCATGCAAAATGTGCCAGGTGTAGCAATGCATGTCTGTAATTTCAGTGCTGGGAAGGCAGACTAGAGGAAGCCTGGGACTCACTAACCAGCCAGTCAAGCCTAACTGGGGAGCTCCAGGCCAGTAAGAGATTGTTTCAAGAAAGGTGGATGTTATTCTGGCCTGCAAACACACAAACACACATATGTACCACACCCATATAAACGTGCATACACAAGCTTGCACACCACAAAAACACACAATAAATAAATCTAGAAAGAGCACACCCATTCAAATTAAGTGTAGGTGGTTTTAGCTTTACTGACGTATTTTTTTCTTACAGCCTGAAGAGCTAATTTATCAGCGTACAGACAAAGCAGCTGTGGCTGAGCTACAAGACAGGTAATATAATATCCATAAACCTGCATGGAACCCATCACTGGAAATGTAATGCCAAACTTTAAGCAGCTCTCAGCCTGGATCAATATGAATAATTAGAGCAGTTGGGCTTTAATTAATGTTTGTAGATGCCAACTAAAGATATTATCTCTACATCCCAAGACTCAAACAAGGCGTTAGCATAAGCATGACTGGGACAAACATGTGAGCCCTAGTAACAAGTAGTTCTCCAAAGGCTTTCCTTTAGTTGAGAATGTATCTTGTAATTATGAGTCTTTTTGAGACACATCATAATCCCGAGCTTAAATATGCCTCTTTTTCCAATTAGGGGCTGGTAGGACTTCAGTTAGTTTGTGAACCTAACTCATGAAGAAGGCTAGTTAAAACCTGTGTGAGTACTTATAATTCCTCAAGCCTTATAAAACTGAATTTATTCTCCCCGTTTCATAAATGTGGGAACTGAGGTTCAGAGTGGTCCATGTAACTTTTAAAGAGGACTTCTGAGAGCAACAGATAATTCTGATTTCAAAGCCTGTGTGCCATTTCCAAAGAATAAAGTAGGGTTAAGAACAGCAGGTCAAATTACACAAGATTAAATGTGGCCACCTTTAGGGCATTATTACTAGGAAGCATCACTTCACTCCCAATTTCTTGCTAATCCTTGTTGGGATCCCCAACTACAATGGCTAGTCTCTAGAGAATCTTGTTTCTTCTGATAGCTTTAGCATATTACTCAAAGTATCTAGCTAGATACTGAATGTATCTAGTGTTTAGAAGTACTTGGCAGTTCATCCATGCTTTTATTCTCAGACCATCTTGAAAACTAATAAAAAGATATGTTCAGTGCCCAAAAAGCAGCAATCCCATGACTATCATCAGTGAGAAGCCATGCAGATCTCCAACTCTAAGCATTCGGTGAAAGGGTGGACAAAACACTTTAGAATCAGCAGTGTTTCAATTTGAATGCCACCACCTTTAGTCTAATCACTCACCCTACATCAAGCTGTCTTCATCTTTAAAAAGAGAGTTCTTGGGCTGGAAAGATGGCTTAGAGGTTAATGCACTTGCCTGCAAAGCCAAAGGACCCAAGTTCAACTCCCCAGGACCCATGTAAGCCAGATGCACAAGGTGCAGCATGCATCTGGAGTTCGTGTGCAGTGGCTAGAGACCCTGACATGCCCATTCGCTCTCTCTGCCTCACTCTCTCCCCACCCTTTCTCATATAAATAAATAAAAATTAAATATTTTAAAAAACAGAGTTTTTGTTGGAAATCAGTACAAATGAAGTAAAAAGCACTTGGCACCATGCCTGGGAAACAATGGCTTAACAAATAGTAACTATTTTAGTTCATTCTATGTTTAAGTTTCATGTCCTACAAAACCAAACCAATGATAGCTGGCATTTTAGAGGAAGTTTTAAGATCATTTGCAAAAAATATGTTATCATAATTAATGTCATTGAGTTAAAAAAACAAATATAGGTTATTAACGGTCTTAGAAATACATAAGTCCAACTTTCAAACTACCTGTTATGCCCAGGCTTAATTTATCTGTCTAGGTATATATTACCAAAGAAAAGAAGATGTTTTATAATAAAAATAAATAAAAATTGTCTTTCTGAATGCATTCCATTGAGGACTCGCTTTGGGTCAGGATATTATAGTTGTTTTTAGGTCTGTTTCCCATTGTAGTACATACACAATCCTCAAGAACAAGGGTCACCTTAGGTTTGAATCCCCAGGAATAAAGCCAAAGTAGAAACTAATTTGCCTACCATTAAAAACAGTGATTTAATAACCTGATACCCCACTACATACAATCTAAACTAAACCTTTTAACATGAGAAAAGACAAATTACAGAAAGAAATGGAAATTACTTTTTTATGAACAGGATTGAAAAAATATTAAAAGAAAAGATCATGGACTGGAGGCCACGCCACCTGACTCGGTGGAATAGGTACTGTACCTCCACTCTGCGTCACTTCTTGCCTTTGCTGGAGAGAAGTCAAGGTGATGATGTAGAAGATGAACACAGAGCAGAACTGCTGAAACAGCTGGGAGACTACAGGGTAAGCACAGTGCCTGGGAAAATGACCCAGCCAATCCCTCATTTCAAACTACAAATCACAGAACAGTGGGTTTTAGGCATTCCAATACCTACATGGCTCCATGAAGTAAATACACAAGGCATACACTAAAAAGAAGGCTCTTTTTTCCCAAGGTAGGGTCTCACTCTAGCCCAAGATGACCTTGAATTTACTATGTAGTCTCAGGCTAGCCTCGAACTCACAGCAATCCTCCTACCTAGGACTGAGGGTTTGCACCACCATGCCTGGTGTAAAAAGAATGTTTTAAACCTCAGTAATTAACCTATCACTCAAAAAGGGCCTATACAAAATAAAAATACTACTTTTAAATAAGAGCCCATGAAAAATAGTACTGTCTATGAAATAAATTCAAAGGATTAAATAAGATAAAAGCATGGCAGCATGCACTTGTACTCCTAGCTCTAGAGTGATGATCATGAAGATCCCCTGGGCTTGCTGGCTTGTCTAACCCCTATCAGTGAGCTCTAGGTTCAGTGAGACCCTTGCTCAAAAAATAAAGTGGTGCAAAACCAAGTGAGACACCTGACATCGACCTCCGGTCAGTACATACACAAAAATACATGTGCACTGACACCTATGCACATATATGTATCCACATGTGAACACACACACACACACACACACACACACTACACATACCTAAACATACAAGAAAAAAATGAAAACATTAGCTAAACCATTATCTCAACTGTACATTAAGGTGAAAACAAACCTTAGGTTTTAAGGATGTGATTTACCATGATTGCATTTCACTGCTAAGAGAAGTTCTTATTAATAGACTATATTTTTTCCTTTGGCTTTTGGTAGCTAATCCTGAAGAGTGGATAATAAAACCAAGCCAGTTTGATAACAAGTACAATTAGCTAAATAATGTAAAGGTCAAAAGGGATTAGTCACTGAACTCAGACTTGCAGAATGTAAACTTAGATTTGAGCATTGGAAATTTTACTTATATAAAACTTAGAGGTGAGCAGCCATCAATTCTGTACCACTTCCTCCACAGGATGATGGCCTCCTCAGGCCTGCTTTACTCATGAAAAAAAGAGCTAGAACAGGTCTAGGGCACACATATTACCAAAAGCAGGTGAGGACATCTGGGTGCCATTATTCATGAGTTTCCAGAGATTCACTTTGATCGCATGCCCACCTATGGAGATTAATTTTTGTGGCTGAGGGGAATGCAAGGTCTGTGGAACTACATGAGTAATACTTATAGCAAATGTTATATTGTCAGGAAGAGGAGTGGGAACAGTAAAGAATGACTGGTGACTAACAGGATTAATGCATTTATCTGCTACCAATTAAACAGATATTGACACTACTTTATTTTCGACATTTCTTCATTTTCTACATTGTTAATATATAGCTGAACAGAATTAAATGACCTCATGATCTAGAAGACTTAATATTATAAATTATAAAACTTACATAGGCAAAAATGTATTACCATCTTCAAACTTCACTAATAAGTACAAATGGGTTCTTTTTCCTCAGTTCTCTGGATTTCCCCTTCACATGCCTTATTCAGAAGTGAAGCCTTTAATCGAAGCCGTGTATAGCACGGGAGTACATAATATTGATGTTCCTAATGTTGAATTTGCTTTAGCTGTATATATCCACCCTTATCCCAAAAATGTTTTGTCTGTTTGGATCTATGTTGCTTCTCTTATACGCAATAGGTAATTTTTTCATTATTTTTAATATCAATCAAAATTGTAATTAGTATACTACTTTTTAACTATACTGCTATGGGGAGAAAATATTTTTGGATAATGAAATAAAATTATCATTATATCATTCAAAATGTGTAAAACTAAGTGTCTTTATTTAGTAGTCTGCCTTGTCAATGTCTTATTTGACAACTTTGTTGTGGAAAAAAATTACTTTTGCAGGATTGATTTTATATGCTGAGTAGCTTAAACATAAGGTTAATATACAGAAAAGAAAACAAATATAAGCAAACATACACATACATGCTCACCCACTAAAACAGTATGGCTCTGGGAGGAAGAAAAACACTGTATTTAAACACTTGCCCAAAGGAAAAGGATTAAAAACCACAACTAAGTCTACCCTGAAGATACAACTTCCAACTTACACATCTAAGAATACAGCTGATAAACTAAAAATCCAAGCAATGAAATAATCTGAGAGGTAAAAATCCCAACACAGTAGTAAACATTTAAAAAAAATCAAAAAAAATCAAAGCAACATAACTCCTTCAAAAATTACAAGTTCAACAGTAATGAACTCCAGTGAGACTGAATTAGATGAAATGCCACACAGTGAATTTAAAAGAAAATTTCTAAGTCTGTTCAAAGAAATCAAATGAACTGAAGAAAACAAAATCCTGAAGGAGAACACAGGAAATCAACTTAAGGAAATAAGAAGGTTAATGTAAGATATGAGTAAGAAACAGAAATACTGAAGAAAAACTAACCTGAAATACTAGAAACAGAAAACATAGTAAGTCAAATAAAAAAAAAAAAAAGTACAGTCTCTTAGTGAATTCCAGGCCAGCCTGGGCTAGAGTGAGACTCTACCTTGAAAAACCAAAAAAAAAATAAAAAATAAAATAAAATAAACTGTATAGTCTCACCAACAGAACGTATCAAGGAAAGGGTAGAATACCTGATCTTGAAGAAAAGGTAAAGGATTTGGAACATTCTCACATGAAAATAAATAAAGGTATGAGCAAGAATTTTCAAGACATTTGGGATACTATGCAGAGCTAAAACTTAAGAATTCTGGGCACAGAGAAAAAGGATTTTAACCTAAAGACATAGGAAGTATTTTAGACAAAATCATAAAAGAAAATTTCCCAAATTTAGATTAAGAGATGCTAACACAGATACTGAAAGCATTTAGAACACCAGACATGACCAGAAAAGAACCTCTCCTCACCATATTATAATTAAACAAGCAAATACAGAGACCAAAGAAAATATATTGAAAACAGTAAGAGAGAAGCACCTGGTCACATAAAGGTAAACCCATCAGAATAAAAACAGATCTCTAAACAGAAACTTTAAAAATGAAAATCCAGAAGAGCTTGAAATGATGTATTTAAGTTCTGAAAGACAACTGCCCACACATACTACTATATCCAGCAAAACTATCTGTCATAATTCAAGGAGAAAGGAGAATTTCCTATGACAAAAACAGGTTAAAGGAATAGAAGTCTACTAAGCCAAATGTACAGAAAATATTTGAAACAAACCTTGAGACAAATAGGAAAGAAAAGCACATACAGGAGGTCACAAGAATGAACAAACCATGCCTGAATAGTTAATGCAAAAGAGGAATAGAAAAACACCAAGCCCTACAACATCAAGAATGACATTCATGCCAGGCATGAATGTTCCTTTAGTTCCAGCTCTCGGGAGGCAGAGGTAGGAGAATCGCCATGAGTTTGATGCCACCCTGAGACTACATAGTGAATTCCAGCTCAGCCTGGAATACACATACACACACACACAAAAAAAGAATGACATTCATTAATACACACCTTTCAATAAGAGGAACTTTCGATTCTAAGGAATTTTTTAAGCATTTGGTAAGGGCAGGGATTTTGGGATAACCTGTTCAACTCCGGCTGATCCAGAACATACACACACACACTTTACAAATAAAATCACATTAAGCCCACCTATTCTTTTCAACATTTCCAACAGTATCTGGTTACTTTCAGTGGTATTGTCTTCAATATGGTGAGCATATTTCACTCATGTAGGTGTTATTCTGTGTCAGAAGTACAACCAGGTCACTGAGGAAGTAGGGCAAAAAGTGTAACAAGATCAACCAGCATCTCTTACCATTCCCTTGTCAATACTGGTCATCTGTGCTTTTCAGGCCAAAGACAAAGTAAGGCAGAAGAGACTTAGTTACATTATTTTAAGCACAATGATTGCAAGGTTGTAAGATTAACTTCTGAGTAAATTATGAGACAGGAATTTAGCAGAGAAAGCATATCACAGTGATATTCCCAGAAAAGTTACTTTTAAGTTCCATAAGAATTATTCTCCCAGTTATTTACCATAGCTCATTCTCATATTTCTTTTTTTGTTTGTTTTTTGAGGTAGGGTTTCACTCTAGTCCAGACTGACTTGGAATTCACTATGTAGTGTTAGGGTGGCATCGAACTCACGGCAATCCTACCTCTGCCTCCTGAGTGCTGGGATTAAAGGCGTGTGCCACCACGCCTGGCTTCATATATTTTAAAATATTTTATTTATTGAGAGAAAGAGGTATATACATACATATATATGTGTGTGTATACATATATATGTATACATATATGTGTACATATACACACACATACACACACACACACACACACACACACACATATATATATATATAGAGAGAGAGAGAGACTAGGCATACCAGGGCCTCTAGCCGCTGTCAATGAACCCCAGATTCATGGGGCACATTGTGCATCTGGCTTTATGTGAGTACTGGGGAATCAAACCCAGTTCCTTAGGCTTTGCAGGAAATCACCTTAACTGCCAAGCCATCTCTCTAGCTTGATTCTTATATTTCATTCTTATACTTCATCCCCATAGAAGACAAAAGGGATACAAATAGGAAATAAAGAAATTAAATGATCATTATTTGCAGATGATATGATTCTAACATATAAGGAACCCTAAAGACTACTAGAAAACTGTTAGAGCTGATAACCACTTTCAGCAAAGTGGAAGGATATAAAATTAACACAGAAATCAGTAGTCTTTATAATATGTCAATAACTAACGTGCTAAGGATAAAATCAGAGAAACAATCCTATTCATAATTACTCCCCCTCGAGAAACAATCCTATTCATAATTACTCCCCCTCAAAAAAAAAAAAAAAGCTTGGAATAGACCCAACAACAGAAATGTAAGGCTTGTACAATGAAAACTCTTAAACACTCCAAAGAGAAACTAAAGAAGATCTGAGGTAATAGAAAGACACCCATGTTCATGGATTGGCAGAATCCATTTGATGAGACTGTCTACCTTAAGTAAAAGTAATCTTGAGGCTTAATGCAATGCCAATCAAAATTGCAATGGCCTTCTTTGCTGAAACAGATTTAAAAAAAGAAAACCTAAAATGCATTTGGAAGCACAAAAACATCTCAGATGGCCAAAGCAATCCTGAGCAACAAAAATAAGGCTGATTTCAAGGTATATAAGAGCCATGGTAACAACACCAGCACGATGCTGGTAAAAAACAGACATGTAGATAAATGGAACAGAATAAAGGACCTGGATGTAAATTCAGGCAGAAATAGCTTTCTAATTTTTGACAAAAAAAAAATAATGCAGGAAAAACTATACCTATATGTAGAAGAATGAAACTTGATCCTTACTTCTCCTAAAGACATAAATCTTTGAAACTCCTAGAAAAATAGAAGGGAAAACACTTCAACTTATAGGCATTGGCAAGTACTGTACGAATAGAATCGAGAAAATAAGGCTACTAATCAACCAATGGAACCTCAAGAAATTAAAAAGCTTTTGTATACCAAAGGACATTGTTAATCGAGCAAAGAGGCAACATATAGAATGGAAGAAAATTTTTGCCAGCTATACATCTGACAGAAGATTAATTTCTTATATTGACAGAGAACTCAAACACCTAAATAGAGCTGGAGAGATGGATCAATGCCTGCAAAGCCTAATAACTAGGGTTCAATTCCTCAGTCCCTATGTAAAGCCAGATGCACAGTGATGCATGCAGTTAATTTACAGCAGCTGGAGGCCCGGGCAGGCCTACTCTCTCAACTTCTCTGTCTCTCTCTGCTTGCACACAAATAAATTTAGCCAAAACTAAATAATAAATAAAACAACCAAATCAGAAAAAAAATGGGCTGTATAAACTAAATGGAGAGTTCTCAAAAGGAAAATACAAATGGCCAAAATATTTTTTTTTAATATTCAACATCCTTAGCCATCAGGAGAATTCAAATTAAAACTACTTTGAAATTCCTTCTCACTCTGATCAAAATGGCTATCATGGGAGCTGGAGAGATGGTTTAGTGGTTAAGGCGCTTGCTAGCAAAGCCAAAGAAAGGACCCAGATTCAATTCCTCAGGACTCAAATAAGCCGGCTGCACAAGGTGGTGCAGGTGTTGGGAGAGAAAAGTCATCAACTGTCTTAATGAACTATGGAACCTACAAGCTTGTATTTACTTTTCAAACAAAAATTAAAATACGGGGGCTGGGGAGATGTCTCTGGATAAAGCACTTGCCATACAACATAGTGTGTCTGAGTTCAGATCCCCAGATCCTGGATACTGTGATGGGCTTCAGTAATCCACAAGGAGACTCAGGAGGAAGCTAACTTCTTTTAGACAGTTTCAGTTAGGGACAGGACCCCAAAGAGATAACCAGAAGATGCCACCCCACCCTGGCAGAAATGCTCCAGCCACACAGTATGCAGCACAGCCAATCAGATAAGACAGGTACAGTAGAAGGAGAAGTATTTCACTCCAAAGGTATAGTAGGTGTTTATAACATCATAGAAGAAAATTTCCCCCAAACAGGGAAGAGATGCCAATACAAACACAGGAAGCCTTTAGAATGCCAAACAGACAAAATAAGGAACCTCTCACTGCCATATTATAATTAAACTGCTAAACACACAAACCAAAGAAAATATATTGAAAGCAGTTAGAGAAAAAGCAGGTCCAACAGGATAACAGCAGATTACTCAATATAAATTTTAAAAGCCAGAAGGGTATGGATGATGTACTCCAAGATCTGAAAGATAACAACTGTCAACCAAGATTACTTTATGCAGCAAAGCTATCCATCCAAATTGATGGGAGAAATAAGGCCATTCCACAACAAAAACAGGCAAAAGGAATATATAACCACGAAATCAGCTCTACAGAAAATACTTGAACGGATCCTTCATGCTGAAGAAAAAGAAAAACAAACACATAAGAGGAAAAAATAAACCATGCTCAAATTTAACAGTTAATATGAAAGAGTAAAGCAAAAACAGGAAGAACTGCAAAAAATGAAGAAAGATAAGAATAAGTGCACATATTTCAATAGTAACTCTTAGTATCAATGGCCTCAATGCCGTAAGCAAAAGACACAGGCTTACACACTGGGATAAAAGGCAAGGCCCTCCATTTGTTGCCTTCAAGAAACTCACTTTTCCATAAAAGAGGAACACTATCTGTGGTAGTTTGAATAAATGCCCCACAGATTCAGTTTATTAAAACTTCTCGGATTTCCAGCCACCTGACTGGAGAAGGTGTCATTGGGCGGAATTTAGGGTCCAGCCCTAGGTGGACTTGAAATTCCAATCTAAAGATATGCAAAGTACTTAGTTCCACCTGAGGTTCCTGAAGTGTGAGGTGTGGCTTTTAGTTTGTGGCTCTCTCTGCTTGGACCTTGGAAAGCAGGCCAGCTGCTTCTGCCTTTATGGAACTTCCCCTGGATCTGTAAGCTTCAATAAATCCTTTCCTACGTAACTATGCCTGGTCTAGAAGTTCATCTCAGTGACAAGAAGCTGTCTGCTACACTATCTTAGGGTGAAAGGATGAAAAACGGTATTTCAAGAAAATGGGCCTACAAAAAAGCAGGTGTTGTTATCCTGACAAGATAGACTTCAAACCAACATTAGTTAGGAAAGATAAACAAGGTCACTTTAGGGGACTAGAGAGATGGTTTAGCAGTTAAGGCACTTGCCTGTGAAGCCAAAGGACCCTGGTATAATTCCCCAGGACCCACATAAGCCAGATGCACAGGCGGCATATACATCTGGAGTTCCTTTGCAGTGGCTCGAGACCCTGACACGCTCATTCTCTCTATCTGCTTTTTTCTCCATCTCTCTAAATATTTTTTTTAAAGAAAGTCACTTTATATTGATTAAAGGAAAAATCTAACAGAAGGATTATTACAATTCTAAACATATACACACTTAATATGGGGGCTCCCAATTTTATCAAACCAATACTGCTAGACTAAAGGCCACAGATAACACCAGACACAACTGTAGTGGGTGACTTCACTCCACCACTCTCGTCAACTGACAGAAAAAAATGAACAGAGAAGCATCTACATTAAATGAACTCATGTAACAAATGGACCTAACATTCCATCCAAATGCTGCAGAGTACACATTCTTTTCAGCTGTGCATGGAACATTCTCTAAAACAGACAATATATTAGGACACAAAGCAAAACTTAACAAATACAGGAAAACTGAAATAATTCCTTGCACTCTATCTGATCACAATGGGATTAAAACTACAAATCAACAGCAAGAAGAGCTATAAAGTATACATAAAATCATGGAAACTAAACAGTACACAAATAAATGATGAATAGGTCAGTGAAAAAAATCAAGAAGGAAACCAAAAAACTCATAGAAACAAATGATAATGAGAACGCAACATACCAATACCTATGGGACACAATTAACCTATATTACAGAGCCGCAGTAACAAAAATAGCATGGTACTGGCACAAAAACAGACACGCAGATCAATGGAATACAATAAAGAAAACAGATAAGTCCAGGCAGCTACAGCCATGCAATTTTTCGACAAAAATGCAAATATATTAATTGGAGAAAAGACAGCCTCTTTAACAAATGGTGTTGGAAAAACTGGGTATCTATAAGAAGAATGAAAATAAATCCTCTCCATGCACAAGAATCAAGTTCAAATAGACCAAAGACCTTAATATCAGACCTGAAACTCTGAAACTGCTACCACAAAAAAGTAGGGGGAACACTTCAACATACGTGTATAGGCAACAACTTTCTGAATTTAATGCCAGTTGCTCAGGAAATAAAACCACTCATCAGCCACTGGAACCTCATGAAATCAAAAGCTTTTATCTCATAGCAAAGGGACGCTATGAATAAAGCAAAGAGGTAACCTACAAATGGGAGAAATCTTTGTCAGCTATACATCTGACAGATGATTAATATCCAGGATATACAAAGAACTCAGACAACTAAGTAAGAAATCAAACAACCCAATTTAAAACATGAACTATGGAACTAAATAGAGTTCTCAAAAGACAATATACAGATGGCCTACAAACATCTAAAGATGTTCTGCATACTAAGCCATCCAGGAAATGCAAATTAAAAAAACTACTATTTGATCCCATCCCACTCCTGTCAGAATGGCTATCATCCAGAAAACAAACGACAATAAATGCTGGCAAGGATGCAGAAAAAGAGGAACCTTTCTACACTGTTGGTGGGAATGTAAACTAGTATAACCATTGTGGAAATCAGTGTCAAGGTTCCTGAGAAAGCTACAAATAGATTTACCATATGACCCAGCTATAGCACTCTTAGGCATATATCTTAAGGACTTGTCTTACTACCTTAGAGATACTTGCACATCCATGTTTATTGCTGCTCTATCCACAATAGCTAGGAAATGGAACCAACCTAAATGTTCCTTAACTGATGAGTGGATAGTGAAGATGTGGTACATTTATACAATGGAGTTCTATTCAGTGGTAAAGCAAAATGAAATTATGAAATCTGCAAGGAAATGGATGGATATGGATGTACTACGTGAGGTAACTCTGGGCCAGAAAGCCAAATGCCGTACATTCCCTCTCTTACGTGGATTCGAGCTACAAATGTTTAGACTTCTGAGTTGGAGTAAAAATCAGTAGCAGAGGCCAATAAGCAAGAAAGCGGCTATAAGTGAGGGAGGAGAGGGGAAGACTTAAGGGGGTGGTATTGTATATATGTAAGTAGATGAAGAGATTACTGGGAGTTGAATGGCCTAAGTAAAGTCAGTGTCTATTATGGGGGAAACCAACTTGCTCTCTAATTAGACTGCAGGCCCACTAGACAGGAAGGACTACAAGCCTGGTATTGAAAATCTAATCAAAAGTCTATGATGGGAGGTCATGAACCCTAGGAGTGCAACACGTGCTGTTGTCTAGCTAAATGCATATATTATGCTCACCAAATTGCCTGGTAGGCATTTTCCTTAATGTTCATACCCATATATTAATGCTCCTCACACTTTTGGTTAGACAAGCTTCTCTTCTCAGATGGCAGTGACCTATGGGATGACTCAAAAGTCACTACAGTGCTGCAAAGTATCAGAGGAGTACTCAGCACTGAAATATCTCTATCACACCTTCCAAGCTCAGGGTCTGTTGCAGTCAGGTTCACATTGCTGGTAGAAACCACCCGACCAACAGCAGCTTGTAGGGAAAAAAAGAGGTTTATTTTGGCTTACAAGCTCGAGGAGGAAGCTCCATGATGGCAGGGAAAACAATGGCATGAGCAGAGGATGGACATCATCCCCTGGCCAACATAAGGTGGATCATAGCAACAGGACAGTGTGCCAAACACTGGCTTGGGAAAACTGGCTGTAACACCCATAAGCCCGCCCCCATACAGTTCCTCCAGGAGGCATTAATTCCCAAATCTCCATCAGGTGGAAACTAAGCATTCAGACCATCTAAGTTTATGGAGGAAACCTGAATCAAACCACAACCGGGTCCATTGCAGAAGAGGTGGTAGAAAGAATGTAAGCATCAAAAGGGCAGGACTCCTTCAGACACAAATGGCCTGGATATACATGACTTTGCAGTGCCTGGGACTACGTACACAAGTCCTTCATAATAGGAGGGAAAGATGATGGCATCAAAATAAAAGAGACTAATTGAGAGGAGGAGGGGAGAGGATGGAGAGCGGGTTTGTGAAGGGCAAAGTGGGAGAGGGGAGAAAATTATCATGCTTTATTGTCTGTATGGAAGCTGTCACTAAAATTTAAAAAATAAAAAAAAAAGAAATGGAAATCATGTCCGATCCAGTTACAGTCCTGGAACCTTGTCCCACAATCTAGGACATTACCTAGGTGGCCTGGCCTTTGGGGTCAACCCACTTGAATCTACAAACAAATCAGGTCTACCTGTATCACCAAGCACATTTTAATCGACTATAAAAAAGATTGTCTAGGGCTGGAGGGATGGCTTAGCAGTAAGGTGTTTGTCTGCAAAGCCAAAGAACCCAGGTTAGATTCCCCTGGATCCATGTAAGCCAGATGCACAAGGGGGAGCACGTGTCTGCAGTTCATTTACAGCGGCTGGAGCCCTGGCGCACCCATTCTCTCTCTCCCCCTTTCTCTCTGTCAAATAAATAAATATTTAAAAAAAGGTTGTCCGTGCTATTTCCACCTTTCTTTGCCCTTTAATCTCTGTCTGGACACACATAAGTCTGCTTTTTCCCTAGGGAAAGCACAGTTTCTTGACCTGGGTTAGTTTTTCTGCTTGCCTCTGCTTTATGATTTGGGGTGACTTCTCACTTTAATTACATGTCTGATTTTCACTGAGTCTACCATGTGTTTATTTCCTTTACACTCTAAACCTACTGTGTATTTCCTCTAAACTCTGGGTGACCATAATGTTCTTTACTACCCATTTCTCACTGCCTGGCACTCTCTCTCTCTCCCATTCTCAAACCATTACCACTTATTCTTAACTTTCTTCCATGAAGAGGTTCACGGTAGAGGCTGTGCCTTCTACACGGGTGCATCTCTCAACATAAGCTCCTAGGTTCTATCTTCCATGTACTTTGGGCTCTGCTCCCACCTCTTCCCAGGCCTCCATTTCTCTTGAATGAACCTCATGAACTGTGTTGTGCCTTTCACATGAGTGTGCATTTCCTATCTTCCATGTGCTTGTGACTCTGCTCCAGACTTTTCCTAGACCCCAATTTCCCTTAAATAAACCCCAAAATTTGTGATTTCTCCCTAAATAAACTAAATAATTCATAATTTAACTTCCTGAGGCTCGTTTTATCAATTCAAAATGGGATAAGGACCTGAAATTGGGGTTCGTAAGTTTGGGAGACTGCTCCTGAACTCCCAAATCCTGCATCAATTCTAGTAAGTTTACAGTAAGAGGGGAGGGTAGAGACATGAGAATTTCCCAGGAGCACACAAACGGGAGTAGTAAACAATGAATGAGAGACTTACTGCTTTAAATCAAGTGGAAGATGAGAACCGACTTGAAAGTTGCCCTCTGACTCCACATGTGTACTGTGGCATGCACACACCTGCACTCACATACATGTGTACACATATATTATAAAATAATCACTACTTTGTAAAGTCTTCAAAGTAAATTTTATTTATACATTTCTTTAAACAATAGTGAAATTTTTAAAAATTCTCCCAAATTTGACAATTTAGGGGCAGCAGTGGCAACCAGAGGTCTGGAAGAAAGCAAATACAACTAGACTGGTACTTGCTTAGCTCACTGAGCTAACACCAAGAAGCCAATTTACTCTATAATCCTAAGAGAATCTCATGGGTGGGGATGTTTGAAATGGCCCCTGAGAACTATTTAAATAAAGAAAATGTTGGGGGAAAAAGATTAGTATCCAAACCCTTTCAAAATGTCCATCTGAAAGGACCTGCACAGCTTGTACAGTGTTTGCATAAGAGAACCAGTGACCCCCCCCCCTGATTAAAACTCAGAGTCTCATGTGCAGTCTTTGAAAATAACCTTCCAAAATGTCCATCTGAAAGAACCTGCAAGGTTATACAGTGTTTGCACAAGAGAACCAGTGACCCCCCCTTGACTAACACTCAAATAGTGTCCAAGTACTTTAAATGACATTGGATTACTGACATTCTTCTCAAAGAAAACCAGTAAATCTGTTCTCATCCTAACAAAAGGACCTAATGATCCCTTTCTAAAACAAAAATATATTTTGCAAGGAAAACAACACTGTACAATTCACTGGTAAGTTTTTGAGATAGTAAGAAATGGGGCCAAAACAAGACACATTCAAAAGGGATGTTAACACAAGAACTGTGCTATACGTAAAGTGCATGAAAGGAAGCCTGCTCAGCTAAACGAAGTAGACAAAGGTCAGAAGTCAAGGGTCATTCACCAGAGCGGCAGCAGGCTCGAAAACCACACTGCAAATTCTGGCATCCACTGGCGGTATCAGCATGAGGACCTGTATGAAAACAAAAAAAACAGTATGTGAAAGGAGGAAATTTTTAGAAATCATATAAAAATGAATCTGCTTATTATGGACCTTTATAAAAATCTAGTTTTACTAACACTACATTTATATCACAGAAGCAAAATTTACAATGAGTATATTTTATAAATTCAGGCAAAAATTGCTATTAACAGTTTGACTTGATCTAACATAGCCTTCATGGTCAAAAGGTAATTTAAAGAAAGGAAAGAATGAAATTTTTGTCAACAGTCTATAAAATGAAAAGCCAATCTACAAACACCAGACTACCTGACTAATTCAACAACAAGTTCTTATATAATAAGAAAACCTTTCCTAGAAATATAACTAAGGCTAAAAAAGTCTATCTGACATAGATCAATTAAAGACTTCAATGATGGAACAACTACACTAATAAATACATTCAAATTTTCAAATACACACTATACACAGATCTGATGTATATGCCATATTCTCAATTAACATTTTTAGGCTCTCAAAACATGGCAGCATTATATAAAATTATTTTCTAAAACTGAATATAAAGTGATTAATTAAATAACATCTTAGACAATGAAAATTATGATTCACTTACACAGAATAATAAAGCATTTGTGGAATAAATAAAATTCACCCCAACCACATTATACCACCCCAACAATGGATGAAAAATCTATTATGGAACTTAGAATTTAAAAATAATGAATTTCATAGCATATGCTCAATACTTGAGTATTCTGAATGAAAAATAGTGTTCATAAAGGAAAGCAAATATAGAAAGGATTGTGTGCACTAGTGCATGCCTGCACAATACTATTTATGTACCCGACAGAAAAACCAAAACACTTGCAATTGTACCATGCCAGAACAAAATGAAATTTTAAAACTATGACTAAGGAAAATATCTAATGGATTATAACTGAAAAATCGCTGTACTGGATATCCAGCTTAATTCAGAAACACAGATTCAATCTGCATTGCTACTTTAAGTAGTTCTTCATTCTAAAAGTAGGCAACTGTGCTAATAAAGTACTTTTTAGCAACCGCAGACTACATGTATTCCAGAAAATTGATGCTTCCTTGTTTTCCCAAGATGGCATATACAAAAGAAAATGGAGAATTTCTTAGGATATAGTCACTGATGTATAATAGTCACACATTTCACTACCAAAATGACAAACTTATTTAAGAAAAACACTGAATTTGATACACATATGTGCAATTGCAATAGCTTGTGATTTCATTTATTTTCAATTATTTAATTGTAAAATTGACATGATATCTGGAATTCACTTCAAATTCAAAGGGGGGAAGGACAGCACATTTGGAATTGGGGAGTAGTATAAGTAAATAAAGTTGGTCCCAAATTCAGCATTGCTGCAGCTTATAATAGTATATTAATAGTATATATTTATATATTTTAAAATTAGATAGCTGTAAGTCCATTTTTAGTTACTTAATAAAATTTATTCTATTCTATTTTATTTTATTTTATTTATTTATTTATTTATTTTTATTTATTTATTTATTTTTGGTTTTTCGAGGTAGGGTCTCACTCTAGCCCAGGCTGACCTGGAATTCATTATGGAGTCTCAGGTTGGCCTCGAACTGACGCGATCCTCCTACCTCTGCCTCCCGAGTGCTAGGATTAAAGGCGTGCGCCACCACGCCCGGCTTAAAATTTATTCTATTTTAAATTAAAAGTTAAATACGGCAAATATTTAAAATTTATTAAAAAAATGTATAAAGCAGCATTTTTCTTATTTTCCCTTAAAATAGGACACCAAGTAAAGTAATCTTAACTGTTGGGTCAATATAAAATTTGTAACCCATATTCTCATTTATTAGAATATTAGAAATGCCCTGACAAGAAGGAATCCTAAGCTTTGAAAGTCTGCTCCCACTGCTAAGTCTTTGACCAGGTCTTTCCTTTGAATGTTATTTGCAACTTTATGTATTACCATACACCATCCAGCCTTACCATCTCCCTTCTTAGCTTATCTTCTGGAACCCTAAAAATGGTTACTGCTTTGCCAACCAGCTATCTGGTACCTTTCTCAAAGACCAAAGCCTGCCTCACTACCATCCTCTTGTTGTGACACTTAATCTGTGAAATGTCTAAACTGCCTATTTTTCACCAAAATGTATCCAATGTTTTGTTTGTATGTATCTAATTCCATTCTCAGAATTTTAAGAGAGAAGAAAATAGTTGGAGATATAAAAACTTTTAATTTTCCAAACTAAAATAACTTAAAATAATTCAAAATGCTTATACCCATACAAAACATACACAAACACACATGTTTTTTATTTATTTTAACAGTCAAGATCTTATTTAGCCCAGGCTGCCCACAAACTCCTAGGTTCAAGTAATCCTTATGTCTCAGCCTCCCAAGTGGATGGACTACGAATACATATAACCTGATCTGATTTACTGACAGAAAGGTAAAGAAGGAATATTAAACTGACTTCAACAGTGGTCAGGGCAAACACATAAGCAAAGGCTAGAAGCAAGTGAAGTATAAAACTGGTTTTTGAGGAGAAAATAGTAAAAGGGACCCTCAAAAGCAAGTGCTCCAAGGAAGACGCTTTCCTGGAGGCTCACGTCTAGCTGAAGACATAGGCCAGCATCCCCAGTCTCCACCCTGAGCACCTGGATCACTGTCCTCAAAGTCCAAGGCATGATGAGGAAAAGAGGAAAAATGATGTCTATAAAAATCTGTACAATAGACAAAACAGAAAGCTATCACAATTCTGTTGCCAACATCACTATATTCACCACAAAATAATAAATAAAATTCCTTCTTATACTGACATAAAATGTGTCACTTCCTTCAAATATGTACTGGAATACCTGAGTTCTATTGGGACTCTAAGTACATAAGGTATAGTACTATGATACTTTCAAGTGTAAGAAAATAGGATCTATAAAGACGCATAGATCCATAACCAATAACTAATATTAAATGCCTCAAAACTACATTACCATTGTAAGATCAATAACAGAGCAGTAATCAGTATCTGATTCTAATAATCCATAAAAGTATCCATCAAGGGATTACATGCAGCTGAAGGCCTAGAACAAAGTACAAATGAAGAAAACCAGTGTTTCACACTTAAATCTCATACTACAGAAAGCAAGGAGAGAACATATTCCAAAGCATGACAGTTATAAACATTAATAGTAAGATCCTAAAATTTAACACAAGAACTGCCAGAAAAGATAAAATTGGACAACAGTAGAAGTGAGGCAGAAGCAAAAATGACCAAAACACACTGTGTTGCTAAGTATCTCAAGTAGAAAGCTATATTTCAAGAGATTTTACTGCAACAATTTAAAGTACATTTTTGTTGATATATGTGAATTATCACTAGCAAATTTCTATCTTAATGTATGAGAGAGAAGTTAGTTATGATAATGAAAGCTAAATTATATTAAACAATTAAAAAGTAAACTTCTAGTAGCATGGAAGATCTTAAAGTCATCACAAAGAACAAATCTTTTAAGAAAGCATTCTAAATATCAGATGAAAAGCATTATAAAGGCAGCTTTTATTTCTCCAAATTTTGCTTATAAAATAATTTGATTTTCCTTGGTTTTAAGTATTATATATTACTCATGCTGTATGTCTGCACTTACCTTCACTTACCTTTAATTCCTCTATAACTTAAATTAGAAACATAAGAGAGCAAATCATCTGAGATTCTGTCATCTCCAGAACTATGAGCTAATCTACTTTAATTCCCAGATTATACATTCATTGAAATGTAAACCAGTACAAAAAGTTCATTTGCTGTCATTGTTCAAATGTTCTTCAGAGCTCTAAAGTGTCATTACAGTAAGCACTTCTTCAGTGATGATAAAGAGTCATGTCAATGCATTATAGCTAAGTAATCTTTTATATTCAAATCAAGTAACAATTAGAAATCATTCAAAAGGATCAGAATTTTTTCATCTTGTACCAGTGCTGAGTACAATGTCTTGCTCAAAGTAGTAATTCTACAGTTCATGATAATTTTGCCTCTCCAATAAATTGCAGAAAACAATTATTTTGCCTTTTCATTTAAAACTACTGCTTAGCAGCATCTACTTCTTTTAGCTATAATCTGGTGGTATGTCAATTTTATTTTAACAAAACACACTTAATTTTTTGTTTGTTTTTTGTTTTTCAAGGTAGGGTCTCACTCTAGCCTAGGCTGACATGGAATTCACTCTGTATTCTCAGGGTGGCCTCGAACTCATGGTGATCTTCCTACCTCTGCATCCTGAGTGCTGGGATTAAAAGTGTGTGCCACCACACCCGGCTTTATGTTAATTTTTTAAATATTCAAAGTACATGCTTCTAAACTATGTATTAGAACATATTGACTAATTTAACAAATAAGAGATCTCCTAAACATTCATTAAATAGGTCTTATACAAGTTGAGCTATTTTGAAAGATCCCAATAGTATCATCTTTAAAATCAAATACAATACTGACACTTTGTAAATTGTCCATACCTCTTTTTAAGAAAAAAAATTATAGCAGAGCATTGCTTTAAGAACTAGCTTTAAATACCGGGAGGCAGAAGGAGGAGGATTATAGTGAGTTCAAGGCCACCATAAGACTATATAGTGAATTTCAGGTCAGCCTGGGCTAGAGGGAAACCCTACCTCAAAATACTAAAAAGAACTAGCTTTAATTCTATAACACAAGTTCTAGGACAAGTCACCCTGTAAACTTTAAATTATTTTCACTTTTTGCAAAGCATGATTTACCAAGTTATTAAAAAAAAAAGTAGAGCCAGGAGTGGTGGCACATGCCTTTAATCCCAGCACTCAGGAGGCAGAAGTAAGAGGATCGCCATAAGTTCAAGGCCAGCCTGAGAATACATAGTGAATTCCAGGATATAAACAGATGAAGATGAAACAATGCTGAGGAACTAGAGAAATGGCTCAGCAATTAAAGGCACTTGCTTGAGAATAATACTGAGAAAATATAAGAGATCTTACGGATTTAACATTCATCTAAAACTTCTTAAGAAGTTTAAGATCACATAAACACAAAAAAAGTAGGCATATAATAAAAATTGAACTGAAGCCCCAACACCTCATCACCAGACATCTACAAATCCCAAAATAAGCGTAACAAATTAGATAATGAGATTCATTCCCAAGCATAGCCTTTAATAAATTATGTGCACAATTCAAAGACAATTCACATACTTTCTCATAAATATAAATAAATGCTTACTGATTCGTCTTGACAATACATTCTGCAAGCCTTAGGAAGTAAACTGAAACTACAATTATATAGGTCAACACTTAAAAGCAAAACAAAAACTCCCTTGGAAACACTTTTATCCACAAAACTAAATGTTTCATTGTATCAACATACTGTGTTTTAAAAATAACTTCATTTTCATCATTCTTTGATTATACACTACCAACAAGACAGAAAAGATATGCTCCATTTTATGTTGACTTTATCAAGAACAAAGGAAGTCATCTCCTGCAAAGTAATGTACTTCCAGAAATTTTCTATCTCTTGATATTTAAAATCCAATTTCCAAGCAATGGCACATTTATAAACTTCTCTACATACTGGTATGTGAGTACTCTCTCTAGTCTTCCTGACTCCTGTCAGCTGCCAGACTTTCCTTCATATTAAATGAACTAGGCTTTCGAAGATAATAATTTATGGTATAGAAAGAGAGGAGCATAGTACAATCTGGTTCATCCCAATTATAGCTTACAGGAAGATGACTTTGTTTAATAATAACTAAGTACCTTTGTGTGCTTCTGAGAAACTCAGTCTCTACCAATGACTATCAAATGTCCAAATGAGCACCAAATGTAGTTTGAATGCACATGTTCAATGGGGTCACTGCAAGGCACGATAAACTTTAAAAAAAAAAAAAATGCAGTTTCAAGAAATACTTAAACTGACGATTTTTAAAGGTTCCAGAATCAATTTTCAGAACACTACAGGAATTTTCATCTCAGCCTTTTCACAATACTATACTGCTCTCATTCTTCAGTGAGACTGATCCTAGACCCAGGATTCCTGAGAAGTTCACATTACTAATGTTCTCTTCACCTATTACATTGGATGGAGTAGAGCTACAAGAAAAATGAGCCCATCATCCCTAAGAAATAATTGCATATGAACAGTCAGCACCTCTAAACTGTTAATGAGTATTATAGCACCACAGAAGAACTGCCAATATCTTAGGATTAACATTTCTATAACAAGATGTCATTTTTGAATGATTAAGTTCTTACATTCCTCAAACGTGGCAGAATAAATATGTGAAATATCCATTCTTCAAGAACTTACCTTTCAAGAAGTTAATTCATAAAAATGTGTAATATTTTAATTTTATAAAATTTAAAGAACTAAATCTGAAAATAAAACAATTTATGCATTTAGGAATCCAAAAAATATATAAACTATAAAAATCATTACAACTTCCAAAATTTTAAAGCTCAATTCCTTCAAAGTATCTCACTGCTAAAAGGCATTACCGTTAATGTTGTCACAGTAGTAAAAGTATTCATCATTTAGAGAGGGGCATGCTGAAACCAAATCCTGCAGACCTGCCCCAGTTACAGTGAGACAACCAGAGAGATTGAGGTGCTCCAAGTAAGGAAGCCCTCCTCCCAGAGTCAAAACCCTGCAAAAGAAATAATTTAGTAGTTAGAATATATGTTGACTATGAAAAGTATGAAGACCCCAATGGCTCACTAGATCACTATTTTACCTATCTTTCACTTTTGCAACAAGAAAATTTAAAATTTTTTCTAAAACCATGATATCTGACTTCATGCACAAACAGAGGTACATGTGACTCAAACATGTTCTACATTTTTCCTAATGAAAATCAAGAAGTACTTGACACTATTCCATTTTAAGAACATACAGTAACATTACAATAATTTAACTCTTACTGGAAGAAAATACTGAACCATGAAGCTATAATGATCCTTTTCTTCCCAGATGGTCTAAGAAAAGTAAAATTCATCAAGAATTTTTCAACCTAATTAACAGTTTTGTCATTTCTCAAATTTATGTTGCAGAAAGCAAATACAATTAACTAAAGACAAAAGAAACATGGAACTTTGAGGAAGGAGAAAACAGCTGAATAGAGTCAAAGAAGTGTTCACTATCTTTACAGGTATGTATGATATTTAACTGTTCACTTTCTTTAGGGCTCAAGAAGTTTAAACAAGTTAACAAAAGACAAGGTACAGAGGTGACAAAGGCCATGAATTTGGGCTTTAACCAAAGGGCAGTACAATACAATGAAAGAGGAATAACAAATAACTATTAAGAAAAAGCATTCTAGAAAGATCATTAAATCTCTTATCACATATGCCCAAGTATGCCAAGAACAGGACTAAAAAATAAAATGCCAAGTGAATAATGTACAAGTTCTGCCCTAAATCAAGATAAGAAACATAAATCATTAATAAAGCATATAATGGAAGAAAAGCTATAGAAACACGAACAAGCTATAGAAATGATACCAACGAGACTAGAAAGTGATGACTATTAAAGAGATAGTGTCCAAAGTTAAATAACAATCAAAACTACTACATATTCAAAGAACTTAGAGAAATCAATCAATAGAAATAGACCAATAAATAAAGATGATAGAAGTAGGAAACAATGACTTTGAGAACTCTTAGGAGTGATGTTGCAAGATACCCAACTAGATGTCCTTAACAAGAGGTCCCCCCACAAAAGGCAGCAAAAACAATGAATAAAAACTGTAATTTGATGTCAGTAATACAAGGAGAAAGGCCAGTACATGAAAGCAGAATGAGAAACCCAGTGGAGCACACAGGCCCATTCAAAGACAATGGGAGAAAACATCACCCAATCCCCAACCCATATCGAGGAGATACTTCTCCTGAAGGAAAAGGAAAGCAAGCCTTCACCACTCCCCCAGCATCCCGACCCCTGCTTGAACACTTAGTCATACAAGTTATTATGTCCAGCAGAGGAGTTATACTGTTTCCCTGGCCACAGCCCACACAGCTACTATGCAACATCATCTTGGAACTAGAGCAACTGCTTAATAATCTCTTCTCCAGAGGGAAGTAGTAATAGCACCCTTCCATCCCTAGGGCTTTTGTGATTACTTAGTCACCCCTATTTGGTGGCTCCCAGAGAATCAAAGCCCTGGCCACTATGTGTAGCCAAACCTCCTGTGCCAGAGATGAGGCAGTACCCTGCCTCCCAAGGAAATGCTGTCTTATCTGGCCACCTAAAGCAGGAAAATATTCCCAAGCCTGAACTGAAGTGACAGATTGACTTCTAGGAAAACTATACTTTGGCTGTCCACAGAAATCATACCCTACAATGCCTGAGCTAAAACAGCATCCTGGATTCCAAGGAATTAATTTCATGCCTAACAAATATATGAGGAGTTGAACAACCCAGGGCTAAGATGATAAGGTATCCTACATGCTAGGCAAATAGCACTGACTAGACTGTGAAACCCTACTCTTTCAAGCCAAACAAGTAGTGCTATAAAGTCACAACTGCTCAGATACTCACTCCCAAAGGAATATGGTCACTGAGGTACTTGCCCCCCAGACCCTAAGAATCAACTGGACTTTTGCTATTAAAAGGGTCCTTGCTGCCACTTACACCTGGCCTCACACTATCAGGTTCTACCATGTTGTTCGCAACCAGCGCAGCCATGATGCAGCCAGAGCTTTGTCCCTCACAGCTTAAGATGCCACTATGTACTGCCTGTCTGAGTTACTCAAAAATAAATGGCTAAGATTTGTGTGGAGCAGCAGTTCCTACAGAAAAATAATGATGATGATGATAATAATAATAATAATAACAACATCATCATAACTGATAAGAGAGCCAAATGCTTTGTGATGCTAGGGAGCCTCTGAAAAGCTTTAAAGTATGAGCAATGGGTCACCAAAGGTATGAAAAAATGAATAAATAACGAAGTGGTACAGATGGAAAAGACTGACTTAGGAGTAGTTATCCTTACAGAGTGTGCATTGTACATTTCTTCACTTCAAAAAGTATACTGGGGGATTATTGCTTCAACCCAGGGCTCTTCCACTCTTAGGTGAATGGAGAGGAGCCTGTGAAACCAGAAAGGCAGTTCCAGAGTCATGCAAGGCAGAAAGAGCACAACCCTGCTTCTCTTCTGGTGCTGCCAAGCCCATGGGAGGAGGGCGGTACATGGCGTCCCTGCAGCAGCATCCCAGGATGAGGAGGTAGATGGCTCATAGAGAATGTGTATCAGAGACAGCTAAGTAAGACAATGTCTGCCATCCAAGGTGCAGTACTAACGCTGTTCTTTGGACAGCCAACAATTGCCACAAAGCAATGGGATTTTTTTCATGATATATTAGAACTTGCTAACTTTTTAAAGTATCTCCTAAATTGCTGCATTCAGGACCAAGAAGCATGGAAGACAGTGAGCCTTCAGAGATGTTGCCACCCTCCATAAAAGGGTTTCAGTATATAATGCTATCTATCACTCAGGTGTCTTACAGACTTGGAAAAGCATCTGGAAGAACAGTAAAAATGGAAATTAAAGAGTTTGATCTTGACGTGGCAGCAAACACTTATAATCCTAGCACTGGAAAGGTGGAGGCAGGAGGACCTGGAGTTTAAAACCACCTGGGCTAAGTTCAAGGTCCATTTGGGCTACCTGACAACCTGACAAAAAGAAAGAAGGGAGAAAGGAATGGAGGAGAGAGACTGACTAAATGAATGCACCCTGCACAGGCAGCTGAATGAAAATAATACCAGTGCTGCCACCTCCCTGTGCCATTTGGTGGCCAGGGAGGCTATTGTATTGTGAAAGGGATGGGATGTGCCTACAAATTACCTTTTAAACATTTGTGTCTGTGCCCATAGATTACTGTGAACATCTGCCATGGAGGGAAACTTCTAATTTCAGTGAGCAGTGGTTACTTAGGGTGCTCCTAACATGACCAGATAGAGTGACTATTGCCAGTGACTATAGTTGCCCAATCTTCAGCCATAAATGTAGAAAAGAAATCACTGCTAAGGTTCAGGCAATATACTCATGTAAGAGATGAAGTGCTATATAATTACTTCTTCCTAAATGAAACAGTCCCACCTGGACTGAGGAAGCTCACAAGGTTCATGAAGCTCATGAAACTTACTAGAGTCAATAAACTCAGGCAACTTTACAAGATTCACAAGGCCCCTCTCCAATGTTATAGAAGCAATAAATAACTGCTGGGATAGGAGACTCTAGCAGACTGACAGTTGAGCAGGAAGCTCCTGTAATGTAGCTTTCATGACTCCAGGATGGGCTTTATCTGCCTTTGAACCACCTATACCCTGTTAACACCTCACCCATGTTCATGTAAGTAACCCCCATAAACTCATTGGTTTACCAAGGTAGACCTGGTGATTTGGTCTGCTGTCTATGTCTTGTGGTGAGTAAACATTTGTCCATATCAGCCAAAGTCACACTACACTACAATAAAGAATTAGAAAGAGAAGCTCAAACTAAACCCAAAACTAGGAAAAGGAAATAATAAAGCTAAAGCAAAAATAAACAAAATAGCGCTGGAGTGATGGCTCAACTGTTAGTGTACTTGCCCATAAAGCCTAACAACCAGAGTTCCATTCCCCAGCACCCACATAAAGCACAAAAGTGGTACATGAGGGCTGGAGAAATGCCTTAGTGTTTAAGCTGCTTGCCAGCAAAGCCAAAGGACCCAGGTTTGATTCCCCAGGACCCACGTAAGCCAGATGCACAAGGAAGCACATGCATCTGGAGTTCGTTTGCAGCCACTGGGAGCACTGGCGTGCCCATTCTCTCTCTCTCTCCCCCTATTTTTCTCAGATAAAGAAAAAAAAATTTTAATTAAAAAAATGTGGTACATGCATCTGAAGCTCATTTGCAGTGGCAAGAGGCTCTGCTGTACTATTCTCCCATTCCCTCTCCCTCTCTTTGCCAGGTGTATTGGCACACACCTTTAATCCCAGCATTCAGGAGGCAGAAGTAGGAGGATTGCTGTGTGTTCAAGACCTGCCTGAGACTACACAGTGAATTCTAGATCACCCTGTGCTAGAGCAAGACCCTACCTCAGAAAACCAAAACATCAAAAATAAATTAAAAAATAAAAATATAATGGAACTAAAAACCAACAAACTAAACTTGAGTCTTTGAGGTCAACAAAATTGACAAACATTCTAGAAAGCTTAAGAAAAAAAAAGAGAGAAAACACGAATTACCTGTTATGGTTTGAATGTGAAATGTCCTTCATAGGCTTGTTTATTTGAACCCCAGCTGGTAATACAGTTTTAGGAGGCTGGGGGACCTTTGGAACATGGGGCATAGCTAGCAGAAACAGCCCACTGGGGGCAAGTCTTGAGGGTTATAGCCTAACTCTTCTAGTCCTGTTCTTTTTGCTTCCTGCCTATCACCAAGATACGAGGAACCTGATCCACATGCTCCTGCCATGGAGTCCATCATGCCTTCTGTGGTGGTTTGATTCAGGTGTCCCCCATAAACTTAGGTGTTCTGGATGCTAGGTTCCTTAGCTGATGGCAATTGGAAATTGAAGCCTCCTGGAGATGGTGTATTGTTGGGGCAGGCTTATGGGTATTATAGCCGGTTTCCCCATGCCAGTGTTTGGCACACTCTCCTGTTGCTATGGTCGATCTTATGTTGGCCAGGGGGTGATGTCCACCCTCTGCTCATGCCATCATTTTCCCCTTCCATCGTGGATCTTCCCCCTCAAGCCTGTAAGCCAAAATAAACCTCTTTTTTCCCACAGGCTGATCTTGGTTGGGTGATTTCTACCAGCAATGCAAACCTGAATGCAACACCTTCCAAGCCATGATTATCTAAAAGTTCTGAAACTGTAAGGCAAAATAAAGCTGTCCTCTCTTAGGGTGTTCAGCCAACTATTTGACATATGAAAAGTAACTAATATAGTACCAAAGTAAAAAACTATAGTAGGTGTACTACTACCAAACTTACAAAACTGAAAAAAACTGACATTAGTATGAACAACTACCTAAATAAGATAATTTAGATAAAAATGGACAAATTCTTATAAACAAATCAAAATTAACTCAAGAAGAAACAATACTAGACTGGACCTTTCTTGATGAGACAAGAATGTTAAAATAGCAACCAAACATCTTTTTGTATATACTAAACTTTTAAATTTGCATTCTTCTATACATCACAATCAATCTGAAATGAATGAAATGAAACTTCATGTTGACACCAAAAATTAGACTGACTCAACACTGACAGATTTTGGTTAATCCTTCTGATTAAAAAAAAAAAAAAAACTGAACATAAAAGTGAAAGACCAAAATTTTTAATATGTCATTTAAGAAAAACAGTATCTTTATTTCCTACTTCCTAATATTCTGCAACCAATCACTCACCTGAGACCATGGTCTGTGACCTGATAACATCCAGACAGACTGAGGAACAAAAGTACACGTCCAGTCTCTTGATCAGATTTTTCACTCCCCAAATAAATTAAGTCTTTTCCGCTAGGCAATGTAGTCCTTAATGCTTTTGTACACACTGCAGAAGATCCTGGGAGTGTTGACAAAGTTCTGAGAGCAGTCCCTGTGCAGCAGAATGAATGAGCGCAATATGCAAAGGCTGGTGAAGCACAATGCTGCTGCCAGCAGACACTAGTCCTTAGTCCAACAATATCCTTACTGTAACAACCAGATGAGGAACAACCAAAGTTGGATGCTGTTTCCATGACACAGAGACTTTCTACATTTCTATGTCTCCATTCTACAGCATCTTCAATGTCAGCCAAATCTTCGGCATCTAACATCCACACATAAGGAGAAGTAAAACTTTCAGGAGCAACAGATTTAGTCCAGGTGTGCTCACTGTCTATTTCTCTGCCAACACTTCTGTTAGTTACATCACGTAAACAGGCATACTGCTTGGTAGGACGCATGGTAATGTCTTTATTTATCCATGTAGCTGAAGTACTCGTGCTTGCCGAAGTTTTCAAGAAGCCATTCTGATGAGGTGTCAGAATTCCAAGAGCTCTAGAAATTTTCTCTAGAGCCATATCTGTGATTTTTTCACATCCAGAAAGATCAAGATGCCGAAGGCTCTGGCAGCAACCAAGCCATGACCAACTAGAATTCAGAGGTAGCAAAACTATTACAGAATACTGTCATGCTTCTCAAACACATTAGACTACATGTATGTTCAGAGATGGGTATCAGAAAAAACTTAAACCTGATATAATCACTCAAACCTATATGTAATTTCTATTATAAGGGAATATTTTTAGAGGAAGGGATACAAACATATACTAGGAATAGTAACTGGGAACGAATAACATTGCTAACCTAACAGAAAGCTAGGATGAGACAGATATGGATGAGAGAGACTACGGTTTGTTGTTCTAAAAAAATAAGCAGCAGAGGAGAGTTAGAACACATATGAAAGAGAGTAACTAATCATTAATGAAGACACAAGAAATAAGCTCCAACCATCGGTAGTATCTAGAGAAGAATCTGCCTCCCTCTGAAATAGGAACCACCAAAATGGAAAAGAGGGGGTGATCTAGACCAACGGGAATATTAGTAGTATCAGGGAAAATATGCTGTGCAAAAAATATGGCTTGAAAAAAGTGGTAGTGAACCAGAAAATCCATGAAGCATTAAAAAGCACCTTTATCAAATTATACTTCGTGAATGAAACCTTAAAACCGTATAACATCAATTTGGATGGTTACAAAGCTACATTTATAAACCTATACAAGACAGTATATCATAAATGGCAAGATATGATATGGCAAGATCAACTGCCACCTATGGACAAGAGGTGAACACTTGGGAGTGTGCTATAAAATTATAGCTACACATGATAGTGATATGGCAGTAAAATATAACAGCATGAGTAAATAGATATTATGGAAGTGAGAAACTGGACAATAATTTTGATTCATGGTTAGAATTTATTACATCTAAATATTTAAACATAACTAAGCCGGGCATGGTGGTGCACACCTTTAATCACAGCACTTGGGAGGCAGAGGTAGGTGGATCGCCGTAAGTTCGAGGCCACCCTGAGACTACAATTCCAGGTCAGCCTGAGCTGGAGTGAGACCCTACCTCGAAAAACAAAAAAGAAGAAAAAACAAAACAAAAAACAGAACTAACCTGTCAAACGCAGAATCTGAAATGTCAGTCTGGGTAAGATCCAGATGCTCCAGGTTAGGACAAAGTTCTAACATCTGCCTAACCTAAAAAGGGGAAAAAGTCATTGTGAGGACCTATACACCTTTAGTTAGTAAGTCACAGAAAATAGTAAATAAAACCAGGAGTTCCCAAACCTATGTGCAGATTTTAAAAATCAAAAAGTATATCTATTCTGGGCTCATAATTCTAAGAATTGATTTTAATAGTTACGACAATTGAATCCAGAATTGAATATTTTTAAGGGATTCCCCAAGGAGATTCTGATGCAGGGAGTCATACTTTTATACAACACTAATTTCAATTTCTTGCCCATCTTGCCATGTATTACATATTATAAATGTTTAACCATACACAACTGGGCTTCACCATGTAACCTCTGTGAACTTAATGTTTAGCCTCTCCCAGTTTCAGTTACCTTCTCAGTAGCTTGGAGATATGAAACCCATGCTACAAAGACTACTGTAAGTGAAATTAAATGAAAGCTAGCAGTGTACCCTATCTATGTGAAGGTACTCAATTATCCTTTTTCCCTCATTTGAACTTGGGAATGAGAAAATCAAAGTTATATCATTGTGTTTTTTCTTATTACTCAAGCTACTGTTAATTTATACATACCATTTTACTGGAAACTGCAGAGCTGTATGCTAACACTAAGGTTTTTACAGAAGTACCAACATATGGCAAAACATTATGAATTAAGCCATGGAGTAAACGTTTTTCCATTTGTGCAATGCTGATAGCAGTGGAATTCTCTGAAGACTCTTCTGTAAAATGAATTCACACATTTCAGAACTTAATATACCAATTGGAACTAGGCTATTCATCAAATCATTAAACATGAACCATTCTATGCTATCCTTTCAGAAAGAATGCCAGTTTTATACAATGAAAACAGTTTTGAAAAGAATTATGAACACTGAAATAATAGAAAAAATACTTGAAGAGAATTATACACACACACACACTTAATGGAATAAATGATCCACAGTAAAATAGCACCAGTAAATGTATCTAAGTAAAACAAGACAGAGCTTGATTTGAAACAACTCAATCTTATTGGAAAGATCCTCAAGCAAAAGGTACCTTAGAATCATTAAACAGTTAACAATGTGCATGGCTTCTTCATTTCACTTAGTAACTTTGTATAACACAGATGTAAAAACAACCACAATGACAAAAATAAACTGCGCCCCCCCCCGCCCCGCCACACCCCTCTCCCACAGACTGATGAAGGTAGCAGGAGGGGCATACTGCTTTTATAACATGAGTGAGTGCCTGGGCTCAAGCCCAAGCACCATCAAAGAAAAGGGAAAAAAAGAATTCTACCAACTCCAATTTAAGACACTACGCTAAACGAAACTAATAATTTTATCTCCTTTTTCAGGATCCTATTGCTATCATGCTTATCTAAAGATCCAACCTGATAGCCGGACATGGTGGTGCACACCTTTAATCCCAGCACTTGGGAGGCAGAGGTAGGAAGACTGCCCTGAATTCAAGGCCATCCTAAGACTATACAGTGAATTCAAGGACAGCCTGGGCTATAGTGAGACCCTACCTGGAAAACAAAAAACAACAACAACGAAAACGATCCAACCTTATGTCTCTAAATATAAAACAGTTCAGCAAATTCAATTAAGGTAAACTTCTATAAAATACAACAGAATCCAACAGAAAAGAACAATGGATATTTTAACACTGCTTTCAAATATTTACAAATACCTTAAATTCTTTGTTTAGGCAGACATATAAATACATGATATAAATGAAATTACTTTAGCAAACCTTGCTTATTCCGTTTTAACTTCTAATCCATTCTTTTTTCTGTAGCCATCCCAATCATGTATTATTTACTATAAAAATATTTAACAAACATGCTCTTGCCTGCCACAGGTAAGGGCACATGATCAAATCTCACTGGAACAGGTCTCTTCCTTATAAACTTCCCACATATACAGATCTTCCACCAAATCAGCTTGCTTACTTTCTAAATATATCGAAATTTCTTCCTTTCAGTTTTACCAAGGGCAAGGCTATGTAATGTGTTAATTTTTGCACTGTTATCAACTTTAATATATTATCTAAGACAACATAAGAATTTGTTTCTTCCATGTTCCCAAATGCCATCTCTGCACTTCTACTGTAGTAGTCTCTATGTATCTTTAATTAAGAATTATGTATTCTAAATTCTCCCCTATTTCTGAGTTCTTTACAAGTTCACCATTAAACTCTCTCCCACACAGTACTTAATCGGGGGGAAAAAAATTTACTACATAATGAATTTTCATATATGAAACTTTTTGCTTTCCTGAAGTGCTGGGGCTTAATCCAAGGTCCATGCAGGTTACACAGCACTCTTACCACTAAGCTACATCAAAGCCCAGAATATTTCCTATACATTACTACTTAACTCTACAACAAGAGACCTGACAAATGAATAAACAATTAAGCAGGCTCATGTTTCCTTTCTTTCAGCGACAGATGATTCAATAAATGCTGATGAACTAATTAATCAAAATAGCCCTAAAAAATATATTAAACTTTATATATACATGTATGTGTATGTATGTATATATATATATACATATATATATACTAAACTATAAAGCACTATAATGAATATGTTGTCTATGTCCATATATAAAATATGCATTATCTGATTTTGTTATTTTAATATAAAAATGATACTATTTTTAAAACTTAAAAAAAATAGATTTTAAATTTATTATCCCTTCAAGATTTAAAAATAAGCTTAAAAGTGTCATGAGAAAACAAAAAACATGGAATATATAAAACATAAAATTAATAAGTTTTATCTAGAATGTCAGTTAAACACCATGTAATACATGTAATAATTTAAGTTTATTTTAAGTTATTTTATTAGATTAAGATATAATACATGTAATAATTTAAGTTATTTTAAGTTATTTTATTAGATTAAGAGACGGAAAGAAGCCAGGCGTGGCAGTACATGCCTTTAATCCCAGCACTCAGGAGGCAGAGGTAGGAGGATCGCCATGAGTTCGAGGCCACCCTGAGACTTCATAGTGAATTACAGGTCAACCTGAGCCAGAGTGAGACTCTACCTCAAAAAAATAAAAAAGAGAGAGAGAAAGAAGGAAAGATGGAGAAGTACAGAGAGCTCCTACCCATGAGAAGGCAGGAGGGGGTAAAGCCCACCTAGAGACCCAAAGTGAGGTCATTTATAGGTTCTGAATGGGGACTGAACTAAACAGCCACAGTTTTGGGGACTGAGCTTAACCCAAACATAAGGGAAAGATCAGGTTTAATCTTTCCAGGAATCTTAATTCTATGAAAAGGGAACTATTGCATAAAAAGTGACACAAGTTGTTTATGGAACTCCTTTAGGCAGCAAGAAATAAGGAGAAACTAGATCCTTCTTTGACCTCTAGCAAAGTGGGGGCTGCAAGGGCAGCTCAAGGACCATGTAAAAATTTTAATTCCAAACATGAAATACCGGATTCATCTATATCAGCATCTTCATCCCATTCCTGAAAAGCACGACTTTCATCTTTCCTATTTTTCACCCATTCCTCATCAGGCTCAGTATCAAGTTCTGTGGCAGGACCGCTATACCAGTCACCTGTCCAAGGAATAAAGAGGGAACAAAGTAAGATTAGATAGCCTACCATGACAAAAACTATTAGTGCTCTAATAATAATTGCTACAAAAACTATTTGAACCCCAGGCAATAGGCCAGCGATTTTTATAAATATTTGTAGCTAAAACATATTACATGTACATCACAAATTTCAATTTCAAAGACACCTAAAAGGGCCACCTATGAGTTCATCTGATAGTGCTAATTATTAAACAATTATATTCCAATCTTTCTGTCTAAAAGCAAATAAACAGAATTACAGAAACTTTCAGTCTTTTTTTTTTTTTCCTTCGAGATAGGGTCTCACTCTAGCTCGGGCTGACCTGGAATTCACTATGGAGTCTCAGGGTGGCCTCGAACTCATGGCGATCCTCCTACCTCTGCCTCCCGAATGCTGGGATTAAAGGCATGCACCACCATGCCCAGCGAAACTTCCAGTCTTTTATACATGTGCTGTGTGTACATTCTCTCAAGTTCCTCTTTTTATAATTTTATTTTTATTTATTTATTTGACAAAGAAAGAGGAAGGGATGGGGGAGGGGGTCACCAGGGCCTCCAGCCACTGCAGACAACTCCCTTGCGCATCTAGCTAACATGGGTCCTGGGGAATCGAACCTGGGTCCTTTGGCTTTGCAGGCAAACACCTTAACCGCTAAGCCATTCTTCCACTCCTGAAGTTTCTCTTTTTAATGTGTGTACATGTGTACATGTACAAGTGGGCTCACATTTTAATGAGCACTAGGGATCAAACTCAGGTCCTCGAGAGGCAAATACTTTACTGACAACTTCATCTGCCCAGCCACCATCATCATAATCTCCTATCTAAGAAAACTTCTGGAAGGCAACAAAGAAAGCAGGACTTTCTACTCTACTGAAGCAGCAATACAGAAGTAGGTACAAAAAGAAATAAAGGGAAAGACTAAGGTGCAATGAAATCATTAATTTATAGATCCTGAAAAATACACCACAACTAAACTACATGATCATGATGCAAGAGGCAACACAGAATCAATTTAGTAAATTCTTAAAATTGTATTTACTTTAGAGTTACTCAACCTAGATAACTGACATTTTAAGCGGGACAATTCTTTAACATGGAATGATGATTATAGGGTTCTTCTCAGCAACCTGGTCTCTACGCACTAGATGACAGTATAATGTATAAAAAGATGGGACAAGCAAAAACATCTCCAGGCATCTCAATGTATCCAACAGTGGTTCAAAAATACTTAAATAACTTTAACTAAATTTTTTACTTAAATATGTTGAAAACAGGGAAAAGCACATTTAAGATGTGACCACCTCTGGAACTTAGCACAGCATTATCACATTTGATGGCATTTGTACTAAATCATATCTAATAATGTACTTTTCTTATTTTATTGTGTGTGGGGGGCAAACCCATGCCACAGACCATGTGAAGGTCAGAAGACAATCTTGGATGTTAGTCCTCTCCTTTAGCTTGTTTGAGGCAAGGTCTCTTGCTCAGTTATGTCTCCCAGGCTAGCTGGTCCACATCTCTGGGAGAGGCTCCTGTCTACATCCCTTCTACCCTGAGGCATGCTGAGATTCCTACTAGCATATCCAGTTTTTGGTTGGGTTCTGAGAATCTGAACTCAGGTCCTCATGTTTGTGGGGCGGGCTTTTAATCCACTGAACCATCTTCCTGGCCCTGATATTTTTCTTAATTCTTAATTTAAAATAGCTGAACAAAAACTATGTTTGATATTTTCCTTGACTTTTTATTCAGTATTTTATTATCCTACAACAAATAAGAAATTAATAAGAAAAATTAATCCATACAAAAATAATAGTTCCAGTCATTTGAGTTATAAGTCTACCAAATAGTTCAAACAGCTTTAACCAAAACATTAAATATATAATAACACCTTATTTTATAACTGTATCAAGCAAGTTCTTCTAATCCCAGCACTTGGGAAAATAATGCAGAAGTAAGGAGAGTCAGAGGTCAGCCTGGGCAATCCTGTAAGACTATGTCTCAAAAAACAAGAGCTATATATCTTCTAAATAAATGGTTTTAAAGTAAAAATCAAAATTTAAATCAAAAACATTACCTAAAAAATACATTTTCCAGCCGGGCATGGTGGTGCATGCCTTTAATCCCAGCACTTGGGAGGCAGAGGTAGGAGGAGTTCAAGGCCACCCTGAGACTACATAGTGAATTCCAGGTCAGCCTGAGCTAGAGTGAGACCCTATCTCAAAAAAACAAAACAAAAAAATTCCATGTTAAAGTGACCCGTAATAAACTATAAAAAATTATCTGCATTTTGAGATTAGTATTTAAAAGAAATTATTTGAATTCAATAACATAAAAAAGTATCTTAAACTGGGCATGGTGGTGCACGACTTTAATCCCAGCACTCGGGATGCAAAGGTAGGAGGATCACCGAGAGTTCGAGGCCACCCTGAGATGACATAGTGAATTCCAGGTCAGCCTGAGCTAGAGTGAGACCCTACCTCGAAAAACCAAAAAAAAAAAAAAAGTGTATTAGTCACATATAGCCCATGAATGCATTGTATGAATATGAAACAAAATTTCCTTTGACTTCATATGTGAAAGTAACTTAGCACAGTGAAATTAATGCAAAATTGTGATCTAGAGAACAAGAGATTACTATCATACAAAGATATGCTAAAGACAAAAGTAGATATTATTTATCTTGAAGACATGACCAAAAGGTATCCTCAATGGTATCTCACATTTAAATTTAACAAAATTGATCCACGTTTTTAAAATAATCTAAATATTTAAAACAGTTCCGAAAAACATATTATGTTTATTCTTAAGCTTTTTGTAAAGTTTGAGGATACTTTATTAGATTAAGAAAAGAAAAGAGGAAGACGTACAGAGAGCTCCCTCCTATGACCCAAACTGGGGTTATTTATAGATTATAAATAGGGGCTGAGCTAACCAGCCATGTGAAAACATCCAAACAGTCAAATGTAGAAAGAAACAGTACAATAGATCCTACTGTACCCATTTCCCATGTTCAACAATTAGCAACATTTCACAAATATATTTTGTATTCTTTTTGTTCCTGTTACAAAGGAAATGGATGATATCATATAATTTATTTGCCAATACTTCAATAATTTTCTAAAAATATAACGAAAGAACACATTACCAGGTATAAAATCTTTGTTTAAACTCTAAGAGAATTTTCTTTCCCTAGGCTTACACATTAAAGCTGTTAGCATTCAGCTACACAAACATATTTGAAATATTTTTTAAGCAAAGTAAAAGTCCCATTTACCTACCTCTGGCCCAGTGAACAGGGTAAAGATGTTTCCACAATGATCCAGTTTTTGCCAGCTGAGACCATTTAGTGCTGACTTGACTACATCGACATAATTCTTGAGGATTAAGATAACTGAAAATTAACAGCATTACCTCAGGAGGAAGATGGGCTACACCTGTGGAGTGTACAGACACTTCTGCTTCTGGGGGGGGAAAAAAAAAACTTTTAGCAGTAAAGGCCATACAAGCAAAGGTAATAAGAAATTACAATCACATAAGTAGAAGCCACTGCCTGAAGTTAATTCCTTCCTGCTTGCAAGATGTGAAAAGGAAATAACACGTATTAGAGGTAACATGGGGATGTTTAAATATGTTAAGGACATGTAGAGCTAAACTACCATGACCCAGATCATACTTCATCAGTTGGAGCTACAATAGTGAACATTATTGTAAGACTTCCTCTTACAAAGGTATAATAAAAATTAAAAAAAAAAAAACCAATACTCACTTTGTAGCATAAGTAGCATCATTTGAAAAAGGAACCAAACAGGTTGCACGGCTTTAAATCAGTAAGTATAGAGTCAGTCAGATTATGAGATCTCAGGGGCGTTGTTAATGACACACACAAATCTCACCTTTTCTATTCATGCATTATGACTTTCTTGTGTTCACACTTTGATTTTCGCATTTCATGTAAGAGTCCTACGAAATCTAACTTCTTTAATCTACAAATGCTTTAACTCATTTAAACTATGGGTCAGCTTGGTGAACCTAACTATTTCTGATCCACTGATAAAAAAAAAAAAAAATCTCTTGTCAGTAAGTACTGTTGAAAATCACTGGCTACACAATTTCCTATGATCTATTACTTCAGTAGCAATTTGTTGAAAGAAAAATGAAAACGGGGTGTAAAGATAAATATGAGTTATCTACAAAGCACTTTGAAGACTGGTTATCTTGGTTATCTGACCTGTTCTCATGAACATCAAAATGCTGTGATCAAATACTTTAAAATGCCACTTTTAAAATACCAAATAGTTTAAATAAAAAGCTGTTTTAATTTGCTTTGAAGGAGTGGGAACCTTAAATGTAATAAGGGTGTACTAGGTGTGATGCTTTTAAAATCCTGTATTACAAGTGCAATTAAACAAGACATAACAGGTCTTAGTGTTAAATCTAAAACACAAGCTCAGAGTAAATCTTCCAAGATTCATGAGTTCAATCGTAGCTTGACTTATAAAATTTTTGTTTCAACATGAATCTTACTACTTTGTTAAATACCAGAAAGAATGAATTTCAAAAAATTATAGGAATGGTATTGCTGTTTCCAATCTAGAACAATCGTGCTCGCTTCGGCAGCACATATACTAACATTGGAACGATACAGAGAAGATTAGCATGGCCCCTGCGCAAGGATAACCAAATCTAGAACAATCATAAGAATTTTTACTAGCCTAAGGATACTAATTAACACTTTAAACACAAAGCTACTGAGATAAATAAGAATAAAACTAAGGAAGCAGTCTGTCAAGAAAAATAGGCAAGAATATTTTATTTGTAATACACAGAAAAGCTTTGGTTTGTTTTTCCTACTCACAATGCTAAATATTATTAGACACAAACCAAGAGAACTTAAATACAAAAGGATGAAAATAAAAGTACATACACTCCTCAACTTACATCACAATCATTCCATCCTAAGTTACATACATACAAGGACAAAAAAGTGCATTTAGTACACCTAACCTACCAAATAGTTTAATTCAGCAACTCACGCACTGCAGGGCACTCGCTGCTTCCCATGAGATCACACACTGACTAGGAACTGTAGCTCACTGCTGCTGCCCAGCACTGAGTTTCACACAGCACAGAACTAGGTCAAGATGCAAAATTTGAAGTACAGCATTTGAATTATTCTCATGCCATTATAACGTTGAAGAAGTCTAAGCTGAAATATGTTAAGTCAGGGACCACTTACAAACTTTTTTATGATTTTGAAAACTAATGAAAAAACACAAGATAAAAAGCAGCCACTGTGGTCAGTGGAGCTCAGAAAGTTGCATTATACTACAAAAATGCTATAAATATGGCCATTCTCAATTCTGATTGGTCAAAGTAGTAATTACTGAGTATAAATACATTTGCTCGAAAACACTATACTACATGTGACTCAAGTATGTAAAATGTTAGATTATAATAATCACTAAATTCTAAAATCAACTATCTTCAATTATATTTACATGTTAAAAATAAATGGCTTTAACCAACCATGGTACAAGTTAACTTACTTATTCAAACAAATTCATAACAAATGTCAATGGCACTAAACTAACAAATTGTTCTTTATCAAAATATGTGGGTCTCCCTATTGCTGAAGACTCCACATACTTGGGCTACAGGACCACTGAGAAATCCTGCGGGAACAGAGCTGATAACCTCCTTCATGTAGACCAGCTGACAGAAAGCTGGAAGAAGCCATCCTGCATGCAGTTCAATGGAAAAAAGAAAAAACACCAGTAAACATCCTCAACAGTGGACACTGCAAGCCTTATATTTGGCCAGCCAGGACAAAATGAGCCAACAGGTGCAATAGTGGCATGTCTGTCATGGTGGAAACCAAATGCCCTCTAATTGGGCTGGACGCCCACTCCATGGGAGGGAATACATCCCTCATACTGAAAACTTAAAACGGGTAGTCATGAGCCCTAGGAGTGTAACGTCTGCTGCTGTCTGACTAAATGCATATACTATGCTTATCAAACTGCCCAGTAAGCACTTCTCTTAATATTTATACCCTTATATTAACTATACTCTCACTTTTGGTAGAGAATCTTCTCTTTTCAGATGGCAATGACCTTGGGATGACTCAGAAGGCATCATATATATATGGGTCTCACCTGTATCTGATTTCTCATCCACTGAATATTTGAAAAACTTCTGCCGTTCTTCAGCTTGATTCCACAGGCTCAGCCCTCTAAGGAGTTCAGCAGTATCCTGAGAGCAATGTTGGGCAATCACTTTCTTTTTGATATCTTTAAGTTCTTCATAAGTAAAATATTCCATTAACATGGGCTGAAAAACCTTAAGTTAAAAAAATATTCATAAGGAAAGATTTTAATTAGTTTTATTTTACTCTACATTTACTGGGTCTAGTGTTAGAACATATGTTTCAAAGAGATTTAAAAAATTAGTTATTATCATTAAGCTAATTTATCCAAAAACGTAAAGACTGCCCAAAGGATCATTTTCCTGTGACTTCTCTAGCTAATGAGACAGGCCTGTAAACAACTGTATAGCAACTAGATAAGAAACTTGACCTACTTTGAAGATGTTAAATACTTTCAGACAGTTAGCTCCCTCAGAACCACAATTCTACTGAGATATTTAAATATTCAACACTGATTCTATTTAGTACAGTGGTTCCTATGAAACTTATCAATGGAAATTTCTTCTGTGAAACAAAGAAGCTCACAAAAGGCAGTGCTAACAAGGGGCCCTACCTCAAACCAGCTGGAAGGCTAAGACCAGCACCCAAGGTCATCTTTTATTTGACACACACATGCACCAGGGCTTGTGTAACCTGCACAAAAGAAATTCTGCTCTAATAACCCAAACTTCAGTACTACCTGACTGCATATTACAACTCAAAAAAAAAAAAAGAAAAAAAAAAGAAAAACTTATGAAATGCCCTAAAACATCAGTGTGAAAAAACACCTGATTGAATTCTTCTATAAAGAGTTTAGGAAGTAGGTTGTAATTTTTTTTGGTTTGTCAGTGGTGTGTTAAGAGTTTGTGACTGGAGATGTGTACAGCCTGTTGTGAGCACACTGCTGAAGCCACAGAAAGATGTTATCTATCCTCCTCTTCAACCTTATTTCACTGAGATAGGGTGTCCTAATAAATCTGAGCTCCCTTTTTGTCAGTTAGACTGGCTGACCAGGGAACCAGCTACTCTGTCTCTGCCACTTCAGCTTTAGGGTTATAGTCATGTGCAGCCATGACTGGCTTTTTACGTGGGTGCTTGGTATTGAGCTCAGGTCCTCATACTTATGTGACAAGCGCTCTTACCTACTATGCCATCTCCCTAGGTAAGTTTTATTTTTTTAATTAAGAATTTGATTATAAGGTAAAACTACAGTTAGGAATCACTGTAATAACTGACTTACAGGCAAAAAAGTATTCTACTCTCATAGAACACTTTTTGTAGGTTACCCTCTTATGCTCCCATGTTAGTGAAAACAAGAGTTTAGCCCATCCATTTTATGATATGCTAATACATGTACATTTATGCATATAAGTGACAAATTTAAGAATCACTATTCAAGTATAGTAGTGACAAAAATGTTAAAAATTCTTTAAGTTTAACACACAGAAAATATTTAAAGATAAAAGCAGACATATCAAATGGGCATATTTTTTAGGTATTATTTTGAGGTACCTAAGGTAAAATTTTTTAATTTGATAAATCTAAATCATAATGAGGAAAGACCATGCCTACCTCTTCTTCCTCTTTCATGTGAGGGAGAAAATCTCTTGTAAAAGCCTCCAATCTCTCTTTCAGCTGTTTTGCATAATTTAACTGTTCATATTCATTCTGGAAGCAAAAAATAGTAAATCTTTATGAACATTTTGTTTCATTATATTGTGCCTGATCCCAGAAAGTCAACTGTTTAGTCAGTTTAAAAATTCAATAAGAAACTTCATAATAAAACAAACAACAAACACTGTACTCTTATCATAAAAGATGTACTCTGGGCTGGGGTACAGTTCAGTGGTACATAACTTGCTAACATCCCAGTCTCTAGCACTGCGCCCCCACCAAGTGCTTAAGCTTTGATTATTTTAGTAATGTGATCCTGTTTTAAGTAATTAAAGGTCTAAAAATAACAAGTATATGCTAAAAACTTTTGTTGACTTGATTTCTAATTTACATTATCACTGTGTCAGTTTTCTCTGTCTCTGAACAGTTCTTAAGAACTGGGTGTGTTAGCATACTCCTTTAATCCCAGCACTTGGGAGGCCAAGGTAGAGGTAGGAGGACTGCTGTGAGCTCAAGGCCATCCTGAGACAACAGAATGAATTCTAGCTCAGCCTGGGCTACAGAAAGAACCTACCTTGAAAAACAAAAACAAAAAAATCTACTGAACTAGATCATGACAGAATCTGCTTAAGGGATACAGCATATAACCTAATCTCATCAAGCAAATTCTCCACTAAAAGATTCATATTATTATCTTCATAGGTCACATGCATTAATATCAACACTTTGTTTGTTTATTTTTTTCAAGGTATGGTGTTGCTCTAGTAAAGGCTAACCTGGAATTCACTATGTAGTCTCAGGGTGGCTTTGAACTCATGGCAATCCATCTACCTCTGCCTCCCTAGTGCTGGGATTAAAGGTGTGTGCCACCATGCCCAGATAGTATCAACACTTCTAAAACCAAGGGACTCACTTCATTTTGAAGTAAATCATTTCAGTTTTGGACAACTCAACAGCTGAACAGATCTTCCTCATATGAACCAAAATCATATTTTCTATAACTTATCTCTTCTACTTTTCTCCTCCCAATTTAAAAATATGAAACGCTTACAAAATAATGAAGTCTTTAATTATGGGATTGTTTTATCACTGTTGCATCCTGTCTCCAGATTTTTCTTGAACTAATGTATTCAGTGGCTTCCCAATATTCAGTTCGATACTGAACTTTCTTGGGATTTAAGTACATCCACATGGCTTCCAATTGCACTTGTAAACTAATACCAAATTTGTTTTCTAAGTAGCTGTTAGGGAAGCTCACATTCATGCTCTTTGGTGTTCCTTACCTTCTTTCTAAGTGCCTCTTTCTCCATGCTTAAAGTCTGTATTAAAGTATCTCTAATAAAACTCCAATTATGCTTGTAAAGAAAAAAGAACATTGATTTTTTTTCTATACTAGTTCGCTCATTGGCCCTTCAAATCCATCTATGCCTACTCTTCTGATTAATAAAAACATGCACTTGAATTATACAAGCAGTTCAAATCTAACACGTTCAGAATAGGCCTCCTTTCCTAATCATTCTGTGCATACTCTAGAAAGTCAGGTACAATTCTCCATTCATTTCTCTCTCTCTTCCTCTACATATTTGTACGATCACTGCATTCCATCAGTCTTACTTCCTACATAACTGCCAAGTATGTTCCTTCTCCTGTACTTCCTCTAGATATTACTTTGGTTCAGAACTCACTGACAGGTTAATAGATGAATACAATAGAAACAAGTACAAAGAAATGTTCAATAGAAAAGTCTTTCTTCCCTTCCCATTCAATACTCTAGCCTCTACCTATTGCACTAAGACCCCACTGGGCAGCTACTAAGTATTCTTCCAGAGACTTACATTGATACTTTCATTATAGTCTTACTGCTTGAGTCTTTTCTGTCCTTCCCATCCTCCTAACTGCTGGGTCACCTTTCTAGACCATGCTATTTTGACAGTTATAACTTACAATTATACTTCACTTAGCTGAAGGAAAATAAAATTTCAAGTCTCATAATACATAAATCTTATTTAAAAAATGTATACAGGGCTGCAGAAATGGCTTAGTGGTTAAGAAGCTTGCCAGCAAAGCCAAAGGACCCAGGTTCAATTCCCCAGTACCCACACAAAACCAGATGCACAAGGCGGCACATGCATCTGGAGTTAATTTGCAGTGGTTGGAGGCCCTGGTGTGCCTATTCTCTTCTCTAGTATGTGTGTGTGTGTATAAAATCTCAAATAAATAAATATTTTTAAAAATGCATATATACTAATTCACACTCAAAAATGCTTCTTATTTTACTTTATTTGTCAATATTATTTTTCTGGACAGGATCTCACTATGTATCCAAGTCTAGCTGACAAGTTAGAGTCTTCCTGCCTCTCTCTCCAAAGTGCTAGCAGACAAGTACCACCACACCTGTTCTTTTTATGTTATACAACTGAAATTATCTCTTTAACCACTGTTTCCTACAGTAAGAAAAATAAAACAGAAAATAAATAAAATAAACAATACAGCTGCCATTCAATTTTTGTTTCAGTGACAGGGATTGAAACCAAGGCCTTACACTAGGCAAAAACTCTGAGCCACACCCACAGCCTTCAATTTTAAAATTTATAAAATATGTGCATCCTAAATAGCAATTATACTATCAGTCACTAGTATTTCTAGTGTTTGCATTAATGGCCTTAAGAATTTAGCAACGGTTAATAGTAACACTTTCATGGTAATTAGAATTTCAACTTAAAAACAACTTTAAGCCTTGGTGATCAGTATTCATTATAAATTTTATTAAATACTAATAAAGAGACAACTGACAGACTCTCACCAAACCTAAGACAGACTACACTGAATCCTCAGCACAGTTTAGCAAGAATACTACTCAGAGTCTGCAAAAATCATTTACCCCTGGTATGTGATCAACTCAATATTCTAATCAAATTGCTCATCGAGCCACCAGCCCCAATGGCTTTCTGCCCTGGCCTCTCCTTCACCAAAAAACTAATAAGAATCTTGCTTATCTTGATTTTTTTCTCTTAAGAATTTTCTATGTACTGGCCCATTCCCTGCTTCCCAGCCATACATTCCTTCTTACTCCTGAATTTATACTTGAGTTATATCTTTCTTTCTTACTGTAGTCATCCTTTCTGCAGTCTTTCCAGCCTTAATAAATGAACAACTATTTTTCCTTAAAATAATGTCATTTACTGTAAATCACTAATAAAGTTTGCCAACGGCACAACAAAGGATGACACATACCCATTTTTGTAACTCACCTTAATATTCTTCAGCCCCTTTTCAAAGAGACTAAGCATCTCTGAGAGTTTATTGTCAGAATGTACATTATAAATGGTCCGGCTACGTTGTTGAAGCAAACCAATAATATATTCATTCTCAATCTGCTCGTGCATTTTGAACTCTTCGAAAGTAGCATACAAAGATTGTAGAAGAGCACGGAAATCGTTGTTATTGGAAAAGTTGGTTTTGGAAAGCTGAATAAAAATTTTAAGAAAAGCATAATAAATAGAAATACAAAACAATGTAACAATAAGATGTATTCAAATGCACTTCTAAGCTTTTGCACATACCATTATATTTTTCTTACATTGGCCTAGAGTACAACTAAAGAAGTCATAAAATGACAACTCAGAATGATATAATTGACAATTACATTGGAGCTTGGCATGGTGGTTTACACCTTTAATCCCAGCACTCAAAGGCTAGGTTAAACTTTGAGGCCAGCCTGAGCTACAGAGTGAGTTCCAGGTTAGCATGAGTAAGAGAGAGGCCCTATCTCAAAAAAAGAAAGGAAGGAAGGAAGGGAGGAAGGAAAAGAGAGGAGAATAAAAGAAAAGAAAAGAAAAGAAAAGAAAAGAAAAGAAAAGAAAAGAAAAGAAAAGAAAAGAAAAGAAAGCAAAGCTGGGAAACAAGGCAGAACCATATCCAAACGTAAGCCCACTCTCCAATATCAAGCTACCATCAATCATGGGCAACAAGAGGGCCTACACCTATTAAATTCTCTATAAAAAAAGTAAGGGTTATCTCATTTGTCCTGGTGCTAACTTACTCTCCGTTGGAGAATCTGCTTCTCTTTTTCAGATAGATGTAGATCCTAAGGAGAGAGCCACCCCATCATACCTCAAAAGAGTCCCTGCTGAAACTAAGAAAAATTGGCAAAACAAGCAAGGGTGCTGTTTTCCTGATGAACCAGATACCAGCACAAGGGGGAAGGCGATCAGCACAGAGAAAAATCAACTCCTACCAAATCAGAGAGCCAGAGCCTCAGAGGCCCCCAACACCTCATCACTGAAGCAGACCAAAAATGAACCCAACATGGCTCAGGGAAATTTTGCGGAAGAGGGGGCGGAAAGAATGTCAGAGCCACATGTTGGGTCATGATATGCAGAGACATTTAGCTTACCCATAACTGTGGGCTAACTCCACAATTCATGACCCGTATACCTCAACAAGGAGGGGCCAAGGAGAGGGGGTAGGTCACGGATGAGCCTAATAATGGTATTTGCTGAATACTAAACTAATTAACAAAAATAAAATCAACCACAAAAAAAAAAAAAGAAAAGAAAAGAGGATTAGCCATGAAGATGCTGGTTTGCATCCTCAAGGACTTGGGTGATACAGGAACATGAACAAGACACATACTTACTTTAAAGAAAACAAGATTAGCCCTGGTTCCCACCAACCCTAAAATTCCATTACTCAAATGTGTCATTAATAGGCAGGGATACCAGAGAGACATACAAAAGCATTGAAAGAGTTAGCTTAAGACAATGTAGAATGTGATTTTTTTTTTTTAATGAAGGGCAGGGAAGATGGGAGAATTGGTGTACCAGGGCCTCTAGCCACTGCAATCAAACTCCAGATGTGTTTGCCCCACTGAGTGCATGTGTGACACTGTGTGCATGTGTCACCTTGTGCCTCTGGCTTACATGAGTTCTAGGCAGTGGAACCTGGGTCCTTAGGCTTCACAGGCAAGCGCCTTAACAACTAAGCCATCTCTGCAGCCCCATGGTTTCTTTTCCCTTTGTGCAAGATATCCTGTATGTTATATACTACATATACAATTTAAAATATTGGGCTGGAGGGATGGCCTAGCAATTAAGGCACTTGCCTGTGAAGCCTGAGGACCCAGGCTGAATTCTCCACCTCCCACATAAGCCAGATGCACATAGTGGCACATGCTTCTTGAGTTTGTTTGTAGCAGCTAGAAGCCCTGGCATGCCCATTCTCACTCTCGCTCTTTCTCTCTCTCTCCCTCTCTGTCTAATAAATAAATAAAAATCTTTTTAAAAATTTTCACTACAATTTGTTTTAATTTTAATATCAAAATGAAACTCATCTGTTCAGGAAAGAAATAAAAAATATTGAGCTATTAAAACATTACTAGATAATTTAACAGAGCTATACTGTTAAGAAAACTGATATAAATACTTGATAGCTTATATAAGAATCACTTATCTGAGTGGCAGGTATTACAATAGTACAATGCAGAAGCCTAATGCACTAGAACAAGGGAAAGTCAACCCATGTGAAGGACACAAATCAAAAAAAATATGCAGAAATAAAACATGATTTGTACATATTCTAGTATTCAACAGGAAAAAATGCTTATGCATATGTAAGCAATCCTTCATAATCTGTATTAATCTACTTTCTATTATATCAATTCCACTTTCAAAATTCATTTTTAAAGGGGAAAGAATTAAGTTAATATAACATGTAAGTAAATGAAATGGCAAATGCTACTAACACCATACTTTTTAGGTTTGCCTTCTGAAGCCTGGTCTAACACTGCTAAAATGGAGTTCAGTCTAGACTATCTTATAGACTTTTCACATCAAGAACCCATGTGAAGGACACAAATCAAAAAAATATGCAGAAATAAAACATGATTTGTACATATTCTAGTATTCAACAGGAAAAAATGCTTATGCATATGTAAGCAATCCTTCATAATCTGTATTAATCTACTTTCTATTATATCAATTCCACTTTCAAAATTCATTTTTAAAGGGGAAAGAATTAAGTTAATATAACATGTAAGTAAATGAAATGGCAAATGCTACTAACACCATACTTTTTAGGTTTGCCTTCTGAAGCCTGGTCTAACACTGCTAAAATGGAGTTCAGTCTAGACTATCTTATAGACTTTTCACATCAAGAATTGTGACCTGGTGACAAACCATTGAAAATGATGACATACAACTCCTAAAGAAAAACCAACCTACTCTATATAAAATTAAGTACACATCTGCAAATAGGACAATAAAGTAGCTGTGAGATCACTGAGAATCTACTACATAGAATTAAGTATGCATCTTCTGTGAAGAGCAGTGTGGACTAGCTGTAACATCACCAAGAATCTACTGCACATAGAATTAAGCATGCATCTTCTGTGTGGTGGTTTGATTCAGGTGTCACCTATAAACTTAGGAATTCTGAATGCTAGGTTCCCTCCTGATAGAGATTTAGGAATCAACCTTCTGGAGGCAGTGTATTGCTGGAGAGGGGCTTATGGGTATTATAGCCAGTTTCCCCTTGCCAGTGTTTGGCATACTTTCCTGTTGCTGTTGTCCACCTGATGTTGGTGACAAGATGATGTCCAGCCCCTGCTCATGCAATCATTTTCCCCTGCCATCATGGAACTTTCCCCTCAAGTGTGTAAACCAAAATAAACCTTTTTTTCCCCATAAGCTGCTCTTGGTTGGGTGTTTTCTGTCAGCAATGCAAATCTGACTGCAACAGTAAAGCTGGTACGAGGAGTAGGGACATTGTTGCTAGAAACCTGACTACTGTGTGGCTTTGGCATTTTGCAATTGCTTTGCAGGTGGAATGTGGATGAATTTGAAATCTTGGACTAAGAGACGCCTTGAAGTGCTATAAGTACAGCTTGATGGACTATTCCAGTCAGAATTGGAAGACCTGAATGCAGTAGGAACTATGGACTATGAGGTTTGGCTTGTGAAGGTGAGAAATGGCTTTGCCTGGACTGGGCTACAAGCAGGTTGTATGAGAGGCTTGCTGTTATGCCCATGTCCTGAGAATTTGTTCAGGGTTGCATTGTGTAGAAAGAGACTGGTATGAGCAGATAGATAGGCACAGAAAAAATGAAATCTTTGGGACAAAATTGTTGCCCATTCAGCTACAAATGAGAGATGACGACCATTGAGACTGGACCACCTGACCTGCACTGGGGCAAGAAGAATGTAGACTCGTTTGAAGGGGCCTGAATGTTCCAGGAGTGTCCGGTTCTCAAAGTTTGCTTTATTCCCTCTTGGAATAACAAACTGGCACCCCACCTGGTATTGAGGAGTATGAGAAATGCAGGAAAGACAGGGTCATTAAATTTGTAGCAGTCTTGGGTTCTAAAATGGCCATGGGCAGTGTGAAGCAGGTTTACTGGATGCCTGCATGGAGACCCGATAGAGACGTGAGGATGAACCATGAGTTGCAGTGTAGACCCAGTGGAGATGCCAGGACCACAAGACAGCTGCTAAGGAGAGCTGTTGGCCCCCAATGAAGTTTTGCAGAACTGTAAGTAGACTAGCTGGAGTGGCAGAACTGGAACTCCAGAGACTTGTTGCTGGTTAGAATCATCAGACTTGGGAGACTTGTCACTGGTTCGAGTTGTTGGACTAGGATATACAGAGTTTGATGTTTGCCCTATTTAAATCTTGTATTGGCTGAGTATTTCTTGGCTATACTCAATGCCATCTTTTGCAGTCTGAATGTTTATTCTGCGCCATTATGGGTTTTTTTTTCTTTTTTCTTTTTGGTATTATGGTTCAGTTAAAAGATCTCAGGCTATAGGAATGTTTGAACATCATTAGGACTGATAAGAACCATGGGGGGGGGTGGCTGGAGAGATGGTTTAGCAGTTACGCTGTTTGCCTGCAAAGCCAAAGGACCCCAGTTCAATTCTCCAGGACCCACATAAGCCAGATGTACAAGGGAGCACATACATCTGGAGTTCGTTTGCAGTGGTTGGAGGCCCTGGTGCATCCATTCTCTCTCTCTTTGTACCTCTTTCTCTCTCAAGTAAATAAATAAATAAATATTTTAAACAAACCTATGAAGACTTTTAAAGTTGGACTGAATGCATTGCATTTTACATCATAGATGGCTATCAGTTTATGGGGGCCAGTGGTGGAATGTGATGGTTTGATTCAGTTGTCCCCCATAAACATAGGTGTTCTGAATGCTAGGTTCCCACCTGATGGAGATTTGGGAATTAATGCCTCCTGGAGGTAGTGTATTGCTAGAGGCAGGATTATTGGTATTATTATAGCCAGTTTCCCCTTGCCAGTGTTTGGCACACTTTCCTGTTGCTATTGTCTATCTGATGTTGGCCAGGAGGTGATGTCCACCCTCTGTTCATGCCATCATTTTCCCTGCCATCATGAAGCTTTCCCCTCGAGTCAGTAAGCCAAAATAAATTCTTTTTTCCCACAAGCTGCTCTTGATCATGTGTTTTCTGCCAGCAATGTGAACCTGACTGCAACACTATGCATCTTCTGAGAACAGCAGTATGGACTAGCTGTAAGATCACTGAGAATCTACTACACAGAATTAAGTATGCATCTTCTGTGAACAGCAGTGTGGACTAGCTGTAAGATCACTGAGAATCTACTACACAGAATTAAGTATGCATCTTTTGTGAAAAGCAGTGTAGACTAGCTGTAGGATCACTGAGAATCTACTCCATATAGAATTAAGTGTGCATCTTCTGTAAGAGCAGTGTGGACTAGCTGTAAGAACATTCATAATCAATACTAACATCAGATTTCCTAAACCAGATCCATTTCTACCAATATTTTACCTGGGTAAGTTACCTTTTCTCTCAATGTCTTTATTATTATTATTATTATTATTGGTGCTAAATGGGAAGAAAATACCTGTACTTCATTGGGTGTATGATATCAGGGTTAGCTAGCATCTTTTTCAAAGTTGAATTTTGTTTTATAAATTCATGCACCTTTTCATCTGTTCAAATATTCTCTGACCAACTATGATGGGCCAGGCACGTTTCCTGATCACTTGGATTCATGGTAAGCACAAAGAAAACCTCAGCCTTTATGGAATCTACATTCTAATGCAAAGAATACGGAAAGGAGTAACCCACAATTCATGAGTACATAATCTAGAACACAGTCTGGCAACTTTTTGTGCAAAGAGTTGGACCATAAATCTTTGAATTTTCAAGGATGTAAGTCTGCAAACTACTTGACTCAGCAGCTACAGCACAAAAGTAGTTACAGAGCTGGGCGTGGTAGTGCACGCCTTTAATCCCAGCACTCGGTATGCAGAGATAGGAGGATTGCCGTGAGTTCAAAGCTACCCTGAGACTCCATAGTGAATTCTAGGAGAGCCTGAACTAGAGTGAGACCCTACCTGGAAAAACCAAAAAAAAAAAAAAAAGAAAGAAAGAAAAACTAGTTACAGGCAACATGTAAACAAATGATTGTGGCTGTACTTCCATACAACTTTGCATTTAAAAACATTGAAATTAAAATTTTCATATAATTTTTATGTCCCACGTATCCTTTTCCCCACAAACAATGTAACAATGTACAAATAACTTAGCTCTTGAGCCAGACAAAAACAGTGTGCAGGGCAAATCTCATGAAACTCATACTGTGTATTTAAGGATGTTCAGAAATGTGATACCAGATTACAGCAAACCTCATCAGTGACTACTAGTTGCAAATACTACCATGGTGAATCATTTTCCTTAAATGGGGAAAAAAATAAAACAAACAAAAATATCTTTAAAAGTCCTAGTACAGGGACTGGGGATATAACTCAGTGGTAGAGCACCTGCCTAGCAAGCACAAGGCCCTGAGTTTATCCCCAGCATCATCAAGGAGGGAAAGGAAAGTCATAGTACAAATATGACGTAAATCAAACTAACAATCCCAACTGTTTTTTATTTTTTTTTTTTTTTTTTATTTTTTTTTTTTTTGGTTTTTCAAGGTAGGGTCTCACTCTAGCCCAGGCTGACCTGGAATTCACTCTGTATTCTCGGGGTGGCCTCGAACTCATGGCAACCCTCCTACCTCTGCCTCCCGAGTGCTGGGATTAGAGGTGTGTGCCACCACACCCAGCGACCAAACTTTTACAGTACCATGAAAGTAAAAAAAAAAAAAATACAATACACTCACATGAGTTCAGAAACATAACATTTTAAGAAAAATGCAGGAAATTTTTTGTAACTTTCTCACTGGAAATTCTTTTAGATTTAAAGTAAAGACCTGTTTCATATTACCAACTGAGAAGCAAGTTAGCTACATAAACACTACAGAGTCAAATCCTGCAGTGTGGTCAAAGTAATGAAACTGGAGCCAGATCAGTATCACTAGTTAACTCTGCCATCAAGTCACTAACTATCACTACACCTCAGTTTCTGTATCTGATGAACAGTGTTAATACCATTAACTACTTGTGGTGGTTTGAATGCAAATGTATGTTCCCCATAGCCTCAGTAATTTTTGATTAGGGTTAAGTTTCTTACTTAAGTCTCTGGCAGCCTGCTGGAGGAGGTGTTACTGGGGAAAGATCTTTCAGTTCCACCTTAAAAGTGTGTAAAGAGCCAGTTTGAGCTCTGGCTGTTCATGTTTGCTGGCTGTTGGTGGTGTCTCTCTCTGCTAACGTTGTATAGAAGTGAGTCAGCTTCTTCTGCCCTGATGAAACTTCCCCTGAATCTATAAGCCTAAAATAAACCCTGTCCTACAATAAACTGCTTCTGATAGGGTGTTTGTCACAGCACCGAGAAAGAAAGAAGTTGCAACACTACTGCATAGGCTCTGGTGAGGATTTAATGTTAATAGATTTAAAGAGCACAGAATATAACATTTATTTCCCCTATTTATGCTTTTACGTTACTATTTTTATATTTAACCAAAAATAAAACCATTACGAAAGTAGTATGGGAATTTCTCGAAAAAATATTAAAAATTATTTATCAACCCTATTCTAGGTATATGTCCAAAGAAAACAAAATCAATATTTCAAAATAACTATTTACAGGTCCACATCCATCTGTATACTAGATGCTATAGTTGTTGCAGTCAGCTTCACATTGCTGGCAGAAATCAGCTGAGTAACAGCAGCTTCTGGGGGGAAAAAAAGGTTTATTTGGGGGCTGGAGGAATGGCTTAGCAGTTAAGGCATTTGCCTGCAAAGCCAAAGGACCCAGGTTTGATTACCCAGGACCCATGTTAGCCAGATGCACAAGGGGTTGCATGCATCTAGAGTTTGTTTGCAGAGGCTGGAGGCCCTGGCATACCCATTCTTTCTCTCTCTCTTTCTTTGTCAAATAAATAAATAAATAAATAAAAGCATTTTTTAAAAGTTTATTTTGGCTTACAGACTTGAGGGGTAGCTCCATGATGGCAGGGGAAAATGATGGAATGAGCAGAAAGTAGACAATAACTGTAGGGGAATATGCCAAACACTGGCAAGGGAAAACTGACTATAATACCCATAAGCCTGCCCCCAACAAGACACAGCCTCCAGGTGGCTTTAATTTCCAATTGCCATCAGCTGGGGAGATTAGCATTCAGAGTACCCAAGTTTATGGGGACACCTGAATCAAACCACCACGGTAGTGTTCACAATAGACAAGTTATAGAAACAACTCTGTAATACAGTCTGGTGGATAAGAAAAATGTATTACATATACAGACACCCAGAGAGGGGCTTATTATCAAGCCAATAAAAAGAAGGAAATTCTGGGCTGGAGAGATGGCTTAGTGGTTAAGGCATTGCCTGCAAAGCCAAAGGATCCCAGTTCAACTCTCCAGGCCCCACATAAGCCAGATACACAAGGGGTGCACACATCTGGAGTTCGTTTGCAGTGGCTAGAGGCCCTGGCACACCTATTCTCTGTCTCTGTCTCTCTCTCTCTCTCAAATAAATAAAATATATTTAAAAAAAAATAAGGGTGAACCTGGAGCACGTTAGGCTAAATGAAATAAATATGGTCTCATTTATAGGTATATCTTTTTAAAAATATTTTTCTTTATTTACTTGTGAGACAGAGAGAAAAAGAGGTCCATAGAGAGAGAATGGGCACAACAGGGCCTCTAGCCACTGCAAATGAACTCTAGATACATGTGCCACCTTGTGTATCTGGCTTACGTGGGTCCTGGGGAACTGACCCTGGATCCTTAAGCTTCTCAGCCAAGCGCCTTAACTGCTAAGCCATCTCTTCAGCCCTTACGAGTATAACTTTTAAAAATCAAGCTCATGAAAAAAGAATGATAACTGTCTAGTGTTGGAAGAAATATGGAGATGTTACCCAAAGACCACATGTTTTCACTTTTAAGTAAGGCTGGGTAATCTAATATGCAGCATGATGACAATGCACTCACCTGAGTTTAAAAAAAATTGTTATAAAATTGGGTGTAGGGCTGGGGAGATGGTTAAGCTCTTAAAGGTGCTTGCTTGCAAAGCCTAACCACCTGGGTTTGATTACCCAGTACCATAAAGCAAGATAAATGAAGTGGTGCATGCCTCTGGAGTTCATTTGCAGTAGAAGCCCTGGCTTGCCCTCCCCCCCCACACACACTCCCCCACCCCTCTCGCAAATAAGTAAAGAAATATATTCTTCAAAAACATGTACCAAAGGCCAGGGGTGGAGGCACACATCTTTAAGTCCAGCACTCAGGAGGCTGAGGTTCCAGCACTCAAGAGGCTGAGGTAAGAGGATCATTGTGAGGTTGATGGCCAGCCTAAGACTACATAGTAAATTCTAAGTCAGCCTGGGATACAGCAAGAATCTACCTCGAAAAGAAAAGAAAAAAAAAAGTGCAAATATGCATGGTGGCTCATAGCTCCTGCCTCCTTCCTTTAATATCCAAGCACTCAGAAGGCTGAGATAGGAGGATATGAGTATCAGACCACCGTGGGCTACAGAAATTATAGGTCCACCAGGGTTGAATAAGACTACTCAAAAAAAAAAAAAAAGAGTATTAACCCTAACAAAACTGTATACTTAAAATTTGCTAAGAAAATATATCATAAATGTCCTAATCCCTCCACTTCCCCATACACAATTATGGCAATGGATGTGTTGGTTAATTACATTTTGGTAGTTAAGTGCAAACTATATATGTGGATCATACCACAGTGTATCTTGAATATGTATAATTTTTGTCGATTACACTTCAATAAAGCTGAAAACAAAGATAAAAAGTCACATTTATAGGGTGGAGAGATAGCTTAATGGTTAAGGCACTTGACTACAAAGCATAAGGACCCAGGTTCAATTCTCCAGTACCCACATAAGCCAATTGCATAAGGTGTCACATGTGTCTGGAGTTTGTTTGCAGTGGCTAGAGGCCCTGGCGTGCCCATTCTCTCATGCACTCTCTCTGTCTCACAAATAAATAAATAAATAAATTTTTTAAAAAGTCATATTCTCGGGGGAGAAAAAAGTTTATACACTAGATGAAGAAGTTAAGATTTTCATTTGGGTTAAAATCCTCAGTATTTCTTGACTTGATTAATACATAAAGACAAGACCAAAGGAATAGTAAGGAAAAGAAGGAGAAAAAGAGGTCCTTATAATAGTACCCAAATCTAGGCTGGAAAGTTGACTCAGTGGTTAAAGGCACTAACTTGCAAAGCCTGCCAGCTCAAGTTCAATTCCCCTATACTCATGTAAAGGCAGATGCAAAAACTGGAACATGCATTTTGAGTTCATTTGCACAGGCAAGAGATCCTAGGGAATCCATACTGTCTTTCTCCCCCCCCCCCTTGTAGATAGCTGAAAAAAAAAAAAAAAAAAAAAAGATAGTAACTAAATTAATTTTTCTCCACATGAAAAGCACAAATGCTATTAACCTGACACCAAATGTTAGTGGATTTAGCAGTTAAAAGAAGTCATGCTGGGATTGCTCAGTAAGTAGAATGTGCATGTGCAAGGGCCTGGATTCAAACTCCTGTACCACAAACAAGGCAACATACATACATTTATAATTCTTTAAAAACTATTTTTCTCAATATTTTGTTTCCCTCTGTAAATATATTCAAACATCTAGACTTAATAAAGAAAAAAACATAAAACCTAGGTACTAGCATTTCTAGGCTATACTGAGGCATATAATGTGCTAGAGTCTATACTAGGTGTTTTAAAATATTACTAGAATGAAAATGTCATCTTTATTGTGTCTATGCAAAAACAGGCTCACAGAAATATTTTGGCCTAAATCAAAGAACTATGCAGGTGAGATTCAGCTTCTATGATTCTTGATACATGCTCTGTCTATAAGATGCAATGTTTGTTCCAGTCGTCAAGCCATCTTTTCAGACCCAAGACAATGAATCACTAGAAAAACACTTGCTGTAGACCAAAGGCCTCACTACAGGGGCAATTTTGCACCCAGGAAACAAAAGGGCAAGGTCATTAACTGAAGTATAACTGATACCTTGTACAGCCTAACAGCCAGGGATGGGGCTAAAAGATCCTACCTTGAGGACAGCCCCCACAAAGAATTAGCTGGCCCAAAATGTGCTTGAACTAAGCAATGCTGCTTGCCCAAGACAAGTGTTTTTTCAAATATTGTTTACCATAACATGGTACAAAAAATACTACAACAGAGTCACTTATATATCACAAACACAACAGATTTCAGAAAGCTCCTCTGTAACCTGGATGTATTTACATTTCCATGTTCTTTTAAATGCTGCTTTTGATATACAAAATCAATTTATGACCTACTGTGAATCAAAGGAAAAACAATGATCTACTATCTACCAATAGTATACTCTGGTGTCTATGAATCCAGCAAGAACCCATATAGACAAGGATACATATAATCAACAGAAAATAACATTAAGTAGTATAATATCTCCCATAGTAAAAAAAAAAAAAAAAAAAATTAACAGGCTTTCTGTCTCAGACACTGTACAAGCTAAAACTCAAGGTCCTAGCTTAATACTGACTCTCAAAAGGACTGCCATCTAGAAGCAGTAAGGTCAAAAACAAATATAAAAGCACATACAAGAATCCAAATATTACTACCCCAAGTAGGTTTTTTATTTTCTATTTGGTCAGACAATGCTTTCATTTAATCAAAGGAGATACACATTCAGTGAAGAAACTTTAGTATTATTTGACCAAATTTGCAGATTGGAAAAAAAAAAAAAAACACAACGACCTGTTGTGCATAAAGTCAGTAATGAGCAACTAGGTGAATAAGGCAAAAAGTAAAAAAGACTTCAGAGGGGGTAAAAGTCCTAAGATTAAAATGCAGGCTCTACTAATTACTAGTTGAATGAACTGGGTAAATTATTTAACCACTAAGACTGTTTCCTCACTTTTAAATGAGGGATAATACTTGTATTACAGGGCTATCTTGAGGATTAGAGAATTATGTCAGTATGTAGTAAGAATTCATTAAATTCCCCTTTCCTTTCTAACCCAGTTCTCAATTCAATATTTTCTCCATTAAAATCACTCTCCCAAATGCCAATGTTACAGGAATGTAGACAAATGAGAAAAACAAGGAAACCCGACCAGAAAGTTATATGCAAGTTTTTTTAAAGTCATCTATACAAATCATGTTGAGCTTCTTAGTTGTGGTTATAAAATGTCCTTTTCTGGTGTTTTTTTTTTTTTTTTTGAAACAAATGATAAAGAAGATGGCACTTTTAATATACCTGAAAAACTCAGGCATTTCCTAAGGCCTCCATCAATTCAAACTTTTATAAATGCTTTAGGTCTAAGTCTGAGAATCTCTCTAGTATCCTTCCAACAGCCACCTAACTTTGTTCTCAGAAATCCTTTCAAAGGGACTACTTGTACTGTTTCATATGGACTGGACCACATACTTCTCTTTGCTCCCATCATACTCTACTTAGACTTCCATATTAACACAGATGCTGTTACATCTGAAATTGTGAACTTCTCAACAGTGAACACAACTTATAAGTAAAAAACTCCATACTCATCTACAGAATTAGGTTTAGAAGACTGAAGGGCAAACCAAGAATCAGAAGGAAAATGAGAAAAGGGTATCATTCAATGCAAATTTTTACTAAATTCAGCCCAATTTGGAAGGTCTGTGAATTACCGAAAAAAAAAAAAATTCTCTGCACAGTTACAAAACAAATCAGAAATTAGAGTACTTTCACATGGAAAAGATTAAGCTAAGAATCTTGATGTGGACTTGGATTTCTATTGGGACCTACCACTAACTACCCTCAGCTTATCTCACCTAGGCCTACAAATCCCAGGCTGTAACACAGAAGTACTCCCTACTTATTCCTATCCAAAAGGCCTGTTGGTTGGGTAGCAAGGGTCAAGAAAAGCTTTTCCATAAGAACTTTTATAAAAGAAAACCTATAGTAAAATATTAAATTAAGGGCTGCAAGCCAAATGACCCAGGTTCTATTCCCCAGGACCCACATAAGCCAGATGCACAAGGTGACACATGTGTCTGGAGTTCATCTGCAGGGGCTGGAGGCCCTAGAATGCTCATTCGTATTCCTTCTCTCTCTCTCTCTCTCTCTCTCTCTCTCTCTCAAATAAATAAATAAAAAGAAAGTGTAAAAGAATTAAATTCAGTACGATAAAGCAATATTTAACATCACCTACAACAAAAAAATGGTTGCCAGAAAATTAGTGTAAGTACAGAAATTATCGGATGCTGCTTCAGAAACCGGCATTTTAAATATATTTCATTTAAAAAGTTCAATATTGGAAATAAAACTGACATCTTCACAGCTACAGGGTATTCAGAGTCAAAATTCGGAAGACATTGAAATGATACAGCTTGTAGCTTTTTAGTTTTGAGCATAACAACTAGTTCTTACTTTGAATAGGTTTACTGGAGGCTGTATATTTATTATCCTTAATCTATTGAGCCAAAAGATGGTGATGACAAATGCAAAAAAAAAGAAAGAAAATTTCTTAATTCTTTTAGAACCATTCAGCCATGACAAATATTTTCCCAGTCATACTCTTCCTGGGGCATTCTAATAGGGGAGAGTATTAATAAAGAAGAAATAATGATGAAAATTCCTATGGAATTTTTTTCTTTGCTAAATCACTTTTGGTCACAGTACAGAAAATTAAACTTTTAATCTTCTTGATAAATATATACAACAATCTCATTAATTAACATAATTAATTCCGAATTAGTGACAACACTTTTATGATGCTGGAAATCAATTAGTGGTAATTTTAATTTAGGCTATATCTAACTGAAAATGCTTTACTAATCTAATTAAGCAACAGGGAACATTTAATTACTGAAAAGAATCTTGTATGACTCAAGACTCAAGAAAGTAAGGCAGGGGGCTTCTTTTTCAAATTTGTTCAAATTTTCTCAATCACCACAGACAGACACAAAAATAATGAGTCACATGTGGTGGCACATACCTGTAATCCTGGCACATGGGATACAGAAGCAGGAAGGTCAGGACTTCAATGCCAGCCTTGGCAATAAATTCAAGACCAACCTGGGCTATGTAGGACACCGTCTCAAAAAACAAAAACAAGACACTGTCTTATAAAAACAAAAAAGACTTGTGATTAACTTCCTCAAATTTATTATAATTATAATAATAATAATTATTATTATTATTATTTTGGAGGTAGAGTCTCATTCTAGCCACGCTGACCTGAAATTCACTATATAGTCTCAGGGTGGTCTGGAACGCATTGCTATCCACCTATCACTGGGATTAACAGCATGTACCACCAAGCCTAGCTAACTTCCTCAGATTTATAAAATAAGGCTGGATAGTCTAGAATGTAACTAAATAAAATTGCAATTATTTGGGGAATCACAATTATCTGTAAATCATAGAAAAATACATGCATTGACAAAATTTTCTCTGTAACATCAGGATCTCTGGACCACTCATCCCATAAGAAACTGTAGAAAAGCTTGGGTTCCACTAGTCCTCACTAATTTTCCTTTTGATTTTTTAGAGAATTTTTAAAACTCAACTTCCTTTCTTGAGATTAAAAACTGCTGTCAGAAATAAGAAATTTCAAACAACAGAGAGATAAAAACAAGACAATCAACTGAAAACTGCAGGGACATAAACTTCTGTTCAACAGCTTATTCATTTTTTAAACTTCTTGGGTAAGTGGTAGTCTCCACAAGTTGCACACCACTCATCTGAGAGCTTTAAATTATACTTGATGGCTCAGTGCCACACTTAAGAGATTATGATTTCAGTGGGGGGGTTGGGGATCAAGACTTTGAACAAATAGCCTTTGAGGTAACTAATGAGCAACCACGTTCAGAACTAAACAGTCCTGATGTTTAAAACCACACCTGACTTGGAAAGATGTGTATGTAAATATGTGTATGCATAACTTCTATTTTCCAAAATGGAGGGAGAGAGAAGATGGTTGTGGGCCAGGGGTACAAAGATCTGAAACTTCAAATTGCTAAACTTCGGTGAGGAGCAGCACTGAATACTCTGGGAACCTTGCAACTGCCTCTGTGGGCTCTAAGAACCCTGAGTGCGCTGTTAGCAGTGGTGCTCCTTAATGTCTCATAATTTTTGAAAATTCACAAGTTTGTTTCTATGCTTAGGCTCGTGAACAAAAGCCCCTAAACTCTGTCCACAAAGTGCTTCTTCGGCTTACGCTGCAGCATCCATTAGGGGTCCAGAAAGCGTTCCGGAGGCAAACCAACTTTTCCTGAGGCCCCTTTCATTTCAGTCCACTTAAAAACATAAAATTCCAACAGAAGGACAGCTGTCTTGTAACAAAACCTACAACTGAGTAATACTCGGGTAAATAAAAGTGGCAAAAGGATAAGGATGCGTGACGAGTGCAGGTCCTCTGTGTTCTTAAAAACTGTCACCCAAAGTAGGCGGCAAAATCGGCAGGGGTGCTGGGAGGCCGCCAGAGGAGCAGGAGGCAGGAAGCCGGCGGAGGGGTCAGAAGGATGATGTCTGCAGACGACTCGGGAACCTCAGCGCCCTCCCGGAAGGCGGGCATGCAGGTGCCAGGGCAGAGCCCGGCGGGTACCCGAAGGCTGCCCCTCTCTCCCCAGGCGCCGCAGCAGGCCGCGGGCGCCCCTCCCTCCGCGCAGGCCCAGCCCCGGAGCAGCGGGACGCGCCGGGCCGGAGCCGCGGGACCCCGCGCGGCGTGGCAAGCGGCGGTGCGCCCGGCGGGTCGCTCACGGGCGGCGGACCCGGGGCTGGGGCACGGCGCCGCGCAGCGCAGCGCAGGCCGAGCCGCCCCGGGGGCCGGCCCGCTGCCCGGCGCCGACCGTGCCGCCCCCAGCGGGAGGCCCCGTGCTCCGTTACCTTCTCGCTGTAGCTCCCCACCAGCTGCTTCATCCGCCAGTGCGGGCCGGTGAAGACGTCCACCTCATCCGGGAAGGGCGCCATCTCCGCGGCCTCAACCTCGGCTGGAGCAGCCGCGGCCGCCGCCTCTCCATAGACACCCTCGCCGCGGGGCAGAGGCGGCGCGCCCCCCTGCGCATGCGCCCGCCCCGTCGGCGCGCGCGCCCCGCGCTGCTGAGACGCGAGGACGCGCGGGCCGCCACCATGCGGTGCCCGAGCCCACGTGACCTGCGCGCGCCTCCCGCCGCCACGCTGGTTGCGTACCCTCTTCGTGTGCCCTAGCCCGGAACTGGTGGTCTCTCCTCTTATTATCTTATTATCTTATTATCTGGGGAGAGGGCGTGTTATTCGGGCTGTCCAGGGCGCCTCTGCGCTTGCCACGCCGCCTGTGGCCTTGAGGCCGAGGTCGGGTCGGACCGCAGCTAGGCCTGGGGCTCGGATTGGGGCTCCTGGCAGCCACAGCCGCCCAGGCCTGCGGTGCTCCGACGGGGCCGGGGCCTCCGCGGCCTCCCCCAGCGGGGGCCGGGCAGGGCAGAGCCAGCCGCACGCTCGCACGCAGGCGTAGAAGGCAGTGCTCCCGGCCTCAGCACGAATCCCGCCATTTTAAGCCGACGCCCAGAAAGGGACTTAAATGCTAGTAACTGCCTGGAAGCGAAGGCCAGTGAGCCTCGTCCCCACAGGTCACCTGCCCTCCCTTGCCTTCCCTTCTCCGTTGGCCTTGATGCTTTTGGCTCCAGGACTGTTGGAGAGATGGGAGCAGAGAGCAAGGCTGAAGCCTGTGCAGGGATCTGTGTTATTCTCTCAAGGCCCATAAACTCCCAGAGGGCAAGTTCCTTTGTATCTGTTCTCCATCACAATTTCGTGGGCGGGGGAGGGGGGATGTCAGGTCGTCAACAAATGGAGCAGAAAGGGTGAGAAGGAACCTTACCCTGGAGTGTATCTGTTTAATTCTCATCTTACCGTGTGACGTTTATTGACAGGAAATGTGAGACCGTTAAAAACACTCTGGAGATGAAAAATAAGTCCCTAGTTTTACCACACCAGTTGTTTGACCATGGGCTACATAATGTTTTTGTGTCTCAGCACCTAATATAAAATGATGTGGGGAGATAATACCAACTTTGTAAGATTTTTATGAGAATTAAGGGAGTTGATATGTTGGAAGTGTTTTTGGAGTACCTAGCACAAAGTAAATACTGTCTGAAAACAATGTTAGATAAAGCACCTATGAGACAGTGGAAACTTCTAAACCCAAGGTATCATAAATTAGTAGCTAATCTGGCCATATGAATCTCGGTCTGACAAAACTCCCCAAGGCACCAAGGATTCATCTGGTTTATACACCATCTACCCCAAAGAAACGGGAAAAAATTCTCACTGAGCAGAAAACCAAATCCTTAGCGGGTGTAGCAGACAGATTCCAGTTCGCTGAGATGAACTTCCAGACCAGGCACAGTTATGGAGGAAGGGCTATTTATTGAAGCTTACAGATCCAGGGGAAGTTCCATAAATGGCAGAAGAAGCTGGCCTGCCTTTACAGATCCAAGGGGGGGGGGAGAGAGAGAGAGAGAGAGAGAGGGAGGCACAAGCTAAAAAGCCTAAAGCCACACAGCACACTTCAGGAACTCCAGCTAGGCACACTTCGCATATCTTTAGATTGAAATCTGAAACCCACCACCACACCTTAAGAGCCACCCAGTGACACTGCCTCCAGCCAGGTGGCTGCAGATGCAAACTACAAACAATAAAGAACTGAATATATTGGGGGCCATCTATTCAAACTACCACAGCGGGTCTCTCTCTCTCCCTCTCTCCTATTTCACTGTTTTTCCATCTTTGTCACCTCTATATTTTTAGTAACCCTCAAAAGGCATTTCTTTATTCCCTCTTGTTTTATTTCATTCTGAAATTTCACTCGAGCTGTCTTGGGATATAGAATAAGACCTCAAGTGAACCAATAATATAGAAAAATCAGCCATGAGAAGGTGCAGTTTGGTTTAATCCTGAGCAGCTAGAACAAGGTCTGCTGGACTCATAATTGTTAAGAATGAATGGGGAGCTCCTGGCATTCTTACAATTTCTTTATTTTAACTAACTTTTAGCACACCATATTGCATTTCTTACCTATTTGTGTCTCTTGTTCACTAAAATCAGTCTCATTAAAAGGGTGTGCAACAAAATATCTATCTACAAAGCCGGATATGTGTTTCAGTGGTTAAGACACTTGCCCATAAAGCCTGATGACCTGTGTTTAATTTCCAAGTACCCACATAAAGCCAGAATGTCCAGAGTGATACATGCATCTGGAGTTTGTTTGCAGCTGCTGGAGAACCTGGCATGCCCATTTTCTCTCACTCTCTCTCTCCTTCCCCTCACCCTCTCCCTTTCCTTGCAAATAAATAAATAAAACTTTTTTTTTTTTAATCTATCTACTGAGTTCGGTTGTGACCCAGATGTAAAGCTGTGCAGTCAGCTAAAGAGGATTCACAGCAACACTATAAACTATTTCAAGAAATTTGCTTAAGATGATAAAAATGAAACAAATAAAGTAATTAAAAATAAGGCCTATTGGACTGGAGAAATGGCTTAGTGGTTAAGGGCTTGTCTGTGAAGCCTAAGGACCCTGGTTTGAGGCTCGATTCCCCAGGACCCACGTTAGCCAAATGCATAAGGGGGCACATGCATCTAGAGTTCGTTTGCAGTGGCTGGAGGCCCTGGCACGCCCATTCTCTCTCTTTCTATGACTCTTTCTCCCTCTGTCTGTCCCTCTCAAATAAATAAATAAAAATTAAAAAAATTAAAAAAATAAGGCCTATAAATAATTTTCCTTTCAAGGAAGTTATTAACATTATCTCCATATGGAGTGTAATGTAGCAATTAATAATCACACACACACACACACTTTTATATGGTTGGTTTATGTTGGACTTTAGCCCAAAACAAGACTGACTAGTGCAATATTGTCACTGTAGGTTCCTACAGGTATAGCAGATAGGAATTGTTACTGAGGTCCAGGTTGTCAGCTTAGTCACCTCTCTACATGATTCTTTCAGGTATAACAACAAATTCTAATGCACTGTCTATCCACTTGCTACCACAAGAAGACTGGATAAAACATGTGAACAGAACAGTCAACAGTACGTGGTAGAGTACTTGGTGGATCAGTGAGCCTCTCTTGTCCCTATACCCATTCTCTGAAAAAACTGTATACTACAGGAGTGGGCAGAAAGGTCCAGTCATTCTTTGACAAACTGAAAGTATGATGGCACTAGACCTTTTCTATAGAATTTTTCAACTTGACTTTTGAGGACTTTGGAAAGGATTATTAAGGGAGATCAGTTCTAAGCTATTTAGCTCTGTTTACTTTAATATGTGACATATCCCTTCCCAATAGAGGTTTGGTTGTAAAATAAACAATGAAAAATAGTTGCAATTATGAATCAGAGGCCTAACTCTGTACTAGAGTTGGTCATCACTATGTAGGTCAGGCTTCATTGAAATCATGGTAATCCTCCTGCCTCAGCCTCCTAGAGGGTTGAGTGCTAGGATTACCACCTCATCTGGCTTTTATATCACCATTTGGTGAAAAGTAGTTTAGATAATGAACATGCAGATAAAATGTGAAGAGCGGGGATGGAGGGATTGCTTGGTGGTTAAGGCGTTTGCCTGCAAAGCCAAAGGACCCTGGTTCAATTCCCTAGGACCCACATTAGCCAGATGCACATGGGGGCAAACACATCTGGAGTTCATTTGCAGTGTCTGGAGGCCCTGACACGCCCATTCTCTCTCTCTCTCTCTCTTTCTCTATCAAATAAATAAATAAAAATAAAATATTTTTTAATGTGAAGAGCAGTCTGTTTCTTTGCCAGCAATCCAGACAGACAAGTGCCTTCCATTTCTTAAACATATATGTGCACTACCTATCTTAGCTTTTTTGTTGCTGTTCATTTATTTTTTTTTAAAGTGCTGGGGACTAAACCTATAGCCTGTGGGTGCTAGGCAAGTGCTCTACCACTGAGTATTTCCCTTCCTGCCCATTTGTCCTGCTCTTGATAAAAAAGTCAAGTCAAGGCTCTGTCTGGCAGTAAGCAGTGTGTATGGCCTGAGGGAAAAGTGGCTAGTTTCGTGGACAATTCAAGTCAGCTGTTTACCTCATGTATTAAGGGAAAGTATCACGAGTTTCTGGAATAAAAAATAGACAAGTTTCTTGTAAATTGTCAGATTTACATTCATTGTGATGATGAAATCTGGCAGGCAATTGCTTAATCCTTGCCCAAGAAGACGGTAAGAAAATGTTTACGGAAATATCAATTATATTTCCTTCCTCCCTATCCCTGACTGGGCAAAAAATGTGGTGGTTCATGCCTGGAATCCTAGCACTTGGGACTTGGGTGGCTCAGCCAGGAGGATCACAGTAAGTTCCAGGCTAGCTTGTGCTAGAGTGAGACCCTATCTAAAACAAACAACAAGTAAAAAAAAAAAAAAAAAAAAAAAAAAAAAAAGCCTCGGTAAAAAATAAATACACAAAATATGCCAAACTACATAAAACAATGCTCTAAAGGTCTAAAATTGCTGAGACTATGTAGGTGGAAAGACAGGGTCCTCTGTTATAATAATTGTTCTTCTGGACCTACCTGGTTAATATATGAAACACTGACCTGAATTCTTATCTCAGCCACTGCCTATCTGTAGGTCCATGGGCTAATCACCTGCTCACTCTAGGGCCCGTGTACTCTCAGCTGCATACTTGGTCTGTAATGCTGTTGAGTGATAAGATAAATAACTAATAAATATTAGTTAACCTACAACACATGCAAAAATAACTCTGTCAGGCAAGTTCTTAACTGTTCTGGGTAATTAGTCACCAACAAGCCAGCTAAGTCAGTAAACAGCTAAGTGACTTCAACCAGTTATCATTCTATGTAACCAACTTCACTGATTCTGAAATATCTCTACCAAGGTGATTCATTGGATTACTTCTTACATCTTATTCCTTGCAGGCAAAATTGAAATAAAACTGATATGCTTATAATGAAATAGTATGTTTCTTTTGGAGGCCCAGAGCCCCATGCATGCTAAGCATGTGCTCTATCACTAAGCTACACCTTTAGCTCTTGCAAAGTATTCTTTTTGTTGTTGTTAAGAAACTTTTACTTAATATAGCTACACCTAGACTAGACACTAGGATGGAAGGGGAGGGAGGGGAGGGTATCAAAGGGGTGGGAAACACAAATCTAGACCCAAACGGTAATGGTACCATAATTTTCTACTTACTAAAAGACAGACCAAATGGCTGATCCTTCACCAGGCCCTTACAGGGATCATCTGAACCACAAGACACTGGAGAGGGTAAGATCAAGACTAACCTTAATCTTCTACATCTTCCCTCCCTCACTTCCCCTCTCTCTCTCTCTCTCTCTCTCTCTCTCTCTTATCTCTAACTCTTGTATATTAGTTATCTTTTTCCTCATTTTCTTAGTGGGCACTGACCTGTAACTCCCAGAACCAGCATGGGGCTATCATCCACAATGAGCTTTTGATCAGAGAGACCTACAAGGTTTCCTAAAAGACAGACAGATTTCTGTCAGAGTACTTGATGACCCACCAAAGGCTAGTGGTAAGACCCTACTGCTGAAGACACCTTATGTGATTGACATGCAAAATAGAATGGCATGGCTGGAAGTTGGAAGACAGTCAGTCCCCAGACAGTCAGCGCGTCTAGTGCCAGAAGATGCTACATGGGTGACTGGGGGAAAATGACCAATATCTGTCGAAGCAACGCATGGTCTAACCTACTTAGCAGCAAATAACTTGTTGTGATGCCCACACAAAGTGCAGTGGTGGCACACAGCCATGGTGGGGAACCAACTGCTCTCAATTTGGCTAACTGATCCCCTCACTGGTATGGGACCCATAGCTGGAGCTGGGAAACAAGTCAGAACCATATCCAAACATAAGCCCACTCTCCAATATCAAGCTGCCATCAATTGTGGGCTACAAGAGGGCCTACACCTATTAAATTCTCTATAAAAAAAGTAAGGGTTATCTCATTTGTCCTCGTGCTAACTTACTCTCCGTTGGAGAATCTGCTTCTCTTTTTCAGATAGATGTAGATCCTAAGGAGAGAGCCACCCCATCATACCTCAAAAGGGCCCCGGCTGAAACTAAGAAAAATTGGAGACACAAGCAAGGGGGCTGTTTTCCTGATGAACCGGATACCAGCACAAGGGGGAAGGCGATCAGCACAGAGAAAAATCAACTCCTACCAAATCAGAGAGCCAGAGCCTCAGAGGCCCCCAACACCTCATCACTGAAGCGGACCAAAAATGAACCCAACATGGCTCATGGAAATTTTGCGGAAGAGGGGGCAGAAAGAATGTCAGAGCCACATGTTGGGTCATGATATGCAGAGACATTTAGCTTACCTATAACTGTGGGCTAACTCCACAATTCATGACCCGTATACCTCAACAAGGAGGGGCCAAGGGGAGGGGGTAGGTCACGGATGAGCCTAATAATGGCACCAAACTGACTGTATTTGCTGAATACAAAACTAACTAATAAAAATAAACACAAACTAAACAACAACAATAACAAAAACAACAACAAAAAAACTTTTACTTATTTTTTATTTTATTTTTTGTTTTTGGTTTTCGAGGTAGGGTTTTGCTCTAGCCAAGGCTGACCTGGAATTCACTATGTAGTCTCAGAGTGGCCTTGAACTCATGGTAATCCTCCTACCTCTGCCTCCTGAGTACTGGGATCAAAGGCATATGCCACCACACCCGGCTATTTGCTTACTTATTTTTGAGGTTCTGGAAATTGAACCCCAAGCTTTGTGTATCTGTGCATGCTAGGCAAATGGGTGACCACTGAGCAACAGCCCAGCCCTTCTTTTCTTCAGACAGGATCTCAGGGCTGACATGGAACACACCATATAGCCCCAGGCTGGCCTTAAATTTACCAGTCTCCATTTTTTACCTCCTGGGAGATGGGGATTATTGGCTACACCACTATGCCTAGCCTTACCTGTATTCTTTAGCAGTATAATGACAGTAAGACAAATGGATGAGCATGAACCCACTTTTTCACATGTAAAGTGGCATAGAATCCATACCTCCCAGGTTATCCTGATAATGAAATCTATGGAAGTAGTCATGAAGCTGGCATAGTAAATACAAAATGTTCACTATTATTCCTTATCTATAAAATAGTAGGATATTTTCTTTGGCCTTTGCCAGTTCTTAATTTCTGGAAACCCTAGGAAAAGCATCTTGAAATCTGTTGGCTTTGGTTAATTCTACAAATTTACTAGACAAGGGACATAGATTTAGGTCCAATGACAGAAAATACAAAATTAAGGTGATCAATATATAGTTTCTTTTCTCTTGTCATGTATTACTAATATATTGTTGCATGAAAAATTAATGCAAAACTTAGAGACTTAAGACAGCAGTTTTGCAAGATTAGGAATACTGGAGTTGTTTTAGGGACAGTTTTGCTTACAGCTCAGTTGTCATGAAGTCGCAGTCTCCCTTTCACTCCACCATCACCCCAGCCTTTCATTCTATCGGGGAACGGGGGCACCTGCTAATCAATCTAAAGGTAGTAAAAAGGTCCTAAGAATGCACAGAAAAATACTTGTTCATTATTCTATACAAAGTAAGGGATTCACCCTTAAAAAGATGTAAACGTCCCAGGAAGGCAGTTTTTAATGATAATATCTTATATGTACTTATGGTACATAGGGCTTTTCACTCCAAATGTCAAAAGTAAAAGAAAAGAATCCAGCTATTCATGTGTCAGAATAAGGAGACATATTAACAATTTAATATACAATAAACCCTTTTTTTACACTTAAATGACTAAGATTTGGTAACAATCATATGTGGAGTGCTGTTCTAGTCTTTTCTCTGAAAGTTAGAACTATTCATATATCCTCCTCTAGCTCTGGGACAAAATGCCTTGATGACTAGCTAAAAAAAAGAGAAACAATCTCATGTGGGGCAGGGGAGATGCATAGAGGTTAAAGGTACTGCTTGCAAAGCCCGCAGGCCCCAGGTTTAATTATAAGATAAAGCTGGATGCACAAAGAGGCACATGCATCTGGAGTTTGCAGCAGAAAGAGACCCTCGTGCACACACTTACACACATGTAAATAAATAATTTTTTTAAATCTCTTGCATAGTCGTCCTCACAAACCCTAAAACCTTTTCAAATGCTTCATGATACTTCAGTCCAGAGAGTAGAAACAACCAGTACATTTACATTGTTTTGGAGTTGCTTGTTTCAAATAAACACATGTGGGCTGGAGAGATTGCTCAGTGGTTAAGGCTTTTGCCCCCAAAGCCAAAGGACCCAGGTTCAATTCCCCAGGACCCATGTAAGCCAGATGTACAATGTGGCACACGCATCTGGAGTTCATGAGAAAAAAAAAGAAAGAAAAGAAAAAAGGAAAAACTCATAAACACATGTTAACTTATTGAATGTACAGAAAAAGAAAACAAATTCGAAACCCAAAGCATCCTGATAATCTTGATGAATCAGAGCAATTTTTTCTTGTAATTAAATAAACTTGGTTTGCCTAACTGAACAAAAGCCCCAAATAAACAGCATATATTTAAAAAACAAATTCACTTCTGAAGTTTCAGGAGAATAACAAAGTGTTTTATGTCTGAGCTCAGAATCAAACAGATTTAGGATCACATCCCAGCTCTATCCTTTTTTTGTTGTATGACATAGGGCAAATTTCCTAAACTCTTGAGTTTCTGTTGCTTTGAATGCTGAGTATGTGCAATAGAATTTAGTGTCTGGAGCCCTGAGTACTCAGTAGTATCAGTTAATATTATTAGTTACATTAAAACAGTAAGAACTTCACATAACATCATCAGAGACACCTTGTTCCTTTGATACATCAAGTTTAGAAATCCTTAGTAACAACAATCTCAACTTGAAAAATTCAAGTTTGGCACCTATCAAAATTTCCAACCTAATACAAAAGTCTTTCCCTCAGTAGAATTCTGGAAGAGTTAAAATTTTATCACTTCATCATATTTATGCTATTTAAATATTCCTAGGTAGGTGATATTATAGTAAATTCCAGCTTTTTTTCTTTGTAAAAGTTTTTTTTTTTTTTTACCTCTGAAGAAAAAATACAGCAGAACAATGAACAAATTTGTGGCTGAACAATATAATTCTCAGAAACAAAAGCGTGTGTACAATTATTACTTTTGCCTTTTGGGAAAATAACTTTTTGTTGTTGTTGTTTCCAGTTATCTCACTCTAGCCCAGGCTGACTTGGAATTCACTCTGTAGTCTCAGGGTGGCCTCAAACTCATGATGATCCTCCTACATCTTCCTCCCAAGTGCTGAGATTAAAGGCATTCACCACCATGCCTGGCTCAAAATAACATTTTGATAACTGAATAATTGGTCCATAGGTATTATACAAAGAGAATAACAGGTCATATTGACCTACTCTGCTAGTGAACAATGAATGAAGAAGAAATGGTTGTGAAATATTTGCTAAATGTAAATGTCTAATCTGGGTCAGGTTTAGGATAGTCTGAAATAAAAACAATACTATTATTCATAAAGAAATACAGGTTTACACATGTTTCATCTTATCATTTTTTACTGAAAATTCCTAAGAAATAGCATCCCTCCATTTCCCTATAGCATAATACTTCTATGATCTCTATCTCCAGACTTAAAGTTTCATTATGCATTGATGATAACCAGTAGTTATTGAAAGATTAAGTGTATAGTAGCACTGCATCATCTCACACCACTGGGAAAGAGTTTTACCAACCCCCTTTTATGGAGGAGAGAACCTAAGTTCAGACAGGCAGTAGTAGGGTTTGAAGCCACTGCTCTCTCCCTACACGACTTCTACACTTTTGCTTTCCATTATAAACAGTCTCACCACGAGGCCTTGCTGAGCTGTGTGGTCACAAGTGAGAAGGAACCAGAGTGGGAAATGATGTGCAGTAGAGCAAGAGGCAGACAACATGCTGCTTAGTGTTCTTGGTTATGTTCTTGCCCTCAGCTAAGTTAACGATAGCAGACATGAAATAGTAACATGTAATAGTCTATGGTACTGCCAGTATCAATGTAGTAAAACTTCAACCAGAAAGCTTAAATGTCAGTAGTATCTGAACCATCTCCATCCTTTACAGTGTTCTTCAAAATGTGGTCCTTGCATAACAATTGTAGCAGAAGATTTTGAAGATGTAACATCTAAGACTCGCCCATGGAAAATCTAATTGAATGCATTTGAGCTAAGGTCTAAGATTGTATAATATTCCTATATAACTACATTTTGAGAACTATGATTTCAGTGACTATGCTTTCATGATTAAAACTTTTCTCAAAATTGATAAGGTGGTTACAGAGCCATGGTATCATGGGTAAACTATAAAGATGTGATTCAATAAATACCATAGTGTCTTGGTAGCCTTGGAAATTAGTTCCAGAATACCCTCACTACCCCACACCAAGATACACAAAACCACAGGTATAAAATGACATCAAATTTCTGTATAATCTACACACATCCACCCTTATTCTTTAGATCATCTCTAGGTAACTTATAACATCAAATATAATATAAATGGTATTAGCTATTTATATTTCATTGCTTGGAGAATAAGCAGAAAAAGCTGCACATGTTCAGTATGGACTGTCCCCTACCATCTCTGTTGGAATAGTTTCAATTCATGCCTGATTGACTACAGATGTAGAATCCACAGATAAGGAAGCCTGACTATATAATAGAGCTAAATTGAGATTAGTATAAAAACGGTACAGATTCTGGTAATACAGATACATAAGTTCAAATCTCTGTTGCTGCTTAGTAAGAACACAACTATGGGCAAGTTTATAAACATTATTGATCACCACTTTCTAAGAATTTCTGGAAAATATTGATTAGAATCCCTTGATGGATTACTATGGAGGCTAGATAATATTCATATTATAATGTCGGACATGGTTAACAAACAACAGGTGTGTTAGACATTCAGTCACAATGACAAATTCCTGAGAAAAACAAGTTAAGGGAGGAAAGATATATTTTGCTTCATAGTTTTCATAGTTTGCTTCTAGTTTCAGAAGTCTTTCCATAAAGGGCATGGTGAAGCAAAGCAGCTCACATCATGCACCAGGAAGAGAAAATGCCTGCTAGGGCCTTTCTCTTTCTCCCTCTTTTATTCCAGCTGGAGACTCGGTCTATGATGGTATCCTTTACATTCAGAGAAGGTCTTACCTCTTGTAAAAGCTCTCAAAGACATAATCAGAGGTGTGCTTGAGCTACCATTATTAATCCCCTAGGTGTTTTTTAAATCCAAGTTGTCAAGACAAACTATACATACTTTTGTGATTGAACATCTAAAAGTGTACAACATAGGGTATCATTTCTTAATAGAGTCTAATACTGAAACCTTAGGGCAGTGGGCTCACATGGGTTGAACCATTTGTAGTGGTTCAGCACATTAACATTGTAATCAGATTGGCTGGCTTCACATCCAGCAGTTTCAGTATCTCATTACCAGCAGGGTAAACCATAACCTCTTTTATGTCCTGAGAATGATGACCTAATATCCAGTGTTAAAATTTTTCAAAAGAACATTCTTTTATACTTGTCAAACTAGGAGCTAACCTATTTCTTTTTTAAAACAAAACTTTTTATTGACAACCCCCAATTATCAACAATAAACTACGATAATTCCCTCCTCCACTTTCCCCTTCACAAATCCACTCTCCATCATATCCCCCCCTGTCAATTACCACAAACCTGATCACTGATTTATACCTGGCATGTAATTTTAAGTGGTTTAAAAAAGAGTTCTTTCTTCTGTTATTTAACGAACTCTGTCACTCACCATTTTCTCTGCACTTTGATTTTTCCAAGTCTTTTTTCTTGTATTTATTATTATTGTTTTGGCTTGGTTTGGTTTGGTTTGGTTTTTCATGGTAGGATCTCACTCTAGCCCAGGCTGACCTGGAATTCACTATGAAGTCTCAGGGTGGCCTTGAACTCACAGTGATCCTCCTACCTCTGCCTCCCCAAGTGCTGGGATTAAAGGCGTGTGCCACCATGCCTGGCTTTATCATTATGGTTATTATTTTATTATTATTATTAGGCCTTGAACTCCTGGGCTAAAGTGATCCTCCCACCTGAATGTACACCAATCTCTTATTGACTTTTGCATGTGCTCAGTATAACATGATAAAAAAAGAGTTTGCTAAGTGAAAGAACTAAAAATAGAACCTTAAGAACTGTGACACAGATGTGTGTGTGTGTGTGTGTGTGTGTATTTGCAGTGTCCCAAATATGTATGTGTCTGAGAGAGAGAGAGGTTGAGAGAGAGATCATGCATTATTTGTCTTTCTAGGTCTGCCTTATAGTAATTTTTCAGTGGACCAATACCAATGAATTAAAACACTAGCACTATTTAAAACTAGGGTTTTTAAAAATCTAGTGAGAAATATCATCAAAAAATCCTGCAATATAAACTAGCAGCAGCAACAACAAAAACCTCATATTTTTAAAATTAGAAAAGTCAAATCAACCAATAAGATTTGCATTATATGAAAAGCTAAGGCAATGTGCTTATTCTCTCTCTCTCTCTCTCTCTCTCTCTCTCTCTCATACACACACACACACATATTTGGGATAGTGCAAATAAACACACACATCTGTGTCACAGTGCTCTTTTTTGTTTGTTTGTTTGTTTGTTTGTTTTTGATGTAGGGTCGCACTGTAGCCTAAGCTGACCTAGAACTCACTCTGTAGTTCCAGGCTGGCCTTGAACTCATGGTGACCCTCCTACCTCTGCCTTCCGAGTGCTGGGATTCAGGGGTGCACCATCACACCCAGTGACTTTTATGCCAATCCAAAGAAAACATGTAAGAGTACCCAGAACAATGCTTGGCTTCTTGTATAGGCATTAAATGTTTTTACAGTTGAAGTTTTAATTCATATTAGCCAACTCACTTTCTTTATGAGTTACAAACTAATTGTAGTGCTTTCCTATTTGACACCTAGATCTGCAAAAATTCATTACTTTCAAATGAGACTAATCACAATACTACATTCCCTCTAAACACTGAGTCTAGTGACATACTATAACACTTCAGGCACAAGTGGCTTACTGTAGGCACCACTGGCACAAGCCTGCACTGAAACAGTGGTTCTTTTTCACAGAAGGTGACACAGCAATTTCCTCAGTTCCAGCAAAGACCATGTAGAGTCTCACAAACACCACAATGCTTGCAGTCACTGTGAGAAACAATTAATGAAGAGCATTATTAAATAAAACATGAATTGACTAGGATACATGTGTGTGTATGTGTGTGTGTGTGTGTGTGTATATATGTATATGCATATATATACATATACATATATACACACACACACACATTTGCTTTTCGAGGTAGGGTCCTGTATAATCCAGGCTCACCTGGAATTCACTATGTAGTCTCAGGGTGGCCTCAAACTCACAGCAACCCTCCTACCTCTGCCTCCCAAGTGCTGGGACTAAAGACGTGTGCCACAACGCCCAACTCATTGACTAGGATATATTGACTGCTGTCTTCTCATTGGATTTTCTATGTAAGATACCAATTTAAGTATTACCTTAATGGAAACACTAAACTCATTTTTGGTTAATGTAAATCGATTAGCTGTGACAATATGTGTAGGAATTTCATTTGCTACTAACCAAAGAATCAAGACAAAATATCCAGTTATGAATGTTCTGTTCATATGTCAAAACACATGATCTATTATGAGACGTTGGAATTTCTACTTTATATCATGGTAATAGAATACAAACTGCACTTAGACCTTACTTCTGAAAATACAAAGTAGTATGTATGAAAGAGACTCGCCGCTTTGCATGCTAACTTTAAAATTAATTAAAAGTGAAAAACAATAAGGAAATAAGGAAAAACAGTGCTCAAGTATAAGTGCTACATCTGGGATATAAAGTAAGTGATAATATAAAGAAAAATCTTGACTTTTGACAGAAAATTTTGACTTCATTCAAAATTCATTATAAAAATAATTACAAAGATTATAATGAACATAATATGTGAGTTTAAGGTGCTTGCCTGAAAAGGGTTCAATTTCCCAGAACCCATGTAAAGCTGGGTTCACAAAGTGGTGCATGCACTAGGTTCAATCCCAGCCCTAGCCCCCCATAAACAACCCAAGATAAATAAAGAGGTGACTAGAGCTCTGCTTTAATAAATGTATTAATTGATACAGTTAATTGATTAATGAATAGATCTAGAGAATGGGTTGAGCACAAGGTCAGTTTGGACTAGGTATCATTTTGTAATACCCTGTGATAGTGTATGCATGCCAACAAGCAGGCCATCACCACTTATGAACCCTAGACATTGGACCAGAAATGTGAAGCAAAACAAATCTTTTTATTTATAATTTACCAGCCCAGGGTATATTATTTGTAACAGAAAAGGAACTAACATACTGTGCATGAGAATTCTTGTTCCACATCCTTGATGAAAGCTGATGATTAGACAGTCTGGTAGCAATAAATGAAATGTCCTTGTTACTGCAATTGTATTTTTCATATTTCTGTATCAATAATTGATCACTTCTCCATTACATTATTGTTTCTTTTCTTTTATTATTATTGTTATTATTTTGGTTTTCAAGTTAGGATCTCCCTCTAGCCCACACTGACCTGGAATTCACTAAGTAGTTTCAGGGTGGCCTTGAACTCATGAAGATCCTTTGCCTCCCAAGTACGCATGGATCGAAATTCATTTAAATGATAGTAATATGTATTTGTCCTCTCTTTTAATGGCCTGCCCTATTTTGTACAAGAGTTTTTAGCCTCAAATAAAAATGATAGCCTTATATTCATCCCTGTATTACTGTTTATTTATTTCATTATTATTATTAATATTAATTTTGCAATAGGCTCTTGCTAAATATCCCTGGCTGGTCTAGAACTCACTGTGTGGACAAACCTGGCCTTGAACCTACAACAATCCTTTTGCCTCTGCCTCCTGAGTATTAGGATTACAAGGATACGCCAACATGCCCAGCAACTTTTACATAAGAATTTTTACCTGGCATTGGCGCAGATTGGGGTATTTATTTTTATTTATTTATTATGTGTGTGTGTGTGTTATTTGGTTTTCCTTAGGGTATCACTAAGCCTAAGCCTTCCAAGTACTGCGATTACAGGCATGTGCCATCACATCTGGCTCTGGCAGTTTTCTTGTATGTGTACATGTGTATGATATGAATGCATTTGCATATGTGTATCCATAGGTGTGTGGGCACATATGTGCAAGTGCACATGCAGGCCAGAGAACAGCCTCTGATGTCATCTCAAGTGCACCATCCACCTCTTTTTGAGACAAGGTCTTATTGACCTCAACCTCATAAATTAGTCTACACTGCCTGGGCAGTGAACCCCGGGGATTGTCTGTCATTGCCTCTTCAGCGCTGCAGTGCTGGAATTACAGGAATGTGCCACTACGCATAGCATTTACTTGGATACTGAGGATCAGTCTCAGATCATCATGCTTGCCCGGCAAGCACTTTACCCACTGAGTTATCTTCACAGGCTAGGATTGATCTTTTTGTTTTTGATTTGAGATGGGCTTATAATTCTATTTTGTTACCTACAAATAACCAGTTTTCCCAGCATCACTTATTGAATACCCTGTCTCAGCTGATTAGCAGTTCCTACTCTGCTATACCTCCAGTCTGTATACAATGTAGCAATTGTTCTATTTTCTGCTTAGTTGTTTGGTTATCTCTAGAGTATCATCACATTATCGTTATGATCATAGAATCTTACACTAATTTTTTAAAGTCTTGTGTAATGATGCATGGTATAAAATTATAGAATATGTACATGACCATAAACCCATCTACCATGTGGGGAGAAGAGCTAGAGAAATATATTTAAGCATAGGAAATGTTTCTTCAGAAACTAAATTCTTTTCCAAGTCAGAACAATCAAATCAATGGACCTTTTAAAAATGCCATTTCTAAATATAGGAGTTGGGATTTGGGAGTGTCTTTAGTGAAGACTTTAGATGAAAAAAGGGGGCAGCTGTGAGTTAATTGTTGAAGCAATTTTATCTGTCAGACTTTCATTGCAACAATAAAATGCCTGACAGAAAATCTTAAAGGAAGGAAACATTTATTTTGGTTCATGGTTTCAGGAATTTCAATCCCTGGTTAGCAGCTCTTGTTTCTGAGCTGTGGTGAGGCAGAGCAGCAATCACAAAAAGGGGCAAAATTAGCCACCTGTGGGAGTCAGGACGCAGACAGAATGTGCTAGGAGGAGGTCATCTTCTTCCACTTGTTACCTCTGTGCTTCCAGCCTATTGCATGGTGCTTCCCGCATTCTAGACAGATCTCTCCCTTCAGCTTGTCAATTGTCTGGTCACGCCCTCACAGAAACACCCAGAAGTGCTTTTCTAACTTCTTAGGCATCTCTCAATCCAATCAAGTTGACAAGACAGCCATCACATTAAAAATATTGGTTTCATATATGTCAGTAGTTTAAGTCTGACTAGTTTTTTGTGCTATCTTCGTTTTCTTGAGATTTTGTCCTATGCTCAGAGAATTCTGCTTCTTCAACAAGGACTCGTGAAAAATTGGGTTACATATAAAGTTAATAGAATTGAAAGTCATACTTGTAAAACTTACTTATTACAATTTATGCAATGAACTCAACATATAGCTTCAATTGTTGTCAACAGTTGACCAATTTTGTTTCTATTCCTTACATATATATATATATATATATATATATATATATATATATATTCCATGTATTACATCCTACTCTCAGCCAGAATTAGCCAGTCCATTTATTAGAACAGAGCTCTAATCACCTCTTTATTTATCTTGGGTTGCTTATGGGGTGGTAGGGCTGGGATTGAACCTAGTGCATGCACCACGTTGTGAATCCAGCTTTACATGGGTGCTGGGAAATTGAACCCTTTTCAGGCAAGCACCTTAAGCCCTGAGCCATCTCCCCAGCCCCTTGTGCCTGACTTCTTTCCCTTTACCTTAGGTCTAGGAGATTCATCATCTATGCTGTTCTTTGGTTGCTGAATACTATTCTTTTATCCAATCACCGTCATGTTTTTGGTCAATTATTTTGTTGGCCAGCCATCTGGGCTGTTTCTAGAATAAAGAGAATCTGAACATCATATATATATATATATATATATATATATATATATATATATATATATATATATATAATTTATTTGCAAGGAGAGAGAGAGAGAGAGAGAGAGAATGCCAGGGCCTCTAGCCTCTATGAACAAAATCCAGATATATGCACCACTTTGTGCATCTGCCTTTATGTGGGTACTAGGGAATCAAAGCCAGGTCATTCGGCTTTGCAGGCAAGCACCTTCATCTCTGTGCCAACTTCTCCAAGCCAAAAAGAACATATTTAAACCATAGCACTCAGGTAGGAGGACTTTAAACTGCTCCAAGCACCTTAGAAAATTCTGGCATTACCTGAAAGCATGTGTAACCCTACCAGCTGATATTCTGTCGGGGCCAGTGTAACAAATATCATAGGCTAGGTATGTGAAACATTACAAATGAACTTTTTCACAGTTCTGGAGGCTAGAGTCCAAGATTAAGATTTTGCCTTACCTGGGGCATCTCTGTGTAGCTCAAATGGCTGTTCACTTGCAGTGTGCTCACATGGTCAGGCCTCTGTGCATGTCTGAAATGTCCCAGTTTCTTATTAAGAACGACAGTCAATTTGGATTGGCATCACCACACATGCACACTTTAGCTTACTCATATCTTTGAAGGTACTGTCTCCAAATAGTGAGGTACTGGACATTAGGACTTCAACAGATTACTTTTAAGGAAATAATTCAGTTCAAAACACTCCTCCTGCCATATTAGATAAAAGAATTATCTACACTTTGCATTGTTGTAATGAAAATATTAGAAAGAAGTAACTTACAGGAGATAGATTTATTTTGGTTCATGTTTTCAGTTCATAGAGGGGAAAGCACAGTAGAGTTGTCCAGTCTGTGATGGTTGGGAGCACGTGGTGGTGGAAGTATGAGGTGGTACCTTCTCAGATGGTGGCTATCTGCAAGGAGAAAGTGGAACCAAGGGCAGGTATGCTCTTCAAAGCTATGCCCCACTTCTTGAAGGCTCCACAGCCTCCCCAAATAGCACCACCAGCCAGGGTATATGCACCAAAAACACGAGCCTGTGATTCAAACCATAACAAGTGATAAGTTGAATAAAATAAATACTAAAGCTTCTAAAATAGAATACCCCAGTAAACTATGGAACATATATAAATTGAGGCTACTCTTCACAGCAGCATTAAATGGCGGGGGTAGTTACAGAACCATACATATACTATAGCTCCAATAAGGTCAACAGCAGGCAGATACAGTACATATAAGTAGCACACATCTACCTAGCTTTAAAAACAACAGTAAATCAAAATGAAAGCAGGGTAATCACAAACTTTGTGATAGTTGTTTCCTCTGGGAAGAGGGGAATATATTCAGAGAAGGTCAGAAGCTTAAAAAGTTACCTTATCATTCTATCTCTTAACTTTGATTTGAGGTATATACTTTCATTTTATGTGATATAGTAAAACGTATTTGCCCTTTGTCCTAGGTTCCTGGTACAATACCACTTAAACCCTTGCAATTTCCTGATAGGAATTACTTTACAGTCCTATTCTTCTTTTTTTATTCTTTTGCAGTCTCTCTTTCACTCATACTGAAATTTATTGAGGTGACACATGGGGGATGGAAGGTACAAGCAGATGCCAGGCAGCTTCAGGACAGGTGCCCATCATGAGAAAAACCAACCAGGCATACATAGAGTTGGAACTTTCAGCCCACCATGCATCTGTAAAACTTGGAGAAGGCTTGGAGACAGTTCAAACAGATAGCCAATGATTAATAAACCATAATCTACTGAATGAAAGCCCACATTAAAACTTCCCAGCAAAGAGGTTCAGGCATTTTCCAGTTTGAATCCATAGATGCGTGGGACAATTGTATACACAGTAAGGTCATGAAAACTTTGTACACACTATTGCCAAGGTCATTAATCTGTATAGTAAAACAGTATTAATAGAACTTCTCTGAATTCTGTGAATTATTCTGTAAAATTATGAAACACGGGGTAGGAAGAAATAGGGGAAACCCCAAACTTAAGAGCCAGCCAAGCATAAGGACAAGTAGTTTGGTAATACCTGAGACTTAAGGCCAGAGTGTGAAAGTGGGGGCAGTCCTGTGGGTCCAAGACTGAACCTTTAAGGTGTGGGGTATGTGCTAACTCTGGATAATTAGTGCTAAAATTCCACTGAGTTGTAGAACATTTATGTATAAGAACTACTATTGGATAGGGATGTATATTTTCTCCTTGTCTCTTTCTCCCTGTATATGCATACCAAAACTATGAAGTTATATATACCTTTAACCATTGGGGCATGTCATCTTATTATCCATTATTCTGAAGTCTTAAAACAGACAGGATTACCTGCATTCTTATATTTGGAATTTTATCCTTCAGTCACTGAAGAACAGCTTAATTATTTTTTTTTAAATTTTTTTGTTTGTTTATTTATTTGAGAGTGACAGAGAGAAGGAGGCAGAGAGAGAGAGAGAGAGAGAGAGAGAATGGGCGCGCCAGAGCTTCCAGCCTCTGTAAACAAACTCCAGATGCGTGCGCCCCCTTGTGCATCTGGCTAACGTGGGTCCTGGGGAATTGAGCCTTGAACCGGAGTCCTTAGGCTTCACAGGCAAGCGCTTAATCGCTAAGCCATCTCTCCAGCCCAGCTTAATTAATTTTAAACACCAAATATCATCAAATCTGGGCATTGTCTTATATTTCCCACAAATTCATCTAGAGTTTGGTACACTAAAAATTGAACTTCAATACTCGTAGCCACAAAAGCAAATCAAAACTTACTCCCAAGTGGTGTTATAACTACCACTTACTTTCCCCAAATTCAAAGTTCAAAACTTTAATAACTTACAAAGATATACTTTATGCAAAAAATAAAAAGCTATATTAATTTCACAAATATACTAAACATATTAGTCTTAAAATATTCTTCACCTGAAATATTTGCCAAATTTATTTACATGATATTTTTAAATCCAAAGCTAGCATTATCAAATACATCATTTTAAAAAAAAGATTTATTTATTTGCAAGCATAGAGTGGTGGGAAATGAGTACACAGGGCCTCCTGACTCTGCAAATGAACCCCAAATGCATGTGCTGCTTTGTGCCTCAGGCTTACATGGGTAATGGGGAATCAAAAACCCAGGCTGTCAGGCACTGCAAGCAAGTGCCTTTAACCACTGAGCAATCCCTTTAGCCCCAAATCATCTTTTAGGTATAACACTGTTATTTTACCTTACAAAAATACATTTGTAAGGTCACTTTAATATAATCATTATTTATCTACATCTAAAAAATTATTTATTTATTTAAGATGGGAGAGAATAAGATTCAAACTTGGGGGCCTGTAGGCTTTGCAAGCAAGTGCCTTTAACCACTGAGCAATCTCTCCAGCCCCTTATTTACATTTTATTTTTACTCCCTGTGGAATTTTGAATGTATGCCCCACCAACAGACTCAAGTGTTTTATTAAAGCTTGTAACCTGGGTCTCCAGAGGAGATATCACTGGGAGTGGATCCTGAGTCCAGCCCAAAAGTGTGTTTGGCAGGTGGAAAGGGACATGAATTCCATCCCAAAGGTATGCAGAGAGCTTTGGGCTCTGAGGAGGGTCCTGCTTGCTGCTGGTTCTTGCTTGCTGGCTTTTGATGTTGCTGGTTGGTGGTAGTTTCTCTCTGCTTGGATTTATGAATGGGAGCCAGCTTCTTCCACAGTTGATGGAACTTCCTTGGATCTGTAAACATAAAATAAATCCCTTCCTCCCCTAAATTGTGCCTGGTTTAGATGTTTATCTCAGCATTGTGGAGCTAACCACTATACAGCCCTAGCTAGGTTTTCTCTAACCTTCATAAATCCTCATGGTTTTCAATTCGGAAATTTTTAAAATCATACATTCACTCAAAATGCTAATTAACAACATTTCAGAATATATTTTAAAAAATAACAAGTAGGACTGGAAAGATGGCTCAGTACTTACTTAAGGTACTTGCCTGCAAAGCCTAACAACCCAAGTTCGATTTCCCAGTACACACATAAAACCAAATGCACAAAGTGGCACATCTGGCGTTCGTTTGCAGTGGCTAGAGGCCCTGGTGTGCCCGTTCTGTCTCTCTTCTCTCCCTCTCTCTTTCTCTGCTTGCAAATAAATAAATATATTTTAAAAATAATAATAAGTAATTACTTGAAGTGTCATCAACTTCATCTTTCTCATTATCTTCATTCTGTCTGGTCAAAGGGCTCTAAAGTCTGTTTCCCATTCTTACTGCTTCTTCATATTTATAGACCATTGTAGCTCATTTAAGATAATAGACCTTAATGAACTACATTAATACAAGTCTTTTCCCCAGCACCCAAGACTCAAAATTAATCATACAAGCTGAAATGTTTACTCTTTACATATTTTAATAGTTGTTTGAGAGACAGATTAAGATAGTGAGTCTGGGTGCACCAGGGCCTCTTGCCACTGCAAATGAACTATAGATGTATGTGCCACTTTGTGCATCTGGCTTTATATGGGTACTGGGGAATTGAACCCAGGCCTTCAGGCTTTGCAAACAAGCACTCTAATAATTATTTTTTATCAACCCAGTAGAAGAAATTAAGGAAAATATACTTCTATAACATTAGTCTAAATTTTGATTACAAAAGGTATTTGTTTCTACTTTTTATTGTTGATTTTTCAAGGTAGGGTCTCACTCTAGCCCAGGCTGACCTGGAATTCACTATGTATTCTCAGGGTGGCCTTGAACTCACAGTGATCCTCCTAACTCTGCCTCCCGAGTGCTGGGATTCAAGGCATGTGCCACCACGCCCAGCCTGTTTCTACGTCTTTGCACATTTGTGTGTATGTGTGCACATATGTATGTGTGTGTGTATGCACCAGGATCTCTTGCTATTGTAAATGAATGCATGTCCAGGTTTATGGAAATAGCTGGGGAACTGAATCTGGGTCAGCAGGCTTTGCAAGCAAACATCTCACTGAGCCATCTCTCCAGCCTTGCAAGCAAACATCTCACTGAGTCATCTCTCCAGCCTCCTCTACTTTTTTTAGAAAAATATTTTATTTATTTATTATGCATATAATAGTACATATATTTATATATATAATATATATAGATATATAAATATATTATATATCTATATATATATGGAGAGAGAGAGAGAGAGAGAATGGGCATGCCAGGGCCTCCAACTACTGCAAACAAATTTCAGACATATGCACCACTTTGTGTGTCTGGCTTACATGGGTTCTAGGGACTCAAACTTGGGTTCTTTGGCTTCACAGGCAAGTCCCCATCCCCTGTCTCCTTTTAAAACCATCCTTGGGCTAAAGAGATGGGTTAGCAGTTAAACACTTCCTTATGAAGCCTAAGGACCCCAGTTCGAGGCTCGATTTCCCAGGACCCACGTTAGCCAGATGCACAAGGGGGCACACGCATCTGGAGTTTGTTTGCAGTGTCTGGAAGCCCTGATGCACTCTCTCTCTCTCTCTCTCTCTCTCTCTCTCTGCCTCTTTCTCTCTCTGTCATTCTCAAATAAATAAATAAATAAAACTATTCTTGATTGTATTTAGAGGAATATATCAAAAATGGTACCAATTTAACACTGTCATTCCAAATTTAGCCTTCCTATCCCACAGCAATATCATTTTGATATATCCTTTATGATTCTAACCCATATTCTCATGCTTTTCAGGATTTTATTCCTTACAGATTGTTTTTTAAATAATTGAGATGAGAGAGAGAGAGAGAGAGAGAGAGAGGGAGGGAGGTACAGCAGGGAGAGAACAGGAACTCCAGGCCCTCTTGTCACTGTAAATGAATTCCAGATGCATGTGCCACTTATGCATCTGGCTTTACATAGGTACTGGGGAACTGAACCCAGGCAGTTAGGCTTTGCAAGTAATTGCCTTTAACCACTGAGCCATGTCTTCAGCCCCAGATTTTCTTAACCAAAAAATACTCCCATAATCATATTCTGTTTTGGAGGCAGGAGGATAAAGAATTCAAGTCATTCTTGGCTACACAGCAAGTTCAAGATCAGCCTGGGCTACATGAGACCATCTCAAAACAAAACAAAACAACAACAACAACAAAAAAAGCCAGGCATGTTGGCACACACCTTTAATCACAGCACTTGGGAGGCAGAGGTAGGAGGAATGCCATAAGTTTGAAGCCACCCCAAGACGACATGGTGAGTTCCAGGTCAGCCTGGTCTAGTGTGAGAGTGTGAGACCCTACCTGGAAAAAAACAAAGAGAGAGAGAGGGGGGGGGAGAGGGAGAGAGAGAGAAGAGAAGAGGAGAAAAGAAAAGAAAAGAAAAGAAAAGAAAAGAAAAGAAAAGAAAAGAAAAGAAAAGAAAAGAAAAGAAAAGAAAAGAAATCCAACCCAGGTGTGGTAGCTCATACTTTTAAACTTTTAATGCCACCACTTGGGAGACTGAGGTAGGAAGGGGCTAAAGTGTGACCCTGCCAAAAAAAAAATTTAGATTGTCATTTGCTTGTATATAAGAATGTAAAAATAAACAAAATACTAATTAAAAATGGTTACCTGTGGAGTGGGGAAATGGCTCCCAGGTAAAAGGCACTTGCTTGTATAGCCTGGTGGCCTAATTCAAGCACATGTGACTGGAGGTCCTTTGCAGCAGTAAGAGGCTCTGGTGTTCTCATTTTCTTATTCATTTTCCCCTTCTTTTTGAAAACTTTTTTTTTTATGGTACCTGTAGAAGATGGAGATGAGAGAACAGCCTTCTCAGTGCGTTTCTTATACAGTTTGAGCCATGTAAATCAGTATTTGTAATTTAAAAAATGGCTTTAAAAATCTAAGCAAGAAACACAAAAGTTGATTTCAATTTGTTCATTTTTGCTTGACACATAATGGATACACACAAAGTTTAGTGTAGTATTTCAATACCTATATGTAACGTGTAATCAGGGTGTTATGTATATACATTGCACTCAACATTTATTATTACTTTGTATTAGAATTCCTCTCTAGGAGATATCGTGAAAGATACAAATGTTGTCAACTGGAATTACCTATTATGCTTTAGAACATTAGTTGTTCTTAACTGCACCTCTTGGGAGGAGCATTTGTGATTTTTGTTGTTAATTTTTTTTTAAATCTGTGCAACAAATCTCTGAAGTAATGAAATTAGCAGTTTGAGAGAAAGAAACATTGTGAAGGTCGCATTAAGTCTGAGGCGAAATTCAAACTTCTGTACCCAGCTTTTCTATTTCTTAAATAGAAATAAAAGACGGTTTGTTACACGGATGCACTCATTTGCACTGACCTGCTAATGATCAAGAAATGAATGTTATTACAATTATCATAGCGAAAGATTGTAAGTATATATATGCTTATTTAATGACGATGTATTTTTTTTTACTTTTAAAGTCAATAACCTACGTTCCTAAAGAGAGACAAAACTATACTGACTAATATAAATAGTGTATCCTAAGTGAAAAAGGTAGTGATTTCAGATTCCACAGCTCTCGGTCACACTTGCACAAAGGCTGTCACACTTTTCTGGATCCTGCGTGGCTCTGCTTTGGGCCGGGACGCCTCCTTCACCAGGGGACGCTGCCTCTCTGCTCTCGGGGTCAGGATGAAGCCACTGACCGCCGTCAGGTCGCTCGGGATGCTTACGGCAGGACGCTCAAATACTGCGCTGAGGAAGAAGACTCGCGAGACATCGCGACAGAAAACACGGCTCTCGCCGCAACGCCAGGCTTCGCGCATGCGCGGAGCGCGCTCCTAGTCTGGCAGGGTTGTTGCCCGGCGCTGGGGGTCACCAGTGCCGTACCAATTGTGGGGGAGTTATTAGTCTGAGATGGAGATGACAAGGATAAAGGACAGCCTGTGATGGGCCTGGACCAGAGAGCGGGACACTCCAGGGTTCCGGGCAGAAGGACCCGCACCTGGAAAGGAGCAGCAGCAGCTTGGCCCTCAGTGAGCTGTGCCACAGCAGGGCCTCGCCCATTACCGTTCACGCCCCACTAGGCAATCACCCTGTAAAGCATGTACGTAATAGGCTTTATTAAACAGTATTCAGACACACAGTAAAGGTAGAAACATCACAAAAGCAAGAAAACATCCATTGGCCTGGATGGCTCAAATGAGGGCTGGATTCAGAGATTTTAAGTATATCTGTAATTGAAAGTGTCCTAAACTGTCTATAGTTTAGAACTCTATTGAAAGAATTGGGGGCTGAAACAAGTGGGCTTGACCTGCAAGCTAACTGCAGAGGAACATTAGAAGCACCTAGCCTGGACGTGGTCAACAATGTTTCTGACTGAACTCGCAGAGTGGAAACTGTCAGATCCCTAGTCCATCCCTAGGCAACCATAGCCATTCAGAGTTAACCATACAGTTCCTAGAAGTAGGAATTTCTTCCTCAGAACCTATTGAAGTTTGCTGGGATGATGAGAGCAGCAGTTGGTGCCAGATGGGGAAATATACTAGGGTTCACTCAGGTGGTCAGGCCAAAGTTCTTTGATGCTCTAGTTGAGCCTCTGGAAGATGGAAGGGAGCCAGTCAGGAATTTTCTGAATGATGCTTACACTCTACACCTCAAGTTACTACCATTAGGGCTTTATGTACTAATGCATGAGTAATGACTGTACCTAAGACAAGGCAATACAAGTAATACAGAATAGTTTTAAACTAATGGGCATATGACATATTTCAGATATCATATACTAGAAGGAAACATTCTAAATACTTCTTAATATACACTGTTTTAGAGAAAAGGCAGAAACAAAACTATAATACATGTATTTACACAACTTGAGAAAGAAATGATTATAAAGCAAGCTGTTGTAGTCAGTGCCACGTGTCTGGGATGAACCTCCAAACCAGACATAGTTCATAGGAGGAATTTATTAAATTTATTGAAGCTTATAGGTCCAGGTGACGTTGCATAATGGTGGAAGAAGCTGGCCCCCTTTCACAGGTCAACACAGAGAGAAATACCACCAACACTGTGGTGGTTTAATTCAGGTGTCCCCCATAAACACAAGTATTCTGAATGCTAGGTTCCCAGCTGAGGGAGATTTGGGAACTGACATCTGGAGACAGTATATTGTTGGGGATGGGCTTATGGGTATTATAGCCAGTTTCCCTTTGCCAGTGTTTGACATACTCCCCTGTTGCTGTTGTCTACCTGATGTTGGCCAGAAGGTGATGTCCACCCTCTGCTCATGCCATTATATCCCCCTGCCATCATGGAGTTTGCCCTAAAGTCTGTAAGCCAAAATAAACCATTTTTCCCCACAAACTGCTCTGGTCAGGTGTTTTCTGCCAGCAATGTGAACCTGACTGCAGCAGTAAAGTTGGTACCTAGAAGTGGGATTATTCCTGCTAGAAACCTTACTGCATGGTTTTTGGCCTTTTGGAGCTGATTGTCAAGAGGAATGTGAAAAGATTTGAAACCTTGGCCTAAGACATGACTTGCAGTGCTGTAAGTACAGCTTGATGGACCATTCTGGTCAGAGTTGAAAGACCTGAATGTATTAAGAACTAAGAACTGTGAGGTTTGGCTTCATTATGAGGGTGAAAAGGAGCTTTGCTTGGACTGGGCTATGAGCAGTTTGTGTGAGAAGCTTAAGGTTATGCCCCTGTCCTGAGAACTTGTGCAGGGTTGGCATTGTGTAGAAATACACTGGAGTGAGCAGAGGGATATGGACAGAAAAAAATGAAATCTTTGGGACAAAACTTCTGCCCATTCAGCTGCAATTGTTTGAGAGATTACAATCATTAAAATTTAGGCCAGCTGACCTGCATTGGGACAACAGGAAGAATGCAGACTCATTGGAAGGGGCTTTATTGCCCCCTGGATTAAAAAGTTGGCAGCCCGCCTGGCATTATGGAATGTCACAAATGCAGGAAAGACAGTGTCATTGAATTTGCAGCATGGTTTTGAATTTTTGGAAATGGCTACGGGTAGTGTGAAACAGGCTTGTTGGATTACCTGCATGGAAACCCCATGAAGCATTGATTGGAGTGGAGACCCAGTAGAGATACCAGGACTATGAGATGGCTGCCAAGGAGAGCTGTTGGCACCAAATGGTGTTTTCTGGGACTATTAGTAGCCTAGCTGGAGGGGCGGAACTGGAACGACAGAGACTTATCACTCACTAGAGTTGTTCTACTTGGAGCTACAAAGTTGGATGTTTGCCCTGTTTATATCTTGTATTGGTTGAATATTTCTTTGCTATGCCCAGTGCCATCTTTTGCAGTGTGAATGTTTATTCTGTGCCATTATGGGGTTTTCTTTCTTTCTTTTCTTTTCTTTTTCTTTTTTTTATGGTATTATGGCTCAGTTAAAAGACCTTGGACTTTGGGGATATTTGAACATCATCGGGACTGATAAAAACTATGGGGACTTTTGCTGGGCATGGTGGTGCATGCCTTTAATCCCAGTACTCGGGGGGCAGAGGTAGGAGGATTGCCATGAGTTCGAGGCCACCCTGAGACTACATAGTGAATTCCAGGTCAGCCTGGGCTAGAGTGAAACCCTACCTCAAAAAACAAAACAAAACAAAGAAACAAACAAACTATGGGGACTTTTGAAGCTGTACTGAATGCATTTCATTTTATATCACTATGGTTATCAGTTTATGGGGGCAAGTGGTGGAATGTGGTGGTTTGATTCAGGTGTCAAACTTAGGTGTTCTGAATGGTAGATTCCCAGCTGATGGAGATTTGGGAATGAAAGCATCCTGGAGGCAGTGTATTATTGGGGTGGGCTTATGGGTGTTATTTCCAGCTTCCTCTTACCAGTGTTGGGTGCACACTCCTGTGGCTGTTGTGTACCTGATGTTGGCCAGCAGGTAATGTTCACCCTCTGCTCATGCCATCATTTTCCCCTACTATTATAGATAGCATATATATAGATTTTTCCTTATTATAGATCTAGTGGAAGTTCCATAATTACAGAATAAGCTGGCCCCCTTTCACATGTCCACACAGAGAGAGATATACCACCGGCAGCACCATAAGCAAGCATACACCAGGAACCGAGGTAGAACTCCAGCACTCTGCACTGTGGAGCTTCCCCTTGAGTCTGTAAGCCAAAGTAAACCTGTTTTTCTCCACAATCTGATCTTGGTCAGATGTTTTCTGCCAGCAATGTGAACCTGACTGTAATAAGCACCATAAGCAAACACACTCTAGGAACCCAGACAGAACTCTAGCACTCTGCATACCTTACACTGGAATTTCAGGTCCACCCCCAAACATGCCTTAGGCCTGGATCCTAGAATCGGTCCACAGTGACACCTTTTCCATCCAGCCAGATGGAAAAGTATAAGCTTTAATAAACTCCTAAATCTATTGGGGGCATCCATTCAAACTACCACATTGTGCCCCTGTCACCAAATAGATTCATAACCATCTCACTTTGTAAATTGTATTCAGTCCAACTTCAAGGGTCCTCATAGTCTTTACCAACTTAAGATAGTTCTAAAGTCCCAAGTCTTTTCTGATATTTAAGATTGTCTCTTAACTGTGAGTCCTGTAAATTCAAATCAAATTATATACTTTCAACATATAATGGCACAGAGTAAATATTTCCATTGGTATAAGGCATAATGAGGAGAGATTGGACCAATGCAAAGTTAACAACCATTAGGCAAACATCTGCACTTCAAGTCCAATATCCATAACCAGTGACACATGACAAGTTTTCCAGTTCTGCCCCTCCAGCTGGCCTGAGTAGGCAGGGGCAACTTCTATCCTGAGCCAACAGTACTCCATGGTAGCCCTTGCACAGTCCTGGTATATCTAAACATCCTTGGGTCTCCAATTGAAATCCATGGTCCATCTTCCAGTGGCTTCACTGGCCTCTTTTTATCATGGTCATCACACCATGCCTCATGTCAGCCATGGCTTCTAGAAGCTTGTGCATTTCATGACCCGCTTCATGCACTTTTCATGCTTCTGAAACCAATACCAGGTGTGCATGACACAGGCATATTCCTAATTCAGGAACAAAATAAATTGTGACCTTGAAAAGCAGGTTGCTTCCTATCTAAATAGTTTGAATTCCTATCATTTAGTCTTTCTGGGATGTAATAACCTCAGACATTCTCTTCCTTGTTTCAATATGAAACACTTGGGCCACCTTCCTTTAAGATTGCTGATGTGTTTGACAATAGCTGCTTCAGTAACCTAAAAGTAGTTTCTATAAATTTTAAACTTGCTTTCCTACCCCTTAGAATGTTCATAAGCCAAGCCTCCAAATTCAATTCTCTCTGCACTTAGCATTTTCAAACTATCACCAAAATAATCAGTAAAACTTGGTTTCCCATCTGGAAGGCAACTTCAGTTGAAAGTACCAAGTTTATGCCCATTCCTCCAAAACAAAAGTTCCAAAAGACCAAAATCCATATGGTCAGATTTGTTGTGCATCAACACCTCACTTCTGGTACCAATTCTATTAGAGTCAGTTTCATGTTATTGGGATGAAACTCCAAACCAGACACAGTTTATGGGAGGAAATGATTCACTTAATACTATAGATCCAGTGGAAGTTCCGTGATTACAGAATAAGCTGGCCCCCTTTCACATGTCCACACAGAGAGAGATATACCACCAGCAGCACCATAAGCAAGCATACACCAGGAACCCAGGCAGAACTCCAGTACTCTGCATACCTTAGGCTGAAATTCCACCCCCAAACATACCTTAGAGCTGGACTCTAGAATCTGCCCATATTGACATCTCTTCCAGCCAGGCGGCTGGTAAGTACAAGCTTTAATTAATTCCTGAATCTATTGGGGGACATGCATTCAAATGACCACATAAGCAAAATCCTTTTCAGCTCCACCTGATCCCATTCTGTTGCCCATGTGCATGGTAGCCACCTTCCCTAGCACCTTTAATTTTAATTATGGTTGTTGCATATTTATATTTCAATAGTTAATGTTTCCTTTGCAGCAAGCTCATTTACAAAGTGTTATCTGATTTGTCATGTTATATAGTTCTAATCCATTCATCCTAACAGCTAAGAGAGTGTGTATTAACATAACAATATCCTGTTCCTTGTTATATATCTCCAGTACCCAACACATAATTGTTAGTTCAGTTCATGAATACTATGGTACAGGAGTTTGATTCAGGTGTCCCCCATAAACTTAGGTGTTCTGAATACTAGGTTCCCAGCTAATGGAGATTTGGAAATTAATACTCCTGGAGGCAGTGTATTGTTGGGGGTGGGCCTATGGGTACTATATTCAGTTTCTCCTTGCCAGTGTTTGCCACACTCTCCTGTTGCTATTGTCCACCTGATGTTGGCCAGGAGGTGATGTACACCCTCTGCTCATGCCATCATTTTCCCATGCTATCACTGAGCTTCCCCTCAAGTCTGCTAAATAAACTTTATTTTACCCACAAAATGCGCTGGGTCAGGTGTTTTCTGCCAGTAATGTGAACCTGCTAGCAACATATGGCATTTGTCTCAAGTAAAAATTTGAAGAGATTTTGAATTACTAAGAAGGCAAGAAAAGGCCAGTGACATGATTCACACTTGTAATACTAGCTACTTAGTAGGCTGAGAAGGAGAATCACCAGTTTGCAACCAACTTGATTAACATAGACTGTCTCAAGAAGAAAGCAAGAAACATGTTCTAGGCAAAGAGAATACTAGTCAAAACAAAATCTGGGCATGAAATTGCTTGAAATATTTCAAGAAGTTCTATAGTTTTAGAGCTGGAAATATAGTGTATGGAAATAGCATGGTGGATAGACTTAGATATTATGAGGCCTTAGATATGGAGGATAATATCCTGAAATTTTTATATTAGCTCATAATCATTTCAGCCTTTTGAATTATGAACAAACTGATCATTGCTGTATTTTTAAGATATTCATAGCATAGTGAAGGTATATCCTAGGTTGTAAACAGTTAATGATGGAATTTGGGTTTGAGAGATGGCTTAGTGGTTAAATGTTTGCCTGTGAAGCCTAAGGACCCATATTTTTTTAAATTTTTTTTCTTTATTAGTTAGTTTTGTATTCAGCAAATACAGTCAGTTTGGTACCATTATTAGGCTCATCCATGACCTACTCCCTCCCCTTGGCCCCTCTTTGTTGAGGTATATGGGTCATGCATTGTGGAGTTAGCCCCCAGTTATGTGTAAGATAAATGTCTCTGCATATCATGACCAACATGTGGCTCTAACATTCTTTTAAGGACCCATATTTGATTCCCCAGAAACCATGTACACCAGATGCACATGGTGGTTCATGCACCTGAAGTTTGGAATTCATTTGTAGAAGCTATAGGCCCTGGCATACCCATTCTCTCCCTCTCTCTCTCTCTCTCTCATAAGATTAATGACTGAATTAAAGACTACCTATTAAGCATTTCAATAATAACAATAATGGCCACTTTATCAAATATGAAAGATGATTGTGCAGACTCACTTAAAATCCTGAAATATTTTCCTCTTCCACTCATGTCACCACTTTCCTAAACAATTATTTCACATTTTATTTTGTCAGACTTACTTGCAACATAGTGTACTTTTGCCTCAATATAGGTGCAACCGTATATCCTATTTAATTTTTTAAAAAAGGACTTCCCCACGTTTTCATAGTAAATCAACTAGCCTATCTCTTAATGCTCTACTTTGTGACTGTAAGTGAAGTGTCTGATTTAGGAGGGATACTTGGCCTTTTAAAGATAATTTGTAAAAATATAAACAATACTTTAAATATAACCAATTATAAACTTGTATGTGATTGGGTTGAAATGGAAATAGAAAAATATGAAAGAACCTATTGAATTAAACAATGCTCTTTTAAAATGAATAATAACCCATATAGGGTAACTAAGTAAGATATTGGTTTTATGTGTGTTTCTTATTTTTAGGTATATTTAAGTAATCTTTTTAAGATAAATATAAATATAGGTTACATGTGTGTGTATGATGTGTTGCATATGTGAGTGATGTGTGCTATATGCACATACAGGGAGATGTGTGCATTATGTGTGTGTATTTGTGTGTGTAGATGTGTATGCATGCATGCAGAGGCTAGAGAACATTGTGTATGCCTTTTATATCTCTCATCTATGTATTTTCTTGAGAAAGTTCTCTCACTCAACTGCAGAGCTAATGTCTGACAATGTCCAGCAAAAAAAAAAAAAAAAAAACCTATGGTCTCTGCTGCCCTCCTCTCTCCCTGCCCATGGACTTGGGTTACAGATGTGTGCCCAGCTTTTTACATTGATTCTGGACAGTTGAACTTGGCAGCCTTTCATGCTTAAGCAGCAAGTTCTCTTAACCTCTAAAGTATCTACCCAGCATACATGTATGTTTTTAGGGGACCACTGTTTCTGAGATTTATTCTTTAAAAAATATAAACTGTTTGTTTTGAGTCAGGGTATTATTCCAGTTCAGGTTCGCCTCAAACTCACAGCAATATTACTAACTCAGCCTCCCAAGTGCTGTAATTACAGGTGTTAGCCATAACACTCTGCTTGAAACAAACATTATCTTAATGCAGTGGGATTAGTAAACATCTGTTAGCACAATTCTTGCCCAAACCACAATTTTATAATAACCCACTGAAGTAATCATTTCTTTTCCTGTTTTAACTTCCTACCCGCATTTGACACTGCTGACCTATTTCTGAGGTCATTCTAAGTAGTTTATTTTGCAAGAGGATGTCTTTGATAACCTTGTTTTTAAAGGATATAGTTCTCTATACTTTATCTTACACATTACCAAATTGTCCAAATATAGTTTGGTAACTTATTTTTACTGAATGTGATAAAATAGATAGATGGTGGGTGGAGCTTTTCATTATATTGCATGGGAAGTAGCCAACTCTTCCTGAACCAGTACTGCCCCAGTATGCGAAGCCCCATCCAGATGCCTGTGCATCAAATATACAGAAAACATAAATGTATGTATGTGTGTACATATATATGTACATATGTATATATACATTTATATGTATATATATAGTTCTAATAAAAATATTAACATAGTTAGCATATGCTAAATTCCTAACAAATAACTGTCTCACACTGAAAAGAAATAACAATAGAAAAAAAGAAAGACCAATGAACAGGGGCTGAGATTGCTGTTTTGTATAGTGATAGGACCTAAATGCATCACCACTGAAGTGGACAGTGCAGCTTCCAAGACAGGAATAATTAGGGCACAGCTAGCCAAGCTGAAGATGAACATATGGTGAGTGAGCTATGTTCCCCTGTGCCATGCTGTGTTCAGCATGTTAGGTACTTTGTAACTTCTGACAAATGTGACTTCTAGGTTTTTTATTTATTTATTTTATTTTTGTAGTCAGTGAATACAGTCAAGTTGGTACCATTTTTAGCCTCCTCCCTGTCCTCCTCCCCACTCCATAGCAACCTCCTTGTTGGGGTATATGGGTCGTGCATTGTGGGGTTAGCCATCATTTATGGGTAGGAGGAAATGTCTGCATGTCATGACCCAAAGTGTGGCTCTGACAGTCTTTCTGCCCCTTCTTCTGAAAATTTCCCTAAGCCATGTTGGGTTCATATTAGGTCTGCTTCCATGTTGAAATCTTGGGTACCTCTGTGTCTCTGGATATCTGGTTTGGTAGGGGTTGATTGTTCTCTGTGTCTATCTCCTTCACTGTTGTGCTGGTTCCTGTTTCACTAAGAAAACAGCAGTCTTGCATGTTTCCCCAATTCTTCTTCTTCTTCTTCTTCTTCTTCTTCTTCTTCTTCTTCTTCTTCTCTTCTCTTCTTCTTCTTCTTCTTCTTCTTCTTCTCCTTCTCCTCTCCTTCTCCTTCTCCTTCTCCTTCTCCTTCTCCTTCTCCTTCTCCTTCTCCTTCTCCTTCTCCTTCTCCTTCTCCTTCTCCTTCTCCTTCTCCTTCTCCTTCTCCTTCTCCTTCTCCTTCTCCTTCTCCTTCTCCTTCTCCTTCTCCTTCTCCTTCTCCTTCTCCTTCTCCTTCTCCTTCTCCTTCTCCTTCTCCTTCTCCTTCTCCTTCTCCTTCTCCTTCTCCTTCTCCTTCTCCTTCTCCTTCTCCTTCTCCTTCTCCTTCTCCTTCTCCTTCTCCTTCTCCTTCTCCTTCTCCTTCTCCTTCTCCTTCTCCTTCTCCTTCTCCTTCTCCTTCTCCTTCTCCTTCTCCTTCTCCTTCTCCTTCTCCTTCTCCTTCTCCTTCTCCTTCTCCTTCTCCTTCTCCTTCTCCTTCTCCTTCTCCTTCTCCTTCTCCTTCTCCTTCTCCTTCTCCTTCTCCTTCTCCTTCTCCTTCTCCTTCTCCTTCTCCTTCTCCTTCTCCTTCTCCTCCTCCTTCTCCTCCTCCTTCTCCTCCTCCTTCTCCTTCTCCTTCTCCTCCTCCTTCTCCTCCTCCTTCTCCTTCTCCTTCTCCTCCTCCTTCTCCTTCTCCTTCTCCTTCTCCTTCTCCTCCTCCTTCTCCTCCTCCTCCTCCTCCTCCTCCTCCTCCTCCTCCTCCTCCTCCTCCTCCTCCTCCTCCTCCTCCTCCTCCTCCTCCTCCTCCTCCTTCTTCTTCTTCTTTTGGTTCTTTGAGGTAGGGTCTCACTCTAGCCCAGGTTGATCTGGAATTCATTATAGAGTCTCAGGGTGACCTTGAATTCACAGCGATCCTCCTACCTGTCTCCTGAGTGCTGAGAATAAAGGCATGTGCCACCACGCCCGGCTTTTCCCCCAATTATTCTTAATTTCAGCTGGGGCCCTTTTAAGGTATGATAGGGTGGTTCTGTCCTTAGAGTCTGCATCTATCTAAAAAAGAGAAGCAGATTCTCCAGTGGGGAGTAAAGTTAGCATCAAGTAAATATGATAACCATTGTTTTTTAGAGAGAGTTTAATGGAGAGCGGGTTCATTTTTGGATATGGTTCTGACTTTTTTCCCAGCTCCAGCTGTGGGTTCTGTTCCGCTGAGCAGATCAGTTAGCCAAATCGAGTGCAGCTGGTGTCCCACCATGACTATGTGCCACTATTTCACTTGTATGAGCATCACGTCAGGTTGTTTGCTGCGAAGTAGGTTAGACCATGCATTGCTTGGACAGATATTGGTCATTATCCCCTAGTCGCTCATGTAGGACCTCGTGGCACTAGACATGCTAACTGTCTGGGGACTGACTCTCTTCCAGCTTCTAGCCATGTCACTCCATGATACATGCCAACAGTATATGGTGTCTTCAGCAGTAGGGCCTTACCACAAACCTATGGTGGGTCATCAAGCGCTCTGACATAAATCTGTCTTCTTTTCGGAGACCTTGTAGATCTTTGTGATCAAAAGCTTATTGTGGATGATACCCACCTGCTGGTACAAGGAGTTACAGGTCAGTGCCCAAGAAGAGAAGGAAGAAAAGGATAAGTGATATAAAAGAGATAGAGAGATGAGAGAGAAGAGGGAGGGAGGAAGGGAGAGAGAGAGAGAGAGAGAGAGAAGCAGAAACAGGAGAAGATAATAGTCAGTTTTCATCATACCCTCTCCAGGGCCTTGTGAATCCGGTGTTCCCTCTAAGGGCCTGGTGAAGGTTCAACCATTTGGTCTGTCTTTTAGGATGTAGAGTTTTATGGTACCATTGCATTTTGGGTCCAGTTTTGTGTCCCCCATCCCTTCCTTATCCTCCCAACCCTCCCTATTGTCCGGTCCTTGAGATGCTTGGTAGGTATGTTGGCAACTTGGGTAGGTTCAGGTTAGGAGCTGTAGATGAGTGAGACTATGCAGCTATTATCTTTCTGTGATTGGGTGAGTTCACTGAGAATGATCTGTTCCAGGTTCAACTATTTTTCTTCAAATTTCATTGTGTCATTTTTCCTTACTGCTATGTAGATTTCCATCATGTAGATATACCACACCTTAGTTATCCATTCTTCTAACGATGGACATCTGGGTTGATCCCAGCTCTTGGCAATTACAAATTGAGCAGCTATAAAGATGACTGAGCAAATCTCTCTGAGCTGAGGCATGGAGCTTTTAGGGTACATGCCCAGTAAGGGAATAACTGTGTCTGTTGGTAACTCTATAGTCAGTTTCTTTAGGAGTCTCCATATTGCTTTCCAATTTTCCAGTATTGATTTAGGTGGTTTTCCATATAGAAATAGACTGAGCCCATGTAAGTTAGTGATGAGAAGAGCTATAGGCATTTTGACTTATTATTAGCATGATCTTGGATATCAAAAAGTTCTCCATAGCTGGTAATAATATTATTGTGTGTTATGTTGTTTTATTATGTCTCTGGTCTTATTCTCAGGTCAAGAATGCATTCTAAGAAAGTTTATGAAAATATATCATCAGCTCCAACTTGATAGTTGACCTAATGATGGTAAACTTCATTGGATCCTCACTGGATATGACCAGAACGGCACTCTTAAAAACTCCACATCATGGTCTTGAGATATTGCTTATTGGTTAAGGTTCTTATATGCAAAGCCAAAGGATTAAAGCTTGATTACTTAGTTCCTCAGTTCCCACTTATAGCTAGATGCACAAGATGTTGCATGCATCTGGAGTTCATTTGCATGGGCTAAAGGTCCTACATGCCCATTCTCTCTCTCTCTCTCTCTCTCTCTCTCTCTCCCCCCTCACTCTCTCTAATAAATAAAATATATTTTTAAAACTCTCCATCAAAGTGTATGAAGAATGAAAATCTAATATACAAGAGTTAGAGATAAGAGAGAGAGAGAGAGGGAGAGGGGAAGTGAGGGAGGGAAGATGTAGAAGATTAAGGTTAGTCTTGATCTTATCCTCTCCAGTGTCTTGTGGTTCAGGTGTTCCCTGTAAGGGCCTGGTGAAGGATCAGCCATTTGGTCTGTCTTTTAGTAAGTAGAAAATTATGGTACCATTGCCGTTTGGGTCTAGATTTGTGTTTCCCACCCCTTTGATGCCCCCCCTCCCTCCCTACAAGATACGTCTACACAAATCACTAATATATGATAGGTCAACTAGGTTCTGTCATCATCAAACTGACATGTACAAGCCACCAACACAACAGAGGGCACCAAATGTATATCAGTGTTTCACAGAATGTGTGTCACCCATTAACAATTCATTAAATCAATTCTATTTGTCATGATGAATTTTTCTGTATAATATAAAACAAAATATTAGAATGTTTTATTTAAATCCTTTGCTTGAATTTGCACATTTTAGGGAATATTGAGCTCAATTTTAGTATACTAGAAAGGCATTTAACAGGAGGGGTATGAATTGAATATATTGACTAACATGATTTTCAGTCATTTGATTATGGGTGGGTTTGGTGTTCATGACAGCAAAATTAAAGTTGTGCTGTCTAGTTTTATATTAGTGTGACTTTGAAATGGATGTTCAGCATCAGATATTCAACTGAGACTCAGTTGAGAACACTTACATTTTTGAAATATTATTTTGGCTATTTTTAGTAGCAATTATAGAATACCTATTGAAATGGATTTTTCTTTATTAGGAGAAAATGGGACAATAAAGGAAATATACAGATGCATAATCAAGTTCTACTGTTGGATCTGGAAGTGGAAATATTGATGCTAATTAGAAAAATACTGATTCAAACTTCCAACTTTCTAAAGTTTTGTTCTGCCTTTTTTTAAATTTATTTTTATTAGATATGGACATACTTAATACATAAATAACACATGTTGGTACCATATTTTCCTCCTCCTGGCCCCTTTTCCAAAGAGGTCCTCCTTATTGGGGATGCAGGTCAACCCCATGTGGACTGTGGGTCATGCATTGTGGGGGCAGCAGTCAGTTATGGGGGAGAGGCAATGTCTCTGTGCATGTCCCAACTTGTGGCTCTAACATTCTTTCTACCCCCCTCTTCAGCAAAATTTCCCGAGCTATGTTGGGTGCATTTTAAGTCTACTTCAGTGATGGGCTCTTAGGAGCCTCTGGATGTCTGCATTGGTAGGTGTTGAGTTTCTTCAGTGTTTATCCCCTTCACCTTTGTGTTGATATCAGGTTCACCCAAAAAGCAGCACTCTTGCTCATTTGCCCAATTCCACTGTGGTTTCAGCTGGGGCTGGGGTGAAGTGTACTGCATCATTTATCTCCTCAGGTCCTGCTTCAAAAAAGAGAAGAGTGAAGAAAAAGTAAAGTCAGTACCAGTTAAATAGGATAACCATTATTAATTTAGAGAGAATTTAAAGGGTATAGACCTTCTCATAGCCCCAAATTAGTGGAAGCTTGACATTGGAAAGCAAAATCACTATCTGGATAGGATTCTGACTTGTTTTCCAGTTCCAGATATGGTTTCCCTTCTATTGAGTGGATTTGTTAGCCAATCCAAGAGCAGTTGGATACCCATCATGGCTGTGTACCACTCTTGCACTTGTGTGAGCATCATGTCAGGTTGTTTGCTTCTGAATAGCTTAGATTTTGAGTTGCTCAGACAGATGTTGGCCACTTTCTCCCAATAGCTCATGTAGTGCCTTCCAGCACTAGATGGGCAAACTGCCTGGGGACTGGATCACAACAAGGTCTCTTCATGGTCCTTGCTGACAGTGTGTGGTGTCATCAGCAGTAGGGTCTTACCATTAATCTCTGGTGGGTAATCAAGTGCTCTGACAGAAGACTATCTTATTTGTTTTGGGAGACCTCATAGGTGTCTCTGATAAACAGCTTATTGTAGATGTTAACTGCATCCTGGTACATGGAATTACAGGCCAGCACAAAGGGAAAAGAAAAAATAAAAAGACAGAAAAAAGAGAGAAATTTAAAGGAGAGGCTTCATTTCACCTTCTCCAGTGCCCTTCGATTCAGGTGCTCCCCCTAAGGTCCTACTGAGGGCTCAACCTTTTAGTCTAACTTTCAAGTTATAGGATTATATGATACCAATTCTATTTGGGTTCAGCTTTGTGACCCCTCCCCACCTTTCCCCTTCTCCCAAGCCCTACCCTCCGTATTGTCCAAGCCTCAAGATACCATTCAGGTATGTCAGCAACTCAGGCTTATCCAGGTTAGGAACTGCAGAAGAGTGAGACCATGCAACAACTGTCTTTCTGTGATTGTGTGAGTTCACTTAGTATGATCTGTTCCAAGTTCAACCATTTTTCTACAAATTTTATTGTGTCTTTTGATGGGTGTTTTGATTGGTTGTTTTAGGGTATTCCACAGTTTCCTTGTAGTCTGTTCACTTGCTTTTTTGAACTTAGTGAAGTTTTTGGCCTCCTGATCATTTTCTTCTGTCTTGTCTTCCAGGTCAGAGGTTCTGTCTTCCACATGAGTAATTCTTTTGATGAGCGGTTCTAGAGAGGTTTCTATAAGTTCTGTTTGAGTTTTCTTTTCTGTTGTGTTATTTTCTATCATGTCCATCTCTTTATGGATGTACGATTTCAGTTTGATCTCTGATTTTCTTGATGTTTCCTGGAATTCATTCTTGCATTTGATCAAATCTTCATTAAGCTTAATCAACCAGTTGCTGAGATATTCCATTTCTTGATTCATCTTCAGTTTGTTTCTATCTCTTTTGAGGGTTCTAACAAATTCTTCAATCAAGTTAAGCCTACTGTCAAAAGCTGAATGCTCTAAGAGATGATTCTGTTCAATTTCATTGATACAATTGTTTCTTTGATAGTTTGCTTTCAGTTCAGTGATTCTTTTGATCAGCTTCACATTGGTTGTTGTAGTTTTTTCATTTTGGGCATGAATTTCTGTTTACTTCTTTATGATTTCATTGGAGGCTTCCATTGTAGGACTAGCCATCCTTGGTGGAGCTCTCTCAGTTTTCTGACTTTTGTTGGCTTTTTTGCATTGTTGTCTACCCATTTTAGGGAGACTATTTCATTGAGGAGGAAGCAAGATTTTGTCCTTTGGCCCATGCATCCTCTGACTCAGGTGGACAGGGATGTTAGTACCCACTGGCCACAAAGGACACCAGAGAAAAAGGCCTGATTCCACAGCCCATACAGGGACCAGGCCTCCCCAAGCTATGTATAATGAGACCTACCAGGATCAGGGAACTGGGAGGAGCCAGGGAACAGGAATATGACCTACTCACTCCTGGCTGTGCCTGCCTGCACACCATCCAGTGCAGGGACCCCACTGGGAGGAGCAGGGAAACAGGGGTCTGACCTACTCACTCCATGCTGCTGTGCTCACCTTTTTAATTATTTTTTTTTTACAGTTATACTTTGGCTAGAGAATGGCTTAGCAGTTAAGGCACTTACCTGAAAACTCAAAGGACGCATGTTTGATTCCCCAGGACCCACATAAGCCAGATGCACGAGGTGGCACAAGCATCTGGAGTTTGTTTGCAGTGGCTGGAGTCCCTGTCATGCCCATTCTTTTTGCCCCTGCCCCCTGTCTCTCTGTGTCTCAAATTAAAAAAAAAATTAAAGTTATACTCTTATATCCTCTCTCCCCCACTTCAGTTTTACTGTGGGCCTTCCTCAGTAGTTATTGGTATTCACTGTGGGGTAATGAAGGCAATCTCTGGGGTAGAGATGCCTCAGGATAACCCTATACACCCTGTGGCTCTTACCATCTTCCTGCCCCTCTTCCACAATTTTTCCTGTCCACAATGTTTCCTGAGCCATAGTGGGCCTGTTATGAATCTGACATAGTGATATGTATAGCCTCTGGATTTCTGCTTTGATGGGTTGAGTTATCTATAGCCTCTGGATTTCTGCTTTGATGGGTTTTTATTAACCACAGTGTCTATGGAGCTGGTTGTCAGGCTAGTAGTGAAAGCAATGCTGTGTCACTGCTTCTACATTTTTTTCCTGGGCCCTGGCAACTTTGGTATAGGTGGCAGTTGGATATCTTTTGTTGCCTATTGATTGATCTTGGATCTCCCACTATCCTCTGCCATCTGTAAAATAAAGCAGATTCTCCAACCAACAGTGAGAGCAGCTTGGATTAAAGGGGATATGTATAGCTATTTGAGAGATTTTTTGATGTGTATGCCCACTTTATTTATCTAGAAAGCAATGGGGGCTTATCTCTGGAGCCTATAAGTTTCCTATCCATGGGATTTTGACTTAGTTCCCAGTATCAGATATGAGTTTTCTCCCACTGAGTAGGCTTCATGTCCTATCAGAGAACAGTTGGTTACCCATAAAGGCTGTGTACCACTATTGCACAGGTGTGTTCTTTTTCCTTGGCTGTCAGCTTTCCAACTTTGAATTCACGTGAGCCAAATTTCAAAAAGAAAGAGTATGTAAAAGACATTAGAATGAAGACTACTTAAACTCCAGTCTTAATGTTGAAACCTTTGGAAAATGACAGAACTCAGTGTGTTACTTGTAACATTATTTTTTCAAATGGAAACTTAAAAACTTCATGATTAAAACAGCACTGAGAAACAGCATGCTGAACATATTGGTAAGCCTCTTGAATATTTTCAAAGACAGAAAATTACTTAAGATTATCAACACAATTTCTTAGCTCTGTTGAGGAAGCTCTTCCTAGCATTAAAACTCAGTTGCATATTGTGTAGCAAAAGAGAAAATATTTCACATGACTGCTGGAAAAAATAATCTTTTCAGCATGTTTGGGTATGGTGAATACAATATTTGCTGATAGCTGATAAATTTAAGCTGTACTTGGTATTGGAACAGTATTACTTCACATTTGTACTACTGAAGGACATATATTAGCAGTGCTTAGTACTTGGTTACAGTCCAGTATAGATTTGCAACCTAGCTCAATAAAAGCCCTGTGCTGGATAGAAGCTGTGTACAATTTTGAGTTTATGTCAGATATATGTGAGAGACAACATTATGGAGGACTTTTTGTGTGTTTTAAATTTAACCTTGCATCTAAGTTACATAAATATTTTTACAGAATTAGAAATACACATTATTGGTCAGTATAAATTAAATTGGGAAAATTGTAAAGGAATTACTAGAGGTGGAATAGAAAGCCTACCTGGAAAACACAGCAAGTTAATTTAAAAAATGCTAGAAGTTATTATTAATGGTGTTGTATAGAATCATTGTTAAATACACTATAAACTTTAGCATCTTGAGAATCCCATATGAGCTCATATAAGTTTTGAAAAGTACAGTAAAAATTGTTAATCTTATTCACTGAATGGCTAACTTCTTGAAACATTTTGTTCAGAAACTGGAATGAGTCATACCCACTTAACACACACTATAGTTCATAGATTGTCTCAAGGGGAAATACTAAGCAAGGTTGTATACTTGGGAATGAGATTCACAATATTCTCATTGAAAAAAATCTCAGCAAATATTTTTTAGTATTTTGAATATTTGAGTAATGAAATTAGGATATTTAACTAACATTTTTGGCATTCTTAATGAGGTGAGTTTAAAACTACAAGGCAAAACAGCAATATATTCCATCACGTTCAATGTATCCAAACATTCTAAAGGATGTAATGGCAAACAAGGCTTCAAAGTTATCATCCTAGCTACTAATGTTCCTAAGATCTTTGCAACATATTTAAGAGAATACTATTAGTAAAATATTTCAAAAGATATAAAATTAAAGATATTTCTGTATTTCACTTCTCTAGCTCAAACTTTTACCATCTCTTTCCAGAATAGAAATTGGAGAACTTAAGGAAAGAGTTGGGTGAAAGATCCATTTAATTTTCTACACCCTAAACCAATAATTGAGTTAAATTTAGTGTCTGAAGAGAATGAATTATTGCAGCTTAGTGTTTTATAAATGTTGAGAAATGATGATGAGATCTTAACTGTATTGTCATTTTGGATTAAGATAATGGAAGACTTTCTTTGCTGAGTGGAAAAGTATGCTGTTGCTATTTGTGTTGATTGGGACTTTTGATTCTTAACCCAGTTAAGATTGAAGAACAGACATGGGTTGAATGGTACAGAAAGTAATGGTCTTCCCATGTTCCACACCTAAATGGACCCAAGACCAGATAAGCACAGGGTTACCAGCTTTTGTTTTATATTCTTTTGTAATATATTTTCTGTTAATAAGTTATACCATTAATGGGTTTTATATTTTGTTATATGCAAATATTAATAAAATAAAATGGTTTATGCTTATTGAACAAAAAATGAGTAAATTATTAAAGGCTGCTTGAAAGGAAACAGAGGGAAACAATTTTGTGACTACCTCACAACTCTGCACATTTCAGGTCCTATGAATTAAGGTGTTTATAGTCAACTTAAGAATGTTGCTATAAAGAGACATCCGGGGCAGTAAATCTAGAGACATCTTCTTTACAGACATCTCAGGAAGGTGAAGATGAAGATTTGTTTTTTCTCTCCCTAGAAACATTAGTTTATGTTCCATGAATAACGAGTCATTTTTCTAGAGGGGAATTTGGGCAGGTGTGCCAGCAGTGCCATAAAAACTTAGTACAGGGCTGAACGACGGCTCAGTGAATAAAAGTACTTGCTCTGTAATCCTGATGCCCGGAGTTCTGATCCCCAGAACCCAGGTGAAGCCAGACATGGTAGTGCCTGATGCAGTCAGGGGTGTCCCTCACATCACAGGTCAACTGGCATTTGCAGCAGCAAATAGCAGAAGGTAGAAGGTAATACACAGGCATGCTGTGGCACATGTATGTGCATACACACACATGCCCCATATACATAAGTACATACTCCGATACACAAAAATAAAATCCCAGTGTATTTGGGGGACTTGGTTTCTGTAATGCAGCCAACTGCAAGCAGAAGTAATGCACACCTCTTACTATATCACATGGGATGGTGTGTATCATGGGCTACCAACAGTACACTCCAGCTGCTGTTTTTAGGAGCAATAAATTGTGTCTCTATCCCAGAGATTTGGTCTCTTTGTTGTTGTTGTTGGTGGTGAGTGTGTGTGTACATGTGTGTGTGTGCATGTGTGTGTGTGTATGTTTGTGCATATACCCATGTGTACATGTGTGTGGAGGTCTGAAGTTAATGTTGGTTTTTTCCTCATCATTCACTTTAATGAGACTAGCACTCTCACAGAGCCAGAGGCTTGCCAATTTTACTTGACTAGTTGTCCAGCCAGCTCTAGGGATCCTTTCTCCACCTCCTCCATGTTAATATTACAGGTACATGCCACTATGCCCAGCTTTTATTGACATGGATGCTGGGCATCAATCTCAGCTCTTTAAGCTTGAGCAGCAAGCACTTTGCCACCTCGCAGTTTGGGGCTTGCTGTGAGTATATAGTCTCTTATCATGTAAGGTAACATCCACATCTCAGGATGTAGACATCTTTGCGGGGGAGTGTAATTAAGCCTAATCATAGTCAACCATCTGCCCTGCAAAGACTCATATCCATCTATTCACTTATCCCCAAAGTTTCGAACCTAGTCCCAAATCTCATATGTAGATATATCACCTAAATTAGGATTGTAGCTGTGGGCATAATTTATTTTGATATAAGATTATCTATGCACCTTGAAACTAGAAACCAAGTCCTTTGCTCCAGAATCAGACATACAGTATCAGCCATAGACATTGTCACTCAAAGACACAGTAATAACCATAGACATTGTCATTCAAAGAGAAAGAAAATGAAAGGCAAAAAATCATCACCAAGCAATCACTTCTCAAGTCCACCTGGGTAAACATCGTCGCTTCCAAAGCCCCCTAGGCAAACTCCATCAGACTACACAAGCCTGGGAATAAGATGTGATTCATGTCTGGACCCTCTGTGCCTAAGGCTTCACTCTGAGAATGATTCTCCTATGAGGGTTAGCCCACGATTGTCACTGAATGCTCCTATCTATTTCCTGCCTGTAGAATTTTGGTAGCCCAGTAGCCTAATTGTCTTATCACATCTCCAGGTGAACCTGCTTACCAACCTGCAGCATTTTTCAGAAAGCCTAAGATGCACGCTCATTCTGTCTTTGCTCAGGCACTTTATTTCATCTGAACTCTTTTCCCCCAAGTCCATAGATCAGTATACTCCTATTCCTTCTCCTAGGACTTCATGTGTATGCAATCATAAACTTTGTTTATTTTTTACCTGCTTTCTTTCAGTGCCTTTTTGATTTGTATTGGATTTTGCTCTCTTGAAATTTGAAATGGATTTATCTTTTGTATTCACCAGTGTATTAATATAGCCTTTTGTGTTATTGAATAGTATTTCATTTATATATATATATATATATATATATATATATATATATATAATGTTTATATATATACATATATATGTACATATATATCAAATATTCATATATGACAATTTGTAACCCTATTATCCTGGACATTTGCACTGCTTACAACTTTGAGGCAATTATTACTTAAATACTTTTATTCATTTATTTGCAAGCAGAGAAAGAGAGAAGAGAGACAGACAGAAAGAATGGGCATGCCAGGATCTCCAACCACTGCAAATGAATTTCAGATGCATATACCACTTTGTGCATCTGGCTTTATATAGGTACTAGGGAATTTAACCTGAGTGATTAGGCTTTATAGGCAAGTGCCTTAACCACTGAGCCATCTCTCCAGCCCAAAGGCTATTATTAATTAACCTTCAACAAACATTTTTGTCTACACATGTTTGGGTAGATATATATTTTTAATTTTCTCCATAAAATATAGAATAATAGGATATCCTATTTGTTGAGTGCTATGGTTTATATCCTGAATTTTCATGCAGCTAGAAGTTTGATCCCTAATGCAGTGTTGTGGTGGTGGGACCTTTAATGTGTGGTGATTAGTGAGAGGAGATTAGATCACCATGGGTGGGGGAAGTACCTTTATGAATGGATGAATACTGGTCTCAGGGAGGGGGCTGAGTTTTCTAAAGAGTGGTTTGTCGTTGATGAGTACACCCCACTCTGTGTTCTGGGTCTTACTTTTCAGTTATCTTGTCCTTCTGTTTCCCTTTCCACTTCTCCACTATGTTGTCAGTTATCTAGGAAAGCCATTGCTAGGACCCCAGCATCTTGTTTTTTGAACTCCAGGTGCTATAATCATGAACAAAATACACTTCCTTTCAAGTTAGCCATCTGTTACAGTCAGCTTGTCATTGCTGGTAGAAATCACCCAACCAAGAGCAGCTTGTGGGGAAAAGAGGTTAATTTTGGCTTACAGGCTTGAGGGGAAACACCACAATGTTTGCATGAGCAGAGGGTGGGCATTACCCCTGGCCCATATAAGGTAGACAATAGCAACAGGAGAGTGTGCCAAACACTGGCAAGGGGAAACTGACTATAATACCCATAAGTCCACCCCAACAATACACTGCCTCCAGGAGGCATTAATTCCCAAATCTCCATCAGCTGGGAACCTAGCATTCAGAACACCTAAGTTTATGGGGGACACCTGAATCAAACCACCACATTCTGCCCCTGGCCCCCATAAACTGATAATCATATGTGATGTAAAATGCAATATATTCATCCAACGTTAAAAGTCCCCATAGTTTTTTATCAATTCCAATGACGTTCATGCATCCCCATAGTCTGAGATCTTTTAACTGAGCCATAATACCAAAAAATAACCTCAAAAAAACCATAATGGCACAGAATAAGCATTCACACTGCAAAACATAACATTGGGCAGAGCAAAGAAGTATTCAACTACTACAAGATTTAAAACAACCAGGGCAAATATCAAAGTCTGTAGCTTCAAGTCCAACAACTCTAGCCAGTGACAAATCTCCAAGTTCGATAATTCTAACCAGTAATAAGTCCCTGGCATTCCAATTCTGCCCCTCCAGCTAGGTTACTCACAGTCCTGGGAAACTTCATCGGGACTGGCAGCTTTCCTTAGCAGCCATCTCGTGGGCTCGGCATCTCCACTGGGTCTCCACTGCAATCTGTGGTTCATCCTCATGGCCCCATGGGGGTCTCCATGCAGGCATCCAGCAAACCTGCTTCACACTGCCATGGCCATTTCCAAAACACAAGACCGTGTTACAAACTCAATGACCCTCTCTTTCCTGCATTTCTTATACTCCACAATACCAGATAGGGTGCCAATTTGTTAATCCAAGGGGAATAAAGCAGACTTTGAAGAACAGGACACTCCTTGAGCATTCAGGCCCCTTCAAAAGAGTCTACATTCTTCCAGTTGCCCCAGTGCAGGTCGCCTGGCCCAATCTCAATGGTTGTAATCTCTCAATTGCAGCTGAATGGGCAGCAGTTCACCCAAAGATTTTTCTTTCTGTGCCATGTCCCTCTGCTCACACCAGTTCATTTCTATGCAAAGCAACCCTGCAACTTTTCAGGACACAGGCATAACAGTGAGCTTTTTACACAAACTGTTAGCCCAGTCCAAGCAAAGCTCTTTCTCACCCTCATAAGCCAAACTTCACAGTCCATAGTTCTTACTACATTCAGGTCTTTCAACTCTTTCCAGCCTAGTCCATCAAGCTGTACTTACAGTACTGCAAGGTATCTCTTAGGCCAAGGTTTCAAATCCTTCCACATCCCTCTTGAAAATCAGCTCCAAAAGGCCAAAGCCACGCAGTCAGGTGGCTAGCAGCAACCCTACTCCTCGGTACCACTTTACTGTTGCAGTCAAGTTCTCATCGCTGGTAGAAATCACCCAACCAAGAGCAGATTGTGGGAAAAAGAGCTTTATTTTGGCTTACAGGCTTGAGGGGAAGCACCACAATGGCAGGGGAAAACAATGGCATGAGCAGAGGGTGGACATCACCCCCGGCCAACATAAGGTGGACAATAGCAACAGGAGAGTGTGCCAAACACTGGCAAGGGGAAACTGGCTATAATACCCATAAGCCTGCTCCCAACAATCCACTGCCTCCAGGAGGCATTAATTCCCACATCTCCATCAGATGGAAACCTAGCATTCAGAACATCTAACTTTATGGGGAACACCTGAATCAAACCACCACACCATCCTAATGTATTTGTTAGATTTGTTACAATAAACCACAGATATTGAACTATTTTTCCCACTTCAAAAATGTGGTTGTTTTTCTTCTTATTTTGCGGTTATGAGACTCTCATTGTGTTCAGGACACATATATGTGCCATGCTTCTACTTTGAACACCTCACAGTTTGCGAATTGCTTATTTTCTTGGTTTTATTTTTCTAGGGAAAGAATTTCTTAAATATATAAAGTAAAGCCCAACACAGCAATTTTTCTTTTATGAATTTGGAATTATTACTAATAAGGAGTTGCATACAAACATTTTTCTACTTTAGGAATGGAGATAAAGTGATGGAACATTTATTTTACATGTACTCTGGGTTCATCTTGCAAGACTGAAAAATAGAAAGGGTTTGATGATGGATATGGTAGTATACTTTTTTAACCCCAGATATTTGGGAAGCTGAGGCTGGAGGATCACAAGCTCAGAGCCTGCCTCGACTAAAAAATAAGTTTAAGGCCAGCCTGGCAACTTGGTGAGATTCTGTCTCTTACTAATATAACAAAGGGGCTAGAGAGATGACTTAGCAGTTAATGGCACTTGTTTGCAAAGCATGCTGGCCCCAGTTTCCATTACCCATGTGAAACCAGATGCACAAAGTAGAGCATGCATCTGGAATTCGTTTGCAGTGGCAAAAGTTCCTGGCACACCCATTATCATTCTCGCTCTCTCTCTCTCAATCTCTCTCTCTCTCTCAAAGGAAATTTAAAGAAATGGCAGGGTGGGGGCTGGGAATGCTATTCATTGGTAGATCAGTTGCCTAGCATGCACAAGGCCCTGGGTTCAGTCCCCAGTACCACAGTCAAAAGCAACAAGTTCAGATTGGGACAGGAATTTTGGGCAGCTGTAAGGATGTTCACACACACACACACACACACACACACACACACACGAGAGAGAGAGAGAGAGAGAGAGAGAGAGAGAGAGAGAGAGAGAGAAAGGGGGGGAGGAGAAAGGGAGAAGGGGAGGAGAAATCACATACACTTTGAAATGTTGGCTAGTAGCCGGGTGTGATGGCACATGCCTTTACTCCCAGCACTTGTGAGGCAGAGGTAGGAGGATCGCTGTGAGTTTGAGGCCACCCTGAGACTACAGAGTGAATTCTAGGTCAGCCTGAGCTACACTGAGACTCTACCTCAGAAAACCAAAGTAAATAAACAAATAAAATGAAATATTGGCTGAATGCACTGAGACATTTATATGTCTTGCAGAAATGGAAAATAATCTTAAGTACACAGAGACACAGCATACCCAGCCCCCAAAATAATAAAATCATGTAGGAGGGAAAATAAGATACATATTATCTCTTGGGGAAAGAAGAAGTTTGCCACAAAGGAAATAGAACAGAAAGCTATACATTAAGTCATGAATAATGTTCACAAGGCCATAATAAGATAATGAAAGGATTGATTTTAAGTTGTGTTGGGAGGATGAAGGGGAAAAGAGAATGCCTTGGGTGGGAGTGGGGAACTCAAACATACTTTTCTATTCTAGCAAATCAAGGGATAATGCACAAAATAAAAACATTAAAATGGGAAACTAAGCATGAGGGGGGAAATGTTGAAAGAATTGAAAATACTTAGATCTGAAATGTAGACTTTGACTTAAGGAGAGGCTGGCAGTAGAAAATACAGCAAAAAGGGATTCAAATAAAATGTCACAGAGCAACCCCTCCCAAGTCACATCTAATATCCACTGTACTCTGGGCTTTCCCATAGGTGTCCTACTGCAAAGAGTGAGGACTTGGTCTTCCATGTGGTCTCTAGGATTTTGCATTTATCAGGGAGTGATGTCTGAAGTTTATCTCCTGAGTTCACTCATCTGCAAAATGGAGACAATTATAAACCCAGTTAGGAGTGATGCTGAGAAAAGTAAATGACCATCAGGTTTGCAAAGTCATTGGCACAATGTAATAACTCAGCAGACTCTGATTTTTTTGTAGTTCTTTCCTGAAAACAAACAAAGTCCACTGGTCGTCATTGGCTCTTGGGGAAGAGATCCACTGTCAAAGCAGTTACAGCTTGGAGCCAGAAACGTTTTTCTTCTGAAGGTTGAAATTCTTCAATTCTCCAACTTCGTGTCTTCTTTGCCGACCCTCCTTGAGGGCTTTGTCAGATAACATCCAAGTTCAGTGTTCAAACTGAAGAAGAAAGAAAGGGAGCCAAGGATGGAGGGTGAGGTTGTGCGGGGATCCGCCTCCCTAGTAGGAGAGGAAGTGGGAGGAGTTCAGAAGGTACCAAGCTGGAGGAGTCAAAGTCCCTGATGGCCGCTGAGGGATGCACTGGGCCGTCGTGGCTGCAGCAGCTTGGGCTGCTGCTGCTGCTGCTGTTGGCTCAGTGCGGTGCACGGTGGAGCGGGCCGGGTACCAGCCTGCACCTAGAAACCATCTTCCTGGGTCGCTGCGCTGAGTACAGCACGCTGCTCAGCCTCCAGCCTGGGTGAGTGAAGAGGGTGCGGGTATGAGATCTAGAGGATCCCGGAATAGTGACGTGTACGCAGGGAGAGTAAAGACTCCAAGGGAAAAGAGACCTGACAACTTGTGAAGTCTGGGATCTCCGGTGTAGGTGGGGGAGTGTCTGCGAGTGAGCATGCGCTGTGGATCTGGGATCTCCAGTGTGGGTGGGGGGTGTCTGCGAGTGAGGGTGTACTGTGGATCTGGGATCTCCAGTGTGGGTGGGGGGTGTCTGCGAGTGAGCATGTGCTGTGGATCTGGGATCTCCAGTGTGGGTGAGGGGTGTCTGCGATTGAGGGTGTGCTGTGGATCTGGGATCTCCACTGTGGGTGGGGGGGTGTCTGCGATTGAGGGTGTGCTGTGGATCTGGGATCTCCACTGTGGGTGGGGGGGTGTCTGCGAGTGAGGGTGTGCTGTGGATCTGGGATCTCCAGTGTGGGTGGGGGGTGTCTGCGAGTGAGGGTGTGCTGTGGATCTGGGATCTCCAGTGTGGGTGGGGGTGTCTGCGAGTGAGGGTGTGCTGTGGATCTGGGATCTCCACTGTGGGTGGGGGGTGTCTGCCAGTGAGCGTGTGCTGTGGATCTGGGATCTCCAGTGTGGGTGGGGGGGGTGTCTGCGAGTGAGCGTGTGCTGTGGATCTGGGATCTCCAGTGTGGGTGGGTGGGGGTGTCTGCGAGTGAGCGTGTGCTGTGGATCTGGGATCTCCACTGTGGGTGGGGGGGTGTCTGCGAGTGAGCGTGTGCTGTGGATCTGGGATCTCCAGTGTGGGTGGGGGGTGTCTGCGAGTGAGCGTGTGCTGTGGATCTGGGATCTCCACTGTGGGTGGGGGGTGTCTGCGAGTGAGCGTGTGCTGTGGATCTGGGATCTCCAGTGTGGGTGGGGGGGTGTCTGCGAGTGAGCGTGTGCTGTGGATCTGGGATCTCCACTGTGGGTGGGGGGGTGTCTGCGAGTGAGCGTGTGCTGTGGATCTGGGATCTCCACTGTGGGTGTGGGGGGATGTCTGCGAGTGAGCGTGTGCTGTGGATCTGGGATCTCCACTGTGGGTGGGGGGGTGTCTGCGAGTGAGCGTGTGCTGTGGATCTGGGATCTCCACTGTGGGTGGGGGGTGTCTGGGATTGAGGGTGTGCTGTGGATCTGGGATCTCCACTGTGGGTGGGTGGGGGTGTGTGCGAGTGAGCGTGTGCTGTGGATCTGGGGTCTCCATTGTGGGTGGGTGGGGGTGTCTGCGATTGAGGGTGTGGTGTGGATCTGGGATCTCCAGTGTGGGTGGGGGGGGTGTCTGCGAGTGAGCGTGTGCTGTGGATCTGGGATCTCCAGTGTGGGTGGGGGGTGTCTGCGAGTGAGCGTGTGCTGTGGATCTTGGATCTCCACTGTGGGTGGGGGAGGTGTCTGCGATTGAGGGTGTGCTGTGGATCTGGGATCTCCAGTGTGGGTGGGGGGTGTCTGCGATTGAGGGTGTGCTGTGGATCTGGGATCTCCACTGTGGGTGGGGGGGTGTCTGCGATTGAGGGTGTGCTGTGGATCTTGGATCTCCACTGTGGGTGGGGGAGGTGTCTGCGATTGAGGGTGTGCTGTGGATCTGGGATCTCCAGTGTGGGTGGGGGGGGGGTGTCTGCGAGTGAGCATGTGCTGTGGATCTGGGATCTCCAGTGTGGGTGGGGGGTGTCTGCGAGTGAGGGTGTGCTGTGGATCTGCCATCTCCAGTGGGGGGTTCTGAGGTCAGGGTGTGCTGAGGATCTGGAAGTGAGGAGTGTGAAGGAAAGAGTGGCAACCTAGAGGTGAGTTTGAATGACAGTGCTTGCCAGCCTTCTGAGTCCATGCCCTCTCATTTAGATAGAAGACTTGGCAGTTTTCAGCTTTCTTGCCTGTACTGAGATCCTTACTGAGCTCTGTTCCTTCTTTGGCCTCACCCCTCCTTTTTCCCCCTTTCCAGGCAATCCCTTTCTTGTGCCAGTTGTTTTCATTGTGATACATTTCAGCCAAATAAAAAGGAGCAGAGAATAACATATGGACCTCTGTTGGCCACCACACTCCATGGGGGGAGGGGGGCGGCTGTGACATTAGGATAACAAGTGTTCTCTTTTAAATATTTTACTTACTTGCAAGGAAAGAGGGAGAGGGAGAGAGAGCCTCTAGCCACTGCAAACTCCAGATGCATGCACAACTTTGTGCATCTGGCTTTGTGTTGGTACTGGGGAATCCAGCCTGGGTTGTTAGACATCACTGGCAAGCACATTACCACTGAGCCATCTCTCCAGTCCTGCAAGGTTTTTTTTTGTTTTGTTTTGTTTTTTTATTTTTTTTTATTTTATGGTGGACCTCAGGATTGGAGGCTGGCCCTGAAACACTGATGGTTTCACAAATCTTGTTTGCTGGCCTGGCCTTCCTGGGCCCTCTCAATGGACCTGAACAGTGGGCCCCTCCCTTGTGGCTAAATGAGTAAGCATGTCCTTGAGGTGTGGCTCTCCAAATAGCAAGCTTGAGTAGCATGTGTTAGGTCTTTGGTTCCATTTGCAGAACCACCAACACAACAAAACAACACACACACACACACACACACACACACACACTTAATGAAGAGGAATCTGAATCCCAAAGGCTGCATGTTTATTGGAATTGAAAGCATTACCTTCTAGCTTGTGGCCTTTTCTGTTTATCTTGTGAGCCTGGTGCAAAACTGTATTGCTTAGAATGGAGAAGTCTGTGTAGCACCTGCTATGAACTTTCATGTCAGATGTCTAACTCCATCATCTGAGCCATGATAGCCTGTCTTTTTCATATATCTAGTTCTGCAATTTATCCCACAAAGAAACGGGAGTGCTTCACAGGGCATTGCAGTGTGCTGGGGGTTTGGTCTAAAAATTCGTACTTTTGCACAGGACCAAGAACTGCAGTTCTATCTGGGAAGCCTTTAAGGTGGTGCTGGGCAAGGATCCGTGCTCAGTGCTTCCCTCGGACTATGATCTTTTCATTAACCTCTCCAGACACTCCATTCCCAGAGACAAGGTAAGGACAGTCATCTGAGGTAAGTTATCATTTTTCCTCTGGAAGTCGCTGGTGCAGAGGCCAGTTGCCCCCAGCATCCTTCAGTGTCCTTAAGGCATAGAACACTTACAGATTCACCATATGTGCTGAGCTTCCTCATAGCAAGGCAGCTCTGTCTCCAGCAGAATTTCATGGTCTGCTGCCAACTGTGGACAGACGGTACTTTCCCAAGTTAGCAAGACAAGGTAGGAATCACTCCAGAGACTCTAGGCCATTATTAGATCTTTCACAGTGGACCTCCACATCTGCTCACTTCAGAATTACCTCCATTAACTGGCCCATGAGTTGAACCTCGAATAATTCAGAAAAAACCTCATTGCTGGAGAGATGGCTTAGCGGTTACTCAGTTGCCTATGAAGCCTAAGGACCCCGGTTCAAGGCTCGATTCCCCAGGACCCATGTTAGCCAGATGCACAAGGTGGCATATGTGTCTGGAGTTCATTTTCAGTGGCTGGAGGCCCTGGTGCACCCATTCTCTCTCTCTCTCTCTGCCTCTTTCTCTCTCTGTCTGTCACTCTCAAATAAATAAAAATAAACAATTTTTAAAAAAAAATTTAAAAATAAACCTCATTGTCAGTATCCTTCCAGAGTACCAGCCTCTCTTTTGAATGGATTTTAAAATTCTATCTATTGAGTATCAGTCTTTTTAAGGAAACTTCATGTCTACATTTTGTCTGTTCTCCAAGATCAAGAAAATGAAAACAAATGAGGAAGTCTATATAAAATACTTGCTTAAAATAGTACTGTGAGTTTAAAGACAGGCACTATTTTATTTATAATCATTCTTTTGGGGTAAGGTGAAACATGGTCTTACTATATGTAGACCAGGCTGGCCTTTAACTTGCTGCAATCCTTTGCTTTGGTCTCCTGAGTTCTGGAAGGTGTGCACCATCACCTCTCGCTCTGACTTGATTCTTCCCCTGTGTGTTTTCTATGAAGGTAGGTAAAGGAGGTTTAAAGAGATACCAGATAAAAAGGATGACTTTTAAGTTTATGCTGCATTTTGGCACTTACCTAGTGGTTAAAGGTAGAAGCATAATTTTTGTTCTTTGATTCATTTAGTGGGCTAGTTGATGAACTGGATACATAATTTACTGGCTTCCTCCTGTGTTCTGAGCATTGTGTTAAGGGTAACAAATACAAAAGTGAAAAACAGGCTGGGAAAATAGCCCAGTGGATAAAGTACTTGTCACACAAGTGGTATACCAGCATTTAGAACCCCAGAACCCACACAAAAAGTCAGAAGCTATGGCGGACTTCTGTAATCACAGTGTGCTGACAAGATGGGAGGCGGAGATAGGAGAATTTCTCAGTGGCTCACAGACCAACTAGCCTGATAACACAGCAAGCACAACAGTGAACAGTGAAGACCAGCAGAGAAACTCTGCTTCACAACAAGGTGGAAGGCAAGGACTGTCACTCGAAAGTTGTTCTCTGATCTCCACATGGCATGCACGTGCTGTGTGCACACACACCCACACCCACACACATTTTTAAGAAGTGTAAAAAATTTCTTAGTCACTTTCTGGTCCACATAGACTGGACTATGTAGGATCAGCTGAGACAGTGAGTGCTCAGCTGGAGGCACTATTTATCAGGTGTACTCAACGGTGATGTGTTCTTGAGACACTGTGCACTCTAGGGAGGCTTTGTGTGAGTTTTTGTTATTCTAATCACAGCTATGGAACAGCTCATGGTCCCTATTTTCCAGATCTAGGAACTGAGATGTGGAGAGCTTAGGACAGAGTGAGGATTATAGTCCAGGTCACTTGATGTGTGTGTGTGTGTATGTATGTATGTGCATGCATGTGTGTATCATACATAGGTGTGTGAGCATGTGTTTGGAGACCACAAGTCAAACATAGATATTTTCCCTCGGGTGCCATCCACCTTTTTAGGGGGTGGGGACATAGTCTCTTGGCCTGGAGCTCACTAATTAGGCTTGGCTGGCTGTCCAGAGAGCCCCAAAGATCTGCTATCTCTGCCTTCACAGCACTGAGATTACAAGTGCACGTCACCATGCCTGACCTTTTCACATGAGCTCTGGGGATTGAACTCAGGTCTTTGTGCTTCTGAGGCAAGCACTTTACTGATAGAACAATTTCCGCAGCCCTCTCTTGATCTTTTTTTTAATGCCAGGACTTTACCACTGGTAATATAATTTAGATGACTGGGAAAATATTTCATTGACATCTAAATAGTTAGAAGAAGGGGAAATGGTAGGATTCTTGAAATGGAAAATAAAGGAAAAACCAAAACCAAAACCAAAACAAAACAAGGAAAGTTTAGTTGGCTGTAGCAAGTCAGAGTTATATAAGAAATAGGCTGCCTGACACATCTTGATGACTGTCTGCCTGCCTTTGTTGTAGTTTGTATTTTAATTCTTTGCTTTCCCTCAGTCCCTGTTCTGGGAAAACAACCATCTCCTGGTTACCAGCTATGCAGAGAATACCCGTCGCTTTCTTCCCCTGTGTGATGTTCTATATGGTAGGGTTGGAGATTTCTTGACCTGGTGTCGACAAGAAAATGCATCTGGTAAGATTCTTGCACACTCTATCAAAAAGTAAGAGCTCTTTCCTGTGCAATTACTATTAGTGCTCAAGCTTTCAATGCATTCATCTCATTCAATCCCCAAAATTCTCTGAGGTAGGACAACAATACTAATGGACAATGACACTGATTTTGCTAGATATTTGCCTAACGATTTTACACATCAACTCTTTTAATTCCTGCAACAACCTCAGTGGAGTGCTATTATATCCATATTTTGACAAATGAGTAAACTGAGGCATAGGAAGCTCAAAGGAGTTTTGTATGGATGTATTGCTAGCAAGCTGTAGAATCACATATTGTGACTTAACTCTGCCTTTACAACCCTCTCTTCCCAGAGGGGGAAGGGTCAGAGATGGTGACTGAGTTGCACACACTGTGCAGAATCCATGCTAACTGTGGATTAATTCTTCCCTGATGTTATCTCTGAAATGAAATATTCCTGTCTACTTTTCCCTTAGGACTTGACTACCAGTCCTGCCCCACATCAGAAGACTGTGAAAACAATGCTGTCGACTCCTATTGGAAAAGGGCATCCATGCAGGTAATCTGGTAATCCTGGGAGGGATGAGTGAGTGGCTGAGCATGCGTGTAACCTTTGAACTGGAACTGAGCAGTTCAGAAACCAGTACTTCAGGCAGTTACTTAATTTCTGTGAGCCTCATTTTCTATTTGTACAATATACCCAATTCATTCTCTCTGATCCATGAAGTTGTCAGTGTTTGCAGAGATAAAACACTTAATGCAATACCTGACACATAGAAAGCATCCAGTAATTGTTAGCTGTACACATGAAAGCATTACTTTAGCTGCATGTGTGAAGGCATTAAATAGGCAATATTTTTATGATGTCATGGTTGTGTTTACTACTTTAAATCCATGTTATTTCTATAAGAGCAATAGCTTTATTAGATAAATGAAGATGAGTACTATATCTTAGTTGTAGGATCTCAAAATTCTTATCTTCGTTTTCTGGGAAGATCTGACTGCTTTTGTTTTAAAAAATATTTTTTTTATTTATTTATTTAAGAGAAAGAGGCAGATAGAGAGAAAGAGAATGTGCACTCTAGGGCCTCTAACCACTGTAAATGAACTCCAGACACATGTGCCATTTTGTGCCTATGGCTTACATTGGTACTAGGAATCAGATGTGGGTCCTCATGCTTCCCAGGCAAGTGCTTTAACCGCTAAGCCATCACTGTGGCCCATGATTCCTTTCTTTTCATATTGGTTACTCATCAAATACTAACTTTAACATACAGATCCATTTATATGCATATTGTCTCTGCCTCAGATCTGGAGAAAAGACAAATAGCCACCTTTGTTTCAAGGTATGGTAATTCTCTTTCCCATGTACAAAACCCTGCCTTATTATTTCTTTACTGCTATGCTAAATGGGGGTGATCTTCATTCTATGGAAAAGCCTAGAACACCTGAGACCTAGATATGGAAATCAGAAATGTTCATGAACCAACTGGAGAGGTGGTTTACAAGTCAAAGCACTTGCTGAAAAGCCTAAGGACCCAAGTTCAATTCTCCAGGACCCACGTAAGCCAGATACACAAGGTGGCACATGTGTCTGGAGTTCATTTGCAGTTGCATGCTCATTTTCTCACTCTCTCTTTTAAATAAATAAATTAATTAATTAAATATTTTGTATTTTTAATGTTTATTATTATTAACAAAATGTTTTGTATGGATACATCATGTGTTGGTGTCCTTTTTTCCCTCCTCCCTGCCCCCATTCTGTTGGGGACATTTCTCAGTAGGGATGCAGGTATTCCCCATGGGGTTGTGGTTTATGCATTGGGGGAGCAGTAGTAAGTTATTTTGGGGGGGTAGGCAATGCATCTGGACATGATGTCTCAACCTTTGGCTCTTACAATCTTTCTGCCCCCTCTTCTGCAAATTTCCCTGAGCTGTGGTGGGTGAGTTTTAAGTCAACTTCAGTGATGAGCTCTTAGGAGCCTCTGGATCTCTTTTCTTTTTTTTCTTTTTTTTTTTTTTTTTTTTTTTGGTTTTTCGAGGTAGGGTCTCACTCTAGCCCAGGCTGACCTGGAATTCACTATGGAGTCTCAGGGTGGCCTCGAACTCACGGCGATCCTCCTACCTCTGCCTCCCGAGTGCTGGGATTAAAGGCGTGCGCCACCACGCCCGGCTTCGGATCTCTACTTTGGTAGGTGCTGAGTATCCTCAAGGTCTGTATCCTTTACCCTGGCACTGATTATCAGGAACACAATGGAGGCAGCACTCTTGCTTGTCTCCTCATTCCTCTGTGGATTCAGCTGTGGCTTGGCTGAAGTGCGAGGGGTAGTTTATCTCCTCTGGTCTCGCTACCTTCTGAAAAAGAACAAATTCTCCAAGGGAGAGTGAAGTCAGTATAGTTTAAATGGTACAAGACTCATTAGTTGAGAAAAAAATATTAATTGAGGGAGAATTTGATGTATGTAACCAAAGACTAGTGAGAACTTGACACTGGAGAACATAATCTTTGTCTCCATAGGCTTCTTATCTGGTTCCCAATTCCAGATATGGGCTCCTTTACACTAAGCAGATCTCTTAGCCAATCAGAAAGCTATTGGTTACCCACTGAGGCTATGTGCCACTATTGCACTGGTATGTACATTGTGTCAGGGTGTTTGCTTCTGAGTAGCTTAGACCTCTGGTTGCTCAGAGTGTTGTTGGCCATTTTCCCTCAGTAGTTCATGTAGCACTTTCCAGCACTAGACAGGCTAACTCTCTGCGGGATGGCTCTCTTCTGAGTTCCAGCCAGGTCTCTCTGTGCTCTGTGTCAGCATCATATGGTGTCTTTAGCAATAGGGTCTTAGCTTTTGCCTCAGGCAGGTAATCAAGTGCTTTGACAGAAAGTTGTCTTGATTTTTTTTTAATTTTTTTAAAAAGAAATGTCCACAAACCATTATCACTTGGACTGTTGCTGATGGGATGCTAATCTGGAGGCACAGAAATGTCCCTAATGGTCTGTCGCTCACAGAATATTGTCATCAGAGTGGATAAGAGCTATTATTAGCTAGAAATTGCCAGTGCATACAGTTTACCTACTCTGTCCCCAATGATAAGATTAGAAATAATAAGAGTGGAGTTATCTCAATGCTAACTGTTAAATGTGGGTATGTTCGTACAGTACTTCCTCCCCACCCCTTCATAAGCACCATGTGTCCTTGGGTTTCATCGTCCACTCTGATCTCTAGATGTTCACTAGATCAGTTTCTAGTCAGGTTTAAGGGAACTGAGTCAAACTTTCACCTTCCACCATGGCTACAGTTTGGGGCTAAGCAAAGGGAGCCCTACAGGCACAAGATATCAGGCTGAATACTGTGTACTCTTTCCAGTTCCAATAGGGGCACTGTTTGTTTCCACTTCCCATGGGTTTAATATTGAGTGCAACTCCAGTCAGCTGGAAGTGCCTGCCAGAGTCTGATCTTGAGGACTAGGGTCGTGTTGCAGTCAGCTTTGTATTTCTGGACAGTCAACCAAAAACAATTTATTGAAGGACGGGATTTATTTCAGGCTTACAAATTCCAGGGGGACACCATCAATGGTAGAAGCTGGCTCAGTTTCATAGATCCAAGCACAGAGATATCATCCTATAGCCATCACATTCTAGCAAGCACACACTGCCAGAGCTCAAACTGATCTCCATATACCTTAGGGCTGGACTCAAGATCCACCCCCAGTGACATGCTCCTTTTAGCAGGGATCTACCTGCTAGGGGTTAAAATAGAAAGTCTGATAAAATATGCCTGAGTCTATGGGGCCATACATTCAAACTACCACAGGGAGGGGAACTGTGAATATGTTATATCAACATTATCTGTCCATGACTCTTCAAATGCCAAAGTGTGTGCTGTAAACTACCATCATATACATATTCCTAGGAAGGTAATCACAATGCTGTGGTGGTTTTTATGAAAGTCCCCCATAGTTTCATATGTTACGAATACTTGGCCCCATTTGGGAATCCTTTGGAAATTTGAGCCTTAATGAAGGAAGTGTGTCACTGAGGGCAGACTTTGAGGTCCAGCCCACTGGGTGTTCAGCATGAGGGAGCTTTGACTGCTTTCTTACCACTAATGAGAAGATGTAACCTAGGCTTAATGCTCAGGCCTGGCAAACTTTCCCTACCATGATGAACCCTGCCCTCAAAACTGTAAACTGAAATAAACCCTTTCATCCCATGAGCTACTTTGGATCAGGTTCCCAAGTGCTGGGATTCAAAGCCCTTAGAATATACTGGATAGTCCAAGCATGAGAAGGGGCAGTCTAGTGTAGTGATGAGGACAGGACTCGAGCACTATGAGAAAGTATTCCACAAATATTAAGTTACTATTATTGTTTTTGGTGCTTGGTACCAAGCATAGGGCCTTTGCACATATTAGGTAAATATTGTAAATTTACCTACATCCCCACACCAAAAATTGAGTTATTATTTTAAATGTTTTCTTCTATCAGCAATCTTATGAGGCATATGTATTCATAGATGTGGGAATGGGGTACAGAACAGTCAATAACACTTTACATATGTTATATATGTAATAAATCGGTGACCCAGGATTTGAAAACACAAGTTACAGTTATGGAGACCAAATATTCCACCCCTACTTTGCACAGCCTCATTGCATTTTATGTGTTATTCACATGAATTTTTTTTCAAGGTAGGGTTTCATTCTAGCTCAGGATGACCTGGAATTCACTCTGTAGTCTCAGGGTAGCCTCGAACTTACTGTGATCCTCCTACCTCTACCTCCCAAATGCTGGGATTAAAGGCGTGCACCACCATGCCTAGCTATATCACATGAATTTTTCATATTGTCAATGTGAGAGATTCTCATAGAAAATGAGAGATTATAGAAAATACAAATAAAAACCACCCATAGTCCTGCTAGCTAAGTGCAACTCCTTTATTATAGAGGTTGTCAAATCTTGATACTCAAGGATTTAACTTCGACTGTTAGCACCATTTGGAAGCAACTGGAGACACCAATGACATGAAGCTGTTTCATGAACTGGCATTAGGCTTCTCTTTGCTAGAGTGTAAGCCAGGTACTTTAGATCTCAGTGACACATAATTCATCTCTGCCTTTATTCTAGAGGTAGAGACTCTAGAGTTTGTGTGTACCAGTTTCTCTCTTGGAATTTCTAGGCATTTGTTTATTTGTTTAACAACACTATTAACTGAACTCAAAGCCTGTGCAGCTCGCAATTGTACCATAGCCTCTAGCCTTGCTCATTTATTTTTATTAAGTATCACATTCTATTGACTTAATTTTGCATTTGCTTTGAATATAAGCACTTCTTATTTATTTATTTATTTGAGAAAGTGTGTGTGAGAGAGAGAGCGGCAGATAGAGAGAATGGGTGCACCAGAGCCTTCAGCCACGGCAAACAAACTCCAGATGCATGCACCACCTTATGCATTAGGCTTATGTGGGTCCTGGGGAGTCAAAACTGGGTACTTTGGCTCTGCAGGCAAGCACGTTAACCGTTGCCATCTCTCCATCCCTAATCACTTCTTCTGTTGCACATACTTCATAGATTTTCACTAATGGTGCTAATAACACAGAACCTTAGGACCACATTTTTGTTTCATGACATGTACATACTATTCCTTTGTGGTTAAGCTTTTTACATTGCTGACCATGTTTTGAAGTGTTAAGCAATGTCATACTAGTAAATCTTTGTTGTCTGAAGCCACTATGACTTTGAGACTGCTTATTGTGTGGGTGAGAGAGAGAGAGGGAGTTTAACTTAGTTTATTCTCTTAGGATGCTATGTATGTCAAACCATCTTAGGGTAGCATACTAGTAATGGAATTACTAAGTCTGAGTTTTCAAGATAGGAAAGCAATTTTCCACCAGATAAACCAGTATGTATCCCTACTGGCCACCAAATTTGCCCATACTGAAGAATGTCATTTAAAAAAATGTTTATTTCAGCTGGGCATGGTGGTGCACACCTTTAATCCCAGCACTTAGGAGGCAGAAGTAGGAGGATCACCGTGAGTTTGAGGCCACCCTGAGACTACATAATGAATTCTAGGTCAGCCTGGGCTATAATGAGGCCCTATTTCGAAAAACCAAAAAAAAAAAAAAAAACAATCAATATATTTGGGCTGGAGAGATGGCTTAGTGGTTAAAGCTCATGCCTTCAAAGCCTAAGGACCCAGGTTTGATTCTCCTGGTGCCACATAAGCCAGATGCACATGGTGGCACATGCATCGAGTTTGTTTGCAGTGGCTAGAGGCCCTGGTGCGCCCATTCTCTCTCTCTCTCTCTCTCTCTCTTTCTCTCTCTGTATATATATATATATATATATATATATATATATATATATACTATATATATATATATTCTCTCTCTCCCTCTTTCTGTCTTTAATAAATAGATAAATGAAACTAAAGCTTTTAAAAAAATGTTTCTTTCATAGCAAGAAATTGATGTGACTTAGTTTTCTCAATATCCTTCTTTCTTCTTGTAGTATTCAAGAGATAGTTCTGGGATAATCTACGTCATGCTGAATGGTTCAGAGCCAACTGGAGCCTATCCTGTGAAGGGGTAAGAACTCCAACACCAATAAATACTACAGGTGATACCAAAATGTTTATTTAGTTGCTATGCTAAAGAGAATCATTCTAGTCACCAATATAATACTTGGTTTTGTAAATTTACATAATTCACACAGCTAACTGATGTGGTAACTAGAGAACTATGTTGTATTAATTACTTTACCATTGCTGTGAAAAAATGCCTGACCAGAAGCAACTTAAGGAAGGAAAAGGCTTAATTCTGCTTGCAGTTTCAAGGGGATGTTTCAAGGCCTGGAAGGTATGGCTGCAAGAGCAGAAACTGAGTTGCTCACACTGTGTTTTCAATTAGGAAACAGAGGACAAGCAGGAAGTGGGATGGGCTATAAGTCGTCAAGGCCTGTCCACATTGAACCACTTCCTCCCGTAGGGCTCCACTTCCTAAGGGTTCTACAACCCTGCCAAACAGTGTCACTATCTGAGGAGCAACTGTTCCAAACACAAAGAAGACTCTGTAGGGAAACATTTTACATTCAAACCGTGCCACTTGTCTATAGAGTTAGACTATTAACAGCCACTGAATGCATAACTGAAAACAAAAGCCAAAAAGAGCTCTAAAAACTTTCTTTAAAAAGTAATGTGTAAGTCAATTAACAATTGAAATGGAAAAATTACCATATTGCTCTAAGAATTGTCCGTGAGGCTGGTCATGTCGCTCAGTGGTAGAGTGCTTGGTGAGAATGTGCAAACTGAGCTGGGCATCATGGTGTAGCCATTAGTTCCAGCACTTGGAAGACTAAGTAAGGTAGGAGGATCTCTGTGAGTTCAAGGATAGTCTGGGGCTCCAGAGCGAGCTCCAGGTCAGTCTGGGCTAAAATGAGACCCTGACTGGAAACCTCCCTCCAAAAAAGTGAAAACTAAGCACCATGAAAGGAAAAAATAAAAACAAATGTCTTCCCTGTCTTCCAGGTTTTTTGCAGATTTTGAAATTCCATACTTCCAAAAAGATAAAATTACAAGAATTGAGATCTGGGTCATGCATGAAATTGGAGGACCCAATATGTAAGTCACAGTGTTTTGGGAGGACGGTAATTGTGTAAGCATGTTTTTCTTGGGTTCTATATGATCAGGTCCTTGTTTCACCTTCATGTTGGTGGACATGGCAGCCTTCTGTGTGTAGTATGATTGGTGAAGAAAGATTGACTTGTAGAAATGCCACTAGCCAGTCCTGAACCCAGAAGAGGATGCTCTATCCAATGTACTGGCAGTCAGGGACAGCATGATCCTGTCTGAGTGAGTTCCATTTGTGAGGATGAAGCCAGATTTTCTGTCTGTCATTTGAAGCCCCAAAGCTCTCAGAAGGAACAAGCCTTTGTGATGAAGTCCTTTCTCACTATGATAAAAACTCTTCTCAGGGAACAACAGCACCACAACTGGGCATTGGACCACTGGGAAACTTTGAAGAGCTGTATTTTCTGGGAAACTTCTTGCATTTGCACAAACACAAGTTAGTACTCATATTTCTCATGAATGCAAGGCACTTCTAGGCATCCCTGCAGTCAAAGAAGCTGTAAAAGAAGCCTTCACTCTCCTCTGAGCCCGCATTCTGGACTGCCTGTCGTTACTTATTAAAAAATACCAAGCAGGGCTGGAGGGATGCCTTAGCAGTTAAGATGCTTGCCTGCAAAGCCAAAGGACCCAAGTTCAATTCCCCAGAACCCAAGTAAGCCAGCTGCACAAGGTGGCACATGCGTCTGGAGTTCATTTGCAGGGGCTGGAGGCCCTGGCACACCCATTCTCTCTCTCTTTCTCTGTTAAATAAATAAATAAGAATAAAATATATTTTTAAAATTCTAGGCAGTAAGCTTGGCCCAAAGGACATCAGCCCAAATTTTGGAAAAGTTCTGAAAGATGTATCACTTGGCACTTTGGCCTCTGCATTCTGTTTATGCCTGAAACTCCATGTCTATGAAAACTCCCTCTATGGCTCATTTCTTCCTTCCTGAACACTCCCTCTCAGCCAGCTTTGTGGTAGGGAGATGTTTACCTTCCCATTCCATGTAGACTCAGCAGGGCTGTGTCTGTTGACCACAGCTAATGGTGCTGTTGCTACTATAGGATGCCTTGTAAATCCTTCTTGCAAACATGACAATCAGAGGGTACGAATTACTATTGGTGGGGGTTAGAAAGTGGATACTCTCAGGGCCTTAAAATTGATCTGAAAATTTGCTGCCAGAAAGCTTTTCAGGAGTTTATGCTAAAGAAACAAACATTAAGAATATGTATTAAATGACAGGTGTAGTGGTACACACCTGTAGTCCCAGCACTTGGGAGGTAGGATGGGAACAGGGGGGATCAGGAGTTCACTCAAAGTCAGCGTGGGCTACATGAGACCTGTCTTTAAAAAAGGAAGAAAGGAAAATGAAGTATAAACAATTTTTGTAGTGTAAATGGCACTGAAAATAGGAATCAACTTAGGTCTTTTAAACAGGAAATGTGTTATGTGAGATATGGCCTATTTATGTAAGGAAGGCTGTGCAGAGAGTGAAACTAATGATATACCCATACACAGACATAGCTAAAGCAGAACAAAGCCCACGCTGGTTAGCAAAGCACCATCATTATATTGAAAAGCCTCATGAGGGGCTGGAGCGATGGTTCAGCAGTTAAAGACACTGGCTTGCAAAGCCTGGCAGCTGTGATTAGATTCCTCAAAACCCACATAAAGCCAAATGCACAAAGTGGTGCATGTGTCTGGATTTTGTTTATAGTGGCAGGAGGCCCTGGCATGCCTATACTGTCTCTATATCTGTCTGCCTCTTTCTCTCTGCCTCAAATAAATAAAAATAGGGTTTTTTTTAAAGCTTCATGGGGCTGGGCCTGGTGACACATGCCTTTAATCACAGCACTCAGGAGGCAGAAGTAGGAGAATCACCATGAGCTTGAGGCCAGCCTGGGACTGCAGAGTGAATTCCAGTTCAGCCTGAGCTAGAGTGAGACCCTACCTTGAAAGAACTTAAAAAAAAAAAAAAAGCCTCATGGGAATACACGCATGGTAAGAGTCTAGAATGTTATAGAGTAGCCACTCCATCTGTGCAACTGTCATCCAAAATCCCTACTGGAAGCTTGATATTTCAGGCGGCACTAAGACCTATAGATTATTTTCTATCCAAATAAACAACCTGTGATGAAGGTTAGTTTATAAGTAGAGACTGGGGAGATGGCTTAGCAGGTAAAGACACTAACTTGTAAAGCCTACTGGCCTGGGTTCAAGTTCTCAGTCCCCACATAAAGCCAGATTCACAAAATGGTATCTGGAGTTTGTTGACAGTGGCAAGAGGACCTGGAGTACCCATATACTCTACCTCTCTCTCTCCTTTCTCTTAAATAAATAAGAATACAAAAATATCAGGCATATCTACTGTAATTAAAAAGCATGTGTTCTCTCTTAAAATGACATGGTACTGAATTCATGGCTTCATGAGATTAATTGAAGAAAACAACTGAGCATTCACCACTCATGTGGGCATAACTTTTGTAGCTTGAGGACTGACAGCAAAACCTGCACAGATTTCCTTGCCCTTCTTTACAAATCCATGAGGATTTGCTCCCTATAAAATTTAGTGACCTTGGTATAGGATTGTTTTATTATTTTATTATTCTATGATTTTCACATTGTCTTCTCCACAGGACTTTCTAAAACATTAAAAGCAAAAGACATATATTGTAAAAAGAAACAAAAGGGGTGGGATGTTTTCTTATGTCAATGCTCACCTTCTTTCTTAAGAGGAATCCTTACAACTTCTCTTTAGTAAGTGTAAATCATCAGCATCACCACCTGTGTCTTTGGGGCCATTAGCAAGTACAAGGTTTGACTGGACACAATCCTTGCAAACCTGTGAGAGTCAGATCTGATGTCCTAGGTAGCTAGTACTGACAAATAGACAGGCAGCACCCACAGTGTGTCTGTGAGGGACAGACAGAAGATTCAAGTCCTGAAAGGGTAACTGAAAGGGTTTTGTGGGTACCAGCTCTGAAGACCAGAGCTGAGGCAGAGTGGGACAGCGGGAGATGTCATCCTGCCACTCAAAACGGAATGCAATTTAAAATTTCTGAATTGCTTAGTGCTGGAGTCTTCTACTTCATATTTCGGGCCAGTGTTGACTATGTAACTATAATCATGGTGAGCCTAAACTACTGGATAAGTGGGAGCTGTATGTAAAAATGTTACCAGCAACTATGGCCAGGGATGTGAGGTTTGGAATGCTCTTTATCTTTTGCTTATTTACCCTTTTTAACATTCACAATTTTGCATGTTTTGTAACTGATGCCTTAGTACACTGTAGGTTGGAAAACTTGACATTAGCATCCTGTGGCCCAGTATGAATGCTTGCTATTGGGTACAGTTGGAAGTGCACATTGTGCAGACTCTGGAGCATGCGCCCTCCTTGGTCCTCTGTGCTTCAGACCCTGTGAGGGGTCTTCCTGAATCTTCTCTCTCCCTGTGGGTTTAGCAGAAGCATTGCGTTTGGACCAGACAGTTCCCATGTTCCCAATGAGAGAAGAGATCTGGGAGTAAAAAGAATATCAGCTAACTTTGAGATGTCTCCCTCTTTCCACTCCTTTTATTTATTTTTAAAATATATGTCTTTTGTATTTAACATTTTAGAGAATCCTGTGGAGAAGGCAGCGTGAAAATCCTAGAAGACAGACTGGAGGCCATGGGGTTCCAGTACAGCTGTATTAACGACTACCTGTAGGTATTGCCAATGTGTATACTGGAAAGATTGGGTAACTGAAAGGGTTTTGTGGGTACCAGCTCTGAAGGCCAGAGGATGTTGCCTCTGGGTGTCAGGGCATGGAAAGCCTTCTGGCTAGGGTTCTGATTCAGAGCAGAACTTTATGATTTGCCCATATTTGGTTTCTTCCTTTGCTTGCTTACTGTGTGGTGAGACCAGAGACCAGGGATTGTGGTTCCTGTATCTTTAGATCTCTGTGGGGCTCTTGCCTAGGATAGGTTCTCAGATGGGAGACAGATACATCTTGACCAATGACTGATGGGAAGGTCATAACAGCTACCATTCATTGTGCACATGGTGGTGGGCACTTTATATGCTATGTTTTAGGTAATGTTTGAGGTGTTCCCTGTTTCTTGGACATTTAGAAAAGCTTGACTGTAACTGAGGTTAGTTGTAATCTTTTCCTAGACTTAGAATGCCTACCTGCCTCCCCTGTGCCTCAGTCCCTAAGTGTACAGGCCTGCTGGTTCCTCTCGGGCTGCAAAGACTGTGACTTCCCTGAACACTGTGGGTGTGTCAGGGTGGAACCCAAAATGGTCATCCTGACACCCTCTGCTTTCCTCAAAGCTCCACAGGCTGCGTAATTCTCCCAGCAAGTAAAGCCCCTGGAAGTGTGGAAGTGTGGGTGACTTCCTGCCATCCAGGATGCCTTCAGAGGAGGCTCCAGGAAAGCTGCTGTGTTATCTGTGCTGTTTTACTCATGCTTTATTGCTCTTACACATGGGAAACTCAAAGGTTAGGTGTCACTTATCACCAGTTTTGAATGCAAAACAAAGCAAATACTCGGTTCTTAGCAGCTCACCTATATCCAGAAAATTCACAAATTTAAGGACGACTGCTCACAGTTCACCGTTTAGGTAGCCCTCAGAAGAACTGGGACATGACTAGCACCTGGTATCTCCCCACCTGCTGCTTGGTCTCTGTTGTCTGTTCCTGTTGTGATCATTTTCTAGTTCTATCATATTATCAGTTAGTTTTGTCTGTCTTTAGGCCATAAATATTCATTTCTTTTCTTTTGTTCATTTTCAAGGTGGGGTCTCATTCTAGTTCAAGCTGGCCTGGAATTCACTATGTAGTCACAAGGTAGCCTCGAACTCATGGAGATCCTCCTACCTCTGCCTCCTGAGTGCTGGGATTAAAGGCCTGTGCTAGCATGCCCGGCAAATATTCCCTTTTGATAGATGAATCAGAAAGGCTAAATAAGTGGCCTAAGTTCAATGCTCAGTGTCAGAGGTAAGATATATATATATATATATATATATATATATATATATATGTATGTATATATATATATATGTATGTATGTATATATATATATATATATATATATATATATATATATATATATACATACATACATATATTTATTTGAGAGAGAGAGAGGGAGGGAGAGAATGGGCATGCCAAGGCCTCTAGCCACTGCAAATGAATTCCAGATGCATATACCACTTTGTACATCTGGCTTTACATGAGTACTGGGGAATCAGATGTAAGTCTTTAGCCTTCCCAGGCAAGCACCTTAACTGCTAAGCCATCTCTCCAGCCCCAGAGGGAAATTTTCGACCCAGTTTTATGTGGCCTTGAAGCTTTTGTCCCTCCTACTCCCACGCTCCTCCTTTGTAAATCAAAGCACTAGACATTAGTGATACTTTAAAAATATAAGGCTGAAGAGATGGCTTAGCTGTTAAGCGATTGCTTGTAAAGCCTAAGGCCCCTGGTTCGAGGTTCGATTCCCCAGGACCCACGTTAGCCAGATGCACAAGGGGCTCAAGTGTCTGGAGTTCATTTGCAGTAGCTAGAAGCCCTGGCGTGCCCATTCTCTCTCTCTCCCTTTCTCCCTCCCTCCCTCCTTCTCTCTGTCACTCTCAAATAAATAAACAAAAATAAACAAAATTTAAAAATATATAATGCTTGCTGTATAACAGCTCAATGATGTGAACAGTTGTGGGGACACATCTCAAAGTTACTGGGCCACTTTGCTCTGGCCCAAGACCTCTCTCAGGTGGCCATTTTATCAGTCATTAGCGCACACTGTAGCAGTGAAGCCAGAGTCCAAGGTCCTTCCACCTCACAGCTGTTCTGGGCCCCAGCCTGTATCTCTGCCTTCTGCTGTGGTTCCTACCTCCGCTGGCTGCAGCTGCTCTTCTCAGCCTCACTCAGCTCATGCTGGCTCCCATTCTTCACTGCATTCAGGATAGCTAAGGGGCGGATGTTTGTATTGCTCCCGGGAGCAGCAGAGGGGATTTAATAAAAGGTGTGATAGCAAAGTGACAAATGTTAACAAAACAAAGTTCAACTTGAATATGAGTATCACCTGCCCCTTAAATTTAGGGGACTTTGTCTCCTGTCCCATGTCAGCCAGAATTTGCCCCAGCATTCTTGTTAATATTGGTGTATCCTTAACTTTTTACTTAAAATTTTATTTATTTATTTAAGAGAGAATGAGTAAGAGGTAAAGAAAGAGAGAGAAAGAGAGAGGGAGAGAAGGAGGAGAGAATGGACATTCCAGGGCTTCTAGCCACTGCAAATGGACCACCTTGCGCATTTGGCTTTACATGGGTACTGGGGATCGAACTTAGGTCCTTAGGCTTTCCAGGCAACTGCCTTAACCATTGAGTCATCTCTCCAGACTCCTTATTTTTTATTTTATTTTTTTATTTTTAATTTAATATCTTTTTAAAATATCTTCTAGATACAATAATTCTTGAGCCATACAATGTGCTGTTCTGCGATCATTCCATTACCTAATTTTGCAAACAAAAACAAATGAATTTATAAGCTAACTCATAATGGTACAAAGTAGTTTACATTTGTTACAACAAAAAATTGCTTATAGTATATGTATTTCACAGTAAAGATCACTGTAATCTATATGTTACCATACTTTGAAAGCCAGCATGGCTGACCTGGAATTCACTATGTAGTCTTAAGGTGGCCCTAAACTCATGGCAATCCTACCTCTGCCTCCAGATTGCTGGGATTAAAGCTAAAGGCATGCGCCACCAGGCCGGGCTGTTTTTCTTTTCTTTTTTTTTTTTAATGTATTATTATTAACAACTTCTATCCTTACAGACAATAAACCATGATAATTCCCTACCCTCCTCCATTTTCCCCTTCACAACTCCACTTTCAATCATATCACCTCCCTGTCTCCATTACTCTCTCTTTTATTTTGATGTCATCTTTTTTTCACCTATTATGAGGGTCTTGTGAAGGTATTACTGGGCACTGCGAGGTCATGGATATAGAGGCCAATTTCTGTCTGGACAATTGTATTGTAAGCAGTCCAACCCTTCCTTTGGCTCTTACATCCTTTCTACCACCTATTCCAAAATGGACCTTGAGCCTTGGAGGGTGTGATAGAGATGTCTCAGTGCTGGACACTCCTCCATCACTTCTCAGCACTATGTTGCCTTTTGGGTCATCCCAGGGGTCACCACCATCTGAAAAGAGAAGCTTCTCTAACCAAAAGTGAGAGTAACATTAATATATGAATATGAACATTAAGTATAGTGCTTTCAGGGCATTTTGATGAGAATAATATATGAATTTACCCAGACAAGATTAGGCTTTATACTCCTAAGACTCATGACCTTCCCTGCCATAGGCTTTTGATTAGGTTTTCAGTACCAGGCATGAATTCCCTGGTACTTCCCATGAAGTGGGCCTCCAGTCCAATTAGAGAGCAACTGGTTTCCCCCAGAGCAGACATGTCATTATTGCACTTGTTCAGTCATTTGGCCTGTCTGGCCAAACTTGAGGCTTCCAGTGTCCACTGTTTTCACTGCTGATTACTTCTGTCTCCTATAGGGCTACATGCAGTGCAGCTTTTTCTAGCTTTCAGTTGGCTGGTCTACAGGGAGGAGGTTTTCTGCTCAACAGCAGCTTGATTTCTCAGTGACCTTGCTGCTCAGGCATGTGAAGTCTTCAGCAATAGGGTCTTACCATCTGCTACTTGTGGGAAACCAAAGGCCTTGGCAGTAGCCTGTAATGTTTGGGAGGCAAAAGGGACCTCCTTGGCCAACAACTCACTGGAAGATATCTCAACCCTGGCACTGAAAATTTTCTAGTAGCAATCTATGGCTTCTGGACGTACCATTATCCAAAGAAGTAGGCTTTCATATGTCTTATTCAGAATATCTTGAATTTTGATTGATCTTCCCCCCACCCTTCTCTTACTCAATCCCTTCCCCTGGCCTACTTAGGCCATTCCACTCCCTGTAATCCATTCTTCTACTTACATATATATAATACCACTGCCTAAAGTCCTTACTTCTCCTTCCTCCCTTATAGCCTTTTCCTAGCTTACCGATTTTTTGGTTCCAGCTCAGACACAAGTCTAAACATTTGTAGCTGGGATCCACATATGAGAAAGAACACGCAGCATTTGGCTTTCTGGGTTACCTCACTTAGTACATTCCTTTCCAGATCCATCCATTTCCCTGCAAATTTCATTTTTCTTTACTGCTGAATAGAACTCCATTGCACCACATCTTTATTATCCATTCATCTATTGAGGGACATGGAGGCTTGATCTATTTTCTAATTATTGTGAATAGAGCAGCAGTAAACATGGTTGTACAAGTATCTCTAAGGTAGTGAGAAGAGTCATTAGGATATATGCTTAAGAATGCTATAGTTGGATCATATGGAAAATGTAGTTTTAGCTCTCAAGAACCTCCACACTGACTTCCACAATGGCTGTACCAGATTACATTCCCACTAACAGTGTAGAAGGGTTCCCCTTTTCCACATCCTTGCCAACATTTATTGTAATTTGTTTTCTTGGTGATAGCCATTCTGACATGAGTGAGATAGAATCTCAAAGTAGTTTTAATTTGCATTTCCATGATGGCTAAGGATGTAGAAGACTGTTTTTTTGGATGTTTATATGCCATCTGTATTTCTTTTGGTGAGAACTCTCTACTTAGTTTCATAGCCCACTTTTTAATTGGGTTGTTTGATTTCTTATTGTTTTGTTTTTTGAGTTTGTTGTTAGTATAAAAGAAAGCTACTGATTTCTGTGAATTTATTTTGTATCCTGCTATGTTGCTAAAAGTGTTTATCAACTCTAACAGTTTGCTGCTAGAGATTTTAGTGTATTTTATGTATAGAATCATATCATCTGCAAATAGTGATAATTTGATCTCTTCCTTTCCAATTTGTATCACTTTTATGAGTGTCTCTTGCCTTATTGCTATATCTAAGACTTCCAGTACTGTATTAAATAAAAGTGGGGACAGTGTACACCCTCATTTTGTTCCTGAATTTAGTGGAAAAGCTTCACGTTTTTCACCATTTAGTATTATGTTGGCTGTAGGTTTGTCATAAATAGCTTTTATTATGTTGAGATATGTTCCTTCTATTCCCAGTTTCTGTAGGACTTTCACCATGAAGGGATGCTGGATTTTATCAAATGCCTTTTCTTCATCTGTTGAGATGATCATATGATTTTTGTCCTTCAGTCCATTTATATAGTGTATTACATTTATATATTTACATATGTTAAACCTTCCCTGCATCTCTGGGATAAAGCCTACTTGGTCAGGGTGAATAATCTTCTTTTATATTCTTGTATTCTGTTTGCCAATATATATATATATATATATATATATATATATATATAATTTTGGTTTTCCAAAGTAAGATCTCACTCTAGCCCAGGCTGACCTGGAATTCACTATGTAGTCTCAAGGTGGCCTTGAACTCATGACGATCCTCCTACCTCTGCCTCCCGAGTGCTGGGATTAAAGGTGGGCACCACCACGCCCGGCTTGCCAATATTTTTTGAGAGTATTTCCATCTGTGTCCATGAGGGATATTTGTCTATAATTTTCTTTCCTTTTTTGTTGTGTCTTTGTCTGGTTTTGGTATCAGGGTGATGCTGGCTTCATAGAAGGCATTCGGTAGAATTGCTTCCTTTTCTATTTTATGGAAAAGTTTGAGAAGCAGTGGTGTTGGTTCTTCCATGAAGGTCTGGCAAAATTCACCTGTGAATCCATCTGTGCCTGGATGGATTTTTTAGTTGGGAGACTTGTTATAGCTGCTTGGATCTCCATACTTGCAATAAGTCTATTTAATTGGTTTATCTCATCTTGATTTAATTTTTGTAGGTCATACAAATCAAGTAACTCATCCATTTCTTTCAGATTTTCAAACTTAGAGAAATATATATTCTTAAAGTATGTCTTTATGATTTCCTGAATTTCTTTGGTATCTGCTGAAATTGTACCTTTTAATCTCTAATTTTATTAATTTTGTCTCTTCTCCCTTCTGGTCAGATTTGCTAAGGGTTTATCAATCTTGTTTATCCTTTCAAAGAAGCAACTCCTTGTTTCATTGATTCTTTGGATTTTTTTTGTTTCTATTTCATTAATTTCTGCCCTAGTCTTTATTATTATTGTTTCTTCCCATGCATTGTGTCCCAAAGATTTTAGTACATTATATTCTCATCATCACCTGATTCTATGAATTTATTGATTTTCTTTTTGATTTCTTCAATGACTCATTCATCATTCAATAGTGTACTGTTTAGTTTTTATGAAATTTCTGCATGCTCTGTAGTTTTTCTTGTTGCTGATTTGTAGTTTAATCCCATTGTGGTCAGATAGAGTACAAGGGATTATTTCAATTTTCCTGTATTTGTTAAGATTTGCTTTGTGCCCTAATGTATGGTGTATTTTGGAAAATGTTTCATTGACTGCTGAGAAAAATGCATATTCTGTAGCATTTTGATGGAATATTCTGTAGATATATGTTAGGTCCATTAATGACATCATTTAATCCAGATGTCTTTCTGTTTAGTTTTTGCCAAGATGACTTGTCAATTGATGAGAGAGGGGTATTAAAGTCACTCACTACAATTGTGTTTAGTGTTATCTGTCATATTAAGTCTAATAACATTTGTTTGATGAAATTGGGAATCACCCCCTGTGTTAGGTATGTATATGTTTAGGATTATAATGTCCTCCTATCAGAGTTTTCCTTTAATCAGTATAAAGTGACCTTCTTTATCTTTCCTCACTAATGTTGGTGTGAAATCTATCCTGTCAGATATTAGGATAGCAACCCCTGCTTTTTTCATAGGCCCATTTGCTTGAATTACCATTTTCCATTCTTTTACCCTAAGACAGTGTCTGTCTTTTATTGACAGATGATTTTCCTGGAGGTAACAAAAGGCAAGATCCTGCCTTTTAGTCCAGTCTGCAAACCTATGTCTTTTGGTTGGGGCACTGAGGCCATTGATATTATGCGTAATTATTGAAAGGTTTGTATTTATTGGTTTATAGTGTTTCTTGTTTTCCCTTTACTCACTTGTTTTATCTATTATTTCAGTATGTTTGTTTTTCCTATTTCCTCATATATGTGTCTTGCTTTGTCTTCAGCATGAAGGATTTCTTCAAGTATTTTCTGAAGAGCTGGCTGAGTTGCCATAAATTCCTTTAGCTTGTTTTGGTTGTGGAATGTCCTTATTTCTCCATCAATTTGGATAGATTGCTTTGCAGGATAAAGTAATCTTGGTTGACAGTTGTTATCTTCCAGAACTTGGAATACATTATACAAGCCCTTCAGGCTTTTAAAGTTTGTGTTGAGCAATCTGCTATTATTCTGATGGGTTTGCCTTTCTTTGTAGGTGACTTGCTTTTTCTCTCTAACTGCTTTCAATAAATTTTCTTTGGTTTGCATGTTTAGTAGTATAATTATAACATGGTGAGGAGAGGTTCTTTACTTGTTTTTGTCTGTTTTGTGTTCTAAAAGCTTCCTGTATCTATATTAGCATTTCTTTCCTAATTTGGGGAAATTTTTTCTTTTATAATTTGGTTGAAAATGCCTACTATGCCCTTGGAGTGAAATTCTTCTCCTACAATACCTTGAATTCTTATGTTTGATCTTTTCATAGTGTCCTGAATATCTTGAAATTCCCATTCATACCTTCCTATTAGCTTGTATTTCTCTTTGTTGGGCTGTATTAGGTCTGATACCTGGTCTTCTAGTTTAGATATTCTGTTCTCTCCATTTCTTCTACTGGTGAGACTTTCCACAGAGGTTTTTATTTGACTGGCTGAGTTTTTCACTGCTAGAATTTCTGCCTGGTTTTTCTTCAGTATTTCTATTTCCTTACTCATGTCTTGTAATGACCTTCTTATTTCATTAAGCTGGTTTCCTGTGTTCTCTTTTTTTTTAATTTTTTTTTGTTCATTTTTATTTATTTATGTCAGAGTGACAGACAGAGAGAGAAAGAGGGAGAGAGAGAGGGAGAGAGAGGGAGAGAGAGAGAGAGAGAGAGAGAGAGCAAGAAATAGAATGGGCATGCCAGGGCTTCCAGCCACTGCAAATGAACTCCAGATGCATGCACCCCCTTGTGCATCTGGCTAACGTGGGTCCTGGAGAATTGAGCCTCAAACTGGGGTCCTTAGGCTTTACAGGCAAGCGCTTAACCGCTAAGCCATCTTTCCAGCCCCTGTGTTCTCTTTCAGGAGTTTATTTTCTTCTTTAATTTCTTTGTTTTCTTGACTCCTTTGATTTCTTTGACTATAGATAAAATCATTTATTTTTGAAAGCTTTGTCAGGCATTTCATCTAAGACAGTCTTATTGGGGGTCATTTCTGATGGATTTATAATTTTTGATGGGATTGTATTGTCTTGATTCTTTGTGTTTCTTTTATTATAATGTATCAACTTTTGCTTCCTGAGTAGATTTGATGCTTGGGTTTTCTACTTATCTGCAGTGCTCTTAGATGTGGAGATCCAACTTTATGCACCCTCAGGATATGAATTTAAGGTGCCAAGTGTAACTCTTGTGCCCCAATCTAACCACAGAAGTAATCCTAGGTTTTGAATTTGCCTGCTATTCAAGTATGATAGAGGGCTGGGTAGAACAATTTACTGGCAAATTCTAAACCTTGACTGAGCAATGTACATATTCAACAAAAAACCAGCACAGAGTATGCAAGTGTGGGGATTAAAACCGGGCGTGGTGGCGCACGCCTTTAATCCCAGCACTTGGGAGCCAGAGGTAGGAGGATCACCGTGAGTTCAAGGCCACCCTGAGACTACAGAGTGAATTCCAGGTCAGCCTGAGCTAGAGTGAGACCCTGCCTCAAAAAAAAAAAAAAAAAAAAAAAAAGAAAGAAAGAAAGAAACAGCCTTATAAAGCCAAAATCCCTAAGGGTATGTGTTGCTCTACACCCTTAATCCTGTCAACTGGGAGGTTGAGATTTCTGTTCTGAATTTGTTTACAGGTCAGCCTGGATCTGAATCAGACCCTGTCCCCAACAATGACAGAAGCAAAAGACAAAGGCCCTATAAATCTGAAAGCATCAAAAGCAACAATAGTCAACCCCCCAAATACAGCTTAATTAAGAATGGTAAAGCCAACCACGAATATGTAACCTATCACCTGCCCTGACATGCAAAGAGAGATTAGCATTTCCCGTGCAGGCCTATATACCTGTTTTTTTGTTTTTTTGTTTGTTTTTTTTTTTTTTTTTTTTTTTTTTTTTTTTTTTTTTTTTTTTTTTTTTTTGTTAGCCAGCCTCATTACCTTTTGGGATGGCTTCCAATGTCACTAATACTGAGTGCCCAGCTCAATCCATCTGTGCTGTGCTGTGGAGCTGGTGTTCTGACCAGTTGTGCTGGGTGCCCTGCTCTGGGGATTGAATGCATTCTCTAGAGGGTCATGGGTCTAATGGTAGGGGGATGGGAGAGTGCAGGAAGTCTGGAGTTGTACTGGAACTGCTCCGCTGGTCCCACCTGTATCCCTTTCAGCAGCTGCTTAGCTGATCTCCACTATCTACCCTTCAGGTTTCTTGAATTTGCAAGGAAGCTGATTAGGTTAGAAAATCCCCTTGTTTGGTCTGTGGTCCTGTAGCTCAGTGCCAGGCAGTTGGCACCAGGTGGGTGCACAGATTGTGTGGATCAGGCCACAAGCACCTCAGTGTGATTCTGGCCATTTTTCCACTTTCTGGTGGATCCTGGTCTCTCTTGTTTCTCTGCTATGACTAATAAAAACCTATGCACCTTAATTTTTCAGGAGAAGAGTGTATTTTACTGTGGTTTTGCTTAAATCCCTCACTAGACTGGTTTGGCATGGCTCCTATGCTGCCATCTTACCCAGAAGTCCCTCTCCAGCCCTCTTATCTTTTTATAGACTCTCTTTCCTCCTTGCTGTTTTCTGCTAACACTGTATTGATCAAGACTCATTGAAAGTCTGTCTTTGGGGCATGTAAGACAATAACAGGTAAATTAAAACCTATATGCATAGAGTGCTCCTCTAGTCTCAGACACTCAGGAAACTTTTTTGGGAGGTTCACTTGACCCCAGGAGTTCTAGACTAGCCTAGGCAATGTAGTGAGACAATGACTTAAGAAACTACCTACACTGAAATATGTGCATACTGTGCATAACGGGAAGGCTGGTGAGTTCTAGGAGGGGTCACAAAGTAAACTCTTGTGTCAGTGTCTGTTTTTTTCTGAATCTTCCCCAGTCATCCTGTCACAGAGATGCTAACTTGGATTGCCTCCTATCTCCTGCTTTCCAGTATGCAACTGTCACCTACTTCTGTCTCCAGTGCTGCTTTCTCCGCTCTGGGTTGCACTAAAGCTTCCCATCATCTTCCTCCATTGTGCAGAGCAACTGATCTTTCCTTGCTGAAGCCTGAACACTGGCATCATCACCCAGTTATTTTTATTATGAACATAACTTAGTTTGGATACATCATGTGTTGGTACCATCCTTTCCCTTGTCCCTGCCACCAACCCTCTAGTGGGCCTCCTCAGTGGGGTTGCAGGTATTCTCCATGGGGTTGTGTGTTGTGGGAGCAGGAGTCAGTTATTGGTGGCAGGCAATGCCTCTGGGCATGATGTCCCAACATGTGACTCTTACAATCTTTCCACTCTCTCTTCTGCAAAATTCTCTGAGCCTTGGCAGTGTGTTTTAAGTCTATTTCAGTGATGAGCTCTTAGTAGTTGCTGGATCTCTGCTTTGGTTAGGTGTTGAGTATCCTCAGCAGCTGTCTCCTTTACCCTGATACTGATTGCCTTGCTCACTATGGAAGCAGCACTCATGCTCCTCTACCCACTTCCTCTGTGGTTTCAGCTGGGGCTTGGCTGAAGTGAAAGGGGTGGTTTATCTCCTCAGGGCTCACTGCCTTCTGAAAAAGAAAAACAGATTCTCCAACAGAGAGTGAAATCAGCATAAGTTAAATGGGATAAGCATAATTAATGAAGAGAGAATTTGATAGATGTAGCCCCTCATTTTGCCAAAGACTAGTGGGAGCTTGACATTGGAGAGCATAAACTTTGTCTTCATAGAATTCTGACCTGGTTCCTAATTCCAGATATGGGTTCCTTTTCACTGAGCCAATCCAAAAGCTAATGGTTACCCACCAAGGGTGTGTGCCAGTATTTCACAGGTGTGTAACTCCTGTCAAGGTGTTTGCTTCTGAATAGCTTAGATCTCTGGTTGCTCAGACCTTTGTCTGGCTCTCTTCTGGATTCCAGCCAGGTCTCTCCACATTCTGTGTAAGTAGCACATGGTGTCTTCAGCAATATGTTCTTACCTTTCACCTCAGGCTGGTAATTAAGTGCTTTGACAGAAGCCTGTCTTGTTTTGGGGACCTTGTAGGTCTCTCCAATCAACAGCTCATTGTGGTTAGCAAATGATTTTTGGTACTGGTAATTACAGGCCATTTCCAAAAAACAATAATAATAATAATAAGATTAGCCTTTATCCTGCCCTCTCCAGGGCCCTACTTTTCAGGTACACACCCCCCATAATCCTGTTGAGGGTTCAATCTTTTAGTCTATCTCCAAGGATAAAGGTTTTTATGGTACCAGATCATTTGGGGTTTAGTTTTGTGATTTTTCCCCACACTCCCCCTCTCCTCCTCCATACCCTTCCATCCTTATTGTCTGAGCCTCAAGTTGCCTATCAGGTATGCCAGCAACTCAAGCTAATCCAGGTTAGGAACTGCAGATGAATGAAACCATGCAGTGTTTGTCTTTCTGTGATTATGTGAGTTTGCTGAGTATGATCTGTCTCAAGTATATCCATTTTTCTTTTTCCTTTTAAAAATTTTTCAAGGTAAGATTTTGCTCTAACATAGACTGATCTGGAATTCACATTGTAGTTTCAGGGTGGCCTTGTACTCACAGTGATCCTCTTATGTCTGTCTCCCGAGTGCTGGGACTAAAGGTGTGCACCACCATGCCTGGCTCCATCAACTTTTCTACAAATTTAATTGTATCAATATTTCTTAATGCTGAATAGAATTCCATCTTGTAAATGTACCAGAACTTTGTTATTCATTAATCAAATGATGGTCACTTGGGTTGATTCCACTTCTTATCTATTACGAATTAAGCAACTATAAACATGGTTGAGCAAGTATCTCTGTAGTGAAGCATGGAACATTTAGGATAAATGTCCAGTAAAGGAATAACTGGATCTGTTGGTAAGTCTATATTCATCCTTTTCAGGAATCCCCATTTTGATTTCCATAGTGGTTGTGCAAATTTCCATTTCCACCAACAGTGAATAATGGTTTCTATTTCTCCACATCATCACCAACATTTGTTATCATTTGATTTTTTAATGATTTTACTAGAGTAAGGTAGTAAGGTTAATTAATTTTCACTTCCCTGATGGGTAGAGATGTTGAACATTTCCTTAAGTGTGTGCTAGTGTGTGTATTTCTTCCTCTGAGAACTCCCTATTCAGTTATCTGCCCCATTTTTGGAGTGGGTGGTTTGATTTTTTTATTGTTTTGTTTTTTAAGTTCTGTGTAGATTCTAGACATTAAGCCTATATCAGTGGTATAGCTGGTGAAAATTTTCTCCCATTCTGTGGGTAATCTATTGGCTCTGATTATGGTATGTTTGTTTATGGAAAAACTTTTCAGCTTCATGAGATCCCGTTGGTTGAGTGATTGTATAATTTCATGGGCTACTAGGTTTTGTTTAGCAAGTCTTTCCCCAGTCTTATATTGTGGAGAGTTTCTCCTATTTTTTTTCTTCCAGTAGAAGAGTTTCAGGTCTTATATTGAGGTCTTTAATCCATTTGGACTTGATTCTTGAGTATGGTGAGATGACTGTGTCTAGGTTCATTTTTCTACATATGGTTATCTAATTTGTCTAGTGCCATTTGTTGAAGATGCTGCCTTTACTCCAGTCTACATTATTGGCACCTTTATCAAAGATCCAGGTCTTCAATTTGGTTCCATTGGTTTATATTTCTGTTTTTATTCCAGTACCATGTTGCTTTAGTTACTATGGCTTTGTAATATAGCTTTAGACAGGGTATGGTGATACCTCCAGAGGTGTTTTTTTGCTGAGGATATGTTTGGATACCCAAGACCTGATGTCATTCCATATGAATTTTGAGATCATTTTTTTTCTATCTCTATGAAGAATAACTAGTATTGCATTAAATCTATATGTTATTTTTGGTAGAATTGCCATTTTCATAGTATTACTTCTACCTATCCAAGAGCTTAGGAGGTCTTTCCATCTTAAATCTTCGATTTCTTTCTTGAGTGTTTTTGTTTTCATTTATAGGTCTTTCACATTCTTGGTTAGTGTTATTCTAAGGTATTTAATTTTTTGTTGCTATTAAAAATGGTACAGCCTTCTTTCTCTGTATATTTGTCATTTGCATAGAGAAAGGCTACTTATTTTGTGTGTTGATTTGGTTTCCTGCCAATTTGCTGACAAAATTAATCACCTTTAGAAGTTTTGAGATGAAGACTTCTTGGTCAATTATGATGAGGATCTGTCATTTGAACCCCTTTTATTTCTTTCTCCTGTCTTGCTGCTTGGGCTAGGACTTCCAGTACTAATTTAAAGAGCAGTGGTGACATTGGGCACCCCTGTCTTGTTCTCTATCTCAATGGGAACTCCTTGAGTCTTTCCTCATTAAGTATTGTTTGGGCTTTAGGTGCTTTATATATCACCTTTATTGTGTTGTATTATAAACAACTCATGCCTATTCTCTCCAGCGTTTTGATCATGAAGTGCTGTTGTATTTTGTCAAAGGGATGAAGCCTACTTGATCAAGGTGGATAATGCTTTTGATGTGTTGTTAAATTAGGTTTTTGAGGGTTTTGTTAAGGATCTTTGCATCTAAGTTCATCAGGGACTATAGTTTTCTTTACTTCAGTCTAGTGCTCTCCCAACCTAGCTATTTTGGCTATGCTTAGTTTTCTTTTCTTATTGTATCTTTGTCTGGTTTTAGTATCAGGGTGATGGTAGCTTCATAAAAGGAGTTGGGGAGGATTTCCTGTTCTCTGATTGTGTGAAATAGTTTGAGAAAAATTGGTTTCAGTTCTTCAATGAAGGTTTGGTAGAGTTCATCCAAGAAGCCATCCGGTCCTGGACTTTTCTTTTGGGGAAGGATTTTTATTTCCTTTTCAATCTCAATGGATGTGTTAGGTTTGTTTAGGAGATTAATCTTCCCTGAGTTTAGTTTTGGTATGTGGTAGGTGGTATGTGTCTAGGAATTCATCCATTTCTTCCAGATTATCCAGTTTTATGGAGTAGAGGTTTTGGAAGTAAGTCCTGATGATTCTTCCAGTTTTATTGATGTCTGTTTGTGGGCTACCTGCAAGTGTGGGAATCTGCAGATTCCCAACTCTTCCTCTCTGTGTCTGCCCACTGGAGGGCTGCTGAGACCTACTCAAACTGGAGCCCCATGGATATTGCCTGATATTACCCCAGGAGCTGAGGCCTGGACAGGGGGACGCCATCTTGATGGGAAGTTCTCTCACCCACAGTTTTCACATCTAGTCTTCTGTCCATAACTGATCTTTCCTTGTTGAAGCCTGAGCACTGCCATCATCACCCACAGGTTTCAGGGCTAATCTTCTGTCCTAAGCCCTTTTCAAGAGGATGTGCAGAGGAATTCGGATGTGCAGAAGGGGTTATAGAGGTGGGCTCTGGAGTCAGCCTGAACAGTTCAGGTTTAGTGTGTTTATTCACAACTGGGGAACTTGGGAAAATCAGCTTTCTCTGTAACAGTCTGCAGATGAAAATAATTCTAGCTCCATTTGACTGTTGCAAGATTAAATGATATGGCCTATGTCAAGTACACAATCAGATTTGCTAGTACATTGTGAGTACTCAATAAATGCTACTCAACATGTTAAAAATATTTTTATTAATTTACTTGAGAAAGAGAGACAGAAAGAGGGAGAGAGAGAGAGAGAGCATGGTAGCTCCAGGGCCTCTTGTGACTGCAAATGAAGTCCAGATGTATGTACCACTTTGTGCATCTGGCTTCCTGTGTGTACAGAGGAATTGAACTCACACTGATAGACTTCGAAAGCAAGCAGCTTCAACCTTTGAGTTGAAGCCATCTCTCCAGCCCCACAAAACTTTTAAAAGGAGTAATTTATGATGTTTTTGAGGATAGTTCTTTGTGTTTTTAGGACTTTTCAGAAACATCATAAATGTTTAATACACAGAAGTTATTTAAATCATCCCTCAAGTATTATTTTCTTTCTGTAGACCGGTGAAGCTTTTGAAGTGTGTAGACCACAACATGCACCCTGACTGTGCCTTAAATGTGTAAGTAATGTCTCGAATGAGAACGTTGGTGGACTATGCATTGAATATGTAAGTAAACATCTCAAATCAGAACATTGATGAACTGTAGTTTGATTTTACAGATACTCCTAAACTTCTGGCTGCAAAGTAAGGTTAATTCTGCATTGTACTTCCTCAGTCTCTAAGCTAGTTGATGTGAGCTCCATAGACATCTGCAAGCTGAGCCTTACTCTTTCCAGGAACTGTGGAGAAGAGGCAGCCCAATGCCATCTTCTGCTCTAGCAACACTTAGCAGAAAGTTTGTATGAGGCAGAAGGAGGACTTTTAACATTCCTTTTTTGTTCTCATTTAATTTTTTATTATTTTAAATTATATATGTATATATGTATATATTCATATATATGTATATATATAATATACATGAAATAAAATTAAAAAGTATTAAAGGGACAAGAAAGTGAACACTCTTTCTTCATATATTCCTGAGTCACTAACTTTCCCCCTCTCAAGGTAACCAGTTTGTAGTTTCTTGTGTACCTTGTAGAATATTGTGTATCTGTCATACATCCCCCAACACACGTATTAATCATAATAGATAATGGTATAGGTGAGATTCTGGACTTGACTTTTTCCATTTAACAACATGTCTTAGAAGTATTTTCATATTTTTTAAAATAATTTTTACTGGGCCAGGTGTGGTGGCACATGCTTTTAATCCCAGCACTTGAGAGGCCAAGGTAGGAAGATTGCTATGACAAAGCCAGCCTAAGACTACTTAGTGAATTCCAGATCAAACTGGCCTAGACTCTACCTCGATAAAAAAAACAACAACAAAAATATTTTACTGTGTGTATTTAAGGTTATCAGCAAGATGTGATGGGATATACATGCATAAATAGTTTTGTTTCTATGTTGAAGTACATTAATATATCTCTCACCTCATGTAGCTATTTCTTCATGGTAAGAAGAGGTAATGTCGCCTTTTGTAATTAAAACTCTAATTATTAATGATAATCTTTGTGCATAAAATCTCTAAATTTGTTCATCCTATATGTCTGTTTGGAATCTCTAGCCTTATCTGCCCATTTCCTCTCCCAATTCCTGCTGTGTTAACCACCATTTTATTGCCAAATTCTGTGTTCTTGTTCAGTATGGCACTATCTTCACAAGCCAAAGTATGAAAACAACCTAAATGTTACCTGTGAATGAATGCAAATAAAAATGTGCATGTATGTGTGTATGTGTGTGTGTGTGTATGTGTGTGTGTGTATGTGTATGATGTGTTCAGCTAGCTTCAAAAAAGGTGATCCTGAAGCCGGGCATGGTGGCACACGCTTTTAATCCCAGCACTTGGGAGGCAGAGGTAGGAGGATCACCACAGGTTTGAGGCCACCCTGAGGCTACATAGTGAATTTCAGGTCAGCCTGAGCTAGAGTGAGACCCTACCTCGAAAAAACAAAAACAAAAACAAGCAAACAAAAAAAAAAAAAAAAAAAAAAGGTGATCCTACCACTTACCATGAATAAACTTGGAGGTCATTATATTAAATGAAATTATCATATTGAATGTAAAAGATTGCTTGATCTTGAACATAGAATGCAATTTGACAAGAGCTGGAGGGCTTGCTCAGTGCACAGGCCCTGGGTTTAATTCCCAGCACTGTGAAATAGATAGGTAAGTAAATAAATACGCTCAAGTATACAAAGATAGAGATGGACCCATATTTATGGGAGAGTTATTTCATTGTTGTTCACAGCTCTGTGTTAGTTTACTGTGTGCAAGCATCCTGATTTTTTTAACTACTTGCCTGCAGGTGGCAATTTTGATTGTTTCAGCTAACTAGCTATACCAACAATGAGAAGAAGCACTTCTGTCCTTCAAATCCCATTTTCTCAAGCTGATTTCCTTTAACATTGTGGTCCATCTTTGCAGTGCTCAAACAAGCACATATATTATCAGCACAGATGTAAACTTGTTTCTTGTTTTTGATTCAGTTTTTTTATTTATTTGCCTTGTTTTTTTGTATAAAAAGTAATCATGCTGTGTGTATCCTGCTATGGGCTTTAAATATCCACTCACATCTTCTGTACCAGTATTTTAGGGTATGAAGAATATTCTATAAGATGGTCATGCACTATTTATTTGATCTGTCTGCAGTAATAGGCTATCTTAGCTTTGGGTTGCATTTTTGTTATAAACAGCACTGAAATATAATCCAGCTTTATTTTTTTGTTTTGTTTTGTATTTGTCTGTGGTATGTGTATGTGCAGTAAATGTATGAGTATGTGAAGATGTGCAAACCCTGTGCACACGTGTTCAGAGGCCTGAAGAGAATATCAGGTATCCTCCTCTATTGCTATTCCACTTGCCTCCTTGAGGTGGAGTCTCTCTACTGCTGTTTTCAGTCAGATTGGCTGAGCAGCAAGCCCCAGTGACTCTCCTGTCTCTGCTCTCCACAGTGCTGTGTTAACAGGCATGTGTGACATGCCCAGCTTTTTACATGGGTGCTGGGATTTGAACACACACCGTCTGTATTAGTCAGGGTTCTCTAGAGGAACAGAACTGCTAGATAATAAATTATTTTAAAAAGGGAATTTATTGGATTAGTTTATGGTAGTCCAATAGCAGTTGTAGGCCCGAGAATCAAGGAACCTGGTAGCTGCTCAGTCCACTTGGCCAGATGCCTCAGAAGTCCCAATCTGGCACTGCAGATGGCACCGGAAGGCCTGGAAGCTTACTGAGGAGCCAATGGGTTTCGATCCATGTGGGTCTTCAGTTGATGCTAGTCTTCAGTCCGCGCTGGTCTTCAATCCACGCTGGACGGCAGCAAGCAGCTCCGGCAGCCAAGTGGAAGGAAGGGACTCTTTTCACCCAGAGCTTCCTTATATGAAGTCCCCCTCTGAGCAGGGCCACCCACTCTAAGGAAAGGGCTTACTCTGGGGGAAAGACTTCCTCCTTCAGTTAATCCTTCCTGGAAGCAACCTCACAGACCCACCCGAAAGGGATTTCTGTGGATTACTAAACAGATCAAGTTGACAACACCTTAACTATCACAGCATCTCAGACTCTTGTGCTTTCATGACAAGGGCTCTTATCCACTAAGCCCTCTCTCCGGCCTTGAACTCTTGTAAATGTATTATGTGGGACAGGTTACCTACAATGGCTATTATCAGTAGTACTAGATACTGACTATAACCATATCTGTACCTATATGTATATGTAATCTTGACTAGTCTTCTGGTAACATATGGTGCTTTATTTTTGCTTTGATTTAATGCTATCATGTAAATTCTCTTCCTTTCCTTTTCCATCTTCTACAATCATTCTGCTGAAATGCTACTTTTACTTGAGGACCCAAATCCAAATATTCCATCATCTGCAAAGCTGTGTGGACTCTCTGACAGACTGAGCAAATTCCTTCTTGTTGCTCCTGCAAACTTTGTACACAATTTTCTTATAGCCCTTCCCTGTTGCTGGAGGGCTATAGCTCATTCTGCATTATCTGTCTGTCTCACTATTTGTGGATTGCATCAATTTCCTCCTTGTCTCTCTCATGATGGCTGCATATAACAAGTGCTCTATAAAAACATACAAGAGCCTTTTTTGCATCTACAATGGAAAAGGATCTAATCAGAGATGCATCAACTATATGTTAGGCACTGTGCACCTCATTGGATATTTTGATCATGCTTGACATTACAGCATTAGGTAAATGGATAGAAAGGTTACAGGTAGATTGGTACATACATGGGTAGAAAGACAGATAGACAGATTGATAGACTAGGTTCTTCTCATATATCTTCTTTCCCAACTTCATTTGCAATAAACCATTGAAACTGGGCTGGTTCACAGTTGTTTAGAATAATGAGTCACCTCCTCTGTGCCTATTTCTTTTGAATGTGAGGACTAAAACCTTCTCTGACTTTTTGACAGACTTTCATCTGCTTTTGTTTCCCTAGAAGCAATCTTACTAATCTCTTGAACATTTTAGCAATGAATATTGGTAGATAATTGGTAGACAAATGTGAAAACAGAAGTATCAAATACATAATATTATCTAATCACTCCATGAAGAGTAAAATAGAAACTTGGTATGGTATAATTGTCATTTCAACTTCTTTTTCACACCTTAACAAAAATAGCAAGAAAATTATTTTAAAGATGATATTTAATACTTAATGTCATTGCAAATTGGCAAAGCACTTTAGGACAACAGTTTGACAATATGTGGCCAGAATTATATAATTTTTGTATCCCACTCCTAGAAAGTGATTTAAAATGTTCCTGTAGCCTGTGTGGTCAGAAATTTTCACCAAATAATTCTTTTTTCTTTTTTCTTTATTTATTAGAGAGAGAGTCAGACATAGAGAGAATGGGAATGCCAGGGCCTCCAGCTGCTGCAAATGAACCCCAGATACATGTGCCCCTTTGTGCATCTGGCTTACACGGGTCCTGTGGAATCAAACCTAGGTCTTTTGGTTTTTCAGGCAATGCCTTAACTGCTAAGCCATCTCTCTAGCCTAGCATATGATACTTTATTGGAGGCTGGATCACCTATTATCCAATGACAAGTGGATGGTTATATCAAAGTCTATACTTAGTAACTGGAGCAGAATGTAGCCATCACAAGCAAGGGTAGACTATATCTACAGTGATTGAGGACATTCTTTTCAACAAGTTAAATGAAAAAAAATCCAACATTATATGCTGTAGGTTACAGTATTGGCCAAAAATTCAGTAGATTGGTAATTTACAGATTTGGTGTGGCCATGAGAAAACAGATATATTTGTGTTACTGAAAAAGACTTCTGTCAGTGAGAATCAGGTCAAAATATCCTTTACTTTGGCTGAAAAATCTGATGTCTAAAATGTTCCCTGGGCTCAGGAGTAGGATCACCTATCTTCTCTTGTTTAGGAATTGTAGAATAAAGGACATTTAATATGTAAAGATTTAGAATAAAACAGCTGTTGATATCAATCATATTCACATTATTGATAGTTTTATGGTAAGATTTTGACAATTTAAGTTTGGGTATCTTATTTGTAAACTTTCTTAGAATTTAGGATGTAAGAACTATTGAATTAGTCCTGTGATGTGTGTGTCTGTGATTTTAGAGTTGTGAATATTTATGGCTGACAGTAATAAGAGAGCTTCACTTCTTTTTTAATGCAAGCAGAGAGAGAGAAAAAACAGAAAGAATGGGGGCACCATGGCCTCTGGCCACTGCAAATGAACTCTGTATGCATTTGCTACTTTCTGCACCTGGATTTACATGGATACTTGGGAATTGAACCTGAGATGTTAGGCTTCGCAGGCAAGCACCTTAACTGCTGAACTCTCTAGCCCCTGAAATATTTTTAGAATTTATTTATTTAGTTTCAAGGAGAGAGGGAAGGGAAGAATTGGCATATCAGGGGCCCCTGCCACTGCAAATGAACTCCAGGCACATGTAACATTTTGTGCATCTGGCTTCATATGGGTACTAGGGAATCAAACCCAGGTATAGAGGCTTTGCAAGCAAGTACCTTTAACCTCTAAGCCATCTCTCCAGCCTTCATTGTTGGAATATTAATAGAATTAAGATTAAATTTTACACATCTATTAGATTTACTGAAATCAAATATTTGAAGAGCTAGACGTGGTGGCACACACCTTTAATCCCAGCACTTGGGAAGCAGAGGTAGGAGGATCTCCATGAGTTCAAGGCCATCCTTAGACTACATAGTGAATTCCAGGTCAGCCTGAGCTAGTGTGAGACTCTACCTTGAAAAATTATATATATATATAAAATTATATATATTTATATATATATATATGCACACATGTATATATGAAAAGGTTTTGCCTATCTAAAGCAATTAAAATGCTTTTTGAAAGAAAATATATCTTTTAGAAATATATTTTAAATATTTCATATTTTAAAATAAAACCTTTTTAAGGTTAAAATATTTTGAAATGGTTTTATTTTAACCTAAATGACTTGTGTTTGAAACAGCAAAGGGAATTAATAAGTGTGAAGTACCAGTAAGTGTTACCAGAGTACAGTTTTTAAATAGTTCAGTACAATTCATAACTAAAGTTGAAAAAATATGTGAGCACACCAAACTTTTGAATTTATAAGTTTAACAGCATGAGTGGATTTTTTAACACCAAAGTACCTATACACATGGAGAAAACCATTGCCAAGAATCTCACAGCTGCTTAAGAAATGCTTGCTGGGCCAAAGTATATCCAGCTGACATATACAACACTAACACACACATTCACAGCAAAAGACAACACAACTATGTGTTTCTATTTGTCTTAATGTATCCCTAACAGGGGTCAATAACAAAGCAGGTCTGACAAGGCAAACTGCAAGCTGCTAATTGATTACTTCTAGCAAACAGAATAAGAACTAGAAAAGACTGGGAGAGACTCTAATGGTTATGGAACTTAGTTCTCTGTTACCTGATTTTGTTGAAAATAAAATAAATGTATCCTCATATTAGTTGTTATTTTAAAGTAACAACAATGATTGATTTTGAATAAATCAAGTCTGGGGCATTAAACTGAATCAGAAGTGTAACTAGAAAATGTTCAGGAGGAGGAGACTTTGCCAAACAACAAAAGGCTCCCATCATCACTGGGAGTCAAGTGTTTTTAAGGACCTGATCACCAAGAGAGAACAGTGAGATTTATTGTCTGAACCTACATAAGATGGTTTCATAATTCTAAAAAATCATGTCTTAATTGACCGAAAAAAAAAAATACAGTAACTTCTTTTCAAAACGAGTCTTGGCTGACAGATGCCTCAGCAGTAAAGGAGCCTGCTTTCAAAGACCTGGACCTGTTCACATCCTAAACTACTCACAGAAGCCAGATATAAACAGTGAAAATAGTTAGTAGCAAGAAGCCCTGGAATGACCCTGTCCACATGCAAATTTTACACACACACACACACATATATATATACACATACATGTATGTATACACACACATACACACACACACACACGTATTTATTCCAAAGTACAGGTATTATTTCCTGTGAACAGAAAATAATTTGTCCAGGCCTTCTCTCTTGGTGTCTTTATGTCAGGACAGGTTTTTCTTCATCAGTTAAATTCTAACGATATATGTTTATTAACATAGACCTTGACTAACACTCTGGAACATTCAAATAATAAGAAATTATGTATAAGAAAAAATGAATTGACTCCATGTGTACCAACATGAAGTATGTCCAAGAGGTGGTATTAGGAAAGAATGCATGTTGCAAAATGCAAGAAGGCATGCGATTATATAAAAGTGTGTGTTTCACTTTCCTGAAAGGACAACTTGTCAACTACAATTCTCTCTACATAGTCGGGAGAGCAACACTTAAAAATAATTAAAAAAAAAAGGCTGAGAATGTGGCTCAGAGGTTAGGAGTACTTGCTGCTTAAGCATAAGTGTCCTTTGGGCTAGAGATAGACAAGTTCAACTCTCCAGAACCCAAATAAAAGGCTGGGTGTGACCACTCATGTCTGTAACCTCAGTCCATGGCAAGGGAGGTGGGGCATGGTCTGGAGAATCACTGGGGCTAGCTGAGGGACTGCAGACCCAGGTTGAGGGAGACAACCCTGTCTCAAGGAAGTACACAGATGTGTCCTAAGAGGACACCTCACATTTTCTTCTAACCTCCCCACTCATGTGCATGAAGCATACACATTTGCACACACACATGCTACATATCTCACATGCTACACCCCCCCCCACATGCAAATGAAAATAGGAACAGGGAAACAAAGAAATATACTTTCCATTTTATTATTTTCTGCTTGATTTAAAATTTTCTGTACTGTGCATGTGTGTTTGTGAAAGTAGGTGTCATATGCCAATACTGACATTTTCTCTATTTCCTTTGTCATTTTCAGAGCAGCCACATCTCTTCATATGGACCAGAGTGCCAGCCTTATCATTCCTCTCTTAGTGGCATTGGCTTCAGGTTCTCAAATGTAACAAGAAACACAATGGTGCTGTTGTAACAACATGCAGACCCTTGCATACTAGATGAGTAGCGAGCACTTCATTGTCTAAAGCAGTCCTTTTGGAAAACAGTCCTAAGATGGCATTGTGACACTTGTGCTCAGGGCACAGGAATCAAGGCCCAGAGTGAGGTGAGATCTGCTGGCACAGAATTCACATCACCATTTGCTTATGTTTAAAATGGCACAAGACATTTCAATCTGCCCTGGTATGAAATGCAATCTTATATAATCAAACATAGTTAGAAAATTCTAAGGGAGTGGAATTTTATTTTTGTATATTTCCTCTGTCTCTCTCAGTGTAAAATGCACATACATGATAAAGGTATGCAATGTATATGATACACAAAGATTTATATTTCAAGATGTTCAAATTACTGGTAACTTATGGTAAAGCAACAACACAAAATGTCAAATATTTACATATTTTACTGGGACTGTTTAGACAAGCTACATAAGTTTAGTATACCTATAGGATGAAATATCTGTTAACAAGTAAGAGTAATCTTTACCAGTTCAAGTGTCCTTGGACTACAGAATGAATAAGTTAAGTGTATGCTGGTTCAACAAGAAAAGAAATATTTACTGATGCATGACATGGTCTGGCTGAAACACTGGTGCATTCTGCTAAGGGAAAGAAGCTAGACCAAATGACCACATACTGCAGGACTAGGCTATGGCATTCTGAGGGAGGTGAGTGGTTTGGGGGAGTGCAGAAGGGATGCATCAAGTCTAGAGGGAAAGGCTAAGTAAAAGGGGCAGTGAGAAGGCAGTGGTAGGACGACTTTGCATCTGGACCAAGATGGTTGTTACCTGGATCTGTATTTCTCAAGGTTCTTAGAGCTACATTATCTAAAGAGCAATCCTCTGTATGTTAATTTAAAAATATATGTCTCCAGAGAGCATTTAATCATATAAGGAAATGTCAATGCTAAGTCCAAGAGAGAGGATTAAAAAAGTTTGCCATATGATGCAATTGTCTGATATATAATAAGAATTTAATAATTGATGTAATTATTATATCATTAATTTGTGTTTGTGATATATATGTATACATATATTGTAAACAAATGAAAGAAAATAAACAAAAAAAATGGGCAATTATCTCTGAAGAGAGATCTTATCTGTGGTTCTATTTTTGACCTTTGACTTCTTTTGTATGACTCCCATGTTTTCTCAAATGAGAATGAATTACTTCTACAGTCAGACAAAGCAAAGCACACACTTGTACACACACATGCACACACACACATATACACCCAATATATGTTCAAAACTCTGACCTAAAACAAAACATTTTCAGAAGAGAAAACAAAACCTTGTCACAAATAACTGTTTTCTACTTCTAGTCTAATCCATAGCAAGTGGGGAGGTCAGATGTGAGAGTTCCCTGACCCCTGATTCCTAAGTTGGGGGCCAGCAAGTGGAACATCAGTGGCTCTGACCTTCTCAGAGGGCTTAGAAGTTTCTGTAGAACTCTGACTGGCTACCAGTTATGTAGAACCATGCTCCTCTTACAGTGCTGTGTGAACTTCTTTCACAGCACTGGAGGTGACTTGGGTGAAGTCTACCTAATAGTGCCACAATTCAGTGCTTGTGGACACTTGAGCAAATAACCATCATAAAACCATACAGCTAAGTGGTCATTGTATGCCGTCCTCTAACCTCATGGTTCTCTCCAGGGCAGGTTTTGTCTCTCACACTGGAAAAGAAGCAAGAGCTTGCCAGCTTCCCCAGCCTTCCATCTCTCTGTTTCCTGATTCCTACTCATTTTCCACCTAGCCTCCCTTGTGGGGTCCACACAGATTTGTCCTGCCTCATGGGCTCAATGCAGGGGCTGTGTCTCTTCTGGCAGTCAAGGCCAGGTAATTGACATTACCTATGGTGTGAATATGATTTTTCTCTGTGTACTCATGTAGGTTAAATCCTGAAGTCTTATGTTAATATAGTAAGAGGGTGGAAACTTAATCCAACTATTGTATGCAGAGGTATAACCCTTGGAAAGTGGTTAGATTAGATTAGGTCACTGATAATTGAATACTGGTGGCTATATAGGAAGAGAGAGATCACATAATACACAATGTACACATGTCCGTTCCCACCATGAGAGAATGCATACTGGGGGACTCTCACATGAATCTGAATTAAAAAAAAAAAAAAGAATTTGAATCATACTGTTATATCCTTGCACCTTCTGATGTGTGAGCCAAAATAGATCTTTTTTCTTTATGAAATAGCCTGCCTGATTGTTGTGTTATGATAATTAATAAATGTATACATAGTGTTGTAGTCTGCATATAAGATTTTCCCCATAGTCTCACGTGTTTGATCACTTCACCCTAGCCGGTATCGCTATATGGGATGGTTTGGGAATATTTAGAAGGTGGAGCCTTGTGGTTACTATAGCCCAGCCCACTTCTGTTATTTGCTTGTTTCCTGGATGAAATGTGACAAGCTAACTTCTTGCTTCTGCCACCTTGCATTCCCAGATGGTGGACTGTATCCCCCTGGATCTGTAAGCTAAATTAAGCAATTTCTTTCCTTAAATTACTTCAAGTCAGGTATTTTATTCACAGAAATGAGGAAGGCACTAATGTACACCATCATTCTCCTTATCCTCATCACTAGCATCATGATCATAGCTAGAAGTTCTGAGCCAGGTGTAACATGCCTTCCACTTTTCTTTCCTAGCACACCCTCAGTCACCTGGTTGGCAGTAGATTACTCTTTCTACATCAGGACACTCTGGGACAAGGTTAAGATAGGACAAAGCCTTGGCCAGGGGGCCAGCAGGGGCTAAGGGACCAGGTCAAGTTGAGAAAGATGAAGAAAACAAAGGAGAAGTGAGGCTGTAGAGGACTAGGGGCCTGGCACATGGTGGAATGCTCATGTAATACAACCACCACTGCATATTGTAAAACTGCTATAAGCTCCTCAGAGAAGTTGTATCCAGCTGGCATTGTCCAGTAGACTACCTTGCCATAGCCCAGATGTGCCCCACTTTCTCCCTCCTTGGAGTCTTTGAAGATGCTGGTCTCTCTGCCTTGATTTCCTTCCTACTGCTTTTCCATTCACCTGGCAGACATTAAGCCCTGCCTTAGTTATCACAACTTTATTATATGAACATATTGAAAACTGTTGGGAGCCATAAAGCAAAAGCCTCTCCATTTTGCCTGGGCCTGTTCTTAAGTTGACTCATTCACCAGAAAGCTGGTCCATCCAGCTTGTAGTTAGGAATGTTGGTCTGCAGACTGTTCACAGAATCTTATCTTTTTTTGTTTGTTTGTTTGTTTTTTCGAGGTAGGGTCTCACTCTAGCCCAAGCTGACCTGGAATTCACTATGGAGTCTCAGGGTGGCCTCGAACTCACGGCGATCCTCCTACCTCTGCCTCCCGAGTGCTGGGATTAAAGGCGTGTGCCACCACGCCTGGCTCAGAATCTTATCTTTTGCAAAAGGCCAGTTTATGATCAGGATGTCAAGCCGCTAAGGCAAGATTAGAAAAACACCCAGATACATCTCCTCTAGGTTCCCTAAGATTAGATAAACACCCAGTTACCTCTCCTCTCAATTCTGGCCCTAAATCACGTCAGGCAGCTTACTCCCCCCTTTTCTTCCCCTATATAACCACTGTGTAAAAAATAAAATTAGAGACCTTGATCAGACTCTAGACTTGGTCTCCTTCTTTGTGTCTGTCTTGTCTCTCATCCAGGTTAATTTCCCCTCGGGTCCTTGTTCAACTCCCCCCTGGCTAGGGCAGAAAACTTGTCATATACTCCCATGAGGTTATACTCTTATGCCCCCTCTCACCTATCCTAATTTCACTGAGGCCCTCCTCAATGGGGTTATCAGTATTCACTGTGGGTTCATGAATGCACCAGTCATTGACTTGGGTGGAAGGAATGACAGTGCCTTAGAGTACACCTTCCTAGCCAGTGATTCTTTTTGCCCCTGCTCCACAAAGTTCCCTGAGCCTTGAGGAGTGTGTTATAAGTCTCCTTTAGTGTTGAGTCCTCAGCAGCCTCTGATTTTCTGTTTTAATGAATTTTTAATCTCCTTGTTGTCTACTGCTAGCTCCCTAGAGGAGGTTCCCAGGCTAGCAGTGAGAGAAACACTCATTTTTAATCCACTACTTCCTCTGTAATGTTTCCTGGGCCCTGTTAGATGTGATATAGGTGACTAATCTTGTCTCAAACTTGGAAGTCAGCTTTCGTGTCATATTGATGGGTCTAGGGTCTTCCCAGTATTAGCTGCAATCTTTTTTTAATTTAATTTTTATTTATTTATTTATTTGACAGAGAGAAAGAGAGAGAGAGAATGTGTGTGCCAGGGCCTCCAGCCACTACAAATGAACTCCAGATGCATCTGGCTAACGTGGGTCCTGGGGAATCTAACCTGGATCCTTTGGGTTTGCAGGCAAACACCTTAACTGCTGAGCCATCCCTCCAGCCCTTAGCTGCCATCTTTAAAAGCAGATTCTCTAGTCAAGAGTGACAGCAGCATAGATCAAATGGCATAAACATAGACATTTAGAAGACTTTAATGGGTCTAACCCCTCCTTTTAGCCAACAAGCAGTAAAAGCTTCCTTCCAGGATCTATGACATTCCAAGCTATAGGCTTCTGACTTTGTTCTCAGTACCAGGTATGCATTCCCTCCCACTGAGTGGATCTCATATCCAATCAGAGAGCAGGTTATTACCCTATTCCCTGTGTACCTCTATTCCAGCAGTCCTAGCATGTATGTCTTACCTGGCTGGCTGATTATAGTATCCACTACTTGTTCATGCTATTGGTGACCATTACCTCCCAGCAGCTCCCATAGCACTTTCCAGCACTACGAGGGCTAGCCAGCATGGATCTGGTTTCCATCTCAGTTCCAGCATGATTTCTCAATGTCCAGCAACAACAGCCTGCAGTGTCCTCAGCAACAAGGTCTTACCATTTATCTCTGGTGGGTAATCAAGTGCTTCAGCAATGGCCTGCATTGTTTACTGGGTCTCGTGGGCCTCACTGACCAACAAGTTCACTGTGGGGAGTAACCCAATTCTGGCACTGGGTTTGATCAGCAATAGCCTATGGTTTTAAGGTAAAGCTTCCTCCAACCCCGCAAGTTCCTTCTTCTCTCTCTCTCTCCTTTTCTTTTTTTCCTCTCTCTCTCTTCCCCCTTCTTTCCCTCCCTAGCTCTCTTTGTCTATCTCTCTTTAAGAGAGTTATATCTTTAATGTTCTAATCAAGAAGCAAGTTTCTATGCTATCAATAACAAATTCTTTTTTAATGTTTATTATTATTATTATTATCAAGATGTATCATATGGATACATCACGTGTTGTTACCCACTTTTCCCTCATCCGTGCCCTCGTTCTGTTGGGAACACTCCTCATTAGGGTTGCAGGTTTCCCCATGGGGTTGTAGTTTATGCATGTGGGAGCAGTAGTCAGTTTTTTTTGGGGGGGGGCTGCCTCTGGGCAGGATGTCTCAACCTGTGGCTCTAACAATCTTTCCTCCCTCTCTCTCTTCAGCAAAATTCCCTGAGCCATGATAGGTGAGTTTTAAGTCCACTTCAGTGATGAGCTCATAGGAGCCTCTGGATCTCTGCTTTGGTAGCTATTGCATATCCTCAGGATCTGTCTCCTACACCCTGGTGCTGATTACCTGGAACAGAATGGAAGTACCACTCTTGTTTATCTCCCCATTTCTCTGTGGATTCAGCTGTGCCTTGGCTGAAGTGTGAGTGGTAGGTTATCTCCTCTGGTCTTACTACCTCCTGAAAAAGAAGATTCTTCAAGGGAGAGTAAATTCAGTGTAGTTTAAATGGGATAAGCATTACTATTTTAGGGAGAATTTGATGTATGTAGCCCCTCTTTTAGCTAAAGACAAGTGAGAACATGACACTAGAGAACATAATCTTTGTCTCCAATAGGATTCTGATATGGGTCTCAATTCTAGATATGGGTTCCTTAAAAATGAGCAGATCTCTTAGTCAATCAGAAAGCTGTTGGTTACCCACTGAGGCTGTGTGCCACTATTGCACTGGCATTTACATTGTGTCAAGGTGTTTGCTTCTGAGTAGTTTAGACCTCTGGTTGCTCAGACCGTTGTTGGCCATTTTCCCCCAGTAGCTCATGTAGTGCTTTCCAACACTAGACAGGCTGTCTGGGGACTGGCTTTCTTCTGAATTCTAGCCAGGTCTCTCCATAGTCTGTGTCGGCAGCATATGGTGTCCTCAACAATAGGATCTTAGCTTTTGCCTTAGGCAGGTAATCAAGTGCTTTGACAGGAAGCTGTCTTAATTTGGGGACCTCACAGGTCTCTCCAATCATGATTGTTTTAGTTTGCATTTTCCTAATGGTTAGGGATATTGAACATTTTCTTAAGTGTGTGTTAGCCATTGTAATTCTTTCTCTGAGAATTCCCTATTCAGTTCTCTGTCCCACTTTTGGAGTGGATTGTTTGATTTTGTTGTTGTTGTTCTTGTTGTTGTTGTTTTGAGGGTAGGGTCTTACTCTAGCCCAGGCTGACCTGGAATTCACTATGGAGTCTCAGGGTGACCTCGAACTCACAGCAATCCTCCTACCTCTGCCTCTCGAGTGCTGGGATTAAAGGCATGTGCCACCATGCCCAGTGATTGTTTGATTTTTGTATTGTTTAGTTTTTCGAGTTCTTTGTAGATTCTAGATATTAGGCTTCTGTCAGTGGCACAGCTGGTGAAGATTGTCTCCCATCCAGTGGGTAATCTATTTGGCTCTGCTTATGATGTGTTTGAGCAAAAGCTTTTTAGATTCATGAGATCCCTGATTTTCCTGGGCTACTGAGGTTTTGTTTAGGAGTTTAGGAAGTCTTTCCCCACTCCTATATCAAGAAGAGTTCCTCCCATTTTTTTCTCCCCATAAAAGAAGAGTTTCAGGTCTTATATTGAGGTCTTTAATCCATTTTGACTTGATTTTTGTATATGGAGAGGTGAGTGGGTATAGTTTCATGTTTCTACATATGGTCATCCAATTTGTCCAACACCATTTGTTGAAGATGCTATCTTTTCTCCAGTCTACATTATTGGCTCCTTTGTCAAAGATCGAGTAGCTGTAGTTACATGATCTAAGGTCTGAGCCTTCAATTCTGTTCCATTCTGTTTTTATACCAGTACCATGCTGCTTTGTTACTAGGGCTTTGTAATATAGCTTTAGATCAGGTATCATGATACTTTGCTGAGGATATGCTTGGATATCCAAGGCCTGATGCCATTCCATATGAATTCTGAGATTACTTTTTCAATCTCTGTGAAGAATGATGCTGGTATTTTTATTGGTATTTCATTAAATCTATATGTTGCTTTTGGTAGAATTGACATTTTCACAATATTAATTCTACCTATCCAGGAGCATGGGCGGTCTTTGTATCTTCTCAAGCCCTTCTCGATTTCTTTCTTGAGTTTTTTAAAAAATGTTTTCATTATATAGGTTTTTCACATCCCTGATTAGTGTTATTCCAAGGTATTTAATTATTTTGTTGCTATTGAAAATGGGACAGTCTCACTGATTTCTTTCTTTGTATATTTGTCCTTTGCATATAGAAGGGCTACTGACTTTTGTGCATGATTTTGTATCCTGCCACTTTACTGAAAGAGTTAATCACCTTTATAAGTTTTGAGATGGAGAAATTTGGGTCACATATGTAGGATCATGTCATTAGCAAATAGGGCTAACTTGACTTCTTCCTTTCCAATTTGAATCCCTTTTATTTCTTTCTCCTGTCTTATTGCTTGGTCTAGTACATCTAGTACTATGTTGAAGATGAGTGGTGATAGTGGGCACCCCTGGCTTGGTCCCCATTTCGGTGGGAACTCCTTGAATCTTTCCCCATTAAGTATTATTTGGGCTTTAGGAGCTTTATATATAGCTTTTATTGTGTTGAGATATAAACCCTCCAGGCCTATTCTTTCCAACACTTTGATCCTCAGGTGGTATTGTATTTTGTCAAGGGCCCTTTTTGCATCAACTGAGATGATTATGTGGTTCTTATGGTTCAGTTTATTTATATGGGGTATTACATTGACCTATTTCTGTATGTTGAATCATTCCTGCATCCCTGGCATGAAGCCTACTTGTTCAAGGTGGATAATGTTTTTGATGTGTTGTTGAATTTGGTTGTGAGGACTTTGTTCAGGATCCTTGCATCTAAATCCATCAATGATGTAGGCCTATAGTTTTCTTGTTGTATTTCTGTCTGATTTTGGTACTAGGGTGATTCTAGCTCCATGAAATGAATTGGGGAGGATTCCCTGTTCTTTGACTATGTGAAACAGTTTGAGAAAAATTGGTTTCAGTTCTTCCATGAGGGTTTGGTAGAATTCGGCTGAGAAGCCATCTGGTCCTGGACCTTTCTTTTTGGTGATGTTTCTGATTACCTTTTCAATTTTAATGGATGTGACATGCTTGCTTAGGTGATTAATCTGCTTTGTGTTTAGTTTTGTTAGATGGTATGTGTCTAGGAATTCATCTATGTCTTCCAGATTATCCAATTGTGTGGAGTAGAGGTTTTGGATATGCCCTGATATTCTTCCAATTGCATTGATGTCTGTTGTGACCTCTCCTTTTCCATTTCTGATTTTGTTAATTTGAGAATTCTCTCTCTCTCTTTTTTTTACTTGATCAAATTGTTCACAGGGTTATCAATCTTGTTTATCTTTCAAAGAACCAGCTCTTCATGAACTTCATTGATTTTTAAAATTGTTTTCTTTGTTTTCAATTCATTAATTTCTGCTCTGATCTTGATTATTTCTTTCTGTCTGGAGCTCTTAAGGTTTGATCCTTCTTGCTTTTCCAGTGCCTTTAGGTGGACAGTTAGGTTGTTAATTGGGATCTCTCTGTCTTTGTTATGAAGGCATTTAGCACTATGAATTCTCCTCTTAGGACTGCCTTCATTGTGTCCCATATGATTTGGTAGGTTGTCTTTTCATTATCATTCAATTCTAGAAATTATACAATTTCTTGTTTTATTTATTCTACAAACCATTTATTGTTTAAAAGTGTGGTTTTTTTAGTCTCCAGTAGCTGGTGGAGTTCTTGATGAGTTTCTTTTGTTGATTTCTAGCTTTAAAGCATTGTGACCTAATATGATGCAGGGAGTTATTTCAGTTTTCCTGAATTTATGGAGACACACTTTATGGCCTAATATATGATCTATTTTGGAGAAGGTTCCATGGACTGCTGAGAAGAATATGCATTCTATAGAGTGGGGGTGGAAAGTTCTATAGAAATCCATTAAATCTAGTTGATCTATGGTATTGTTGAGCTCTATTATTTGCCTGTTGATTTTCTGCTTGGGTGATCTGTCTACTGATGATAGTGGATTATTGAAGTCTCTGACTATGATGGTGTTGGTGTTTATTTCTGTTTTGTTGTCAAGTAGATTTTGTTTTATAAACTGTGGTATACCTGTGTTTGGTGCATATATATTCATGATTGTGATGTCCTTATGTTGGATTATTCCCTTGATGAGTAAGAAGTGGCCTTCTTTGTCCTTTTTGATTAGTTTTCATTTGAAGTCTATTTTATTGATATTAATATAGCAACATCTGCTTGCTTTTCATTTCCATTTGCTTGGAATGTCATTTTCCATACTTTCACTCTGTGGAAGTGTCTGTCTTTAGTGGTGAGGTGGGTCTCTTGAAGACAGCAGATAGAAGGACCCATTTTTTTGAACCACCCTGATAACTTGTGCCTTTTGATGAGTGAGTTAAGACCATTAATATTTAAAGTTATTACTGTGAGGTTCAAATTAATCCCTGCCATCATGAGAAGCTTTGTGGGGTTTGGTGCTTTCTTGTGTTTTGTAGTATGTTGAGCCTGGTCTATTTTTGTTTTTTGTGATCTTCTTGTTGGCTCTTGAGATTTGTTGTTTGATTCTTCTGTGTGGAGTATTTACTGAAGCATTCTCTGTAGATTTAGCTTTGTGTCCATATAATCGTAGAGTTGACTTTTTTCATGGGAAGTTTTTCTTTTATCATCTATTATGAGGGATACTTTTGCTGGGTAGAGTAGCCTGGGTTGGAAGCCATAGTTTTTTAGACTTTGAAGTGTTCCATTCCAGGCTCTTCTGGCTTTCAGGGCTTCCATTGAGAAACCTGAGGTAATTCTTATGGAATTGCCTTTGTATGTAGTGAGTTGTTTCTCTCTTGCTGCTTTTAGCACTCTCTCTTCATTTTCATTGTTAAGAGTTTTAACTATGATGTGCCTTGGAGAGTTTCTTCTTTGGTCCTGTCTGTTTGGTGTTCTGTGGGCTTCTTCTATCTGGATGGTCCTCTCTTTTGAGAAATTCAGAAAAATTTCTTCAATAATTTTGTTGAATATCTTCTCTATGCCTCTGGCCTGGATTTATTCTCCTTCTGGTATACCCATGTTCCTGATGTTTGGCTGTTTTAGGGTATCCCACAGTTCCCCCATATTCTGCTCACTTGATTTTTTTGAACTTAGCAAAATGTGTTGCCTCCCAATCAATTTCTTCTGTCTTGTTTTCCAGCTCAGAGGTTCTGTATTCCACATGAGTAACTGTTAGTTAGGGGTTCTAGAGAGGTTTTTTACAAGCTCTATATGATCTTTGTTTTCTGTTGTGATATTTTCTATCATGTTCATCTTTATTGTGAGAAACAATTTCAGGTCAAGTTCTGAATTTCTTGATGCTTCCTGGAATTCTTTCTTACATTTTATCAAGTCTTCAGTAAGCTTAATCAATCGGTTATTGTGATCTTCCATTTCTTGACACACCTTCAATTCATTCACATCTCTTTTGAGGGTACTAACATTTTCTTCAATTAAGTTAAACCTACTGTCAAAAGCTGAAGGCTCTAAGAAATGATTCTGTTCAATTTCGTTAATACAATTGTTGGTTTTTTGATGGTTTGCTTCCAGTTCAACATTTCTTTTGATCAGGGTTTCATTGGTTGTCATGTTTTCATTTTGAGATTGAATTTGTGGTGATTGCTGTATGATTTCACTGGAGGCTTTCATTGTGGGAATTGGTATCCTTGGTGGAGATCTGTCATATCACTTTTGTTGGCTTTTTTACATTGTGGTCTACCTATTTTGGGGAAACACTTCATTCTTTTGAGGAGGAAGCAAGTTTTTGTCCTTGTAGGGTCTTCAGAGGGTTTTCTGTTTTAAATTGAACTGAATGGGTAATACTGCACTCTTGATATAAGCTTTCTGTCCATTTGTTATCTGGTAACAGTTTCTTCTCAGTTCTTTTCCATGGAACAAATTCAGCTGAGAGACATAGATAGTTTAACCAGATGTTTCCTTAACAGCAACCACAACAAAAAGCATAGTATACAGTCCAGAGAAAAAATGGACTGGGAACATTCTGAAGGAGGTGGGTAGCAGTATATTGGCTGTTTGTTATGGATTATGAAGACATTTTATGAATATTTGTAAGGTGGGTGGGGTAAAGTGACACTTTTCTTCCCTACCAAATCATGGAGGACTGGATCTCACTTTTAGGGTAACTCTTCTCATGATCCCATTAAAAGTCCCACAAAAGAGGGGATCAAAACTGTACTGTTAATGATATGAAGTTAGGGTCCTATAAGTACACAGACTTTTCCTTAACACTTGTGTGGCAGGAAGACATGGCAGGAACCTAACTATGGCTTCAAGGATGTTTAACAACAAAGGGGCATTCTGACTATCAGGAGACAATTTCTAAAGAACAGCTACAGTTTCCTTGGCTACTTCATGTCTAACTCCTTTTTCACCTGGTTTCATATACAATAGCTTTGTTCTCTTCTCATGAGAGCTTTGCTTTGTCCTAGTCTTAGATACATTTGTTGTGATGTCTCTTTTCAGGATTATGACAATATGTACCTGTCTTTGTTTCTGTAACAGTACTTTGCCCTGACCAGCTGTGACAGTGAGAAATGAGTGAGTGAAGGAATCATTACTGGATTTACTTCTAAAATTGAGTGAGTCACCAGGTATGGGGCCAACAAAGAAGGTCACAGGGAGGCAGTCCAATTGCATGGCCAAGAGAATGGGGCTTCATAGTCCAGCCAAAGTGTTACCTTTAGCACTTGATAGCTCTGTGGCCTTAGACAAATCACTTTCTGTCAGATGTTTATGTTGCCTGTACGTAGGGATTTTAAGGACTCATGACAGAACAGTGTGGCAGAACAGTGTTGGGTATGCTAATACTGTGTGTTGGTGGTTATTATTGTCACCACTACTAGAGAGTTTAAGAGTTTTCTAATCTTCTGAAACTGTTCTCTGTACAGGTCAGCAGCTGCTATACAGCAAATGCTGTATGAAGCATGTTCATATTTGGCTCATTTTTATCCTTACTTCACCTCCATGTTATTATCTCCCATGGCCTCTGATCCTTCTGCTCTGGGCAATGGCAGTGACTTTTAGAAAGGAAAAAAAAAGCCCTGTGTTTCTTTATTAACTAACAGAGTACACCACCAGCCAAACCCCTGGCACACAGTGAATGTGTCATGCTGACCTGTTCAGCACAGTGAGTGAATGATAAGCATTAGACACAATGAGAAATGTGCATGAAATACTCCAGAGCACATGGAAAGAGACATTTTTTTTCTTTGAAGGTTTTGAAGCAGGGTCTCAGTCTAGAACAGGCTGATCTGGGATTCAGTATGTATTCTCAGGGTAGCCTTGAACTCACAGCTATCCTCCTACCTCTGCCTCCCGAGTGTGCACCACCATGCCTGGCATTTATTTTACTTTTTCCTTTTTTTTTTTTTTTTTTTTGGTGGTCTTCCAAGATCTTGAGTTGAAATAACCATATCTTGTCCAGGAGATAGGCTGCTTATTTGAAACTAATTTCAGACACAGCTACTATAGACTGAGTGGTTTTTGCTACAGTTGGCATCGTGAATGTTCCCCAAAGGCACATGTGTTCAAGGCTTGGTCCTCAGCTCACTGGCACCATGGAGGTGACAAAGCTGTTGGAGAGGAAAGCAGTGAGACATACTCTTCAGGGTGTGTAGTCAGTTTTTGAGGTGAGTTTCAAACAAGCAACCAATCCCTGGTCAGGATGTGGCTATTACCATTCTACAATTTGCTTCCTGGGTGCCATGGGGTGAGAAGCTTCTGCCATGTGCTTTCACCATGGCCCAGAAGCCATGGACCAACAACAATGAGCTGTAACTTCTGAAACAGAGGTGCAAAGTAAACCATTTCTCGTTTTAAGTTGCCTGGTATCTTGTCATAATGACAGTTGACTGACAAACACAGCCTTCCCTCAACTTCCTGCTTTGACACAGCAACTTAGCAAACTACTAAAACAATGAACAGTTCCAAAGTTTGAGGTAGAAGCTGATCCACGCTAGAGTGAGCCAGCATTCTGAATTCCTTTTCTCTAAGAAATAATGCAAGTGCAAGTGAGCATTTACAAACATACCAAACAGAGGTGATTGAATCAAGTATCACTTTGCAAAGTAGTCCTGTGCCACTTCCTATGGGACAGTCCAAAGCAAGATGACCTAGTTAATAATGTCTGCTTTTGCTTATTTTTTTTTTAATTTCACTTTTTTGAAATTTCTTAGGGCAGAAAAGTAGAACTCAGGAAAATGAAACTCCTTTGAAGATTTTGCAGTTGCTGGAACCTAGTGAACAGACTTTTGAAAGCCAGGACTCAGTCTTACCCCTTACAGGAGACTTTTGGCACCAAGGAAAAGGACATTCTGAAAGTCTGCTGGCTACTAGTACAGAGTGTTGTTGAGGCTGGGAAGCTGCCTTGAGAGACCTGGCCAGGACTCCACATAGCCTCATGAATAACCAGCAAAGCAGGTCAGAGAACAGAACTGCACTGATTCCAACACAATTACCATGCTTCTTGGTAGAACAACTTAAAAGATACCCCAATAGTAAGAAATGTATATTATTAAGTACTTGGTATTTTATAGGCTTGTTAATTTTTTGAACAAAAATACATAATGCAACAAGTTGTCTAAAGGATACATTGTTATGCAATTCCTTTTTGAGGTAGGGTCTCACTCTAGCCCAGGCTGACCTGTAGCTTACTATGTAGTCTCAGGCTGGCCTTGAACTCACAGTGATCCTCCTACCTCTGCCTCCTGAGTTCTGGGACTAAAGGCGTGTGCCACCAAGCCCATGCCCCACTTGTTATGCAGTTCTGTCATTTTGACATTTTATCATGAGGTACTTGTTCATGTTACTGAAGCTCTCTATAAAATGACTTATGGGGGGAGATGTATGTTGAAAAGCAGATCCAAGTATATGTGTATCTCCGCTGTGCATACGTCAAAGGGGTTTATTTTGGCTTCTACCAACTTCACCTACATGCTTTTGATGTAGAAAATGTGGCATAATGACTCTAATATGGGGCTTGTAAAATTTTACTATTTGAGCATAGTAAGCACACATTTATAAGCTTTCAGAAGAACACATTAAGTTTGTGTAATTCAGTGATCTGCAAAGAGTCATAAGCACAGTAAAGTGTTCTTTATTGTTGCTGTTATGATAAAATTCAGGGGGAGGGTGAGTAGGGGAGGAGAAAGAGGAAGAGAGTCACAGAGGCTGACTGGCTGACTCCTACTGGCTGATAATTGAGCCAGTGATCATGGTCTATTTTATGGATGTGATGAAGATGACACAGGGAGCCTTGAGATTGCAGAGTGAGGGACACAACCCCATCTAGCTTCATGGAAAGAAAGCTTCACCTGAAAAGCCACTGAAACTGGAAAGATAAACGAGAGGAAGAAAATGGGTGTGCTGGAAGTATTACCAGACAGGCACAGTGATGAGTACAAAGGTCTAGGTTATGAAATATTGAATTTATCTTAAGCATTTGCACCTTAACAAATTTATTTTAATCAGCCAATATTTACTAAATATCTAGATTGGAAATCTTGGGAGGGGTAGTACAGTGTTAGGATACTACATGAAACTGAATTTGACCCTGCAATTCATCCCTCCTGCCTGGGAGCTGCTGGGAAAAACTTGCTGTAGACAAATAAAATCACAGTTTAAAAATCAGCTTTCATTATTGCTGTAGTATGGATGTTGTGCCCCAAAGGTGATTGGTCCTCATGGTAGCATTATTGGAACGTTGTGGAAACTGTTATGAGGTAGGAGGCCTAGTGGGACACCTGTAGGGGGTTGTGGGACCACAGCCTCTTCTCCACCTTCTTTTGTCTCCAGGACATGAGGTGAGCAGTTTGGCTGTGGCATACTCTCCAGCCGTGATGTACTGCCTTGCCACAGACACAAAACAATGGGGCCAATTAACCATGGCTGAAACCTTCAAAACTGTGAGCTGAAATAAACTTGAGCTAATTTCTCAGGTATTTTATTATAGTAATAGAAAGATGACTAACACAATTATTTAGTAGCAGGTTTCCAGGTTTCCCACTAAGATCTATTCCTATCTAGAACTAAGGTAGATAGGCCAAGCATGACATCACACTTATGAAATGATACCCTTACCCAGGTATAAAAAAAATCATTTGACTGCTAGAATCCTATGAGGAGCTTTTCCCAGTAGGAGAGGATGGGTGGAAAGAGGGCAGGCAAGGCACATAAGCAGGGAAAGCTGATGACACATCCTGTCCATGCCCTTGATGAGCTTTGTGCAAAATCAATGAGAGGTGTGGAATCACCCACACTTCAGAGGGGCTTACAATGCAGCGCTGAGGGGGTAACCATAAACAACACATCTGCACAGGGTTTATGCCCACAGCAGGGGCAAACCTGGCTTGTTCTTTGCTTTTATACTACCAAATCTATAGTGGGCTTTACATTTTAAAATGGTTGAAAAAAAAGGTCCAAAGAAGAACACAATTTCATGACCTTTCCATGAATCTCAAATTCCAGAGTCGATGGCATTGTTGGAATGCATCCACACTCCATGCAAGTGCCATCCGTGGCTTACCTACTAGGATGGCAATGTTGAGTAATGTGATGTGTAGAATTATACTGTTGCTCATGATCACTATTACCTAAATCTGATTACATTTTATAAGGAATCAAGTCTTTTTAAAGGAAAAGGCACTATGTTTTGGTACTTACAACTTAGCTGTACTTTTTTCTTCTTTTTTGGTGTTTGTATGCATGTGGTATATGTGTACGTGTGTATGCATGTTCTTATATGTGTAAGTGCATATGTGCAAGTATGTTTTCATGCTGTGCACATGTGCAGGCCAGAGTTTTACATCAGGTGTTGATATCAGATGTCTGTTCGGATTCCCCTGTGAAGGAGTTGATTTGTGGAGAAAGGTCCTCATTCATTGGCATGTGACAATCCAACACAGTCTTGTGTGCCTTCCTAGTGAAACCCTAAGCCCTCCTCCTCTACTTTTGTATGTAAACATTTTTCTCTAGTTGCTCATCTCTAGCTACTTATCTCTGAGTTCTCCTATCCATATATGAAAACAAACCTTGTCTTTTCTCCTGTGAATCTTTTTTTTTTTTTTAGAGGTAGGGTCTCACTCTAGCACAGGCTGACCTGCTGGAATTCACTATGTAGTCTCATGGTGGCCTCGAACTCAAGTGTTCCCCCTACCTCTGCCTCCCAAGTGCTGGGATTAAAGGCGTGCACCACCATGCCTGGCTCTGTTAATCTATTTTAACTTATCTTGCAGGCTCCTAATCACCTAAGTCGAAGGAGGAGTTCTCTCAACAAACAAATGCACATACATGTTGATGTGTTTGTGCATGAATGCATGCATGCATGCATGCATATAGATCAAACACTCAAACATCCTGGTTGACCCATAACAATGCCAAATGGTGTCTTTTGTCTCCATGGAATTAGTAGTAGTATTCCTCTTCTCCTCAGTTAGGGAGAGACAGTGAGGGCATTAAGAGAGCCTTGAGGAACAGGGCTCTGATGAGTATCTCCATTGGTTACAGTTATCAACATTGCCAAGCCATAGTACAGCCAGTCACAAAGAGGGTAATCTCCAAAGGTAAGGATGGATAAATTCGACCTCTGTCATAGGCAGAAACAGTCTCAGTTGGTCTTGTCAGGACACAAGTGGCACACCCCAGTGAAGAACATTTGAGGAGGGTATAAAGAAGTATGATTTATAACGGTACTGCCTGTGCATGGGCATAGCAAGTGCAAGGGCTGGGGGATGGGGTGGCTCTGGGAGTCTTGGATTAGAAAGCCCCAGGAAATCACCTTAAGAACAGTGACCTCTGTCAAATCAGCAGTAACCTGAGGCAATCCTGCAGGGAGGAAGCCAGTTGAGGAAATGACCAAGCAGGCCTCATTTTTCTTCCGTCCAGCTGGATCCAGGCAGAGAGCCAAAGCAAGAAGCATGGAGCATCTGAAGGCCCAATTGTGGAACATGCATCTACAGTGTCCTCAGAGGCATATCCCAGTGGAAACTGCAGGAAAGGAAAACCCAGGTGGAAGCCACAGGCTGTGCACAGCCTTTGTAAGCATGGAACAAAGGCTGCCCATGGGACCCATCCATAATGAGAAGGCCCTTACAAAGGGGATGGCATACCACAAAGCAAGGAGATTCCTGAAGAGTTGGGAGTAGTGTGATCTCAGTGCAGACTCTGGCCCAAAGAGACCCCAGGACTAGGGGATGTTTTGTTTGGAAACAGTTCAGAATTTCCAGATGTTCTTTGCTGAGGTCATGCACTGGTTTATTGTTGCCTTCACTTAAAGGGCCCTGCATGGAGTATCTGTGTCTTCTGTCTGCGGCTGTGTCCATAGGACCTCTGGGGTGGCAGCAGAAGCACAGATCCTGAGAGGAAGATGCTGCTTCAGCTCTAAGGCTTTGGAATGATAGAAAACACCATAGTGTACAGATGCTCCATATTTTTGCTCTCTCAATGGAGAGCTCCATGGTCTACAGTGTCTTCAATTATGATAATTCTGTTTCCTTCGTAGGCTGTTCAGCAGGCAGTCTGGCATCAACTTGGGTCTTTTATCTTATTGGTGGGCTACAAGTTATTGTGCTAACAGTTTCTAAGCAACATGTTTCAGGGGAATAGTCATGAAATTCTCTAGTGTTGAGCAGGTTACAAAACAACAAGCTATTAGCTTAAAGGAGAAGTCAGAACTACCCTTGATTAGTTATTAAAAGTTTAAAAGAGCTGGTGAGTTGTCTTTGGAGCTTCTGCTCTAATTCAAACTTGTCTATAGTTTACGGCTCCTTGTCCTGGTGACTCTAACCTGTCTGTGCCACGAGCATCCTCTCACCATCTGTAGTTAACCCTATAGTTGCTGGGAACAGGGGAGTTCTCCTTCAACCACTCTGGCTGTTGAACCTCTATTTCCCCTGACTGCTCAGCACTTTAGGGAGAGGGTCTTAGAAAAGCTTTTTTTTTTTTTTTTTTTTTTTTTTAAATTGAGGCTTTCTTTCCCTCTACAGGAGGATTGCCAGAAATTTTAGGCCAGTTTGGGCTACCTGGTAAATTATAGGTCAGCCTGAGCTACAGAATGAGATGTGCCATTCCAGGAAATTGGCAGTTAAGATGGATGGTCTGGGTCACTCTTGGCAAACAGAAAGTTACATGATTTTATAAAACTACTGGCCATTAAATGTAAAAATGTTTGTGCCAGACATACTATATAAGCATTCTTTTAGTAAAATGTCAAGAGAAAAATTAACTATTTAAAAATTCAATGTAGTATTGAAAGCCATTTGATATACAATTATTTAAATGTCCAGTTGAACATTTTTATAATGCATATAATATTTTTCCCAATGTTGGATGCACATCATTTGAAAACCAGTCAGCAAATGTGGCTATTGTTAAATTAACTTTTTAAGAAGGAAAGTTGGATTTGCTTAACTCTAGTTAACTATGTTAGCACTGGCTGTAGGCTAAAAAGTATAACATAATATGACTAACATAAATTAAATACTGAACAAGAGAAGAGCTAAAAAGAATGGCTGATTTTGGGGGATTAAATAAAATCTTCAGAATCAGACTAATTGCCATGATGTAGTGTCTCTTGCATGTGACATGCTGGCAAATGTAGAGGTGAATAATAGTATAATCAGATTTTCCTTGTTGGCACGGAGTATCCCATCAAAAGCAGCCGATGGGAGAAAAGGGTTTATTTTGCCTTACAGACTTGAGGGGAAGCTCCATGATGGCAGAGAAAAATGGTGGCATGAGCAGAGGGTGAACATCACCTCCTTGTCAACTTCAGGTGGAAAACAGTAGTAGCAGAGTGTGCCAAACACTGGCAAGAGGAAGCTGGCTATAATACTCATAAGCCCTCCCTCAACCACACACCTCCAGGAGGCTCTAATTTCCAAATTGCCACCAGCAAAGGACCTAGCATTCAGAACACATAAGTTTATGAGGTATAACTGCGTCAAATCACCACATTCTGCCCCTGGCTCCCATAAATTGATAACCACCCATGATGTAAAATGCAATGCATTTATCCAACTTTAAGAGTCCTCATAGTTTCTTTTTCATCATTTCCAATGCTGTTCAAATATCCCCGTAGTCCAAAATCTTTTAACTGAGCTGTAATACCAAAAAATATAAAAAACAATAATGGCACAAAATAAACATTCACACTACAAAAGATAGTATTGGGCATAGCAAAGAAAGATTAAATTAATACAAACTTTAAAACAAACAGGGCAAATATCAAATTCTGTAACTCCAAGTCCAACAACTGTAACCAGTGATGAGTCTCCGGAGTTTGATAATTCTAACCCATGACAAGTCTCTGGAGTTCCAATTCTGCCCCTCCAGCACAGCTACTCATAGCCCAAGGTTAACTCTATCTGGTGTTGCAGCTCTCCTTGGCAGCTATCCTATAGACCTTGCATCTCTATTAGGTCTCCACTGCAACCCAAGGTGCAATCTCATGGCTCTGTCAGGTCTCCACAAAGGTAATCCAACAAACCTGCTTCACATCGCCCATGGTCTTTTCCAAAAAAATGTCATGTTGCAAATCCAATAACTTTCTCTTTCCTGCATTGGTTATATTCTGTAGTACCAGGTTGGCTACCAAATTATTAATCTAGGGAGAAAATAAAGCTGAATTTGAATAGCAGGATACTCCTTCAGTGTTTAGGCCTCTTACTTCAAAAGACTTAGCATTCTTCCTGCTGTCCCAATGCAGATCACCTGGCCTAATTGCAATAGCTGCAGACTCTCAAACAATTACAGCTAAACAGGCAGCAGTTTTAGCTCAAAGATTTCATTTCATTCAATGTCATATCCTTCTGCTAACACTAGTTCATTTCTACACAATGCAACCCTACACAAGTTGTCAGACACAAGTAGGCAGAATATAAAAACCTCTCACACAAATTGCTTCTAGCCCAGTCCCAGCAAACTTCTTCAACTCATAAGCCAAACTTTTCATTCCATAGTTCTTACTACATTCAGGTCTTTCAACTCTGACCAAAACGGTCCATAAAACTGTACTTACAGCACTTGAAGGAATCTCTTAGGCCAAGGTTTCAAATACTTCCACTTTTGTCCTGCAAATTAGATTCAAAAGGCCAAAAGCTACAGTCAGGTTTCTAGAAGTAACTACCTTACTCCTCTGGTACCAATTTACTGTTGTAATCAGCTTCGTGATGCTGACACAGAGCACCTGACCAAAAGAAGCTGATGGGAGGAAGGGTTCATTTTGGCTTATAGACTTGAGGGGAAGGTCCATGATGGCAGGGAGAAATGTGGCATGAGCAGAGGTTGGACATCACCTACTGGCCAACATTAGGTGGACAACAGCAGCAAGAGAGTGTACCCTCTTTTGCTATTTCTTAATCCTCTCTACTCTTCTATGTGAAGGGATTTTTTAGTACCTATGTTTTGCCTTCTTTGTGTGGGTGTATATGCCTCCTCCTGAGCCCATTTACTACCAGAGATCTCTCTGTGATAGAGATTCTCTCCATCTCCCCTCTCCCTTTCCAGCTGGGCAAGGAGGAAAATTCTCCTCTGGGTTGAGTCTTTAAGCTAGCTTTTTCCATGGATCTTACTTCCCCTACAATAAACTTCATGATTCATAATTTCTCCCTAAATAAACTTAGTAATTCATAATTTACCCCCTTCAGAGTCTGATTTTTCAAATCTTTGATTAAATGGATAAGAACCCAAAAGTTGGGGTTCATACCCCCTTGTGGGACCCCTGAACCCTAAAATAATGCATCGAAGTGTACCCTGCCAATTCCACTCTAGCCATGAGGCTAGAGAAGGAACTTTACCATCTGGTTATTATTACAAATAGATGTTCCACCCTACTTCCAAGGAAGATAATTTCTTAATTATGCCAAAGAGTCCACCATGTCAAACACCATGTAAATCAATAAGCAAGACTAAATTTCCAGGGCAATGTCTAAAACATCCTGCCATTTTCATAGAATGAGCATAAACTTCAAAGTCAAATCTTGAAAATCTGACTTTTCTTTTAAAAATCAACATGGAATTCATAATGATAAATAAAGTCAAACAAAACATACCCCTAACATTAAAACACAAAAGTTAGAAATAAATTCCAGTGTCTTTTGCCAATGTACAATATGGGTTGAGGGTAGCCTTTCTTTTTAAAAAATCGATTTTTACTATTTTATTAAGTTGTGATCAAACCATGCTGGGTACAATTCAGGATTTTCAGTAAGTTTCATTGTGATGCAAACATAAACAACATCTGTCTCTAGAACTTTATGCACCTTGTAAAATGAGCCCTTCCCCATTGCTTCTCCCTCTAAGCCTTGGCAGCCAGCACCTTACCTTCTGTTGGTATTAGTTTGATGATTCTAGGTACCTAATATAAGTAGGTGAGGTAATTTTTTTGTTTTTATTCATGAGAGAGAGAGAGAGAGATAAAGAGGGAGAGAGAGAAAAACAGAGAGAGAATTGGTATGCCAAGGCCTCCAACTACTGCAATTGAACTCCAGATGCAGGTGCCACATTGTGCGCATGTGCGACCTTGCACACTTGCATCAACTTGTAAGTCTGGCTTATGTGGAATCTGGAGAGTTAAACATGGGTCTTTAGGCTTCACAAGCAAGCACCTTAACTGCTACGCCATCTCTCCAGCCCTAGGTCAGGTATTTTTATAACAAGCACGTTTGTAATTGTTTTTCATTCTTTTGGATGTCTAATATGTTTGCAGAAGCAAAATTCTAGAAATGACATAAATGGTATATAACATTCAAGTTGTTCTGAGGATATTCAAAAAAGAATGTCCTTGCTTCTCTAAACTCCAATGATCACTGGAGGCAGCCACTGTAAGCAAATCATATTTTGCCACAGACATTTTTATATATCCATTACATATAGGAACATTATATATATATATATATATTCATAGTCTCTTGCTATTTATAAAATTATACAATATTTTCCATAATGTCTTATCTTGCTTCTGCTGATTCACATCATTCTTTCCTGTGTGATTACATGGCAAAGTGTAGCATTCCCCACTGTAAGAACATACTGTAATATATTTTCATATTGTTTATCAATGCCTGTTAGGTTCTCCTCAATCTTCTATTCTTAGACATAATTCTCTCCTCCAACTAGCCTCACATACTCGCTTTAAACACACTCAAAAATCTAACAGGAGGATATATTTCTCAAAGTTAAATTGTTCAGGCAAAAGATTTCTTGAGCTTTAAAACTGGAAAGGTATTGTCAATATGCCTTCCAAAGAGTTTGTTCCTGTCGACCATGTATATTAATATTGGTAGGAAGATATTTGGAACTGCTTCTGAAATTTGAGACTAGAGGGGCTGCTACCAAAAGTGGTAACCTCCACATCATACCACACATGCAAGCAAGGGTTACCTACTCAGTAGGATGTTATCCTGTCATTGCCCGTGCTCACAGAAGGAAGGGGAGTGAGATCATTTAAAGATGCTTAAGACACAGACAGGATAGGTTCTAATGGGGAATGACTAACTCCCTTACTCTTGGGAGCACGGCTTGAAGCTCATTGTAGTTGTTTGAATGGGAATGTATTCTCCCCATAGCCTCAGGGATTTTGATTAAGGTTAAGCTTTTTGTTCACGTCTCCAATAGCCTGCTGAAGGAGGTATAACTGGGGGTGGATCCTGGGATCCATCCCAAAGGTATGTTTGGGGATGATCTTCATTCCTGCCCAAAGGTGTGAAGAGAGCAGTTTGTGTTTGGGGGTTTTGTTTGCATTTGCTGGTTTTGGTGTTTACTTTCTGCTTTTGGGTGTTTACTGGCTGTTGGTAGTTTTTCTGTGCTTGGATCTGTAAGCCCAACTGATTAGATGTTTGTCCCAGCAACATGAAACTGACTACTACTCTCATCCCATGTTTCTTGCCATTCTCTACTTCCTTGTATATGGAAAACACAGAAACATGCTCTATGTCTAACAAAGCAAGGGACTCTCATCTCAAAAATGGAAAATACTACAAGACTTGGCCTTTGAAAGGGTCACAAAAATATATTGTGTGGTCAAATTTAGAATTTCATAGTCAAAGACCCTTGATAGAGTCTTTCTCATTCTATGAAATACTTGGTGAGTAGAGAGCTTTTCAATTTAATCTTTAATGTTTTTGTTTGAGCATAACAACTTGTATCACAATGGGAGGCCTATGGTGCAATGCATTAGGAAAAATATATTGAGCTTATATTATTCAGTATAAGTCAAATGTAGGAAGTGACACAGGTGTATTCTCTCTCTTTCTCTCTCTCTCCTTCAGTGTTGGACATTAAACTCATGGCCTTACATATGCTAGACAAGCACTGCATCTACATGTATGTGTATATATATATATATATATATATCTGTATGTATTTACCTTTATGTATGTATATATGTATATGTGTGTATATATATATATCATTGAGTTAAATGGACATGAATTGAAAAACTACTGGATGGGTAATAAAGGCTAAAAATCATTTCATATAGAATGTGTTACATACCCAGCCTTGTGAATGCCACGCCTTGAATGGAATGTGAATGTTTTTAGGAAGACACTGTGCATCACCATGAATTTGGGTAATTGTGATACCTGCAGGTGTAGTGGGCTGTGGGAGTTGTTACTCTTGCTAGTGGCCTTGGAGGGAGAGGAGTGATTCTCAGCATTTTTCTGTATGCAGTGACCTGATAAGATGGCAACTGCGGTAAGGAAATTTAAGTCACAAGCCCCTGTTCCAAAGTTATGTCCTGTACTGTATAGACTTTTGTATTGGTTATGTTGTACTGTATAGTCTTTTGTCTTAATGCTATGGTCTGTTTAATTGCTTTAAGACCATGATTTGTATTGAAAATAATCTTTATTATCTCCATAGCACCACTGCCAGCACATGTCTGCTAATTAATCATTTTTCTGTCTCTGTAAAACTTGCCTATCTTATACTCAAGGTCTCTTGCACTAGGTGGGGTTTCTGTGCTCTGAGACCTAACAATAATGCGAGTAGTCCAAGATAAGGTATGCAAGCTCTGAACAACGAAGAATCAGGGTCCAGGCTTTGGAAGAGGCTCTCCTGAGATCACACTGGCATGAAAATAGACCTTCATCTTGATTCTCCACTCAGTCTGTGGTGCAGGTTCTGTGACCCCCAGTTTCCCATAACTGCTTGGTGCATTGGCTGGGAAACTCCTGTGGGCCCTGTGCCCTCAGATCAGGCTGGCTCCTTGTGCCACCATTGCTGTGGAGCTCAGTTGTAGCCAGAATCAGCCTGAAGACACCTAGTAGGGGTCACCTGGCCTGTTTGCTTGGAATCCAAACTCCATAGGCCATGCCCTGTGATATCAGACCTTAATCTGCCCTGTGGACCTAATGAGGCAGTGGACAAATCATCTGGAACTCCAGAAATATGGTAAGACATTTGGGTGCTCAGTTAGTCAGACTCATGAAGCTGGTGAAAGAGAGACTGTTGCCCTCTCTGCAGTCATTGTGACTGCTCAATAAGGGCTTCAGTGTGGAGCCTGTTGTGAATGAGTGTGACTGTGGTGTGATTGTTTGTGACTCCATGGCTAAAAGGCTATAAAGTCTGATTGGGTCCTAAACTGCAGTTCCATGGAGATTCACATAAGGCTTTTGCTGGGCCTCTTCATAAGGGACCTGACATTGGGGTTTATATAGTCTCGGCAATGCTAAGATGTACCTAATTTCCTGCAAAGGGAGAGGGCATGTGGGCAAAGTCAGTTCTGTTCTGTGCAGTTTCTGCTCAGGAGGTCTTTATCTCTATTTGTGACACCAACACAGGGTGGAATATTATGGGTGGATCTGTCAGCAAGCCTACTGTTAGGGAATGTGTAATAACTTTAAGAAGGGATATTTAGGAGACTATGGTATTTAGATGACACCAAGAAAGTTAAAGACCCTTTGTGAATTAGGATGGCCAGCTTTTAATATTGAGTGGCCTCCAGAGGAGAATCTGAATGTAACTAAGATTATAGACAGAGAAAATGCAAGATTCTTCTACTCTTAAAAATAGTTGTAACACAACAAGGTCAGAGAGCTGCTCTGGAGCTCTGAGAAAAATTCAAAACCCTTCCTGGAATATGAGAAAGAAAGAAGAAAGAAAGAAAGAAAGAAAGAAAGAAAGAAAGAAAGAAAGAAAGAAAGAAAGGAAGGAAGGAAGAAGGAGGGAGGGAGGGAGGGAGGCAGGGAGGGAGGAGGGAAGAAGGAAGAAAGGAAGGAAGGAAGGAAGGAAGGAAGGAAGGAAGGAAGGAAGGAAGGAAGGAAGGAAAAAAAAGCAGCAGCTCAGCTAGACCAGAAGTTGCAAGGCCAGATATCCCCCTCACCCTTCACACACACCTGCCTCTAAAACAGGGAGAATAAGGAGCTGCTTGGCTGGGCCTAGGAATAGCTAGGCCCAAGGTCATGGAAGCGTTGGGGGAGGACAGTGCTGTTTGGGCTACTGGGGAGTTCCACTGCTCCACAGCCTGACACTGGGGAAGGGATTGGGAGATGGAAGTAGGCAAACCAAGGCAGACATCTTGCTACGGATTTACACCAAGGCCTCTGAGCTTCATATGGATGAGATGCTTGAGCCAGACATCAGGGGGCTTCTCACACTAAAACTGCTTCTGATTTTATGCCAATGCCAGGAGTTGCAGCCTTTGTCCTTCCATGGATTGTGGCTCTGAGACACACCTAATTCAGAGTTTGTTTTGTCTACCTTGCTCTGTACAAGTTGACAAAGGGCACTGGGGAAAGCAACCAGACACAGCACAGATCTCTCTAATGCTTATGCTGTCCTGTGTGCTCCCCAGGGGCCGAGGGTCAATCAGGAACAGTTGAGCTCTGGGGCCAGTCCCAGGCAGATGCTAGAAACCTGGAGGGGAGCTCATCTGTCTTGCTCTGACATGTGGTGGCCAGAGTGGCTCTCCAGGGCAAGGGTGAAGAGGGTATGGACAATACATCAACAGGTACCTGGACATAAGAAGGCATTTGCAATGTGTCACTTGGTGCTTCTTCTGCAGGCCTTAGGATGCATGATGGCCAAGTAGCTCTGGGAGACAGAGGGAGGAGACTGAGACACAAGTCTTATTGTTGGATGAGGAGGCCAAGGCACAGACTTCTCTGGAGTTTATGTTGCCTCAAGGAGAATTACTGATGACTCTGCTTTTTTGGCTTCCCTGCCGGGCAAAGCCAAAGTGCCCGCAGCACAGAGATTCTCAGGGTCCTGGCCCCAGGATGATGATGGTGAATCCCAAGTTGCTGTGGACAGATGGTGATTTCTTATAAGGAATTTGCTATAATTATTTTAAAGTTTACTTTATCTTGCTATAGTTTTATATAACTGCTAACAGGAAACAGGCTAAATGATTTCTTATGCTTAGATTCAGGAGTACTCAGTACTGGGTTTGTCAGAAAATTTCTAGTAGTGTTCTAATCTGTTTTCATACTTTAAAAAATTTGTTTTAGAGAAGTTATGAGAAAAAAGTTTCCAAAATCAACAAATGATAAAATCCATATGTGTATACTGGGTAAATGTTATAAATCAAGTCTAGTCAACTATTTTATACAAAGTTATGTCAAAGAGCTTCTTAATGACATAAAAATAACTTAAATGGTCATGTTAAAATTTCTTATGGAAACAGGCATGGTGGTGCCATGTCTTTAAATCCCAGCACTCTGGAGGCAGAGATAGGAGCATTGCTATGAGCTTGAGGCCACTCTGAGACCATGTTCCAGGTCGTCCTGGGCTAGAGTGAGACTCTACCTCGGAAAAGAAAAAAAAAAAGGCTCATGGGTTTAGCATGGTGGTGCACACCTCTAATCCTAGCACTTGGGAGGCAGAGGTAGGAGGACCTACATCAGTTTGAAGCCAGCCTGGCTATAGAGTGAGTTGCAGGTCATCCTGGGCTAAAGTGAAACCCTACCTCAAGAAAACAAACAAAAACAAAATGTCTTATGGCAAGAATAATTCTGAGACCTGCCCACCCATAGAGTGGTTGATATATCCATAACATCACTGAAGAGGGTCCTCAATGGAGACAAAGAAGAAAAAATAACAGAAGACAATGGGACCAAATGTAATTTGTTTATGCAGTAAAATATGGTTTTTTAATAAAAAATTTTGTTGGTAGTTATTAAAAGTAGTTTAAAAGGATAAACTGGAAAGGAAACTTTAAATTTTGGTTGTTACATGTTTGGTTCAAAAAGGAGATTGAGCCAAGTGTGGTGGCACATGCCTTTAATCCCAGCATTTGGGAGGCAGAGTTAGGTGGATTGCCGGGAGTTCGAGGCCACCCTGAGACTACGTAATGAGTTACAGGTCAGCCTGGACTAGAGCGACACCCTACCTCAAAAAACCAAAATAAATAAATAAATAAATAAATAAAGAGATTGTGCCGGACACGGTGGCACATGCCTTTAATCCCAGCACTCGGGAGGCAGAGGTAGGAGAATCACTGTAAGTTCAAGGCTACCCTGAAACTACATAGTGAATTCCAAGTCAGCCTGGACTAGAGTGAAACCCTACCTCGAAAAACCTAAAAAAAAAAAAAAAGAAGAAGATTGTTACAGAGTGGTTACCTAGATTGTAAGGAAAAAAATATGTGGATAAAAAGTATGAGTAGGGGGGTCTGGAGAGATGGCTTAGCGGTTAAGCACTTGCCTGTGAAGCCTAAGGACCCCGGTTCGAGGCTCGATTCCCTCGGACCCACATTAGCCAGACGCACAACAGGGTACACACATCTGGAGTTCGTTTGCAGTGGCTGGAAGCCCTGGCGTGCCCATTCTCCCTCTCTCTCTCTCTCTCTCTCTCTCCCTCCTTCTCTCTGTCGCTCTGAAATAAATAAAAATTTTTTAAAAAAGTATGAGTAGGGGACTGGAGGGATGACTTAGAGGTTAAGATGTTTGCCTGCAAAGCCAAAAGACCCAGGTTCAATTCCCAGGACATTAGCCAGATGCACAAGGGGGCACACACACGTCTGGTTCGTTTGCAGTGGCTGGAGGCCCTGGTGTGCCCATTCTCTCTGTTCGTCTTTCTCTGTCAAATAAATAAATAGATAAATAAAAATATTTTTAAAAGCTACAAATAAATTTAAACAGGAAGTTTAAAGGTCTAAAGGTATGGTATACAGAAATAAACAAACCTAACTAATAAAAAGACTATATATATATATATATATATATATATATATATATATATATGTATAATTCTGGATTTTCTCTCCTGTTTTTTGTTTTCTGGAAACATCTCTGTCAGATAAGATTTTTACTAGACAAAAAGACAAAATAGATAAACTGAATCTTAAAGTATTTGATCAGATTACAGACTCCTTGGGGTATACAAGAGGACTATTGAACTTGCCTAGGGCTGGTATCAGAGTAAGAACAGATAATCCTGACTGGTTTTCAGGATGTCATGGTATTAAGGTTGTGAATTTATGTCACCATGCCTTAAAATACCAAAGTTAAAACTTCAATTCATTGATGTTAATCTACTCATGATAACGGTTGTAAAAGACTGACTTTAGAGAGCTCAATCGACTTAGATATGTTCCTCTGTCTGTCAATCTTTTAACTACTGAAAATACTGAATCTTAAGATTAAGATTTTCTCATTGGTATTTAACTTTCTATTATAAGATTAAGATTATTATCTCTAAAAACACTGTGACTTTGAGATGGTTCCTGTCTTGTTCTTGCTGGTTCTGCCGGGTGATTGTCACTGAGGTTATCATCCAGGTCTTATAAAAAATGACTGAGTCATTGTGACTTTATTCTTAGAGGAACTGAGGAAACTATGTTCTAGGAAAATATGCTGTGTACAAATAATACTGATATAGTTTGTATAAGCTTCATATATTTGAACACTCATTAATATTGCTTTATGTTAAGTTAAACATGACTCAATGCTTTAGTTTACAAAATTACTTTGTCTGTCAAAATGTTTCTAAGGTATGTTAAAATCAGTCTGGTTTAGTTCAACAATGACCAGATTTTACTCTAGTCTTTTTGTTTGTTTGTTTTTGTTTTTTTAAGGTAGGGTCTCACTCTAGCCCAGGCTGACCCATCTACCTAGGACTTGGAATGACACTGTAACTGGTGTTCTCAATGGGATTGTGTTGGGCACTGCCAGGCACAGGCTGGAGCCTTCAGTAGACAGGCCTGAGCTGCCAGGCAAAGCTAAGGACCCCCGGGCTATAGGAGGCCACTCCCTCTCCAAGCCCGGCACACCTGAACCCAGGCTTTGCCCATAGCCTTGTGACATTTGGCCAGTTGCATAGGAAACTCCTTATATGGTATCAGCCAGCAACCTTTGCACAGTCCATCCCCCTGTACCCTACCATTGCCTACGTGCTGGAATGTGTGTCCCCTTATGCTAATTAGGCATCAGCAAGCAACCTTGTACATCCAATCCCCTTAGCAACCTCAACTGCTTATAAACCCATTTCCCTATTAATTAAACCGAGCTGTTCATAGACACTGTCTCCCCAAAGTGATTCTTTCATGCGCTCACCACAGTTGCCTGGATGCCTTGGGGAAACCGCAGCTGGCCCCAGAGGACCCAGGGACCCACAGGATTGGGGGCAATGGCCCCACATGACTGGAATTTACTAGAAAGAATAGCCCTAGCTATGCTATATATAGTCACAGAGGGCATAATTATGAATATTAATTAGCCTTTTTCCTGTAGGTCAGGCCAGACACCCATGAGCTTGTTATCAAAATTGACTAAAAAGTCAGACTTCTGGGTGTGTCCTAACTCCCAGATGTTTGTAGAGGATACACTTCTACCAGTACTCCCTCTGTCAATAGAACACATTATACATAATGTGACAGTCAAACCTACTGTCTGGAAGCTTAAGAAAGTAATAAAAGAAGAGTCATTTTCCCTATCCTTTGGTAAAGTTTCATACTTAGAAGGAAAATGCCCTGTGTTTTATCAAGGAGAGAAAAGGATCCCAGATGGGGTACTTCAGTGTTTCCCTTTGTAACTATACCTTAGGATTTAATGAATGGGGAGAAAGCCTAACTTGGAAACTCCTCCCTCCAGAAGGTAAAGATGGATTCTTAAGAAGGGAGATATATAAATCAGAAGCTGTAATTGATAGTGCCTTTACAGGTAAGCCCTACATCAAATAGGAATAGTAATACCAATGAAAGGAAAAATAAAACCAAACAGCCCAATGCCATCACCCATATTTTCTGAAATGTGCTCTGTACTCCAGAGAAAAATGTAATGTGTCAAATATGTATAGGGACTCAGCTAGAATTTCAAAACCACCAGACTGGAATTGGAAGTGCTCCAGAAGCTATGGTAAAAGTTCTCACTAAATTCACTTGCTGAAGTGGTACTACAAAATAAAAGAGGGCTAAATATTATTATTGCAGCTCAAGGGAAGTTATGTGCCCTCATTAATATAACCTGATAAATGTATGTAAACACCTCAGAAGTTGTGAAGGAAGATTTAAGTAAAATCATAAACAACATTAGGCTGGATATGGTGGTGCACGCCTTTAATCCCACCACTTTGGCAGAGGTAGGAGGATTGCCATGAATTTGAGGCCAGTCTGAGACCTACATCATGAGTACCAGGTTAGCCTGGGCTAGAGTGAGACCCTATCTTAAAAAAAATTCCCTCCTCCAAAAATAGGATTAGATAAGCTACAAGAGCAGTCTGTGGGAGGTAGCTGCTTGGGAAGCCTATTGCATTCTATAGGAAACTCCATCTTCCTGCCTATTCTAGTTCCACTTGCAGTAATAGGAGTGGTTCTTTGCCTTGGGCCCTGTATTATTAACCTAATTATCAGATTTTTTTTCTCCTCCCACCTAGAAGTCATAAAGTATCAGATGCTCCTCCAGGGCTACCACAGGGTCAATATCAATGATATAGAGGTGAGTGATGTCTCTTGGTTATCTATAAAAGACATCAAAGGGGGAATTGAGATGACACTTGGGGCTCAGGACATAACACCTCAAGATATGACCACAGGAAGCCAGAATATGATACCCCAAAATATGATGATTTGGCATATTTCGGGTCAGTTATTGCGAGAAACTAGGTAGAGGAATAGCTCTGGAAAGCTATAAAAGAAGTATACATCAGCGAAGATGATCTTTGTCATGAATAAGGCTGCCCCCAGACTAACTGAAGTAGAAAAGACCACTTGCTAATTGCTGAGTCATAATAGGTGCTGTTTCCAGACCCAACCCCTTCTTGCTCAGTGGAGTGAAAAGTCCTGGACAAGTTTCCCACACCTAAAGCACTCAGAAGGAGGAAACGGTTAAGACAAAATAGAGATTGCCTTGGACACCTTACCACATAGCTGACTGTCATGTATGCTTTTCTAAAGCCTTTGCTTGCTTGCTCACCCCACCTTGTTTCTGTGGTATCCACCCTGCTGCTATGGAATCCACCTTGCTGCTAGAAAATGCAGGTTGAGCTCAGGGTCAGAGTTTCTTTGGGAGGGATCCCAGCTTCAGTCCCTGGGTAAATAAAACTTTCTTCTACTCTCATTGGTGTTGGAGTAATCATTCCACAGAAATTCCCATGACATCTCTGGAGGCCTTAGTGAGATTGTCCTTTACCACAACCCCTGTTGGCAAAGGGGGCGCTTCCACTCCTGAGCCTCTCAGACTGTGGAAGGTTCTTGGAACTGGGAAGCATGCTCCACCAGTGGGATTCCAGGATCCTGTTCCAGTTGGCCCAGGGTACTGTGAGACCTGGGAATAGTGTCCCTGAGTAGAAGACAAGGACAGGCCAGACATCTGGACCAGATAAGGGCCTCTTGGAAACTAGGCAGGTAGACCCAGTATGGGCTTGATCACCCCACAGGATATTGCATCTGAACCCTTGACAGGATACTGAAGTAGTACTGGTCTCCAAGGAAAAGAACGTTGGCCTTGATGGCATACTGAGGTATTGGTTTCAGAGTAATAGCTAGGCTAGGAATTTAAAATAGGAATGCATAGCTTCTGAATGGATGATGAATGAATGTACGAATGTCTATAATGGTCCCATGGCCCTGTGGCTACAGGATCTGATTGGGCTTTAACCTGTGGTTCTGCTGGAAGCTGTTTCACCTTAGTGGGCACTCACCCCTCCATAATAGTGGGGTTGACCAGGCGTGGGATTTATGTGTGTGGCCCTATGGTAAGGCTTTCTGAGTCCCATAGAGGAGGCTGGCCAGATGAGCATCTACTTGAGGGAGAAGCTGGCCTTCTCCACCCCTCCCTGTACACCACACAGGGTTAGGCATGCATAAATCCCCCAAATTCTTGGCTAAGGAACTCCTTCCATTATGGGGTCTGCCCAGTGCCAGTGTGAGGCCCACAGTCCTGAAAATTGCTTGACAATTTCAGACAAGGGTTTAAGGCTAAATATGGAATCAAGATGAAGCCCTCCAAATTAAGAACTTTCTGTGAATTGACTGGCCCTCCTTTGACATCAGCTGGCCATCGGAATGGATTCTAGACTTGACTCTTATCCTCATGGTACAAGAGGTCTTAATGGGAATGCCTTGCCACCCAGATCAGTTTCTGTATATTGACTCATGGTATATGCTGGGATGGCTCTGCTACCAGATAACTGGACCTTTGCAGCCCCAGACCATATTGGCTGCAAGGAAGGTTAAGCCTGAAGATACCAAGGAAACATCCCCATTGGCTTCCATGGGGTATGAGATTTTTGCCAATGATGTCACCTCCCTACTTACCAGCACTACACAGTGCCAAGGCTGTTGTTGGTCTGCCTGATCCAGTTCTTCCAATGGCATCAACTCCAACACACTGTTAACCAGCCCCATCTACCTGCCAACTCAACAACTATGTGTATATACTCTCCAGACTCTGGTCAACTGTGTTCTAGAGATGAGTCTGTTCAATTGTGTCCACTGAGGGAAATGCTAGGCCTTCTCCTCCTTCAAATGGATGGTACATATATCAATGAGCCACCAACCCTAGTCTATCAGCCCTTCATCACCACTGATCTTCTCAACTGGTAACAGTATACCCCACCTTAGTCTGAGAAACCCCAGAAACAATGGACTCATTGTATTCCATCATGGAGACCCACAGGCCAACCTGAGATGATTGCCATCAGCTCCTTGCCTCACTCTTTGACTCTGAAGAAAGGTAATGAATCCTCCAGGAAGCAAAGACATGGCCAACCTACACAGGCTCCAGCTGGAACATTGAACTTGAAGGGCTTTGCAGATGACATCCTGCCCAATGTCCTGCTGAACCGACCCAAATACAGACGCACGGGCCCAATCTCTCCACCAAATGAGGCAAGCTAGCCTTGAATAGGCTAATGCAGGGGCCGGAGGAGCCACCAGTTTGACACGTGTGAGTGAGATAAATCAAGATGAAAAGGAGCCTCTCAGCTAGTTCTATAAGGGACTCTGTGATGCCTGTCAGGTATACTGCATTTAACCCTGAGGCACTTGAAAATCCGTCAATGGTAAACATAGCTTTCGAGCTGGACTTGGTGGTGCAGGCACAGCTGTTTATGTTGAACCTGTATTCTGTGCAGATAAGAGGTACAGGATTATGTGAAGTGTGTACGAGGCACCTGGCTTCCTCAAAGGTATCATTGCTTTTGAATTGCTTAGGGCAGCCACGTTGGAGAAGGACAGACATGAGAAACATAGCCTTTTATAGATAGTGCACTAGAAACAAAGGCCCAAGGATGCTACCTTGCCTCTTCCAGCAGAATGTTTTAGATAGAGTTTTATCAAGTTTGATCCAGTTTCATCCAAGATGACCACAAGGAACACTCCCCAGCAGGATCTTCCTGCTTCTTCCTCAACACAGCACACCTAGGTGGGCTGGCTCCTTCTGAGTCCATCCCTTGAGTCCATACACCAATCAGGCCTTGGCTCCTCTTGATTCTGCCCTTTGAGTCCATGAACCAATCAGGTCTCTTTCTACACACCTAAGTCTGATAGCAAGGCTCACCTTAATTGTATATCTCATCCATATAAAGGAGCCTAACCCCATGGGAAAGTGCTCTTTTCTTCCTGCAGCGTCACCTGACCACCAGAGTGTAAGTTTACTCTCCTCTTCCCAGCAGGGCCATTTCCTTCCAATTGGATCTTTTCCTGATTGTCTCCTACATGTGTCTTGCTTTGGGGAACATTCTCGCTTTGTTACATGTATGACTTTTTTCTTTGATCTCTGAGTCTTTTGCTATTTCTTAATCCTCTCTGGTATTTTATGTGAAGGGGATTTTTTGGTTCTTATGATGCCTTCCACATGTGGGTGTGTGTGCTCCTACAGAGCCTTTACACCCCCAAGAGATTTCTCTGTGATGGAGATTTTCTTATTCCTGCTCTCCCTTTTCAGCCAAGCAAGGAGAATTCTTCTCTGGCTTGAGTCTTTCAGCTAGTCTCCTCAATGGATCTTAATTGTTTCTACAATAAGCCTCATAATTCATAATTGACCTCCTTGGAGTTGGCTTCATCAATTCTTTGCTGAATAGGATAAAACCCAAAAGTTGTGATATGTACATGTGGTAGTGATTATCATAGTCAAATTAATTAATGCACCCATCAGCATCTATGATCAGAACTTACTCAACTCATAAGTGAAAGTTTGTACTTTTTTACCAGCATTTCCTAACTTCCCATCCTCCCAGCCCCTGATAGCCATGGGTTTCTCTGCTTCTACGAGCTCAGTGCTTTCTGGATTTAATATAAATGAGATTTTATATAGGATGGATCTGTCTGACTTCACCAGGCCCTTGATGCTCTCAACAATTAATATAACTTAAAGAGGCAAGTACATATTTTTAAAATAATTACAGTTTTAGAATATTTTCATGCCTTAGTTCTTTTTAATATTGCCCATTTGCTTCTATTACTAATAATAATATTTTTATCCAAATTCCAGAAATTTATTGTAAGAAAAGTGTAAGGATTGGTCCCTGAGAATTATCATTAGGATATTGTCATGACATAATAAAAGACTAGGAATGTTTGAAAACAGGACAATGATTAAGTAACATGGAGAGATGGCACTGTGGGGGGGCAGTGCACTGTTTAAAATTCTACTTATCATGAACACCTGAAGAGAGAGCAAAATATCTGTCACATAATCTTCTTTTAACTTTTTATTGATAACTTCCATAAGTGTAGACAATAAACCATGATAATTCTCTCCCACCATTCCCACTCCCCCTGCCCCAGATCTACCCTCCATTGAATCCCTTCTTTCCAATTAATCTCTCTTCTAGTTTGATGTCATAATTTTTTCCTCCTTTTATGAAGGTCTTGTGTAGCTAGTGTCAGACACTGTGAGGCCATGAATATCAAGGCCATATTGTGTCTGGAAGACAATATTTTAAAGCACTTCTCCCCTTCCTTTGGCTGTTACATTCTTTCCTCCACCTCTTCTGCAATGGTCCTTGAGCCTTGGAGGGTGTGTTAGAGATGTCCCAGTGCTCAGCACTCCACTGTTACTTCTTCTTAGCACTTTGGTGAGTTTTGAGTCACTCCAGTGGTCACTTCCTTCAGAAAAGAAAAACTTCTCTAACCAAAAGCAAGTGTAGCATTAATATATGGGCACAATAATATAGAGGTAGTTTGGTGGACATAATATATTAGCCAGACAACAATAGTCATTACTCCCCTAGGATTTATGTCTTATAATCTTAACCTAGAATCCTAGGATTTAAGTTCTGAGGGAAGTATATGTTTTACATGAAAATATTAACATTATTATTATTTATTTTTAAATGATGAAGTTATGAGGTTTTACTTATCCATTTATATTCTTATTTTTCCAAAATTACATATGAATCCCAAATTCCTATTATAACCTGGAAGAAATTATCTGTAGAGCTTGTTATTTTTTAAGAAGGGTTCTCTTCCTTAAAATACAAATTTGAACTTAACTTTGACTACTAATTACTTAATAAAAATAAGCATAATTTTATAATTAATAGAATGAAAAAGTTCATTATCAGAAAATAAAAGAAAATGAAGTAACCAAGATTTTTGCAGTCAGGTTCAGCACTGCTGGTAGAAATCACCCAACTAAGAGCAGCTTGTGGAAAAAAGAGGTTTATTTTGGCTTACAGGCTTGAGGGGAAGCTCCACAATGGCAGGGGAAAATGATGGCATGAGCAGAGGGTGAACATCACCCCCTGGCCAACATAAGATGGACAACAGGAACAGGAGAGTGTGCCAAACACTGGCAAGGGAAAACTGGCTATAACACCCATAAGCCCACCTCCCCCAACAATACACCGCCCCCAGAAGGCGTTAATTCCCAAACCTCCATCACCTGGGAACCTAGCATTCAGAACACCTAAGTTTATGGGGGACACCTGAATCAAACCACCACATTCCGACCCTGGCCCCCATAAACTGATAACAATACATGATGTAAAATGCAATCAATGCATTCATCTAACTTTAAAAGTCCCCCTACTTTTTATCAATTCCAATGATCTTCATACATCCCCATAGTGCAAGATCTTTTAATTGAGCCATAATACCAAAAAACAACCTCAAAAAACCCATAATGGCACAGAAAAAAACATTCATACTGCAGAAGATGGTATTGGGCATAGCAAAGAAACATTCAGCCAATACAAGATTTAAAACAATCAGGGCAAACATCAAACTCTGTAGCTTCAAGTCCAACAACTCTAACCAGTGACAAATCTCCAAGTCCAATAATTCTAACCAGCAACAAGCCTCTGGTATTACAATTCCACCCCTCCAGCTAGGCTACTCAGTCCTGGAAAACTTCAGGGCCAGCAGCAGCTTTCCTTAGTAGCCTTCTCATGGTCCTGGCAGCTTCACTAGGTCGCCACTGCAATCCACAGTTTGTTCTCATGGCTCCACTGGGTCTCCATGCAGGCATTCAGCAAACCTGCTTCACACTGCCCATGGTAATTTCCAAAACACAAGACCTTGTTGCAAACTCAATGACCCTCTTTCCTGCAGTTCTTATACTCCACAATACCAGGTAGGGTGCTAATTTGTTAATCCAGGGAGAATAAAGCAAACTTTGAAGAACAGGACACTCCTTGAGCACTCAGACCCCTTCAAAAGAGTCTACATTCTTCCTGTTGCCCCAGTGCAGGTCAGCTAGCCCAGTCTGAAAGGTTGTAATTTCTCAATTGCAGGTGCATCCAAAGATTTTTCTTTCTGTGCCATATCCCTCTGCTCATACCAGTTCATTTGTACACAAAGCAACCCTGCACAACCTGTAAGGACATAGGCATAACAGCAAGCTTCCCACACAAACTGCTAGCCCAGTCCAGGCAAAGCTCTTTCTCACCCTCATAAGCCAAACCTCACAGTCCATAGTTCTTACTGCATTTAGGTCTTTCAACTCTGACCAGAATAGTCCATCAAGCTGTACTTACAGCACTGCAAGGTGTCTCTTAGGGCAAGGTGTCAAATCCTTCCACATTCCTCTTGAAAATCAGTTCCAAAAGGCCAAAGCCACACAGTCAGGTGGCTAGCAGCAATCCCACTCCTCAGTACCACTTTACTGTTGCCGTCAGGTTTGCATTGCTGGTAGAAATCACCCAACCAAGAGCAGCTTGTTGGAAAAAGAAGTTTATTTTGGCTTACAGGCTCGAGGGGAAGCTCCACAATGGCAGGAGAAAACGATGGCATGAGCAGAGGGTGGACATCACCCCCTGGCCCATATAAGGTAGACAACAGCAACAGGAGGGTGTGCCAAACACTGGCAAGGGGAAACTTGCTATAACCCTCATAAGCCCACCCCCAACAATACACTCCCTCCAGAAGGCGTTAATTCCCAAATCTCCATCAGCTGGGAACCTAGCATTCAGAACACTTAAGTTTATGGGGGACACCTGAATCAAACCACCACAAAGATGTTCTTTAGTATGTGAACAGAAAAAAATTATACTATACTTAAGCCATGACTATCATGCAATGCAAGAAAGAAATGCACTTTCATACCATAAGAAGCCAAGAGGGAACTTGAAGTGCATATAACTCAGTGAGAGAAGCCCATCTGAAAACATGATCCATTGTAGTATTGCTTGATTACAATTATAGGATATTCTGGAAAAGAGAAAACTGTCAGACACAAAACCAGCAATAGTTGGCTAAGGTTAGAGGGAGAGAAGCACGAGTAGATGAAGTGCAGAGGACTTTTAGGGCAATGAGACTTCTGCATTGTACCATAAAAAGTGGTAGGTATGTACGCATGTTGCTTACTTACCTTCTTGTTGCTGGAATAAAGCACTGTACCAAAACCAGCTGATGGAAGGAAAGTTTTTATTTTGGCTTACAGTCTCAAGGAGAAGCTCTGTGATGATAGAGGAAAACATGGTATCATCTCTGCCACAGCAGGTAGAAAACAGCAGCAGGAAAGAGAGCTGGTCTCTGGGAAGGGGAAAACAGGCTACAACACCCAACCCCAACAACATACCTGCTCCAGCAAGACTCCTCCTTCCAAGTTGCCACCAGCTGGGGACCAAGAATTCAGCACACATGAGATAATGGGAGATATCCAATTCAAACCACCCCATACGTCCAAACCCAAAGAATGCAGGGTGCCTGGATTTAATCAGAATGGAAAACTGTGGATGCAAAGGGGTTATAATGTGTTAATGATAGGTCATTGATTTGAGTATATGGACCACTCTGGTGGTCAGTATTGATGGCAGAAGTTTTAACATAACTTTTCTCACAGTTGTAACAGAATATCTGCCAAAAGTAATTAGAGGAAGGAAGGGTTTATTTTGGCTTATGGTTTGAGAAGGATACAGTACATTCTGGTGGGGAAGGTATGGTAGCAGGAGTGGGAAGCGACTAGTCACATAGTTTCTGTGGTTAGGAAACAGAGAGAGATGAATTTTGGTGCTCAGCTTCTTTCTCCTTTTTAAAAATTTATTTAGTCTGAGACCCAAGACCATGGAATGGTGGTACCATATTCAGAGTGGGTCCTCTCCTCTGAAGCAAACCTCTGTGGAAACGTCCTCACAGACCTACAGGTGTGTCTCCTGACTGAGTATAAATCCATGAAAGTTTACAGTGGGTATTAATTAACTAATTAATGAAGATCAGAGAAAGCTGTTCATGAATAATGGGGGAAGTAAACATATAAGAACTCTATTTTTTGTTCAATTTTGCTATGAACTTAAACCTGCTCTAAAAATGAAGTGTTTTTTTTTTTTTAAAAAAAGGGGGAAAACAATAAAAAAAAAGTAGTGAATGATACTTAGAGTAATAGTATTTGAATGGATTCTATTTGGGACTTTCTCAAGACTTCCAGTTATTGTTTTTGTTTTATTTTGTTTTAACTTGCTCAGAACGAAGCGGGGCTGAGAAAGCATTACTCGGTGCCTCTCAGCTATTTAAAAATGTTCCTTTTCCAGCTGAGAAACTTGACCTTCAGCCTCCTGGTGTTCTGATGTAAGAATAGAAAGCATAAATATCCCCAGAAGGAAGCAAACATCTTACGAAAAATTTGGCAGAATTTGGTATTCTGGTTGGGTTGAAATGCTATATATAAAATGACTAATGTGTTAACTTTGCCCATGTGCTATGAGTGAGCTAAATTTGACACCAATAAGTGCTTTTCTGCTGTTTTTGATGCTCAGCATCTATCCTCTCCCCTTTTTAGTGTCCACAATCTGATTTTTCTCTAGGGAACTTCCTTTTGCTTCACCCTCAGCCTATGTGGGACTCCATTCCCAAGGCCTAGCTATAACACTTGGCTCAGCCTTAATGTATTCACAGTCCCCCAGCATCAGCTAATTGACTGGCACAGAATGAGCTCATAAGGGACATATGCAAGGACAGTCCTCATTGCTGAAGTGAGGAAATGTCTATGCACTCACGTATGCCCAGCCAAGAGGGTGCATAGTGTAGAAAAGCATGCATCCTTGGCCCATCCCATGGGTCTAAACAGAATTCTGTATTCCTACTAACCAGCAAGATGAGCCTGGGTAAGTCTCTCTCTCTGGACCTCAGTGTCCGCCCCTACTGTGAGATCACATGGAGTTGTTATGGGATCAAAGGAGTTAAAATGTGTAAGTTGTGACACAGTTTTTGTCTCTTCCACATTTTCAGTTGCCCATGTAAAATGCATCTCAGGCTTGGGCCCCAAATGAGCTTTCCTTTCATAGTCTTTCCCAACTCAGCAAGTGTGGTATTTGAAGGTAAAATGCATGCCATAGGCTCAAGTGTTTGAGTGCTCAATTGTCAGCTGGTGGCCCTTTTTAGAAAAGCTGTGGAATATTTAGGAGGTGGAGCCTTGCTGGAGGAAGTGTGTCACTGGAGGCAGGTCTTGCAGTTTTATAGTCTAGCCCTGCTTACTGTTCTTTCTTTGCCTTTTGTAGCAATGTGACCAGTGCCTTTCCACCATGGTGGACACTACCCTCTGGAACTACAAACCAAATTAAACCCTTCACCTCCCACAATCTGTTCTGAGTGGGTATTTTGTCCCTACAATGAGAAAGTAACTAACAGAGCCCTAGCCTCCAGCTGCTCAACTCCAAATTCTTGGGATTATCTTTGACCACTATGTCTCTTCTTCATCAGAAAATCCTGTCCATTCTACCAATAAGTCACATCCAGAATTTAACTGTATCTGCCCATGCCAGTCCAGTCCATGACACTGTCATCTCCTGTCTGAATCAGGACACCACAGCCTCTTTTCTTTTTCCCGAGGTAGGGTCTCACTCTTTTCCAGGCTGACCTGGAGTTAAGTATGTAGTCTCAGGGTGGCCTCGAACTTTTGGCGATCTTCCTACATCTGCCTCCCAAGTGCTGGGATTAAAGGCATTTGCCACCACGCCCGCCACCAAAGTCTCATAAATGGCCTAGCTGCTTCTCCTTTAGCCCCACTTCTCTTGAGTCTCAACAAGGACCTCGATAATGTCCCTTTCAGAGGGCGTCACTCCGCATACACATACGGTTACCCTGCTGCCAACACACAAGCAACTACATCCCTCATCTCATTTCCCATTTCCTTTCTTCCTGGATTTCAGTGCCAGGGTCCTCTAGCTGCCTTGTGCTGATTTTTAAACAGCGGCCTAGCTTCAGCCTTAAGCACTTCTCACTTGTTTTATTTTTAAATTTCTATCTCACTTGGCTACCTCACCTTTTACAGATCACTACACAAAGACTTTCCTCTAAGTGACACATTCCTCAGTCCTCCAGCTTTAGTGACAACCTTCTTCGTCCTTATCCCATGACTTATTTGATTGAACTCCTGGTCCCCATCACAGCCTCACATCTTATGGAATTTATCTAGCCTATTACATGTCTGCCTACATTAGAATATAGGATCCATAGGACTGAATTTTTTTATAACTGTTGGATATCTCATATTTCCACCAGCGCACAGTGTATACTTGGTACATATTGAATGTGTGAGTGGATGGATAAGTAGATGGAAGCAAAAAAGCTTTGCACGGAGGTGTGATATGCACCACTTTTGGAGTGCTTGTAGGTATTGCGGACTCAGTAGATATTGGGCAAACTTGAGCCAAAGATTGTTTTCCATCCATACAGAGTTCAGTGAAAAAATTGTCAAAAGAATCAGGTTACACAGGGTGTACACGAGAACACATGCCAAGGTCACTCAGAAGTGAAGAATTGAAAACAGTCTCAGAGAACTTGAGGGGGGTCAGCTGAGGGCTCAGGAAGAGTGACAACTGAGGGACAGGAGGTGGAGTGAAGGGGGCTGAGAGGTCTCTGTATCACATATGCTGAGGGAGAGGACGTGGGGTGAAGGGAGGTGAGAGGTCACTGTATCACATATGCTGAGGGAGAGGACGAGGGGTGAAAGGAGCTGGGAGGTCACTGTATCACATATGCTGAGGGAGAGGATGAGGGGTGAAGGGAGCTGGGAGGTCACTGTATCACATATGCTGAGGGAGAGGACGTGGGGTGAAGGGAGGTGAGAGGTCACTGTATCACATATGCTGAGGGAGAGGACGTGGGGTGAAGGGAGGTGAGAGGTCACTGTATCACATATGCTGAGGGAGAGGACGTGGGGTGAAGGGAGGTGAGAGGTCACTGTATCACATATGCTGAGGGAGATGACGTGGGGTGAAGGGAGGTGAGAGGTCACTGTATCACATATGCTGAGGGAGAGGATGTGGGGTGAAGGGAGCTGAGAGGTCACTGTATCACATATGCTGAGGGAGAGGACGTGGGGTGAAGGGAGGTGAGAGGTCACTGTATCACATATGCTGAGGGAGAGGACGAGGGATGAAGGGAGCTGAGAGGTCACTCACTGTATCACATATGCTGAGGGAGAGGACGAGGGATGAAGGGAGCTGAGAGGTCACTGTATCACATATGCTGAGGGAGAGGACGTGGGGTGAAGGGAGCTGAGAGGTCACTGTATCACATATTTTGAGGGAGAGGACGTGGAGTGAAGGGAGGTGGGAGGTCAGAGTATCACCTATGCTGAGGGAGAGGACGTGGGGTGAAGGGAGCTGAGAGGTCACTGTATCACATATGCTGAGGGAGAGGACGAGGGGTGAAGGGAGCTGGGAGGTCACTGTATCACATATGCTGAGGGAGAGGACGTGGGGTGAAGGGAGCTGAGAGGTCACTGTATCACATATGCTGAGGGACAGGACAAGGGGGGAAGGGAGCTGAGAGGTCACTGTATCACATATGCTGAGGGAGAGGACGAGGGGTGAAGGGAGCTGAGTGGTCACTGTATCACATATGCTGAGGGACAGGACAAGGGGGGAAGGGAGCTGAGAGGTCACTGTATCACATATGCTGAGGGAGAAGACGAGGGGTGAAGGGGAGCTGGGAGGTCACTGTATCACATATGCTGAGGGAGAGGACGAGGGGTGAAGGGAGCTGAGAGGTCACTGTATCACCTATGCTGAGGGAGAGGACGTGGGGTGAACAGAGCTGAGAGGTCACTGTATCACATATGCTGAGGGAGAGGACGAGGGGTGAAGGGAGCTGGGAGGTCACTGTATCACATATGCTGAGGGAGAGGACGTGGGGTGAACAGAGCTGAGAGGTCACTGTATCACATGTCCTGAGGGAGAGGACGTGGGGTGAAGGGAGCTGAGAGGTCACTGTATCACCTATGCTGAGGGAGAGGACGTGGGGTGAACAGAGCTGAGAGGTCACTGTATCACATGTCCTGAGGGAGAGGACGTGGGGTGAAGGGAGCTGAGAGGTCACTGTATCACCTATGCTGAGGGAGAGGACGTGGGGTGAACAGAGCTGAGAGGTCACTGTGTCACATATGCTGAGGGAGAGGTCGCGGGTTGAAGGGAACAGAGAGGTCACTGTATCACATATGCTGAGGGAGAGGTCGAGGGGTGAAGGGAGCTGAGAGGTCACTGTATCACATATGCTGAGGGAGAGGACGTGGGGTGAAGGGAGATGAGAGGTCACTGTATCACATATGCTGAGGGAGAGGACGAGGGGTGAAGAGAGCTGGGAGGTCACTGTATCACATATGCTGAGGAAGAGGACGTGGGGTGAAGGGAGGTGAGAGGTCACTGTATCACATATTTTGAGGGAGAGGACGTGGAGTGAAGGGAGGTGAGAGGTCACTGTATCACATATGCTGAGGGAGAGGACGTGGGTGAAGGGGCTGAGGTCTGTATCACATATGCTGAGGGAGAGGACGAGGGGTGAAGGGAGGTGAGAGTCACTGTATCACATATGCTGAGGGAGAGGACGAGGGGTGAAGGGAGCTGAGAGGTCACTGTATCGCATATGCTGAGGGAGAGGACGAGGGGTGAAGGGAGCTGGGAGGTCACTGTATCACATATGCTGAGGGAGAGGACGAGGGGTGAAGGGAGCTGGAGGTCACTGTATCACATATGCTGAGGGAGAGGACGAGGGGTGAAGGGAGGTGAGAGGTCACTGTATCGCATATGCTGAGGGAGAGGACGAGGGGTGAAGGGAGCTGGGAGCTCACTGTATCACATATGCTGAGGGAGAGGACGAGGGGTGAAGGGAGCTGAGTGGTCACTGTATCACATATGCTGAGGGACAGGACAAGGGGGGAAGGGAGCTGAGAGGTCACTGTGTCACATATGCTGAGGGAGAGGACGAGGGGTGAAGGGAGCTGGGAGGTCACTGTATCACATGTCCTGAGGGAGAGGACGTGGGGTGAAGGGAGCTGAGAGGTCACTGTATCACCTATGCTGAGGGAGAGGACGTGGGGTGAACAGAGCTGAGAGGTCACTGTATCACATATGCTGAGGGAGAGGACGAGGGGTGAAGGGAGCTGGGAGCTCACTGTATCACATATGCTGAGGGAGAGGACGAGGGGTGAAGGGAGCTGAGTGGTCACTGTATCACATATGCTGAGGGACAGGACAAGGGGGGAAGGGAGCTGAGAGGTCACTGTGTCACATATGCTGAGGGAGAGGACGAGGGGTGAAGGGAGCTGGGAGGTCACTGTATCACATGTCCTGAGGGAGAGGACGTGGGGTGAAGGGAGCTGAGAGGTCACTGTATCACCTGTGCTGAGGGAGAGGACGTGGGGTGAACAGAGCTGAGAGGTCACTGGGTCACATATGCTGAGGGAGAGGTCGCGGGTTGAAGGGAACAGAGAGGTCACTGTATCACATATGCTGAGGGAGAGGAGGAGGTGTGAAGGCAGCTGGGAGATCACTGTATCACATATGCTGAGGGAGAGGAGGTGGGGTGAAGGGAGATGAGAGGTCACTGTATCACATATGCTGAGGGAGAGGACGAGGGGTGAAGAGAGCTGGGAGGTCACTGTATCACATATGCTGAGGAAGAGGACGTGGGGTGAAGGGAGGTGAGAGGTCACTGTATCACATATTTTGAGGGAGAGGACGTGGAGTGAAGGGAGGTGGGAGGTCAGAGTATCACTTATGCTGAGGGAGAGGACGTGGGGTGAAGGGAGCTGAGAGGTCACTGTATCACATATGCTGAGGGAGAGGAGGTGGGGTGAAGGGAGGTGAGAGGTCACTGTATCACATATGCTGAGGGAGAGGACGTGGGGTGAAGGGAGCTGAGAGGTCACTGTATCACATATGCTGAGGGAGAGGACGAGGGGTGAAGGGAGGTGAGAGGTCACTGTATCGCATATGCTGAGGGAGAGGACGAGGGGTGAAGGGAGCTGGGAGGTCACTGTATCACATATGCTGAGGGAGAGGACGAGGGGTGAAGGGAGCTGAGAGGTCAGTGTATCACATATGCTGAGGGAGAGGACGAGGGGTGAAGGGAGCTGAGAGGTCAGTGTATCACATATGCTGAGGGAGAGGACGAGGGATGAAGGGAGCTGAGAGGTCACTGTATCACATATGCTGAGGGAGAGGACGAGGGGTGAAGGGAGCTGAGAGGTCACTGTATCACATATGCTGAGGGAGAGGATGAGGGGTGAAGGGAGCTGAGAGGTCACTGTATCACATATGCTGAGGGAGAGGACGAGGGGTGAAGGGAGGTGAGAGGTCACTGTATCGCATATGCTGAGGGAGAGGACGAGGGGTGAAGGGAGGTGAGAGGTCACTGTATCACATATGCTGAGGGAGAGGAGGTGGGGTGAAGGGAGCTGAGTGGTCACTGTGTCACATATGCTGAGGGAGAGGAGGTGGGGTGAAGGGAGCTGAGTGGTCACTGTATCACATATGCTGAGGGACAGGACAAGGGGGGAAGGGAGCTGAGAGGTCACTGTATCACCTATGCTGAGGGAGAGGACGTGGGGTGAACAGAGCTGAGAGGTCAGTGTATCACCTATGCTGAGGGAGAGCACGAGGGGTGAAGGGAGCTGAGAGGTCACTGTATCACATATGCTGAGGGAGAGGACGTGGGGTGAACAGAGCTGAGAGGTCACTGTATCACATATGCTGAGGGAGATGACGTGGGGTGAACAGAGCTGAGAGGTCACTGTATCACATATGCTGAGGGAGAGGACGAGGGGTGAAGGGAGCTGGGAGGTCACTGTATCACATATGCTGAGGGAGAGGACGTGGGGTGAACAGAGCTGAGAGGTCACGGTATCACATATGCTGAGGGAGAGGACGAGGGGTGAAGGGAGCTGAGAGGTCACTGTATCACCTATGCTGAGGGAGAGGACGTGGGGTGAACAGAGCTGAGAGGTCACTGTATCACATATGCTGAGGGAGAGGTCGAGGGGTGAAGGGAGGTGAGAGGTCACTGTATCACATATGCTGAGGGAGAGGAGGTGGGGTGAAGGGAGGTGAGAGGTCACTGTATCACATATGCTGAGGGAGAGGACGAGGGGTGAAGGGAGCTGAGAGGTCACTGTATCACATATGCTGAGGGAGAGGAGGTGGGGTGAAGGGAGCTGAGAGGTCACTGTATCACATATGCTGAGGGACAGGACAAGGGGGGAAGGGAGCTGAGAGGTCACTGTATCACATATGCTGAGGGAGAGGACGAGGGGTGAAGGGAGCTGAGAGGTCACTGTATCACATATGCTGAGGGAGAGGACGTGGGGTGAAGGGAGCTGAGAGGTCACTGTATCACCTATGCTGAGGGAGAGGACGTGGGGTGAACACAGCTGAGAGGTAACTGTGTCACATATGCTGAGGGAGAGGTCGCGGGTTGAAGGGAACAGAGAGGTCACTGTATCACATATGCTGAGGGAGTGGTCGAGGGGTGAAGGGAACAGAGAGGTCACTGTATCACATATGCTGAGGAGAGGAGGTGGGGTGAAGGAGGTGAGAGGTCACTGTATCACATATGCTGAGGGAGAGGAGGTGGGGTGAAGGGAGCTGAGAGGTCAGTGTATCACATATGCTGAGGGAGAGGACGAGGGGTGAAGGGACCTGAGAGGTCACTGTATCGCATATGCTGAGGGAGAGGACGTGGGGTGAAGGGGAGCTGAGAGGTCACTGTATCACATAATGCTGAGGGAGAGGACGACGGGTGAAGGGAGCTGAGAGGTCACTGTATCACATATGCTGAGGGACAGGACAAGGGGGGAAGGGAGCTGAGAGGTCACTGTATCACATGTGCTGAGGGACAGGACAAGGGGGGAAGGGAGCTGAGAGGTCACTGTATCACATGTGCTGAGGACAGGACAAGGGGGGAAGGGAGCTGAGAGGTCACTGTATCACATGTGCTGAGGGACAGGACAAGGGGGGAAGGGGAGCTGAGAGGTCACTGTATCACATGTGCCTGAGGGACAGGACAAGGGGGGGAAGGGAGCTGAGAGGTCACTGTATCACATATGCTGAGGGAGAGGACGAGGGGTGAAGGGAGCTGAGAGGTCACTGTATCACATATGCTGAGGGAGAGGACGAGGGGTGAAGGGAGCTGAGAGGTCACTGTATCACATATGCTGAGGGAGAGGACGAGGGGGAAGGGAGCTGAGAGGTCACTGTATCACATATGCTGAGGGAGAGGACGAGGGGTGAAGGGAGCTGGGAGGTCACTGTATCACATATGCTGAGGGAGATGACGTGGGGTGAAGGGAGGTGAGAGGTCACTGTATCACATATGCTGAGGGAGAGGACAAGGGGTGAAGGGGGCTGAGAGGTCACTGTATCACATATGCTGAGGGAGAGGACGTGGGGTGAAGGGAGCTGGGAGGTCACTGTATCACATATGCTGAGGGAGAGGACGAGGGGTGAAGGGAGGTGAGAGGTCACTGTATCACATATGCTGAGGGAGAGGACGAGGGGTGAAGGGAGGTGAGAGGTCACTGTATCACATATGCTGAGGGAGAGGACGAGGGGTGAAGGGAGGTGAGAGGTCACTGTATCACATATGCTGAGGGAGAGGACAAGGGGGAAGGGGGCTGAGAGGTCACTGTATCACATATGCTGAGGGAGAGGACGTGGGGTGAAGGGAGCTGAGAGGTCAGTGTATCACATATGCTGAGGGAGAGGACGAGGGGTGAAGGGAGGTGAGAGGTCACTGTATCACATATGCTGAGGGAGAGGACGAGGGGTGAAGGGAGGTGAGAGGTCACTGTATCACATATGCTGAGGGAGAGGACGAGGGGTGAAGGGAGCTGAGAGATCACTGTATCACATATGCTGAGGGAGAGGACGAGGGGTGAAGGGAGGTGGGAGGTCACTGTATCACATATGCTGAGGGAGAGGACGAGGGGTGAATGGAGGTGAGAGGTCACTGTATCACATATGCTGAGGGAGAGGACGAGGGGTGAAGGGAGGTGAGAGGTCACTGTATCACATATGCTGAGGAAGAGGACGAGGGGTGAAGGGAGCTGAGAGGTCACTGTGTCACATATGCTGAGGGAGAGGTCGCGGGTTGAAGGGAACAGAGAGGTCACTGTATCACATATGCTGAGGGAGAGGAGGAGGTGTGAAGGCAGCTGGGAGGTCACTGTATCACATATGCTGAGGGAGAGGAGGTGGGGTGAAGGGAGATGAGAGGTCACTGTATCACATATGCTGAGGGAGAGGACGAGGGGTGAAGAGAGCTGGGAGGTCACTGTATCACATATGCTGAGGAAGAGGACGTGGGGTGAAGGGAGGTGAGAGGTCACTGTATCACATATTTTGAGGGAGAGGACGTGGAGTGAAGGGAGGTGGGAGGTCAGAGTATCACTTATGCTGAGGGAGAGGACGTGGGGTGAAGGGAGCTGAGAGGTCACTGTATCACATATGCTGAGGGAGAGGAGGTGGGGGTGAAGGGAGGTGAGAGGTCACTGTATCACATATGCTGAGGGAGAGGACGTGGGGTGAAGGGAGCTGAGAGGTCACTGTATCACATATGCTGAGGGAGAGGACGAGGGGTGAAGGGAGGTGAGAGGTCACTGTATCGCATATGCTGAGGGAGAGGACGAGGGGTGAAGGGAGCTGGGAGGTCACTGTATCACATATGCTGAGGGGAGAGGACGAGGGGTGAAGGGAGCTGAGAGGTCAGTGTATCACATATGCTGAGGGAGAGGACGAGGGGTGAAGGGAGCTGAGAGGTCAGTGTATCACATATGCTGAGGGAGAGACGTGGGGTGAAGGGAGCTGAGAGGTCACTGTATCACATATGCTGAGGTGAGAGGACGAGGGGTGAAGGGAGGTGAGAGGTCACTGTATCACATATGCTGAGGGAGAGGACGAGGGGTGAAGGGAGCTGAGAGGTCACTGTATCACATATGCTGAGGGAGAGGACGAGGGTGAAGGGAGCTGAGAGGTCACTGTATCACATAGTGCTGAGGGAGGAGGACGAGGGGTGAAGGGAGCTGAGAGGTCACTGTATCACTTATGCTGAGGGAGAGGACGTGGGGTGAAGGGGGCTGAGAGGTCACTGTATCACATATGCTGAGGGAGAGGACGAGGGATGAAGGGAGCTGAGAGGTCACTGTATCACATATGCTGAGGGAGAGGACGAGGGAGAAGGGAGCTGAGAGGTCACTGTATCACATATGCTGAGGAGAGGACGAGGGGTGAAGGAGCTGAGAGGTCACTGTATCACATATGCTGAGGAGAGGTCGAGGGGTGAAGGGAGCTGAGAGGTCACTGTATCACATATGCTGAGGGAGAGGACGAGGGGTGAAGGGAGCTGAGAGGTCACTGTATCACATATGCTGAGGGAGAGGACGAGGGGTGAAGGGAGGTGAGAGGTCACTGTATCGCATATGCTGAGGGAGAGGACGAGGGTTGAAGGGAGGTGAGAGGTCACTGTATCACATATGCTGAGGGAGAGGAGGTGGGGTGAAGGGAGCTGAGTGGTCACTGTATCACATATGCTGAGGGAGAGGAGGTGGGGTGAAGGGAGCTGAGTGGTCACTGTATCACATATGCTGAGGGGCAGGACAAGGGGGGAAGGGAGCTGAGAGGTCACTGTATCGCATATGCTGAGGGTGAGGACGTGGGTTGAATGGAGCTGGGAGGTCACTGTATCACATATGCTGAGGGACAGGACAAGGGGGGAAGGGAGCTGAGAGGTCACTGTATCACATGTGCTGAGGGACAGGACAAGGGGGGAAGGGAGCTGGGAGGTCACTGTATCACATATGCTGAGGGAGAGGACGAGGGGTGAAGGGAGCTGGGAGGTCACTGTATCACATATGCTGAGTGAGAGGACGAGGGGTGAAGGGAGGTGAGAGGTCACTGTATCACATATGCTGAGGGAGATGACGTGGGGTGAAGGGAGGTGAGAGGTCACTGTATCACATATGCTGAGGGAGAGGATGTGGGGTGAAGGGAGCTGAGAGGTCACTGTATCACATATGCTGAGGGAGAGGACGTGGGGTGAAGGGAGGTGAGAGGTCACTGTATCACATATGCTGAGGGAGAGGACGAGGGATGAAGGGAGCTGAGAGGTCACTGTATCACATATTTTGAGGGAGAGGACGTGGAGTGAAGGGAGGTGGGAGGTCAGAGTATCACCTATGCTGAGGGAGAGGACGTGGGGTGAAGGGAGCTGAGAGGTCACTGTATCACATATGCTGAGGGAGAGGACGTGGGGTGAAGGGAGCAGGGAGGTCACTGTATCACATATGCTGAGGGAGAGGACGTGGGGTGAAGGGAGCTGAGAGGTCACTGTATCACATATGCTGAGGGACAGGACAAGGGGGGAAGGGAGCTGAGAGGTCACTGTATCACATATGCTGAGGGAGAGGACGAGGGGTGAAGGGAGCTGAGTGGTCACTGTATCACATATGCTGAGGGACAGGACAAGGGGGGAAGGGAGCTGAGAGGTCACTGTATCACATATGCTGAGGGAGAAGACGAGGGGTGAAGGGGAGCTGGGAGGTCACTGTATCACATATGCTGAGGGAGAGGACGAGGGGTGAAGGGAGCTGAGAGGTCACTGTATCACCTATGCTGAGGGAGAGGACGTGGGGTGAACAGAGCTGAGAGGTCACTGTATCACATATGCTGAGGGAGAGGACGAGGGGTGAAGGGAGCTGGGAGGTCACTGTATCACATATGCTGAGGGAGAGGACGTGGGGTGAACAGAGCTGAGAGGTCACTGTATCACATGTCCTGAGGGAGAGGACGTGGGGTGAAGGGAGCTGAGAGGTCACTGTATCACCTATGCTGAGGGAGAGGACGTGGGGTGAACAGAGCTGAGAGGTCACTGTATCACATGTCCTGAGGGAGAGGACGTGGGGTGAAGGGAGCTGAGAGGTCACTGTATCACCTATGCTGAGGGAGAGGACGTGGGGTGAACAGAGCTGAGAGGTCACTGTGTCACATATGCTGAGGGAGAGGTCGCGGGTTGAAGGGAACAGAGAGGTCACTGTATCACATATGCTGAGGGAGAGGTCGAGGGGTGAAGGGAGCTGAGAGGTCACTGTATCACATATGCTGAGGGAGAGGACGTGGGGTGAAGGGAGATGAGAGGTCACTGTATCACATATGCTGAGGGAGAGGACGAGGGGTGAAGAGCGCTGGGAGGTCACTGTTTCACATATGCTGAGGAAGAGGACGTGGGGTGAAGGGAGGTGAGAGGTCACTGTATCACATATTTTGAGGGAGAGGACGTGGAGTGAAGGGAGGTGAGAGGTCACTGTATCACATATGCTGAGGGAGAGGACGTGGGGTGAAGGGAGCTGAGAGGTCACTGTATCACATATGCTGAGGGAGAGGACGAGGGGTGAAGGGAGGTGAGAGGTCACTGTATCGCATATGCTGAGGGAGAGGACGAGGGGTGAAGGGAGCTGGGAGGTCACTGTATCACATATGCTGAGGGAGAGGACGAGGGGTGAAGGGAGCTGGGTGGTCACTGTATCACATATGCTGAGGGACAGGACAAGGGGGGAAGGGAGCTGAGAGGTCACTGTATCACATATGCTGAGGGAGAGGACGAGGGGTGAAGGGAGCTGAGAGGTCACTGTATCACCTATGCTGAGGGAGAGGACGTGGGGTGAACAGAGCTGAGAGGTCACTGTATCACATATGCTGAGGGAGAGGACGAGGGGTGAAGGGAGCTGGGAGCTCACTGTATCACATATGCTGAGGGAGAGGACGAGGGTGAAGGGAGCTGAGTGGTCACTGTATCACATATGCTGAGGGAAGGACAAGGGGGGAAGGGAGCTGAGAGGTCACTGTTGTCACATATGCTGAGGGAGAGGACGAGGGGTGAAGGGAGCTGGGAGGTCACTGTATCACATGTCCTGAGGGAGAGGACGTGGGGTGAAGGGAGCTGAGAGGTCACTGTATCACCTGTGCTGAGGGAGAGGACGTGGGGTGAACAGAGCTGAGAGGTCACTGGGTCACATATGCTGAGGGAGAGGTCGCGGGTTGAAGGGAACAGAGAGGTCACTGGATCACATATGCTGAGGGAGAGGAGGAGGTGTGAAGGCAGCTGGGAGGTCACTGTATCACATATGCTGAGGGAGAGGAGGTGGGGTGAAGGGAGATGAGAGGTCACTGTATCACATATGCTGAGGGAGAGGACGAGGGGTGAAGAGAGCTGGGAGGTCACTGTATCACATATGCTGAGGAAGAGGACGTGGGGTGAAGGGAGGTGAGAGGTCGCTGTATCACATATTTTGAGGGAGAGGACGTGGAGTGAAGGGAGGTGGGAGGTCAGAGTATCACTTATGCTGAGGGAGAGGACGTGGGGTGAAGGGAGCTGAGAGGTCACTGTATCACATATGCTGAGGGAGAGGAGGTGGGGTGAAGGGAGGTGAGAGGTCACTGTATCACATATGCTGAGGGAGAGGACGTGGGGTGAAGGGAGCTGAGAGGTCACTGTATCACATATGCTGAGGGAGAGGACGAGGGGTGAAGGGAGGTGAGAGGTCACTGTATCGCATATGCTGAGGGAGAGGACGAGGGGTGAAGGGAGCTGGGAGGTCACTGTATCACATATGCTGAGGGAGAGGACGAGGGGTGAAGGGAGCTGAGAGGTCAGTGTATCACATATGCTGAGGGAGAGGACGAGGGGTGAAGGGAGCTGAGAGGTCAGTGTATCACATATGCTGAGGGAGAGGACGAGGGATGAAGGGAGCTGAGAGGTCACTGTATCACATATGCTGAGGGAGAGGACGAGGGGTGAAGGGAGCTGAGAGGTCACTGTATCACATATGCTGAGGGAGAGGATGAGGGGTGAAGGGAGCTGAGAGGTCACTGTATCACATATGCTGAGGGAGAGGACGAGGGGTGAAGGGAGGTGAGAGGTCACTGTATCGCATATGCTGAGGGAGAGGACGAGGGGTGAAGGGAGGTGAGAGGTCACTGTATCACATATGCTGAGGGAGAGGAGGTGGGGTGAAGGGAGCTGAGTGGTCACTGTGTCACATATGCTGAGGGAGAGGAGGTGGGGTGAAGGGAGCTGAGTGGTCACTGTATCACATATGCTGAGGGACAGGACAAGGGGGGAAGGGAGCTGAGAGGTCACTGTATCACATATGCTGAGGGAGAGGACGAGGGGTGAAGGGAGCTGAGGGGTCACTGTATCACCTATGCTGAGGGAGAGGACGTGGGGTGAACAGAGCTGAGAGGTCAGTGTATCACCTATGCTGAGGGAGAAACGAGGGGTGAAGGGAGCTGAGAGGTCACTGTATCACATATGCTGAGGGAGAGGACGTGGGGTGAACAGAGCTGAGAGGTCACTGTATCACATATGCTGAGGGAGATGACGTGGGGTGAAGGGAGCTGAGAGGTCACTGTATCACATATGCTGAGGGAGAGGACGAGGGGTGAAGGGAGCTGAGAGGTCACTGTATCACATATGCTGAGGGAGAGGACGAGGGGTGAAGGGAGGTGAGAGGTCACTGTATCACATATGCTCAGGGAGAGGACGAGGGGTGAAGGGAGCTGGGAGGTCACTGTATCACATATGCTGAGGGAGAGGACGTGGGGTGAACAGAGCTGAGAGGTCACTGTATCACATATGCTGAGGGAGAGGACGAGGGGTGAAGGGAGGTGAGAGGTCACTGTATCGCATATGCTGAGGGAGAGGACGAGGGGTGAAGGGAGCTGGGAGGTCACTGTATCACATATGCTGAGGGAGAGGACGAGGGGTGAAGGGAGCTGGGAGGTCACTGTATCACATATGCTGAGGGAGAGGACGAGGGATGAAGGGAGCTGAGAGGTCAGTGTATCACATATGCTGAGGGAGAGGACGAGGGGTGAAGGGAGGTGAGAGGTCACTGTATCGCATATGCTGAGGGAGAGGACGAGGGGTGAAGGGAGCTGGGAGGTCACTGTATCACATATGCTGAGGGAGAGGACGAGGGGTGAAGGGAGCTGAGAGGTCACTGTATCACATATGCTGAGGGAGAGGACGAGGGATGAAGGGAGCTGAGAGGTCAGTGTATCACATATGCTGAGGGAGAGGACGAGGGGTGAAGGGAGCTGACAGGTCACTGTATCACATATGCTGAGGGAGAGGACGAGGGGTGAAGGGAGGTGAGAGGTCACTGTATCGCATATGCTGAGGGAGAGGACGAGGGTTGAAGGGAGCTGGGAGGTCACTGTATCACATATGCTGAGGGAGAGGAGGTGGGGTGAAGGGAGCTGAGTGGTCACTGTATCACATATGCTGAGGGACAGGACAAGGGGGGAAGGGAGCTGAGAGGTCACTGTATCACATATGCTGAGGGAGAGGACGAGGGGTGAAGGGAGCTGAGAGGTCACTGTATCACCTATGCTGAGGGAGAGGACGTGGGGTGAACAGAGCTGAGAGGTCACTGTATCACATATGCTGAGGGAGAGGACGAGGGGTGAAGGGAGCTGGGAGCTCACTGTATCACATATGCTGAGGGAGAGGACGAGGGGTGAAGGGAGCTGAGTGGTCACTGTATCACATATGCTGAGGGACAGGACAAGGGGGGAAGGGAGCTGAGAGGTCACTGTGTCACATATGCTGAGGGAGAGGACGAGGGGTGAAGGGAGCTGGGAGGTCACTGTATCACATGTCCTGAGGGAGAGGACGTGGGGTGAAGGGAGCTGAGAGGTCACTGTATCACCTGTGCTGAGGGAGAGGACGTGGGGTGAACAGAGCTGAGAGGTCACTGGGTCACATATGCTGAGGGAGAGGTCGCGGGTTGAAGGGAACAGAGAGGTCACTGGATCACATATGCTGAGGGAGAGGAGGAGGTGTGAAGGCAGCTGGGAGGTCACTGTATCACATATGCTGAGGGAGAGGAGGTGGGGTGAAGGGAGATGAGAGGTCACTGTATCACATATGCTGAGGGAGAGGACGAGGGGTGAAGAGAGCTGGGAGGTCACTGTATCACATATGCTGAGGAAGAGGACGTGGGGTGAAGGGAGGTGAGAGGTCGCTGTATCACATATTTTGAGGGAGAGGACGTGGAGTGAAGGGAGGTGGGAGGTCAGAGTATCACTTATGCTGAGGGAGAGGACGTGGGGTGAAGGAGCTGAGAGGTCACTGTATCACAATATGCTGAGGGAGAGGAGGTGGGGTGAAGGGAGGTGAGAGGTCACTGTATCACATATGCTGAGGGAGAGGACGTGGGGTGAAGGGAGCTGAGAGGTCACTGTATCACATATAGCTGAGGGAGAGGACGAGGGGTGAAGGGAGGTGAGAGGTCACTGTATCGCATATGCTGAGGGAGAGGACGAGGGGTGAAGGGAGCTGGAGGTCACTGTATCACATATGCTGAGGGAGAGGACGAGGGGTGAAGGGAGCTGAGAGGTCAGTGTATCACATATGCTGAGGGAGAGGACGAGGGGTGAAGGGAGCTGAGAGGTCAGTGTATCACATATGCTGAGGGACAGGACAAGGGGGGAAGGGAGCTGAGAGGTCACTGTATCACATATGCTGAGGGAGAGGACGAGGGGTGAAGGGAGCTGAGGGGTCACTGTATCACCTATGCTGAGGGAGAGGACGTGGGGTGAACAGAGCTGAGAGGTCAGTGTATCACCTATGCTGAGGGAGAAACGAGGGGTGAAGGGAGCTGAGAGGTCACTGTATCACATATGCTGAGGGAGAGGACGTGGGGTGAACAGAGCTGAGAGGTCACTGTATCACATATGCTGAGGGAGATGACGTGGGGTGAACAGAGCTGAGAGGTCACTGTATCACATATGCTGAGGGAGAGGACGAGGGGTGAAGGGAGCTGGGAGGTCACTGTATCACATATGCTGAGGGAGAGGACGTGGGGTGAACAGAGCTGAGAGGTCACTGTATCACATATGCTGAGGGAGAGGACGAGGGGTGAAGGGAGCTGAGAGGTCACTGTATCACCTATGCTGAGGGAGAGGACGTGGGGTGAACAGAGCTGAGAGGTCACTGTATCACATATGCTGAGGGAGAGGTCGAGGGGTGAAGGGAGGTGAGAGGTCACTGTATCACATATGCTGAGGGAGAGGAGGTGGGGTGAAGGGAGGTGAGAGGTCACTGTATCACATATGCTGAGGGAGAGGACGAGGGGTGAAGGGAGCTGAGAGGTCACTGTATCACATATGCTGAGGGAGAGGAGGTGGGGTGAAGGGAGCTGAGAGGTCACTGTATCACATATGCTGAGGGACAGGACAAGGGGGGAAGGGAGCTGAGAGGTCACTGTATCACATATGCTGAGGGAGAGGACGAGGGGTGAAGGGAGCTGAGAGGTCACTGTATCACATATGCTGAGGGAGAGGACGAGGGGTGAAGGGAGGTGAGAGGTCACTGTATCACATATGCTCAGGGAGAGGACGAGGGGTGAAGGGAGCTGGGAGGTCACTGTATCACATATGCTGAGGGAGAGGACGTGGGGTGAACAGAGCTGAGAGGTCACTGTATCACATATGCTGAGGGAGAGGACGAGGGGTGAAGGGAGCTGGGAGGTCACTGTATCACATGTCCTGAGGGAGAGGACGTGGGGTGAAGGGAGCTGAGAGGTCACTGTATCACCTATGCTGAGGGAGAGGACGTGGGGTGAACAGAGCTGAGAGGTCACTGTGTCACATATGCTGAGGGAGAGGTCGCGGGTTGAAGGGAACAGAGAGGTCACTGTATCACATATGCTGAGGGAGAGGTCGAGGGGTGAAGGGAACAGAGAGGTCACTGTATCACATATGCTGAGGGAGAGGAGGTGGGGTGAAGGGAGGTGAGAGGTCACTGTATCACATATGCTGAGGGAGAGGAGGTGGGGTGAAGGGAGCTGAGAGGTCAGTGTATCACATATGCTGAGGGAGAGGACGAGGGGTGAAGGGAGCTGAGAGGTCACTGTATCGCATATGCTGAGGGAGAGGACGTGGGGTGAAGGGAGCTGAGAGGTCACTGTATCACATATGCTGAGGGAGAGGACGACGGGTGAAGGGAGCTGAGAGGTCACTGTATCACATATGCTGAGGGACAGGACAAGGGGGGAAGGGAGCTGAGAGGTCACTGTATCACATGTGCTGAGGGACAGGACAAGGGTGGAAGGGAGCTGAGAGGTCACTGTATCACATGTGCTGAGGGACAGGACAAGGGGGGAAGGGAGCTGAGAGGTCACTGTATCACATGTGCTGAGGGACAGGACAAGGGGGGAAGGGAGCTGAGAGGTCACTGTATCACATGTGCTGAGGGACAGGACAAGGGGGGAAGGGAGCTGAGAGGTCACTGTATCACATATGCTGAGGGAGAGGACGAGGGGTGAAGGGAGCTGAGAGGTCACTGTATCACATATGCTGAGGGAGAGGACGAGGGGTGAAGGGAGATGAGAGGTCACTGTATCACATATGCTGAGGGAGAGGACGAGGGGTGAAGGGAGCTGACAGGTCACTGTATCACATATGCTGAGGGAGAGGACGAGGGGTGAAGGGAGCTGGGAGGTCACTGTATCACATATGCTGAGGGAGAGGAGGTGGGGTGAAGGGAGCTGGGAGGTCACTGTATCACATATGCTGAGGGAGATGACGTGGGGTGAAGGGAGGTGAGAGGTCACTGTATCACATATGCTGAGGGAGAGGACGAGGGGTGAAGGGAGCTGAGAGGTCACTGTATCACATATGCTGAGGGAGAGGACGAGGGGTGAAGGGAGGTGAGAGGTCACTGTATCACATATGCTGAGGGAGAGGACAAGGGGGGAAGGGGGCTGAGAGGTCACTGTATCACATATGCTGAGGGAGAGGACGTGGGGTGAAGGGAGCTGGGAGGACACTGTATCACATATGCTGAGGGAGAGGACGAGGGGTGAAGGGAGGTGAGAGGTCACTGTATCACATATGCTGAGGGAGAGGACGAGGGGTGAAGGGAGGTGAGAGGTCACTGTATCACATATGCTGAGGGAGAGGACAAGGGGGGAAGGGGGCTGAGAGGTCACTGTATCACATATGCTGAGGGAGAGGACGTGGGGTGAAGGGAGCTGAGAGGTCAGTGTATCACATATGCTGAGGGAGAGGACGAGGGGTGAAGGGAGGTGAGAGGTCACTGTATCACATATGCTGAGGGAGAGGACGAGGGGTGAAGGGAGGTGAGAGGTCACTGTATCACATATGCTGAGGGAGAGGACGAGGGGTGAAGGGAGCTGAGAGATCACTGTATCACATATGCTGAGGGAGAGGACGAGGGGTGAAGGGAGGTGGGAGGTCACTGTATCACATATGCTGAGGGAGAGGACGAGGGGTGATGGAGGTGAGAGGTCACTGTATCACATATGCTGAGGGAGAGGACGAGGGGTGAAGGGAGGTGAGAGGTCACTGTATCACATATGCTGAGGAAGAGGACGAGGGGTGAAGGGAGCTGAGAGGTCACTGTGTCACATATGCTGAGGGAGAGGTCGCGGGTTGAAGGGAACAGAGAGGTCACTGTATCACATATGCTGAGGGAGAGGAGGAGGTGTGAAGGCAGCTGGGAGGTCACTGTATCACATATGCTGAGGGAGAGGAGGTGGGGTGAAGGGGTGAAGGGAGCTGAGAGGTCACTGTATCGCATATGCTGAGGGAGAGGACGAGGGGTGAAGGGAGCTGAGAGGTCACTGTATCACATATGCTGAGGGAGAGGACGAGGGGTGAAGGGAGGTGAGAGGTCACTGTATCACATATGCTGAGGGAGAGGACGAGGGGTGAAGGGAGCTGGGAGGTCACTGTATCACATATGCTGAGGGAGAGGACGAGGGGTGAAGGGAGCTGAGAGGTCACTGTATCACATATGCTGAGGGAGAGGACGAGGGGTGAAGGGAGCTGAGAGGTCACTGTATCACATATGCTGAGGGAGAGGACGAGGGGTGAAGGGAGCTGAGAGGTCACTGTATCACATATGCTGAGGGAGAGGATGAGGGGTGAAGGGAGGTGAGAGGTCACTGTATCACATATGCTGAGGGAGAGGACGAGGGGTGAAGGGAGCTGAGAGGTCACTGTATCACATATGCTGAGGGAGAGGACGAGGGGTGAAGGGAGGCTGAGAGGTCACTGTATCACATATGCTGAGGGAGAGGACGAGGGAGTGAAGGGAGCTGAGAGGTCACTGTATCACATATGCTGAGGGAGAGGACGAGGGGTGAAGGGAGCTGAGAGGTCACTGTATCACATATGCTGAGGGAGAGGACGAGGGGTGAAGGGAGCTGAGAGGTCACTGTATCACATATGCTGAGGGAGAGGACGAGGGGTGAAGGGAGCTGAGAGGTCACTGTATCACATATGCTGAGGGAGAGGACGTGGGGTGAAGGGAGCTGAGAGGTCACTGTATCACATATGCTGAGGGAGAGGACGAGGGGTGAAGGGAGCTGAGAGGTCACTGTATCACATATGCTGAGGGAGAGGACGTGGGGTGAAGGGAGGCTGAGAGGACACTGTATCACATATGCTGAGGGAGAGGACGAGGGTGAAGGGAGCTGAGAGGTCACTGTATCACATATGCTGAGGGAGGAGGACGAGGGGTGAAGGGAGCTGAGAGGTCAACTGTATCACATATGCATATGCTGAGGGAGAGGACGAGGGGTGAAGGGAGGTGAGAGGTCACTGTATCACATATGCTGAGGGAGAGGAGGTGGGGTGAAGGGAGCTGAGTGGTCACTGTTCACATATGCTGAGGGAGAGGAGGTGGGGTGAAGGGAGCTGAGGTCACTGTATCACATATGCTGAGGGACAGGACAAGGGGGAAGGGAGCTGAGAGGTCACTGTATCGCATATGCTGAGCTGAGAGGTCACTGTTCACATATGCTGAGGGAGAGGCGTGGGTTGAAGGGAAGGAGGTCAATGTATCACATATGCTGAGGGAGAGGACGAGGGGTGAAGGGAGTGAGAGGTCACTGTATCACATATGCTGAGGGAGAGAGTGGGGTAAGGGAGCTGGGGTCACTGTATCACATATGCGAGGAGAGGACGAGGGGTGAAGGGAGCTGAGAGGTCACTGTATCACATATGCTGAGGGAGAGGACGAGGGGGAAGGGAGCTGGAGGTCACTGTATCCATATGCTGAGGGAGAGGACGAGGGGTGAAGGGAGCTGGGAGGTCACTGTATCACATATGCTGAGGGACGAGGACGAAGGGGTGAAGGGAGCTGAGAGGTCACTGTATCACATATGCTGAGGGACGAGGACGAGGGGTGAAGGGAGCTGGGAGGTCACTGTATCACATATGCTGAGGAGAGGACGAGGGGTGAAGGGAGCTGAGAGGTCACTGTATCACATATGCTGAGGGAGAGGACGAGGGGTGAAGGGAGGCTGAGAGGTCACTGTATCACATATGCTGAGGGAGAGGACGAGGGGTGAAGGGAGCTGAGAGGTCACTGTATCACATATGCTGAGGGAGAGGACGAGGGGTGAAGGGAGCTGAGAGGTCACTGTATCACATATGCTGAGGGAGAGGACGAGGGGTGAAGGGGGCTGAGAGGTCACTGTATCACATATGCTGAGGGAGAGGACGTGGGGTGAAGGGAGCTGAGAGGTCACTGTATCACATATGCTGAGGGAGAGGACGAGGGGTGAAGGGAGGTGAGAGGTCACTGTATCACATATGCTGAGGGAGAGGACGAGGGGTGAAGGGAGCTGAGAGGTCACTGTATCACATATGCTGAGGGAGAGGACGAGGGCGTGAAGGGAGCTGAGAGGTCACTGTATCACATATGCTGAGGGAGAGGATGAGGGTGAAGGGAGCTGAGAGGTCACTGTATCACATATGCTGAGGGAGAGGACGAGGGGTTAAAGGGAGCTGAGAGGTCACTGTATCACATATGCTGAGGGAGAGGATGAGGGGTGAAGGGAGCTGAGAGGTCACTGTATCGCATATGCTGAGGGAGAGGACGAGGGGTGAAGGGAGGTGAGAGGTCACTGTATCACATATGCTGAGGGAGAGGAGGTGGGGTGAAGGGAGCTGAGTGGTCACTGTGTCACATATGCTGAGGGAGAGGAGGTGGGGTGAAGGGAGCTGAGTGGTCACTGTATCACATATGCTGAGGGACAGGACAAGGGGGGAAGGGAGCTGAGAGGTCACTGTATCGCATATGCTGAGGGAGAGGACGTGGGGTGAAGGGAGCTGGGAGGTCACTGTATCACATATGCTGAGGGACAGGACAAGGGGGGAAGGGAGCTGGGAGGTCACTGTATCACATATGCTGAGGGAGAGGACGAGGGGTGAAGGGAGCTGGGAGGTCACTGTATCACATATGCTGAGTGAGAGGACGAGGGGTGAAGGGAGCTGAGAGGTCACTGTATCACATATGCTGAGGGAGAGGAGGTGGGGTGAAGGGAGCTGGGAGGTCACTGTAGCACATATGCTGAGGGAGATGACGTGGGGTGAAGGGAGGTGAGAGGTCACTGTATCACATATGCTGAGGGAGAGGACAAGGGGGGAAGGGGGCTGAGAGGTCACTGTATCACATATGCTGAGGGAGAGGACGTGGGGTGAAGGGAGCTGGGAGGTCACTGTATCACATATGCTGAGGGAGAGGACGAGGGGTGAAGGGAGGTGAGAGGTCACTGTATCACATATGCTGAGGGAGAGGACGAGGGGTGAAGGGAGGTGAGAGGTCACTGTATCACATATGCTGAGGGAGAGGACATGGGGGGAAGGGGGCTGAGAGGTCACTGTATCACATATGCTGAGGGAGAGGACGTGGGGTGAAGGGAGCTGAGAGGTCAGTGTATCACATATGCTGAGGGAGAGGACGAGGGGTGAAGGGAGGTGAGAGGTCACTGTATCACATATGCTGAGGGAGAGGACGAGGGGTGAAGGGAGGTGAGAGGTCACTGTATCACATATGCTGAGGGAGAGGACGAGGGGTTAAGGGAGCTGAGAGATCACTGTATCACATATGCTGAGGGAGAGGACGAGGGGTGAAGGGAGGTGGGAGGTCACTGTATCACATATGCTGAGGGAGAGGACGAGGGGTGAATGGAGGTGAGAGGTCACTGTATCACATATGCTGAGGGAGAGGACGAGGGGTGAAGGGAGGTGAGAGGTCACTGTATCACATATGCTGAGGAAGAGGACGAGGGGTGAAGGGAGCTGAGAGGTCACTGTATCACATATGCTGAGGGAGAGGACGAGGGGTGAAGGGAGCTGAGAGGTCACTGTATCACATATGCTGAGGGAGAGGAGGTGGGGTGAAGGGAGGTGAGAGGTCACTGTATCACATATGCTGAGGAAGAGGACGAGGGGTGAAGGGAGCTGAGAGGTCACTGTATCACATATGCTGAGGGAGAGGACGTGGGGTGAAGGGAGCTGAGAGGTCACTGTATCACATATGCTGAGGGAGAGGCCGTGGGGTGAAGGGAGCTGAGAGGTCACTGTATCACATATGCTGAGGGAGAGGACGTGGGGTGAAGGGAGGTGAGAGGTCACTGTGTCACATATGCTGAGGGAGAGGACGAGGGGTGAAGGGAGCTGGGAGGTCACTGTATCACATGTCCTGAGGGAGAGGACGTGGGGTGAAGGGAGCTGAGAGGTCACTGTATCACATATGCTGAGGAAGAGGACGTGGGGTGAAGGGAGGTGAGAGGTCACTGTGTCACATATGCTGAGGTAGAGGACGAGGGGTGAAGGGAGCTGAGAGGTCACTGTGTCACATATGCTGAGGGAGAGGTCGTGGGTTGAAGGGAACAGAGAGGTCACTGTATCACATATGCTGAGGGAGAGGACGAGGGGTGAAGGGAGCTGAGAGGTCACTGTGTCACATATGCTGAGGGAGAGATCGTGGGTTGAAGGGAACAGAGAGGTCACTGTATCACATATGCTGAGGGAGAGGACGAGGGGTGAAGGGAGCTGAGAGGTCACTGTATCACATATGCTGAGGGAGAGGACGTGGGGTAAAGGGAGCTGGGAGGTCACTGTATCACATATGCAGAGGGAGAGGACGAGGGGTGAAGGGAGATGAGAGGTCACTGTATCACATATGCTGAGGGAGAGGAGGAGGTGTGAAGGCAGCTGGGAGGTCACTGTATCACATATGCTGAGGGAGAAGACGAGGGGTGAAGGGGAGCTGGGAGGTCACTGTATCACATATGCTGAGGGAGAGGACGAGGGGTGAAGGGAGCTGAGAGGTCACTGTATCACATATGCTGAGGGAGAGGACGAGGGGTGAAGGGGGCTGGGCGGTCACTGTATCACATACGCTGAGGGAGAGGACGAGGGGTGAAGGGGAGCTGGGAGGTCACTGTATCACATATGCTGAGGGAGAAGACAAGGGGTGAAGGGGAGCTGGGAGGTCACTGTATCACATATGCTGAGGGAGAAGACGAGGGGTGAAGGGAGCTGAGAGGTCACTCTATCACATATGCTGAGGGAGATGACGTGGGGTGAAGGGAGCTGAGAGGTCACTGTATCACATATGCTGAGGGAGAGGACGAGGGGTGAAGGGAGCTGAGAGGTCACTGTATCACATATGCTGAGGGAGAGGACGAGGGGTGAAGGGGGCTGGGAGGTCACTGTATCACATATGCTGAGGGAGATGACGTGGGGTGAAGGGAGGTGAGAGGTCACTGTATCACATATGCTGAGGGAGAGGACAAGGGGGGAAGGGGGCTGAGAGGTCACTGTATCACATATGCTGAGTGAGAGGACGTGGGGTGAAGGGAGCTGAGAGGTCACTGTATCACATATGCTGAGGGAGAGGACGAGGGGTGAAGGGAGCTGGGAGGTCACTGTATCACATATGCTGAGGGAGAGGATGAGGGGTGAAGGCAGCTGGGAGGTCACTGTATCACATATGCTGAGGAAGAGGACGAGGGGTGAAGGGAGGTGAGAGGTCACTGTATCACATATTTTGAGGGAGAGGACAAGGGGGGAAGGGGGCTGAGAGGTCACTGTATCACATATGCTGAGGGAGAAGACGAGGGGTGAAGGGAGGTGAGAGGTCACTGTATCACATATGCTGAGGGAGATGACGTGGGGTGAAGGGAGCTGAGAGGTCACTGTATCACATATGCTGAGGGAGAGGACGAGGGGTGAAGGGAGCTGAGAGGTCACTGTATCACATATGCTGAGGGAGAGGACGAGGGGTGAAGGGAGCTGGGAGGTCACTCTATCACATATGCTGAGGGAGAGGACGTGGGGTGAAGGGAACTGAGAGGTCACTGTATCACATATGCTGAGGGAGAGGACGTGGGGTGAACGGAGCTGAGAGGTCACTGTATCACATATGCTGAGGGAGAGGACGAGGGGTGAAGGGAGCTGAGAGGTCACTGTATCACATATGCTGAGGGAGAGGACGAGGGGTGAAGGGAGCTGAGAGGTCACTGTATCACATATGCTGAGGGAGAGGACGAGGGGTGAAGGGAGCTGGGAGGTCACTGTATCACATATGCTGAGGGAGATGACGTGGGGTGAAGGGAGGTGAGAGGTCACTGTATCACATATGCTGAGGGAGAGGACAAGGGGGGAAGGGGGCTGAGAGGTCACTGTATCACATATGCTGAGTGAGAGGACGTGGGGTGAAGGGAGCTGAGAGGTCACTGTATCACATATGCTGAGGGAGAGGACGAGGGGTGAAGGGAGCTGGGAGGTCACTGTATCACATATGCTGAGGAAGAGGACGAGGGGTGAAGGGAGGTGAGAGGTCACTGTATCACATATTTTGAGGGAGAGGACAAGGGGGGAAGGGGGCTGAGAGGTCACTGTATCACATATGCTGAGGGAGATGACGTGGGGTGAAGGGAGGTGAGAGGTCACTGTATCACATATGCTGAGGGAGAGGACGAGGGGTGAAGGGAGCTGAGAGGTCACTGTATCACATATGCTGAGGGAGAGGACAAGGGGGAAGGAGGCTGAGAGGTCACTGTATCACATATGCTGAGGGAGATGACGTGGGGTGAAGGGAGGTGAGAGGTCACTGTATCACATATGCTGAGGGAGAAGACGAGGGGTGAAGGGAGCTGAGAGGTCACTGTATCACATATGCTGAGGGAGATGACGTGGGGTGAAGGGAGCTGAGAGGTCACTGTATCACATATGCTGAGGGAGAAGACGAGGGGTGAAGGGAGCTGAGAGGTCACTGTATCACATATGCTGAGGGAGAGGACGAGGGGTGAAGGGAGCTGAGAGGTCACTGTATCACATATGCTGAGGGAGAGGACAAGGGGGGAAGGAGGCTGAGAGGTCACTGTATCACATATGCTGAGGGGAAGACGAGGGGTGAAGGGAGCTGAGAGGTCACTGTATCGCATATGCTGAGGGAGAGGACGAGGGGTGAAGGGAGGTGAGAGGTCACTGTATCACATATGCTGAGGGAGACGACGAGGGGTGAAGGGAGCTGAGAGGTCACTGTATCGCATATGCTGAGGGAGAGGACGAGGGGTGAAGGGAGGTGAGAGGTCACTGTATCACATATGCTGAGGGAGAGGACGAGGGGTGAAGGGAGCTGGGAGGTCACTGTATCACATGTCCTGAGGGAGAGGACGTGGGGTGAAGGGAGCTGAGAGGTCACTGTATCACATATGCTGAGGGAGAGGACGAGGGGTGAAGGGAGCTGAGAGGTCGCTGTATCACATATGCTGAGGAAGAGGACGAGGGGTGAAGGGAACAGAGAGGTCACTGTATCACTTATGCTGAGGGAGAGGTCGAGGGGTGAAGGGAGCTGGGAGGTCACTGTATCACATATGCTGAGGGAGAGGACGAGGGGTGAAGGGAGCTGAGAGGTCACTGTATCACATATGCTGAGGGAGAGGACGAGGGGTGAAGGGAGCTGAGAGGTCACTGTATCACATATGCTGAGGGAGAGGACGAGGGCTGAAGGGAGCTGGGAGGTCACTGTATCACATATGCTGAGGGAGAGGACGAGGGGTGAAGGGAGGTGAGAGGTCACTGTATCACATATGCTGAGGGAGAGGACATGGGGTGAAGGGAGCTGGGAGGTCACTGTATCACATATGCTGAGGGAGAGGACGAGGGGTGAAGGGAGCTGAGAGGTCACTGTATCACATATGCTGAGGGAGAGGACGAGGGGTTAAGGGAGCTGAGAGGTCACTGTATCACATATGCTGAGGGAGAGGACGAGGGGTGAAGGGAGCTGAGAGGTCACTGTATCACATATGCTGAGGGTGAGGAGGTGGGGTGAAGGGAGCTGGGAGGTCACTGTATCACATATGCTGAGGGAGATGACGTGGGGTGAAGGGAGGTGAGAGGTCACTGTATCACATATGCTGAGGGAGAGGACAAGGGGTGATGGGAGCTGAGAGGTCACTGTATCACATATGCTGAGGGAGAGGACAAGGGGTGAAGGGAGGTGAGAAGTCACTCTATCACATATGCTGAGGCAGAGGACGAGGGGTGAAGGGAGGTGAGAGGTCACTGTATCACATATGCTGAGGGAGAGGACGAGGGGTGAAGGGGGCTGGGAGGTCACTGTATCACATATGCTGAGGAAGAGGATGTGGGGTGAAGGGAGGTGAGAGGTCACTGTATCACATATGCTGAGGGAGAGGACGAGGGGTGAAGGGAGCTGGGAGGTCACTGTATCACATATGCTGAGGGAGAGGACGAGGGGTGAAGGGGGCTGGGAGGTCACTGTATCACATATGCTGAGGAAGAGGATGTGGGGTGAAGGGAGGTGAGAGGTCACTGTATCACATATGCTGAGGGAGAGGATGAGGGGTGAAGGGAGCTGGGAGGTCACTGTATCACATATGCTGAGGGAGAGGAGGTGGGGTGAAGGGAGATGAGAGGTCACTGTATCACATATGCTGAGGGAGAGGAGGAGGTGTGAAGGCAGCTGGGAGGTCACTGTATCACATATGCTAAGGAAGAGGACAAGGGCTGAAGGGAGCTGGAAGGTCACTGTATCACATATGCTGAGGGAGAGGACATGGGGTGAAGGGAGCTGGGAGGTCACTGTATCACATATGCTGAGGGAGAGGACGAGGGGTGAAGGGAGCTGAGAGGTCACTGTATCACATATGCTGAGGGAGAGGACGAGGGGTTAAGGGAGCTGAGAGGTCACTGTATCACATATGCTGAGGGAGAGGACGAGGGGTGAAGGGAGCTGAGAGGTCACTGTATCACATATGCTGAGGGAGAGGACGAGGGGTGAAGGGAGCTGAGAGGTCACTGTATCACATATGCTGAGGGAGAGGAGGTGGGGTGAAGGGAGCTGGGAGGTCACTGTATCACATATGCTGAGGGAGATGACGTGGGGTGAAGGGAGGTGAGAGGTCACTGTATCACATATGCTGAGGGAGAGGACGAGGGGTGAAGGGAGCTGAGAGGTCACTGTATCACATATGCTGAGGGAGAGGACGAGGGGTGAAGGGAGCTGGGAGGTCACTGTATCACATATGCTGAGGGAGATGACGTGGGGTGAAGGGAGGTGAGAGGTCACTGTATCACATATGCTGAGGGAGAGGACAAGGGGGGAAGGGGTCTGAGAGGTCACTGTATCACATATGCTGAGTGAGAGGACGTGGGGTGAAGGGAGCTGAGAGGTCACTGTATCACATATGCTGAGGGAGAGGACGAGGGGTGAAGGGAGCTGGGAGGTCACTGTATCACATATGCTGAGGAAGAGGACGAGGGGTGAAGGGAGGTGAGAGGTCACTGTATCACATATTTTGAGGGAGAGGACAAGGGGGGAAGGGGGCTGAGAGGTCACTGTATCACATATGCTGAGGGAGAAGACGAGGGGTGAGGGGAGCTGAGAGGTCACTGTATCACATATGCTGAGGGAGATGACGTGGGGTGAAGGGAGCTGAGAGGTCACTGTATCACATATGCTGAGGGAGAGGACGAGGGGTGAAGGGAGCTGAGAGGTCACTGTATCACATATGCTGAGGGAGAGGACAAGGGGGGAGGGGGGCTGAGAGGTCACTGTATCACATATGCTGAGGGGAAGACGAGGGGTGAAGGGAGCTGAGAGGTCACTGTATCACATATGCTGAGGGAGAGGACGAGGGGTGAAGGGAGCTGAGAGGTCACTGTATCACATATGCTGAGGGAGAGGACGTGGGGTGAAGGGAGCTGAGAGGTCACTGTATCACATATGCTGAGGGAGAGGACGAGGGGTGAAGGGAGCTGAGAGGTCACTGTATCACATATGCTGAGGAGAGGACGTGGGGTGAAGGGAGCTGAGAGGTCACTGTATCACATATGCTGAGGGAGAGGACGAGGGGTGAAGGGAGCTGAGAGGTCACTGTATCACATATGCTGAGGGAGAGGACGAGGGGTGAAGGGAGCTGAGAGGTCACTGTATCACATATGCTGAGGGAGAGGACGTGGGGTGAAGGGAGCTGAGAGGTCACTGTATCACATATGCTGAGGGAGAGGACGAGGGGTGAAGGGAGCTGAGAGGTCACTGTATCACATATGCTGAGGGAGAGGACGAGGGGTGAAGGGAGCTGAGAGGTCACTGTATCACATATGCTGAGGGAGAGGAAGAGGGTGAAGGGAGCTGAGAGGTCACTGTATCAACATATGCTGAGGAGAGAGGAGGTGGGGTGAAGGGAGATGAGAGGTCACTGTATCACATATGCTGAGGGAGAGGACAAGGGGTGATGGGAGCTGAGAGGTCACTGTATCACATATGCTGAGGGAGAGGACGAGGGGTGAAGGGAGGTGAGAGGTCACTGTATCACATATGCTGAGGCAGAGGACGAGGGGTGAAGGGAGGTGAGAGGTCACTGTATCACATATGCTGAGGGAGAGGACGAGGGGTGAAGGGAGCTGGGAGGTCACTGTATCACATATGCTGAGGGAGAGGACGAGGGGTGAAGGGGGCTGGGAGGTCACTGTATCACATATGCTGAGGAAGAGGATGTGGGGTGAAGGGAGGTGAGAGGTCACTGTATCACATATGCTGAGGGAGAGGATGGGGGGTGAAGGGAGCTGGGAGGTCACTGTATCACATATGCTGAGGGAGAGGACGAGGGGTGAAGGGAGCTGAGAGGTCACTGTATCACATATGCTGAGGGAGAGGAGGAGGTGTGAAGGCAGCTGGGAGGTCACTGTATCACATATGCTAAGGAAGAGGACAAGGTCTGAAGGGAGCTGGAAGGTCACTGTATCACATATGCTGAGGGAGAGGACATGGGGTGAAGGGAGCTGGGAGGTCACTGTATCACATATGCTGAGGGAGAGGACGAGGGGTGAAGGGAGCTGAGAGGTCACTGTATCACATATGCTGAGGGAGAGGACGAGGGGTGAAGGGGGCTGGGAGGTCACTGTATCACATATGCTGAGGAAGAGGATGTGGGGTGAAGGGAGGTGAGAGGTCACTGTATCACATATGCTGAGGGAGAGGATGAGGGGTGAAGGGAGCTGGGAGGTCACTGTATCACATATGCTGAGGGAGAGGAGGTGGGGTGAAGGGAGATGAGAGGTCACTGTATCACATATGCTGAGGGAGAGGAGGAGGTGTGAAGGCAGCTGGGAGGTCACTGTATCACATATGCTAAGGAAGAGGACAAGGGCTGAAGGGAGCTGGAAGGTCACTGTATCACATATGCTGAGGGAGAGGATGAGGGGTGAAGGGAGCTGGGAGGTCACTGTATAACATATGCTGAGTGAGAGGACGTGGGGTGAAGGGAGCTGAGAGGTCACTGTATCACATATGCTGAGGGAGAGGACGAGGGGTGAAGGGAGCTGGGAGGTCACTGTATAACATATGCTGAGTGAGAGGACGTGGGGTGAAGGGAGCTGAGAGGTCACTGTATCACATATGCTGAGGGAAAGGACAAGGTTTGAAGAGACCTGGGAGGTCACGGTATCATATACACTGAGAGAGAGGCCGTGGGGTGAAGGGAGCTGAGAGGTCACTGTATCACATATGCTGAGGGAGAGGACGTGGGGTGAAGGGAGCTGAGAGGCCACTGTATCACATATGCTGAGGGAGAGGCCGTGGGGTGAAGGGAGCTGACAGCTTATGCTGAAGTAAGCAGTTACCAAGAATGTGGCTAAGTTGTGTGGTTTGCACTCTGGGTGACACCTATACTATAGACACAAGAGGCTGTGAGAAAACAGGAAGTCCTAATGAATTAAAAAGATCTTGAGGCATTCTGCCAATTCTTGTTTATTCCTGCTTTGTGGGGACTATGTAGGTGAAGTAGTCTCTAGGAGATGGGGCCTTGATCAATTTCAGGATGTGGGCGGAGAAGCCTCATAGCTCTTGTTTTCATGAATGTGCTAGGAAAAAAAAAAAAAAAGCCACAGGGCGTGACCAGGTGACAGTGAGAATGGTCTGCTGTTTCTGTGCTCAGAAGCTTTTCACCGTTCTTCTGATTTGAAGAGGTACAAACTTTTTTGGGAGAAGAGCCCTCCCCAGAAGAACCGATCAACTCTGAGCTTTCTGAGGACACTAAATGTGCCACGGGCCACACCTAAAGATATTTCCTTAAGTTTCTATTCTGGTCATAAATCCTGTTCAAGAACCCACTAGAGCTAGTCAACTTGAGGCCTGTGATTCTTTGTCTGTAATAGTTACTCATCTCTTTGCTGTGGTAAAATACCAGACAAAATCAATTTAAGAATGGAAGAGTTTATTTTGACTTATGGGTTCCGGTTGGAGTCCATCAGAGTAGGGAAAGCATGGCAGCGGGAGGATAGGCAGCTGGTCGCAGTGTGTCCACAGTGAGGAAGTACAGAGAGGTGAGTGGAGGGTCTCAGCCAGCCCTCTCCGTGCCATGCAGTTTAGAACCCGAACCGTAGCTAATGGCATCGTCTAGCTTACAGTGCGCTGGCCTCTCCATGTCAATTAACGAAATCTAGATCATCTCTTACAACCATGCCCAGATGCTTGTCTTCTAGCAGATTCTAGATATGATCAAGTTGACAATAGAAATTAACGATAGCAGTGGAATTCATGATATACATCTGAGATGGCAGTCTTCTGGGCTATTGTCCATCATTACTAGCAATGCCTATTGAAAGAGAAAAGGAAGGGAATAATCAGTTGATGGTAGTACCTTAAAGATGAATGCTCAGCCAGGTACCCTGAGTTAGACAGTGGAACTTGCCCAAGTGACAGAAAGGTGGTGGGCATTGTCCTGGTGCTGGGGGCACAGTGAACTTGGTATTGCTGGTGAACAAAGGTAGGCAATGACCCTGTTCTTTAGACGGAAGCCTTCCAGTGAGAGGACTGAGGAGAGGATATGTCTCACTTCTGGAGCCAGAGGTTGTATCTGCTTGAGGGACACAGGTTCCTATGCAAGCCTGAGGGGCAGGGAGATTACACATTGCATGCAGGTTCTAGGAGCTACTGAAGTATAAAGACTTGCTATTTGGGTTCTTGTGTTTTAGAGAGGCAAGATGACCTGGCACAATTAAATAACATAACGAAACTATTTGTAAACCTACTAAATGTTATAATATTAGAAAAATACTAGAAAGAAAGATACCAATATTATTCTGAGCAGCCTGCATACAGTTATTCCTCTGCTATTCCCAGACACCCCAGACATCCCTGCTGCCTCCCTATGGCTGTGTTTATGGTGTTCCCAGACACCCACACCATCCCTGCTGCCTCTCTATGGCTGTGTTTAAATACCTGTTTCACCTTTCTACATGCCTTGCTTGCCTCAGGTAGACTTCATCTTTTCAAAACCTTCCTCATAGCCACTCTGACTCACCACAGCTCTGTTTCCTGACATCCAGCTATGGCAGTATCCCGACTTAGTCCTGAATACCTGGTGGAGGTCACACCCAGCTAAATCATGCCTGGGGATAATTTCAAGCTCATTTCACAGAAAATGAGTTTGTACTTCAGAGCAATTGTATTATTTTCCAGACAGGCAAAGTCCTCCAGCTCTACCTGACCACAAAGCTTGTATTTTTCATGCCGTGTGACACAGGAATGCAAGGCCAGCTTTTTTTTTTTTTTTTTTTTTTTTTTTTGTGCCCCCAGCACCTAATATAGTCTGTAACTCATGTGGGCAGGTCCTTAGTATTAGTTGAGTGCATGCATGCTAGTATATGCCATTTCTGATCCTCAGTGAAATGTAAGTATGCATACATAAATCCATTGTAACTGTGGTGCAGTGCTTGTGCTTGGGTGCAGATGATCCCATGTTGTCCTGACTACAGCCTGATTAGGTATTGCATGGCACCCATTTTACAGGTGAGAAAAATGGAGATTTATGAATGTAGATACCCTGCCCCAGTTAAAGCACAGCAGTATGATGTGCTAGGAAGTCAAGGATAATTGTGCAGAAGCATTCTTCTCCAAGTATGTCTCAGAATATTGGACTTTGTAGCCGAATGCGTTCCACAAAAACAAAAGCCAAAATCAAAATATTCACAAACCAAGTGGCTCACCAGAAGTCAAGGGTTACAGGGTCCTTTTGGGATTCATTTTCTCATGTGCTTGTTCCATTTCATTGAACAGAAAGAGGAAGTAAAAGCTATGGTTTCCTCACCCAGTGCTCATTAATAATCAGAAAGGAAGACAAGGTGCATAGCAGTCACCCTCCACATCCTTAAGCTCCATTAGTATGTGTGCCACTTGGTACAGCCTCTTTGGCTGCCAATAGCTTTCTAAAGTATAAACGTCCATGCCCTTTGACCCAAGAAATCTACTTTAGGAGAGCATATGCACTTGGACATGGAAAAGTACAGCATCACAAGAATACTTATGGTTGCCTCTCAGGTAGTAACAAAGGTGTAGAAAAACTAAGTGTTCATGGGTATGAGTCTGGTTAGGCAAACTATAGCAGGTATAGTGTACACAGACTATCAGAGATCATTTAAGTGATTTCCATATAGCACTCTATAGTGGTATGGAATGTTATCAGCATATAGCATGATGCGAAGAAAGCCAGGTAACCAACAGAATATGTCATGCTTTATATTTTTGTCACAATGAAGATCTGCTGCACTATATATGCATGGATGTATGTGCATATGCTTATGTAACATGACTTTTGCCCCATGTGAATCAATCATATTTATTGTCAAAACTGATACAGCTGGAGAGACAGATCAGCAGTTAAGGGCATTTGCTGGCAAAGCCTAATGGCTTGAGTTTGATTTCGTAGTATCCATTCAGGCCAGATACTCAAAGTGGTGCATGCACTGGAGTTTATTTGCAACGGCAAGAGTCCCTGGCATGCCCTCTCTTTCTCTCTGTCAAATAAATAAATAATTTAAAAATGAATAGTATTTTTAAAGCCATGGTTTGTGGAAAGCAGATCTCAGGTTTTTTTTATAAGCAGGAAAGAGGTTGAAAGGCTGGTTACACAGTAATTGGTTTTGAACCTTGCACTGTAGACAGCATAATGAAAAGCATAGGACGAAAGGGTAGGAAGCAGTAGGAAACAGAACAAGGGAAGAGATTAGGGATGTGAACTTGAAGCAAAACCAGCATTTCATAATCCATTTTCATGTCTGTAGTGTCTATCTAGCACATGGGTATAACTCTGCATTTTTCAGAAAGGTGGATTCCAGAGATAAATGTCTGGTGAAGTCATTCATTCACTTCCTTAACCAGCACTTACAGACTTCACCTTGAGTTTCAGGATACCAAGAAAAAGACATTAATTGTTACCAACCCTGCCCTTAGCAAACAGCTGGTTTCATGGGAGAAGACATCTAGAAGAAATTGTTAGAGGATACCTTGCTTGGCTGAGTGGTCCAGCATGGAGCCTCTAGGAATCTGTCTTGTCCCAGGAGATCATTGGCATCTATGATATTCACCCAGGAGAATGAACAACTTGGAGACCTGCCCCATTTGGGAAAGCTTCCTGAGCAAGATGTACTGGAGCTGAGGCCCAGTGAGTAGCAAGCAGCAATGGCATCTGTGAAGGTAAAAGGGAGAGAAAATCTTGGAATGGCTTGGGACACAGAGAAGCAGCAGGACTAGAGGGTCATGGAAGTTAGGGACCCTTGGTGATGGGAAAAGCAGACAGGACTTACTTGCAGTTGATTGTGTCTTAGAGTAGTTTGGGGAGATGAGGGAATCAGTTTTGTTGGAAAAGTTACATCTTGAAAAAAGAATAACTGGAAAGAAGACAGATTCCACAGCTGTGGTGCAGGGAATGGATGCAGATTGAGGAGAGAGGAATTGGAGAACCGTTGAGAAGCCACTCTGAGGTGAGGGAGTGGGTGAAGCTGTAGTGGATAGGAGAAACACGGACCTCATGTGGAGTGTCTGCAGGCAAGCAGGAACCAACCTCCTGCACGCATGTGGATGAGAGAGAGGGGCCCTTCCGATGCTTCGAACTTGAGTGTCTGGGAGGATGTTCAGTCTTCTCATTTAACTAACGATGACCCGAAAGCAGTCAGTTTAAGGGAGGATGATCAATGTTAAGTTTTACCTATAAAACCAGTCAAGCTTAGATGTTCCCTTCTGTATAACTGTTTGGACCCAAATGGACCTTGGCCAAGACTTCCATTTTTCACTCTCATCTTCCTTTTATGCATGCTCCAGCTTCTGTTGGGCTCTATGCTTGCTCAGCTCTTCAAATTCCTTTCCTTTTGTTCCACCATGTTTACCCCGTTTTAAGGATTGCATGGCATCCTTCCTAAATTCTTATGCTGAGACACATTGTGTCTCAAAATGTGTCTATACTGGAAGACAGTGTAATTGTCTGTGAGGAGGTAATTAAAATGGGATCTACATGATCCCTGCCCATAGAGGCTCTGGGACTCTTGTCTTCTGTCTATGCACCTGGTCTCTGTATGATCTTATTCATCCTCTTGGCTCAAAATTGTATGTTAAAACCTTTTGTATTAGTGTTCCCAGCACTGATCCCTCCCCCAAACTCTATGTTGTACCCAACTTAATGTCTCCTCTTTGGGATCTGCATCTAACAGAATTCTCTCTATTCCTGCCTTTTCCCCAAACCAAACCTACTTCATTCCAGTTTTCCTATTTCTAGACACAGCAAGTGTTCTTCCTTCTATCAGTTACTCAAATCAAAACTATTGCATTATCTTTGACTCCTTCATTTCCAAAAAAAAAAAAAAAAAAATCACATCCTATTCAGCAAATCCTGTTGCTTCTGCTTTCAAACTGTAGCCAGAGTTAGTATCTTTTCCCCCACTGCCTCCATTGTTTACTACTCTGCTAGTCAAAAGACATCAGAACTGGACTCCAGCCCCGCCCTCAAAGTTTTATTCTCAGTACCAAAGCCAAGGGCACAGCAACTCACTCATTGACCTGAATTGAATGTGTAAAGTGAAATGCACAGTCCAAAAAAGTCCAGATCCTGTCCCATAGATAACCTGGCTTTCTGCTGCCTTCGGAATTTCTAGTCTTCCTCAGGTGTCCCAGTCTCACTACAAGGCCACCTTGATGCTCCTGAGCAGGTCTGGGCTTTCTTGCCTTGGCCTGGAAAAGCTCTGTTCCATGAAAATCCTGTGGCCTGATCCCTCACATTACAAGGTTACAGGTGTCCTTGTGGGAAAGGGGAAGCAGAAAAAGCCCCTTTGCTTGGGGGTTCCCACATATAATACATAAGCATTGCAAATCAGACACAGTTCCAAACATCCCATCTCCTCGCAGCCCCAACCAGGGAACAAACACTAATAGGCTAAATCCGCTGAGGAATGATCATATCCCCGGGATTCTGCTAACTCATTCAGTAGTAATCACTCTGTGAAGTAGTCTCTGTGTTTCTAATCTCTGTTTCATATCAGAAGTGTAGAGGTTAAGTCATTTTGGGGTTTCAAACTGATGCTGTGTCTAAGAGGAGGAGTCACATCTAAGAAGTAGAGGTAGGGCATTCTTTCCCAGCAGAATAGACCATATGTAAAGCGTTAAGTGAAGAGCGAAGAGTGCAGGGCCCCACTGTTGCTTCTGCACCTGCAGAGGTTAAAGTGTGGGACTGTCAGGGTCCATCTGCTCATTAGTCTGGAAGGGAGCGCTGGAGGACGGCTGTGGATGTTCCTTAAAGCCTTATTGGTCGGCCACCCAGGGAACTAGAGCAGGGGGTTGGGGGTAGGAAAGGAAGCAGATAAAAGGCAAGTGAAGGAGAGGGGGAGGTGCAGCCTCCAACCTGGCAGGCGCTCTCCTCTCCTGCCCAGCCTCCTCCCCAGCCTCCTCCTATCTCTCCAAGGGTCCCATGGCCAACTGCGAATTCAGCCCTGTGTCTGGGGACAAACCTTGCTGCCGGCTCTCTAGGAAAGCCCAGGTCGGTCTCGGAGTGGGTGTCCTGCTCCTCCTGATCATCCTTGTGGCGGCCGTGGTCTCAGTTGTGAGGTGGCGCTCACCCCTGGAGTGGAATGGGGAGGGTACCACGAAGCACTTCTCTGAGATCTTCCTGGGGCGATGTTTCGTCTACACTCAAATCATCAGGCCCGAGCTGAGGTGAGCTGGACCGGGTGTCACGGGCGCGGTCAAGCTGCTGCCCAGCTGGAGCGGGTGCTCAGAGTGACTGCTTTGAACAAGGCATCTCGTGTTCCGTTCTGCAGAGAGCCCTCTGGGTGTGCTGAGCTGCACTGGGGAGAAAGCTCCGGGCAGCTTGCCAAGCAGCTGCCTGTGCCCTGCCCGGAGCGCTGCGCAGGGGGCGCTGCAGGCCCGCCCGGCCGAGATGCCCGCCTCCCGCGCAAAGCGTCTGAGCACGGCCCCTGGCGAGTCGTGGCCAGTGAGTGTGGCCACAGCCCCCGCTGGGACAGAGGGCGACTCGCAGGCTCAGCGAATTGGTGACATTTTCACTGGACTTGAGGTTTTCCTTGGCGTGCCTCTCTGCTGAGAAAGTTAAAGTTATAGATGACATTTGGTTAAGTGGCTTGTGGAGCCTGCGGCGGGGGAAAAGGGCGTCAGAAAGGACCGATCAGGGCACACAGTTTTATTTACCCGTCTAAGACAGCACTCTGGCATGGTGGTGGATGCCTGTAACCCCAGCATTCTGGAAGCTGGGGCAGGAGGATTGCCATGAGTACCAGGCCAACTTGGAATACATATAGTGAATTCCAGAACAGCCTAGGCTACAGAGTGAGACCATGTTCCAAAATACACACAAAACCAACCAACCAGAACCAAAACAGCACCACAGTTGGTTTTGTGCCCAGAAATGCACGTGACCTTTAACAAAACAAAAATCGGTGTTAAAAGCTGACATATGGGGTCAGCCACATCAGCTTGGTGCATCTGTTCAGACCCTTCAACACATCAGCAGATGGACCCTTTTGGGAAGATTTCTCGTGCCTCTCCCACCTGCTCCCTGTCCCTGAAGGGAAGCACTTGTTGCATGTATTTTGGGGGCTTGGTTTTGGTGTAGAAGGAATTTCTGAAGCAGGACAGAAAGCAACACTGTTGGGAAGCACGCAGGGGAATTGCAATGTTACGCTCTGTGATGAGGTACAAGCCAAGTAGTCAGGCTGGCCAGCAGCTTGGTGGCCCATCTCCTCATGATGAACTTACTTATAAAATATTCACCAAGGAAGCTTCAAGGGTCCTCTGAAGTGTTGTGTTTACAAATATAAAGTGTCTTTGGTCACTGTTAAATCCTTCAGTAAATTCACACTGCTTGGCTGAGCACATCCACATAGAAACAGCATGACTTTTGACATGTGTTCGGGACCATGCTCAGCATTAAACTGGTGTGTGTGTGTGTGTGTGTGTGTGTGTGTATCTATGTGTGTTTGTTTAAGCTATCAGATATGTGGATGGATATGCATTGAGCAAATAACATAATATTCAATAATAATATTTAACAATAACAATATATTTAATATATTAATATATTTTAATAATAATATTTAATAACAATATTTATTTATGTGATATTTCAGTAAGAGGAGGGATGGAGAGATGGCTTAGTGGTTAAGCACTTGCCTGTGAAGCCTAAGCACCCCGGTTCGAGGCTCGATTCCCCAGAACCCACGTTAGCCAGATGTACAAGGAGGTGCACACATCTGGAGTTCGTTTGCAGTGGCTGGAGGCCCTGGCACATCCATTCTGTCTCTCTGTGTGTCTGCCTCTTTCTCTCTCTGTCTGTTGCTCTCAAATAAATAAATAAAAATAAACAAAAAAATTTAAAAAGTAAGAGGATATACCCTGTCAATATTTTGATGAGCATCTTTCCAGACATCTCACACTGCATATACACACATTTTATGTAAGTGGGTTTGTGATAAGGTGCTTACTGGGCACCAGGCACTTCAGGAGTATCCAGTCATATAGTCCTTTAACAATTGTATGTGGGCTGGGGATGCTTGCTTAGATATTGCCTACCATGGTGAAGCTCTGGCTCATCCTCAACATCACAGTGAGTGAGTAGAAAGAAAAGAATGTAATGGAACAGAACAAAACAAAAATGTTATACAAAACAATTGTGAGCTGGAGAGATGGCTTAGTGGTCAAGCACTTGCCTGTGAAGCCTATTGACCCCAGTTCAAGGCTGGATTCCCCAGGACCCATGTAAGCCAGATGCAAGGTGATGCACGCATCTGGAGTTTTTTTGCAGTGGCTGGAGGCCCTGGTGCGTCCATTCTCTCTGTCTCTATCTGCCTCTTTCCCTCTCTGTCTGTCACTCTCAAATAACTAAATAAAAATTTAAAAAGAAAAGAAGAAAAGAAAAGGAAATATTTTCAAAAATAAACAAACCAAAAAAAAAAAAACAATTTCATGGGCAAGTTATGGTTGGATTCCCATTTTACAGATAAACTGACTTAGAAAGTTTATGCAAATTGCCTAGCATTTGGTTGGAGAGACTGAACTCTTAACCACTAAATTCACTTACTGTGCATGTTGTGTAGGTGGAATGGCTGTAAAAGTTATTAGTCACGTGCAGAGACTTTTGAAATGGAAGGGGAACAATACTGACAGCTAAGCTGAGCCAGTAGGCTTAACTAAAACATATGGCACTTGTTCTTGGTAGTCTGCGATCATGAACTTAGGGGTCAGACTGCTTGGGTTTCAATCTTGGCTCTGTCACAGTGTGACCTGGGACTAGTTCTGTAATGTATTTGTGTCATGGTGTTCTTATCATGTAAAATGGAAACAGTGGTGCCCAGCTCGGGGGTAAATTAGGAGGACTAACATAAAGCGTCTTGTCATAAGTGCTCAAATTGCTAGTTCTTGGAAATGCAGTATTGAGGACACCTTTCCACAGTAACAAATATCGGACAAACACAACCATTTATAATCACAATCCAGTAAGTCAGTCCTCCTGCCGAGGAAGTTAGGTTGTTTCTCATTTATTGCACCTCTTTAACTTAACACTTAGTCTCAGAGATCTTTCATGTTGGTACTCCTAGACCTACCTCCTTCATTTTTAGCAGCTCTTACTTTCACAGCAGGTAGATGTCCCTATTTCCAGTTGACAAGAAATTAGTTTCCTGTTTGTTTGTTTGTTTTTGCGAGGTAGGGTCTCACTCTAGCCTAGGCTGGCCTGGAATTCACTATGTAGAATCAGGCTGGCCTTGAACCCATGGTGATCCTCCTACCTCTGCCTACCAGGTGCTGGGACTAAAGGACAGTTTCCAAATTTTTTTTTGTTTTACAAATAAATATTTTATTTCACACTACATAAATTTGAGAGTGTTTTATATGCTTACAAATTTCTTTATTACAAAGTGTTTAAAATGTATGTAATCTTCCAAATACATTTGTGGTTTTTCTTAATGACTATGAAAAGGTCATATTTTTCCAACTTACAAGTAGAAGGGTAGAGGAAAGCAGGACACAGGATGACAGGTCCAGAGCTTAGGTGACCAGGCAAGGTCACCTGATTAACAGATTGCAGTGACTTATGGGATCCAGGATTTTCTTGCCTAAAAATGTTGCAGATGAGTGTACTCAAGATGAGGAAGAAAATATAATTACAGTTAAAATCATTTTATACCAGAAAACAGCTGTGTAATTTAGGAATTTTTAAAACTCAATTAGGTGTGTGTATGGTCCATTGGTATCCAGCTTTAATACCTGCCTGTTCCCGTCAGTGCCATGTTCCACCTACAACCCCAGCTGCAGCACGCTTGCTGTTAGCAGCCGCTTCTTTTTCACACAGGTGCACAAACTGGGAATACAGTTCTAACCCTTCTTTCCACTGTGAGAGTGATACTGCATGCTTCTTCCTTTGACTCTGCCCCCAGGGGTGCCTTGAGGGATGATAAGAACGTCACCAGGCAGATCCAATATGGAGACGTGCTTGCCATTCATTTTCTGTCTCCCTTAACTTCACATTTAACAGCGTATTAACCATTTTGGGAAGTTCTTTATCAGCTCCCCTGAAGAAGCACACACACATCATTAATCTTCTCTGAACCTCCACCCACTGGGCTGCGGCACCCCCCTTGGCGGCCGGACCTGCAGGGACTGCTGCGGGAGCGCCCGGGCCTCAGGCGCCCGTCGGCCGCGCTGGAGGCCCCGCTGTGGGGCCAGTTTCCAATTTTTTAATCCCAGCAATTCATCCCATAAATATTAGTCTGGGCCTCCACTATGCTGTAGGCAGTGATCTGGTTTCTGATCTACAGGCGTGGGTGCTGGAGTTCCCACTCTGGTGACGTTTTCCTTTACATGAGAGAAACATGCTGTAGCAAACATTTTCAACCTATATTTCATATACATATAGAAGTGTTGTATACTATATGATAGATTTCTAATAGTGAAATATCTGGGTAAGAGAGAAAATTGTACATATTTCAATTTTTTTTCAAATTACAGATATTTCCAAAATAGCCTTACCACTTTACACTTCTGCAACAGTCTATAAGAAGGCATACTTCTCCATAATCTCTCCACTATTGCCTGTTTTTAACTATTTTAATTATGAATAAAAGCATCTAATTGTTCCCTGGTTGCCTGTGACTCTGAGCATCTTGTATATGTTTTTGGGCCATTTAAACTTATGTTCAGGTTCTTGATCATTTTTATTGATTTGTGCATTTATTTGTTTTATGGGTGTTTTAAGGTTTAGATAATATTTACACATATATACACAAATTGTCTTCCTGCCATATCCCTAAAATTTCCCCATGAACATATTTTTTGGGCAATAGTTATAGGAATGGCAGTTTTATTTTAAAATCCAGAAAATCATAGCTTGGAAATGCTTCCTCTTGATTCTGCACTTAAAAGCCAGAATTCTGGGGCTGGAGAGATGGCGTAGCAGCTAAGCGCTTGCCTGTGAAGCCTAAGGACCTCGGTTCGAGGCTTGATTCCCCAGGACCCACGTAAGCCAGATGCACAAGGGGGCACATGCATCTGGAGTTCATTTGCAGTGGCTGGAGGCCCTGGCTCACCTATTCTCTCTCTCTCTCTCTCTCTCTTCTTGCTCTCAAAAAAAAAAAAAAATTAAAAAAACAAAACAAAACAAAAAGCCAGAATTCTTTCCTCTCTGTGTTTTCTCATACACAGCTAAAAAATGAATCGGGACTTTCAGCATTCTGCCCCAAGTCCTCTGAGTCACACCCCAGCGTGTCTGGTACATTCTGTGGGTCTGCATTTTTGCAGTTGACAGTATTTATGCCATGCTGTGCCATGAGCTGCCTTCCAGTAACCACCTTGCAGCCTCCAATAGCCACTTCTGTGTCCATTTGGGCAACACTAAACAGTTTTCTTGACACATTTTTTCTTCTGCCTGCTATCTAGCTGCAGTATTAATGCTACGGGATCTCCAGAGAAACAGAAATCACACCCGATATAAAGAGAGAGGGGAGGGGATGAGAGGGAGAGATTTTAAGGAATTGATTCATGTAATTTGCAGACTGCTAATTGAAAGTATCTGCAAGGTATGTGAGCAGGTGGAAGCCTCTGGAATTGTTGATGTCACAACTTGAGTTTGAAGGAAGTCTCTGGCAGGATTTTTCTTTCCTCCTGGAACCTCAAACTTTCTTATAGCCTGAGGGACACCCACAATTATGGAGGGAATGTATTCTTCACTAGGTCTATGATCTAATGCTAATCTCATGTAAATAATACCTCCACAGCAACAACCAGATGTGTTTGACTAAATAACTGCCGATGACACTTGAAATGAATCGTCATGCTGCTTCAGTTCTTACTTACGCAGCACCGCACTGCCAGGCACCATTTTCTCTTTCTGCATAATGAACTCCTGCTCTGAAATCAGTGACTTAAATTAGCAACCATCATGCATTATGTTCCATGATTCCATGGGCTACTTCCCATCATGTTGGTGAAGTCTGCCATGATTCAGGGAATCATCCAAAATGTCCCACTTGCATGACTGACACCTGGGTTCAGCTGAGATGGTCTATATCTCTCTCTCTCTCTCTCAGGGCCACTTTCTCTCTATGTGTCCTCTCACACAGTCCCTCTTTGTGACAGCAAGATTTCTTTAGGGATCTTACATTCTAAAAGTTCAGCCTGGTGGGTCCACTTAAAGTTTTAGGCCCATAGTGGATACCAGTTTATTTCTACAGGTCCTGTCTATGCAATCTAATAGTAACCAGGCCAAAGCCAACCCAGACATGAAAGGAGGAGAAATAAACTCCAATCTTGATGCAGGGAGTAACACAAATTCTGTAGACAGCTTTTACCCTCATAGTTTATGTAGGAACTTTTCCCATTTCCTTCTAGTCTTTTTTGTTTTTTGTTCTGTTACAACTAGATTTACAATGACAAAGACATAGCACATGCCTCCTTAAATGTATCCTTGAGTTGAGGAATTTTTGTCTACTGACATATTTTGAGCACCCAAAATATTGCCCAGAATATAATATTCTCTAAGTATATTTAGTTGAATTCTAATGATATATAAGCCAGTGTTCTCCAATCATATAAACAAAGACCTACAAAATACACATTCCAAATGTCACTACCCTCCAATCTATCCAGTTGTATTTTGGGAAGATATACTGTTAGTTTTTCCTTTGTGGAATAGCTTCTAGAGAATCCTTTACAGGATGTATGATTTTTATCTTTCTTCCCTACTTCTTCTTGACTATTCTTTTACAAAAATTTCATATCCTCACAAAACTTGTCACCTACCAGCTTTTTATTTCTGGCTGTGCAGCTAATTTTCATTGTCAATTTAATTGGATTAAGAAGTTCCCAGGACATGAGTGAAGCACATGTTTAGGTATGTCTCCCAGAGTATTTCCAGAAAGGAAACTAAGGAGAAAAGACCCACACTTAATATGGGCAGCACCATCCATGTGCTGCAGTGTCCCCAGCTACACAAAAATTTAAAAAGAGAAGAGAAAGCCAGCTGAGCACTGGCACCCCCTCCTCTTTTTCTGATTTCTGTTTGGGGCCACAGACCAAATACACCGTCACCATGCCTTTCCTGCTGTGAAGGACTGTAATCCAATGTAAACTCTTTCTCCCTAAAATTGATGTGTGTGTATGTGTATGTGTGTGTGTGTGTGAGAGAGAGGTGTAATAGTTAATATTTATTGTCACCTTGACAGGGTCTAGAATAACCTACAAGACAAGTATCTAATCATGTCTATGAGGGAGTTTCAGGGTGGCTCAATGTAACTGGAAAGATTCACCCTAATGTGGATGACAGCCTTCCATGGGCTGGGATCTTAGACTGAATCAAAAGGAGAAAGTCATGAGCATTCATTTTCTACTTCCTGACTGTGGATGCCATTTAACCAGCTATCTTCATGTCCCAGCTGTCATGTTTTCCTACCATGATGGACTATACTCTCAAACAGAAAGCAAAAAACTGTCTTCCTTCATTAAACTGCCTTTGTCAGGAACTTTTGTCACAGCAATGAGAAAATAGACTGATACACCAACTTGGTGCCAAGAGTGGGATCATTGCTGTGACAAACCTGACAGTGTGGTTCTTAGGCCTTTGGAACTAGAGGACTATGAAACAGTTTAAAGCTTCAGACTAGAGAATCTCTGGAATGCTGCAAGCAGAGGTTAGTGGGGCATTCTAGTGGGAGTCTGTGAGACCACAATGTTGAGGAAACATGCAGAGTGGAGGCCCTGACATAAGGTTCAGAGGAAATAAGGACTCTATTGGAAACAGGGCTAGAGGCCATTTGTGTGATATTTTGGCAAAGAATATGGTTTCATTTGGCTGGTGCCATCAGGAATTGAATAAGGATGAATTCAAAAGAACTAGACTAGGTTGTCACAGGAAATTTCAAGACAAGATAGCATTCAAGTTGTGTCCTTGTCACTTCTCAGTGCTGTTATGCAGGTCTTCAGTAAGAGACAGCAACAAGTGGAACAGAAATATGAGAAAAATATGTTGCTTGCTGGGAAAAAAAGGAATTTAAATGTAGTAGCACCACTCCTTGGGCTGAAGTCCAAGAATGAATAAAAACGAGAAAACAAGTTGAATACCAGCATATTTAATCACTCTGTGCTTCCTGACTACAGATGTAACCTGACTAGCCATCCTCACATTCCTGCCACCATCCTTTTCCCATTATTCTGGTTTGTATTCTCAAAATGTGATCCAGACTAAACTGTTCTTTCCTAGGTCGCTTTTGTCCTGTATTTTGCAAGAGCAACAGGAAAAGTAACTACCACATCAGTTATTTGGTCACAGTGATGAGAAAAGTAATACATGGGGTTTGACTACAGAGGGTGGTACATGCTAAACACATACTCTACTACTGAGCAACATGTCCAGCCTCATGGGTAGATGAATACTAAAGGTTGGACTTATTATGAAGCTCAACCTTCTCTGAGGTGAGCTAGAAGCATTTAGTGCAGAATATTCCTGAGCAGAACACCCTTGGTTCTGCTGTCTTTAAGGCTACACCCAGGACCTCCCTTCTTACCAAGATGGCCCTTGTTGTACTTTCCTTCTCATTGCTGGAATAAAGCACCTGACCAAAAGCAGCTGATAGGAAAGTTTTTAAAAAATATTTTTATTTTTATTTATTTATTTGACAGAGAAAGAGACAGAGAGAGAGAGAGAGAGAGAGAGAATGGGCATGCCAGGGCCTCCAGCCACTACAAATGTACTCCAGACATGTGCACCCCCTTGTGTATCTGGCTAACATGGGTCCTGGGGAATCGAACATGGGTCCTTTGGCTTTGCAGTCAAAAGCTTTAACAAGAGGAAAGTTTTTTTTTCTGCTTCTTCTTCTTTTTTTTTTTTTTTAATTTTGGCTTACAGTCTCAAATCGAAGCTCCATGATGGCAGGAGAAAGCATGGCATGATAAGAAGCTGAACACCACCTCTGCCATGGCAGGTGGAAAACAGCAGCAGGACAGTAAGCCAAACTCTAGCAAGGGGAAGCTGGCTATGATACCTCTGAGCCTGCCTCCAACAACACACCTCCTCTAGCAAGGCTCCACCTTCCAAATTGTCACCAGTTAGGGACCAAACATTCAGATCACACAAGCATATCTAATCCAAACCATGACAGTCCTGGACACAAGGCCTAAGAGACACAAGAGTCACTAAAGTGTGCACAGATGGTTAGCACTGAAAATATTTCCTTGTACTGTGGGAGAGTATCAAATGACCTTGTGACTGTTAGGACCTGGATCATGCATAGGGTTGGGGCTTGCATGTGGGAATTGAGAGCCAGAACCCACAGCAAGATGGGCCTCTAGGAATGAAGATCCTGGAAGTCATGACTTCAGTTCCACACATCTTCACAGCTCAGTGATCAGCTCTTCCTGTGGATGATGAGGAAGGCAGCCACTGAGGACTGTTGCACGGGCTGAGGTTTCAGGTAGCAGCGCAGACTGGAGCAAGCATTTCACTGACAGCTCTTCATCACAGGTCAGGAAGAGCTGGGAACCAGCGGGGAGGAACTCTTACCTTTGCATCCTTTGTGGTCTAGCACATAACTGATCATATTCCAGTCAGCAAGCAGAAGTTCACTGAATTGCGCTCATTTATGTCAATAACACAATGTTTGGATACTAATATAAACAGTAAAAGATGGAGAGAAAATTCATCTGTTATCCCCTGCCTTATAAGTGTCACTTCTGTGCTCATATTTGCTGCCTTTGCATATCCTTTTCTTTTATTTTCTTTCATTTTTGGTGCTTCTTCCTCTTTAAAATTTCCAGATTTTCTCAGAGGTTAATTTTCTATTTTCACTTCCCTGGATCTCCCATCTTAATGACTTCAGCATGCTATTAAGGTGAACTCTGACCTTTGTACACATGTGAAGAAACCAAAAACTAGCACAGAGAGGAAAACTTACTGATCTTGGACTGGAACTCGCAGAATTATGAGCCAAAATAAACCCATCATCTTTACATAAGATTATATCAAGCATTTCATTATGGTGATAAAAAGATAATTAATACAGCTTCAACTACAAAAAAGTCAAGGACAGCCAATTTTAACAACATAACTTTAAAATATTGTTCAATGTTTAAATCTCAAGAATTTAAGAGCATAGCTTTCATAGTATACAGAATCAGTACACATTAAAGATTTATTCATTTTTAAGGGAATTGGTAAAATGGTAAGCTCAGCTCAAATAGTATTTTGAAACACTGAGTATTTGAAATATTTTAAGAAAGTAATTAGATTTAGGGTAGATATAAAACTGGCTACTGTTCTAAAGAGTAATAAAAGCCAGAAACTTTGTGATATATTTTATTGCAGAAAAATTATTTGCATCTCTAACATACAAAGATCTACCAGCTACCATTTAACTTTGTAAGGTCTGAGCTATAAACTGGTAGTAAATAGCAATGGAAACAAAATATTGACCCTACTAGATAATTGATTCTTGTCTAAATCTGTTCAGTATTATCTATTTAGTCCATTTTCTACTATTATAATTAAGTAGCTAGTGGTGAGTAATGGATAAAGGAAAGAGGGATATTTAGTTCAATTTTGGAAGTCTAAGAACATGGATTGTGTATAGAGAGATCATGTGGTCATACAGGAAGCCAGAGACCATGGAGAGAGAGACTCAAGGAGGCTGTTAGAGCAACCTGTCTCACAGGAACACAGGAGCTCACTTCCTCCATGAGACCAGCATATTAACCCAGTCAGAGAGAAATTCCTAAGGACTTAAAAACCTTTTAGGCTCTACCTAGTAAAGTTCTTACCATCACAATTCTCTCACATGGGGAGTCAAGCTCCTAGCAATGCACCTTTGGGGGACACATACAGACCATATCCAAACCATGGTAGTTTTCAAGCATGCCATTAAGAAGATTCGCTGCTCATCTTTTGGCCTTAATTCTAAGTTTTAAGTATTTTGTAATATTCAATAAATAAGTCATTCCTGGAACTGGTTCCAGGACTTCCCCTCCACCATACCAAAAAAAGTTGAAGTCCTTTATGTTTAATGATGAAGTATTTGCATATAATTCTCTCACATTGCTCTTCATACTTTAAAGTTTATTTCTATATTACTTATAATGGCTAGTATAATGTGAATAGCATGTTATTCTGTATAGTCTAGAGAATGATGATGGGAGAAAGTCTGTATATATTTTATACTAATTCATTTTTTAAAATATTTTATTTATTTATGAGAGAGAGAATGGGCATCCCAGGGCCTCTAGCCACCACATATAAACTTCAGATGCCAGATGCATGCACCATTGTGTGCGTCTGGCTTATGTGGGCTCCTAGGAATTGAATCTGTATCCTTAGGCTTCATAGGCAAGTGCCTTAGCTGCTAAGCCATCTCTCCAGCCCCTTATTTCTTTTTTTTTTTCTCAAGGTAGGGTCTCACTCTGGTCTAGGCTGACCTGGAATTAACTATATAATCACAGGGTAGCCTCAAACTCATGGCAATCTTCCTACCTCTGCCTCCCAAGTGCTGGGATTAAAGGCATGAACCACCACACCTGGCCCCCAATTCATTTTTTAAAAATTGTTTTCTGGGGCTGGAGATATGGTTTATCATTTAAGGTACTTGCCAATAAAGTCTAATAACCCCAGTTCAGTTCCCCAGTACCCATATAAAGCCAGATACACAAAATGGAGCATGCATCTGGGGTTCATTTGTAGTGGCTAGAGGCCCTGCTATGCCCAATCCATCACTGTCTCCTTTCCTTCTCTACTTGCAAATAACTAAATATTTTTTTTAAGTTTTCAATGTGCAGTGGATTGGATCCACAGATGTTAGCCCACCAATACAGAGACTAATTGTTAACATGAGCTCCTGTTATGCTCTGAAAGTTCTCCTAGATCCTGAGTACACAACAGCAAAGATAGCATAGAAAATTCCCTAAATTTGTGGAACTTATATTTTCATAGGCAGAGAAAAAGACATGAAACAAAATAAGAAAATATATAATATAGCAAGTGGTGAAAATTATGAAAAGAGCATGAGAGGGTGTTTACCCTGTGTTCAATTTTTCATGTTTTTGTGTATATATATATATGTGTGTGTGTGTGTGTGTGTGTGTGTGTGTGTATGTATAAATGTGTGCCTGGATGTATAGTATGTAAGGGTGAGCACAAGTGTTCATATGTGTATGGGTGTGTGTCTGTATGTGCATTGTTACAGAGGTTGAGGTGGGGTGTCTTTCTCAATTTCACTCCACCTTAGGTTTTGAGGCGAGGTCTCTCACTGAACCTCAAGCTCACTGGTTTGGCAGAGTAGCGAGTCACAGAGCTGGAGGGATTTCGTGCCTCCCTCTCCGTGGCTAGGGTTACAGCTATGAGCCACCACACCCAGCTTTCACATGGGTGCTGGGCATCTGAACTCAGGTTCTCATGCTTGTGCAGCAAGAATTTTATTCTCTGAGTCATCTTCCAGCCACCATTATTTTCTTAAAAGTATAGTTTTAGGGCTGGAGGGATGGCTTAGTGGTTAAGGAATTTGTCTATAAAGCCAAAGGACCCACATTTGATTCCCCAGGACCCATGTTAGCCAGATTCACAAGGTGGCACATGCATTTGGAGTTCGTTTGCAGTGGCTGGAGGCCCTGGCACACTCATTCTTTCTCTGTCTCTCTCTGTCTCTGTCTCTCTCTCTCTCTCTCTCTTTCTTCTCTCTGTGTGTGTGTGTGTCTTTCTCTCACTCTCACTCTCCCTCTTTCTCTCTGTCCAATAAATAAATAAATAAATAAATGTAAAATTTTTTTAAAGTATAGTTTTATTATCGATTTGTTCTAGTCTATTATCACACTTTACAGTATACAAATATATAATTTTTATTTATTTCTATTTTACTCTTTTATTTATAAATATGTATTAGTGTGTTGGACAGATTAGACCATTTGGCTGGCTACATTCTTGTGGCATTGTTTAACATGCTATCTTAGTGCCTTCATTTCCTGTTATTAACTGAGAGCAGGTTAGAGTGAGTTGGACCAGGGAATAATTTTCTTCAATGCCACATCAAGAGACTCAGAATATCCCACTGTCCCACATTTGAGTGTGGATAACAGGGTTGGATGTCATGTGCCTGGCCCATCCTTTCTAAAGCTCCACATAGCAACTTTTCATCCAATTGGTTCAGCAGCATTTGATGGTTGTGGCCAAGACTGACAAGTTCCATAGAGATCACCAGATTGGTATTTTCTAAGTGGAAAATTCCTTGGGCACATATTTACTCGAATTCTTCTGAACAGAGGACTTTCTCCACCATGGTTGCCCTGTAAGAGAGGTCATAAAAGAAAGACAGGACAGACACTTGATTCCTTCCATTTATCAGTCAATTGACAAATGTATTAGCCAAAGTTCTTCAGAGAAACAGAACCAATAGAAGGTTTAGATAGATGCTAGATAGATAGATAGATAAATAGATGAGATAGCTGATAGAAGATAGATAATTAACAGATGATAGAAGATAGATAGATAGATAGATAGATAGATAGATAGAGTTTATTAGAAGGATGGGCTGATGTGATGATCATGGTCACTGAGAAGTACCACCACAGGTCCTTTGCAGCCTGGTGATGCTTGGATGACGTAGCATTCTCAGTCTTGAGTACTAAGGCCTCAGAGCCAGAGCAGCCAATGATGTAACTCTCACGATGAGGTTAAAGCCCAAGGACTTGGTGGGATACTGGTATAAGTCTTGGACTCCCAGAGTCACAGAAAATAGACCCCCCCCCTGCTTCAAGGCAAGAGACCAATTCATTCATCTATATTTCTTTTCTATAGGCTCCTTGCTGGTTAGATGGTACCTGCCTACTTTGAGTGCAGCTCTTCTCCAACTCCTACACTCAGGCTCATACACTCACTTCTGGAAACAGCCTCACAGACTGAACCACAATAACCTTCAAAGTGTCTAGGTATATCTTTTTTTTTTTTTTAAATTTTTTTTTTATTTATTTGAGAGTGACAGACAGAGAAAGAGGCAGATAGAAAGAGGGAGAGAGAATGGGCGCGCCAGGGCCTCCAGCCACTGCAAACGAACTCCAGACGCGTGCGCCCCCTTGTGCATCTGGCTAACATGGGTCCTGGGGAGTCGAGCCTTGAACCGGGGTCCTTAGGCTTCACAGGCAAGCGCTTAACCACTAAGCCATCTCTCCAGCCCCAAGGTATATCTTAATCTAATCATGCTGATATCTAAAATGAACCATCAAAGTAGAATGATGAGTTGATGCGACATCAGTCTGTAGAGGTGAGCAGTGGATTTCTATTTTGAGTGTCATCATGAGCTCACTGTCTTTATTATTTGATGAACATAAATTCACTGATGTCACTGTATTATTTAAATTCTTCTATCTTTGGCCAGTGGGGATCCTTCAAATGGGTGCTGTGGTGTTTTGATGTGACCATAGCTATTTGTTTATTTTATCATAATAAGCAGCCCAGGCACAGCATGTAAGTGTTATGTCCTAGAAATGGGATTTTCCCTTACTCTGAGGAATTCGGAATCTTTTAGTGGAAATCACATTTAGAAAGACAATGAGAGCACTGCTTGCTACCAGGTTGTCATGATTTTCTGGAGTTTTAGTGAACAGTGACAGAAAACACATTCTTTTTTATTTTTTAAATATTTTATTTATTTAGATAGTTACTTGTGGGGGGGGGGCATAAAGAGGCAGATAGAGATACAGAAAGTACACCAGGGCCTCCAGCCACTGCAAACAAGTTCCAGATGCATGTGCCACCTTGTGCATCTGGCTTATGTGGGTCCTGGGGAATTGAATCTGGGTCCTAGGTCTTCACAGGCATTAACCACTAAGACATCTCTACAGCCCATATTATTTTTTTTTCAGGCGGGGCCTCAATATAACCTAGGCTGACCTGCAACTTTGTAGCCCAGGCTGGCCTCTAACACATGACAGTCTTCCTCCCTCCGAGTGCTGGGATTAAAGGCATTTGCCACCACACTTAGCAAGTGTTTTCTTGATAGTCAAGGAAGAAACAAGTAAGTTATGAATTCACATCTATAATTACAATTCTATGCAAATGTTACAAGATTTTTGTTTGATAAACTTTAAGCTTGTATTTTCTTACACTGAAAATCTTGGTTCTAATCTATTATGTGTTTGTTTCTGTATATGTGTGTGATATATAATAAAATACACTTACTTGTATGTATATGTAATTGTTATTGCTAACAAAATATATGCTATTGATGTAAGTTTTCTTCACGGTTCTTTTCTTCAGACATGGTACATGCTACAAGTGCTGGGCTGTGAGCACACTATGCATTGGTGTGTTGCATTTAAAGGATCTCTCTGGCTGCTGTATTGAGAATAGATGGTAGCAGGACAAGGGCAGAAGCCTGAAGCTATGGAGATGCTCTTGAAATGAGAGATGTCTGCAACTTGAGTTATAGTGAGTGGTAGTGAGAAGGGTACACTTGGGAGAGGAGCAGACAAGGCTCATGCCCAGACTGCCCTCAAACTTCCCTGTAACCCAGGATGATTTAAATTGATGACTCTCCCACTTCTGAATCCTGGGACTCAAGCACGCAGCCACTCCAATCTATGGATACGTTTTGATAGAAGGCCCCATTTGATTTGGCATGGGCTTGAGTATGGAATGTGAGAGAGATAAGAAGAGAGCACAGACTCCAAGAGTTTTGAGTTGAGCTATTAGAAACCCAAGTTGCCATTTCAGAAACGGACAGAGGAGAGTGAAGCAATTTAGGAAAGGAATGGATTTGCATAGTCTAGTTTTGCAATGTGCCTTTGCAGTCATGCAAGTGGAGAGTCTGAGTAGTAAACTGGACGTGTGAGCTGCAGGAGCTGGAGAATTTGAGAACAGAGTATGTAGAGAACTTCAAAGAACAAAATTTTCCTGAAGGAGAGAATAAAATCACATCGTTTAAGTGATTTTGATTCATCAAGTATGATACAGGCTGTAAATTGACCCTGACCCAAGGTTGGATAGGTTGGACAAAATTGATCACTGTAATGGATTAAGAGGAAAACGTGAAGAAGTTGGAGACCATGTGCATTTTTCTGGAAAGGACAGAAATGGAGTGGAGGTTGGGTGAACAAGATGGAAGCTATGGGAGGTCATCTGAGGGACGGCTTGGCTTCTTTTACGTAAGCTGAGATCCATCTCAGTGAGGGCTGCATCCAGAGTTCTATCATTTCCTGTGCTCTTTCTCAATGAATATACCAATAGCAAATTCAGCGGCATTTTTAAAAAATGACTCATGGTCATTATTGTTACTGGTCATCTCTGTCTGGGTGTTCCCAGGTTCTTGCTGTTTTCTTCCAAGGTCCGGAAAGGATGCACACAAGAAGGAAAGCAGCCAAAGAAGCATTATGAAAGAGCAAAACCAAAGGGAAGGATGGACGCTGACGGAGAGCAGCAGCTTCTTGAGCTAGCGTGCCTGAGTCATTATCTGGGGCTTCCTCTGACCGGGTCTGGGAGGAAGAGGAGCTTGTTGCTAAGGGTGCGGTTTGGGTGGTTTTTTGATTGGCAGACACATTATATCAGTTTTTATCTACTATGCATGCTCCTTCCCACAATGCCCAATCATGCATAGGCAAAAGATGACAAATAGAGGTTTCTTCCTTTTGTTCACTCAGGGGATATATTTTGCCTTATTGTGCATGCACCCAAAACTATTCCAGGCCAGATGGCCCCTGTCTCTTGATCCTGGACACAACTTACAACTCATTTGAATAAAATATGACCACAAAAGGAGAGTTAACTAAAGGTTGTAAGGGAGGAGAAACTGATTTCTGTTTGAAGTGCATCTCAATGCAGGTGGGGGTCCCAGGTTGCCAAAAAGGTGCTAGGTGAATTGTTAGGAAAGGGGGCTGGAGAGATGGCTCAGCACTTAAGGCACTTACCTGAATAGCATAACGAGCCAGGTTTGGTTCCCCAGTGCCCATGTAAAGCCAGATGCACAGTGGTGCATGCACCTGGAGTTTGAAGGCCCTGGCGCACCCATTCTCTCTGTCACTCTTCTCTCTATTGTTTTCTGCTAGCGAATGCATTTAAAAAAATCAATTTTTAGGCTAAAGATATGGCTTGGCAGTTAAGGCACTTACCTGAAAAACCTAAGGACCTAGGTTTGATTCCCCTGTACCCACATAAACCAGATGCACAAGGTGGTACATGCATCTGGAGTTCATTTGCAGTGGCTGGAGGCCCTGGCAAGTCCATATTCATTCTCTGTCAATGTCTGTCTGCCTCTTTATTTCTTTCTCTTTCTCTCAAATAAATAAAATATTTTTTTAAAGTGGCCCAAGTTGTTCAAGTATTCCTCATGCTTATCTGCTTATTATTACCAAAACATTACTTTTCACAGGGAAAATGTTTTTTCTTTTTCACTTGCCTAATTTATTTATGTACAATTTAATAGAATTATATAGTTATGACAAAAATACCAAAATACACATATTTGTGAAGAGATAACTAAACATTTGAGTGGACAGAAACAAAAGTTCTTGGGTGTGCTGCAGAATAGCCTAGTAGCTATATTGAAATGATTTGTTTTATAGAAAAAAAATGAATAGTGTTGGTTTGCTGGGTGTCAGTTAAATAACTATGGGTTAAGAGGTTTTTTTGTTGTTTGTTTTTCCAAAGTGAATTTAGAATTGACTAGGTATTATTCTTGCTCTTAAAGGAATCCTTTGGAAATTGATCTGATCGTAAAATCACAAGACTAAGTTTTATCAAAGGAGAAATGGTGATAAAAATGGCAAGATTTTGAGACCAAGCCAGGAAAGTGAGTGGGAGATAACATCACGGTCTAGTTTCTTCTGTGTGCGTATTTCAGACCAAAGGTGAGAAAGGAAAGGATCAATTATATTCACAAAGTTTCTAGTTCATGTACTTGGGAATTAGAAGATTTTTGCGGGGGCAGGGAGGTTAAAGGTATGCTCTAGCCCTAGCCAGGCTAACCTGGAATTCACTATGTGGTTTCAGGCTGGCCTCGAACTCATGGTGATCCTCCTACCCTTGCCATGAGCCACTATACACAGCAGATTTTTTTTCAGCCACCCCCCCAAAAAAAACAAACAAAAGAACAGTAAATTCACACTCTGGAGGATGGAGATGAATAAACAAGAAAGTGAGAACTCAAGTCAGAAATTTTAAAAATACATCAAACAAGAGATTAAGATTTTTAACATTTTGCTACATTCAATGACTGACTTTTTAATCTAACATTGAAAGTGAGATATACACACTGTAGAACCCTAGTTAAAGATTTAAAAATAAGGGTTGAAGAATCTAAAATCAGGCTGGAGAGATGGCTCAACAGTTAAGGCACTTGCCTGCAAAACCTAACCACCCGAGTTCAATTCCCCAGTACCCACATGAAGCCAGATGCACAAAGTGGAGCATGCATCTGCAGTTTGTTTGCAGTGGCTAGAGGTCCTGGTATGCCCATTCTCTCTCTCTCCATGTATATGTATTATGTATGTATGTATGTATGTATATGCAAATAAATAATAATAATAAATATTTTTTAAAAAGGAATCTAAAATCAACTGCCAAAGCAGAATCCTAGATAGTGAAGAACACCACAATTAAAACAAACAAACAAACACCAAATACATGAAATGTAAGGTGATATAGGAAAGGAAGGGGCAAGTCTGCTGGAAATGGACAATTTCAACATACACATTTTCATTTCCTATCAGTGTTTCAAGATGCTGTATCACACTGTAGAAGGTTCTCTGGAATCCTATCTTAGGAACACATTAATTCACAGCATAGAACTCTGTTTTGCATTCACTGAGTCTCATTTTCTTCATTGTTCTCCCCCTTTCAGTCAATATTGTCTGTCAATTTCTTAAAACTAAAATATTATGAACACTTCTAAAAATATAGAAATGTAATAACATTGCAAATGTCCAATTTCTTACCATAGTTATTAGATAAATTTTTGCCATATTTGTAAAGAAATAACATGTTATACATTAATATTTATAAAAAAACAACCCTCCTACTGTTTCATTTACTTCTTGCAGAGGCAAAACTACTATTTGTTTTTCCTGTATATTTCTAGAAATAATCTTTGCATCTAATCTAACAGTATATATTTTTGCTTTTAACATGTGTTCTGTGCCTCACTCCCCAACCCCATTTAACAATGTGTTGTGGTGATCAACACAGTTGGGCCTCATCCTCACAGTTTAAAGACATTCATGTCAGGAATTTATTGTATGCTAGGTTTATGTCTATGGGCATGCTCATTGCTTTAAATTTTTACTATATTTCACAAGTAATGCTGTGATAAAACTCTTTGGTGTATATGTATGTGCCTGTGTATAAGCTAGAACTCAGAAATAAACTTGCTATGTCAAAAAATACTATTTTGTGTGTGTGTGTGTGTGTGTGTGTGTGTGTGTGTGTGACTGTGGGTACACATGTGCTGTGGCATGCACGTAGAGGTCCAAGGACAACTTTAGGGTATCATTCTTTGCCTTCCACATCATTTGAGCAAGGGTCTCATTATGGCTCGTGGCTGTGCTTTGTGCTCACCAGGCAGCTGGTCCACATTCTCTTGTCTCTGTCCCCCATCTCTCCGGCAGTAGCTTCTAGCTTTTACATGGGGTCTAGGAATCTGAACTCTGATACTAAGGCTTGAGCAGCAAGCTGAGCTGAACTATCTTCGTAGCCTTGCATATGCTATTTTTAATTTTAAAAACAAAGCTGAAGTGATCTCTCTTCTTTTGGCAGTAAACATTACTGTTTCCCATACGCGCGTGATGCCAGGTGTCTTCTGCTTCCTGATTACCAGCGTGTTAAGAGAAGATGTTATCTCGGTTCTGTTTTTACTTTGCATTTTTGTGTATTTCTGCTCTGTAGAAATAACGACTTTTTCCAGTGAACAATAGTTGACAGCTTAGATGACACTACTTTTCAGATACATTTGTGCTGGACTATAAACTCTAGCTCATGAATTTTAACTGTGTCCTACTGAGTGGCCCTACCACACTTTCATTAACCAAGCACCTCAGTTTCCATTTTTGCTGGTCCACACAATATTAAATCATATATGTGTGCTTTGGCATACATAGGATTTTTCTAAAGTGTAGGCAAAATTGCTGATCCACAGACTATGCCACTTTTCCCTTTCCTGGGTTTATCTGTTTGCCAGAGTTGCCAAAAGGAACCACAAGTTGTATGGTTTCAACAATAGAAATGTATTATCTGACAGTCCAGAGGCTGGAAATCCACAATCAGGGTCTTAGCAGGGGTGATTTCTTCTGAGGGCTGTGAGGGAATGTGTTGCTGGCATTCTTTGATATACCTTGCCTTGCACTTGGAATTCTCCACGAGCCTTCATACCTTCCTATTCCCTCCCCCTGCAGGCTTCTGTCTTTACAGTCAACTGTCCCCCTTTAAAGCAACCCAGTCAGGAAGAATTAGAACCCACCCCACTGACCTCTTGACTTGAAAATATGCAAAGATTCATTCTGAGGAACAGGTGGTTTGCAATTTCAATATCTTTGTGAGGACAAAATTTCAGCCATACCACTAGATATGCCAAGTAAGAACTTCGGGCTACCAGGAAGGAAATACTCAGATGAAACAGGCTTGAAGCAAGAGATTTTTGACATGTATAATGAAACGCCTAGAAGTGGAGTAGCCCCAGGATCAGCTCAGCAGCACCGAGAATACAGGCTCTTCCTAATCTTCCACCCCTGATGGCTTCTGCCCTGCAGCTGCTTGTCACAGCATAACTTCTTTGAGCATAGCTAAGAATTCTGGGTCCAGTGTCAGTCCCTGTCTTCCCGGGCCAGTCGGACCACCTATTACACTTGAACACTTCCTTCTGTTTGGAGTCTCATCTCATTCAGTTTGCACAACAAGCCGTTGTTCTGCTTTTTGAGCAAGTCTCTGTTTTTTGTCCCCGCACCCTAATTTGGAGGGCCTTGGGGCTCAGCCCTTGCCCTCAGCCATGGCTGCACCAACTCTTCTTCATCTCTGTCACATGCTTATCTCTTTATTGCATGGCTTCCCTTGGATTCTACCAGGCATTTCCAACCTGAACTCCTGTTCAAAGCCATCTGTACCCACAAGCCTTCTTCCAGCTGACGTCCACACCACCTTCCAGTGTCTCGGACCCCAAAATTTGCAAATACTACTAATTCTTTATGCTGTTTAACAGCATATACCCATCCATTAGAAAATTCACAAGCAGCCAGGCTCAGTAGCACACGCTTTTAATCCTAGCAATCAGGAGGCAGAGGTAGGAAGATCGCCATGAGTTCGAGGCCACTTTGAGACCACATAGTGAATTCCAGGTCAGCCTGGGATAGAGTGAGACCCTACCTCAAAAAAAAAAAAATTAAAATTAAAAAAAAAGAGAGAAAGAAAATTCACAACCAACTTAGAATCTATCACTTCACCATCTTGTCCACCGTTCTCTGGTCCTAGGCACTGCCTACACTTGCCAGTATTGCTGGTCTCCCTTCTCTCCTTTCCCCCTCATTCTGTAGTCTATTCCCTTGGATATATGTGTGTACTAAAGCCCTCTCCCTTCATCCCTTTGCTTAATGTCATCTAATGCCCCTGCCATATTTAATGCTGACCACTGCTACATTTTCCCCACTCATTCCTGACATCCTTATCCTACTATTAACCCCCCACCCCCAACGTTCTGGTCGAACTCATAAATTTCTAGCATACTCTATAAGTGACATAGTCTATTTATTTTTTGTTGTCATTCTTTTTATCATTTTTAAAAGTATTTGTGTATGTGCTAGCATGTGTGTACGCACGCACCCCACAGCACACACGGAGGTCAGAGGGCAGCTTCAAGGTGTCTATATTCCACCTTCTTTGAGATAAGTTCTCATGCCATTGCAACTGAATGGCAGACCAGCTGGCCTGTGAGCTTCGGATTCCCCTGGCTCATCTTCCCTTGCCATAGGGCACTGGGATCACAGATGCATGCAGCACTTTGCATCTAGCTGTACTTTGGCTATTGAACCCAGAATTGAGCCCAGGCAGGCGAGTGTTGCAAGCAGATGCCTTCAACAACTGAGTCCCCCATCCTACCCCCCGCCCCTGCCCAGGCTATCTTCTGCTACTTACTCTAGTAGGACATGAGCTCTCACCAGGGCAGAGGCCTTTGTCCTATTCTCTGGCAATACTCTGTGATCATGAATGAACCTAGCACAACAGAGTATGCTCACTAAATACTTCCAGGATTACTGAATTAGTAATTTCTAAGAATTCCTTCAGTAAGAAATGTTTTCTTAGCTGGGCGTGGTGGCACACACCTTTAATCCCAGCACTCAGAGGTTGGAGGATCGCCGTGAGTTCAAGGCCATCCTGAAACTCCACAGTGAATTCCAGGTCAGCCTGGGCTAGAGTGAGACCCTACCTCAAAAAAAAAACAAAAAACAAAAAACAAAAAACAAAAAAAAACAAAGGTTTTCTTATTTACAACCCTACTCAGGAAATCCTTACTGCTTCAGTAAATCTCGCACGCCACCTCCTTCTTCCACTAGGTGGCAGGCTTGACTAGAATTTGAGAATTAAACAGAACAATTAATCAGCTTGTTTTCATTGTCTGGAAGACTGGGCAAATCACCCAATGTCTCACTGCCCCTTGAGAGTTACCAGTGTGAAGGAGAGCAGGCTTTGGGGTGAGGGCTTTCCGTGGGAGCAGCACATTATAGGGTTGATAGGAATGTAAATAAGGTTATTATTTGGGGAATGTTGTAAATTTAGAGGGTGGTAACATTAGGCTAACAGCATAAAAACTGGCTTTAATTTCCAAATACACATGTTCTTTCCCTTAGTGCAAGACATTTGTGTGTGTGTGTGTGTGTGTGTGTGTGTGTGTGTGTACATGCAAATTGGGATTACAGATGCATGTATTACATTGCATGGGTTCTGGGCATCTGAACTGTGTTCATCAGGCTTGCATAACAAGCACTTTTAACTACTGAGCCATCTGCACAGCCACAAAACTTAAGCTCTTTCTGTCTCACTCACTTTAAGCCAGTGCCTGGGAATAAATGCCTTGCTCTGATAGTCAGCCTCTTTGTGCTGTAGGGATGGGACAATTTCATTTCTGCTAGAAGCAGCTCAATTTGGAGGCTGGGTGCATGATTTTAAATCTCCTGTGGGAGGCGGCATTGTCTAGCAAAAGGAGCAAGGTTTGGATTGCAAGGGAGTGCTGGCACTGGCTGGCTTTGGACAAGGCATTAAGCTGCTCTGAGCTTCCGTCCCTTTACTTCTGAATGAAGACACATGGACAGTGGCTTGGGTGAGGGTTTGATGTCTGTATGAACTGGCACCTTGTGTAGTGTTAGACCTGGGGAGAGCACTAGGGTGGTTTTGACTCCCTCTCTCTACAGCTGTGTTTTCTGGCCACTGGAGTCAGCCTACAATGGGCAAATCTTAGGAAGGGAAGGGGTGATGGGTTAATTGAGGCAGAAAGACCCCATTCTACCTGTGGGTGGCACCACTCCATGGGAGAGGGTCTTGGACTAAGGAATGAACAAAAGGGAGAAAGTGAGCTAGGTACTGCCTTTCATCACTGTTTCCTGACGACAGGTTGAATATGATCAGCCACTTCCTGACCCTACTGCCGCACCATCCTCACTATGACAGACTGTATCCCCAAAAACTAGAAACCAAAGTAAAATCTTTCTCCCTTAAGTTGTTTCTTTCAAGTATTTTGTCATAGCGACAAAGTAAGCAACTAACATAGTGTCATAAGTAAACTTAGCAGTTACTCCTATTAGCCTTGATACATTCTTCGTGGTTTGATATTCTTTTTGCCTGTGCTCACATCTGATGCCAGGGTTCTGTGGAATTGTTTATGTTGAATTGAAGAAGCTTAGCATCTGTCTTGAGTACCAGGCCACATTGTCTGACCTCCTGAAGGTCAGAGCTGTGTTCTCCCTTATCACTAACACCTCCACAAGCAACTGTGTGTTATAGGTACTAGGGAGGAGGAAGAAGACACCGGCTGGAGATCACTTGACTCAGTTTGGGAAGGGTTGCTCTTTCAGGAATGAAAGGAACCAGTGAACTGGTCCAGTCTTCTTGTCCACGGGACAGGCATGCCACAGTGACTGAAACAGAGACTCTTGTCTTGGTGGTCCTTAACAAGATGTCCTTGGTTAAATAATTATTCCTAGAAAATAAATTCAGAAACTGTGAGGCATTACTCCCAGAAAAATCACGTGAAGTATAGAGCTCTCTGGAATGAAATGGGGTTGTTTTATCACTTAAATCCTTCTGGCTATGTGAAGATCCCTACAGATTTTCTCTTAGTGACATTATCTACTATTATTAACCAAAAAGCATGTCTTATGTGGGAAAGAAAGAGGGCCCCAGGAGCCTTAGAGGGTGAGCCATGTTTTCTGGGTCTTATTTGAACTTCTTCACTACTTGCCTCCTTTACATTGCTTGTAGAGTCTGATTCTGGGTTTGGTCTGTGATGTAACAATCCCATCTTGCTTAAACATACAAAGAAGTATATTTGACATCTTTAGACTTCAGAATGTGGGTTAGTGACACTTTGCTAAGTCTTACCAGATTACATGGTGCAGTCCTTAACTGGATGAGGGTTGGGAAAAGACATTTTAGCCCAAGGCTCGGGGTTGAGAACAAAAACTATCAGGTCAGGACCCAAAGTACTTACTTTAATAATTATAATAGGTGTGTGTGTGTGTGCGCACATGTGCACTGTGGTTTGTAGAACAAGTACCAGCTCTCCAGCCCCCAGCTGATTTATTTTAATCATATGTTTGCCCAGTTATACATAGGCATAAGATGGTAAATAGGGCTTTCTTCTTAAAAGTTTACTTAAAGGACACAGTTTGCCTCACTATGCATGTGTCCCAAGCCAGCCCAACCTGGATGGACCCGTGCTATTCTGATCCCAGATCTATCTGAGAATATATTTCAGTGGTTACTATCACAACAGATGGTCACTAGGGTGAGGAGAAAGCAGGTCATTGTGTGGAGAGGGGTGTACACAGTTGGTCAGGTTCGGGTCCCAGGTGCCCAATGTGTCTACTGCTCAAGCCATGCAGTGTCCAAGGTGGCTAAACTATTCTCTATGCTCACCTGTCTCACAGGTAGGAGGGGGACTAGCAGAGAAGTGACGAGAAAGGGGACAAGCAAGAAGAAGGCAGTACAAGAATGAGTGACTATGATCAAAGTACACTATGTACAAATGTGACAGTGTTGATGATTGTCATTGACTAGTACAATTAATATATGCTGGCAAATTTTTTTCTGTTTAAAAGAAACTATATGAAAGTCTGATCCTGGGGGCTAGGGTAAAGAGTCAGTGAGCAGAGTGCTTGCCACACAGGCATGAGGACTGGAGTTAGGACTCCAGCACTCATATAAAGGCCAGGTGGGCATGGTAGCCCACCTGTGGTCTCAGCTCTTGGGAGGCAGAGACAGGGTCCCCAGGGAAAGCTGGGTAGCTTCACTTCTCGATATGGTGAGCTCTGGGTTCAAGTGAGAGGCCCTGCCTCAGTAAGGACAGTAGGGTACAATAAAGAAAGGCAACCAATGTCAACTCCTGACCTCTGCACTCGTGCACAGACATGTGCACCCACATGCATACAAACACGCATACACAAGCCACGCACACATGCAAGGGGAAAGAAGAAGTCGGCATTCTGGGCATGGACGGTACCAGGTACAATTTCTGTCTGAGATACATTAGAGTCAGGTCTTGGGAAAGCTTATCAGTAAAATGGAGCCAAGAAAAGTAGAGTTGCATTCGTAAACCAGATGGCTGCTCAAGAAAGTGCTGATCAATGTCCATTGTCACAGTTGTTATCCTCCGTGAGGGACTGATCACTGAGGGTCATTGGCTAACTAGCTGCAAGTTGTTAGCAGGCATCTGACTTCCCACAACCTGCTGATCTCCACAGCACGTCCAAGTGCCTGTTCTGAGGTTAGTGCTCAGTAAAGTTGCTGGGCCACGGGTTGCCCAACCCTGAACCATTGTTGTGTAACCATGAACCAGTTACTCTCACATTCTATTCCTTCTCCATTTGTGAAATGGAAGAGTTTAATTAAATACTTCTTTAATTACTACATGCTGAGTACATACCTACATACCTACCACAAACCAGACACTGAGAAAACTCTTATTTAATCACCAAAACTTCACATACCTTCCAAGTCACTTCTATTTTATTTGAGAGAGAAAGAAAGAGACAGAGAGAGAGAGAGAGAATGGGCTCACCTGGGCCTTCAGCCACTGCAAACGAACTTCAGATGCATGCACCACATTGTGCATATCTGGCTTATATGCATCCTGGGGAATCAAACCTGGGTCCTTTTGCTTTGCAGGCAAGTGTCTTAACCAGTAAGCCATCCCTCCAGCCCCCAAATCATTTTTATTCTCATTATGTCCCAGAACTCAGCTCAAGAAACATTAGTTTAAGGATTCAAACCCTTAACACATGCACACACACTCACACACTCACACATTCACACTGGTTTGCACATCCAGGGTGACATACTGCCTTGATTTTAAGGATGTAATATAGCTTTGTAAGGTGAGCCTCCACTTTTTTTTTTTTTTTTTTTTTTTTTTTTTTTTTTGCCTCTTCCTATCTTCTCTTATTTGGGGTAGAGGCAGGACAGATGGAAGATCTGATCCATTAGCGTGGGAAGGGAAAGAGAGCAGGGCTACAAAATCTTGCAAGGTCAGTTTCAACTACAGTACTCTATTCTTTGCTCCTCAATAAGGAAGGTTCTCAAAGTATTTTTTAATATTTGTTTATTTATTTTTGAGAGAGAGAGAGAGAATGGGCATACCAGGGCCTCCAGCCACTGCAAACAAACTCCAGATGCATGCACCACCATGTGCATCTGGTTTATGTGGGTTCTGGGAAATCCAACCTGGGTCCTTAGGCTTTGTAGGCAATATCCTTAACCACTAAGCAATCTCTCCAGTCCTCTCAAAGTTTTTTACTGACAATTTTTATACATGAAGTTAAGGCAATTTAATCAAAATGCCCTCCCAAAACTTTCTTTTGTCTCCCACCTCACCCATCTCCCTTCACTGAAGCTCTTTTCAACAAGACCTTTCTGTATTTTAATGACTCTCAAAGTCTGAGCCTAGGATTTGAACCCTTGGCTAGTGTTTCTTGAGTGGAGTTCTGGAACATAAGGAGTAAAAAAGTGATTTGGGAAGTATGTGAGGTTTTGGTGATTAAATAAGAGTTTGCCCAATATCTGGTTTGTGGTATGTAGGTACTCAGCCCACAGTAATTTTTCTTTCCTGCCAGACGTTTAGTAATGGAAAATTCTCTCCTTTTTCTTTCTTCCTGTGCTTCAAGTCCTGAAGCTGCCACTAAGGAATATAGCTGGAGAATTTTATGAGAGTTGGAATCCAAAACAGAAAGTTCCTGAGAAAGTGACTGCATTAATTAATGGAATTAGAAAATAAACTCTGAAAGCAAAATAGCTGGCCAACGTTTCTTCTCTTTACTGCTCCCAATGGTACTACATAAATTTTGATCGACACTGAAGTGCATAATATAATTACTTTTTCTTCTTTTTATATATAAAATGTATGGACATAAAGGTCACTAATGGCTTCCTAGCATAACTTTCAAAAACAAACATGGATGAAGTAGAAATGTCGTATCCAGATGTTAGAAGAAAGCGCCAACAACAACAAACTTCGGTTGAACTCTTCAACTCTTTGTTTATATCCATTGATTCTCAAAGCAAACCTGCATCAGATTTGCCTGGGGCTTTATGAGAATGAAAATTGTTGAGTCTTGGCCTACACTAACAAGTACTTCACCAATGTCCTGATTTATTTTCTAAGTTTTAATTTCCATGTAGTAGTTGGCTAAACTGATGGAGCACAGTATTGACATTTACATGCATGCATACAATGTGCAACAATCAGATCAGGCTAATTGGTATGTACATCAGTTACTTTTATCATTGCTAGGATAAAATTCCTGAGTAGAAGTAGTTTAGGGAAGGAAAGAGTCTATTTTGGTTTATGGTTCCCAAGGGGAGAGTTCATCATCTCAGGGAAAGCATGGCAGAGGCCAGGAAGTCAGTATCATATTGTCACATTAACAGGGACAGAGAGGATGAGAAAGAGATAGTAAGAAGTAGGGCCACTTTCAGTGACACACTTCCTCCAGCAAGGATCTACCTTCTAAAGGCTCCACAACCTTCCCAAGTAGCATCACCAACTGGATATTATGTATTCAGATACATGAGTCTATGGGGGACATTTACATTCAAATCACCACAGTATGTCTATTGCCTCAGGCATTCATGATTTCTCTGTGTTAGGAACATTTATAATCCTCTCTACTGGCTTGTTGAAATAAACAATTGTGGTCAATCATAGCTACTGCTATGTTATAGAACATTATAAATTATTCCTCCTATTTGAGTGAACCCTGCAACAACCCATTTCTAAATAAGGTCACATTTTAGAGTACAGGAAGTTAGGACTTTAATATAGAGCACAATTCAACCATAACACTGTCCTAGTGGATATGGAGCAGTATCTTGTGGTTTTGATTTCTAGGTCACTAATAAATAATGATGGTAAACACTTTTCATGCACTTGTTGGTTAACTTTTTATATCTCTTATGAAAAAACTACTTTGTCTTTATTCTGTACTTTTGTTGTTAGGTTTAAGAAAGTTAAATGTTTGAAAAATAGATCTGTATTCATTGTGTTTTCCACGTTTCACTTTACAGAAATAAAGACTGCACACAGATACTGGCTGCATTCAAAGGAGCATTTATTTCAAAGAACCCTTGCAGCATCACGAAAGAAGACTATCAACCACTAATTCAGTTAGACACTGAAGCTGTTCCTTGCAACAAGGTGACTAGAGCACTTATCACAATACTGGGAAGAAAGCCAGAGGGAAGACATCATAGGACCAATCTTAGGATGTGGGTAGAAGGACTATACACTGTTGGTTGTGGTTCATGGAAATGGAGTTGGAGTATTCATTGGGGAATTAGGATAAAATTAGGGTTTAGGACATCTGTGGAAGAGAAGTATGAGATAGATGGGCATAGAGAAATAGGAAAGAAGAATTGCCTAAAAATCAGGCAAAACAAATGACATAAACCCATATAAACAAAAATAACCTGACATGATATAGTTATAAAACTTCCCCTGGTCTCTGATATAGATAGATAGTAGCAAGGCCAATTTTCATTTAAAGAGTACTCTTGTTCTCTGTCTCTTTCTCTGTGTCTGTCTCTATCTCTTTCTTGACTCTCCTGGCCCTCATCTTCTTAGGCTTTCATAGGCATTCTATGGAATAGACAAACGGTATTAACATTCCCATTTTACCACTGAGAAAAGTAAATCTTGGTGATTTTAGTTGGCCAGATATTGCCCAAGTGTACCAGGCTTGAAAGTCACCAATTGAAATGTAAACAGAATAAGCTTTTAATACATTGATTACACTGGAAAAGTTATCTTATAAAGTGCATCTTTTATAAAGTCTGTGTTTGAAGCAAAGATCTGTGTGAACAAACTTGCCTTTATGAAGCTCTTAAGCCCTTCTCCAAATGATCACCTTTCGTCTCCTGAACAGGGATGGTGTTTGGCAAATAACTCATGTTGGTCTCTTTTGAGTACATAAATATGTCACAGATATTGCACTGCACATTTCATTTTCATGTCCTCATACAATCTCCATAGCATCCCATGAGTACATTGCAGTTATTATTACTGCTTAAGGTAAGTGTCAATGCTGAGAGCTTCATATGGAGTACGACTTCAGGTCTCTGATGTGGTCAACTATATTTTGCTGTTTCTACTAGGAATGAATAGACTCATGAGTCAAAATACTATTCTAAAATTTGACTGCACATACATCTGAGGGGGACACTGAAAAAAAAACTGAATTTTTGTGGTGGAGGTAGGGAAGATTGGAGGGGAAAGCCAAAGGGGCTTGGGAGCTTTGTAATAATTAAAGAATATTTCTAGGGGCTGAGGAGAGAGCTTAGCACTTAGGGCACTTGTCTGCAAAGCCAAAGGACTTAGGTTTGATTCCCTAGTACCCACATAAGGCCAGATGCACAAAGTGGCACATATGTCTGGAATTTGTTTGCAGTGGCTAGAAGCCCTGGTATACCAATTCTCTCTATCTGCTTCTCTGTCTCTTTTTCTTTCAAATAAATAAATAAAATATATTTAAAGTTTATTTGTTTATTTTTTATTTATTGAGAGTGACAGAGAGAGAAAGAGGGACAGAGAAAGAAAGAGAGGGAGAGAGAGAAAGAGAATGGGCATGCCAGGGCCTCCAGCCACTGCAAATGAATTCCAGACACGTGCACCCCCTTGTGCATCTGGCTAACATGGGTCCTGGGGAATTGAGCCTTGAACCGGGGTCCTCAGGCTTCACAGGCAAGCACTTAACTGCTAAGCCATCTCTCCAGCCCTAAATAAAATATCTTTGAAAAAAAGAATATTTCTAGAAATAACACAGAAGCAAAATTGCTCACATACAACTTAAGAGTACTGATACTCATTAATGTTGCCTATAGATATGATCTGCGGTTTTAAAAATATATTTTTATTTATTTTTACATATTTCATTTTTATTTATTGCTTTATTTGAGACACACAGAGAGAGGAAGAGGCAGAGAGAGAAAGAATGGGTGCACAAACAAACTCCAGATACATGCACCACCATGTGTATCTGGCTTACATCTGTCTTGGGGAATAGAACCTGGGTTCTTTATCTTTGTAAGCAAGCGCTTTAACCACTAAGCCAACACCCCAGCCCATGATCTGTGTTTTTTTGTGTTTTGGTTTTGATACAGGGTTTTACCATGGGGCTCATACTTGTGTCAAACTCCTGACTCCTGTCTCAACCTCCTGAGTGCTGGTATTAAAATATATACCACCATGTCTGATTCAGATATAATCTTATGCCTTATGAAAGAAAGATTTTGACCAGTTGATTTCAGACTTTTTGTTTGCAACCCAGACCAATACATTAATTTTACTTCGTGACATAGAAGGTGAAACACACATACTCTCTTTCTCACACTTGTACACAGAAAGCAATGATGCCCATGACAGCTCTTGCTTCATGTGATTTACTCTGATAACTCCTGTTTTTTTTCATTTACACAATGTGGACTTGCTTATTTTTTGTGGTACTAGAGATAGAAGTCAGAGCCTCATGCATGCTAGCCAAGTTCTCTACAACTGAATCATATCCGTGGCCCTTAGATTAATTTTTTAACCTACTTAATTGATCTCAATAATAGATTGTGTCCATTTTTTCTTAGACTCTCTTTTGGAGCAAATCTAAAGATCTGGCCCATCAGTACACATGGGTCCATGGGAATATATTCACCCTGGAGGACACTCTGCTGGGCTACATTGCTGATGACCTCACATGGTGTGGAGACCCCAGTACTTCTGGTGAGGAAGTGAGCCATGGGGAGGGCTCAGGATGCATGGGAATGGAGCCATGAACTCAGTCAGGGGCCTTGAAAGGTCAGTGTGAAGGAAGGGACTGCACACACTCACCCTGCTGTCATTTCTGCTCTAAATGACAACTCTGGCCAGGGGAAACAACAATTCCCATACTCTTGAGAAACTGACTTCAGCTCATTGCTCTCTGAGTAGTGACCAGTGACGTATGTGGAAGAAATCATGTGGTAATAAAGAAAGCAAGAGAGAGAGAACCAGGAAAATCAAACTCACTTCATGATGACCCACTGTTTTGGTAGCCTACCCAGTCTCATGAGATGCAAGCTGGTGTACAGTCTGTCTCACGGTGCTGTGCCTCTGTGCACACCGTCATCAGGCTGTCTCACGGTTCTGTGCCTCTGCGCACACCGTCATCAGGCTGTCTCACGGTTCTGTACCTCTGCGCACACCGTCATCAGGCTGTCTCACGGTTCTGTACCTCTGCGCACACCGTCATCAGGCTGTCTCACAGTTCTGTGCCTCTGTGCACACCGTCATCAGGCTGTCTCACAGTTCCGTGCCTCTGCACACACAATCATTGCTTGTGGCACCTTCTCTTTCAAGTCTGTCTGAAGATTTTTCTGAATTTTTTCCTCAAAGCAAAATTCAATATCTAATTTTCCTGGTAGTTCTGCACAACCCTCAACCCTAATCAAGGCTGACCTGGAGTTCACTCTATATTCTTAGGGTGGCCTTGAACTCACTGTGATCCTCCTACCTCTGCCTCCCGAGTGCTGGAATTAAAGGCGTGCACCACCACGCCCAGCTCCAAGTTGATCTTTCTATGGTCCTTTGACTTCAGTACTTCATGTGCTGTGTGAGACTGGGATCCCTTATCATTCTGATTTCTATCCCCCAGATGTAACATGAAGTAAATGTTAATGTCTTAATGCAGATAACATTGGGAGCAGTGATACAGCAAGTATCTATGTATACTCTGTATCTTGTACCTCATTAAGGGCTGAACCTAACTTAGTGGTGAGGGGCACTGACAGAAAGTCTTCGAGACCATCTGAGCCCAAAGATAAAGTAGTTACAGGGGAGGGTGAGAAGTACGCTCTCCACAAAAGTAATTGTCAGGAAGTAGAGCAGCAGTTGGCATGAGTAGCCCCTCAGGCCTCGCTTTGCCTCTGAGTGTTCCTGGATTGTGGGGTCATGATGGGGGCTGGGCTCTGTAGGGTGAAATTGTGCTGCCATTTCCCAGAACAATGACTCAAAACCTGTCACTGTGTTCCCATCTGGGATCCTGACGGTAAGGTAAGGACTTGGAAGAGATTCAGGGGCACTTAGTTAAATTGGGTTGAGATGTGCCCAGTCTCTTGCCTCCATCTTGGCAGTGGTGCCCCTGTAACTGGTTCCTCTGTGAGTGGGCAGCCAGGGAAGAATGCAGCTGCATGATTCACTGTTTTTGATTTTAATTATTTCTGATAAATTATGTGTTTTAGAAGTGAACGAGCAGTCTTGCCCACATTGGAAGAAAGACAACTGCCCTAACAATGCTGCCTCGGTGTTCTGGAAAGTGGTGTCCCAGAAGGTCAGTTCTAGCAGTGAAATTCTAGAATTTTGATGGATGATGTCATCCCATCAGTGGTTGGTTTAACTCTTCTTAGATCACTGGTCCTTTTAGGAGTGAGAATGTGGTAGTCCTGAAAAAAAAGTTTACAAAACAAAAATTTCCTTACAACTTCAGGACATTGGAGAAGTCTCCTGTGGAAGAATCCTTAGGCTTGCCCATCTGTTGCCTGTGTCTGCCAGGAAGCTAGCGTTTGGTTCAGCCCAGTGACCCGGCACTGATTAGATGCCTGGAAACATCTTAATAATCTGCACTTATAGATCACTGAATGTGAGCTCAGATTTTTACATGAATTAAGAACCCCAATTCTTACAAGAACCCTACAAAGCACCGTGAGTATTATGCTTACTTTGCAGATGGCACAACGGAAGTGCAAGTAAGCAAGCGATCCACTAAATGTGCAGTTAGTAAACAGCAAAAGCAGTTCATCCCACTTTGTGGGCTTCCAGCAGCAGAGTCTGGGTTGAGACAGAACAGTACTCTTACCCCATCTACTTCTGACTTCACTTGAGGGTATGTGTACATTTTTTCTTATTAGTTGCATCTTTGCAAGTGGTCAAGGAACAAAAAAAAAAAAAGCTTTTACAAGTAGAATAGGAAGGAAAAAAGAATGAAAAGAAAGGAAATAAAAGGAAAAAAGAGGGAGGAAGTACTGATGCACTAAGTCTAAGTCTTCAAAGTTAAGTCCAAGGGGTTGTAAATGCATATGCCTTAGTCCATTTGTGCTGTTATCACACAAAGAAGCTAAAGACTGTATAATTTATAAAGAACACCGATTTACTTTTTCACAGTTCTGGCACCTAAACAGTGATCATAAGTCAAGTACCAGTAGATGTGATGTCTCCTGAGGGTTGTCCTCTGCTTCTATGGGGACCTTGTTGCTAAGTACACACATGTCAGAAAACAGAAAGGCAAACACTAACTACCTATTTTCCCTGAGCCTCTTCATAAGAGCATGAATCCTATCCATGTGAACATTCATCCTCACAATAAGTATTGCGCATTCTCACAGTGGAAGTGAAGAGGCTAAGATTCTCAAGTAAAATGACTAATTCAAGGTCATTGGCTAGTAAATAGCAGAGCTGAGAGCCTGGGGTGGGTCAGCCCCATTCCAATGCCATACTCTTCCACTTCATTATCTGAAACTGCTCAGTACTTCTGTCTTTAAGTGGGAGGTCTGAAGGCTGAGTGGTAGACCAGTAGTAGAATGCTAGCCTAAAGGGCTCTTCTTTACCTCCTTATTCATGCCTAACCTAATTCCTACACTAGGAGGATTCAGTAAACCCTGATATACTGAGATAGGGAAGTAACCTGTGAGTCAAATGAGGGGACCACAACTTAACTTGAGCAATTTACCTAAACATTCCAACCTTGAAGTTCTCCATTAGTCAAATGGAATTCAAAACATGCCTGTTCCATACAGTTACTGATTTGCTTAAATAAAGTACCACTCTCTGGTTAAATAACTCAGAATACATCCACTAACAATATTTGTTGAGGTCTTACTATGTGCTTTGAAAACTGGTGACCCTGTATATTTTTGTCCACCTGCTTTTTCTGAGAATACTTCTATTTACATCATCATTGTGTGATATGATTTAGAGTCATACTATCACTAAAACCTTCTACAACAAGTTAAATTTTTTTTTCTTGGTTTTTCGAGGTAGGGTTTCACTCTAGCCCAGGCTGACCTGGAATTCACTATGGAGTCTCAGGGTGACCTCTATCGAACTCACAGCAATCCTCCTACCTCTGCCTCCCGAGTGCTGGGATTAAAGGTGTGCACCACCACACCTGGCACAAGTCATGTTTTATAGACACTAAATGTTTTCTCATGTTCCCAACTCAGCCTTGTTGCTAGGAGTATAATAGTGAAGATGGCTGAAGGCATCTGAGCCACTATGATACCTCAACATTATCTTTGCCAGATGCTCATGGTTGCCAATGGGCTTCTTTTATCAGACTAGTCCTTTTCTTTGACAGTATGGATGGCTTTGCTTACTGGTTTGAGTACCTAGCTCATTCTGTTTCCAAGTAACATAATCTAGAGGTAATTAGCCCAATTTTTACCTTGTGGGGCTCTTGAGAAGTCTACCTGGGAGGGTCCACTTTGGCACTCTATATGTGCCTTTTGAGTCAGTACTTGTGATTAGTCATAAGGATTGGACCTCTGACCTCTGCTCCTCCCCCTACATGGCCAGACAAGCACCACTGGACTGCACAAGTCAGTTTCAAATCTTTCAATGGTACTGACATCACCTGGCGAATAAAGCCCAGATTCCTTGAAGTGTGAACGAACCTTTCTACCCAACCTCAGTATCCACTTAAGTCTGCCCAAACACTGCTGCTCTCCTAGGACCCTTCCAGCGACAGCCACTTGCACTTTCACATGATGGAATCTCACCCACTCTTTGGGACGTTGCCTTTGTGCCCTTGTGTGGCACTTTCTCATTTCTTTCCTAGTCTCTACCACAGAGCATCTGCCCTTTCTCCCTCTTCCCCCACTTCCCTGCCTCTTGTTCTGCCTCAGATTTTTACTGGCTACCCATTCCATGCTATGTCCCTTGTAACCAAAAGGCACCCAAGGACCCAGATGCATCTGTGAAGCCAGGTTCTCATTTCTCACAGAGCTTTTGGTAGTTGGCCAAACTGATATAAAGTTCATCATTATAATGTGATATAATCAGGCTGTATGCAGGATGCTGTCAGGGTGCATAGACAGCCACCTGAGTCCCAGAGGTCTGGGTCTGTCTCCCAAGGAAGCCTGCTCTGTTCACATCCTTTCCTCTGCTTAGCAAAGATACAGCTGAATGGTGGTTCAATGAAGACATAATACTCCTTGCTAAATTATATTCCTTTATCCAATCAACCCCTTTCTCTTTGTGCCTTACCAGACTGAAGGTCACTGGCTCTTGAATGAGTGTCTCTTTCCATCATGTTCGCCTTCTTTTACCCTTGGTTTGTCCACCTTGCTCCTGCTAAAGAAAATGTAACATCTACATAGGAGTTTTGTCTTTCTGGGATTGAGTTACCTCATTTAGTACATTTTTTCCAATTCCATCCATTTCTTGGCATATTTATTTCATAACTTCATTTTATTAATAGCTGTGTAAATCTCCATACCACATCATCATTATCCAGTAATCACTTGATGGGCATCTAGGTTGATTCCATTTCCTAACTATGGTGGACCTTAACTTTTGATGCTTATATGTATGTAACTAAGGGAATGTGAGACCATGAAAAGAGAAAAAGAGGTAATGAGAGGAGGGGAAGGGGCAGAAGGAAATGTGTAATATGAAAGCAGAAAAAGACTAAGTTGGAGGGAGGGCACTGTCACGGAGGAAGCAAGGAAGGGGGGAGGAAAGAAACCAAAAGATCTGCATGAAGACACACAATATAACCCAGTTCTTTGTATTGTAATGTAAAACTGAAAATTCAGAAAACGCAGCATGACACCAGGAAAGCACTCTCATCTTGTTCCTCTAGTGACATTCCTCTTCCCTCTCTTGACTTCCAACTTCTGAACCACTTATAGATTAGCGTGACTTCCTCATTAACACTAATTTGAAGCTAAATCCCTCTGGTGGCTTAGAATGAAAGTTGGTTAGACTAGGCAGTCCCATGCTGATCATGAGGATATCCCTCCTCCCTCACAAGCCAACACTAAGTGCTCTGGATGGAAGTGCTGTAAAGAGTGATAGTTTGCACGCTTGGGAATAATAGTGGCTTTTCTTTTAAGTTTGCAGAAGCTGCCTGTGGTGTGGTCCAAGTGATGCTCAATGGTAGCCTCAGTGAACCCTTTTACAAAAACAGGTACTCACCTCCTTGTGTCATAGTTTCCTGCCCCACAGTTCACCCCTCGAAAGACTGTGCTGTTCATGTTTCAGAACAGTCTAAAAGATTTGGGCTAAGAAAGGTGATGCTTTTGTATTCTTTGCAGAGATTTTTTGGTCAATGTTTAGTCTAAAATCGTTTAGTGTTCCTGAGGGATACTGAGCTGTTTCCGGTTACTGCTTTGACTTCTTCAGCTGGCTCTCCACCGCACTCCACCCTCCCACTTCTTTCTCCATGCTGCCCATCCATGACATCTGCTTCCCTTTTTGTTCCCTCTGTCTAAATCCTCACTTTCTGGAATAACAGGCTCATTTTTTTCTGTCTCCTGTGAAGGGTGTGAATCTATTTCAGTGGTGCCAGTACCATTGGGACCATCAGGAACCCTGCTGGGCTCGTGACCTTCATGATCTCATTGTGGGCATTGTTAGCAAGGCACCTTGAGGGTTAAGAGTGGGGAATCCACACCTCTTTATGTATAACCTGTATGACCTTTGGCAGGGCACGTAATCTCTGTGAGCCTCCATATATTTAATTGATGAAATGATGCCAATATGCAGATGAGCTGCAATAAGAATGAAAAACACTGAGCTCTGTGTCTAACTGGAACTACTGAATGAGTCCCAGCTATTATTTTCTCACTTGATCTTCAAGACTGAATTGAGCCACACTCTTGCATTCTTTTCTGACCTCTATGTGTTATTTATTTTCTGTCACACTGGTTATTGTTTGGCCTTCTCGATAAGAATGGGTGATAGGTGGGAGCACACATGAACTTCGTGTAGGCACTATAGGTACCTCAAATTAATTTCCCCTCTTTTCAATTTCAATATTTAATTTTACAAAGGACCAGCTATGCTTTTGTCTTCTTCTGTGGGTTTTCAGTGAAAGTGCCAATACTCACAATCTCATAATATGATATTAGAGATTCAAGTCCTTGTGGCAGGAGAGGTAGCTGCCTGATACCAACAGAGAAAAGCCTAGAAATGGGGTAGGACAGATAGTTGGTGTCTTCTAGAGCAGGGCTTCCTGGACTGTACTGATCATATGACTCACCAACAGACCAATTTGCAGATCAACATGGGCTGAGATTCTAGAGTTTTAATTCACTCTTTCATGACATTGGTCTTAGAGCTACTGATTAAGTAGTCAATTTAAAAATAAAAATAAAAAAAGCAAATCAGCCAAGCATGATGGAGCACACTTTTAATCCCAGCACTTGTGAGGCAGAGGTAGGTGGTTCTCCATGAGTTGAAGTCACCCTGAGACTACATTCCAGTCCCATTCCAGTGAATTCCAGGTCAGCCTGGGCTAGAATGAGACCGTACCTTGAAAAAACAACAACAAAAACAAAAAATCAACACTAAGGTACAGTTAAAAAATCTTACCTTGGGGCCTGGAGAGATGGCTTAGGTGGTTAAGGCACTTGCTTGCAAAGCCAGAGGACCCAGGTTGAATTCCCTGGGACCCATGTAAGCCAGATATACAAAGTGGCAATGTGTCAGGAGTTTGTTTGCAGTGGCTAGAGACCCTGGTATGCCCATTTTTTCTCTCTCTCTCTCTCTCTCACACACACTCTCTCTCTACCTTTCTCTGCCTGTCTCTTTCTCTCTCTCTCTCATAAATAAAAATAATTTTTTTAGTCTTACTTTGAAAATATGTCAAGTAAGGATCATGTTGAATGAGGAAAAAAATGGCTGTTTCTCAGGTAAATCATGGGGCAATTCCAAATGATAGATTCTAACCAATGGTGGCTAGCCTGCTAGATTTTGACAGGAGGTATGGCTGCCCCCAGATTTAGCTTGGGGTTGACAGTGTTATTTGTCTCTTCTATCTTAGCACTTTTGGAAGTGTGGAACTCCTTAATTTGAATCCAAGAAAGGTTCATACTCTTCAGGCTTGGGTGATGCATGACATTGGAGGAGCTTCCAGGTATATGATTACTTTGTACAAGAATGATGTTTTTTCAATGAGCCCACAAAAGAATCTGTAGTCATTAGAATACACCAGGAACAGACTGGATCAGGAAGTGAATGAGGTTTGCTGTACATTCACCCCACCACACAGACTCTTCATTTTATCTCCACAAGGTGTGATGCTTGCTTTGTACTGGCTGACCTGGGCACTCTGAAAGGCACACTTGGGCTTCACTTCTATCCCAGGGTTGCGTTTAGGAGCAGCAATGCCAAAACAAAAATTAAGACTCAGAAAATGTTTGAAAGTTCCTGTTATTGTAACACTTTCTTCTTTCTTCCCCAGTAACTCATGCTCTGGCTCGTCTATAAATGAGCTGAAGCTGATAGCAATGTCAAGGAACATTACGTTTGTCTGCCAGGATAACTACAGGTGATGGATCTCTTCTGGATTAGATCGCTTCCTGCCAACTACATTTTACCTTGCCCTTCTGTTCTGAGGGTGCAGGGGTCCCTCTCAGGCTTTGTGGTGATCTCTGATCTTCCTCCAAGCCCAGCTTAGGTTTCCCTAGCCACTGTGGCCCTTCCCCATCTTCTTCCTCTTCTCTCTCCTGCCAGCCTCAAGCAGTGACTTTCCCTGGAGACTGATTGCTTCTTCGAGGCACATTTCCTGGTTTCCAGGGTAGCCTAACATACTTGCTGGTTTTCCGGAAGCAGAAGCATGTTTTACCAAGTTTTTTCTCTCAAGTTGTATCAGCATAACTTAGCATATAAAAATTTCTTAGTTAGATCCATGTATAAATGCCTAATATTTGGTAAGTTTCTACATGACAGTTGACCAAGATTAATCTCATCTGTCTTAAGAGGGATACAGTGCTAGAAGCATCTTTGGAGATTTTCACATGTATAATAGCTTAGACCAAGACTAATGCAGAGAGCAAAGGGGTTTCAAAGTATGGAGGAGCTGAAGTTCTGGAATATTTTCCTGCCTCTTCCTGTCCCCATCATATCACAAAGGCAGAAAGATAGATGTAAGGGGCTTTCACAGATGACTCATTTCCCAGATGATTTGACTTTACCATCAGTCAGCTTACTGTCACCTAGAAACTGCCAGAAAAATTCCATCAATATGCCACAGCAATGGGGAAACAATGCAAAAGAGTTACTACAAAAGAAACCTTGTAGACATGGGACCAAGCTAAGTTATTCAAAAGTATTTTAGAGAAAACTTTAGAAATGTGGAAATACAGACTCTGTTATCTCACACTTATAAAACAACAGCCATTTACTTTGCCAGTTAGATACTTATATAAAGTTTTCTCTGTGCAAAGGACACACCATGGTCACCTACCAGTGGCCCCCAGCACTCCCAAGGAAGGTGTACAGTCCTGTGTGGCCTCTCGCCCTTTGACTTCCCATAGGACATTTCTGAAGGGCAGAAAACAAGTTATCCTCAGCCAGTGTGGGCTCCCTAGTCCAAGTGCCACTTCTGCTGCTGTGATCACCAGCTGCCACATGTTGGGGACACTTTAAAGCCACCCACACACTCCTCAGTATATTTATGAAACTACATAGACCACACTTTGCAGCTACTCCTCCTGGGTTAGGCTTTTCTCAGTGTTGTCCTTGAGCAGAGGCGTGTGTGTGGCGATGCTCAGAGGTCAATTTTTCTTTTGTTGCTAAGAAAGGACCTTCTTACCTTGATGAGTTGACAACAGATGCATTGTTTTGCTTCTTGATCTTCTGTTTTACTTTCTTCTTGTAGGCCTGCCAGGTTTGTTCAGTGCGTGAAAAATCCTGAGGATTCGTATTGCATCTCTGATGTCTGAGCCATGGTTGCCATAGATCTTAGATGGCCTGCAGAAGGCCAACATGCATGACTCAGAAGGCAAGCTGGGAGAGCTGAAGATTTCTGGGCAAGGTCTCTGTCACTGCATCAACACTGGAGATGGAAGCATTTCCCTCCAAACTACTACAGTGAACTGTGTTGTGAGCATAGTTTCTGTTATGTCCTGTAAGTATTCAAAAAAAAAAAAAAAAAACCAACCTATGTACTGTATAAAGTTAGAATTCAAATTTTATCTTATTTCATTTTAACTTCTTCATGTGGCGCTTTTATGTTGCTTGTGCATTGTATGTATTGGTGACATCTTTTGTGGGGTGATGGGGATTAAACCCAGAAACATTCCAGCACAGCTGGAAACATACTTATTGAAAATGACCACACCAAACCTCTCTTATTAGAACTTGCAAATGAAGAAAATTAAATGTTCAAGATTTTCACAGGATACCACATTTCCAAATTAATGGCATTGTTTCATGATGTTATGTATCCTTCCTATAGATACTACAAAATTCATGGCTGTTATGGGGAAAGTGTTCTGTAGGATTTAAGCCGTCTAAGTACTTGCTGCCTTTACTCCAACCGATCTTGCAGAGCTATTTTTCATTCTTTTTAAATGAGAAAGTAGGAGCTCAGAGAGATTATATAATTTGACTAATGTCATACATTTAACATGAAGGTTGGAGTTGAATTTAAACTCGTCTCTGTCCAAGTACAAGAGATATATGTGTGAAACTTCTTTTTCCAGGTCTTCAATGCCAAACTGACAGTAGCTTATGCTCTATTCCAACGAAAGTGTGTTGGATGAAAATGACTGCAGTATAATATGGAATGTGATTTCAAAACAGACTAAGTTTCATTTTTTCTCTCTTCTTTCTAATGCCTAATAAGCAGTTAAAATATACTTATTCCTGATTCTGGAAATTTTTGTTTCTTATCTTTTTTTCTTAGATCAGTCTTGCTTTGGATTTTACTCATCTTGCTGATCTTTTTTTCTCAACGAATAAATTTTAGCTTCATTTGTTTTTTATTTTTGATTAATTGGGCTTTTCTCTTTATTTTTAGAAATATATAATCTCTTTTAGTTTTTATAACTATTAATAAATTAAATCAATACTCAATCAAATAATTTGCTTTATTTGTTGAAAATAGCATAAATGTTGCAGTCAGCTATTTCTGGGCTTATATTTGGCATCATACTGTGGTCTTAAGCAAAATACTGATCCTCTCTGGACCTCAAATTCCTTGTCACTCAAAGATTACTAACTTGTCCCATTAAAATGTGGTATGGACCAGGCATGGTGGCACACACCTTTAATCCCAGCTCTTGGGGGTCAGAGGTAGGAGGATTACTGCAAGTTCGAGGACAGCCTGGGACTACACAGTGAGTTCCAGGCTAGAGTGAGCCCCCACCTTGAAAAAAAAAAAGTAGTATTAAAGAAAATGGCAAAAAATAGCAGCCTAGCACAGAAGTTTGACTATAAATGAGTACTCAGCTAATCGGGGCTCCTTTCTGCCTCATCTTGGTTGATAATCCAGTTCCCCCAAGAGCCTTTGCAGTGACAGTATGGTGGACAGTGCAGGGATTCCTCACTGGCATCAGTTCCATCGAGGCATCTATTCATGGGAAGTGAGCCTTGGCTGGCCAGGATTAGGGTGGAGGGAGTGTTTGGAACCAGCTCTAATGGAAATCATCCCAAGTTTCAATTAGCTCACTTCAAGCCTGGTTCTTCACATCCCCTTCCAAGATGCGATGGATGGAGTAAAAATCACTTTTCCAGACATCCTCAAGAAGATTCATCTGAATGGTCAAGTTTAGAGCCACTGCAGATTTGTGAAGTTGCTATTGTGTAGTTTTCAATATCTAGAGGTTTTTCTAGTGCTTTTCAATAAATTGTTGAATGAGAATAATATATTAAATGGAGACTCCAAAGATTTGTGGAGATTTTAGAGAGCACTGGTCTCAAGGCCTTTATATAGTGCTGCAGAGGGTTTTGGGGAGCCATAGAGGTGGCAGGAGGCTGGGGGCTCTTTTTCCTGCCCCACCTTGTCTATTTGCTTTGCTTTAATGTACTATGCCTGACTCTTTTCTCCCAGTAGCTCCAACTTTCAGCATCTGCACCATTACCAAACAGCCATTGCTAGATCTGAGGACTTCCTGGCTCATGTACAGAGTAGATGGTCCACATTTTCTTGTTTATTCCTCCATATTCCTGTCATGGGTGACTGCTGAGCTGCTCTTTGCTTATAAACCTGCTACTCCTTCTCTCCCTAGTTCTGCTTGCTCTAAAAAAAGTTCTCTTTAAAATGTACTTAAAAGTGTGTGTGTGTGTGTGTGTGTGTGTGTACTTTCTCTGGTGAAAACAGTGTTTTCAAGCAAAGCTATCAATTATTTTGGCAAACTACATTGCTTCTTTGGCTTTGTCTCAGGGGCTTTCCGTGCTGTTCTCATGCTGTCTGAAACAAATTCAACTCAGTTCTGCACACTTTCTGATACAAAGGACACAGAACCAGCAACATCATCTTCATCCTCAATGACCATTTCTTCCCCCAAACAATTCCCAAGTCATGTGTCTCAGGAAGACAACTCTGCTTGGTCTGTTGACATTTAAGTATCGCACAATGTCAGGAGGCGGAAGTAGGAGGATCATGATGAGTTTGACTCTAGCCTGGGGCTACAGAATAAGGTCCTGGCTTAAAACACAACAACAACAACAACAACAACAACAACAAAAAAAAACCTAAAAGAAAACAAAACAGAATTGCACAATAACATCTCTATGAAGAAAATACACTTACAGACTTCTGAAGTTGTGATATAATAGCATGGTAAACGTGTGATTTATAAATGTGAAAACAACATTTAAGGGCTTGATGCATTTTCTGGCGTTTTTATTTTTGTGGGTGCTGGGGATCAAACTTGGGCCTTCATGCTAATATGGCACTGAGCCGCAAGCACTAATCAAAAACAGTCACTCCACTGACTCTGAGGGTGGAAAAGTCTTTTCTTGCCCTCTGGACATAGGGCTATCACTCTGTCATTGCCAGAATCAAACCATGTTTTTTTTTTTTTTTTTTTTTTTTTTTTTTTTGTCTGTTTTTGTTTTCTGTCGGGAGCTGCAGCTGCTCTTTGACTTCGGGAGCTGCAGGTGGTCTTTGATCTCTTAACACAAAGGCCTTATCCTACAGCCTAGGTGAGAAGGCAGCCCAGGTGAGATGGCGCCAGTTACAATGGCATTATTTGACATACAGCCTAAGTGGGGTGAGCGACACAGAGGCATAAATTATTATACGACCCTGGTGAAGCTGACTTTAGGCACGTAGGCATTGCTGAAAAACAAGTTTTCTTTTCTGTATATAAGCTTGTGTTTGCCTGAATAAACGAGAGCCTTGATCAGAACTTGTCTTGGCTCCATTCCTTGTGTTCTTGTCTCAGGTTCATTCCCACTTCCTCCCTCGAGGTCTGTTTCGACTTGTGCTGCAGGCCCGCACAGTTTGCTGGGAGTAGAGGACATGCCAGTGATGGTGCCTGTGCTTGCCTCCTTGCTGCATCAATTTCAGATTCATTGCATAGATCTGTCCCATGCATAAGAACTGATATAAGTAGATGTTTATAACAGAGTCTAGGTTCTCTATCATAAAATGGGAGCTGATAATAATGCCTACCTCTTGTGTTGCTTTGAGCATTCAGAAAAATGATATATCTGTAAAACTTTTTGAGGCAGCATTCCAAGTAGCACATGATGACCTTGAACCCACTATGTATGGACTTCTGATCCTCCTGCCTTCACCTCCCAAGTGCTAGGATTGCAGGCAAGCACCACCATCTAGAGACTGAACCTAGAGCTTTGTATACCTAGAGCTTTGTGTATGCTAGGCAAACACTCTTATCAACTGAAACATATCCCTAGTGTGGTGTTTTGAATGGCTGTCCCCCAGTAGATTCATGAGTTTTATTAAAGCTTGTAATTTAGATCTCCAGCTGCCTGGAGGAGGGGTCACTGTGGGCTGATCCTAGGGTCCAGCCCTAAGGTGTTTTTGGTGGGCGGGTCTGAATTCCAGTCTAAGATATGCAAATTACCCAAGTTCTGCTGGAGTTCCTGGAGTGTGCTTGCATATAATGTTGGTGGTGGTTTTTATCTCTGGATGGACCTGTGAAAGCAGGCTATCTCTTCTGCCATGATGGAACTTCCCCTCTATCTGTAAGCTTCAATAAATCCACTCCTCCCACCTGGCTGCCAGTGTTCTTGCTGCCTTCCAGCATGGATTGAAGACCCACAGCTCTCCAGGGAGCCTTCAAACCTTCGACATGATGTATTGGGACTGCTGAGGCACCCAGCCTGCAAACTGCTGTTGTTAGACTGCTGTAAACTAATCCAACAAATTCCCTGCTTTTTTTTTTTTTTTTTTTTGATTTTCGAGGTAGGATCTCACTCTAGCTCAGGCTGACCAGGAATTAAATATGTATTCTCAGGGTGGCCTCGAACTCATGGTGATCCTCCTACCTCTGCCTCCCGAGTGCTGGGGATTAAAGGCGAGCGCCACCACATCCAGCTTAAATTCCATTTTTAATATAATTCATTCTATTGGTTCTGTTCCTCTAGAGAACTTTGACTAATACATACACCTACCCTTTGTGTAAAACTCTTATAAGAGTGTTTAACTCACATAAAAATCTTTATCAATACTAATTTTTGGAAAGATGTAGCTTGGTTTTAATTTATGAAGAAAATCCCTTGATAAGCCAACTTGAATTAAAGGCTGAGACCGTGACATCTCCAGAGGCAGTTAAAAATAGTGAATGAGACTTCTGGCCAAGATGGCGACCACCTAGCTGCGCTGCAAATCCCGGGAAAAGAAAGGCAAGATATTAAGGGTATATACTGGCTTTTAGGGGAGAGAAATCTGGGAGGGCACAGAGGTGGGGGAACAGGGAATTGCCAATCCCCTCGCGGACGGGTAGGCACCCCTCGCCCCAAATAACCGCCGTGTTCACAGCTCCGCCCCTGCTGCTGCGCCAGAGCCCACAGGGCTGCCACCGCGCGCCGATCGTTCCCTGTGCGCGGAAGTTTAGACTGCTCCGCACTCTCGTCCACTCACCCACTTACTGAGCGTGCCCAGTCCCACAGCAGCTGCCCCACAAGCTCAGACTGTATCTCTCGCTTGCGTCAGCTCAGGTGCCATCCCCTACCTGCCTGCCGCACCGGCGGGCCGCCATTGTCCTGTGGTGGGGGAGCACAGACTGCTTCCGGTTCCCAGCGTTCCCAGCCAAAGTTTGGGCGGCTTCAGTGCTTGGTGTCTCAGTGCCACTCCTAGCTTGAACGCAGGAAGCTTTGGCACATTACAGCTTGAGAACTCAGGCAACTTTGGCGCCCCTGCCAGGCAGTAGATAGGCGGCTTTGGCAAGTGAGATTGTTCCCTGCGTGGGGAAGCTTAGACTGCTCCGCACTCTCGTCCACTCGCCCACTTACTGAGCGAACCCAGTCCCACAGCAGGTTCCACGCAAGCTCAGACTGCGTCTCTTGCTTGCGCCAGGTCAGGTGCCATCCCCTACCTGTCTGCCGCGCGGCCGTCCACAATTGTCCTGTGGCGGGGGAGCGCAGACTGCTTCCGGTTCCCAGCGTGCCCAGCCAAAGTTCAGGCGGCTTCAGTGCTTGGTGCCTCAGTGCCACTCCTAGCTCGAATGCAGGCAGCTTTGGCACATTAACGCTTGAGAACTCAGGCAACTTTGGCGCCCCTGCCAGGCAGTAGATAGGCGGCTTTGGCAAGTGACAGCCAAAGCCCAGGCTTCTTGGCAACTCCCCCAGGCTGCATAAGATTACCATTGTTCTTGAGCCCAGGCTAATATGCCCACCTATCTGCCCATACACTGTCATGGGCAGAACACAGCACAAAAGAAATAACATGAAAAATCAAATGCAAGAAAATCCAGTTAGATCACCCAGTCCCACAATGAATACATCTAACCAAAACACAGAAGAACCAATAGGACCAGAACACCAAATTGAAGCTATGAGCAATGCAACCCTGACCAACCTACTGGTAGAACTTGCAGGAAAGCAACAAAGGGCCGACAATCGTGTGGATGCTGCCATCACTAAACTAGAACTAATAGATAAGAAATTGGAAGGATTAGATAAGAAATTGGAAGGATTTCAAAGAGAGTTAAGAGATTTGAGGGAGAGTGAAAAAAAAGAAGACCTTAAAAATCAGCTGGCCATGCTAAATGAAGACATAAAGAAATGCAAGGATGAACTCCAAGAATCATCAAGAAAATCAGAAAATGATGTGAAAAGGGAGTTTGACAGAGGGATGGAAATTATACATAGAAAAATAATAGAAAATGCAAACTTAATTGAACAAGTCCAAAGCTCGCTAAAAGCTCTCAAGAATAGAGTCAGCCAAGTGGAGGATAGTAACTCTGATCTGGAAGACAAGATGGAAGAAACAGTTAGAGAGTTCAAAAATTTCAGTAAGTTCAAAAGCTCCTGTGAACAGAACATGAGAGAATTGTGGGATACACTTAAACGTCCCAATATCAGGATCATTGGAATACCAGAAGGAGAAGAAAATCAGACCAAAGGCATGGAGAACTTATTTAACAAAATAATTGAAGAAAACTTCCCCAGTCTCTTAAAAGAAAGGCCCATCAAGATACAAGAAGACAATAGAACTCCAAACAGACTGGACCAAAGGAGAAAGTCTCCAAGACATATTATCATTAAGACTCTAAACATTGACACCAAAGAGAAAATCCTAAAAGCAGCTAGGGAAAAACAGCACACCACCTTCAAAGGTCACCCCATCAGAATTACTTCAGACTTCTCAATGGAAACCCTGAAAGCTAGAAGGGCCTGGAATGACACACTGCAAAGTCTAAGAACCTATGGCTTCCAACCCAAACTACTCTACCCAGAAAAAGTATCCCTCATAATAGATGGTGAAAGAAAAACATTCCACGACAAAACTCAGCTTTACAATTATATGAACACAAAACCAAACCTACAGAGAGTATTTCAGGATATTCTCCACAGAGAAGAAAAAAATAATCAAACACAATTGCCTACAAGAAGCAGATCACAACAACAAAACTCAGAGTAGGCACAAAAAACTTCAATGTCCATGAAAACACCAACCCACATTTACCATCACAATATGGCAGGAATCAAATCAAATCTCACAGTCATTACCCTAAATATTAATGGCCTTAATTCACCCATCAAGAGACACAAGCTAACAGGATGGATCACAAAATTAGACCCCTCAATCTGTTGCCTTCAAGAAACCCACCACACCATTAAAGACAGACATCTCCTCAGGGTGAAAGGGTGGAAAACAGTATTCCAAGCAAATGGGAATAAGAAACAAGCAAGTGTAGCTATATTAATATCGGATAAAATAGACTTCAAACCAAAAATAATCAAAAAAGACAAAGAAGGCCACTTCCTACTTACCAAGGGAACAATCCATCAAGAGGATATTACAATCATAAATCTGTATTCACCAAACACAGGGGCACCACAGTTCATAAAACAAAACCTACTTGACAATAAAACAGAAATAACCACAAACACCATCATAGCTGGGGACTTCAATACACCATTATCAGTAATAGACAGATCATCCAAACAGAAACTCAACAGGGAAGTAAGAGAGCTCAACAAAACCATACATCACTTAGACCTAACGGACATCTACAGAACCTTCCATCCCAAATACACAGATTACACATTCTTCTCAGCAGCCCATGGAACATTCTCTAAAATAGACCATACATTGGGTCACAAAGACTGCCTCCACATATTTAGGAAGATTGACATAATTCCCTGCATGATATCAGATCACAATGGTATATTGCTAGAAATCAACAACAAAAGACCCACCAAGAATCGCAAAGGCACCTGGAAACTGAACAGCACACTTTTAAACAATAAATGGATAGTGGATGAAATAAAAAATGAAATTGCAAAATTTCTGGAATTGAATGACAATGAGAACACATCATACCAAAACTTATGGGACACAATGAAGGCGGTCCTCAGGGGAAAATTCATAGCACTCAATGCCTTCGTAAAAAAGACAGAAAGGTCCCAAATCAATGACCTAACCATCCACCTGATGGCACTGGAAAAACAAGAGAAATCCAACCCAAAGAGCTCCAGAAGGAAAGAAATAATTAAAATCAGAGCAGAAATCAATGAACTGGAAACGAAGGAAACAATTAAGACAATTGACAAAACAAAGAGCTGGTTCTTTGAAAAAAATAAACAAGATTGACAAACCCCTAGCCAATCTGATCAAGCAAAAAAAGTAGAAGCTTCAAATTAACAAAATTCAAAATGAAAAAGGAGAGATCACAACAGACATAAGTGAAATTGGGAGAATCATCAGGACTTATTTCAAAAACCTCTACTCCACAAAACTGGATAATGTGGAGGAGATGGATAAATTCCTGGATGCATACCATCTATGAAAGCTAACCTCAGAGCAGATTAATCACCTCAATGAACCCATCACTCTCATAGAGATTGAAAAAGTAATAAAAAACCTCCCCCCAAAAAGGGGTCCAGGACCAGATGGCTTCTCAGCTGAATTCTATCAAACCTTCATGGAAAAACTCAAACCAATCTTCCTCAAACTGTGCCACACAATTGGACAACAGGGAAAACTACCCAACTCCTTTTATGAAGCTAGTATCACCCTAATTCCAAAACCAGGCAGAGATGCCACAAGAAAAGTAAACTACAAGCCTATTTCCCTGATGAACTTAGATGCAAAGATCCTGAACAAAATCCTTGCAAACCAAATCCAACAACACTTCAAAAGCATTATCCATCTTGACCAAGTGGGATTCATCCCAGGAACACAGGGGTGGTTCAACATATGGAAACCTGTCACTGTAATATACCACATAAGCAAGGTTAAACATAAAAACCACATGATCATTTCAATAGATGCAGAAAAGGCCTTTGACAAGATACAACATCACTTCATGACCAAAAAATTGGAGAGAATTTGCATGGATCGTTCATATCTTAACCTAATAAAGGCAATATACAATGCTCCTAAGGCCCAAATAATACTTAATGGAGAGAGACTGGAGGAATTCCCATTAAGATCAGGAACAAGACAGGGTTGTCCACTCTCACCTCTGCTTTTCAATATAGTACTGGAAGTCCTAGCTCAAGCAATAAGACAGGAGAAGGAAATAAAAGGGATACAATTTGGAAAGGAGGAAGTTAAGTTAGCTTTATTCGCTGATGACATGATTATATATGTAAGAGACCCGAGAGACTCCATCCCAAAACTCCTGAAGGTGATTAACTCCTATAGCAAAGTAGCAGGATACAAAATCAACGCACAAAAATCAGCAGCCTTCCTTTATGCAAAGGACAAAGATACAGAAAAAGAAATAAGGGACATAGTCCCATTTTCAATTGCAACAAAAAAAATAAAATACCTTGGAATAACGTTAACCAAGGAAGTGAAATATCTATACAATGAAAACATAAAAACACTCAAAACAGAAATTGAGGCAGACTTGAGAAAATGGAAAGACCTCCCATGTTCCTGGATAGGCAGAATTAACATTGTGAAGATGACAATCCTACCAAAGGCAATATACAAATTTAATGCAATTCCAATTAAAATCCCTACCTTGTTCTTCACAGAGATAGAAAAAATGATCTCAAATTTCATATGGAAAGGCAGAAGGCCTCACATTTCCAAACATATCGTCAGCAAAAGAAATACCTCTGGAGGCATCACCATACCTGATCTAAAGCTATATTACAAAGCCATAGTAATAAAAACAGCATGGTACTGGCATAAAAACAGGAGTATAGATCAATGGAATAGACTTGAGGACACGGACTTTGGGTCAAGCAACTATAGCTACTTGATATTCGATAAAGGCCCAAACAATATAGGCTGGAAAAAAGACAGCATCTTTAACAAATGGTGCTGGACAAACTGGATAACCATATGCAGGAAACTGAAACTTGACCCACACATTTCACCATGCACTACACTCAAGTCCAAATGGATCAAAGATCTCAATATAAGACCAGAAACTCGAATACTACTGGAAGAAAATTTAGGAAGTACTTTCCATGATATAGGAATGGAAAAAGACTTCCTGAACAAAACCCCAGTAGCTCATGAACTTAAACCGTCACTCAACCAATGGGATCACATGAAGCTGAAGAGTTTCTTCACAGACAAGCATACAATAAGCAAAGCCAATAGATTACCCACAGAATGGGAGAAAATATTTGTGGGTTATCCAACTGATAGAGGCCTAATCTCTAGAATCTACAAAGAACTCAAAAATCTAAACAGTAAGAAGTCAAACACCCCACTCACAAAATGGGGCAAAGAGCTGAACAGGCAGTTCACAGAGGAAGAAATAGAAATGGCAAACATACACTTAAGAAAATGTTCATCATCCCTAATCATCAGAGAAATGCAAATTAAAACAACTATGAGATTCCACCTTACCCCAATAAGGATAGCAAACATCAAAAAATCAAATAAAAATAAATGCTGGCGAGGGTGTGGAGAAGTAGGAACACTCATCCTCTGTTGGTGGGAATGTAGGATGGTACAACCACTTTGGAAAGCAATATGGAGACTTCTGAAAAAGCTGAGTATAGAGATACCAACAGACCCAGTTATTCCCTTACTGGGCATCTACCCTAAAACCTTCAAACCACAGACTAAAGAGATTTGCTCAACCATGTTTATAGCGGCTCAATTTGTAATAGCTAAGAGCTGGAATCAACCCAGATGTCCATCACTAGAAGAATGGATAACTAAGATGTGGTATATCTACACAATGGAATTCTATACAGCAGTAAGAAAAAATGACACAATGAAATTTGAGGAAAAATGGTTGAACCTGGAACAGATCATTCTCAGTGAACTTACCCAATCACAGAAAAAAAATCGCCACATAGTCTCACTCATCTACAGCACCTAAACTGAGTCTACCCAAGATACCTTACATACCCAGCAAGCATCTCCTAGACTAAACACTAGGATGGAAGGGGAGGGAGGGGAGGGCATCAAAGGGGTGGGAAACACAAATCTAGACCCAAATGGCAATGGTACCATAATCTTCTACTTACTAAAAGACAGACCAAATGGCTGATACTTCACCAGGCACTTACAGGGAACACCTGAATCACAAGACACTGGAGAGGGTAAGATTAAGACTAACCTTAATCTCCTACATCTTCCCTCCCTCACTTCCCCTCTCCCTCTCTCTCTCTCTCTTATCTCTAACTCTTGTATATTAGTTATCTTTTTCCTCATTTTCTTAGTGGGCACTGACCTGTAATTCCCAGATCCAGCATGGGGCTATCATCCACAATGAGCTTTTGATCAGAGAGACCTACAAGGTTTTCCAAAAGACAGACAGATTTCTGTCAGAGTACTTGATGACCCACCAAAGGCTAGTGGTAAGACCCTACTGCTGAAGATACCTTATGTGATTGACATGCAAATTAGAATGGCATGGCTGGAAGTTGGAAGAGAGTCAGTCCCCAGACAGTCAGTGCGTCTAGTGCCAGAAGGTGCTACATGGGCGACTGGGGGAAAATGACCAATATCTGTCGAAGCAACGCATGGTCTAACCTACTTAGCAGCAAATAACTTGTTGTGATGCCCACACAAGTGCAGTGGTGGCACACAGCCATGGTGGGGAACCAACTGCTCTCAATTTGGCTAACTGATCCCCTCACTGGTATGGGACCCATAGCTGGAGCTGGGAAACAAGTCAGAACCAGATCCAAATGTAAACCCACTCTCCAATATCAAGCTACCATTAATTGTGGGCTACAAGAGGGCCTACACGTATTAAATTCTCTATTAAAAAAAAAAAGTAAGGGTTATCTCATTTGTCCTGGTGCTAACTTACTCTCAGTTGGAGAATCTGCTTCTCTTTTTCAGATAGATGTAGATCCTAAGGAGAGAGCCACCCCATCATACCTCAAAAGGGCCCCGCCTGAATCTAAGAAAAATTGGAGACACAAGCAAGGGGGCTGTTTTCCTGATGAACCGGATACCAGCACAAGGGGGAAGGAGATCAGCACAGAGAAAAATCAACTCCTACCAAATCAGAGAGCCAGAGCCTCAGAGGCCCCCAACACCTCATCACTGAAGAAGACTAAAAATGAACCCAACATGGCTCAGGGAAATTTTGCGGAAGAGGGGGCGGAAAGAATGTCAGAGTCACATGTTGGGTCATGATATGCAGAGACATTTATCTTACCCATAACTGTGGGCTAACTCCACAATGCATGACCCGTATACCTCAACAAGGAGGGGCCAAGGGGAGGGGGTAGGGTCACGGATCAGCCTAATAATGGTACCAAACTGACTGTATTTGCTGAATACAGAACTGACTAATAAAGAAAGAAAAAATAGTGAATGAGGGCTGGAGATATGGCTTAGAGGTTAAGGGGCTTGCCCTGTTAAGCCTAAAGACCCAGGTTCAATTCCTCAGTACCCATGTAAGCCAGATACACAGGATGGTGCATGTGTCTGGAGTTCATTTGTAGTGACTGAAGGCCCTGGCTTGCTCATTCTCTCTCTCTCTCTCTTTCTCTCCCTCTCCCTCTTTCTCTCTTTCTTAAATAAATAAATAAATAAATAAATAATTTTTTTTTAAAAAAGAGAGTGAATGAATGGTTATCTTGATAACTGAAAGGTTCAGCTACAATCTTTCACCAGCTTTGAATTACCATAAGTGGTTGATTCTTTCCTACCCAAGAAAAATTGGTCCAGGTATCCACTTATCCAAACAGCTGGCTCCATCCCAAGTGGAATCCCTTCCCAGCCTGTCCTACCTTAGACAGAAGAAAGACACAAATACTCCTGTGCCCAAATCTAAAAATTAAACATCTATTATTTTCATCTTTTCAGCAGCCTCCTTTGGCATTGCATGCTACTTCTGCTCTCCAGACCAGAGCTAACCACTCGGGTGATGATGAAGGCATGCAGCTGTCTCTGGATGAATCAAAAATTCCCCCTACTATTTTTGAACATCAAGAAGGTTAACTTGACCAGTGCTGACAACTGGCTGAAACTCATGGCCTTGCCTGTCTATACAGCCCACACTCGTGCCACATCCATTCACTCCTGACCCTTTGTCCTACATCTTCAGTACTTGCTCACCCCTCAACACACACTGCTCTCTGGCTGTCACACTCTTGTCTAGCAGTAAAATTTAGTGATTTAAGTAAGGCTGGGGCTGGAGAGATGGCATAGCAGTTAAGGCACTTCCTTGAAAAGCCCAGTACCCATGTAAAACCAGATGCACGAAGAGGCACATGCATCTGGATTTCATTTGCAGTGCTGGAGGCCATAGTGTACCCATTCTCTTTCTGTGGTCTCTCTCTCTCTCTCTCTCTCTCTCTCTCCCCAAGACATGGTGGCTCATGGGAGGCAGAGGTAGGAGGATCACTGTGAGTTGTGAGTTGCAGGCCAGCCTGAAACTACATTACATACTGAATTCAAGGTCAGTCTGGGCTAGAGAGACACTCTACCTGGAAAACAAAACAAACAAACAAACAAAAAAAATCAAACAAACAAAAACTTCAGGTTTGAACTTCACTGTGCCTGCTATAAGGGTGTGGCCTTGGCACATGTACTTGGCTTTCTTAAGCATAACCTGTTGCATTGAAACTTGCCCAAAAGTTTGTCGGCCAGCTAGCCTGGCTAGTGCAACATCGTGAACAATGAAATATCTGGACTTAAACTAGGCAGAAGGTAATTACTGACACTGGAGGTTGTCCTCTGACTTCCACATGTGTGCTGTGGCATGCACTTGCCAATGACTCACACACACACACACACACACACACACACACACACACCCCTAACAGCAATCCCTCTATTGTGTGATGCTGTATTCTGGTGGAGGGTGGGAAACATTAGAAGCATCTGTGACCACTCAGGAACATCTCTGGAGATTGGGCCTGTTCATGTTTTCCCATACAAGGATGGCATGGGCAGGGATGTCAGACCTTCACCTGAGATCTGAGGTGTCCTCCCTGCCAGCTATATGGTATGACACTTGGGGTCTTGTGGTCTTGGTGAGATAAGGGCATATAAAGGGTGAAAGATCAAGGGAGGAGGAACTCCATCAACGCAGCTATGGGAGGTCATCATCCATGTTGACAAGATAACTTCCGACACTATGGCTGCTTTGGGGTCTCCATGCTCCTAGAATTAGCCTCTCACCCATGCTCTGTCAGGAAGGTCAAGAAACTCATCGATCCTCCAGGGTGAACTTTGGTGTAATGGGTTTTTCATCTGTTGGACTACCCCTGCCTGTTGTGAGCAAACTTTCATGATCTGCTCCCCAGAAAGAGTTCACATGACATCTTTCAAAAGGAACTGGTGTTCTATGGGCTCTCAGTGAAAATGATAAGCTCATAAATGTTGGCAATCATTTCTATGCTAAAAGCAGATATAGCTCTTAGAAATTCCAAGCAAAAAGCTTGTGATGCAGACGAGTATAGAAATGGAACATTTGACAATCCTGACATTGATGTCAGTGGGACTCCAGATCTCAAACTCTCCTTCTCAACTAGGCTTTCATCCTAGTTGAACATGAATAAGATCCCTGAAATAGTAATTATAACTTGGGAGTATCCTACACAACAAATTAGTTTGGCATTTCCTATCTAACATGGTAGGGTCTGTAGCCAACAGTTCTGGATTATATTCAACTTGCAATGTTAATCATCTTTTCAGTATAGTGCTTGGGCACAGAAAGCCAGGTTGGCATTGTTTTGCTAGTGTTGATAATATCTTCTGTAACCAGGATGTTCTTTCTCATTAAAGTTGTAAAATCAACTCTATACATTATGCTTCTGCCTCCAATTGAATAGTCATTAAAGTAGTTCTTTATTCTGATAAAATGTGTATGTAATCAAGAAATGGATATTTAAAACTTTGCTGTAATTCAGCCAATCAGAAAGGATGTGTGGGGCTAGAGAGATGGCTTAGCGGTTAAGTTCTTGCCTGTGAAGCCTAAGGACCCCAGTTTGAGGCTCAATTCCCCAGGACCCACGTTAGCCAGATGCACAAGGGGACGCATGCATCTGGAGTTCGTTTGCAGTGGCTGGAAGCCCTGGTGCGCCCATTCTCTCTCTCTCAAATAAATAAATAAAAATAAAAATAAATTAAAAAATAATAAATAAAAAAAAGAGAAACTAGTTCAAAGGAAAAAAGTACCTAAATTTCCTACTGGTAAAAGTGCTTTAAATTCAGTTACGAATGTGGTACCTGTAGCTCACTCCTAAAATAATATTGGTATACCCCAGTCATATAATTAGAAAGGAGAATTAAATTTAAAAAAAAAGAAAGAAAGAAAGGATGTGTGCCTCCTGGAGCATGCAGGGGCCACCATGGCAGTGCTGCCAACCCCTTCACAAAATTTCAGGCAAGCCATTTGTCCTGTCCATCAATAGGCCATGAGGAATGTACATTTTTTTCTACTTTAAAATTTTTTATGCAGGTATGTGTTGATGTGCAATCATGTTTACATGCATGTTCATGTGTATGGGGGAGGGTGCAGGTGGAAGTTAGAGGTAGATGTCAGGTGTCTTTCTCAGTCACTTTCCAACTTATTTTTCGAGACAGGGTCTGAGGCTGAATCTGAAGTTCACCAATTCAGCCAGACTAGCTAGCCAGTGAGCCCCAGGGATTTTCTGTGTCCACCTCCTCAGCACCTGATTACAGGGTGGCCACCACACCCAGCATTTTACTCCAGCAATGACACGAGGAGTCATGTTCTTATCCTTGGAGAGCAAGCACATCTCCCTAATGAAAAGTAAGCACCTTTTCTAAATCTTTAGAAATATAAACTAAATACAGGTCATCTTTTGGTGCAATGTCATCAGTCATGACATGAGGCTTTAGGCTATCTTGAAAGCACTGACTTAAGAGAGCAAGCCTGAAAGCTGTTTTTAATTCTTTTTTTTTTTTTCTTTTTTTTTTTTTTTTTTTTTGAGGTAGAGTCTCACTCTAGCCCAGGCTGACCTGGAATTCACTGTGTAGTCTCAGGGTGGCCTCGAACTCATGGTGATCCTCCTACCTCAGCCTCCTGAGTGCTGGGATTAAAGACATGCGCCACCACCCCCAGCCTGTTTTTAATTCTGTGTTTGAAATTCTCATGTTTTAAACAAGGGGTTGACCAGCCCATTGCACCAAAGCTCATGTAATGTCAACCTGAGTTATCTAACAGGAACAGCACTGAAATGAGCAGAATGGCCAACATGTCCCATTTTCCCCAGGCCTAAAGGTTTTACACAGAAACTCCCATATCTAGGGAATTTGCCCAGGCAAAGGACAACTGGTCTACTAACTTGGAGCCAGGCTTCTTTCCGATTTTGTCACATGAATATATTTATGAATTCCCCTAAAGGAAAAGAAGTTATCAAGTCTGAGCAAGTCATTTAATTTCTTAGAATTTGTTTCCTTGTATGTAAATTAGAGAAAGTGACACTTCTCTCCCAGGTTTGTTACCCCATGTAGAAATGATGCCCACGATGAGAGGCACTGGAGACATTATGGTAAAATTCACATTATTACCCGTCTTCTGGTATTAAGAAAAGACACCCTACCAGGAACTACCCTGGTCTGTCAGTCATTGAGATGGGATATTATACTGCTCAGATATGTGTGACTGAAGTCTCTTTTTCCCTATTTAACTAAAGAAAATACCAAATCATGCTACTTTAGGATTGTTGTAGTCAGTTCCTTGTTACTGGGATGAACATCCAACCAGGCATAGTTTATGGGAACAGGGATTTATTTCAAGCTTAAAGATCCAGGGGAAGTTCCATCAATGTCAGAAGAAGCTAGCCCTTTTTCACAGATCCAAGCAGAGAAGAATCACTGACATCCAGCACCACAAACTCGAATAGTCAGAGCTCAAACTGCACTGTCTACACAATTGGGCTGGAATTCAGATCTACCCCCAAACACATCCTAGGGCTGGACTCAGATTCACCCCCAGTGACTTGCACCCTCTATCAGGAATCTTCCAGTTAGGGGCTCAGGTAGAAAATTTATTCAAAAAATGACTGAGTCTATGGGGTCAAGCATTCAAACTATCACAAGGATGTCACCCAACCTGAGGCCTGACATCTGATTCTGTGTGTAAGTATGTCTTATGCTTGGTCGTGAGGTTGTGCTATGTCATTTAATAAACTCACTGTCATACTGGTGAGACTTGTGTCAGACTACTGGTATTCAGGCCATTTGCAGAAGACCATGCTTCTGAGTGACAACACAGGTGTCATGTGACTTCCAAGAAACTCAGGAGAAGTCAGGCCGAGTCTTTAGGAACCTGGATTTTTTCGTTTTCTGAGACCTTGGGGCATCAAAGTTCAAATTAATCACTAAAGACCCACGACCCGGGAGTCCTTCACTGGGTCTGCTGCAAATATTGAGACTGGAATGGAGAGGTGGTTGGCCAGCTTTTCTGTGTACTTTGTATTTAATTTCATTTCTTTTCTTAAAGCAAATAATCATTTTTAAACAAAAGCAAGTGGGTAAAAACCTAACAGGGAGAGGATAAGTGTTGCTCAGTAGGTAAACCAAGTGTTTTGAGGTTGTGTATAAGAATATTCTGGAAAGTTATGGAAAGTTATTCTACTTCTTTAAATCCAAGAAGTTCATTCCATATCATCACATTTCAAAACTTGAGAAAGTCTAGAAATAATTTTTTTTTAATTTTTCTGAAAGGATATTACTTGTTGCACATCTGTGTTCATTTGAATGCAAATGTATGCCCACCATAGGCTCAACTATTTTTTGAAGGGAATAATTATATTTTATTTATGTTTATCTTGATATTTGTCATAAATCAATTTCTCCTCCTAAATCTTTTTTTTCTTTTTTGGTATTTATTATTAATTTTTATTATTACCAACATATTTCATAAGTTTCTTAATTGGTCTTCAGCAGGCAGAGCTCTGCTAGAGGAAGTGTGTCACTGAGGGTGGATCTTCAGTTCAGCCCTACTAGTTATGTTAAGAGTAGCTTGAGCTCTGGCTGTTTGTGGTTGCTGGTATTGGCTCTCTCTCTGTTATGGAAGTGAGCCTGCTTTCTCGCCATGATGAAGCTTCCCCTAAAATAAGTAAGTCTAAACCCTCTTCTGGTCAGGTGTTTGTCCCATTAACAAGAAGATAAGCACAACGGTATCTGATATAGAATGACCATTTATAGTGGAAATTTATTGTTCTCAGTTCTGATAGTCCATGGCTTCCCACTTTGATTCAAGTCCAGGAAAGGTCAGTGCTTATAATGCCCACCATCTATATGAAAATAAATAAATAAATAAGAGGAGACAAATATTACTCAGTTTGGTAAAAATCTGTCACAGAGAGTATCATCTTTAAAAGAGATGAACATGGAAGCCATGGGCTTGTTTTCAGCTCAGAGCTTACAAGAACAATATTTTACTTGGTTCTTCTGTGTTTTGAGTGAGACGGGTCATGTCCAGCTACATATTCATAGCTTTAACTCCCCACTGGAAGATGCCTCACTGAAATCTGTGGGCTCTCTGAGTAAGAAGTTAACCAACAATCATCCCCACTAGTCAAAATTTTACAAAAACACTTTGAGGGACAGTTTAGAAATTTCCTTAATGGTAAAAGGAAATGTTAACTTTGAAAACTCTGTAAGTGGTGCCCCATCCAGTTAATCTGAGCTAAAAAAAAAAAAAAAACAACAAGCAAACAAGCAAACAAACAAAAAAACCACCTGCTCCAGAAATGTCATAAACTAAATGCTCAGAAAATTTCAATCTTCCCTTCTTTCTTCCAATTTAACCACTTTTTGCTGTCCACTTCACATGAAACTTTTCCAGGGAAGGTGGAGGTTATGTATCCTTCTTTACATAGACCAGTGTTGGACCTTGGAGAATAATGAAACAATGACAATAAGTATGCTTTCAACAAAAACAAAGCAGATGTTTGTTGAACTCTAGGTGCCATTCCTGGTACTGAGTACTCTGATCTCTCCTCATTTTCACCATACTACTGGGCTGCTATTATGATTTCCTTTGAAAAGGGAACAAAACTCAAAAAAAAAAAACCAAAATGTCCAAGAACACTGAACTGATAGAGTTTAAATTTGATGCCAGAGTGTAATTCTTTTAATTTTTCATTTATTTATTTGCAAGGAGAGAGAGAGAATATGAATGAGAATATGGGTGTGTCAGACCTTTTGCCACTGTAAACAAACTCCAGACACATGTACCACTTTCTGCATCTGACTTTATGGTGATACTGGAAAATCAATCCACGTCATCAGGTTTTGAAAGCAATCACCTTTAGCAACTGAACCATCCTCCAGCCCCAGAGCTTAATTCTTAATTCTAGTAGAGCCAGTCAGTAAGAGTCAATAAATAAGCATGCAGCATTTTGTGGTCACCAATGAGCTTTTTGGTGTCTGGTGTCATTGGTTCCCAAGTGTACTCTGGGACCACAGTGAGTGGGCTTATCTTATGCATGAGAAACTAGAAGCCATGCTCTTACTGGCAGCCTGGGAACCTCCTCCAGGGAGCTGGTGGTAGACACTGAGGAGACTCAATGCTCATCAAAGCAGAAAACCAGAGGCTGCTAAGAGCTCAACAATAAAGAAGACTTATAACATGCCCTCCAAGGATCAAGGAAATTGCTGAAGAAAAGGAAAAAAGAATGTAAGAGTGATTACTAATAACCCAACTTCCATTCAGTGGAATGGGGGCAGAGGAGAGGGGCCATAAGAGTATATAACCCATGGGAATATGACCAATTTGCAATATGTTCATATATTAAAGTTCTCAATTAAAAAAAAAAGAAACTGGAAACCCAGAGTAGAGTGATCTGTCAAAGGTCACACAAGTATCAATGTCTGTGTTATAAATGTGAGTCCTCTGACAGTCAAGGGAGATTTCTAAGCCAGGAGTTACATGAGCTTCAGATTCATCGCATGCTCAGTGGAGACAGTACGACACAGTTCCTGTATTTCTACTGATGTACCTGACAGATGAAGCACCACCCAGATTCCATGGCAGTCCCTGACAGCAAAGAGTCTGTGAGTCCACACAAATGTGCAAAGATCATGTTCAACCGACATTTGAGGTTCTCAGAGTTTAATCGAGGCTGAGAAAAGCAATGTAACTTGCCTGCTAATATTACTCAGAATATTATGCCATGTCATTTTTTTATTTACTTATTTAGGAAGAAAAGACACAACAGCTTCCTGGGAGAGAAATGCTCAAGGAATTCTAGAATTCTGAGTGCATCTCCTTTCGCATATCCAGATAGGACAAGAAAGGGAAAAGAGGACTGAAAATGTGGTAGACTCTGTCTGTAATTTCAAATACCAGCTCTGGAAGTTACTTGATAGGGCAGGAATCAAACGTAAGTCATTTCCTATCTACACCTCAAAGGGTTAATGTATAAAATGGGTTAATAATGACACCTACTTCATAAAGATGGTGAAGATATTAAAGACACTGCTATATGCATACTTATTGCAGTACCTAGCATTGGGACAGAACACAGAGTCCTTGTCAGGAACGACTAACAAAATACTACATAGGCTTTTTAAAAATGTCATGGTGGCTTCTAGTTTGGTTTCATGATATCAAAGGTTCCTGGCACTGTGGGGCATATTTTTCAGGGGATGAGGATCGGATTCATAGCAAAATATTCTGAGTAACATTAGCAGGCAAGTTACATTTCTTTTCTGAGCCTCAGTTTAACCTTGTAAAAAAATGATGAGTAATGCCTTCCCTAACTCACAGAGGAGATATGACATGTATGGGGATAATGACTGAGCATCCATTGAGAGAAACAGGGGGAAAGGTAGAAAACTGGGAAGATGACCATGATTTGAATTTTCAGGTTTTTTTTCCTTGGGAATTCAGGACACCAGGGAAGTGCTTATAAATCTGACTATATTGATCTTCCTCTGACAATCTGAATATCTAAAGGAATGTTACTAGAAATTTCAAAGTATGAGACTACTTAACGAGTAAAACTTGACGAGGAAATGTCACAGTGCCCAGCAGAGGGAGACAAGCTATCACAGTAGCCTTTCAGTACCTGCCAGAGTGGACTGGATATTGTCCGGGCCTATGGATGGCAGAACATTTATTCACAGGCATGACATTTGTTCTTGTCTTGTGTGGTCATGAAATTGAACATATGAACACTAGCTCTGCTTTAAAGGGCTGTCTCCACCTCAGATCACATGGCTCAGCTTCTCTTTCTTACCAATCCCTGCCCTGGCAAGCCTCCCAGATGCCTTCACACCAGATGTACCTAGTTGTTTGTAGGACCCCTGGACCGCTGTCATAACCACATACCTCAAACACCCCAAATCCCCCCAGCTCATTCTTCACAATATACCCAGAATCTGACCCTCACTCACAGTCATGCTCAAGCCTCTACTTTTCCCACCTAGATTCTTATAAAAGCCTCCTTAATTGGATTATTGTTCCTGCCCATTGCTGAGTCTTCAGTGGCCTTAGAGTCCCCAAAGGGGCCCATGTGCTCCAAGGGTTTCTCTGTACAATGACAACAAAACCAGAAGCATGACTTACAGAGCCTATGAGGTTCTTCCCTGCCTCCTGGTTTCACCTTCTCCTCTTTCTTTGACTCATCTGCTGCAGCCACACTGCCTCCCCTTCCCTATGAGAGGCTGTGCACACTACACTTTTACCAGGATGTTTCCAAAATATCCACAGTGGGTTCTTTCCCCCTAACATCTTGGCTTAAATGTCTTACTTTCCACAAACTCTCCCTTGGCCACCTTATTTACATCATGTCCTCTCTGGTCTTCTTAATACCCTCTACCCATTTTCTGCAACATCTTTTTCATGTTTACTTATTTAAGATTTCCATAGTACCTTCTTTGTGCTTGGTTCTATCCTAAGTACTTTTCAAATATCTCAATTCTTATAAAAATATCTGTGAGATTACTGTTGCCACTATTTGAATTTTATAGATGTGGTCACAAAGGCATAGCAAAACTATATATATAACTTGATCAACCTCGAGGTAGCTTAGGGTGAAATCTGGCTTCTAGCCCAGGGGATCTGGCTTCAGATTCTGTCACTTGCAAGTCCACATGGCTACCTCCTATTACATTTGGAACCATGTAACATATTATTTACATATGTTCCTATGTATTTTCTGTCTCCCCTAATTACAATATAAGCCCTAAGAAGTCAGGAAATGTGTCTGCTTTATTTATTGCTACATTATCAATACTTTTAAAAGCACTAGCATTTATTCAACAAGTGTTTGAATAAATCAAAAACTGATCATAATTAAACTATAGAATGAACAGTAAATAGATCAGTGAGGGATGGTTTGCTCATCTTGTTTGCTGTGAAACTCCAATATCTAGAGAAGTGCTTAGTTTAGAGCTGGTCCTCAGCATGTTTTCCTGAATGAATCAATGAATAGATAGATCAGTGAATGGATCAGGTGGCTCTTAAGAGCCCTCCATCCAGAAAACATAAATTGCTCCTCATGCATTCTTTCATTTCACAAACAGCCGAGGGAGAATTACTGATGAGTCCCCCAAAGGCTAACCAAGAGTATGGCCCATCCGCTCTAGTAAGTGACCACTGAATGAGTCCGTGATCAAGGGACTGTGTATGGAGGTACATCAGCATGGTTGTGTGGATTGCATTGTGGGTTGAAAGGAACAAAGGCCACAGGCAGCTCTAAGTGAAAGGCAGAGGATGAGAGAGACATGGTGGGAGTTGCCAGCTGGCTGGTGCAGAGAGCGGGAAGTGCTGCAGAGCACAGTGGCAGCGTGAAGGGAAGAGTCGCTCTTTGAGGGAGGAGGGGAATTGATTTGGAGTGTGATGGGTGTGAGGGCATACAGAGAGGCCACACAGAGGGAGGCCAGAGTCAACACTGGAGACAAGAGCTTCCAATATGAACAGATGAGATTGTTGGATAACAACATGGATAGAGAAAGTGGAGGAACTAAAACATGGAGGGCCTGCCCAGTTCTAGGGAATGGGAGCTACAGGGCAGGAAAGACAGAGCTGGGCAGGCAGAAGGTGAACGGAGAGTGCAGTGTTGAGGTTATAAAATGTTCAGCTATTTCCACAAAGTGGAGTGGCACCATGTGAATGTCCCCCAAGAGATAAAGGATCATGTGTTCTGAGAAAGTGGGACTCAACTGGGGAGAGGCATGCCAATGGGCACCAAATCACACAGAGAAAAGAAAAGTAGAAGCAGGTGAGAGAGATCTTTCCATCCATACCAGAAATATAAAATAAATACACCTGTGGACATATGTATCTCAACCAAAAGGGTGAAAAAGTCAGACACAAAGAACACCTCAAGAATATATCACAAAGTAAGTAATGAGTAAATGGAATCATTAATCTGAAGGAAGATGATGGTGACTGAAGAAGAATGATTATCTTAGGAATCTCCAGGAGTACATTGGTGTTAGAATCTATTGTAAACATCTCTCAAGGAATAAGTGAGTGTTGGAATCTAATGTAAGAGTCTTTCAAGGAGTAGGTGGGCATTGATATCTAATGTAAATTCGTCTCAAGGAGCCTTGTAGACATGAAGCCTTGCTGGCAGACTTTGAGCCATAGGTATGTGATTTAAAGGCTATAATATGTTTTAGGGCTGACTTTTAAGCTCCCTGACTCATTGAGATGTAACAATGAGCAGCCTCTTGTTACAGCTCCCATAGCCACAAGCTCTAAGGCTCCAGCCACTCACCATGCCATCCACACCACGATAGGCAGTAGCCTCTGAATTCTGAGCCAAAATTAATCCTTTCTCTTGTACATTGCTCCTATTAGGTGTTTTGTTGCAATGACAAGCAGTAACTAATAAATGAGTCAAGGTCAGCCTGTTTCAAAATGTGGTGAGCTTTCTCCTCACTCGGGCTTAGTCAGAGATTTAGAAATGTGTGAAGGCAGACAGAAGGAATCATCAGTGTTCTAGAAGAGTTCTGGAGGATGTGAGGCTCTAGGCCGGAGGTGAGATGTTGCTTCCTCCTAAAACTAAATAAGAGCGGAAAGCAGAGAAGGGAATGATAGTAAGAGATGGGTTGATAGAGTGTGTAGTGGATGGAAGGCAAGGACAATTACCCTAGCAACTTCAATACATGACATTCTTATAACTAATGCAGGCCTAGTACTGAACTGAGGATCTTTGAATGCTTGCTTTCAAAAGTGTGCACACTGTTCTCATCTAGTCAGCTCTGGGTACAGAGATGAACCATAATGGGTCTTCATTAAAGAGGAGCACCAAAAAAAAAAAAAAAGCATGCATTCCTTCAAAGGGTCACAGACCAAAGAGTAAAGACAAAGAAAATGACAATCCATCCCTCTATTCATCACTTAACAAAGTGAGTTGTTCAGTCTCCAGGAGTTGGTGCATTTTCTGTTGTATGTTGTCTCATAGAAGAGAATTATGCCAATATTATTCTTTTTATTTATTTGGCAGCAGGAATCGAGAGAGGGAGGGAAGGACAGAATAGGCACCAGGGCCTCTTGACATTGCAAACAAACTCCAGACTTATTAGCTACTTTGTGCATTTGACTTTATGTGGGTATTGGGGAATCAAACCCGACCAGCATGCTTTGCAAACAAGCTTTGCAAACTGCTGAACAATCTTCCCAGTCCTAATTAACTTGTCAAACAGCCAAAATGCAAGGCATGTATTATGGCTTTCACAAAGAATTGTTTTGGGACAATTTTGTCTTCCTAATTACACTTTACCTAATGTCATATAAGCATTAACTCACATTTTCCTGAGCACACATCTGCTAATGATAGAGATATGCCAGGGATAAAATATGGCATGTTCTGGGGCTGTGCTGTTGAGTTCCCAGATCAAAGTGTAGTCCTGGCCAGAAATAAACGCCTCTAAACTTTACTAATTATATATATATGTATATATATATATATATAATATTTGCATTATTATATTATATATATACAGCATGTTATATCCTGCAGAATGCTAGTCAGAATGAGAGTTTCCATGGAATTAAGTCATACTGTCGTAACTTTTGTGTGATTCCCTCCCAGCCTCCCCACTCAAACCCCTCCCACCCCTGACATTCCATCTCTCATGATATAACCACAAATAAAGGAGAAGGAGGAATAGTCTGGACAGAAGGTGGAAAAAGCTTAACCTTAAAACCATGAACTCTGGCTGATAAATCCCAGGCTCAGAATTAGGTTACCCCCCACAGCGAGCTGTTGGCCAGAAAGACTAATGATGTCCCCAAAACAGTGTAGGCCATTGCCAGAACACTTGATTACCAGCCAGAGCTAAAGGTAAGACCCTATTGCTGAAGACACCACATTCTGTGGCCACAGAATATCAGAAAGGCATGCTAAAACTGAAAGGGAAACTAGCTCTCACCTTGATAGCCCTGATATTGCTGGAAAACCCTATGGGAGCCCATGGAGGATGATAGTCTCCAGTAGCATAAATAAGCAGGAGACTCTACATACTACAAAATCAACCAGCCTGTCAAGAAGTACACACTTGTGTAACAGTGACACACAGCCTCTGTGGGTAGCCAACTATTCTCTGATTAGACATGAGGCCCACTCAGTGGGAGAGGACTCATATCTGGTACTGAAAACCAAGTCAGAATCCCATGATCTGAAAACCCAGATGTAAGAAGCCCACTGTTCTCTGGAGAAGAAGAGTGAGTTTGCACACCCCAAAATCACTCAAATAAATTTGCATACCCCCTCTGACCCAAGCTGGTCTCACTCTTATTTGAAGAATCTTTTATTTTATTTTACAAATGACAAAGAAAATGGAGGTGAACCAAGATCCATCAATAATGCAAAATGGCCCACCATGAGACATGCCACCACTACCACATCTGCCAGGTCTGAGGAGAAATTGCAGAGGAAGTGGCAACATGAATACTGCTCTTACAGCTAGCCTGACAACCAGTTCCAGGGTAATGATGACAGATACAGTGATCAATCAAAACATATCGAAACAGAAATCCAGACGCTACAGAGAACTCAATACTAAAGCAGACTGCCAACAGGCCTGCCATGGCCCAGGGAATACTGCAGAAGAGGGGGTGGAAAAATTGTAAGAGTCAAAGAGTGGGCAGGAATACTCTGAGACATAGTCCCCAACGCCCCCTACACCACTTGGACTGACTGAGGCCTTTAAGACCCCACAGTAAACACCACAACCCCACTGAGGTGGGCCTACAGGGAAATGGGAGCTGAGGTGAAGGGATAAAAGAGTATAGCCCATTATAATGTATATAAAATAAAATATTAAATTAAAATAATAAACAAAAGTTTGTGGTGATGGACATGTTAATTACCCCAATTTGATCATTACACAATATATACATTCAAATATCACATCATAAAATTGTACAGTTAGTGGGTATTACTTAAAAATAAAGTTGACAAAGAACCTTGCTAGCAGCATGGCAATAAGTCGAGTCCCACTGAGGCTAGGCTTGTCTGGACCACAGTTGTCTATAAACACATGGAAAATAAGGACAAGTGAATACAGGTGGTGAGTATAGCACCCTATTCATTTGTGACACTAATTCAATCTGATGCTGCCAACTAAACATCTAGTAAAGGGACAAAAAAGAAAAAAAAAAGAAGAAGAAGAAAGAAAGAAAAGAAAAGAATAAAACCTTTGGAATTGTCTCCTAATTCATCAGTAGGTCATGCCAGATAATTTTGTTCAACTAATGTCAGCCCATGCTCTATACATATTTAGGGTACACTAAGCTAAGCTGTAATGTTCTTTAGGTTGAGTGTATAATATGCAGTTGGCAATGACTAGCTTTCAGTTTACAATGGGTTTGTCTGTACATAATTCCACTGTAAGATGATGTTGTAGTTAACTTCACATTGCTGACCAAAAGCAGCTGATGGGAAGAAAGGGTTTGGTCAGACATCACGTCTGCCATAGCCAGTAAAAAACAGCAACAAGAGATTGAGCTGAGCTCTGGCAAGGGGCAGTTGGCTATAGCACTTCTAAGCCTGCCCCAGAAACACACCTTCTCCAGCATGGTCCCACCTCCAAAATCACCAGTTGGAGACCAAGCATTCAAAGCACATGATTTTATGGGAGACATGTGCTTCAAATACTGCAAATGGGCACATCTGCAATACTAGCTTTCTTAGTGAAGCCTCAGTATTTTCCTAGGCTGCTGACTCATTTCTCTAGGGTTCAATTTTCTCACCTAAGGAAGGAGCTGGACAACATATTTCCTATATGCCTATTGCTGTAACATTTTAATTATTCCCAGCCCACAGAGTCAGAAAATTGTCCAACTAATGTCAGCAGCCCAGGGAAGTCCTGATGCCTCACTGAGAAAAGTGGAACTGCAGATGTGGCCAGCTTACAATAGGGTTATGTCCAGTCAAACCCATGGTAAATTGAAAAATATTTACTACAAAATGTATTGTGTGCATCTAACCTAAAGATCATTATACTTAGCTTAGTCTACCCTATATGTGCTCAGATAATTGTTATTAGTTGAACAAAATCATCTAACATATGTGGAAAGAAATGTGTTGGAAACATTCTTCTAGAAATATCTTGAAGGATAGACTAGGGATCTATAAATTCTTCAACAGAGAAAACCACTTGGGTTGTACACACTAGCCTAAAGAAAGAAGCCCTCTCTTGTGTGGACGATCAAGGACAGAAGCATCCATTGCCTCCCACCCCATGCCCTGCTATCTGCTGACCCCACTAGCTTCTGAAGTTCATGGCAGTGATAACTTCCCTCCTAACAGGATGGTCTGACTAGAGAAATTCTGTTTGGGAAACTGCAAGATAGCCTTGAAGATGATGAATATTGTTAATTTCCAGAAGTCCGTGCTATACTTTTTGTTTGTTTGTTTTGAGGTAGAGCCTCTCTTTAGCCCAGGCTGACCTGGAATTTACTATGCAGTCTCAGGCTGACCACAAACTCACAGCAATCCCCTTACCTCTGTCTTCCAAGTGCTGGGACTAAAGGCATACGCCACCATGCTTTCTCCTTTCTATCCTTTTTTGTTCCAAGATGGAACAGATTGGGAAGACTGTGTGAAAGGGGTCCGACATTCCTGACTCACTTCTGATGTTCAGTCCTACTTATACCATGTTTGATTACTCCAGACAGTGCCACCCAGGATGTGACTTGCATGGAATCTACAGAGTGGCCATGCTGTCATGTGGAAGGCATCAACTTTTCTTTACTGTCTTGGCAGAAATTCATTAGCAACCAGAGGAGGTTTGGCAAAAGTGTCCACATTTTAATTGACCTTTAAGTTAACCTTCTTTGAATTTAGTACCAAGTTTTTGCCAACAAGATGTAATAAAATATACTTATTTTTAAAAAGGTGAAACAAATATACCTTTGGGAAAGGAATAAATACTCAAGGTATTTTCTCCATAGTTTGTTCGTTTAGCCTTAAATTGATATGTCATTTTTCCTTTATGAATTAAATAATGGTCTGATAATTACATAAATATGTTAATAAGGAACATTCAAATAATAGGCAGCAGAGTCACATAAATGATTATAATTTTTGGGTCACAATCTCCACATTGGGGCAGTAAAGAATGTCAGCAATTTGGAAGTTGGTCTCAAACTCAGGTTCAGACTCTACTTTCTGCTGTGTATAAGGTCTTTGTCAAAGACAACACTCTGAGGTATGTGTTCCTTCTGTCTAAATCTGAGGTTGATGGGAAGTATACAAGTCTCATCTTCCCCACTTCCACATGCTAGTGATTCATGAAAAGATCAGCCTGATTGTTTCCAGTAGTGGATAAGTGCAAACAACTCTGTACCCCAAGTTCTGAAACGCTCACAACTGGCTCTTTTGCTTCTGTTGAAATAGCATGCTTTGTTTTCATAGGTCCTGGGCTTTGGGGGCATGGAGAGAATTTGGAGACATGTCTTACAAAAATTGTACTAAGTGTTGGAATGCCTAGACAGATCTATGTATATAATGTTGGGTTTTAGGGTATTATAATGTATTGAATTATAAAATGAAATTGAGGAAAACCTCTAAGGAGAAGAACAAGAAAGTTAAAATCACTTCAAATTCTACCACTCGAAGGTAACCAGTATTGTGCATGTGTATGTAATCTGTGATGCGTGTGTAGTATATCACATGTGTATGAGCATGCGCATGCCCCTGTGCACATGCATATCGAGGCTGGAGGAGGATGTCAGGTATATCTTCCTCTATCACTCTTCTGTCCAGTTTCCTTGACACGGGGTTGCTCACTGAACCTGGCACATACAGATTTTTGGCTAGACTGGCTGATTAGGGAGCTCCAGTCATCCTCCTGTCTCCATAAACCTTAGCCCTGGGGTTAGTTCTAGGCATGTGTGGCCACGCCAGGTTCTTTGCATGGATGCTAGGGATCAGACTCAGGTCCTCGTGCTTGCATAGTAAGCACTTTCCCCAGGGCCTTCTTCCCAGCCCCTTCACCACCACTCTTGCATTTGTGGTATAAAGCCTGATAATGCCTGGAAAATCAACAGAAGCCCAAGAAGTATTAGTTAATTCACTTCATCCTCAGTGGTTATGAATTTATGGAACTATAAATATTTTTTAACTTTTATTGATAATTTGACAACTCTCAATCATATATATAATGTGTTCTGATCATAATTGCCTCCAATTATTTCCTTTTGTTTTCCCAGCCTCATCACCTTTCCACCAAACCCTCTTCTTGCCATTGTTTCTGTCCTCTTCCATCATCCATGACAGTATGTTGATGGGCCCAATATCATACAGATCTTGCATAGGTAACAGTATCCAGTCATTGACATTGATAGCATAAGAACTACTTTATAACCAGGTTTTCAACACATACCTGAAAATGCAAGCCAAAATGAATTTCATGCCCCAAAACAGTACCTTTGGGAATATTTCCATGAATTCAACTTGGAAGAAGTTTCAGGTGAGATTCCTTAGGAAATTGCCTCTGAAAGCGTGCTCCTGGGATCAGAACTCTGAGATGAGGGGCAGCAGAACCAGGATTGGACAGAGAGAAGGTGGGAAGCTACGTTCATCGCAATGGGAGCTGCCCTGGCTTTTCTGGGTTGTGGCTACCAAATGTGGACTTGAACATTGACCAGTCATTGGTTGCAGGCTTAAGGAGAAAATGTGAGTTGGAGAAAGATCTCCCCAATACAGTCTAGAAGGGACTCAGCTGAACTCCATTTGCTAAGAGTTAGTGCTCCCTAATATATATATGCTTCTATTTGTTACTGTAGTAGAAGTGTTGCTGATTGTTCTGTTGAAAATCCTATGTGAATATATTTTTGTTACTTGTTTTACTCCTAGTTTACTGAAGAAGAAAGATGATCCAATTTAGATTCAGACAAACAAAAAATGAGGCTGAAGGAATAAAAATGGAATCTAATGGCCAAAAATTTGAATCCTGCTGAAATGCTCAGGAATGCACACAAGGAACTAGAAATCTTTCTAGAATTACATAGCATTATTCACTCAAATGAGCCTCAGTCCTAGCGTCCTGCCATCATTCTTTCTATTAAAATGATAGTAGTCATAATTGAATAAGCAAAAGTGAGAACATGCATAGTTTTTTTCCAGTCTTGGTTAAAATGAATAATTTTGAGTTCAGTCCATCCAAGGCTGACTCTAAAAATTCAAAAAATTAGAGTGTTAATAAACACTGTTTTTCTTTTTAAGGTAGGGAGGGTCTCACTCTATCCCAGGCTGACCTGGAATTCACTATGTAATCTCAGGGTGGCCTTGAACTCATGGTGATCCTTCTACCTCTGTCTCCCGAGTGCTGGGATTAAAGGCCTGCACCACCATGCCTGGCTTAAACATTGTTTTTCTTATACATAGTTCTCGTCTTGGCAAACATTGACTAGAAGTATGCTCAGGGAAAGCTATCAAGTTTAAAGGAATTAGTTTGAATGATGAAGTTTGAAACAGGCGTCATGGACTGGCAATGATGAAGACAATGATGACTGGGAGGCAGACCTGCTCCAGGTTGCGAAGTCTCTCCTTTGGCCCTCATCCTACATGTTTTTAGTGACAACAATTTCTCATCTAGAATCAGTAAGGTATATACACCCACCAAGTAGATAATCCCTAAATGACAGCAAGACATGATTTCCAGAAGCCCAGAGAAAGTTCTAGTTGCCCTTAGAGTATGCTCTGGAAATTATTTCAGATATTCTTTATGTATATTTGCATTTTATTCCTTAGGTTATCTTCCACTCCACCACTAATATAATCATCTTTGAAACTTACTAATCAATCACTTTAGCAAAAGTTTTCATTTTCTGTTTCAACTATTGTGAGTGCTCACTTAGCAACAGAAAGACAATGGCCCTTGTACAACACCAGTAGAAATACTTGATTCTCCTTTGCTGACTCTCTGGATGTTTGAGCCTTTAAGGATCCCAAAGGCTGTGTCATACCTCAGGAGTTCATTCCAAGTACCCATTTGGATGGCTATCAGAGCATAAAGCATAAAGGTGAATGTACATTTGGTAGGTTTCCATTTAATTTGATTAATTAATTATCACACATCTGAGTTTTGAGCAAGTCCTCTAGCTTAAGGTGCCAACTGTACAGTGATTTTAAATCATCTGCTTTACTTCTTTGGTTATTTTTCAACCAAAGTGAGAAATTGAAACAAATTTATTTTTGAAGTTAACCCAAAGGGAGAAATAGCACCCACAGCTTTTCTATTCAATGACCTTAGTTTGATATATACATGTTTGGATTTTCAAGGTAGGGTCTCACTCTAGCTCAGGATGACCTGGAATTCACTATGTAGTCTCAGGGTGGTCTTGAACTCACAGCGATACTCCTACCTCTGCCTCCCAAATGCTGGGATTAAAGGCATGCGCCACCATGCCCAGCTGGTATATTTCTTTCGGATCACTTCCCATGCTATAATAAGAACATGAAAATAAACTATTTTTTCTTCTTTATAAACTAGCAGCCTACCACAAAGAATTAAAAATTTGAGAAGTACATAATGAAAAATTTCTCTTGTAGACTTACCCTTGTTGGTGCTAATTATTATTTTTCTCTATATATTTTTAGTGTTATGCTACACACAATTTTGGCTTGATTTTTTTCATGTCAGTTTTATTGTTTGTATTAGATTTCATAGATTTTCATGAGTCAAGTTGTTTTTGAAAGACATTGAGCTAACCAGTCTCCACCTCAGGAATGTCCCAAGTATCCTATACAGAAGCAACCCTGACAGCAACTGCTACCTCCACATGTGCATCCACACTTGTTCACACCCATTATCCACACATATATGAACCCTCATACCCACATGCATGCACAACTCACACATACATATACACAAGCAAAACAGCTCTTGGAACAATACTATAAAAGAAATTAAAAATTTAATGGTAGGATTTTTTTATAGGTTAAATAGAAAAAAACAAGTGTTGAAAATTAAGACAGAAATCTGAATGAGAAAATCAGATGAAAAGTTCAACATTTTATTAGCAAAGTTAAAGGAAAACAAGCAATACAAAAGACAACAACAATCCCCCCCCCCCAACCAAAAGGTGAGGAAAATTTAAAAAAAAATTACTCTGAGCTGAAAGACTTCAATTTCAAAGTTGGAAGAGGCTCTCAAGTACCTGAATCACAGGTGAAAATAGACCTTTGTCAAGGTACATAGTGAAGTTCTAAAGTTCAGGGAATAATACAAACAAACAAAGCTATCAATCAAACAATCAAACAAAAAACGAGCAACAACAACAACAACAAAAAAAGGCTGGTCACATGAAACGAATCAAGAATTAGAAGGGAACTGGCCTTCTGAAGCAAAAATGAGAAGGAAGAACCACATGCAGGGAGGAGAAACGTGAGCCTTTCCCTTTCATTTAGGACCTCGGAAGTCTTCAAGTCTTTAGACATGTCTTTTTCAACTAAAACAAACCAGTTCTCACTTTGTTCTGCTGGAAGGCCAAGGGCCAGCAAGTTCCCCCAGGTTAGAGGGGAGAATAAAATAGGTGAGGGAAGCACCCTCCCCTGCCCCCTACCTCCCCCCTTTCTTCTTTTTTTTTTAAAGTTTTTATTTTTATTTATTTATTAGAGACAGAGAGAGAGGGAAAAAGACACAGAGTGACAATGGGCACGCCAGGGCCTCTAGCCACTGCAAATGAACTCCAGATGCATGCACCACCATGTGTATCTGGCTTACGTGGGACCTGGAGAATCAAACCTGGGTTCTTAGGCTTCGCAGGCATGTGCCTTAACCACCAAGCCATCTCTCTAGCCCTCTTCTTGTTTGCTTTATTACTGGAACACCTCTTTTGGCAAGAAACTATCTTAGGTTGCAATGGAATTGAACAAGGATATTTTTATTGCTATATTCAACTACATTATCTTAATTATGTAGAGCAGTGAATGGCAGGCTAGTATAGATTATGTGGATTAACTCGGGTTTCTAATTTTAGAAGGAACTTTAGTGCTGTTTGTCTCTCTTGAAGATGCTTAGGCAAGTGCTATTTAAGTATTTTTAGGCCAATAGACATTAAATATCATGTGTTTCAAACATAGAGTTTCATGGAGGAAGGATCTGAAGTCCAGAGAGATTAAAGAATATACCACAGGCACAGGTACAGAAATAAGCCCTTATAAACTCAAGCATTTTTTCTGTTTTATTGGACTTATTTATTTTAATTTGTATATCATTATAGAATACTCCACAGAAAATCAATACATGTGTATGTTGTCAAATCAGGGTAAAGCCCTTCCATATATTGAACAAACAACCATTTTTATATGTTGGAAACTGAGATCCTGGAAGTGGGTGCCAAGGCCACAATTCCAACTCAGGTCTCATCTCCTATTCCTCCACAAGGTTCTCTCCTTCATCCTTTCCATGCCTCTTCCATTCAATGAACACACCAGGCTCACTCTTGCCTTAGGATCTTGTTTCCAATTCTTCCTTCTCCTTAAAATTCTCTCCAGCAATGTTCTTCCCCTTCTTTAAGTCTTCCCTCAAATATCCCTGGTCCACTTACTTTTGCATCATTATGACCAAAATACCTGAAAACAACTTAAATGGAGGAATTAAATTTTTGAGCTCAGTTTCAGATATCAGCCCATTCAGATGAGGAGAGAATGGTGGAGCTCAGCAGCACAGATGATGGCAGAGAGGAAAAAGAGAAAATGGGGGTTGGAGAAATAGCTTAGTGGTTAAGGTGCTTGTCTGAAAAACCTAAGGACCCAGGTCCAAATGCCCCAGCACCCATGTAAGCCAGATGCCCAAGGTGGCACATGTGTTTGGAGTTTGTTTGCAGTGCCTAGAGGCCCCAGTGCCCTCACTCTCCCTATCTGCCTCTTTCGTTCTTTGTTTCTTTCTTCCTTTCTTTCCTTCTTTCTTTCTTTCTTCCTTCCTTTCTTTCTTTCTTTCTTTCTTTCTTCCTTTCTTTCTTTATCTCTCTCTCTCTCTCTCTCTCTCTCTCTCTCATAAAGAAGGAGGAGGAGGAGGAAGAGGAGGAGCAGAAGGAGGACAAAAGGGTATATAGGAAGTGGCCAAGCAAGGTATTCCCCCAGTCATGTACTCCCTCCAATTATATCTTACCTCCTACTTGTCACATAACGTCATTTTATTATGATTCTATGAAAGGAAGGATTAATCTAGTCATCAGGTTACAGACTTTATAATCTAATCTCTAATCACAGATACATGTAGAAGTATGAGTTTACTATTTTCTCAGATTTCTTAATCCATTCAGGTTGGTAACCAAGTTTAGCTATCACAAATTCACCTATTGTCAACTTGACACCCAAACACATCTCCTTCAATCATATTATTCTATTCCTGGCCTCCTCAAAGACTCGTGTCTCTCATAACGCAAAGTATATTTAGTCTATCTCCATGAGTCCCCATAGTCAACAGGTCCAATATTGTTCCAAAGCTCAAGTTCAAATTCTCTGAAATTCAAAGCAACTCTTAGTTGCAAGCCCAGGCTAAATTAAAAAATATATAAGTTACAGACTTCCAATATGCAATGATAAAATGTGATGGCAAAAAATGGTAAACATTTCTACTCCAAAAAAAGAAGGAAGAAGAGAAAGCAAGGAATTGGACAAAATCAAGGCTAAAACTCAGATTATCCCATAGCTCCCTGTCAAGCATGTGGTCACATAGTGAGTTCCAATGGACTTGGACACTTCTGAGCCTGTGTTCTTGCCATTTGCAGCCCATGTGGCTTCTCTATTGGACTGGCCCTTCATTCCTATGGCTTTCCTTTACAGCTGTTCCACATTTCTGACATTTTCAATATTCTTGAATTTCTATTACATCTTTGGTTTCCACCTGACAGCTTCATGACCTACTCAGAAGCCAAGATCATGACCCTACCACACATTGCCTGGCCTCATATGCTTTGAAATCTTAGTGGAAGCCTCCACGACTTCTTAACACTTGGATTCTGTATGTCTGTAAAGCATCATCACATAGATGTTGCCATTATCCTGAGCAGTATCCAGGACCCCTTAGACTAAAGCCGCAGCATCATTTGAGGCCTTGAGCAGTTGTACCCAGGAAAACACTTTTTAGGCAGCCATGTGAAAACAAGGTGCCCTGGCTACCCTGTATTCTCAAGGAAAAAAACCTTTCAAATGAATCTATAATTTGACACCCTGGATTTTGCAATGGATCTGGTCCAGCCAGTTTCTGTAATACCTTCCAGGTAGCTTTCCTATTATCCCAGTGAAAACTGCTTGACCATTTCTCTTCTTCCCTTCCTCCCTCCCTCCCTCTCTTCCCTCCCCTCCTTCTTTCCTTCCTTCCTTTCTCTCTTTCTTTATCTTTCTCATTTCTTTTTTACTGTCTCTAATCTCTTTATGGACTACAGTCTCTATGTCCACAAATTTCAACTCACTGCTTTGTAGGTGAGACTGTGTTTTTAAATACTTTGCTCTGCTTCTTGAGTCAAATTCTCATTGGATTCTATATTAAAGGAGCCAGTGATAATCATGCCATAGCTTAAAATGGTATGCTGTATATGAAAATACCAAATTGTTTTATGAAACCTACCAACATAAATTTCAGTTTTTGAGATGCTCAGAAGAGAAAGGGTGAGGGCCTTGAAATCTGGGTGTGAGAGATATGAAATAGAGGTCCAGGATATAACCATATATAACAGGTTCACACCTTTTGGAATGTAAAATCAAAAGGCACAGCCAGGAGATGAAAGAGTGGAGAATTGTCTGCAATGGATAATGAGAACATTGTGGCTATTTCTAAAGCAATATTCTCCCAAGGAAAGGAAGCATGGCACCTTGATACATTTTTCATATATACATATTGATAGATACAGAAAAGCACATTAGGGGTGGGTACACTCCTGAGCAAACTCTGTTTAAGGTTTATCTTACTTAGCATGTACAGTTTAATGTCCTAGTTCTGGAAAGAAAGATGGAAACACATGTCTGGGCATGCTTAGCTCAGGTCAGTGAGCATATATTCAAAACTGGAAGATGATAAATGCAAATGTTTCTGAGCATACTCCATTCAGTATTATAACAAAAGAATGAGTCAGAGTAGCTCAGTGACTTTGGATGGTTTTCCTGCAAGTTTCTTTAATAAATCTTAACTGAGAAACTTCCAGGTAAGATGGTGGCATGCTAGCCACACCAAAGCAGCCTAGGGAGGGAAATAAGCAGAAACACAGTAAAATACACTAGTCTACTGAAAAGTGAAGGTGGATCAGTTATTATCAACCACGGAAAAGCAAGCAGGAGAGACCAAGATCTTCCAGAAAGGAGGAAACCAGCCAGAATCCCACTGAGGAGCCTGTAGCCAAGATCCAGTGCCTGTTGGCCTGCCTAATGGCACAGAGCTGCAAGAGAAGGAAAAAAAGTGAAGGGATTTTCCATTCATATCAGCCTCCTCACAAAGTCAAGAAACCTGAAGAAGAAGACAGGAGGGGCCAGCTGAGCAGCTGCTGAAGGAGAATACAAATGGGCCAAGCTAAGCAGCTCCAGTACAACTCCAGGCACCCTGCGTAGACTCCCAGCCCCCTACCATCAGGATCCTGAACCACTGGTGAACTCATTCAACACCAGCTGCCCATCACTGAGAGGGATCAAAGTGGGTACTCAGCAGTGGTGAGATTGGAAGCCATCCCAAAAGGTAACAGGGCCAGAACTGGAAGTGCTTATTTCTCTTTCCATGTCAGAAAAGGTGTTTGTTTGTTTGGTTGGTTTTTCAAGGCAGGGTCTCACTCTAGCTCAGGCTAACCTGGAATTCACTAGGTAATTTCAGGGTGGCCTCAACCTCATGGTGATCCTCCTACCTCTGCCTCTCGAGTGCTGGGATTAAAGGCATGTGCCATCATTATGTATTACATGTGAATGACATATTCTTGGTTGGCTTTACCATTTTCAAGCTGTATTTTGGTATTGACAATTGTTGCCTTTGACATTTTGTGATATTTAGGACCTTTGTCTTTTTCTTCTGTCATAATTGGGGGGCAGGTTCTGACTGGCCCCAGGCTGACTTTGAACCTATTTCAGACTAGAAATCTCAATCTCCTAGTTGACAGAATTAAGGATGTGGGGCAAGACACACCCTTAGACACATTGGCTTTATTAGATTATTTGTTTGTTTTAGTACCCAGGCTTGTATAAATACTCTGTGCTGGTTTTGATGGAATGTATATATTGCTCAGTTGAATTTTAGAATTTGCCAGTAATTTGCTTCACCCAGCCTACTGCAATACTTGGATAAGAAGGGCTACCTGAGAGCCTGGGAATAAGCCAATTCCCTTTTTTGCCCCTCCTTTGATTCCTTTGATTTTTTTGAACATAGATGTAATCATCATTTTGAAATCTTTGTCAGGCATTTTACCTAAAGAAGTCTCACTAGAGGTCATTTTGGATGTATTTGTAATTTTTGGTGGGATTGTAGTATCTGGATTTTGTGTTTCTTGTATTATAATGTAGAGGTTTTTGCATCTTGAGTTAATTTTCTGCAGTGTTCTTAGCTACGTAAATCTGATTTTATATATCTTCAGTGTAGGAGTTTAAGGGCCAGATATAGCTCTTATACATCATGAGATAAGATACCAAAATACCTAACAAGCATTTTGAGGAACAGAGAATAGGGTGTGTGGGGAGGGGAGGAGGGTAAGGGTTGGGATAGGGGACAGAAAACTAGATCCAAATGCTAATGGTAGCATAAAATTCTACATCCTAAGAGACAGACTCAATGGTTGAACCTTCATCAGGCCCTTAGAGGGAATACCTGAATCACAAGGCCTGGGGAGGGTATGAAGAAGACTGACTTTAATGTCCTGTTTCTCTCTCTCTCTCCCTCCCTCTCTCCCTGTTCTCTCTCTCCTCTCTATCTCTTTTATATTACTTATCTTTTTCTTCCTTCTCTTCTTGGGCACTGACCTCTAACTCCCAGTACCAGCATGTGGCTATAATTCACAATGAGCTCTTGATCAGAGAGACCTACAAGGTTTCCCAAAAGAAGACATATTTCTGTCAGAGTACTTGATGCCCCACCAAAGGTTAGTGGTAATACTTACTGCTGAAGACACCATATGCTATTGGTACAGAACATGGAGTGACATGGCTGGAAGCTGGAAGAAAGTCAGTCCCCAGACAGTTATCTCGTCTAGTGCCAAAAGGTGCTACATGATCAACTGGGGGAAAATGACCAATATCCGTTCAAGCAACTCATGGTCTAAAAGTACCCAGCTGCAAATAACTTGATGTGATGCTCACACAAGTGCAATAGTGGTGCACAGCCATGATGGGAAACCAGCTGCTCTTGATGTGGCTAACTGATCTGCTCAGTGGAATGGATCCCAAAGCTGGAGCTGGGAATCAAGTTAGAACCATACTCAAAATGAGCCCACTCTCCATTACCAAGCTCCCACCAATCACGGGCTACAAGAGGGCCTACACCTATTAAATTCTCTTTTAAAAAACAAAGGTTAGCCCATTTATCTAGCTCTTCATACTCTGTTGGAGAATTTGCTTCTCTTTTTCAGATGGATGCAGATTCTAAGGAGAGAACCAGCCCATCACACCTCAAAAGGGCCCCAGCTGAAAATAAGAATAATTGAAATGAGTAAGAGTGCTGCTTTCTTGGTGAACCTGGTACCAGCACAAGGGTGAAGGAGATAGACACACAGAACATTTAACTCCTATCAATCCAGATATCCAGAGACAGCTCCCAAGACCTCATCACTGAAGTAGACCTAAAGTGAACCCAACATGGATCAGGGAAATTTGCAAAACAGGGGGTGGGAAGAATGTCAGAGCCACACATTGGGTCGTGAAAGACAGAGACTTTGCCTTCTACCCTAAGTGATGGCTATCTCCACAATGCATGACCCATATTCCCCAAGGAGGGGATTTCCTGTGGAGGGGGGAGGACAGGGAGGAGGCTAACGATGGTACCAACTTGACTGTATACACCGAGTACAAAACTAATAAAAATTAATTTAAAAAATCTCCCAACTAAAAATTTCAGGCTCAGATGGATTCACTGGTGAATTTTACCAGACCTTCATAGAAGAACTAACACCAGGAGTTCCCTGTGCAGTCAGTGTATGGGTGGGCAGTAGTCTGGGATGAGTAGGCTGGACCCATTTCTTCCCCCTCCCACCACCCAGGTCTGAGTTCCCTGAACAGTGTGAGTGTGGGCATGGAGGTCTGGAATGAGTAGGCTGGACCCATTTCTCCCCCCCTCCCACAGCCTGGGGCTGAGTTCCTTGTGCAGTCAGTGTGGGGCAGACATGGTGGACTAGAATGAATAGGCTGGACCCATTTCTCCTCCTTCCAAAGCCCGGGTCTGAGTACCCTGCATGGTCAGTGTGAGGGCAGGCACAGTGGTCTGGAGTGAGTAGGCCGGACCTATTTCCTGTCCCCTCCTATATCCTGGGCCTGAGTTCCCTCGATCATCAGTGTGTGGGTGGGCGAGGCAGTCTGGAGTGAGTAGGCTAGATTCATTTCTGGTCCCCTCCCGCAGCCCAGGTGTGAGTTCCCTGAGCAGTCACTTTGTGGGTTCCTCCCATTTCCACAGACTAAGTTGCCTTCACTGGTCCATGTCCTGGAGGGTTCAGTACAAAGTAGGCCAGATCCCTGTTCCCTTACTCCTCATAGTCCCCTGGTCCTGGTATGTCCCATTGTCCCTTGCTCAGGGAAGCTTGACTCCTGTGTGAACTGTGGAATCAGGCCTTTTGCTCTGGTTTCTTGACTGGACACTAAGTACCAACATCCCTGTTCACCTGAGTCAGAGGGTGAATGGGCTAAAGGATACAAACTTGCTTACTCCTCAATAAAATAAAGAGTCTTCCTAAATGAGTAGACAACAATGCAAAAAAAAAGCTAACAGAAGTCAGAAAACTGAGAGATCTCCACCAAAGATGCCTATTCCTACTATGTAAGCCTCCAATGAAATCATAGATAAATCAACAGAAATTCATCCCCAAAATGAAAACACAACAAACAATGAGACCCAGATAAAAAAAATATTGCTCATCTTAAAGCAAACTATCAAAGAACCAACAATCATATCAATGAAATTGAACAGAATTGTCTCCTAGAGCATTCAGCTTTTGACAGTAGGCTTAACTTGATGGAAGAAAATCTTAGAAGTTTCCAAAGAGATATGAATAAATTGAAGATTACAATCTCTCTGTCTCCTTTCACCATGATAAATTGCTTTCAAAGAAAAAGGAAAAACCTAAATAGCTCACTAGAATAGAACGAATACTTTCAGTAATGCATCCCGCAGCAGGGATGTTTAACCTACCCTGGGAAATATACTTTCTAGAGGAAGCAATGTGTAAGCCAGGGTTTTACAGAATGTTTTCCAAAGGAGAGCATACTGAGAAGTGTACATGTAGGTATGCAGGGGTGTGTGTGGGTGGTGGTTTGAATAGAATAGATGGCCCCCAATATATTCAGTTGTTTGTTTGTAGTTTGCATCTGTAGCCACCTGGCTGGAGAGTCAGTACCATTATGTGGATCTTAAGGTGTGGTGGTGGGTTTCAGATTTCAATCTAAAGATATGCAAAGTGTGCCTAGCTGGAGTTCCTGAAGTGTGCTCTGGCTTTTGGCTTTAGGATTGTACTCTCTCTCTCTGCTTGGGCCTGTGAAGGCAGGCCAGCTTATTCTGCCATTATGGAACTTCCCCTGGATCTATAAACTTCAATAAATATCCCTTCCTCCATAACTGTGCCTGGTCTGGAAGTTCATCTCAGCGAACCTGAAGCTGTCTGATACAGAACTTGGTACCGAGGAGTGGGTTGAGATGAACCTTACTATGTGGATGTTGATCTTTTGGAACCTTTGTTTTGGAGGAATAGGCATGGACTTGGTGCTTGCAACTGAAGATGTCTTCTGGGGTGGTAAGCCAAGTTTTATGGACTATTCTGATGAGAGTCTGAGAATGCTAAGTGCAGACAGCATTGAACTTCGAGGCTTGGCTTATGAGCTTTCTAAGAGGAAGGAAAGACTGCAGAGGACTTTGTTGGAACTGGGCTACTGACATAAGGGCTGGCTGTGTCCTGCTGCCCAGGCCCAGAGTGTTTGATCAAGGTTAAATTTGTAATGGACTGATGTGCTTGGCTAGAGATATTGGACTGAGAGATTTAAGATTTTAAGCTGGAAAACCTCAAGCAAGTTAAAATTACAGGCACTGAGACTGGTTTTAGGTTACTGAACCTGCTATTGTCAAACACATTAGCAATCTTAAGGAAGATGTTCCAACTGCTTTACATTAAAACAATGGAAAGGATGCCTGAGGAAAGACCATCATAGAAATGCAAACACTTTTGGAAAGAGTTGACTGGAGAAGGAACCTGCTTTTCAAGGCTATGATTTGTTTCTTCCCTGAATTAAGAATATGGCTGTGTCCTGCACACCTGGTATTGGTTTCAGAAGCATGAAAAATGCATGGAGTGGCCGTGAATTGCACATGCTTCCAGGAGCCGCTGCTGAGATGCAGCATGAGGTAGGGCCTGATGCCCTGATAGGCTGAAAGAGCCTTTGGAAAATGTGAGGAGTGGTCATGCATTGCACATGGTTCCAGGAGCTGCTGCTGAGATGTGGCATGAGGCAGGGCATGATGCTCTGATAGGCTGAGCCTTTGGAAGACGGACCATGGTTTGCATGAAGACCTGAAGATGTTTTGTATATACCAGGACTGTGCAAGGGCTACCATAGAGCACACTGTTGGCCTGGGATGGAAGTGTTCCCTGGGTACTCTGACCAGCTGGAGAGGCAGAATTGGAAAGTCTGGAGACTGTTAGTCTCTGGGTATATTGAACTTGAACTGCAGAAGTTTGATGTTTGTTTGATGGTGGTTGAGTTTGCATTGTTTTAGTCTCTCCTTGCTGTGCCTTATACCAGTTGAAAATGTTTACTCTGTGCCTTTATATGTTAGAAGTGTTTAACTTGTTTGATTTTACAGGTCTTCACATCTTAAATTGGTCAAGACTGTGGGGACCTTTAAAATTAAACTGAGTACAATTTACAATGTGTGATGGTTATAAATCTATTGGGGGCCAGGGGTGGAATGTGGTGGTTTGAATAGAATAGATGGCCCCCAATATACTCAGTTGTTTGTTTGTAGTTTGCATCTGCAGCCACCTGGCTGGAGAGTCAGTACCATTATGTGGATCTTAAGGTGTGGTGGTGGGTTTCAGATTTCAATCTAAAGATATGCAAAGTGTGCCTAGCTGGAGTTCCTGAAGTTGGCTGTGCTGTGTGGCTTTTGGCTTTTGGCTGCCGGGGCTGCTTGCTACCTTCCAGCATGGATTGAAGACCAGTGCGGACGAAAGACCAGCATCAACTGAAGACCCCCATGGATTGAAACCCAGCGGCTCCTCAGGAAGCCTCCAGGCTTTCCAGCACCATCTGCAGTGCCGGGTCGGGACTGCTAAGGCATCTGGCCACGAGGACTGAGCAACTACCAGGTTCGGTGATTCTCGGGCCTGCAACTGCTATTGGACTACTGTAAACTGATCCAATAAATCCCCTTTTAAAATAATTCATTCTAGCAGTTCTGTTCCTCTAGAGAACCCTGACTAATACAGTGTGTGTGTGTGTGTGTGTGTGTGTGTGTGTGTGTGTGTGTGATTTTAGTATTTATTTTCATGATTGCCTTCGATTTATGCTAATGGTATTTCCATTTGTAGTAGTAATATAAGACGTCTTTTTAAGTGTATAAAATTTAGTTTGCTTCAGGACTTATGATGTTCTTTTATAGAATAGGTAGGGCATTTATGCAATCCAAAATTCTAAATGGTCTAAGAAGAAAACAGAATACCTTTGCTTCTGCTCTGCTTCTCCCATCTTCTTCCCTCCTGCAGCTACAGGTATATGTATATCATATTAATATTAATATGTTAATATTAATGCATGCATTAATATTTACTAAAATGATATATATTTATATATAATCATATGTTCATATATATGACTAATCCAAAATATTCCATAGGGCATACTTTAAAAATATTTTTTACTTATTTAAGAGATAGAGTATGGGTGCACCAGGGCCTCATGCCATTGAAAACAATTTCCAGATGCATGAATCACTTTGTTCATCTTGTTTTATGGATATACTGAGGAATCAAACTTAAGCCATAGGCTTTGCAAGCAAGCACTTTAAACTCTGAGCCATCTCTCCAGACCAAGGCATGCTTTTGATGTATGTATGTACAGTTAGGCACTTTGCTATTTTCACTCAACAATATGTCCAGAAGAGATCTCTATAATAGAGTCACATTATTTTTTAATTTTGTTTATTTCTTTATTTGAGAGAGAGAGAGGCAGATATAGAGGGAGGGAATGGGAATGGCAGCGCCTGTAGCTATTGCAAATGAACTCCAGACCCATGCACCACCTTGTGCATCTGGCTTGCATGGGTACTGGGAATTGAACCTGGGTCATTGGGCTTCGCAGGGAAGTGCCTTAACAGCTAAGTCATCTCTCCAGCCCAGTCACATTATTTTTTATGACTGTGTAATACCATTTTGTTTATATTGCACAACAGTTCCTTATTGCTAAACATCAGTGTTGTTTCTTGTCTTTGATTTTTCAGACTCCCATAGAGAATTCCCTATGCACATGACATTTTTTTTATTTATTTATACTACATGTCCCAGGAGTGTGGATGCTGGATCAAAGGCCAAATGCAACTGTAATCATGGTAGTACCATGAATGTTCCTCCATATAAATCATATTATTTTGCCTTATCACCAGTGACAAATGAATGAGAGTATTTCTTTTTAAATAAACTTATTAAGGTTAAAAGAAAAGATGAATCACTTTCCAAAGCATTTTAAATAAGCAAGACCAAGAAAGGATATGGACTGTGAGGAGAACATGCAGTATTATGCCCAGTTCTCAGCACCCCAGTGACCACCAAGGAGAACCAAACACGTATGCAAGGGCAAGGAGCTTTATTTTGGGCTTAAGCTTGGTCTCTTGACTTCACCAACGCAGTGGATCTGTACAAGAGCCCTGAGTAGTGGGAGGGTAGGGTTTTTATAGGGATTTGAACATAGAAGAAGGGGATGGGTACATAATTCGTTGATTTAAACAGTGTACTCTTCTGATTGGCTTAGGATTTTGGCGGGCAAAGTTGGCGGGCTGGGGCTAGGGGAATTGAACTTACCTATGACTAGAGGAATGTATGGCGTAATCAGTTTCCAGTGTTAAACCCACCCTTACCAGAAAATAAAAACTTAGACCTTACTGGGAAACAGAAACTTAGGCTTACTGAGTACTCTGAAGCCTGTCATGGCGTCCATCTGGTTCCTGAGTCCTTCAGCAGGTGATGATAGCAGTTAGTTGTGGACAACAATAGAATGCCAACAGGCTGGTTACATGATAGGGATTGTTAATTTAGTATGATTCATTGTTTTTATATAACTAATTATCTGTTTGTTGAATGTGGATTGCTCATCCACACTGCTGTTTGGATTCTTTTAAATTAATCCCACAGATCTCAACATTGTTGTTTGCATTAGATCTTGTTAGCCAGTTACTGCTCTTGATTGTGTCTACCATCCTGGTACATGCATAGAAAACCAGGTTGGAAAACTAACCTGTACTGTGGGTCAGTCCCGGGAAGAACAGCAGCAGTGGGCCCATGAATAGTGTTTATGTGCAAACACACGGACATGTGCTTCTGTGAATAACAGCAAGTACTGCCGGGCATACTTTCTACAAAGCACGGCTTCAAGAGCTTTCTTTTTTCTTTGCATAAGTGTCTCTACAAGGAAGGTATTGTCAGTATTTCTTATCATGATTGAGACAACTGAAGGCATCATTGTTAGAATTTGGGATTGGCCAGAGCGATGTGAGGAATATAAGAAGGCGCGGAGAGCCAACCTCAACAGCTCGGTCTTTAATGGCATATATTGAGAGGCAGCCTTCTCCCACCGGAAATGAGAATGGCAGCCCCCTAGAGTGGGCCATTGGGGATTTAAAGAGTTAGGCCTCAGGACAGCCCAAGATGGGGGGAGCAGGGGTAGGGTTCAATAAATTTTAGGCTGTTTACTTTTCTTTGGGAGTAAATAATGGGAAGATAGAGCCTCTTGTTTACTTATCACCCGCTGAGAAGGGATTAAGGCTGTTTCTAAGGTAGCCTGATAACTCCTGAAGTCAGGCTATCTTCAAGCTTGTTTCACGGCCCAAAAGAAATTTTTTCACTGAGGTCAGTGATTCATAAATCCTTCATTCCAAACCCTGAAGACAAGAAAAGGGGGCGGGATCAACAAAAATCTCCGACTCTTCTAACCAATGGGACAACGTGGGGGCTAGTCACCTTACCCGCCCCCATCTGGATCTGGGCAGGTAGGCAGGGTTCTCCTTTGAGTGTAGTGTATGACTTCCTTTTCCCTTTCTCCTTCTTTATTTTTCCTTTTTCTTTTTCCTTTTTTTTAAATGTCAGCCCTGTGAGAAGGACAGGAGACAAGAGGCAGATTAGTAGGGGTGATTTGTTGTGTAGGAAGTGTTGAGGTTCGTTATTTTTAATCTTTTATTCCCAATTTGGTAGGGGGAGCTCTGGTGTCACTTTTAGCCTCTTTGGTCATACACAAAAGGAGAAAACAGGGGGAAGTGCTATCAAGAAGCCTTAAGACACAGTAGCCCCCTGAGATGGAGTTGTGTTGGGACAGCTTTAGGGCCTGTGTGGTCAGAATACAGAAATTCATATCTAGAAACACAGGAGGCTAGAGAAGGACCTATGGTTACAGAATGGACATCAAGGAGGGAATTACCGAATCTGTTGGATTAGAGGCAAAGAAGAGGCTATACTGTGGGTGTGGAGGAAACCCATCATATAAGGGAATAAATTACATGTCAGAGACAGGATAGGTTCAACTTGAAGGGAGTAGAGTTTAGGAGAGGGATACAGTTAGGGTGATTGGACCCCTAAAGGTAAAAAGGGCAGGAAAGTTTGCACTTGCTAGAAATCAAAGATGATATAACTTTTTATTTCTTGCCTAGTTCCATAAACCTGTTTTTCCATAAACAACCTATACCCTTCCCAGGAGGGAGATCTTTCATAGGATTTAAACATTGTGGTTAATCAAGCTCAGCCCCTAGAACTTGCTGTCAGGGCTAACCTCTTCCTGACACAGCCCCTAGCCCTAACTAACCGACTGTCCCTCTGGTTCACCTGAGCTGGAAGACAACCCACCACCGTAAGGTAATAAGTATCTTTGCAAGGAGTGCGCAGTCTCTCTGACCACTTGGGAACTTCCAGCTGTAGGTGAGGGCTCCCTTGTCCTTTGTCTATACATGGTTTCTTTATCCCCTCCAGCTTCTCACATGTCAGGAGCTCCTTGAACTTTCTTTTCTCTTTCCATAGGTTTTCCCAGGTCCTCCACATGGGATCTCTAGCCACATGGGTGTCTTTCCTCGGCTCTGTACTTCCCTCAATAAATATAATAATTTAATAATTATCCTTCTCAGTCTTCTTTTTTATTCAATTCTTTGATTAAAATTAAAAACAAACCTAGGGTTTGGGGTTCAAGAACTTTCCTGGATCTCTAGCACCCCATTACAAGCTGTGAAAGTTTTTTCACCTTCAGCAACAGATATCTTAGCTGGTCACTGAGAGATGTCAGTTCCTAATATATAAGGCTTATAGTTTTTATTTACTTGGTCAAAAGATCAAAAGGTGTGACTAATGGAGGTATGTTGGGCTAAAAAATATTATAGTTTGATTAATTCTACAGGCACAGTAAAATTTTATATAATTAGGTCCAGTTTTTTTTTTTAGAATAAGTTTATAGCAGAAAAATAAAAGTTTTACCAAATAGGAAAACATATAAGGCTAGAATACTTAAGAAACCTATTGCTGTAAATAGGTATTTTATGCAAAAACAATACAGGGTTTATCAGATGGAAAACATACAAGCTCAGTATTTAGTTGTAACTTAGTTATCAGAGATAGTTTTTACAACTCTTAATTTATCAGCACATATTTATATTTTATGTCTCTGTTTAGGATCAGACCTATGGTCAGGAAGCAATGATTTTTTTTTAAATGTTACCAGGGACAAAGGAAATTGGGTCCTATTTTCATAACCTCCAAATCTAATGTTAGTGGAGACAGACCCCAAGATTTTTGAAGTATGAATGGCAGATTCAAGTCTGCCCTTTTCAAGCTGAAGTGGGATGGTGAAAGGGGGAGTATCTACTCCTGTCTGTTGATACTCTAGACCTTGGAGAACCATCAAAAAGGCCCAGATCAATGGAATTAGTCTGATATAGGGCTCTCTGTGGTGAATTAGTGGAACTGCAAAGATCCAGAAGACCATTTACATCAATACAAAAGACTATCACTATGGAACATTACCAATACAAAAATCTATTACAATAGAGGACATAACTTGGGGTAAGGGTTTTTAAATTTTCTAACCCCAATTTCTATCTCAATATAAGGCATTGCACTATAAATAAATTCACCAACTTTTATAGTTAAGTTTGAATTAGATAAATAATTAAGGAGAGAGAAATACAGAGAAACATCTTTTTATGTTGACCCATCTTATCTTAGCTGAAAACACCGTAAATGAAGACACACTTTTAAGAATTCACTTCAGAGAGGGGGAGAGAGCCTCCACTGAAGCTTCATGCATGCAGTTCCCAAACACCGCTTGTGCTGCAGTTCCACATCCTTGACAAGCCTCTGTCTGAATTTTCCCACACCTGTAGAGGAAAGAGATTTACAGTTTTCGAGGGTTAAGACATTCCTTTCTGTCAAATAAGACAGGTTGCTCTCTCCTGAGATAAGGTAGTTATATATTGTCTAATAAGGACCAGGCCCAGAGTCAGTTTCTATTTGTTTAACTTTAGTTGTAAATTGTTACAGAATTTTTGTTATCTATTAGCTACCACAAAGGAATACACTGATTATACTCCATCCAGACTAATATGGGATAGGAACATTAGAAATATGATATTTTTCAATAATTTGGCTCAATAGAAAGCATGTGTACAGTATCTTAACATTGATAAATACCAGCAAAACATATCAACATTTTTGTTTTGTCAGTAAACCCAAATTAATCACTTCTCTAAAGATTTAAGTTGTAATAAACATTCAGAAGGCATTGTTAGGAGCAGGATCAAATGCTGGCATATAAACATGTTTATGGTGAGCATGAATAAGCATAAAGTCGGAAATATATCATAAACCTGATTTTAGTAATTTAGTGTTATATTAAAATATATCTATAAGCATCGGAACACTTAATGACTGTTGCAGTCAGGTTTGCATTGCTGGTAGAAATCACCCAACCAAGAGCAACTTGTGGGAAAAAAAGAGGGTTTATTTTGACTTGCATACTCGAGGGGAAGCTCCATCATAGCAGGGGAAAATGATGACATGAGCAGAGGGTGGACATCACGCCTTCACCAACATCAGCAGTAGGAGAGTGTGCCAAACACTGGCATGGGGAAATTGGCTATAAGGCCCCTAAGCCTGCCCCCAACAATACACCACCTCCAGGCAATTTCCAATTGCCATTAGCTGGGGAGACTAGGATTCAGAACACCTAAGTTTATGGGGAACACCTAAGTTTATGGGGAACGCCTGAATCAAACCACCACAATGACCATAAACATTGGAATAATTAATGACCATGAATTTATTCACACATAAAGACAGACTGCATGAAACACAGGAACACATGACACGACATGGCTGGCCAGCATTAGACATGACAAAGAACATGAAACATAAAGAGATCTTTTTTCTGAAGATTTTAGTTTTACTTTGTGTTTGGGAAGACTCTAACATGTGGGAGAGCCCTGCATGCCCTCTGAGAAGGCATGGAGTTGATGAGCACCTGGAGCCATAAATAACAATCTATGTGGACACTGTTTATGATGGGTAAAGGAAGGCCCATACAGGACAGAACAGAGTTTCCATGCCACCATGTGGCTGTTGATCATAGACAGATTTCTCTGGGAAAACTAATCATGTTAGAAATCGTTCAAGGTAGAACAGAGGCACAAGAAAACCAGTGGAATCTGGAGAATGGCTGGAGGTCATTCTCAAAGCCCAGTTTTATAGCTGAATTTTGAACAAAAAAAAAAAAAAAACAGGTTAAGCATACTTAACTGCAGTTTAGGATTACACACATACACACAGAGAGAGAGAGAGAGAGAGAGAGAGAGAGGGAGGGAGGGAGGGAGAGAGAGATTGTCATTTGTAGTGACACAGTACAGGAGGGACTGTGGTCATCTTCTTGAACTAGAGGAAAGTGGGTCACTGACAGAAACTCTTTAATGGGGTGGGAGGAAGGTTGGTCCCCCAGGAGGGCCTGGGTTGAAGAGCAGAACTGACAAAGAAGAGATCAGGGTTAGAAGAATAGAGCCAGTTGCCAATCTAGTTTATGAAGTTATCAAGCTCTTTAAGAATCTGTAAACTAAATGTGTCATTTTCAGGCCAAAGGGAATCACTGTTCAATTTGTTTTGTGGCCAACTGCATTGCAGTAAAAAATGAGGTGCTTGGGCTTTTAGGGCAAGAGTTTTAACATTGGTCAGGGGACAACCCAGCGAGGAGGCTGCTGGAATTTTGGAAATTTTGGAACCCATAAAGATGTGAGAAGTGCCGGGGCATCTGTCTAAAGATCAGGAATCCCTGATCTGAAGAAGGCAGAGGTAGGAGACCTTCTCCTGGAGAAGGACAGGGGGTTCAGAAGGCAAGCAGCCATCCTGACTGGAGGCTCCCAGGGCAGTCTTCCAAGGACAAGACAAGGGAGCCTAGTCTGTCTTCCTAGGTACCTTAGGAAGACTGATGGATACAGACTTACTCACTTCCTCCGTGAGCTAAAGATGAAGTGGGTAGGGCAAATGGCCTCTCTATGGTTGGAGGCAGGGCAGGTGAATTATTCTATCCATCTGGGAGTTTTGAGAGCCCAGAGGAGTTTGAATTTTCAAGCAATTTATCATGGTGAAAGGAGACAGAGAGATTGGGTGGATACCAGAAACTATGGGATTTTGGTTTGGAGCTGGGACAAGCAGCCACCATCACAACAGGGCAATAGCTGTCCTTAGTTTGAATTTTCAAGCTGACATCTCTTTTTTTTCTACTAGCCATTAGTCACAGGCAAGGACACCCCCCCCCCAACCCCGCCCCGTGTTTGTTAATTTTATCTAGATGTGAGGTGCTGCTGGTTTACTGTAATTGCCTCGCCTCCCCTGCAGGCTTTTCACTGGCAGGAAAGGGGAAAAGCAAGGAGAGAGAAATTAAGTATCCATATGGGGAAGTTAAAGAGGCCCAGTAAAGACAGGAGTTCTCTTGGGAGGCAGATGTGGGGCAGTCTAGAGTTTGTACCCAATTTGGGAGAATGGCTTGAGTCTGTTGAGAGAGAACAAGCCAAGATCATCTCCGAGAGGCCGTCCAAGAGGGAGCCATAGGTTTACAAAGGAGTGGATTCATCTGCAGGACCAAATTCAGAAAAGGCAGGCAGTGAATGAAAGCAGTGGGAACAGTTGTCGGCATAGAGGAAGGAGGAGAAGGAAAATCTGGTTAGCAGAGCAGCTTGGACTGAGAGAGGTGTGCACAGGAATGGAAAAAGACTTCAGAATAAGGAACCTCAGAGCCCTTGCCATTTCATCTTATGAAGTTGTCCAAATCAGTGAGGACTTATGACTTGAAAGTTCCAAATTGGGGTCATATGTAGAAAGCCGAATAAAAAGTTTGGCTTTGGCTTTGAGCCAGGCGTGGTGACACCCGGCTTTTTTTTTTTTAAATTTTTGTTTGTTTATTTATTTATTTGAGAGCGACAGAGAGAAGGAGGCGGGGGGGGGGGGTCGCGCCAGAGCTTCCAGCCTCTGTAAATGAACTCCAGATGTGTGCGCCCCCTTAGGCGTCTGGCTAACCTGGGTCCTGGGGAATTGAGCCTCGAACCAGGGTCCTTAGGCTTCACAGGCAAGCACTTAACCACTAAGCACCTCTTCAGCCCAGCACACGGCTTTAATCCCAGCACTTGTGAGGCAGAGGTAGAAGGATCGCTGTGAGTTAGAGGCTACCATGAGATTACATAGTAAATTCCAGGTCAGCCTGGGCTTAGAGCCCATTTTATGGATAGGTAAGGTGGGGCTAGATCTAGGTATTAAGTCATCACTTGATACCAAGATAATACCTGGAGGCCTTAGAGCCAGTTGGAGATCCCAGGAGTGGAGAGGAGTGTCCCTAGTCTTCAACCTCTGGGAGGCATAAAGCCAGAGGCAAGAGAGCTGGAGGACCCCTGGGGTCCAGAAGGAGGACAGTCTAGGGTGCCTCTAGACAGAGTATGGGGTCCTTACCTTAATGAATTTTGATGGAGTGTTGGATGGATAGAGGATCAAATGGCAAGAGACATCTGTGCTTGAAGTGGAGGGGATAGGAGAGTTATTAGCAGGGCTGGAGAGGGCTAAAAGACTGGAGACTGAGTTTACTCAAAAATGTCAATAAGACCCCAGTTCCACAGGGCCTGCACCACTTATGAAAACAAAAGGTGCAAAAGCAGAAGCTTCGGGCAGCGACTGGCAACGTTAGGCCTGCGTAGTAAGCATGGCAGACATTTGAGCTCTGGACGGAACCCAGTATGAAAGGGAAGGAGGAAGGGGACAGGAGAGCACAGTCCCATGTGTTAGGTAGGACAAGAGTCCCAAGATGGATTTCAGATGAAGGAGGAGAAGGACAGCAGCCTGACTGATGAAACTTCAGATGTTTACATTCCCTAACTCTTACTCACCTGACCTAACAATGCCCTTGGGCACAGTTTTCCTACCAAACAACCTGGCTCCTCTTCTTAGGTCAGTCCACTACTCAGCTTAGTCCCTGCTCTCCCCTGAATTCCTCAGTCCTTTTCTTCTCTGTATCACCCTCCCCAAAAGAACACTATAAAAACCCAAACTACCCAGACTCTCTCTATTCTCTCTCTCCTCCCGTGAGAAAACCTGTCAGCTTGAGCCCCAATAAACAGCTCTTTTCCTGCCTCAGAGTGGTCATGCATGGTCTTTGGTCGTTCAAAACCTTACACTGTGGACTACCCAAGCGGGTGGGCAGAGGCTGGGCTGAACTCAGCAAAGCATTTTGGAAAGACAACCAAGTGCCCCTGGCAGAGTTTCAGCAATCTCCGCAGGTGAGCAGCCAGCCTCATGCAGTCCTGCAAGACCCGGCAGAGAAAAGTTCACCTGGAGGAAAGGGAGGAGAGGGTTGGGGCCCAGGGACCCCGAGACCCATCAGGTTTTGGCAACATTTTTTGTTAGAATTCAGGATTGACCAGAGCAACATGAGGAATATAAGAAGAGAGAAGAGCCAACCTCAACATCACAGACTTTAATGGAATATGCTGAAGTGCAGCCTTCTCCCATGGGAAATGAGAATGTCAGCCCCCTTTAGTGGGCCATTGGGGACTTTAAGGAGTTAGGCTTCAGGACAGCCTGAGATGGGGGAAATGAGGACAGAGTTAAACAAACTTTAGGTTGTTTCTATGTGCTGTTTGCTTTTCTTTGGGAGTGAGTGATGGGAAGACAGAACCTCTTTTGTTTATTGATCATCAGTTGAGAGGGAGTAAGGATATTTCTTAGGTGTCCTGATAACTCCTGGAGCCTGGCCATCTTCGGGCTTGTTAAGTTTTATGGTACAAAAGAATTTTCCGCCGGAGGCTAGTGATCCATAAATCCTTTAATCCTTAGCTTGAATAACCTGCTCCTGGTCTCAGGAACAGAAAGTGGGAGATTGGAATCTGATCGCCTATAGTTCTTTGAACCACTATGGTCTTGAAAGTAGGTAGAGCAGGTCTCATCTACACCCATTTTACATGCATGCAAAGTAAGTTTCTAGGAAGGCTAAGGATCTGTCCATCATCTCTCAGCAACCAAATGGAAGAACTAATATTAAATTCTTTCTTGTGATATTAAACCATGTCCTCCTATTCAAGCTGGGTTACATGTCAAACTGTTTATTGTGATATTAGACAACCACACTACTCCCATATCAGAAACATCATCAGTTATTTTTAAAAGTACCTTTTCCTTTTCTGGAACTCAGATTTTCTTTTTTAATTTTTAGTTGTTTATTTTTATTTGTTTATTTGAGAGCAACAGAGAGAGAGAGAGAGAGAGAGAGAGAGAGAGAGAGAATGGGCATACCAGGATCTCCAGTCACTGCAAACGAACTCCAGAGGCATGTGCCACCTTGTGCATCTGGCTTACATGGGTCTTGGGGAATCGAGCCTCAAACCGGGGTCTTTAGGCTTCACAGGCAAGCACTTCACTGCTTAAGCCATCTCTCCAGCCCCTCAGATTGTTTTTGATGCAGAAAAGTGATCCCTAGGAAATTCCAGGAAGAAGGAATAAGTCTGCAGTCTTACTTCATCATGTGGGGTAGATCTGTGATATTTACTTGTACTCTGTTTATGTGATCAGAATCCATGAGACATTTGGGTCCCTCAATCATATCTGATCTCAACATACCAGCCCTCCATGCTTCTCATTTCCCATGGGAGAAGGCTTCCCCTCAGTATATATAGGTAGATAGATAGATAGATAGATAGATAGATAATAGATATAGATATAGATATAGATATATATAGATACATATAGTTATCTGAACAATGGGAATCCATTATGCCCATCAAAAGGTTGACTTTGGCTGCTGGCAGAAAAGTAAAGCCATGGTCAAGTGATAGACTCAAGTTTTAGCCCTGACTTCTCTGTTCACTAGTGATTCAGCTTTGGTCGTCTCTAACAAGTCAACCTATTTCTACATCTGGAAACGTAAATAATAATTTCTTCCTCTTAGACTGTGGCATAGCACTGAATAAGAGAACTCATGTAAAATGTTTCACATAGTGTCAGCCTGTGCAATGTATGTATTCAGTAAACAAATGTAATTTAAACAGTAATTATCTAAAAGCACATCATCTGTAGGACTTAGGAAAGAATAGTATGTTCCAAATAGAATTGCTAGCAGTCTCTCCACCCAAGATGAGTAGCTTTGTTGCAAGTTGGCATTTCTTCATTAAATCCTTCTTCTCAAACTAGAATTCACTGAAGAGCTCTTGAGAACCTATCAGGAAAGACCATGAAGTGTATATCCTGGTCCCAGATGGGAAATTGATGATCAATCCAATCATTCCACACATTCTTGGAGGCTGAATAAAGGAAAAGTGGAGGGAGGGCTAATCAAAATCTAAGAGGATATAAATAAGTCATATGGAAACTTCCTTTTTTGGACAGTGGAACACTCAGAAACCATAGATTGTTGCTAGAAAATTTTCAGTGCCAGGGATGGGATACCTTCCAGTGAGTTGTTGGCCAGGGAGGTCCTTTAAGCCCCCAAAACATTACAGGCCATTACTGAGGCCCTTTCTTTCCCACCAGGAATAAGGAATAGGGTAAAACCCTGTTGCTGAAGACTCCACATACTTGGGCTGCAATGTCACTGAGAAATCCTGCCAGAGCTGAGCTGAAAACCTCCTCCATGCAGACCAGCAGACAGAAAGCTGGAAGAAGCCATGCTGCATGCATGCAGTTCAATGGCAGAAAGAGATACTACCAGTCAAGACACCCAACAGTGGACACTGCCAGCCTTATATTTGGCCAGCCAGGCCCAATGAGCCAATGGGTGCAATAGTAGCACATCTTTATGGGGGAAATCATCTGCCCTCTAATTTGACTGGAGGCTTTCTCCATGGGAGGGAATACAACCCTGATACTGAAAACCTACAACAGGGATAGTCATCAGCCCAAGGGGTGTAATGTCTGCTGCTGTCTGGCTAAATGTATATACTATGCTCACCACCAAACTGCCCAATAAGCACTTCTCTTAATGTTCATACCCATATATTAATGCTGCTCTCACTTTTGGTTAGAGAAGCTTCTCTTTCCAGACAGCAATGACCTTGGGATGATTCAGAGGCACGATGGTGCTGAGAAGAAGTGATAGAGGTGTGCTCAGCACTGAAATATCTCTATCGCACCTTCCAAGGCTCAGGGTCCATTGCTGAAGAGGTGGCAGAAAGAATGTCAGAGCCGAAGGAAGGGTAGGATTCCTTACAATGTGCTCCTCCAGACACAAAATGGCCTGGATATCCATGACCTCACAGTGCCTGAAACCACCTACACAAGACCATCATAATAGGAAGAAAAGATCATGACATGAAAATAAAAGAGAGACTGATTGAGAGGGGGAGGGGATATGATGGAGAGTGGAGTTTCAAAGGGGCAAGTGGGGGGAGGGAAGGAATTACCATGGGATATTGTTTACAATTATGGAAGTTGTCAATAAAAAAAATTAAACAAGAAAAGAACAAAAAAGAAAGACTATGAAGCACTTGAAAGTTTATGCAGCACAAAATCTATCATTGTGACTATTGCAAAAATGGTAATATTGGAAAGGCCTGGAAACATGAGATCTTTAGCACTGTATATGGAAACTGTGGACAATACATGAATGAATAACATATAAAATAAAGTTCCACATGGAGGATTGAACTCAGGACCTTCCATATGCTAGGCAAATGCTTTATCAATGAGCAATAATCTGTACCCCCATGTGGAATTGCACCCACCTTTAGTCCCAGAACCCAGGAGTCTGAGGGGGGAGGATTACCACAAACTAGAAGACAGCCTGGGCTAGAGTGAGACCCTCAAAAAAAAAAAAAAAAAACAAGGAAATGTTGGTGTGTTGTACACATAAAAGTCACAAACCCTATAGATTTATTGTATATTTATTATGTTTTCAACTATTCAGGTGCTGGTTATTAGTCTTCAAGGAAATGTAAAAAATACATTAAAATGGTGAGCTTAGCCCTCAAACTTCTAGATGAGCTATGTGGAGTGCTAGAGAGAAGGCACAACACAAATAGATGTGATGTGCTCTAGATAGTCTAGGGAGGGGAGTGGCTACTCTGGCTAGCAGGTCAGCTCAGCTTTCGCTATGAAAATAGGTTGGTGTGGATCCTGATAGTAGATACTGCTTGTTGCCTACACACATCTGTTTTTCTAGCAACAAAACTGATACCATTTTTTGTTGTTGTTGTGGCTCTGGGAAATTAACCCAGGGCACTGTGAATACTAGGCCATCACTTAACCACTGAGCTACATTCCCAGCCCTGAGAATTTTCTTTTTACATACATATGTTTGTGTGGATGCATGCTCCTGTGTGTGTTGACACATGTGTAGAGGCCAGAGGACAACCCTGGGTGTCATTCTACTTTAGATATCCCATCCACTTCTTTTTAAGACATTCTCATTGGCTGGGGAATTACCAATTAGTTTAAACTAGCTGGCCAGTAAACTGTAGGCATTCCTCTGTCTCTACCTCCCCAGCACTAGGTTTAGAGGTGCATGCCACCATGCCTGGCATTTTATATGACTCCTGGGAATAGAATTCAGGTCCTCATGTTTGCTCTTTACCAACTGAGCATCTCTCCAGCCCACAATCAAGATTTTTGTTCAGAGCTGCAGTGTACTTACCTCTCTTTAAGTCTAGGTGTGATGAATAAGCAGATCTTTATTAGAAACCTATGAACTGCCCCAAGCCTTTGTCTAGTTCTTTTGCCTTTCCTTTCCTTCTACTTTGGTTTCACTATTGTTTGTCCCCAACAAACCTTATGTTGAAGATTGGTCCATATGGGACAATGATTGGCAGGTGGTGGGTAAGGCGAGGTGTACGGGTCATGGAGTATGGGTCGTCACAATTACATTCATGCTTTTTTCTCCTGACTGCCAGACTGGGTTAGTTATGACAAAACTTGGTCCTTATAATGCTGGGCTTCTTGTCATGCTTTGCCTTGCTGCCACAAAACAGAGCTCTCACTCTAAAGGGATAAGTAACAGTTTGTTCTGAGCCAAGCACAAGGGTCCGTGGCCTGAGAACATGGACTAAGGTTGCTCTCTGAATGACATATTCCACAGTGGAAATGGTTATATTAATTTTCATAGTCAGAGCACAAAAGAAAATCAATGCATTTACTGACTACATTGATGGGGGCATAATGTAGGTAAGTCACACCAAAGTGGGGGAATTCCTTACTGTGGATTTCATATGCTATCTGATGGTAGTCATAGGTTTTACCTGATGGTTGAAAAGGTATGGGGTCAGATCCAGAGGTGTTACCTGATGGTTGAAAGTGTGTGAGGTCAGATCCAGAGGTTTCACCTGATGGTTGAAAGGGTGTTAGGTTAGATCTAGATGATAAAGGATTTTGGGGTTCAGGAGGGTTTCCCCAATGTACAAACCCAATTTTTGGTTGTGTCCTACCTTTAATAAGTAACCTGGGCTAAAGTGAGACCCTACCTCAAAAATCTAAAAGAAAGAAAGAAAGAAAGAAAGAAAGAAAGAAAGAAAGAAAGAAAGAAAGAAGGCAGACTCAAGAAAGATAAATTATGAATTATTAAGTTTATTTAGAGAGAAATCACAAATTGTGGGGTCTATTTAAGGGAGATTGGGATCTAGGAAGGAAAGCTAGAACAGAGTTATAAACATGTGGGAAGTAGGAAGCACATTCTCAAGTGGAAACACTGCATAGTTTATGAGGTTCATTTAAGAGAAGTTGAGGTTTTGGGGGAAAAAAAACTGGAGTAGAGCCGCAAGCATGTAGAGGGTAGAATCCAGGAGCTTGTAGATGGAGACGTAGGAGAAACCTACATAGCATTTGCCATGTGTTTTTAGAGACAATAAGAGGGCAAATGATGAGACTCAATGAAAAGAGAGAGAGAGAGCGCGCAGATATCAAAGCAGACAAAGAGATTCTGAGGAGAAATGAGTAATGGAGAGAGTTGCATGCATGGTTACCCTAAGTTTAAAGAAATTACACAGGTAGCAAGCCTAGAGTTGGTGAGAGCACCCACATGGTAGATCTGGGATGTATGGGAAATATGCACATGGTAGATTCAGAAAACAGAGGAAAACCATGCATGTAATCAAAGTGTAAAGTTACCCTAAAGTACAAAGCAAAGGCAAGCAGAAAAGTTCCCCAGGACAAGAAACAGTCTTATGCCCCCTCCAGGGGTGGGAGCTAGACTCAGGTGTGTCCCTGTGTCCCAAAGGAAGAAGGCAGAGCTGAGCAGCAGAACCAGAAAAGCAGAGTGGAGCTGAGCATCGTGACAGGAGCCTTTATAGGCAAGGAGAAGACCTGATTGGTTGGTATGTTTGGAGGACAGATTCCAGAGCCAGCCCACCTGAGCCGTCTGTCTAGGTAGCATGCTAGTCTATGGACAACAGGCGCACTGTAAATCAGTCTCTATCACAGACACTTCCATTTCTACCAAGAGTTCTGTTCTTGTGTCAGGGTAAGATGGCATGTGAGGTAGTATCCCCTAGTTATCTCTCAGGCTCAATTTCAAAGTAAAACTGCCTTTAAAAAGCTAGCTTTCTCTTATCCTCCTTCACAGAGGGAAGTGATAAATGGATAAAAGGACCTAAAGATAGCCTAGTGCAATTTTGGATCTTGATCTGATCTCCAAATTTCCACATTCATAGAAGTTCTAATCAGCAGGTCAATCTGTAGAATCTTCAGCACAGATGTAGGCTTTTGAAAAAGGAACTCCAGGGCTGGAGAAATGGCTTATTGGTTAAGGAGCTCGCCTATAAAGCCAAAGGTTCAATTCCCCAGTACCTACATAAAGCCAGATGTACAAGGTGGTGCATGCATTTGGAGTTCATTTGCAGTGGCTAGAAGCCCTGGCATGCCTATTCTCTCTCATACACAAACACACACACACATACACATATAAAAGATTAAATGCAATTAAAAAAAAAAAAGAAAAAGGAACTCCGGTTCATAGTATCTTCCATGTGAACCCATTTTGCCCTCTTTTCTGCTATAAATTGACATGGCATGGGATGCTTATTAGACATGGCTGTTTGACCTTTGAATTCCCAAGCCTCCAGAACCAGGAGCCAAAATGAGTATTCCGTTATATCAAGAGAAAAGACACTAGACACTTAGCATCCAAAATGCAAAGAAGAGGCTGTTACAGGAAGATGTAATACCATAAGCTAAGGAGGCTGAAGGAGAGCTAGATGGATCCTGGTTCCCGGCAGTACTGAGGAGCTACCTTAGGAACCCTGGACTTCCTGTTTCAGGGTTTTGTGTTCCCCAGGAGCAAACACCTATTCAATTGTACCACTTACTAGCCAGAGGCTATTTGGCTGCTACAGTTCAAGGAAGCAGACAATTCCAACTAGCAGGCTGGAGGGGCAGGAGCATTCTAGGGGAGGATCCCTGCCAGGTGAAGGTCAAGCAGCAAACACAGGCCAAGTGTGACTGAGAAGGCCACTGTGGGCTGAGAAGATACAGCCTGGTGACTCTTTGGAACGTCCCCTGGGTTCTCTGAGAGCTTGTCAAGGGAGCAGCTGGCAATGCTAATGAGAGGGAGGTACAGTTAGAGTGACTGGACCCGTGAAGGTAAAAAGGGCACAAAGCCTGCACTTGCTAGAAATCAAAGGTCTGATTTCTTATCTCTTGCCTAGTTCCCTAGACCTGCTTTTCCACAAACAGCCAGGACCCCTTCTGGGAGGGAGGTCTTTCATAAGATGTAAACATTGTGGTTGGTCAAGTTCAGCCCTCAGAACTTGGTGCCAGGGCTAACCTCTTCCTGAGACAGCCCCTAGCCCTAACCAACCCAACTGTCCCTGTGGTTCACCTGAGCTGGAAGACAGACTATCACTGAAAGGTTATAAATATCTTTGCAAGGGGAAGGCAGGCAGTCTAATCACTTGGGAACTTCCAGCTGTGGGTGAGTTTTTTCCCTCAGCTGGGCTTGCAGGAAGGAGCCCCTAGCCCTTACTCTCCACATGGGCTCCTTTGTCCCCTCTAGCTCCTTACATGGCAGGAGCTCCTTGAACTTTCTTTGTTCTTTCCATGCTTTTTTCCCAGGCCCTCCATGTTGGGATATCTAGCTATGCGGGTGCCTTTCCTTGGCTCTATACTTCCCTCAATAAATATAATAGTTTAACAGTTATCCATCTTAGTCATTTTTTTTTTTTTTTTTTTTGGTTTTTCGAGGTAGGGTCTCACTCTAGCTCAGGCTGACCTGGAATTCACTATGGAGTCTCAGGGTGGCCTCGAACTCAAGGCGATCCTCCTATCTCTGCCCCCCAAGTGCTGGGATTAAAGGCGTGCGCCACCACGCCCGGCTTAGTCTTCTTTTTTATTCAATTCTTTGGTTAAAATTAATAACGAACGTAGGGTTTTGGGGTTCAAGGACTTTCCTGGACACCAACACCCCTGTTATACTAATATGAGAGAATTGCCTGCTGCTGTGAAGCAAGTTGCTACAGTGACCTACAGATCCCTTCCCAGAGACAGAGCTTAGATGAAAATATGTAGAGCATATATACCCTCCATAAGTCCTTCTCTATTTTTTTTTACAATGATATTTATAGTTTGGAGATTGAAGCACAAATACTTACATACCTTTGGCTAAAATAACTGCTGTTGTCTATCAGGAAAGGTTGTTGTGAGGGTTTATATTGTCAACTTGACAGGACCCAGCTTCACCTGTGAGGGATTCTCTAGAGAGATCATCTTGATCCAGTCCCTTAGGGTAGGAAGACCCCCTTAACTGTGGGAGGCACTATTCCACATTCCACTCTCCTGGACTGTACAGAAAGGACATAGCTGGCTGAATATCAGCTTTGCTCACTGTGCAGTGAATGGAGCCAGCTCTGCTTCAAGCTCTTCCCCACCATGATGGACTATAGCCTGGAACTGTAAAGTGAAATGAATCCTTCCTTTCTTAAACAAATTTTTGTCAGTTATCTTGTCCCAGTAACAAGAGGGTCACTAATTTAGTTGTTCTCCCCCACCAAGCATGGCGCTTCACAAGGAGACGTGATGGAGAAAGGAGGAACAGGACACCATCTAGCCCGGCAGATCAGCAGAATCAGCCCTCATTATCAGCGGGGTGAGTTATGTCACAGCCAGTCTCCCTCACACCCAAAATTTTGCTTTCTTGCTTTTAATTTTTTTTTTTTATTCAAGGAGAGGCAAAATATTTTGCCCTTCAACATAACAAATGACATAAAAAAAAAAAAGACATACTAGGGCCAGGTGTGGTGGTGCATGCCTTTAATCCCAGCACTAGGGAGGCAGAGGTAGGAGGATCATCATGAGTTTGAGGCCAGCCTGGGACTACAGAGTGAGTGCCAGGTCAGCTTGGACTAGAATGAGACCATACCTTGAAGAAAAAACAAACAAACAAACAAAAAAAAAAAAAAAAAACAAGACATACTAGGAACTGTAGTACCTATATGGTGACAAATACTGGGGTGACCCAAGACCTGTCAGAATGACATGAATTGAAAGCTGAGTTCTTAGCATGAGTCCAATCATGGCTGTCACCCCCACCAGGGCCCAGGAAACATTACAGAGGAAAAGGCAGGTTTATGAGCGATGCTTTCACAGCTAGCCTCAGGATGTTCTTCAGGGAGGTGGGAATAGACACTGAGGAGATGCAAAAGTTATCAAAGCATAAAATAAGAAGCTGCTGAAAGCTCAATATCAAAGCAGGCTTCTAATATGCTCTCCAAGGCTCAGGAAACATTGCAGAAGAGGGGATGGAAAGAATGTAGGAGTCACAGGGGAGGAGGAAAGCTGTGCTGGGAGCCATTGTCCTCCACAAGGGAACTGACAGGTGCATCCATGACCTCACAGAGACTACCATACCCTAATGAATGGGCCCCTCAGAGGGCAGGGCAGACTATCAGAGGATAATATAATCAGAATATGAACAATTTGTGTTATGTTCACATATTAAAGTGACATAAAAACAAATAAAAAAGAATTGCCCTTCAGTTCATTACTATGATGAAACACATTTTAATATTTTATAACCAGATATTATTAAAACTGTAGCTGGAGAGATGGCCCAGTAGTTAAAGAACTTGCTTTAAATGCATAAGGACCAGAGTTTGAAACTTCAGCACCCATGTAAATACTGGGTAAGTGGGGAAGGCTATAAACACACACACACACACACACACACAGTCATACTTGGATTTCTTCATTGATCACTTGATGAACAAGGTAAGAAACAGTCACTATGAATTTACAGGTTTTCATCATGCGGAAAGTTGTCTGTGCATTGGCAGGGTCAGTGCATGATCTTGAGATGGATGTCGGGGAAGGGGGGACAGGAGCACTGCCCCAAGAAATGGAAACTGTCCTTTTATGTGTCACATGAGGCCAGTTCTGAGCCACATTTAACACCCCTTGGGACAGCATGGGTAACACGCAGATACCATGTGGAGCTTCAGTGGATGTGTTTAAAGGGATCATCATTTCCTCATGTGTCTACTTTGCATGTGTGATGAATAGATAGATGTCAGCTAAGCTCACAGTGGGAATTATGAATCAATTCAGATCCTAGAATGAAAGTTGTTTAAAAATATGTTGTGCATATTTTTTAATATTTTATTTCTTTATTTGAGAGTGAGAGAGAGACAGAGAGAGAATGGGCACACCAAGACCTCTAGCCACTCCAACTGAACTTCAGACACATGTGCCACCTTGTGCATCTGGCTTTATGTGGGTACTAGGGAATCAAACCTGGGTTCTTTCACTTTTCAGGCAAGCACCTTAACTGCTAAGCCATCTATCTCTCCAGCCCCTGCTGTGCATATTTCTGCTTGGCTACCTCAACTGCCATTTCCATTTCTGTTTTGCCTTGCCATTTTGTTTTTCAATTCTAGAGACTTTTTTTTTTAATTCTAGAGAAGTTTTTTTTTTTTTTAAAAGGATATACTTCCTTAGACTCTTCCAAGCTTGGGTTATCCATTTGATATACTTGTAGCCAGTGATATGCCCATGTGGAACTTGCTAAATTTCTATTAACGATTGTTGCTTTTTAGGAGAAAGAAGATATAGGGATGTGATATCTGTAGTGCAGCAGCCATCTTGGATCTAGGAGGTGACAGATGTGAAAGAAAATCTTAGGCAATGTCAGAGACTTTGGCTTTGGCCCATCAAGCCACTGTTACAGACAGAAGTTATTCAGACCCAAGCATCTTGTAAGTCTTTTAAAATAAGCTTTTATGGTTTAGGTCCTGTTTCTCTTCCTGGCATCATCTGTTACTTATAGCTAAATGCATTCTTTATTTTATTTTTTTAGAGAGAGAGAGAATTAGCACACCAGGGATTCAGCCACTGAAATCCAACTCCAGATGCTTGTGCCACTTAGTGGGCATGTGCAACTTTGCACTTGCCTCACCTTTCTGTGTCTAACATGGGATCTGGAGAGTAGAACATGGGTCCCTAGGCTTCGCAGCCAAGCGCTTTAACCACTAAGACATCTCTTCAGCTCACTAAAGGCTTTCTTAATGGGTACAGTTTGGTTGGCACTGAACTCTTAGAAAACTTCAAACTGTAGACTAAAGGATGTAGTTTTTTAAGCTGTTCCACACTAACTCTTATGAAATTTTAACCTATGAGGACTTAGGCTAGAAACATTTCTGCAGTTCCTAACCTTTGAGAAACACAGCTTTAGATATTATATAATTGTCTCCTAAAATCAGTTGATGGGAGCCTGATTCAAAGTAAGGGGAATGTGAGGGTTTATTTGTGTGTGTGTGTGTGTGTGTGTGTGTGTGTGTGTGTGTGTGTGTGTGTGCGCGCGTGTGTGTGTATACATGTGTGTGTAAGTCAGAAGATAACCTCAGATATCAATCTTCAGGTGCCGTCCATGTTTTTTAGTTTGTTTGGTTGGTTTTTGGATTTTCAAGGTAGGGTCTCACTCTAGCGCAGGCTGAGCTGGAATTCACTATGTGGTCTCAGGGTGGCTTCTAACTCATGGCAATCCTCCTACCTCTGCCCCCCAGGTGCTAGTATTAAGGGGTATGCCACCACATTTTGTGAGACAGGGTCTCTCACTGGCCTAGAACTCTACAAGTAGGCTAGACTGGCTGATCAACAGGTCCCAGGAATCCACCTGTCTCTTGTGATAGAATTACAAGCACAAGATATCACGTGCAGCTCTTTCATATTGGTTTTAAGAGTTGAACTCAGGTTCTCACACCTACACATTATTCACTGAGCACCTCCCACCCCTGATGGTTCATTGTTATTGTCAACATGACTGGATTTAGAATCACCTAGATGGCACTGGGCTTATCAGTGAGAGTGTTTCCAGAGAGATTTAACTGAAGAGGGAAGGGCCAACCTGAATGGGTGACACTTACTACCTCCTGGACTTGAGTCCAGAATGAAATCCTACTGAGCACCAGCATTGTTCTCTCTGATTCCTGACTGTGACCACCTACCTTATGTCTTGTTACCACACCTGCCCTGCCCATGACTGACTGTATCCTTTCAAACTGTGAGCCTGTTCCCTCCCTCTCTCTCTATCTCTCTCTTAAATAATAAATAAATAAATAAATAAATATATTTTTAAAGATGAAGCTATGTTTTCACAAAACAAGATTCAAGTTGGCCACCAGCCCAGACAGGAAGGCCTCAAAGGGAAACCAGCCCTGACTGTGCCTTGATTTCGGACCTCCAGCCTTCAGGACTGTGGTCTAAGCCATTGATCTTGTAGCATTTTGTGCTGGCAGTCAGAGGTAATTAATACCTCCTATTAGCAGACATGGAGCCTGTTTTCCAGCCCTTGAATCTGGCCTGGCCCGTGGCTTGCTTTACAGTAGCATGTGACACAAGCACAAGCCTCGGAGACTGCAGATTCTGCCCTCTTCAGACGCTGCCACCGTAAGAAGACACAAGCTTGCCTCCTGGTACTGAGTAGCACAATAGGGGATAGAGCCATGTGAATGCAGAAACCCAACTTTACCTTCAATCACCAGATATGTACAGAGGCCATCTGGTGCCAGCTAGCCCTGGCTGAGCAGCCACACTGGTGACCCCTGGTAGGACCAGCAGCAGAACCATCCTGGACCCCCAGCCCAAAGTGCCTGCCCACAAATCATGAACAATCATGGTTGTGATTTCAAGTCACACCAAGGCCTCCTGCCACTGCAAAGAACTCCAAATGCATGTAGCATTTAGAGTGTCTGGCTTTATGTGGTACTGGGAAGTCGAACCTTGTCCATCTGGCTTTACAAGAAAGAGCCTTTAACCTCTGAGCCATCTCACCAGCCCACTTTTCCTTTTTTTTTTTTTTTTCATCCAATTTTGTGGCTGTGAGGTCATACTGCATGATATTTAAATCTACTTTCCTTCTCAGTTCAGGTGAGATGGCTCTTACTGTTGGTACTGCTATCACATTACACAGTACTTAAGAAACCAATGTAAATCTCCTAAGAGCTCTCAGATGATGTCAGGTAAGTCTAAAACTATACATTTTACTCCTCTCACCCTTCCCACTCCAAGTTCTTCACTTGTTGCCAGAACATCTGTTCCTGCTTTCCAGCCAGCAGTTTCCTCTTTCACGCTCTCTTCTCACAGTATGTCCTTCCTGAGTACTGTCCTCCCTGCCTGACATCCTGCCTGTCACACTCACACCACTCAGCCCTCAGCATCCAGCTCGAGCATTGCCTCTTCTACTAAACCCCTCCTCATCCTCATGATATGGTGACTCATTGTGTGCTAACATGGACCATTTGCTCTATGTGCTTATTAGCATCAGCCAGTCCTTCAAGGGTAAAGAGAATATATGTGAATGTCATGACTGGAGCAGCAGTTGTTTGCTAAGTGAATGAATGAACACATCATTGTATTAATAGGAGATGTTTGTAAATCTGAGGAAATGTGATTTATCTAAGAAGAATTTTTAGTGAGGAGGACAATGAGGGTGATGACAATGGTAAAATGCCCTGTGTCTTCTTTGACTCATTTGGCAAAGGATGGGCTCTAGAAAATGTAATAATGCATTCTTCATTCTATACATGGCTATTGTTGAAAAGATATTAATAGGTGCTCTAGTCTTAGATAAAATTGTTTTCCTTTTTGCATATGTATGTGTGCTGTGCATACATGTATATAATGTGTGAGCATACATGTGTGGGTAGTTGTGCACATGTGTGTGTTTGCATGCACACACATGTGTGTGGAGGGCAGAGGTCAACATCAAGTATCCTCCTGTATCTCCACCTATTTTTTGAGATAGTGTCTCTTACTGAGCCTGGAACTCACCAATTTGGCCAGACCTATCTGGCCAATGATCCCCAGGAATTCACTAGTCTTTGCCTACTGAGTTCTGGGATTATAAGAATGTGCTACCATGTTCGACTCTCACAGGGATGCTGGGGATCCAAACTCAGGTCATCATGTCTGTGAAGCAAGCACTTTATAGACTTATGTTGAGGACCAGATAATGCTGTTGCAGGAGTCTAGCAGCCATCTGGACTCTGTCCAGGAAGGGCGAAAGCGTTCTCAAGTCAACACTTCCAAGTATTCTCAAGGTGAACTGTTGACCTCATGCAATGGATAAAGTCCAAAAGTTTCTCAAGTTTTTTTCTCATGCAAGTCACAGTTTTCACAGTTTTCTGTTTGCTATGTTTAAGTCACAATAATCTTGATTTTGCTCTTGTTTAAGTTCTTAATAAGTCCTCACTGTACACTGACGTAAGACATAGAGAAGTTATTGTATTTTAATATACATTTTCTGTCACATGTAAGATTGTTAATCATTTCCTTATAAGCTTCTTAATAAAAGTACAGAGCTGGGCTGAGAGGCAGAGGCATGACCCAATAATGTCTTTTCCCCAGCAGGCTTTTCTACTCTAAATATAATGTGTCTCAATGAACTCAGACCAGTTCTTTTTCTGAGGCTGCCCCAGACAGACTGAGTAGCCTCCCATTCCCTATTTTTAAAAATTCTTTTGAGGCAAGGTCTCATGCGGTTCAGGCTGGCCTCAAACTCACCTTGTAGCTGAGGATGATATTGAATTCCTGATCCTCCTGCCTCTATTTCCCAAGTTCTGGGATTACATGTGTTTACTACCACATCCACCCTAATCTTATGTCCCTTAGTCATCAAAGTTACTCAACAGAATTTGGGGAAACATTAATGCAGATGAGTAACTATGAGCTTCCATATGGAGCTGTGTGAAGCCTGCCCTGAAGCCTGGTGGGCTGAGGTTTGATAACCCACCTGTCAGCTGTCTTCACGCTCAGACATGTTCAATAGAAGTTTGGTTGCTTTGTATTTCCCTTCAGATTTTCTAACAGGAAGCTTCTGTAATTCCAAAATTACTGATAGAACAATGTGTCATCTAATTCATTCTTATAGTCAGAGCAATGTGATCCTTACCAGCAATGAGATGTTGGTTTTCTCCAGACCAGAAAGGTGCAAGCCAGTGATGCTGGACCAGTCACGAGGAGAAGATCCAGGCCACTAACCCCAGTAAAGCTGTGGCTAGATTCTTCCAACTGAGCACTCAGAACTGATTGAGAGAAAAATTCCTGGATTGGAAAACTCTTTTTACAGTTGGCTTTAAAACACAGTAGTTTTAAAAATATATATTTTTCTGGTTTAAAGACTCAACCCAGGCTCTTGCATGTGCTAGGTAAGTGTGCTATCACTAAGCTACAACCCCAGTCTCTCCCACTCATCATAAAAATACATATATATATATTTCAGGCCAGATTTTATTAAGTTGCCTAAATTGGCATTGTACTTTCTATAGAGCCCAGGCTGGCCTTTAATTTACAATCCTGCCTGAGCCTCCTAAATACTTGGGATTACAGATGTGCACCAGCCCAGCTAAAATTCTTGTCTCATTTAAAAAGTATGACATGATGGAGAATTAACATATAGGCCTATGAAAAGGCTGTAGTTCTGGGGGAGATACCTCACCCTCATGAGTTCTATGAAGGCAGGAAGTGCCACATACACATTTGTTGAACAAAAGGCACTTATAATCCTACAACCCACATGTCTTCTGCTGATGTTGGTCTTGCCACAAAGCAATTCTGGAACGTGACTCTGCACTGTTTCTTTTCCTCTGTTTCTTTCGTGTGTGTGTGTGTGTGGTGTGCAGTGTATGTGTGTGCGTGTGTGTATGTGTGGTGTGCAGTGTGTGTGTATGTATGTGCTGATACCACAACCCTTGTGCTGGCCTATGGCAGTAGAGGTGCATTGAGTATCCCTCCATCACTCACCCACCTGTTTTTTCCTTGCTATAGAGCCTCTTACTGATTTCCAAATTTGGCCTTTGCGAGCCCCAGCAATTCTCTGGTCTCTGATTCCCACAGAACTGAGGGTTACATATCTACATGGCCACACCCAGCTATTTATGTGTGTTCTAGAGATTTGAACTCAAGCAATCTCAGGTCCCTCCCCTTGCCAGGATATCATGCCTGTGCACTCAACCACTGAGCCACCTGTCCAACCCATGACTATTTTACATGTATAGGAACTCACTGCATAGCATCCCAAGCAGATTTTACCAGGAGGTTTTCAGAAAAAAAAACACATACTTTGTAAAGCATCTCGTGCCCCAATCCCATGCACAGCACATGCAGTCTTTCATTATTTTTTGTGTGTTTGTTTTAGACATGGATTCTGTCTTTCCAAAACCAGAGCTTCCCTTTTCGGGATCTATGTTCTGAGATAATTTTTGTACTACATGATAATTTTAGAACTTCTCTAGAAATAGTGTAATATCAAGTCTTGTGTTAAGAAAAACCATTGCTTAAAACTTTTTTCTTTTATCTTTTTTTTTGGGGGGGGGTTTCGAGGTAGGGTCTCACTCTAGCTCAGGCTGACCTGGAATTCACTATGGAGTCTCAGGGTGGCCTCAAGCTCATGATGATCCTCCTACCTCTGCCTCCCAAGTGCTGGGATTAAAGGCATGTGGCACCATGCCCGGCAAACTTTTTTCTTAATCTTCCTGATTATATCAAAGAGAATAATTATACTTTTTCTTTCTCTTCTCCTCCTTCTCTCTCTCCCTCCCTGCTTCCTTCCCTCTTTCTCATTCTACTTTTCTTCTTTCAGTTTCTTTCACAAATCAATATCAGGACTCTAGCTCATAGTCTGCATGAAATAACAATTAATAGCTAGATTTTAATTTTAATGTAGAAAAAATAAGTAAAATAAAATATGCTTTTCTAATTTTAAATTTATTTATTTTCATTTTTGTTACAAAGGGTATAGTCTCATATCTCCTCCCCCTGTTATTACTTCCATGAGGGCTCTCCTCAGCAGGGTTATTGGTGTTCAGTGGTGGGTAAATAAGGTTTCAGTCAGTCTTTGGTGGGGGAACATATCTTTTTTTTTAAAAAGCTAAATTAAAAAATGAGTGAAGTTAAAAAATAGTACTAAGTGATGATTGAAAAGGAAGAAATGGTAATATTTGAGGTTGAGGAAAATGACATAATACCAGGTTGACATTTCAGTATTGTTTAAAAAACAGCCTAGGGGGGTTGGAGAGATGGCTTAGTGGCTAAGGCATTTGCCTGTGAAGCCTAAGGACTCAGGTTCAATTCCCCAGTAGCCGTATAAGCCAAATGCACAAGGTAGCACATGTGTCTGAAGTTTATTTGCAGTGGCTAGAGGACCTAGCACATCCATTCTCTTTCTCTCCTCTCTTTCCCCTCCCATTTCTCTCAAATAAATAAATATATTAAATATATTTTAAAAACAATCTAGGGCTGGAGAGATGGCTTAGCGGTTAAGGCAATTGCCTGTGAAGCCTAAATACCCAGGATCAATTCCCCAGTAATCCAGATGCACAAGATAGTGCATGTGTCTGGAGTTTGTTTGTAGTGGCCGGGGTCCCTGGCATAGCCATTTGTTCTCTCTCTCTCTCTCTCAAATAAATAAGTAAATAAAATTTAAGGCAAAAAAAAAAAAAACTAGTATATGTGGGGTGTGGTTAATTTTACATGTCAACTTGGCTTACTCATGGTATACAGATATTTGTCCAAACTTCATTTGAGATGTTTATGCATCAGGATTTTTAGATAAAATTAATATTTAAGTCAGTACATTCTTTACAAAGCATATAACCCTTGCTCTAAATGTGGTGGGCCTTATCTAATAAGTTGAAGACTTTAAATCCCCTGATTGGGAAAGATCTACCTCAAGGTAACAACAGGTCATGGAGTGGTGGGAAAAGAGGTCTGTCCCATCCTTTCCTTTCTACCAGTGTTGCCAAGACCACTTCCAGACTGCCTTGTTGTTTCACAGAAATGGGTATTCCCTAGCGGAAAGAATAACCATAGTGTTCTCTTGCCTTGGGAGGAGCTCTTTCCTTGTGTAGTCTTGAGGCTAAAATTGGTATATAGGAAGAAGATATAATCAAGACATCTTTGATAAGAATGTGATTTAAATAAACAAGGAACCAAGATATGAATGAGAGGAACTGGAACAGCCAGTATCTGGAGGATAGAGAGTCAGTAGTTCCTAGGGGAGTAACATGAAAGGGTCAGCAGTGGTGCAAGAAGCTGTAGGACAGACTCTCTCCTTGTGCTTTCCAAATTTTAGAGGCAGGTACTGTGGTGGTTTGAATTGGGTGTGCCCCTCATGAACTCAGGTGTTCTGAATGTGAGGTCCTCATCTGGTGACAATTTAGGAATTAGAGCCTTGCTGGAGGAGGTGTTGTTGAGGGCAGGCTTATGGGCATTGTAGCCAGCTTCCCCTCGCTTGTGCTTGGCTCACACTCCTGCTGCTGTTGTCCACTTGCTGTGGTTGTGGTGATGTCCAGCCTCTGCTCATGCCATGCCTTCCCCTGCCACCATGGAACATCCCCTCAAGACTATAAAATAAAATAAACAACTTTCCTCCCATCAGCTGCTCTTGGTTGGGTGCTTTGTGCCAGTGACAAGATGGCAACTGCTGCAGCCCGTTTTCCTAAGCTGTGGCACTCTCACCTCAGCATTTCCCTATGGCTACCCTTCCGTTCTTTCAGCTCCCTCTGCCTCTGACCACAGGTAGGTAAGATTCTCTCTCAATAAATGTTAATGTGCTTGTTGTGGGCGCCCTAGAATACCATTCCCATATCAATAATGCATTCCCATTTCAAGTTCCTGACTCTAGCTGCATAGCTCATTCTACCATAAAGACAACAGCATATTCAAGCAAGATAACAGTATCATCTTGGGAGCTGGTAGTCTGCCTCCTACACTTCATATGCAATCCTATATATGTTACATCAAGAAATCCATTAAGATACCACCCTCTAAGGGAAGCTAAGTTTCAAGGAGTTTAAATAAAGATCAGAGAGGGAAGTGGCCAGCCAAGCTATGTGACAGAACACCCTTGTCAGGGCAGAGGACAAACACCACAGCCTAGAACACCCTTAGCGGGATAAACATCACAGCTGCCCAAGCTTCAGTACAGAGGTACGACTTCCCTGGGCTGAGCTGACAGTCACCACAGTGGGCCCTATGTTATGGCTTAACAGGAAATTTCTCCCATTGGCACATGTGGTAAAGCTTCAGTCCCCAGCTGGAAGCACTATTTTGAAGGTGGTGGAAACTTTAAGAAGTGGAGCTTAGCTGAAGGGGTGAGATTTTGGGGAAATCTTGCCACTGCCTCATTCCTTCTATCACTGTGGGATTAACAGTCTATATAATACTCTTACTGCCCTCATATTCTTCCCAAACACATGGGGCCAGGCATATGTTAAACCCTATGAAATGTGAGCCAAGATACATCACGTAAGTCACAGTGATGGAAAAGCACCTAGTACAGCCCTCTTGTGTCATCCAGAAGTTGTGATTCACCCTTGTATAAGCCCAGGGCCCAGCCCCAAAGGAACCAGGGGAGAGATACCAGGAACAAGCTCTTTTCTTAATTATCTTTGAAGTTTGGCCTCAAGGGACATGTAGGTGGTAGAGTCACTTTTCAAAATGTTAAAGGTTATTTTTGCAAGAATGAACATGCAGGTGACAGTAAAATGGGATAACTTCCTTAGGGAAGTAGCAGCAAATAGATTTCCTCCACTAGTGATAACAATCTACCATCCTGGTTAAATGTGAAAGAAAGAGGCAGCTAAGATCTCTTTGCGAGCTTCTTGTTCCTGTAACATTTACTATTTACATGATATGAATATATTTTATGAATGTTTTTAAAGCAGGGTATCACTCTAGCCTAGGCTAGCCTGAAACTCATTCTGTAGCCCAGGCTGCCCTTGACCTCATGGTGATCAGCCTCCCAAGTGCTGAGATTATAAAGGTATGAGCCACCATGCCTAGCTTATTAACATATTTTTGATTAAGAGAAACTACATGAACAAAAAGATAAAAACATACAAATGTGTATGATCTGAAAAGATAAGCCTCTCTGTAATTTTGCTCCTTGGCAATAATGACTATTATCAATCTCTGTTTCCTTCCAGAAATAGGACTAGGCAAACATCAATGTAGACATGCCCTTATTTTTCTTATACAAATGAGATTACCTTGTTGTGCACATTATTCTATGTTTTTCTTTTTTTTCTTCAGAACTGATTTTATACCAGCACTTATTTCCTTTTCTCAACTGCAAAGCTTAGATGGACAGATGTGGCTTATTTTGGACTTCCGAATAATGTTCTTTGAGATTGTTTCCAGATGTTGCTGTTACAAACATTGCCATAATAACTACTCAGGCCTGCATGTTGTATTTCCTATGGTGGAGTCTATTTGAAGGTAAATATCTATAAATGGATTCGACAGGTTAAAGTGTTTTCTCATTTAAAAGTTTGGATATTGCCAAGTTCCTTTCTAAAAGAGGCTGTAGTAACTGCCCTAATACAAAAGAACAGGAGGTCTATTTCAAAACACACTATTTTGTACCTATTCATAAGCAACTAGAGTCTGAAATTGGAATCTGCTTTAGTGGGTGACATGAGCCTGAGGCTCAAGCTGTATGAGTATAAGGGAAAGAACACTAGTGCAAAATTCAGAGTTTCTATGTTCTAGTCATGAGTGCAAATCACTAAAAAATCTTGTACAAGTCACTTTCTTTGTGGGACTCAACTTTCTCATCAGATCAAAAGATCTCTGAAGTAAAGAAATGCTGACTTTCTAACCCTAAGCACATAGTGCCCACCTGACGTGGCATGTGCAGTTGACTACGCGGGGATCAAAGCAGCTCCACCAATGAGCACTGGCCAGGTCTCATGGTAAGCCACGGTGCATATTTTAGGTGCCTTGTGAGATATCAAAGATAACATGAAAATATTGGCCTTTTAAGAAACTCATGAGGTAGCATCAAATTTACAAGAGAGAGACAACAATCCTAGAGAGGTTAGTGAGCTACAAATGACACATTTAATTATGTGTTCTGTTGGGTGACATTGACTATGGGAACTGAGCATGTTCAGAGAGGGGTGAACTGACACTGATTGCTGTCAGCAGTGTCTTAAAAACATGCCATTTGCCTAAGCTGTGGAAGTAAATTCAGCAGTGATAAGAGATAGAAAGGAAGCTGGGGCACCCTGGACTGCAGAAATAAGGGCATGAGGTGGAAAAGTCCATGCAACATAATGGCGGGGGTGCAGGGAAGTAGGTAAATCCCTCACCTGGTGAGACTGAGCTTCATCATGTGCCTGCACAGTTGCTGTGGGAAACAATGAACTCCTCGTCCCATTCCCATTGTTTCTTCCACAGCATCTCCTGTCTCGGGTCACGCCAATGCCATACTCTCAAAGTAGCCAGACCATCAGAACACCTTTGGTTCCTCTTCTCCATAATATCCCCAACCCATTGCCAAATTCTACTGGCCCTAGCTCCAAAATATATCCAAGGGCCCAGCTATTCACTGTCATCTTGAAATGGAGCACTAGCAAATGGATGGATAGGAATATCTCTTACCTGGTCGTCTTCTGTTCATAGCTCCATGTATGTTCTCAGCAGAGCATACTGATCCTGTTAAGATGGGCCACTTCTGCAGTGGCCTCCCATGGCACTACAATGAACAATAGTGTTTTTTTAAAATTATTTATTTATTTAATTATTTTATTTATTTACTTGAGAAAGGGAAAGAGAGAGAGAGAGAAAGAGGGGGAGGGAGAGAGAGAGAGAGAGAATGGGCATGCCAGGGCTTTTAGCCACTGCAAATGAACTCCAGATACATGCACCACTTTGTGCATATGGCTTAAGCGGGTCCTGGGGAATCGAAGCAAGGTCCTTAGGCTTTGCAGGCAAGCACCTTTACCATTAAGCAATCTCTCCAGCCCTGAGCAGTAGTATTTATAATGACCAAAGGATCCTACAGGTCATGAGCTCTCCTGACCTCCGCTCCTAGGTCATACCCTACTGTCCTTTCTCCTTGTTCTCTCCCACCTTCTCTTCTACTAGCTTCCTAGTGTTCTAGCCTCAGAAACACTGTGCTGGCCAGTCCCTCTGCCTGGGATTCTTTCCCAACACAGTAGTAAGGTCACATCCTCTCTGCTTTGTTATTGCAAAACACATACCTAGCTCCAAAGGGAATAAGAAATAGTTCATTCTGAGTAAAGTATGAGCAATTATGGCCCAGGAACACAGACTCATGTTACCTCAAATGACATGTTCCATTGTGGTACTGGTTACATGAACTTCTGTGATCACAGAACGAAAGACAACGATCAAGCAGTAAATCAAGGCACAGGTGGGGACATCAGATAGCCACAGGGCAATCTCTTAGGGCTCACGTACTATCTGATGCCATTCTTAGTCTTAGGGTTGGTGCAGGCTGGTGTTCGGTACATGAAAAACTTTTATCTTAGTAGTCATAAAGATGTGAGGTCATATACAGAGGGTGGTAATGTCACAGATCTTACAGTCCAGTCCTTTGTCTCACATATGGACAATGAGGAGGGAATAAAGCAGAGGACTTTTACTGACAAAAAGCCCTAGTTTTCAGGGAAAATGGGCTTAGGGTTTTGGCTGGCATCTAAAGAAGAAATAAAAAGGAGAAAAGGAAAAGTTATACTCTTTGAGCTAGAACTCAGAAAAGAAGGCAGTTTTAGGAGTGAGCATCTGTGACCAACTGCCCAGAGGGAGGGGCTTTCTAGCGTATGGTGCAGTGTCTCATTATGGGGATGAACATTCCTCACACCTCCTTGGCAATCTGTTCAGATGGGGAGTGGTCTATTGGCTAGGTGAGTGATTAATGGGCTCCAGCTGAATTCACTCTTCAGGGAGAGGACCACAGCTTTTATATCTCTACCTTCCTCCCTTTCATATGGAAGTTTAGCCAGTTGTGGTGGCGCACGCCGGTAGGATACTGCTGAAGAGGCGGAGGCAGGAGGATCAGGAGTTCGAGGCCAGCCTGGGCATATGGAAGTTTAATTCCTATGGGACATTGTGCTGTTTCCCTTTAAAGTTATTAGAGGAATGGTGGTGGGGTCTATCCTTCAGTGACCTCCAAGCCTGCTGTTGTCTGCCTACCTAACAACAGATATAAGTGGCTCTTACAAAAGCCCAAGATCATTTTGGTTCTTGAATCTGAACATTCCATCTCATCATAGCCATGAAGTTCTATGAAGTCAGTCTGTCTGCAGAGCCTTTAACACAAATTTGGCTTTTTCAGAGAACTTGAATTCATTGTCTTTTCAGTGAAATGCACTTTGAAACTAAGAGATTAGAGCAAGGTAGCCTCATTTAGTAAGTAGCTACTTAGGGAAACAGACCCAAAAGAGCATTAATCTACCCTGGCAAGTCTAGAAGACAACTCCAGTCAGGGAACTGAAATAAAGCTGACTCATCTAATGCTGTGCCCAAAAGCTATAGGTCATTAGAAGGGTATTTCATTGCCAGGGGTGAGATACCTTCCAGTCAAAAGCTATTACCAAGATTCTTGGTTGTGCACTAGAGCTAGCTGGTAAAACCTTATTGCTGAAGACTCTACACGCTTGGGCTGCAAGTCACTGAGAAATCAAGCTGGAGCTGAGCTGGAAGCCTCCTCCCTGCTGACTAGCTATCAGGATGCTGGAAAGAACTATGTAACCTGTTGGGAGAGAAAAGTCATCAATGGTCTTAACTAGCAGTGGGCCTTGCAAGCTTTACAGCTGCACAGTCAGGCAAAATGTACCACCTGGTGCAATGGTGGTATGTCTATTATGGGGGGAAACCACCTGTCTCTGATTGGACTTGAGCCTAATCAAAAGTCTATAGCTGGGGAGGTCATAAGTCCTAAGGCAGGAACAACTACTATTGTCTTGCAAAATGGATATCTTATATTCACCAAACTACCTTCTATATATTTATGTTTATGCCCATATTGAGGCAGCTTAGTGGTGACAGGACCCCAAAGTGAGTAGCTTTCTCCTTAACTAAATGCAGGAATTATCCTTGGCCCCCTTGGCCCTATAAGGGAAAATCATTTGTCATTACAGTTCACTAAAGGTCAGAAAAGTCAGAAAGGTCTGGCCTTTTCTTATGTCTACCCCCTTAGGAAGCCCTTCCACTCCCTTGTAATAAGGCCCTTCCTAGAAGATTCTGAGAGGACTTTTCCAGTGACCCTGATTCCAGGCAACCTGGTGATAGGACAGAACTGGCTAAACCAGTTGCCCATCCATGGGGCTCGCTTACAAATTCCTGACCTAAGTCTCCAGTTGGGCTTCTGACCCCTCCCCCGCCCCCGACTCCATGAGCAAGAGCTCCGCTTGCTTCCTTCTCTATGTTCTAGGCTAACCCTAACCTTAACCCCTCTTCTCTTTTCCCTCTTCAAGCTCTAAGCTTTAATAAAATCTTTCTGAGCCTTATCCTCTGGTCTATGGATCTCATTCTTTGAATGTGTAAGACAAGGATCCTGGAACACCCCAAAATTAATGGTGGGTTAACATATACTGGTATATTGTCAGAGGAACCCCAAAATACCTGTATCACTTTTCTTGAAGCTCTTCCTCATTAATGTTCTAAGCTATAATAAAATCTTTCTGAGCCTAATCCTCTGGTCTGTGGATTTCATTCTTCAACCAGAGCTTGATTCTGAGCTGTAGTAAAGTATAAACAATACTTACATTTAGCAAAGAGAAAGCTATTCACTTTGGGTCCTGTCACCCTTAAGCTATCTAGTCAGTTTCTATCTCATTTTCTACAATGGGGGAGGGACTCTAACAAGAGACTATGAAGATGAACTGGGCTGGCAGTCACTATTAAAACAGGTATTCTCTCTCATCAGGTTTAAGTGTCCTGAACTCAGGAAACTGGTGTGTTCAATCCTCACTCTTAGGTGAATGTCAGTTTAGCTATTAGGGATTAAGAGAGATGGAAGAGCACGTGGCTATACCTAGGGCCTTGCTTCCTGGAGGAGACTTTACCCGTGGTGTAAACCACACTCGCTGGACCTCAGTCTCTTCATTTACACCTTGAGAGCAATGCACAAACCTCCTAGGAGACATGAAATAAGAGAGCACCTGCCGTTTGTAAGAGCTTAACAGAGCCTGACAAAGGGATATTACACTAGAGTCACTGATTCTGCCCCTAGACAGTCATCAGTCAGATAAACCACCAGGTTCTAAGGAAACCCAAGGTGTCATTGGGTCAGGGTGGACTGGCAGTAACACCACGAGGTCTTTGGTCATGACAACCCCTTCCCACTGTCTCCGTATCCGAGCCAACTGCTTTCCCTGGGCTCTTTGTCCTACTCCCTGAAATAGCCTCCCTATCACAGCCTTTGCAACCAAATGGAAAATAATCATTTTCAGTTTTAGAGAGAAATCTTTTAAAGAAAAAAACAAGCCCCGGACTTCTCCATTTCCCTTAGGAATTTAGATTGCCTCTTACTGGGCGGCAGGGGGCCGCCAAAGGAATGGGATGGGCGAGATCTTGGGATGGGCTAGATCTTGGCAGGGCTGGGGTGAAATTTCCTGAAGCCAGAGCAGGTGGAGGAGGGGGGGGGTGCTGGAAGAGCAACTTCAGTACCAGCCAGATCCACACCCAGGTACCTGCTGAGGCTGCGGTCCAGCTGATTGGGCCTGAGCGCATGGGGCCACATCAGGAGGTGGGCGGGCCAGCCGAGGGAAGTGAAGGGCAGGGCGGACTGGCGTAGGGGTGCTGCCACCGCTCCCCTTCCCCTCTCCCAGGTATGATTAGGCAAGCGTGTGAGTAACGAAGCCCCAGCAGCTGCCAAGTGGGTGACTAAGTTGCTGGCAGGGAAAGGGGAAAAAGTGAACTTTAAAAGAGTGATAAAGGTTTAGAGAGAGGGTGGGACACCTTTCAAGGGAGTTCCCTCTGGGCTCTGTATAAAGGGCTGTGTACTTACTGACCTATCTACTAAGTGCCAGCTACTGTGTCTCACGATGGTTGCCGTAGCTGCATCCTACAACCCTCACCAGGGATGCTATTTAGTTCATACTTTATACATAAGGAAAGTGAGGCTAAGAGGGGTGTCCATCCGCCACCATCAGTAAGTGACCCCTTCCTTTACCTGGATAGTTACTGAACCAACACTACCCTCTACTTTGTTTTTGTTTTCAGTTTTTAAATTTGATTTTGAGGAACACAAGTTTTTATTTTGCACATCAGGAATCCCAGTATGCCTGAGCTTCAGCAGGATAGGAGAATTAGAGGTCATACTGAACTCCACAGTGAACACGAATACATGAAAGTGATTGTAAACAAAACAATATAATAATGAACAAACATTAGCTGTGAATAAGCAACTTTTGCTTTATTTATTTGCTGTAGTTTTATCTATTTTGCTTTACTTGTTTGTTCTGAGACAAGGTCTCCCGTAGTACATGCTGGCCTCAAACTTGCTCTGTGACTGAAGATGACCTTGAAATTATGATCCTTCTGGCAGGTGCTGGATTACAAGCATGCATCACCACAACTGGTTCTTAAATTTTTATTTATTATTTATTTGTGAGCAGAGAAAGGAGTGAGAAAGAGAAAGAGTGGATGTACCAGGGCCTCTCGCCAGTGCAAATGAACTCTAGGTGCATAGTCACTTCAGGCATCTGGCTTTACATGAGTACTGGGAATTCGAACCTCTGCCATCAGACTCTGCAAGCAAATGCCTTAACCACTACACCATCTGTCTAGCCCCACACCAGGTTTTTAAAACTGTGGTGCTATGGTTAAACCCAGGGGTTTCTGCATGCTGGGCAAGCACTCTACCCACTGAGTTATACCACAGATTTTCTTTAAACCCATATCCTGCCTTGCAAGTAATGTCTAGAGCCCACACAGAATCAACCACTCCTGGCTGAGTAGTCCTCTATAATCCAAACCTGCAGGAGCTGAGTTCCTTCCTGCACTGAAGCAGCAGGTCGGATAGAGGGGAGTCCTTACTTTCTCCCACTACTGCTGGTCCTCCAGGCAGCCCAGATGAACGGTGTTCCCAGTGTTGCCTCACATCTGACCAAGCCCCTGTAGCTCTCTTTTGGGACACGACAGTGTCATTTTCCTCCTGGCACAGTAGTCTCAAGCATGGTGGCCTTGAGACCTCTTTGGTACCTTAAAATCTGCCCATATAGCTTTTGCTTCTGTGAGCTATAGCTCTCCACACAATTTACTGTAATAGGCTTAAAACTGAGAAAAAATTTAAAACCGTCATTTAAAAATAATAATAAAAATCCGGGTGTGGTGGCACATACCTTTAATTCAAGCACTTGGGAGGCAGAGGTAGGAGGATCACCATGAGTTCAAGGCCACTCTGGGACTACAGAGTGAATTTCAGGTCAGCCTGAGCTAGAATGAGACCCTACCTCAAAAAACCAAAATAAATAAATAAATAAATTATAATAAAGCCAGGCATGTTGGCTCACACCTTTAATCCCAACACTCTGAAGGCTGAGGCAGGAGGATTGATATTAGTTCAAGGCCAGCCTGGGGCTGTCAACAGAATGAGTCGCAGATGAGCCTGTGCTAGAGAGAGAGACCCTGCATCATCTCCCCCTACCCAGCAATAATAAACCTACATCCTCACAGAAACAGTTTTATGTAAACTAACTCTATCTTCTAAAGCCAAGCATAATGATAAGAGCAACATGTTTTAAATATTTTATTTTTATTTGTTTATTTATTTGACAGAGAAAGAGGGAGAGAGAGAGAGAGAGAGAGAGAGAATGAGTGTGCCAGGGCCTGCAGCCACTGCATACGAACTCCAGACATGTGTGCCCCCTTGTGCATATGGCTATTGTGGTCCCTGAGAATCGAACCTGAGTCCTTTGGCTTTGCAGGCAAACACCTTAACTGCAAAGCCATCCCTCCAGCCCAAATGCAACATTTTTGCAGGTCTCTTTCATGTCTGGCTCAGGGGAAGTCAGCTGCATTCCATTTTTTATAAAACTGAGGCATGACAAAAATGGAGAATTGAGCTGACATGGGAAGGGAAAGGAGTCTGCGTGACATTCCTCCTAAGCTGAGAATCAAAAATTCCAGCACAGTTAGCATTTGCTGTGAAGGCTGTGTGCATGCTGGAGTTCAAACCCAGGGCAGTAATGCTTCCATATAGAGGCAATATTACTTTCCTATAGAGATGTTTCAAGTAAAAATGTTCAAATAGCAGTGAACCATGCTTAAGGTCTAACTAAGCATATATGAGCAAACATGGCCTTTCTCCCTTCCCAGCAGTTTTCTGGGAATCTCACTAGAGTCCTCATTCACAGTGAGGTATGTCCTAACCACCTTGTGCAACCGTTGCGTTTATGATTTTATCATGTTAAATTACAGTCCTATTGTGGTAGGTAGGCAGACATTAGTAGGCTTGGAGGTCATCAAAGCAGGTATCCCACCTCCTATGGCAGGGAACAGTGGAGGTATGAGAGCTATGGTCCCCCTTTTTAAGAGTTAATCCAACAGAGCCTGTTAATCATCACCTGATCAAGAGACCACCCCTTACTCAAAGAAAGGCTGAAGAGGTGGGAGATGTTAGTTATTACAAGCCCCTTCCCCAGGGCCTTTGCACACAGACTCTTACCAGTAAGCCTTCCAGCTTTTCTGAGATCTACCTAACTCAGAAAGGGTATCGTTCCAATTTTGTTTTCTTTTCTCTTTGGATGCCAACCAAAATCCTAAGCATGTTTGGCCTGACACTTTGGGGTTTTCTACCCTTTTCTCAATAAATCTCCTTTGCTTCACTCCTTATATCTGTATGCCTTCTTGGTAGTGAGACAAAGGAATCAACAGTATGACAAGTGCAATACTCCGCTGATGCCTCCTCCAGAACCACCTATGAGCTCACTTGTGAAAAAGAGAAATTTTCCTAGCAGCCCTTTGAGATAAAATTCAGCATTGTATATATGGTGACTAGTAAAACACAACTGCTTAGTGTAACTTTCTTTTGTGAAGCCCATACTCACATTCTCCAAGGTACTTTATTCTTTCCCTGAGCATCCTGTGCTAAAATTTACATTGAAAAAAATGTCTTTTGGGGGCTGGAGATATTTAGTGGTTAAGGTGCTTGCCTGCAAAGCCTAAGGAGTCATGTTCAACTCTCCAGGTCCCATGTAAGCCAAACGTACAAAGAGATGCAAGTGCTCAAGGTCCCAGATGCACACAAGAGGGCACACGTGTCTGGAGTTCAATTGCAGTGGCTGGAGGGACTGGTGTGCCAATTCTCCCTCACTCTCACTCTCACTCTCTTGCATTAAAAAAAAAAGAGGCCAGTTTGTTGGGCTTGCCTAAAAAAATGTCTTTTTAATAAACTTCAACTGTGCTTCGTAGTAGCTCATCCTGAGACTCCTCTCTGCAGTGACATCAAGGACCGCCTGCCTCTGGCTGCTGCAGTGGTCCTGGGCTGTCTGTTGCGTAGTCGCTGACTGCCACAGTGCCTACTGAAAACCCTGCTGCTTCCCCTAGGAGAAGGAGTGACGAGGCAAACACCATTCTGCTGCCATGGACAATAGTGATGAATTATGAAACCTGGAAAGGATGGAAAAGCTGCACCCACAGAGAAGAAAGCTGGTTTTTCTAGAATTGTTCCTTTGTTTTCCTTTCTCCTATTCTATTTGCTTCTCATTTCTAATTCACTTTCTGCCAGTTATTTCTAATCTCTGCTGGTGATAGAAGATAAGAATTATACTGGTCTAGATGCCAAAGATTAGAAGAACATAGATAATACCCTAAGTCAAACAAAATGGAGCCACTAAAATATTTTAATGTCAATTTACTTTCCCAAAACAATAAAATTAGAAAACTGTTACTATATGTCTTAAATCCAAAGTAAATTGTTGTAACCACCCGTGTGTATAGGCAGTCCCAGCCTGTGGTAAACAGAATTCTCTATTCTCATGAAGCCCACATTCCAATCCCTAGAGCCTATGAATGTCACCTTGTGTGATAAAGAAGCCTTGTGATTAGGATTAAGAATCTTGACATGGAAAGGGAAAGACTAAAGGAAGGAAATAGTAGATAAGTAAGTAGAGTTGGGTCAGTAGAGGTAGAGAAGCAGAGGGTGGGAAGAGCATTAATCAAAAATAAGAGGTTATAAATAAGCCATATAAAAATTTATGTTTTTTAGCTAATGAAAAATATGTAAGTTAGGGCTGTAAAGAGGGCTTGGTGGTTAAGGCATTTGCTTGCAAAGCCTACGAACACATGTCCAAACCTCCAGCTCCCCATAGTCATAATGATGTAAGCATGCAATGTCGCACATATGCAAAAGGGACGCACACATCTGGAGTTCATTCACAGTGGCTGAAAGGTCCTGGTGTGCCCATTCTTTCTCTCTCCCCCTGCCTCTTTCTCTGTCTCAAAAAGAAAACAGAAACTGTAAGTTAAAAAACAGAGTTTGGGCAGAAGTAGTTTGAAAGGTATAAATCTATACCTAGAACCTATAGGCTGTCATGGAAAAATTTCAATGTTAGGGTTGGGATACATTCCAGTGAGGTGTTGGTTACTGAGGCCCCTGATACATAACACATGGGTTATTGCCAAGGCTCTTGGTTGTCCACCAGAATTAGACAGTAAGTCCTTCTACTGAAGATACCACATGCAGGTGCAGGACACTGAGAAATCAAGCTAGAACTGAGCTGGAAGTATCCCTGCTGGTAAGTGGTCATAGTGCTGGGAAGTGCTATGCTGCTTGTTTGAGGTACAAAGACATCAATGCTCTTAACTAGCAGTGGGCCTTCAAGCTACACAGCTAGCCACAGGCAAGATATGCCCCTAGTGCAATAGAGGCATGTCTTTTAGGAAGGTAACAACTGCTCTTTAATTCTGTTTGAAGCCATCTCCATGGGAGGGAACTCATTCTCAATACTGAAAACTTACTGAAAAGCCTGTGGCTGGCAGGGTCACAAAGCCTAGGAGGAAAGTTCCTATTGTTGTTTGGCTCCATGAATATATCATTCCCACAAAAATGCCCTCTAAATACTTATGTTTATGCATATATGTTAGTGTTGTTTTTACTTTTGGTTGGAAAAGTCTCTCTTCAGATAACTGTGACTGCTAGGGAGACACAAAATTCGTCAAAGTGCTAAGAAGAAATGACAGTGAATCTATAATCTAGAGGTGAACTTTGCTATGCTATATCAGTGGCCCTCTGTTAATTCTGATGACATTACTAGTGTTACTGGTTTAGGTAAAATTTTACTCAGTCTCCTAGTCATCCACAAGCTACTAACCTGATAATGTTAGCTATAGACACATGACAAATAAACCAGGCATTAGTCTTCTGACAGATCAAGTTATTTATTATTTGTGTGTGTGTGTGCATGTGTGTGTATGTGTGTGTGTGTGTGTGTGAGCCAGGGCCTCCTGCCAATGCTTGCCCCACTTTTTGCATCTGGGTTTTGTAGGTTGCTTGGGAATTAAACCCTGAGTAAGTAGGCTTTACAAGCAGATGCCCTTAACCACTGAGCATTCTTCCCAGTCACCTGATCAAGTTTTCAAACCACCCATTTCTGAGTGCATTGTTTCTCTCATCTGGGTTTCCTCATCTGCAAATGGGAATAGTACAGAACCAGTGAGGTCACATGACTCTTAATTATGATAATAACAGTATCACTGCAACTCCACAAAGCTAGACAGAAATCAAACAATATCTCTTCACCATCAGAATTGATAATATGCCAGCACCAAAGTGAATCTATTCTACTGGTAGAGGAACTACGCATGTACTTTGGTTTATTTGGGGGGTATATTCGTATGTCTGTATGGTGTGTATGCATGTGTGTGTGTCCAGAAGTCATTGTTGGATGGCTTCTTCTAACATTTCCCCATCTTATTTTTATGAGACAGGGTCTCTCACTGAACCCAAAATGCACTAATTCAGTTAGCCCAAACAGCCAACAAGCTCTGGAGATGTGACTATTCCTACCTCTCCAGAGCTGGGATTATAGGCACGTGCCGTCACATCCAGCATTTTACATAGGTGCTGGAGATCTGAATTCAGGTCTTCCTGCTTGTACAGCCAGCATTTAAACCATTGAGCCACTTCCTTAAGCTCTTGGGATTTTTGTTTGTTTTATTTTAGTTTTTGAGACTTACTCAGTAGCAGAGACTGGGCCTGAACTCAGTAATCTTTCTGCCACCATTTCCCATTTGCTGGGACTATAGGTGTGCTCTACCATGCCTGCTTTTGCTTTGAGCTTTCACTATGTGCTTAAATATCTTTATTTTGCATTTCTGGCTTATGGATTGTCCTTGTCAACTTCCTATACAAAGGTAAGAAGGTGCCAGATGTGGTGGTGCATACTTTTAATCCCAGCACTTAGGAGGCAGAGGTAGGAGAATCACTGTGAATTCCAGGCCAGCCTGACACTACAGAGTGAGTTCCAAGTCAGCCTGGGATAAAGAGATACCCTGCTTTGAGCCCCCCACCCAACACACACACAAAAAGTAAGGACATGTCTAATCCATTTTCAACACATTTCCCCAAAGGGCTGAATTGTATGCTTTTCACACTACATCATAAACAGCTAAACTTTAGTTAGAAGTTGGCTGAGAAGATGGCTAATAATGCGCTTGCTGCAAAAGTGTGAGGATCAGCATTTGAGTACCCACACAAGTGCCATGTGGACATGACTGGCTGTAATTCCATCATACAGAAGGTGGAGACAGAGAATCCCAGGGACAATCTGGTAGGCTAGACTAACTGAATTGGTGAGCCCTGGGTTTCAGTGAGAGACATGCCTTAGTAAAATACATGAGTGATCAAGGGAAACACACATTGTCAACTTCTGGCAGATGCGCTTCCCCACACAAACACCTACACACGTACACACATGCATGTTTAACATAGGAGATAGAAACTGGCTAGGCAGCTGAGGGGTGACAGGACCCCAAAATGAATAGCTTTCTCTTGGCTAAATATGGGAACTGTCCTTGGGCCTATAGGAGAACATCTTGGTCATTACACTTTGCAACAGGCCAGAAACAAAAGAAGAATCTTGTCTTTACTTATCTCTGCCTCCTTAGGGAATCCTTCCATTCCCTTCTGAGAAGGCCCTTCCTAGAGAATTAAGATTTCTGGATGATTGCCCTTTGCTAGAATCCTGACCCCAGACACCTGATGCCAGGACTAGACTCACTGAATCAGCTATCTATCTTTGAGGCTCATAAAATTCCCCAACCTGGGCCGGGCGTGGTGGCGCACGCCTTTAATCCCAGCACTCGGGAGGCAGAGGTAGGAAGATCGCCATGAGTTCGAGGCCACCCTGAGACTACATAGTTAATTCCAGGTCAGCCTGGACCAGAGTGAAACCCTACCTCGAAAAACCAAAAAACAAAAAACAAAAAAAAATCCCCAACCTGAGCCTTGAGGTGGCCTTCTCAAACCAGCTCTTGCCTCCTTGAGTAAAAGCTATGCCTTCCTTCATTCATTTAAGCTCCCCTTCTCTTAAGCTCCCCCTTTCTTAAAGTTCTCCCTCTTTAGAGCTCTAAGCTGTAATATTTCTGAACCTTATCCTATGGTCTGTGGATGTCATTTGTCAAATTCATAAGACAAGAATCTGAAGACATTCCAAAATTATCAATGCATTGACACATTGTATTGGTGAAGAACCCAAAAATTCCTATATCACACACAACACACACACGCACGCGTGCGTGCGCGAGGAGGAGGAAGGAAAAGAAAGCTATAGGGCTAGAAATTGCTCAGTGGTAGAACACTTGTGTAGCATACATGAGGTCCTAGGGTCGATCCCCAATACCACCAAAAGCAAACAGAACTGTGGCATCTTGTACAAGGAATATACATATGCTTTGGATTTTGACAAGTCACCACAAAATCAGGGCATATGGGAAAATATGCTAGTGTTAGCTCTGCTTTAGGATCCATTATATTGTTAGTGACTCACCTCTTTGCCTTAAACCTTATGTTTACACTGATAATCCCAGTGGAAAAAAAAGTTTCAAGAAACCAAAAGATTGAGACTAGCCAGAGGCCTTTCCTCCAACCCAGACAAAGAAGGTAAGCCATATTCAGATATAGTTCATAACCCTCCAGCCCTCTGCACAAGATGGGCATATAAAATAGAGTGTTAAGTTACTATTTAGGTTTTGTGAGAGCAACAGATCAGGAGAAGTTACCACTGGAAAATGCTATGTTACTCGCAGTTCCAGGAAGTAAGGAGGGGAAGCTCCATGATGGCAGGCAAAAGATGGTAGAGCAGAAGCCAGTCTCCAACTCCTTGCTAAAGCAGGTGGCAAACAGCTGCAGTAGCGTGTGCTAACACCGGAAAGCTAGGGGCTAATAAACCTCAAGGTCGACCCCCAGGAACACACCTCCAACAAGGCTCTACCTTCCAAATTGTGATCAGCTGGGTATCATGAATTCAGAACACATAAATTTATAGGGTACATTTGAGTCAAACCACCATAGTACTGTATTGTTTAGGGGGTTAATGGCAAGAATAATCAATATATGGTAGGTGATCTGCTCAGGACTATGATCTGTGCCAGGTGGTGAACTCTGAGAAGCTAAAAATAAAATTGCCTTGCAAAAGGAAAGGGAAAACTTTCAAAACGTGTGTGTGTGTGTGTGTGTGTGTGTGTGTGTGTTTCTGAAACAGAGAATGGGGAAAAGAATAAAGAAAAAGGACATTAAGAAATTTTGCTGTGTCACATAAAATGCAGTATCCTCAGTGTCCCCACAGTAACTTTGGTAAAATGCAGACCGCCAATATGTTAGTGAAATGCATTGAGAGATACAACCCAGTGCTGAGGCTTCTATTGTGCCGTTAGCAAGTGTGAACAGATACTGTCCATGGGCGATCAGATTTGCATAGTTCACATCTGCGTCACTCACAGAACTGGGAGAGATTCAGCAGTAAGACTATTCTGACTTATCTCCACATTCCTCTAGTCCCTAGCACTATAGTGGTACAGAGTGGATGATTTCTTAACTGCTTATTGCACAAAATATGTCTGTAGAATTTGCCTTTTCTTTCCATGAGCACCCTAAGTGAAGATTGTCTCTAGATATTGCAGTCAGGTTCACATTGCTGGCAGAAATCACCTGTCCAAGAGCAGGTTGTGGGAAGAAAAGGTTTATTTTGGCTTACAGACTCAAGGGGGAGCTCCATGATGCCAGGGGAAAACAATGGCATGAGCAGAGGGTAGACACCTCCTGGCCAACGTCAGGTAGACAATAGGAACAGGAGAGTGTGCCAAACACCAGCAAGAAGAAACTGGCTATAACACCCATAAGCCCGCCCCCAACAATCCACTGCTTCCTGGAGGCATTAATTGCCAAATCTCCATCATCTGGGAACATAGCATTCAGAATGCCTAAGTTTATGGTGGATACCTGAGTCAAACCACTACATTCTGCTCCTGGCCACCATAAACTGATAACCATACATGGTATAAAATGCAATGCATTCAGTCCAACCATAAGAGTCCCATAGTTTTATTAATAATAACAGTGTTCAAACATCCCCATAATCTAATGTCTTTTAATTGGGCCATAAAAAAAAAAAACCATAATGGCCCAGAATAAACTTTCATACTTCAAAACCTGGCATTGGATAGAACAAAGAAATATTCAACCAATATAAGATTTAAACAGGGAAAACATCAAGTTCTGTAGCTCCAAGTCCAACAAGTTTAACCAGTGACAAATCTCCAAGTTTGATAATTCTAACCAGCAACAAGTCTCTGGAGTTCCAATTCCACCCCTCCAGCTAGGCTACTCACAGTCCTGGAAATTTTCATCTGAGGCAGGCAGCTCTCCTCAGCAGCCATCACGTGGTCCCGGCATCTCCACTGGGTCTCTACTGCAACCCATGGTTCATCCTCATGACTCCATCAGGTCTCCATGCAGGCATCCAGCAAACCAGCTTCAAACTGTCCATGGCCATTTCCAAAACACAAGACCCTGTTGCAAATTCAATGACCCTCTCCTGAATTTCTATACTCCATAATACCAGGTAGGGTGCCAATTTGTTAATCCAGAGGGATGGATAAAGTAGACTTTAAAGAACAGAACACTCCTTCAGCACTCAGGCCCCTTCAAAAGACTGCATTCTTCCTGTCATTCCAATGCAGGTCAGCTGGCCCTATCTCAATGGTTGTAATCTCTCAATTTCAGCTTAACAGGCAGCAGATTCACCCAAAGATTCCATTTTTTTTTTTCCTGTGGCATATCCCCATGCTCACACCAGTCCATTTCTATGTAATGCAACCCTGCACAGCTTCTCAGGACATGGCCATAATAGCATGTCTTTCACACAAACTGCTTCTAGCCCAGTCCAGGCAAAGCTTTTTCTCACCCTCATAAGCCAAACCTCACAGTCCTTAGTTCTTACTGCATTCAGGTCTCTCAACTCTGACCACAATAGCCCATCAAGCTGTGCTTACAGCACTTCAAGGTATCTTTTAAGCCAAGGTTTCAAATCCTTCCACATTCCTCTTGAAAATAAGTTCCAAAAGGCCAAAGCCACACAGTCAGTTTCAAGCAGCAATGACACCACTCTCAGTACCAACTTTACTGTTTCAGTCAGGTTCATATTACTGACAGAAATCACCATACCAAGTGCAGCTTATGGGGGAAATAAAAGGTTTATTTTGTATTACAGACTCAAGGGGAAGCTCCATGATGGCAGGGGAAAACAACGGCATGAGCAGAGGGTGGACATCACTTCCTGGCCAACATCAGGTGGACAACAGGAACAGGAGAATGTGTCAAACACTGGCCAGAGGATACTGTCTATAATACCCATAAGCCTGCCCCCAACAATCCACTGCTTCCAGGAGGCATTAATTCCCAAATCTACATCAGCTGGGAACCTAGTATTCAGAATATCTAAGTTTATGGGGGACACCAGAATCAAACCACCACACTGGACAATCATTGTAAGTGCAGCCCATGTTCTGCCACTGTAATTGTTCATCTTCAGTACCACTTTTAGCACCTTCCTCCTTCTTGCTTTGGTAAACTTATAGGGGGTCCTGTCATCTATAATTAACAATGGGGGAATTTTGGGGTGTTTTGAGAGCAATAGAGTTTTTCTCAACCCTTGGTGGGTCATAACTCAGGAGCTGAGGTGCCAGCTGGCCACAATAACACGAAGCCTTTTTGGGTTCTTACCTTATGAATCAATGAATTTCACAGACTTTATGAGGGGGGAAATTCAGAAGGAATTTGTTAGAACTTTAGAGAAGGGAAGGGCTCTTATGAGGCAGGGATTCTCCAAAGAAGAGAACTCACCCGCTGACTCTGATTGAGATTCTTATGGGAAAGGTAGTTCCTTTAAAGATGGAAAAATGGGGTCCTCCAGGTTTCTAGATAAGCAGTCTGGTTCCTTGGAGAGGGGGTAATCTTCTGAGGAATCTCAATTCTCCAGGGAAGGATGTAGTCTTCCAGTTATCTATGTGCCCAGTGAGGGGAAAAGTGCAGTACAGGCAAAAATAGAGGGTGTTCAGTGAGAAGACGGGTCCTTGAGAGGGCCAAGGGGCTCTGTAAAAGAGAAAAGTTGGTTTCTGCTTGGCAGTGGTTAGCAGAGTCACGAAGATGGCTGGCAGAAGGGAGATTGGCTAGGTAGGCAAAGAAGGCGCCTGTGCTCTGTGCTCATTTGGACAAATTACAAAGGCCATGGGGAACTGCTGAAGTGTTCGAAGCTGGGAATGACCTGGTGAGTTGTGCTACTAAGAATGGCTTTATCCCATCTGTGCTCATGAACTACACCAGCCCAGCATGGCCACATTCAGTATGATCATCACAGTACACTTTGAACTTAGACCTAGGTTTTGCATGACCTTAGCCCGGTTCCGTGGCCGCCTCATTTCCCTACAAAATGGGTACAAAGTGCCACTCCTTCGTGATGAGTCTGCTGGGGGGTAGGCTGTGGATGACACTCAGTGCCCACCAGTGCACGCTGCTTCTTCTCTCTCCTGTTCTGTTTGCCTTTCCCATGTTTTATAGTATCTGTGGTCTCCCCAGGCTGCTCCTGGTGAATCCATACAAGTCCAGTCACTCATCAGAAGCCCAAGAAGTGCCTGGCTGCCTCTGGAGTATAAAGAGCCTGGAGAGTTTTCATTACATCAGAAGTTGTCAAAGTTTCTCAAGTTTCCTTTGATCTTTGAGTGAAGAAAACTCCAGGAACAGCATCTACACAATGTGTCTGAAGATAGGCAGAGGGGTCGTTTGCTTCTTGCTTTCAATTTGCTCTGGCCTTTGGCAGCATTCAGAACAGTCAGGCACACCCACCCCACTCTGCCCCCCAGCATCCCCATCTGCAGATGCTGTACAGTTGAATTGTGCTGAGAATCAGGATGGCATTCTTGCACGAAACTCTTCAGAAGCGATTGAGCTCATGGTACTTCAATCCTAGCTTTTCCTATTTAGTTCATGGAGAGCACAGATTCACATATCATCGGTTGACACCAAGAACACATAGTCAAGGTCAGTTCTCCATGCTGGGCTACTAAAATTGGCTATTTTCTAATTAATAAAGAAACACTAATTTGAGCTGTATGAAATTGTTGGTCAAGGATAACAGTGCATTGATGATTTTTTTATTATTAACCCAATAAAAGTAAAGTAGGCAATTTTAAAAGAACAAAGGGCATAGAGGTCTCTGCCCTCTTCTCACCTTTGGTCTCCTCTCCCAAAAGACAATGGCTGTTAGTGGTTTGAGATCAATCTGATATTTGAGGGATATTTAGGTACATACTAATTCATAAACACCAGAAAAGTATGATATGCACATTGTTCTCCTAACCTCTACTTATTTAGTTTATCTATTAGACATGATCATAACTGACTCATTTGTGTTTTGTAACCATTTTCTATGGATATCTCCATTGTATTCAGTCTTTTGATACCATAAACAGTGCCATAATTAACATCCAAGACATGGCTCTTCTCTATGGGAATAGTGCGGCAGTCCAATCACCACTGTTCTTCTACTTCCCTTGGGGTGGCATCTCCCTCCAGCATCCCAGCTGCAGCAGCAGCCCTGCCAGGGGTCATGGGTTCCATCTTGGCGTCCTCCTCCCTGGTCTCCCCAGCCCTAGGCTGCTTGAGTGATACTTCTGGCTTCTGGCTGTCAGATCACCTCTCTGAACCCTGTAAGCTTTTCCAGCACCATGCAGCTCGTGTCTCATTACGGCCCTCTTGAGCTATCTGCTTCAGCTTCGTTTCTGCCCCTACCCCTTAAGTGAACACAGAACTGGTGGAAGAGTGGGAGAAGTGGCCACATTCTTAAACTGCTGGTGGGAATGGAAAAAGTCTTTGGCAGGCAGTTTGGCAATGTGTATCAAGAGCTTTAAACATGAGCATACTGTTGCCTTGTCTTTTACAAACATATGTTGAAATATGTCTGAATGAAAAGGTCTGCTGTCTGGGATCTGCTTCAGAACACTCCGGCAGGTGAGGATAAGTGGGAAGTGAACAGATGTCCTGAGATCAGCCATGAGAGGACAGCAGAGTTAGTGCCATGCTTAGACATCAATTACATCTGTCTCTCTCTTTTTAAATTTATTTACTTATTTGAGAGAGAGGCAGATAAATAGAAAGAGTCAGAGAGGCATACCAGGGCCTTCAGCTGCTGCAAACAAACTCCAGAAGCATATGCCCCCTAATGCATCTGGCTCATGTGGTTCCTGGGGAATCAAACCTGGGTCTTTTGGCTTTGTAGGCAAGTGACCTAACTGCTAAGGCATCCCTCCAGCCCTGTGTCTCTATTTATTTATGGGTATTTGAATGTTTCAATAATTAAAATTCATTTTTTCCAAAGGTAAAGTAGGAATTTTCATTCTGCCTCCGGGATTTATCGTAAAGAAAAAAATCATGAATTTCTTTTTTTTTTTTTTCTGTTTTTTTGAGGTAGGGTCTCACTGTAACTCAGGCTGACCTGGAATTCACTATGTAGTCTCAGGATGGCCTCAAATTCGCGGTGATCCTCCTACTTCTGCCTCCCAAGTGCTAGGATTGAAGGCGTGCACCACCATGCCCAGCTCTGAATTATTAAAAAGAATATTTCTCTTTGAGGATCTTTCTTTTTAATTTCTATTTATTTATTTGAGTGTGAATGAGCATGTGTACCACAGCACACATGTGGAGGTGAAAGGACAACCTCATGGTAGCTATGATTTACCTTCTCTGAAACAGGCTCTCCTGCCACTGCAAAGAAACTGCCAGACTGCAGATTTGCTCATCCCAAGGTTCATGTTGAGGTTGAATACCATTAGGACTATTATGTCTGGTCCCTGAGCTTTGGATTGCCCTGGCTTCACCTCCCATTGCCACAGGTGTACTGAGATCCAGCACCGCTTTGTTTCCAGACCTATGTGGATGCTGCGGAATCAAACCCAGGTTGGCAGGCTTTACAAGCAAGCATGTTTAACCACTGAGCTATGTCCCCAGCCCTGAAGATGATTTTAGCAGCATTGTTTATGATACATGTCAGTGATTTAACAGTGGAATGATTCCATCATCACTTACTGTACAGCTCCCTACTGAACACAGCTCAGGCTTAAAAAGGTATTATAGAAGTAAGAGAAGCAAGCACATCAACAAAGATGCAAAGATTGTTTTCCTGGGGTCATGATATTTAAAATCAAAAGGATAAAACCTTGTGATATTGCAATCTGATTAGAAAGTATTATATAAGCCTAAAGGAGAGTTGAGGGACACACTTGAGTTGAACGGAGCTGTCTGTGAATGGGCTGCACTCTCCCCTTTGACTGTTTAGTATTTCTTCTTGGTTTGTTGTTCTTTGTGTGTGTGTGTGCACACATGAATGTAGTTACATATGCATGTATATGCGAATCTGTGTGGAGGCCAGAGGATAATCTCGAGTGTCTTTGCTTTGTTACTCATCATATTTTGAGGCAGGGTGTCTCACCAGTTTAGAGCTTACCAAAGTAGGCTAGACAGGCTGGCCAGGGAGCCCCAAGCATCTGTCTGTCTCTACTTCCCCAGTACGAGGGTTATAAGCACACACCACCATACTCATCTTTTTTGAGTGGATGCTGGGGATCAAACAGCAAACACTTTACAGACAACATCTTCCCAGCCCTTAGTTTGCTATTCTGGTGTCAGGCCACACTATTAGTTTTGATATCTAAAAACTGAACAGCATTCTCCTTTTCCTTTCTTCTTTCAATGCATCTTTTTGTTTTGTTTTTTGGTTTTTTGAGGTGGGGTCTCACTCTAGCTCAGGCTGACCCGGAATTCACTATGTAGTCTCAAAGTGGCCTCGAACTCATGGCAATCCTCCTACCTCTGCCTCCCGAGTGCTGGGATTAAAGGTGTGCACCACCACACCCAGCTTCAATGTGTCTTTTTAAAAGAACTCTTGCTCTGGCTGAAGATGAGACTGTATTGAGGTAAACAGTGAGCAATCCCACCTTATCTTCCTTTTAGCAAATGTCATTTATGTTGAATTTTTCTAGGCAGAGCTCAGGAGAAAATGGGCAGACACTGGGGACAGAGGACGAGGGGAAAAAGTGTTAAGGGAGATGAGGTGACCAAAAACTTTCCCTGCTTTTTTTAAAGCCACACGTAGCGATGCTCAGGAACTGAGGGTGAGAATGAGCAGTGGACAGAGGATGGTCCTGCCTGGTGTGGCTTCGTCCTTCCTGTGCCCCTAGCTTTCCTGTAAGTTTGGCCTTTGTTTTGGACTCTTGATCTCTGACCTTCAGCATGTTGTTGGCTCTTGTTTGGAGGGGCCCTCCTTCTTACCACCTGTCTTCCTGGCTGTGCCTCTGGTTTTATTTTACTTCTTTGTACGATAAATAATAATAAATAGGAAGGCACTGTGCTAAATACCCAGCATGTCCTGAGGAGCTCCAGCACTGCCCTCTTGGTGTCCCTTCCAGTGCCTGGCATGTTCTTTGGAGCTCCAGCAATGCTACCTCACTGACTCTCCCAGTGACCTGCAGCAGGGATGACAAGCCTACTGTGGTGGAAGAAATTTAACAAAGAAACCAGGCCTAAATGATAGCCTAAAACCCAAGTTTCTGTTGTACAAGCCTATACCAGGGAGGCAGCATGATCCTGAGTCTCCTGCATATCTGTGCCATGCACCCTGCTGGTATGTTATCTGGTTAGTACAGTCATGGGCACAAACAACTTTCTGTTCTATGTATATACTTGATCACTCAGGAATTTTCTTTTTGTGTCCCCAAATCATGTAACCTTAGAAATTTATAACTATAGTGTAAAGAATTCAAGGTGATGTCAGACTGCCTACCATACTGCTTATAAAATCCCTGAGCTTTAGCTGGAGAGATAGATGGCTTATCAGTTAAGCTGCTTGCCTGTGAAGCCTAAGGACCCAGATTTGATTCTCCAGGACCCAGGTAAACCAGGTGCACAAGGTGGCACATGCATTTGGAATTTGTCTGCAGTGGCTATAGGCACTGGCACACCAATTCTCATTATCTCTTCTGTCTCCTATCTTTCTCTGCTTGCAAATAAATAAATAAATAAAATATTTTAAAAAATCTCTGAACTATCAAAGCTCAGGACTCAAGCTTTGGAAGTTATGCCCCTGAGTCCATGTTGGCATGAATACATTTTCTGATTCTCCTCTTTATCTCTGGTGCCATCTTTGTGTGACTTGGGTTCTCTTAACATTTTTGGTACAGACATATGGGGACTTCTTATAAGAAATTTGTGGGCTGGAGAGATGGCTCAACATTTAGATGCTTGACTGTGCAGTCTGATGACCCAGGTTTGAGTCCTCAGTACCCACATAAAACCAGATGCACAGAGTGTTGCATACATCAAGAGTTCATTTGCAGTGCCTAACGGGCCCATTCTCTCTCTCGTTGCAAATAAATAAGAATTTTTAATATTTTATCTTTATTTATTTGTTTATTTGACAGAGAAAGAGGGAGGGGGAGAGAGAGACAGAAGGAGAGGGAGAGAAAATGGGCACGCCAGGGCCTCTAGCCACAGTAAACGAACTCCAGACGTGTGCGCCCCTTTGCGCATCTGCCTAACGTGGGTCCTGGCGAATCGAACCTGTGTCCTTTGGCTTTGCAGGCAAATGTTCAACTGCTAAGCCATCCCTCCAGCCCAAAATATTTTTTAAAAAGAAATTTGCTATAACTATTTTAAAGCTTACTTTAGCTCTCTATGGTTCTATGGAGCTGCTAACAGGAAACAGCCAAAAAATTTCTCATGCTTAGATTCAAAAATACTCAATAATGATTTGTCAGAAATTTTCTAATAATGTTCTAAACTGCTTATACTTTAAAAAATGTGTTTCAGGGAACTTATAAGGAAAAATATTCCAAAATCAACAAATGATAAAATCTACATGTATATATTGGGTAAACATTATAAATCAGTCTGGTCTACTATTTTATAAAACATTATTTCAAAGAGCTTCTTAGCAACATTAAAAAAGTTAAGTAGTCATGTTAAAAAGTCTTATGGTAAGGAGTATTCTGAGACAATGTTTGCTCCTCTTTTATTTTATTTTATTTTATTTTATTTTATTTTATTTTATTTTATTTATTTATTGGTCTTCTGAGGTAGGGTGTCCCTCTAGCTCAGGCTGACCTGGAATTCACTATGTAGTTTCAGGGCGGCCTTGAACTCAGAGCAATCCTCCTACCTCTGCCTCTCAAGTGCCGGGATTAACGGCATGTGCCACCACGCCCAGCTGTTTACTCCTCTTAATAGAGACTGGTTTATACATTTATAACCCCACTCAGGAGGGCCCTCAGTGGAATGGAGATTATATGTGCATATTAACATAAAGGAATGGGAGCAACATATAATTTATTTATACAATAAAAATGATTTTTAATGAATTTTTAGTGAGATAAACTGGTTAAAAGGATAAACTGGAAAGGAAACCTTAAACGTTGAAAGTTAAATATTTGCTTTAAAAAGAGATTGTTATAGAATGGTTATATAGATTCATAGAGTGTAAGATAAAAGTATGTAGATAAAAGGTATAAATAAACAGAAGATTTAAAGATATATATATATATATATATATATATATATATACACACACACATATGAATGAAGGAACAAATTTAAACTATAACAAGACTTTGAAAATATATTAATCTGTATTTTTTCTCTGCTTTTTGTTTGTGTTTTTGTTTTGCAAGGTAGGGTCTGCACTAGCTCTGGCTGGCTGACCTGGAACCCACTACCACTATGTAGCCTCAGGCTGGCCCCTAACTCACGTGATACTCCTACCTCTGCCTCCTCAGTGTAGAAACTAAAGGTCTGCACTACTACACCTGGCTCTTTCCTGCTTTTTGTCCCCTGGAGACAACTCTAGCAGATAAGAATCTTATAGACAAAAAGACAAAATAGATAAACTGAGTCTTAAAGTGCTTTCTCAGATTACAGACTCCTTGAGGTATATGATAGTTATTGGACTTTCCTAGGGCTTATATCAAACTAAAAAGGATGATTCTGGCTGGTCACAGGATGTCACAGTATTCAGGTTGTGAATTTATGTCATCATGCCTTAAAATATCAAGGTCAAAACTTCAACTCACTGATGTTAATCTGTTCATGATAATGTAAAAGTAAAAGACTGACTTTAGGGGCTGGAGAGATTGCTTAGTGGTTAAGCATTTGCCTGTGAAGCCTAAGGAACCCAGTTCGAGGCTGGATTCCCAAGGACCCATGTAAGCCAGATGCACAAGGGGCACATGTGTCTGGAATTCGTTTGCAGTGGCTGGAGGCCCTGGTGTGCCCATTCTCTCTCTCTCTCTCTGCCTCTTTCTCTGTCTGTCACTCTCAAATAAATAAATAAAAATAAACAACAACAACAAAAGACTGACTTTAGAGTGCTAAACTAAGTTAGCTATGTTTCTCTGTCAATCTTTTAATTACTAGAAAAACTTGGTACTAAGATTAATTATTAGTAGTTAATTTTCTATTATAAGGTTATAATATCTAAAAACACTGTAACTTTGTAACTATCTTGTTTGTGCTGGTTCTGTTGGGTGATTATCACTGGTGCTACTATCCAAGTCTTATAAAAAGTGATTTAGTCATTGTGGCTTTGTTCTTAGAGGAACTGAGGAAACTCCCCACATCTTGGTAAAACCTGATATGTAGAAATAATGTTGGTATCGTTTGTCTAAACTTGACTCATACTCTGACAGTCATAAATGTTGCTTTCTGTTAAGTTATAAAGTAGTCCAGTGGCTAAGGGTGCTTGCTTACAAAATTACTTTATGTCTGTCAAAATGTCCCTACTATGTTGCTATTAGACTGATGTAGTTCAACAATGACCAGGTTTTGCTCTATTCTTAAGCTGTGTATAATCATAGTCTCAGGCAAGGTTTTACTTAAGTAATTGTCTCATTTTTGGTATTTCAAGTTCATGGCTTAAGGTAAATTGATCCTTAGGACATGTTCACTGCTCAAGGATATAACCTTAGGTTGAAATGATCTTCATCAATGAAAAATAATCTTAAACTCTACTGTTCTGCTCCCAGCTTTCTCAGGATGGCTGGTACCCACACATGCAGACTAACCAAAGATGTCTTCAAATGCAGATGCCAAGATTTTATGCTGCCTTGTCTTTTCCAGACATCCAATTTCTAGAAAAAATCAATTGATTTACAGTTGCTGGTAAAATGTTGTTTCCAGGGCTGCTAACATATTCTGCCTGTACTTATAACCTACAGATACTTAAAAGACAAAATATGCCTGCTTTCTATGTTCCAGATATGGCTTATGCTATCACTTGACAACTAAATGTTAGTCAGGTATGTTCTGTATTTCTTTAACTAGACCTGTTCTGATAATCAGATGTCTATAGTCTATCTGAGTGATAAATTGCCATGTGTAAACACCAAAGTCAATTGGAAACATTGGAATTAAAAAGGATAATCACCATTTTGGTTCTTGCTCCCAGGTCAAAAAGCCATAGAAGACAGGACACTTCTAGCTTCTAGACTTTGGTAGATTACCTTTCTTCTTCATCAGGGACGACATGGAGACCCAGCGATGGACTCCAAGTCAATGTATCTGCAAAAGGAGAGTCACAACAAATACTTCCAAAGGAAGCTATGTGGTCAGCATGGCCTTGACTTATCTTAGACACAATGCTGAGAATAACAGCTCCACACAGGTTTTCAAAAGTCTGTCCTACAGAGCTTATGTTTTCTTCTACCTCTGCTTGGCTCTGATTAGTCAGCCACTGTTTGCTTATAAATAAAAAGATCCAATAACTGCTACAGTCCTGACAGTCTTTCCAGGGATGGTATTGATTCATCATAGCAGAGTCAAAAGGACAGTGTCCTCAGCTAAGTGTGACAGGAGACAAGTTACCAGGGATCCAGAGAGTCTCCTCAGGGTCAAGCTCCAGAGGACACCTGCCCCTGCTGAGAAGACTCTGGCTCTCCTGCAGTCACTACGAAGGCTGACTAGTCTACACACAGCATAAGCTTGAGGAGTCTGCAGCCCTGCTCCAGTCACAATCCTGGAAGTTCCACACATGGCAGAATCCTGAGGAACGTGATGTGGTATGGCTTATGGGGGAAATGAATACAATGCCCATAAGTACCACTGAAGAAAAGGTAGCTCTAACCATGCTCCTAATGTGTTTGGTGTACCTGGTTAGAGAAATTATCTGCTTCTTATAATAGCTTATGCCTTATAAAGCTCTACAAGTCACAGATAGGTAGAGGATAAAGATCCTGGCTTCTTCATTTTGTTGGCCCCCTCCTTCTGTTTGGTCTTTATATTATCAAAATAATAGTAATTTGTTTACTCTCAACTAAAATTTGTAAAATCCCAAATATTCCTCTAGGGGCATCAAAGGGTTAACATTGGGCTGGAGAGATAGCTTAGCAATTAAGGCACTTGCCTGAAAAGCTTAAGGATACAGATTTGATTCCCCAGTACTCACATAAGCCCAATGCATAAGGTAACACATGTGCCTCAAGTTCATTTGCAGTAGCTAGAGGCCCTGGCACACCCATTCTGTCTGTCTCTGTCTCTCTCTGCCTATCTCTTGCAAATTAATTAATTAATTAAATTTAATATTTTTAAAAGGGTTAACATCTATGATGATACCAAATAGGTGATGTCTGTTAGTAGTTTTTACAAAAGACATCAAAACGGGGGAATGTGGTAGAAGAAATTTAATAAAGAAGCCATTCTCAGATTATACTCTAAAACAGTTTCTATTTTATAAGCCTTTGCCAGGGAGACAGCATGACCCCGAGACTTCTCCCTATCTATGCAATTGCAACCTGCTTGTATGTTATCTGGTTAGTGCAGTCAAAGGTACAAAAATGCTGGACAAGCAGCTTTCTGTTCCACATTTGTACTTGACTGCTAGGGAATTTTCTGTTTATGACCTAAAATAATGTAACCTTGGAAAGTTCTTACCCACCAATAGGGTAAAGAACTCAAGGTGGTGTCAGACTGCCTACCATACTGTGTAAAATATCTGAGCTATCAGAGATCAGTACTTACACTTTGGAAGTTAATCCCCTGAGTTCATGTCCACATGAATAAATTTTGTGAGTCTCCACTCTGTCTCTGGTGCCATCTCTGTGTCACTGTTTCCTGTAACACTCCAGTGCAAGGACGTGAAGGCTCAGAAAATCTGGAAAGAAAATACCTGCCCATGGCCTCTACAAGCAGAGGAGGCAGACTGTTTCTAAAGGATGTCTCTGCTCTTTCCACAGCCTTTCCAGCAGTCTCCTCTGTGTGTATGAGGTCTTAAGAACATGGGTTCTGCCACCAGGCTGCCAAGGGAGGCCCCAGTCTCTGCTTCTCTCACTTGATGATTCTGGAGAGTGGCCAAGCTCCATGCAGACTTAGTTGTGTATCTCAGGACAGTCTTGAACCCAAGGTGGCTGTGGAGATGAAATAAGATAATACCATGGGAACACTTGGAACAGTACACAGGCTACCCATGCCAAACACCCAGGGATGCTTTAGAAGTGACCAGGCTTTCCCCCATGGTTCCAGTGTGACTGGGTGGACTTTGGGCACTGGGATATTCTAAAGCTCTTCTGATGGCTTGGAAACTACTGGCTTTCACATGCAGAAAGTACTTCATAGATACCAGATGTGGCCACTTTGTCCTGACATGTCTTTAAACCTCCCCTATCTGTGGAAGGCTGACCACTACTTTCTCAGCCTCAGCACTGCCTGGCTTTCCTGAGGTGAAGGACTTTGGCAGTAACCTTTTTCACTAACATAGCCTTTTCACTAACAGTGCTTCCTTTGACAAAACCCCTACTTTCTCTTCAGCTACTGGTGCTTGGCTTACAGCAACCTCATGCCTAGTGCTAGGAAAGTCAATTCCAGAGGACTTATATTAGTGGAAGTGGGTGCAGAAGAAGGTTGTACCTTCAAGCACGGTGGTTTTTGTGCAGTGGGCACCTCGTGGGTGTACTTTCTACCTTAGCTGATCTCATTCTAGGGAGGAGGGTTTCAGTTCTGACAGCAACAGTGCAACCCTGAAGTCACAGAACCCACAGAAGTCAGACTCTGAAGGCAGTCTCTGTATTTGTGAAAGCTGATTATGGTCAAAATTATCTTCTATAACCTTTCTTTGATTGTGTACCAGATGAAGTCATCAGTCATCTTTCGAGCATGCTGTGGTGTGTCTATGGTTATGAGATACTGAGTGCTGAAGCCAGATAAGGTCGTTAAGAGGAGATTGGGGCTCTGGTGTAATGTATTCATTAATTTCCTCACATGATTAATAGATCAGTGGTTAATGGACTATCTCAAGAAGGGTCCTGCTGTAAAATAAGTTTTGGCTGGGTCTTTTACCCTCCTTGTCCCTTTATTTGTGATGCCTGCACCCCCTCAGGACACTTCCAGCAAAAGCTTCCCCCAGTGTAACCCTTTAACCTTGGACTAGAACTGTGAACCAGAATACACCTCTTTTCTTTACAACTCACCAGGCTGCAGCATGTGCTCTTAGCAAGAGAGGATGGACAATGCAATACATAATTTCAAACACTTTCCCAGAGGCAGAAAGGGCAGCAGCAGACTCACATCTTCCATCTCAAGCTCACCAGGCCCAATGTCACCACATCCAAAGGCAGATGGACTTGGCTGCAGAATGACTTTCCTGTCATTGCTCCTCTTCCCTTCCCAGCACACAAATGGGGGAAGTTGCCCAAGAGACCTAGGTTCAATCTGTCTCTAGGGAACTGTGGTGGTTTGATTGATGTGTCCTCCATTAACTTAGGTGTTCTGAATGCTGGCTTCCCAGCTGATGGAGATGTGGGAATTAAAGCCTCTTGGAAGCAGCATATTTTGGGGGACAGGTTTATGGGTATTACAGCCAGTTTCCCCTTGCCAGTGTTTGTCACACACTCCTGATGCTATTGTCCACCTCATGTTGGCCAAAGGGTGATGTCCACCTTCTGCTCATGCCATCATTTCCCTCTGTTATCATGGAGCTTCCCCTCAAGCCTGTAAGACAAAATCAAGCTCTTTTGTCCCACAAGCTGCTCTTGGTTGGGTGATTTCTACCAGCAATGAGAACTTAACTGCAACAGTAATTTTGGCACCGAGGGGTGGTGTAATTTGCTGCTAGACACCTTACTGTATGGCTTTGGCCTTTTGAAGCTGATTTTCAAGAGGAATGTGAATGAATTTGAAACCTTGGCCCAACAGATGCTTTGCAATGATGTAAGTACAGCTTGATGGACTATTCTGGTCAGAGTTGAAAGACCTAAATGCAGTAATAACTATGGACTGTGAGGTTTGGCTTATAGGGTGAAAATAAGCTTTCCCTGGACTGGGATAGAAGCATTTTTTTGTGAGAGGTTTGCTGTTATACCTGTGTCCTGAGAACTTGTGCAGGGTTATACTGCATAGAAATGGACTGGAGTGAGCAGAGGGATATGGCACAGAAAAAAATGAAATCTTTAAGTGAGACTGCTGCCCATTCAGCTGCAAATGAGAGATTACAACCTTTGAGATTGGGCCATCTGACCTGCAGTGGTATAAGAAGAATGTAGACTCTTTTGAAGGGGCCTGGGTGCTCAAGGAGTGTCCTGTTCTTCAAAGTCTGCTTTATTCCCACCCCCTCCATTAACAAATTGACACCCTGCCTGGTATTGCGGAATACAAGAAATGCAGGAAAGAGAAAGTCATCGAGTTTGCAGTGTGCTCTTGTGTTTTGGAAATGGCCATGGGCAGTGTGAAGCAGGTTTGCTGGATGCCTGCATGGAGATACAATGGAGCCCTGAGGATGAACCATGGATTGCAGTGGAGACCCAGGGGAGATGTCAGAACCACTAGATACCTGCTAAGGATTTCTGCCAGCCCCGATGAAGTTTTCCAGGACTGTGAGTAGCCTAGATGGAAGGGTGGAATTGGAATTCCACAGACTTGTTGCTGGTTACAATTATCGGATTTGGAGATTTGTCCTTGACTAGAGCTGTTGGACTTGGAACTACAGAGTTTGATGTTTGCCCTGTTTAAATCTTGTATTGGTTAAATATTTCTGTGCTATGCATAATGCCATCTTTTGCAGTATGAGTGTTTACTCTGTGCCATTGTGGGGCTTGGGGGACATTTTTTGGTATTATGGCTCAGTTAAAAGACCTTGGATTAGGGGATGTTTGAACAACATTTGGATTGATAAAAATGTAAGGACTCTGCAAGTTGGACTGAATGTATAACATTTTACATCATGTATGGTCGTCAATTTATGGGGGCCAGGGGCAGAATGTGGTGGTTTGATTCAGGTGTCCCCCATAAACCTACGTGTTCTGGATGCTAAGTTCCCAGCTGATGGAGATTTGGTTATTAACATCTCTTGGAGGCAGTGTATTGTTGGGGGTAGGCTTGTGGGTATTATAGCTATTTTCTCCTTGCCAGTGTTTGGCACACTCTCCTGTTGCTATTGTCCACCTGATGTTGGCCAGGAAATGATGTCCACCCTCTGCTCATGCCATCATTTTCCCTGCCATCATGGATCCTCCCCTAGAGCCTATAAGCCAAAATAAACCTCTTTTTTCTCCCACAAGTTGCTCTTGGTTGGGTGATTTCTGCCAGCAATATGAACTGTCTGCAATAGGGACATGTAGCAAACTCTAGAGACAATTTTAATTGTCATAATTGGGGAAAGGTAGCTCTAGGACCCTGGAGTCTAGAAGCAGGCCTGGAATGTTGCTAAGCATCCTAAATACAAAGGGCAGTCCTAGGCCGCAAAGACTTATCAGCTCCAACTATCAACAACACAATGTTAAGGAATTCTTCCCTAATCCCAAAGTTTTTGAGGGCACTTGTCCAGAAGCATGGAAATCCAGACAGACCCATTTCCTACTTTCCTGGGCATTATGACTTCTATCATTGCTGTACTCAACACCCAGACCTAAAAGAAACTCAAAATGAGGGCCTCTCTACCCACCCAAAGTCCTCAATCCATTCAGGATGTCCCCCGTCCCCATAGCTGGCCTGAAGGTACCAGCTTTTTGTGCAGATGCAGCATCACAGGAATCTAGGACTTGAGGCCAACATGCTCAGTCTTTTGTTAGCACAGTTGAGAAAGCCCCCTCCCATCTCATCCTGAGTCATACTCTCCAATTTTTGGTTTTCCCAGGAAAACTCACCCCAAAGTTTTAGCACAGCTATCATCTCTTCAGAAAACTCTTCTCTTGGGGCTGGAGAGATGGCTTAGTGGTTAAGCACTTGCCCATGAAGCCTAAGGACACCAGTTTGAGGCTTGATTCCCCAGGACCCACGTTAGCCAGATGCATAAGGGAGTGCTCGTGTCTGGGGTTCTTTTCCAGTGACGGGAGGCCCTGGCACACCCATTCTCTCTCTCTCTCTTTCTCTGTTCCTCTTTCTCTCTGTCTGTCACTCTCAAATAATAAATAAATAAAAATTTTTTAAAAAAGAAAACTCTTCTCTGACTAGTATCACCTCACATGTCCTTCCCTACTACCTGACACTTCCTTTTGATTACACTACATAACTTAAATACTCAGCAGTCTTTTCGCATCCCAATTATGGGATAATGGAGAAGAAGTCTCCTCCTTATTGTCACTACTTCTCTCCTCTTTTCCTCCTCCTCTTCATTTCTTTTTCTCCCCCTTTTCTTATGTGGTGGTTTGGCTCAGGTGTCCCCATAAACTTAGGAGTTCTGAATACCATGTCTCCAGCTGATGGCAATTAGGGAATTAAAGCCTCCTGGAGGCAGTGTATTGTTGGGGGAAGGCTTATGAGTGTTACAGCCAGCTTCCTCTTACCAGTGTTTGGCACACTCTCCTGTCACTGTTGCCCATCTGATGTTGGCCAGGAAGTGATGTCCACCTTCTGCTCATGCCATCATTTTCCCTGCCATCATGGAGCTTCCTCTCAAGTCTGTAAGCCAAAATAAACCTTTTTCCCCATAAGCTGCTCTTGGGTGATTTCTGCCAGCAATGCGAACCTGACTGCAACATCTTCCTTCTGCTTCTCCTTCTTCACCTCCTCTTCTTATTCATTCCTTCTTCTTCTCTTCCTTTTCTTTCCCCTTTTCATTCCTTGGTCTCCTCCTTCTCTTGTCCTCCTCCTCTTATGCCTCATCCTCTTCATTCATTCTTCTCTTCCATCTTCTCCCTCTTTTCATTTCTTCTCCTCATGTTCCTTTTACTCCTTCTCCTCTTCCTTCATCTGATCCTCTTCTTTATTTTGTCTTCCTTCTTCCTTGTCTTTCTCCCTTTCCTCCTCCTCTTCAAGTATATTTCTTCTTCCTCCATATTCTTTCCTTCTAGCCTTCAGTGGTACTGAAGCTTAAACCCACAACCCGTGCATAGCTGTTCATCTGCTTCATCTCCAGGCCTCAGCTTCTTGACAACGCTGTGGTGCACAAGGACATGGGATCCCCAATGAGTGTGCTTGGACTCTGTGCCAGTAGCCCAGTTCCAACAAAGTTCCTTGTAGCCTTTCATTTCCCTTCTTTAAAAAAAATATTTATTTATTTGCAAGCAGAGAGATAGAAAGAGAGACAGACAGAGAAAGAAAGAATGGGCATGCCAGGACCTGCAGCCACTGCAAGCAAACTCCAAATGCATGTACCACTGTGCATCTGGCTTTATGTGGGTACTGGGTGAAATCAAACCTGGATCATTAGACTTTTCAGGCAAGTGCCTTAACTGCTGAGCCATCTCTCCAGCCTTTTCCTTCCACTTTGAAAATTCATAAGCAATGCCTCCATATACAATTCTCTCTTTATTTCACATTTTCAAACTCTCACCAGAATAGTCCATAATACATGGCTTACCTACTCTGGAAGGTATCTTCTCTTGTAAGTACCAAGTTATCTCCCACTCCTCCAGCACAAAAGTTCCAAAAGACCAAAATCTCCATGGTCAGATTCATCTCAGCAAAGCTATCCCACTTCTTGGCACCAATTTTTGTTGTAGTCTGCTCTATGTTGCTGGGATAAACATCCAACCAGGCACAGTTTATAGGATAAAGGGTTTATTTCAGCTTCCAGATCCAAGGGGAAGTTCCATCAATATCAGTAGAAACTGGCTCCCATTCATAAGTCCAAGCAGAGAGAAACTACCCACAGCCAACACCATGTGCAAGCACAAATGGAACAGACAGCTAAACATCAGGGATCCAGGTAGATCTCAGACCACTGAACATACTTTTAGACTGGAATCAGATCTGTCCCCAAACATACTTTAGGGGTGAACCCCAGGATCCACCCTCCCCCCCCCCAGTGACACCTCTTCCAACTAGTGGCTAGAAATCCAAGTTTTAATAAAATATCTGACTCTATTTGCAGACATATATTCAAACTACCAAAAGGTTCCATCTGATGTGATTAATAAGGCCAAGCATTTGGTGTTTCAAGTCATTTGGTATATATTCACAGAGGTAATTACTTATTAGCTTATGACTCCTCATGGCTATATACTTGTGTCAATCTTCTGTGACACTTATACTCAGAATAGAGTCACCCAGGTCAAAACCATTCCTTTATAGAATGAAGTGATTGAATGTGGGCACATCCAGCAAGCTACTTCTCTATACACTGGGATTGGATGCCTCACAGCTCTTCAAGGGGAGGCTGGTCCCTCATCATTCCTGGTCCATAAACACTAGATACTGTTGCTTAGCAAGTATCACAGTAGCCAGCATGTGCTCACACCTGGGCAAGGGAAAGGAGGTCCCCTGGTTCAGTGATGATCCCAGAAGAGATGACTGGAAAGCAGGGCAGACACCTGAAAACTCAAGCCACAAAAACAGATGGAGAGGGGGATACCTTGATGGAACTGGGCAGGAGAGCTGGTGAAAGTGACCTGGAAGGCAGGGCATTTCAAAGGTTTCTTGCTTTGTCTCTACCTTGCTCTTACATCAGGGAAACCTTTTCTGTTCAGGGTAGGTGTGGGGAGTTCCTGAAGTCCATGAGGCAGAGGGTGCTCAGAGGTGATGATTTGGGACAGGCAGTCTCCATTTCACAGGCAGGACTATCTTGTGTAGCTTTTTTAGAAAATGTCCCTGTTCTCTCTTCCTTCAGCTAATTAGTCCATGTGTTCTCTCAACAGACTCTTTCTTATTAGGATTCCCAGTGTGCAAGGACCATTCTTCTGAGATTGTGTATTATTCTTTCCACTTTTAAATATTTTTATTTATTTTTGAGAAGGACAGAATGGCAGTATGGGCATGTAAGGGCCTCTTGCTACTGCAAAGGAACTCCAGATGCATGTACCATGGTTTATCTAAGTGCCTGAGGAGCTGAGCCCAGGACTGCAGACTTTGCAAGCAAGCACCTTTTACCTTCTAATCACTGTGCAATCTCCCCCAGAGCTATGTAACATTTTTTTTTGTTTTACATATATGTATGTGTATGTGGTATGCATGCTTGTTTGTATGTGTGTTTATGTGTATGGCTGCATATGCATGTGTGTGTATGTAAGCAGACAAGCTCACATATTATTCTCAAGTTCACCATCCACCTCTTTTTGAGACAGAGTCTCTCGTTGGCATGTAGTTTACCTATTAGGCAAAACTGGCTGACCAGTAAGTTCCAGAATCTGCCTTTCTCTACCTCCCCAGTGCTGGGACTACAGGCATGTGCCACCACACCCCAACTCACAAGCATTTTATGTGAGTTATCTCTCCTGTCTCATGTCGCACTCTTATTGGATGCATTCTCCTACTCTCATTTCATAGATGGGAGCATATGATGAAATAACTTGTCTCAGTTGGCACAACAGGAACTGAAATCCAGGTTTCTCCTTCTCAGAAATCTATCTTTTCCCTTGCCATGATTTCTTCTCTTATAATCACTTAGCTGGTATTGACAGAAGATGTGCCATGTGCTGAGCCATGCACTAAATACTAGCACAATGCTGATGGACAGACAAACTTCATCTCTGCTGTGATATAACTCACGTTTCTAAGTAAATATGAAAACTCCCAGATCCAACCTTCTAGGCCCCTAAGCCAGCCTTTCTATAGCATCTTTTCCCCCTCTACTTTCCTGATCCCTCATTTAAATGGACTGTAATAAATATTTCTTTGCACATTGTTTGTGACATGACATGTTTTTGATTGAGACATTTCAGGATGTGCACTGTATATGAATTAGAGAATGACTGAATGTGGTTGTGTGGGAGCTTTCAACTTTTGCTTGTTCTGCCAAAAACAATTTAGGCAGGAGGTTGGGGAAGAAAGGTGGGTGGGAAGGAGGCCAGGTGAGATGTACCAGATTCCAGCAATTCAAGTCTGCACTAGAGTTTTTGTGAGTTCCCACACGGAGCTGGGGGTGCCAGAGGGAAGATGCCCTCCTTCTGCTGAGATGTAGGTTTATAAGGGCAGAGAGACATCCCTGCTATGAGTGGCTATAGGGCATGCAGACATGCCACCCAGCACCTTTTGCTTACTTAAAAACTTTCCATCTGTTGCAATCAAGGGGAATCATATTTTAAATATCTCTTTCCACTCCTCTCTTCTCCTCTCCTCTCCTCTTTTCCACTTTATATCCAGAAAGTTCTCACAGAAAGAAATATGTAATGATAAATTAGAAAGAATCCAATATAAAGACTGAAGTGTCTACTTATTTTTTTTTTATAAAAACATCCCCTCAAGGATGTGATTATGTGGGAAAGTTATGTTGAAAACCCTAGCTTCTAGAATTTTCTCTCTGTGAAGACTTGGAGATAATGCACATGTGGAAGGACAGATGTATATATTCATGCCCAGCTTTGCCTCATGTCTGCAGACCATGGATAGCACTCTTCTCTCAAGTGAAGAAAGTCAGGGGCTTCAGGGGTAGACAGGCTGTGCATCTCCAAACAAGGACTCTCTTCCAGGCCCTGCCACTTATGCCTACATAATTCTAGCAAGTTCCTCAGCTTTTCTGAACCTCCATCCACAAAATGAGGATGAGAAGTCTTCTCAGACATGGTTGATGAAGAGATTAAATAAGAGAACAAGGAGAATGTCACCTAGTAGGTGATCATTAATAGTGGCACCTGGTCATGTATTGCACTAAAAATACAAAAACAATCTGAGTATGTGATACATGCCTTTAATCTCAGCACTCAGGAGGGTAAGGCAGGAGAATTATTAGGTTGAGGTCAGCCTGGAATACAAATGGTCTCAAAAACAACAATAAACAAAATCATCCCTTCCCCAAAACTAAAACCAAACAAGGCAACTCCCATAATTACAGAGCTATAAGGAAAAAATTTACTTCCTTACAGAATCTAATCTGAAACTGCAGACTTTAACTTTTTAATTTTTTATTATCTTATTTTTGAGAGGGGGGGGGCAAGCCAGGGCCTTTCAGCAGCTATGAATGAACTCATGTGTGCCTCCTTATGCGCATGTGTTCCATTGCACACTTACATGACTTTTGCACCTGACTACATGGGACCTGGAGCTTTGAACATGCATTCTTTTCTTTGCAGGCAAGTGTCTTAACTGCTAAGCCATTTTTCTAGCCCAAGCTGCTAACTTTAAAAGGTCACTTGTGTTGAACACCCACTATGTGGTGGGGGATAATAGCTATATTTATTTATTTAACTTGTGCTACTAGGGAGTAAACGAAGAGATGCACGCATGCTAGGCAATACTATACTACTGAGCTCTATTCCTAATCCTCTTTTTACTTTTCATTTTGACACAGGGTCACACTAAGTTGCCTAGGCATGTCTTAAACTCAATATCTAGTTTAGGCAGTCCTTGAACTTGTGATCTTCCTCTCTTAGTCCTCAAGTAGCTGAGATTACAGTCTTGTGCACCAGGCCCAGATTGGGTCTTTTAAATATTGATTTACATCAGTCTTCCAGTAATACTTAAAGCTGGGCTCATAATCCAATCATCCAGGTGAGTTGATTTGGAGCCAGAGGGTTAAATGATTGGCCCAGAGCTGGGCTCACTACATGCAGAAGCCAGCCTCTAGCCCATGTCTGGCAGAACCTGCCATGATGGAGGGTATATCTGCCCCATTAATGTAAGAATTTGGGGTCAGTAGGGGTTCCCCAAGTTTATAAACCCCAATTTTGGGTTGTGTCCTACCTTTAACAAAGAATTGATAAAAATGGACTAAACAAGGATAAATTATGAATTAAGTTTACTTAGGGATAAATTACAAATTGTGGGATTTATCTAAGGGAAACTGGGATCTAGGAAGCAGGCTAGAGCACATTGATAAGCATGTGGAAGGAAGGGAACACGCACTCATGGGAAAATACAGCATAGTACGTGAGATTCATTTTAGAGGAGGCAGAGCCATAAACACATGGAAGATAGAACCTAGGTGCTTATGTGGGAAGACTTGGAAGAGACATATACAACATCCACCCTGAACTTCCCCATGGAAGAAAGTTAAGAGGACAAATGATGGTGATTTAATGAACAATAGCAGTGGGAAAATATCAAAGCAGAGACCAAGAAATTCAGATGAGATAGGAATAGTGAAAAGAGTTGTACCTATTGTTACCCCAAGTTTAGAGAAATTATGCAGGTAACAGGCCCAGCTAGAGAAAGCACCCACATGGTAGATCTAGAGTGTAAGAAAAATATGCATGTGTAGCTTTAAAGACCAAAAGAAAATCATACATATAATTAAAGTGAGAAGTTATCCCAAAGTATAAAGCAGAGGCAAGCAAAAAAAAAAAAAAAAAAAAAAAAACTACTCAGACCAAGAAGCAGTATTCGTATATATCCAAGGAAAAATCACAGAGCATAGCAAGGGGATACAGGGTGGGGCAGGGGGAGAAGGGCCTGGAAAATAGCATGGACAGACCTTTACAGTTGGTTGAAAATGTAATCTTTCATTGAAATCAAGTATGTAAAGGAGACAATCTGATTGGTTTGGAGATTTGAAGGGGCAGGCTTCATAGTCAGCTCACCTTGGCAGTGAAGGCGCCTATCTAGGTAGCGTGCTAGACTGTGGGCAGCAGGAGGCACTGCAGCTGTGTTGGATCAGACAGGAGTTCCATTCCTGCCAGGGCAGGGAGGCATCCACTCTCTCTGGGCCTCAGCTTGTAACTCAAACTGCCTAGAAGCTAGCTTCCTCCTATTTCTCCTTAACCATCTCCCAGTGGCAGAAGGTGAATGAACCAAAAGAACTAATAACTCCACAACCCCACAAGCTGGAAGGATCTAGTGAAGCTTTGAGTCAATGGGTTCAACCAACACAGACCAGACCAGCATTATTTTCTGTGACCCCTGGATGTGTTAAGTGACCTTTACTACCTCAGGCTCCCTGTGCTGAGTTGTGTAAGATGAATAGGACATTGCAGAGCTGAGAATCATGTACTCCTCAGAGGACACAACTCCCTTTGTTGTGGCTCTGCGGAGCTTGGCAGAGGGTGTTAGCTTTCTGCACTAGAAGTATTACCTAAGATAAACAGCATCACAGGTGAAAAAGTTTGTTCTGGCTCATGGTTTAAAAGGTATATGGTTCCTTGGCCCTGCTCCTTGGGGTCTGTATGACACTAAACATCATGTAAGAGCAAAGAGCAAGACACCTGCCAGAAAGTAGAGAAAGCAGCTTTCCAATGTCCCCTTCAAAAGCACACCTCCAAGGCTGAGATGGTGGCTCAGCAGGTAAGAGTACGTGCTGCTGAAATAGCTTGAGTTTGATTTCTAGCAGTCATGTAAAAAACCAGGCATGACCAAACATACCATTAATCCACATCTATCCAAAAACAAACAAACAAAAGCCAAGAAACTCTAGTTTCCATAGGAGACTTTGTCTCAGGGAAATAAGATGGAAGAACAGAAGCAGAAACTCAGTGTCTGCATTTGGACTCCACATATATGTGTATGTGGCTTGCACATCTGCATGCACACATGCATACACCACACACACTCCATGTGCACACCCATGTAAAAAGCCCCAGAGTGGAGAGTGGTTGAGGAAGACACCTGAAATGGACCTCTAGCCTGCACACACATACATACATGAGCACCTGCATGCACATATACACCCACACACATGCTAACATGCATGCACACAGGCTAGAAAGTAAAAGAAAAGACAGAGCATGTCCCCAGTGACCTAACCCCTTCCCACTAAGCCCCACATCTTAAAAGTTCAGCCACCTCCCAATAGGGCCCACGAGCTTTTATATGACAGTCAAGACCCAAACTATAGCAAGGGAAGTATGGGAGGTTGTTTCCCTTCTCCTGAAGTTGGTGGTAATGTTCACGACTCAGGCCATGTGCCACATCCTAGGACACTATCTGATGAAGACAAGGATAATGTTTCTCTTACCACTTGCTGTCTCTGTAGGAGGGGCTGGAAAGTGGTGCAAACTTACAGTAGAGGACAGAGGAACAACATTTGATTCCAGAACAATTGCTCAGACTATTCCCTATGTTTGGAACATTCTTAACCCTGAACAGCACTGGCTCACTTCCTCTGTTTAGGTCTATGCTGAAAATTCACCTGTAGAGAGAGGCTACCTCTGTCTGTCCCATGTAAAACTCCTCATCATCTTTTATTTCAACCCACCCCCACCTTAATTTCTTTAATTCTTGTAGAATTATATTATTATATCCCTTTCCCTATTAGTAAGAACTATAATGGAAGGACATCCATCTTTGGAGTGTTGCTGTGTGTCCACATAGCCTGGGAGGAGCCTGAGATCTATAAACTATATTTAGATTGAACTAGAGAGTATGTGGGTGAATGTAACATAAGCCTGGGGATAGCTTACCATGCCTGGCCATAGTAAGAGAGAGATTCTTATTAGTTTTATGATGTTGATGATGACCTCCTAATGTCACTACCAGGCTGTCATTCTAAGAATTGGCCCCCTGCAACTCTCAGTGTATACCTGATAGGATAAGGAGGGCAAAGGGGCTTTCTTTGTACCCTGACTTCTCTGCCACCATCAGAAATGCTAAGGAACAGTGATTTTTATTTATTTAGGAACAGTTTATTTTATCAATTCTGGCTTTTCACTGTTCCTTCTTGCTGTGACTGTAACAAGCATTGTTTGTTACATTTTGTCCTATTTCTCCAACTCTTGATTTAAAATACTTTCATTTCTTTGGCACTAACATGTAAGTAACTATCAATGGCCTCATTGATTCAGCTCACCTCATCCCAGCCACCTGGCCACTCCTCACTTTTGGAACTTTCACATCTCTATGCTCTCATGTGCTACATTTCATTGCTAAGATGCTGTCTCCAGAATCCACTCCACTCTTGCCTCCCTGGTGAAACTTGGCCTAGGTCTCCCAGCAGTTTCTACTGCTTCTCTCTGGTTTCCTATGTTGCTTTCTTCTCTTTCCATTATGGACATCTTCACAGAGCACTGTGTTTAAGCAAGCTTTTCCCACTAACCCAGACATGAGCTCTGCAAGGGCAAGGGTCCTGCATATGGTGGTAGGCATGGGTAGATCTGGTCCTTAAAGGTCCTTAAGCCAGTCGACTCAGTTACCATAATTCCTAGTTTCCAATCCTGTCTCATCTGTTATACCTGTGAGACCTTGACAAGTTACCTTATCACACTATGCACAGGGCATACCAGGCAACAACAGGGATCCTGATGAGTATATTCCATAAGCTCTAAACCCCATAGGGCAGTGGTTAGAATTATAAAAGAGAATATGCACTGTATCATGTTAGGGGATGACTTTGGACACATGGGATTTTAGTCTCCCTTAGATATTTTACAGTCATATCTGCAAGCTTATTTATGATAAACCATGGGCCCATTTGGAATCAGAGGTAGAAAAAGCAAACAATGGCTGAAGATACTTCTGAGCATGCCCAGAGCTTTATTATCCTGATTAATATGGCTGAAAATGCCGTAAATGGAAAGCATCACTCTGGTTGGTCCAGCTGTAAGGTAGGTTTTCCCTGTTCAGAAGCACCTGGGTTTGTGGCCCATGAAACATATGATGAGGTACAGAGTCTCAGAAAAGCACATCCAAGGATGCAAAATTAAGCAAATTCCAAAACCTGAAAACATAAAGTATAAAACCTGTTTAAATACTTAACTTCATGCCAACAGCATGAAATTCTTTATCTCTTGGGAGCCTGGAGAGCGTTACAGCATCCAGTGGGGATGTGACACTACATATCTTAGTGGGACTTTTCTTTTGGATCATTAGCATGATGTGGCCTGTAACATGTTGAGGAAGAATGAGCAGAAGGAACTCCAGGACTCCCCACAGAACTCCAGCGCAGTCTTCCTTTGGTTTGCCACATCTGGGTCATCCGCACACTCTGGGTCTTTGATGGCTATGGGCTGGGTCACCGCTGGGCTGGAGGTGCTCTCTTTGACTTCACTGGTAGGCTCTTGGGTCTTGGAGGTCAGCTCTGCTTCCTCCTTGGGCTTCATCTTCCCAAGTGAATTGGGGGTGGCTAGCTTGAGATTTGACTCTGGAAACTGCTTTTTGCACACTCTGGTCTTCAGGACACTCTTCGAACTCCCACAGATGTTCTTCTGTTTGCGCAGCATCCGGGCAATTTGTTTCCAGTAAACCCTGTCTTGGTTGTGCTTCAGGCACTCAGTTGGGTCACCAGCAAAGACACAGGAAAACTGGTGTTCCTGATTAGTGCACTCGACTTTCAGACTGATGCCCAGCTCCTGCTTGGTCACAGCCCATTTGCAGGTTGTTTGGTCTTTGGTGACAAACTTGCCATTGGTCATGGACTTGGATGTCTTGCTTCTCTGCTTATTCTGGGCCTTACCCAGAGGGGCAGACAGATCCTCATCCAGTTTGCTATGTTGTGTACTCTTTGCTCCACTTCTGACTTTTTCTGAGAGCACCTGAGCAGCCAATAGGAGGATGGAGAGCAGAGTGAGGCCGTGGATCCTCATGGCTTCAAGTAGGTGGGCACCTATTTGACAAAAGCAAGGGAATGAGGTGCACAGACTCCAGTGGTTCAGGGCTGCAGGTGGCCCCCTCCACCCTAGCACGGACCTGCTTGATTTAGGGTTTGCCCTTGCTTCACTACCTGAGCAGCCCATCTGCTCCCATTTCCACCTGCAGGTTACAAAACTGCAAATTTTTATCCTTAATTCACCACTGTGTGGGCCTGTGACCTTCTCCATTTGCTCACTTACACCTGCCTTTTCTTGCTTACTCAGTTCTTTGTTTACTCATGAAACAAGCATTGACTGAGCACTACAACATGCTGTGTGCTCGCCTAGTTGTTGAATATTCCTACAGCATGAGAAAGCCTCAGGTCTTCAAGAACTTAGAGGCTACAAGTGGGGGAGGGGGTATTTAAATAGCATTAGCCAGGGAGTCTGTTTCTTCTGTCTTCACCTTAATCTTAGAAAAATAACTCTTGCACTCTGGACAAAAAGGTGTTGAGTGAAATAACCAACAGTGGATTCATTTCTACCTCATAAGCCTGCCAGGACACATATATCACAACATGTGAAAGGACATGGTGAGAGTCATGGAAGTGTCATGAGAAGAGATTGCCTCACAGGTTGCATAGGCACAGGGTTGACGCATGGGGCTGGGTGTGGCTGGGGAGGGGGAGAGCATTTCAGGATGAAGAGGAAGGCAGAAAAGGTAAACAGGTCATCAGACTTGATGGGGCATACTGAAACAGGGTGGAGAAGTATGAGTTTCAACCAGATGGTTTAGACTACAAGATTGAAAACAAGAATCATGTCAAATTGACTTCTGGAGTCCTAGAAGGCATAATACTAAACATACAGAAAACACCTAGTGTTTTTTGAAAACAAACAAGAGTGACTTTCAATGACCACATGAAAATGCATAGATTGTACCAAGTGGACAATACACAAACCACACTTAAAAGGGGGCAGAGAAGCCCACTATCTGTTTGACATCTAATACAGGCTAAGCATTTGGTTCTCTTTGCTAAATGCATGCCCACTACATAGCTGTTAATGTAACACCTCCAAGTAGCAGGTAGCACAGTTCAGGCTCAGGCAGGTATGTAGATTGCTCAAGATCCCTTAATGGGCAGTGACAGCACAGTAGGCAGCCACACCAAATCTCTCTTCCTTTCTATATCCTTCTACCATGGTCACTTTTTGCTTTTCACCTTTATTCTTCCCTTCAGAAAATATTGTCAAGCAATACAAAAACTATGAACTACAGGATTTGGTAAGGCATGGATAATTCATATAATCTGTTCTGTGCTTTAAGAAAAAAAAAGCATATAGAATTTTGTCTGAAAAGGGGCAAGGTCCTGAAAATGATGATGATCTCATTTCTGCCCAAGACTCTGCCACCCCTAGGAAGGGAAAGAAAAAAGCATTTGGAGGAGTTTGGGCTCAAGTAGTGAAGGATAGGATAGGAGGCTAGGTAAGTCAGGTGAAGACCCAAAAGGGCCCAGGGTTTGAGAAGTAGGTAGGTAATGAAGCTCTTAAGAACCAGGCCCTTACCTTGCTCTGGATATGCAGATCCAGCTGTGAAAGTGAGCTCGGGCTTCCAAATGTTGCTGGCTTCCAGTGCTCTGAGCTGCAGGTAGGCTGGGCTATTTATCCAGGAGCCCCACTGACTGGGTTTTTACAACACACTTCCCTGCAGAGCTTTATTCAACTTCTCACAGCCACACCCCTCAAAGCGTGCCAGTTCCAGCAGAGAAAGTGCTGGGAGGAATCCAGGGAATGGGGGTGGATGGGTACTTGTGTCCATAAGACCTGCTTCTTGCAATGCTTTTCTTTTCCATACAGTGGCCCAGATAGAGCATAGCTAGCCTTGCAAGACTCCCTGATGAGCTGGGTCCCAGCAGTGTTGTCTCTGAATAGTGGAAGATAAAAATAGCTACAGCAATTGTAGCTGCCAAACCCTGAGCCATTTTTCTCCATCTTCTGTCTCCACTCCATGAGTTGGTATGCAGTGGTTCTCATTTTACAGAGGAAGAAATTGACACCTGAAGATATTAAATGGACTGTACAGGTTCATAGAATTGGAGAAGTGGATTTGAAATTTAAACCCAGATTTCTAGCACAGGTGGCCTGATCTCTTCCCACCTGGAAGTCTCAGTAAATATTTGGAGAATTTCTGAAGTTTATGTATGCAAGTGCATCCATGGGCCCAAGGCTAGGTAGATAATTCTTGATAACGGAATTGTTTGAAAATATTCATCTTCAGGTCACATCAGGGAGTTTACACTGGTTGTCCTGCTCTAAGTAAATCTTGGCCACAGTATTCAGTGAGTTGTGTGACATCCTCGAAACTACTGATCCCCGCCTATGAATGAGAGGGTTTGATTTTCCCTGAGTTGAATTCAACAGAATCCATGTAAAAGTCTTGGCATGACTGCACATGTCTGTTACCTCAGTGTTGTGGCAAGCAGAGACAAGAGAACTGCTGGGGCTCACTGGTCAGTCTAACTGAATAAAAGGATCGCAGCTCTGGGTTCAGTGAGAAACTCTGTCTCAAGGAAACACATGAAATGGTATGATAGGAAATACCAGCCTATATTGTCTTCCCTCGCCTCTGCACAGGTGCATAGTGCACACACTGCATACACCACACACACACACACCATCACCACCACCACCACCACAACAACAACAACCACCTAATGAGTTTAAAAAAAAAAAAAACAGCACACTGAAATCTTTACTAGAGCTGAGCTGTTTAAGTGGAGTACGACACTTTGGGTACATTATGAGATTTAAGCTGTGTTGATTGAGAACAGGCATTTGTATTATTAAAACAGTTTAGGAATAGCAGCACCCGCTATACCCAAAGTAAACTAAAAGTGGCTAAAAGTGGAAAATGTCCTTAGATCATAGGAAAGAATCTATTTATTTTTTGTTGTTGTTGTTTTTATAATCTCCTAAAGCCTGACCAGAGGAGGCCATGCCTCAGGTCTTATCTTGTCCTTCCTTAGAAGAGAAATGCAAAAGGAATGCTCCTTTCCTTAGCACCTCCCATGTCAGGACTGAGTTGACCAGTTCAGCCCTACATCCACACATCCAGTAGACTACCTTCAAAACATGAAGTTTGAGTCTCTGAGTGGGCCTCCCCATTTTCCTGGAATCCCCTTTTCGTTCTTTGATTGAACTCCTTCATTCCGTCTCTTAGGCTGTCCATCTCCTAAGCTCTAAGTCTTCCTTATAATAAAATCTCTTTAAACGTTGCCTTCTGGTCTTTGGGTTTCATTCATAAAACAAGAATCCCGAAGGCCACAGACTCTAAGAGCTTTGAGTGACGGTTGAGTTTCTGGGACCCTAGACGCTGAGTTACTGTCCACCCCAAAGCTAAGATAGGGCTCTGAGGTTCTCAAGGACACCCCAAATTCCCACATCATTATTACATACTTTAGATGTTTTGAGACTGTTCCTCACTTGTGAATTTTTTGCTTTTCATTAGATTGTGAGGAGAACCAGTCAGGTAGCTTTATTTCACTTTACTGCCAGCTAGACGGTCCAAAGAGGAAAAGACGTCACACCGCCTGCCTGCTTCCGCAGGACCAGAACTCAGTGTCTGATCCAGCCTATCCAATCAGCTCTCACCTCCTACTCGGGTATGTTGACCTTTTCCTGAGCCAGCCCCCAGAGCTCTGACCAATCAGACCTCTCTCACACTCACCCTAAGCCTGGTGGTAAAGTCTATCACAGTAAGATTATAAAGAGATGCTTACCACGTGGGCATCGTCTCTTGTTTGACTGTTCATGTCTCCTGAATGTCCAGGTTCCTCCTCTAGTAATCTGCTCCTCTCAGCCCCACTTGGCTGAGGTGCCGGGGACCTCCACTCCCACATGGGCTCCCAACTCCTTCCACATGGCAGGAGCTCTCTGTACTTCCTTCTCTTTCCATTTCTTAAGCTAATAAAGTCTCTCTACGTCTTACCTTCTAGTCTATGGATTTTAATTCTTTAAATTCATAAGCTAAAGATTCAGAGACACCTCAAATTTATTAGTGCATTGGCAAAGAACCCCAAAACTCTCATTACAATTGGAGCTATATTATTCTTCTCTTTATTAAATAATTTAAATATGACCCAGCTAAACCATTCCTAGGCATATATCCTAAGGAGTCTTCTCACTACTTCAGAGATACTTGCACATCAAATAATTTAAATAATAAATGAAACTTTTCTTTGGGGAGATCTAAGAAATAAACTTACTAGTTACAGCTGGCGGCTGAATGCACATGCCATCCCATCTGGTCACTGTGAAGGGATTTCAAGTACAAAGCTGATTTTGCTCCCTAGCCTGTTACTATATATAACCTGTTGACCTGGAGTGCTGGCCCTGTTGGTGTGGTCATCAGAGATTGTATGAGTGGGTGAGTATGTTTGGCTTTGAGGGTGAGCCTTATTGACATGCAATATTACCAGGGCAAGTTTGTCAAAAATCACCTTCTCTTTCCAAAGTGAGCTTGTATACAGAAGTAAAAGGTGATGAGTTCGATGTCAATTTGTTGGATCAGATAATGTTAAAGATTATCCATCATCAATGAAAATGGGGAGATTGACTAAACAGTAAACTTTAATGAGTCTGGGAAAAGGCATTCATGTTGCAGCTGCTGAAGAGAATGTGCATTATGCATTCACATTCTGAGATTTCACAATTTCTGTATAGCAAAGCAAAGGATACTTGGTATTAAAGTTTTACCTCCTTGGAAGAATTGGATAACAAAGTGTTGATGTGACAGCTTTGAGCAGGAAATAGTAGTGAAAATCTATTCAAATGTATTTACATCAAGAATATCCTTTTCAAAATATTTAATTTTAACCTATTTTGATAGATATGTTCAATAGTTGTTTCTGATTCTGAATGAATCTAAAATATATTTTCTGGTCTTTACCTTAGGTTGATATACAAGAAATTCCTAGAGGTTCTTTTGTATGTTACAATGCTAAAGTAGGTAGGCAGACATTAGCCAGCTTGGATGTCACTGAAGGAGGGAACCTGCCTCTTGTCTCTCCCTGTTATGTAAGGGAGGAATGTGGAGGCATATCAATCATTCTTCTGGTCAAGAGACCACTCGTCACCTAAAGACATGCTAAGGAGCTTGAAGGAATAGCCATCCTCTTCCTGAGAACACTTCACTCCATACAGACCAGACTGCTGAGCGTGCCCACTTTTCTCAACCCTAAATCAGAAAGTATAACTAGCTCTTTTACTCCCTCCTCCCTGTTCTTTCTTTCTCTGCTTTGGATGCCAGCCAAAATCCCGAGCCTGCATGCCCTGACACTGGGGCTTTTCCACATAAATCTCAACAAATCTTTCCCTTACTCACCCCTTGTCATACATGTGCTTAATTTTTCATGGTCATGAGAATGACTCAACAGTATGAAACTCTGCAAAATGCACAGTTTAGAATTTTAGAATTTAGAATGGAACTTAATCAAAATTATTTTTTACTCAGAGTTAAACCAAAACATTATGTGGGGCTGGAGAGATGGCTTAGGAGTTAAGTGCTTGCCTGTGAGGCCTAAGGACCCCGGTTCAAGACTCAATTCCCCAGTACCCACGTAAACCAGATGCACAAGGTGGTACATGCATCTGGAGATTATTTGCAGTGGCTGGAGGCCCTGGTGTGCCCATTCTTTCTCTCTCTCTCTCTTTCTGCCTCTTTCTCTGTCTGTCTATCTCAAATAAATAAAATAAACAACAACAAAAAAACATTATAGGTTTTGTTTCGTTCTTTTTTTTTTTTTCTTTTCTTTTCTAAGTTCCTTTATGATCAACTTTTCCTCCAAATCAAGCTTTTGATCATTTCTGGATTTTTTGGACCTTTGTTTTTTTTAATATATTTCAAAATGTTTTATTTATTTATTTGTGTGTGTGTGTGTGTGAGAGAGAGAGAGAGAGAGAGAGGGCCTCTAATGAATACAAATGAACTCCAGACACATGTGCCATCTTGTGCATCTGGCTTATGTGAGTGCTGGGGAATTGTACCTGGGGCCTCAGGCTTCACAGGCAAGTGTCTTAACCGCTAAGCCATTTTCCCAGTCCCTGGATCTTTATTTTTAATAAAAATCATTTTAATGTCAAATATTCTTTAAAGAAACCTTCCCTTTTGTGCACAATTTTCCATGGCATACATATATCTGCATCCACTTACTACATGCTCTCGTGTACCCATGACATATAACATATCCATGGGTACATGCTGCAACAGGCCATCTTATTATTTTTTTGTAAAAGGATGTTCTAGTGAGTCTCCCTGTTTTAATTTTCAGCCTCTAGTCCATGTGTGCTAAAAAAAAACAAAACAAAGTACCAGTTGTCTCTATGGAAGGGTGGGAAAGGGGACTATCACCATGCACGTTTGCATTTAACCAAGTTCCTGGATAAGGACTCCAGAAACAACTCTGACAGGTAGGTTTGGACTCACCATGAGCCGAAGGGCCTTGTCATAGTTAGGACGGGGCAAGAATGAGCAGGGAGCACCATGACTAGCTTTAGGAGACCTCATTCATTCCACAATTCAATCATTATTTCCTTCACTCATTCCTTCATTCATGCAAAGGGCATTCAGGAAGAACCTGCTGTTGACTTGCTGGGAATGTGGTCCTGAGAGGGGGGTAGATTTAGAATGACTGAACCTCTGAAGGTGAAAAGCATAGGAAAGTTTAACTTGCTAGAAATCAGAGATGATATGACTTTTTATCTCCTGCCTAGACCTGTTTTTCCACAAAAAACCAGGACCCTTCCTTGGAGGGAGGCCTTTCATAGGATTTAGACATTGTGGTTGGTCAAGTTCAGCCTCCAGAACTTGGTGCCAGGGCTAACCTCTTCCTGAGACAGCCCCTCGCCCTAACCAACCAGAAGTCCCTCTGGTTCACCTGAGCTGGAAGACAGATCACCTCCACTAAAAGATTATAAATACCATTGCAAGGAGAGGCCAGGCTCTGTGATCACTTGGGAACTTCCAGCTGTGGGTGAGTTTTTCCCTCACCTGAACCTGGGCTGGCTTGGCCAAGGCCCAAGCCCAGCTGGGAGGGCTCCATAGGCCTCACTCTTCTCACGGGTTCTTTACACCCCTCCAACTCCCCACATGGCAGGAGCTCCTTGAGTTTTCATTTTCTTTCCATGCTTTTTTAAAAAAATAAATTAATTTTACTTATTTATTTATTTGACAGAGAAAGAAGGAGAGACAGAGAGAGAGAGAGAATGGGTAGGCCAGGGCTTCCAGCCACTGCAAACAAACTCCAGATGCTTGCACCCCCTTGTGCATCTGGCTAATGTGGATCCTGGGGAATCGAACCTGGGTCCTTTGGCTTTGCAGGTAAACGCCTTAACCACTAAACCATTCCTCCAGCCCTCCATGCTTTTTGTTTTTGTTTTTGTTTTTCCAGGTAGGGTCTCACTCTAGCCCAGGCTGACCTGGAATTTACTATAGAGTCTCAGGGTGGCCTCAAACTCATGGCAATTCTCCTACCTCTGCCTTCTGAGTGCTGGGATTAAAGGCATGCGCCACCACGCCTGGCTACCTCCATGCTTTTTTCTCTAGGCCCTCCATGTGGGATCTCTAGCCACATGGGTACCTTTCCTTGGCTCTGTACTTCCATCAGTAAATATAATAATTTAATAATTATCCTTCTCAGGCTTCTTTTTTCTTCAATTCTTTGATAAAATTAGAAGCAAACCTAGGGTATGGGGTTCAAGGACTTTCTTGGACCGCTTACCACCCTGTTACAGTTGACGATTCTGACAAAGGGAAATCTTGAGAAGGAAACTGGTGATTATTATATTATGGGAAAAGATGGGAAGCAGGTTTTCTGGCTAAGAGCACTACTTGGAGTATTTCTACTGTTTTTCTCCACTTTTGGGAAAACTGGCTTGCTTTCTCTTTTTGTTGGAGGCTAAGATCACTATCTCTGGTTAAGCTGAGGGGAATGAATGGCATTGGCATTGGCCACATAGGCAGACAGGCCTCCCTTCGGACTGGTAACCTACCTTCCTCAGCTTCTCTGGCTTCTCTGCCTGACCTGCTCCACCCTGCTGTGATTGGAGCTGGAGTGCCAAACTGGGATGGCACCAGGTGAGGCTCTTTTGTAAAGGTGACAACTTTTGAAAGGAGATGCACTTGGTTGAGCTTCTCCAACCCCCAGGCACAGGGCTGAACTCCGGAGCTTGGGAGCTGGTTCTGTTGAGCAAGAGAAGGGGCCTCATGGCCACATGGAGATTCCAGAACTAAAGACCCCTGGCCTGAATATCTTCTAGGATTTTTTTCCCTTTTACCATTTCTAGTCACTGTGCCACAAGGCACATGACTGCCTGTGGGAGGTGGGGGGTGGAAGGATGAAGCTTCAACTCCTGCTCTGGGCTCAATCCCTCAATTGGAGACTTGGAATCTCACCTCCAAAGCAGAGCCGGGGGAGCCACCAGTCAGAGACGGTGGGTCTCTCGCCTGCCTAAATATGGGGGGGGGGACTGAAAATGATCCAGCCAAGCCCCTAGTCTAGTTGCTTGGATGGAAACGTATTTCTCACCCACCTATGAAGCTGAGGCCTGTGGCTGAGCCCACTGGTGAGGGAGGTCACCATGCTGTGCCTCAGGAAATATGGAGACACAATGGGAATGACATACCTGATGGTACTGCTAACTGCCATGATTTTCTGCTAAATTGCTCTGACAAATATAGTTTTATATAACTTGTAAATCATTTATTCATGCAGGTATTATAAACAGTAAAATGACCTAGGCCTGGTAGGACAGGCCTATTATCCTAGCTACTTGGGAAGCTGAGACAGGAGGCTCTCCAATTCAAGATTCCACCTAAGATTCCAGATAGTGCATTTTATAGGGCTCTTCAGTTGGAGGAAGGGAAAAGAACTCCTTTGTTCTTTACATTAGCCATTTCAAATAGCTAGAGTGTGAGACCAGAACAGTGATTAGGAGACTTAGGAGATAAGGGGGGCAGGAAATCATGATCTGAGGAGAGGGGCATTGTTAAGCAAGGAAGGGATAATGGCTGGGTGGTTTCTTGAGGAATGTGGATAAATCTCTGTTGTCATCCTGCTGCCCTCAGTGACTCCATTTTTGGGAGCCTGTCCCAACCTAACATTCCAGCCTTGTTAATAATAAAAGACAAAAGTTAATTTTTTCATGCTGACCATAAGGGCGATTAGTTTTTATGGAAGAGGCTGGATAATGCAGTCAGTGGGTCTCCCTTCAGGGCAGGTGATGAGGAGGCAGTTTCATGGTGGATAAAGGTGGTAGAGTGGTGAGATCAATAGCATGACTTGGTCCTGAATGAAGCAGAGACTTCTCTAATACCATCCCTGTATTGAGATGACTTTGGAGCAGTCACTGGTGACACCTGTCATAGAGGTGAGGGAGATGGGCTCTGTGTACCCCGTGAGAAGACAGAAGGGAGAATAAAGGAGTTTGTTACTCTTGTCAATAGCTATGACATCAAAACACCAGGCATAAAGGGAGGATGAGCATTCAGAGGCAAGGGATAGAGGGTTCGGGATAAGAGAGGAGGCAGAAGGGCATTTTGGGATCAGGGGAAGAGTAAGATCACAAACAAGTTTGTTTGAGAATGCCCGTTGGGGTGGCACTGTACATATCCCTGGATGAGATAGGGTAAGCGCTAAAGAATGAGGGCACCTGAGGAAAAGCTGGAGGAGCTGGAGCCAGGAAAGGTGGAGTTCAGAAGTAATCAGGGACAGGAAGAGGCAGAAGACATGAGTTAATGTTAGAGGTTAGTATTGTAAGTCATGATCAGAGAAGAGCCTATTAGTCTGACTCATTGTCTATATTGTAGTTATATTTTGTAGTTATATTTTTCTCACTGGGTGATTAAGACCATGTAGGCTGCCAGAATTAACTGTATATTTTAAATGGAGGTCAATAATGGTTCTGTAGGAGAGACTTTTAGGGACCTGTGAGGAGTTCTATGGCTCTCAACCTTGTCATCTGCTAGGATAAGTCAAGGCCATGCTGAACAAGTGGCCCTCCTTCTTTTGGGAAGCCTGGGGAAATGATTTTCCTCTGATGAGACTCTCCTGTTGTAGATATACATCTCCAGATCTCCCTGTCCTCTCTGATTGAGAAGACAGGTAACTTAACAGAAGCTGGGGCATTCTATCTTTTAAGTATCTATCAGTTATAAGTATAGGCAGAATATTTTAGTAGCCCTGAATACAATATTTTATCAATTATTTCATCAATAACTTTAAGGTAATTGATTTAATCTAGAAATTGTATGCCAGGAAAAAGACAAGATAGTATAAAAACTTGGCATTTGTGTTTGAAAACAACTTTGGTTAGTCTGTATACCAATGGAAATACCAATTACCCTCCAAACTGGAAGCAGCACAGCAATTTAAGTTTATTTTTTCTAGGGCAGAAAACATGTCTTAAGTATGATTATCTTTATAAGCAATGAACTTACATACAAGAAATGAGACAATTAAGGTGACTTAGGATATAAGGGGGCAGGAAATCATGACTTGGTGGGGCATTGTTAGGCAAGGAAGGGATAATGGCTGGGCGGTTTCTTGAGGAATGTGGATAGGTCTCTGTTGCCATCCTAGTGTCCTCAGTGACTCCATCTTTGGGAGCCTGTCCTGACCTAACAATGGTTGTTCATAATTTCCCAGGTGTTTTAAAAGATTGTAATGTCCTGTTACTTAAAAGGAGGAGGCAATTGCTTGAGTTCCAGGCCAGCACACCTCAAAACAAAAACAAAAATTTGCCTTAGTTACTCCTATTAAAAGCATTTCCAAGTATATTAGACATTTTATCCCCAAAATGGTTGTTTTTTGCCTGTATTCATAGATATAACTAAAAAGTATATTTCATGGAGTTTATTAGTAGGAGATATCTCATATGAATCGGTTGTATAAAATTTATAGGTAGATATACTGGTATTATAAAACAAATCTGGTTGTCTGGTAGAGATTTTTGGTGACATAAATACTAAGGAAAATGTAAGTTTTTCTGCTAAGGCTGTTTCTCTATAAATTTCCAACAATAAGATGGCTAACTCTTTAATGCTAAACTACTTGATTCTCTGTCAGTGAATAATAAGATTAATCAAGTTGGTGTAGTTTCTCTTAATAATCTTGTAAGAAAGGTGGTTAATTATGGGTTGACATGAGATGATTGAAGGAACTGGGAAGGACTTTTTCAATGTTGGGCATAGAATGCTTATTAAAAATGCTGTTTTTTTCTTTTTTTAATTTTCTTTTTGTTTTTTATTTATTTATTTGAGAGTGACAGACACAGAAAGAGGCAGAGAGAGAGAGAGAGAGAGAGAGAGAGGAGAGTGGGCGTGCCAGGGCTTCTAGCCACTGCAAATGAACTCCAGATGCGTGCACCCCCTTGTTCATCTGGCTAACATGGGTCCTGGGAAATCAAGCCTCGAACCAGGGTCCTTAGGCTTCAAAGGCAAGTGCTTAACCACTATGCCATCTCTCCAGCCCTGTTTTTTTCTTAAGTGAAACTTAGATCAAAATGTTAAAATATGTGGATGAAGGTGTACATATGTAGAAAGGATACAGGAGATCTAAAAGGACCCAATTTTGCCTAAAACTAATTTGCTTTTATAAGGAACAGAAAGCTAATTTTCAGGCTAAACATAGATAAACTATTGACAGATTCTTTAGCATGCTCTAAACGTTTTATATAGGGACATAGACTTAATCTAAATTCAGCTTACATTAGACACAGGTGATGTCCTATGCTAGGTGAGAAGCAAAGTAATAAACACAGGTGTACTGTCCCATCCAGCAGGACTCAGTTATTCGGGGAGCGCGAGGGGGACCATGCCTGTGAAAAGATGGGTGAGAAAGAAGGAACGAGACCAAGCAAAGAGTTGTCAAGGTCTCTAACTTTATTTTTTACACAGTGGTTATATAGGGGAAGAAAATGGGGGAGTAAGCTGCCTGACGTGATTTAGGGCCTGAATTATTAGGAAACTAAAAGGAGGTGTAACTGGGTGTTTATCTAATCTTAGGGAACCTAGAGGAGATGTATCTGGGTGTTTTCCTAATCTTGCCTTAACGGCTTGACATCCTGATCATAAACTGGCCTTTAGCAAACGATAAGATTCTGCAGACCACATTCCTAACTGCAAGCTGGATGGACCAGCTTTCTGGTGAATGAGTCAACTTAAGAACAGGCCCAGGCAAAATGGAGAGGCTTTTACTTTATGGCTCCCGACAGTGTACTTCATATTCTTTGGATGTCTGACCAGGTTAGATATAGATAAGACCCTATCACATTATGTGTTACAACTGGGTAAAATGAATTTCCTAGGTAAAAACAAACAACTTCAGAGTAAGACAAAGAATGTCAGGATGTTTAGCTCTCCACTCTGTTATTTCCTTTTGCTCTTGCTTACTGTTATATGCTATTTAAAGTCATGGCAAGCTGGACTCTGGAGAAAGGGATGATGCCCCCTTTATCTCAAACCCCATGTAAGTTTAAGCCATGTGTCCCCCAGACCCTGTCCAGAGACAAAATGGCCAATTGTCTCTAACAAGGAAAAGAAAATGACAAACAGCATATAGCTCTTGTTCCCTTTATAATTCTCCTCTTTTGAGCACCTACAGTTACATCTGTTAGATGAAATTTCTCACTAGACAAAAACGTTAAATAGGTAAAGTGAGTCAAGTTACTTGATCAGGTTACAAACCCCTAACATAAGACAAACATCAGACTTACCTAAAACGTATATCAAGGTATAAACATACATGATACAAAAAAGGCATCAAGTAAATGATCTCTCCTCTCTCTCTCTCTCTCTCTCTCTCTTTCTCTAATATCAACAAATGGTAGGATCCCTATATTTAATGTAATAAAACCAAAGATTACCCTTTAGTCCATAGACCATTCTGAAACATTTACAAAGTTGCTCAGGGATGGGCTCCTTCATTAAAACATTTAATTGGATAAAATTTAAAATATGTTTACTTGATGTCAAGGTTATAAGCAGTAGAGAAACTGTGTCTTATGATTAAGGCTCCACTCATTAACAACTCACTGATGCTAATTTGTTATGGTTTAAGGTTTATAAAAACTGGCTTTAAGGCTCTCAGTAAAGTAAATTAGGTCCCTTTATTTGCCAAGGTTTTAACTATTGGAGAAACTGAGTCTTAAGATAAAGGCTCATATATACATGTTTAATTTCCAAACATAAGATACTCATAACTAATGACATTGTGACATTAAAGGTAGCTTCTGTTTTTTATGCTAATTCTATCAAGTAGTCATCACTAAGTTAATCACTTAGGTTTAAGTGATTTAATTTCAGTCACTGTAACCTTTATGCTCCTGTTAGGTAAAATATATTGGAATAGTTGCCTAAGCTTTATCAATTTTAAGTCATGGGTAAAACATTAAATTGTTTTATGTTAATAAAAAAATTTATATCTAGGATCAATTGCTAAACAAGTCAAAGCTAAAAACATTGGCTGTCAAATGTTGTTTTTCTCTTTCAAAACAGATTTGTCAAAGGATGTATTGAAGCCTAGCTGTTTTGGCTCAACAATGACCAGATTCTGTTCTATTATATGTAAAGTAACTGTCTCATGTCTGGATTCTCAAGTCCAGTGCTTATAAAAAAAATTAACTCTTAAGACATTCCCTACTTTAGGTACAATCTCATGCTCAAATAATGGTCCTTATCTGAGAAAAATAATTTCAAGTTCTGTGGTTCTGCTTCCAGTGGTCCCTGTGTAATTGGTACCCACATAGGTATCTGGACTAATCAAAGATGTTTTCAAACACAGATGCCAAAACTATATTGTCTTAACTTGTCTTTTTGCTGACAATTTCTAGGTTAAATTAATTGGTTTAGATTTATATTGTTTTCAAGACTGATAACAGGTTCTGCTTGCATTTATAGTTATTAGATATTTAAAAGATAAGACATGCTCACTTTCTGTGCTTCAGATATGGTCTATGCTGTCACAGAATAACTAAACTAAGAGGTTAAACAATAACTTAAAACATTGATGCCATTCTTTACCTGGACAAGTTTTAGTAATCAAATGTGCCATGTATGTTCACCCTTCAAGTTTGGTGTAACTTCCTTTCCAAGTGTATTAATAACCTATGTAGAAGCCAAAGCCAATTGAAATAATTGGAGCTAAAAAGGGCAATATTTTGGCCTCTGCTCCCAAGTCATGAGGCTACTGGAGATGATGGGATACTTCAACACTGGCCCACTGGTAAGTCACTTGTCTTTCTTATCAGGGAGGGTACAGAGACCCAGAAACAAAAAAATTATTGTACAGTCTGAACAGGAGAGTCACAACTGAGGAAAAGTCTGTCTTCCTGGCTTCCCCAAAAAGTGAAACTACTTAGCCAGCATGGCCCTGACTCATCCTAATAGACAACACCAGTATTGGAGAAGATATAGGGCCACTCCTGGTCCCTAACATCTCCTTTGGAGAGCCACTAGTGACCTGCAGAATGAATCCTTGATTAAATTTTGGCTATCTTCTTGGTCTGAAATACTCAGAGAGAAATGTATAACCAAAGATAAAGGGATACTTCAAATATATGAATGGCCTATTAAGTAATACAACAAGAGCTTTCCAAGAAGGGAAATAAGCAAGGCCTTAAGACATGTCCCCATCTCTAATAGTTCTAATTCTATAATAAGGAGTTTATTTTATTGACAACTTTTATAACTAGACAATAAAACCATGTTAATTCCCTCCCCCCTTTCCCTTTCACACCACCTCTATCATATCCCCTCTCCTTCGCAATCAGCTTTTTTATTTTGATGTCATCATCCTTTCCTCCTATTATACTTAGGTCTTGTATTGGAAGTGCCAGGTACTGCAAGGTCAAGAATATCCAGGCTTGTTTATTATCTTTATCAGTTAGCTGACTCCAGAGAGATTCTCTGTGTCTGGGTATGTGAGGCCCTCACAGATGCCATCTTTAGACACACACACACAAAAATTAACATACATTATTAATGCAAGCACCTAGATACAGAGAATTGGGGCAACAAATGCCCCAACAAATGCCACCCACACATTCCACTTGCATACTCCACCTCAGCGTGTTTTATTGTCTAATCTAATTTCTTGTAAACATGGGGTCAGCAGCTTTGAGCTGAGCTCAGTGGGAGACTGATAGACTGCTCTTCAGTCTTGCTCCTGCCTCTGAGCCATCATCTTTAGCCCTTGAGGGTGTGGCTGGATTTAAAGGAGGTGCAACCATTCACCCAGAAGGGAAGCATTCTTCTCAGAAGGAAGAGACTGTGAAAGAGCTTGAGTGAGTCACCCCAGGCTTCATCTAGACCTTAGACAATGGCTCTCCATCTTTCCAAGAATGTGGGCCCTTTCACAATATGAACACCCCATTTAGAAAGCAGTGTTTGAGAAACAATGTGACCATGAGAATGGCAGCAGCTCACTGCTACATACATTTCTCATGGATGATCTTACATGGCCTTGGCACCATGATTAGGAGCTCTTGGTATCCATCTTGTAGTGTAGTGGGGTCCAGTGTCACATAAGCAAGACCACTGACTCACAAAGTGCTGGGAATGAACTAATGCACCAGGGCTGCACATCAGAGTGTGGGATCTCTGAGAGCAACCCTGAGCTGTTGGGAGTGTCAGCTTTTATTGAAAAAAAAAAAAAAAAACTACAAAATGTTATCACAAAAACAGGATGAGAGTTAAACCATAAGGGCTTTTGATAAGAGTCTCTATTGCATGCGGGTCTGTAATTGATAAAGTCTGTCCCAAGGTTAGTTTGTCTGCATCCTTTGTCAGAATAGTAGCAGCTGCAATTGCCCGGAGGGTAGGAAACTGGGCAATGCCATGCCCCCAGTCTCTGGGTTAGGATGCCCCTGGCAGTCCGCTTTTTCTCATCCATATACAAGTGGAAGGGTTTGGTTAAATCTGGGAGCACCAGGGCAGGGGCTGATGTTAGAGCTGACTTTAGTTCTTGAAATGTTTGCTCCTCGTTTATAGTCCAATTAAAATCTTTTCCTTGCCCTCTAGTGGCCTCATACAGAAGTTTGGCTAATTGAGCAAACCTTGGGATCCAAATTCTGCAATATCCCACAGCTCTGAGGAATTTTCGGATTTGTCTCTTAGTCTGAGGCATGGGGATCTGGGTGATGGCCTGAATTCTAGAGGCCGACAGCATCCTCTTACCTCCTTGGAGTTTGCATCCCAAGTAGGTTGCCTTACGCATGCACAGCTGAGCCTTCCTGGCTGACACACAATAGCCCAGATGTAATGTATCCAGGTGGTACTCTGTGGCAACAAGACATTTCTCCGGTTTCTGCAGCTAGGAGGATATCGTTCACATACTGCAGGAGGGTTGCCTCAGGTGTCTCATTGTGAAAAACCCTCAAATCCTTATGGAGAGCCTCATCAAAGAGAGTAGGGGGATTTTTTAAAGCCCTGTGGAAGTCTAGTCCAGGTCAATTTCCCACTGGTTCCTCATTCCACATCTGTCCTTTCAAAGGCAAAAATGGGTTGACTTTCCTTCACCAATGGGATGCTAAAGAAAGCATCCTTTAAGTCCAGCACTGTACATATTTGCCTTTCAGGTGGAATCATATTGAGCAAAGTATAAGGGCTGTCTCATGGCTGTCTTGTGCCTTCTGGAAGGTAGCCACCATAACCTTAGCCTGTCTATCTTCTGGAGTGTCTCTCTTATTGTATACGCTGGCAGCAATCTCTATTAACTCTGAAAGAAGTTTACTCTCAAAGCCTTCTATTTTCTGAATCTCCTTTTGTTTAAAATCTGGTGTGGACTGAGTTATAAAAGCAATGTTAATTGGTTGTTTATTTTCAGGGGCCTCAGGACTTGTGAGGGGGGTATGTCCCTTATGCTTTCTGCAGCATTTCTAGGAAAGCAGTGTGTGGGGGGGTCTGTGGGCCCTTGCATCACTTCATTCACCTTAGACAACTTTGTAGGGTGCTTCCTGGAGACCACCGATCAGAGTCCAGTGAAAGAGGATGAGGGACACCCTACCTTTAGCCGTGTTGGGATCCCAGTCCAGTCATGTGGAAGGGAAGACCTCATCAATAACATTAGGGTTCTCTGTGAGGTGGCCATCAGCTCCCAACATTCTTCCCTTCTGATTTTTTCATGTTCTTCTGTGGTGAAGAGAGTCTTCAAGAGTTGCTGACAGTCATCCCATGTGGCCTGATGAGTATATAAGACTGTCTCGAGAAGGGGTGTCAGAGAACCTACTTTGAATCAGATTTAGGTTTAGCAATAAGAATGGGGGAGCTGGGGAATTGAACCCAGGTCTTTAGGCTTCCCAGAGAAGCACTTTAACCATTAAGCCATCATTACTTGATGCCCCCCCTTTTTATCATCTGCTTATATCCTGATATACACTTTAGTTAAGTGTGATGTTTAGCTTATGTAAGGAGTTTGTAACTTGATCAAGTACCTTGACTCAGTTTACCTATCTAACCTTTTGTCTACTGAGAAATTTCATCTAACAGATGTGTCTTTAGGTGTTCAAAAGAGAGGAACTATAAAGAGAAACAAAGTTGTATGCCGTTTGTCATTTCCTTTTCCTTATCAGAGACAATTGGCCATTTTGTATCTGGACAGGGTCAGGGGGACACATGGCTTAAACTTGCATGGGGTCTGAAATAAAAGGAGTGTCATCCCTTTTTCCAGAGTCAGCTTGCCATGACTTTAAACAGTAAGCACAGAGCAGAGAGCTAAGCATCCTGACATTCCTTGTTTTACTCTGAAGATTTTTTTTTAACCTAGGAAATTTATTTTATCCATTTGTAATACATAAGGTGATAGGGTCTTGTCTATGTCTAACCTGGTTAGACCTCCAAAAAATATGAATTACATCTGTGCTTATGGCTTTGTGACCCACCTAGCATATCACCTGTGTTTAATGTAAGCTGAATTTACTTTAAGTCTATGTCCTTATAAAAAACTTTTAGAGTATCCTTGAAAGTCTGTAAACAGTTGAAAATTCTTTGACTTCAGGTATGGTATTTAGGTTTAACCTTAAAATTAGCTTTCTGTTTCTTCTAAAAGGAAATTAATTTTAGGCAAAATTTGGTCTTTTCTTTTTTTTAGATCTTTTACATCCTTTCTACATGCACACATCTTTATGTACATACTTTAACATTCTGATCTAAGTTCCACTCAAAAAGCATTTTTAATAAGCATTTTATGCTTAACATTGAAAAACACCTTCCCAGTTCCTTTAATCATCTCATCTTAAACCATAATTAACCATCTTTCTTATAAGGCTATTAAGAAAAACTACACCAAATTGATTAATTTTATTACCAACTGACAAAGAAGCAAGTAGTCTGGTTTCAAGGAATTAACCATCTTATTATTGGAAATTTGTAGAGAAAAGCCTTCCTTAATACTTAGGTCACCGAAAAACCTCTACCTGACAACCGGACTTGCTTTATAATACCAGTATATACCTTTAGATTTTATATAACCCATTGTGATTTGATATAGTTCCTATTAATAAACTCCATGAAATACACTTTCTATAAATACAAGGCAAAACATGACAACCATTTTAGGGATAATCTTTATCAATACCTCTAACACATTTGGAAATTTTTTTTCTCAATTTTTATTAACATCTTCCATGATTATAAAAAATATCCAATGGTAATACCCCCCCACTTTCCCCTTTGAAATTCCATTTTCCATCATATCCCCTCCCCATCTCAGTCAGTCTCTTTTTATTTTGATGTCATGTTCTTTTCCTCCTCTTATGATGATCTTGTGTAGGTAGCATCAGGCACTGTGAGGTCATGGATATCCAGGCCATTTTATGTCTGGAGGGAGCATGTTGTAAGGGGTCTTACCCTTCCTTTGGCTCTTACATTCTTTCCACTGGAAATGTTTTTATTAGGAGTAACTAAGGCAAATTTTTGTTTCTATTTTGAGGCAGGCTGGCCTAGAACTCATGCCAGTTGCCTCCTCCTCTGAAGTAACAGGACCTTATAATCTTTTAAAATACCTGGCAAATTATGACACCTCAGAGAGAATTTAACAATCCTCTATGTAAGTTAAAGTTGACCTAGAACATAAACTCAGTAGTTATATTTATGAGATCATGTGATAAAATATGGCTTGTTTACATAAAATTTCAGCTCACCGTAGGCTTTAGTTAAACCTGACTTTTAAAGACAAAAACAAAAATAAAAACAAAAAACTTGAAAAATCAAATGTCAACAAAAACTTTAGGAGAGACCTGTTGGACTATTTGGATTAACAAAGAAACCAAAAGTTGTCTATAAACAATGTCTTATTTGTTTAAAGCCCAAACAAAAGAGGAAATATCGGGCACAGTTCAAATTAAAATTATGCACTTATTTTTATCACACAATTTAAAAGTCACATGGTTTAAAATGTGGAGTCAGGCTATCACATTGGAACCTCCTGTTTCAGCTTCCCAGGTAGCTAGAATAACAGGCTTAGCTCATTTTATTGTTTATCTTTTTGTAAAAAGATCTTTGAAGTGCTTTTTAACCAGTTTTAAAGGAGATTTTTTTTTTTTTTTTGGTTTTTCAAGGTAGGGTCTCACTCTAGCTCAGGCTGACCTGGAATTCACTATGGAGTCTCAGGGTGGCCTCGAACTCATGGAGATTCTCCTACCTCTGCCTCCTGAGTGCTGGGATTAAAGGCGTGTGCCACCATGCCCGGCTTTAAAGGAGATTTTTCAACAGAATGATTTTGACCCATACATTTAAAGATGAGGACAAGACAAACACAACACCAAACATAAATATGCTAGCAATAATGGTTCTCCTGACATTGCCATGTGGCTACCAAAACTGAACCAAAAACAGACCTCTGTTCAAAATCAAAATTGGAGCCAGGGAGGGTCAAAGTTGGCCAGCTTCCCTCTTGGACCCAGACAAAATGCACAGATCCAGAAAAGCAGCAAAACCAGAAAGAAAAAAAAATGACAAAACAAAAACAAAAAGAAATTTAAAAAAGGTGGGGGCACCTCCGGAGGTTTCTTACCCAGCAAAGAAAGGGGCCGGTCTTCCTAGGAGAAAGCTCCTGTCATGGGCTTGCTACCAGCTCCAACTCCAAGAACATGCAGGCGAGTGGAGATCCGGTTCTTGGGACAAGATTAGGACACTTCCCCGGTCCGGTGGCCCCAGAGCCAGGAGATGGGATCTTGAAATGTGGATCCTGGTAAGCCCTCAAGAATGCAGTCGGGTCTGGTATCGCACAAGCAAGACCACTGACTCACAAAGTGCTGGGAGTGAACCAAGGCACCAGGGCTGCACATCAGAGCATGGGATCTCTGAGAACAACCCCCAGCTGTTGGGAATGTCAACTTTTATTGAAAAAAAAAAAAAAAACCTACAAAATGTTTATCGGAAAAACAGGACAGGGAGTTAAACCATAAATCACAATTCACATATGACAGTTACAGCGATAAAAGTAATTTTAAACACAGTGAGGAGTTTGGTGCATCTTAGAAGATGATAGGGAAGAAAGAAAAAGGGACTTGTGGGAAGCTCAGTTTGTCAGTTACAGGAGGCCCCTGGGGGTGTGAGCTAGGTCTGTCACCAGGAATGTCCCAGTAAAACAGCTCATCTCTCCTTAAGGAGTTTGCTTAACATGTCTAGAAGAGAACGAGTAGAAAAGTCTGTGTGGCTGGGTGTGCCCAGGGCTGGAGGGCAGCGCCACAGCCACAGTCCGTTTAGAAATAGAGTGGAGGGGTTTGGGTATGGGGCGCAGAAGAAGAAACAGATGCAGATGAGTTGTTCAAAGGCTCTGAAAGTCATGTGCAGTCAGATGCTCTCGACTTCCCAGAGTTGCTTTTATTCACTTCATAAAACTGTGTTACAACAGTCATAGTGTGCCATGAATATAATTGTAAAACAACATGCTTTGGATTAGTTAGCCTTGTTTAAACAGAAAATACTCTATACAAATACTAACAGAATGATTATACTTAGAGTGACCTCAGTTCCAGCAAGATGTTCTCAAGAATGAAGGAGAACAGGTTTCCCAGAAGGTTTGCCTTCTGGTTGTACTGCATGCAGTGCTTCTTCTGTGTCTTGTTTTCTTAGTGAACTCGAGCTGGAAGGCTGAGAGTTATGTATTATTCATTGGCTGACTACATCCCCCCCCCTTTTTATAGGTAGGGTCTCACGCTAGCCCCGACTGACCTGGAACTCACTCTGTATTCTCAGGGTGACCTCAAACTCACGGTGATCATCCTACCTCTGCCTCCCAAGTGCTGAGATTAAAGGCGTGCACCACTATACCCAGCTCATTCCCCCTTTTCGTTTATTCAGCATATGATGATACAACACAGTAAATGTTGCATCTTTATCCCTAATTATTTTTTGTTTTATTATTTAAAATATTTCATTTTTATTTGCTTGAGAGAAATGCAGATAGACAATGGGCACATCAGGGCCTCCAGCTGCTGCAAATGAACTCCAGACACATGTGCCACCATGTACATTTGGCTTACGTGGGTCCTGGAGAATTGCACCTGGGTCCTTTGGCTTCACCAGCAAGTGCCTTAACCACTATGCAATCTCTCTAGCTCTATCCCTAATTGTTTGTTGCTGTTGGGAGTCTGGTCTCCACACTACAAAAAAACAAGAGATATAGACAATTATTAATAGCAGTCCTGCAGAGATACTCCCAGACCATTTGAAATAGTTAGATGGATTTAGTGCATTCAGCCCTTCAGAAATTCCTTAATATTCTTTCTATTTATAGCAGCTAATTATTTGTTAAAACTAGAAGATATGTGCTATTACAATTTAAGGATTTCTTCAGTTACATTGCCATGATTCAGTAAATGTTTCCCATGTAAATTGAGTTTTCTTATAAGGAATAGGAGTTATACAATAATTGCTTATATTCCAATCACATTTCAAATTGACTTGTCACCGTAGCCTAACAATTTGATCTCCTGGAATTACTAGTGATTGTTGTAAATCAGCGAATTCAGAATTGATTTCACTATCAATCTGCCTTTGGGCCGTCCAAAGATTGGCAGAGTTCTTATGCCATTCAGTTACAAATCTAGCAGTCTGTATGGTAGAATGAAGAGCAGGCCTTGCCATGGCAACAGTGGCCAGAACAGCTATCAGTCTCATGAGTATGGCAACAATTAGTTTTATCATATGTTTGCATGTTTCAAAAGTTGAACCATCAAGTCATGAATAATCACAATTGCAGGTGAATCCTGCCATTCATGATACATTCATACAGGCAGCTATAATCTGTTCATGTTTTTAAAATGTACATACTTTCTGAAGAGAAGTTCACAGAAATACTTCTATTCAAACAGGTATACAAAATGCAATTTGGACAAAAGACAGAATAACTAGTTGCATTACAAACTGTTGGGCCCTATCATAAACATAAAAGGTAATCAAACACAAACTGAAACATAATAGGAATCATTCTAAGTAAATGATAAATTTGTATCATTAGTAGTAACATTTTTGCTTATTTTTCCTACCCACCTATACATTGTATTCAAAGCCATTGGAATTTTCCATAAATGTTGGGTTGTAAGGGTACATGTGGGTATGGAGGAGATATACCACCTCCATGCCACATGATGGCATCACGTCTAGCATTTGTGGTAATAATAAGACTCCCATCATCATGCACTCTGTGCCATCTTAATTCCTTCTCCTGAAGCTTGGTATGAGCAGAGCCTACAGGACTCCAATTTATGACTCTTCCAAGGAAGTATTAACCAGTACTCGACCATTTAGCCCTTTCTATTTAGCCCATTGTACCTGTTTACTAATCTCAGTGATCATTGGCCAGGTACACAAAGGTAAATCACGAGAAGATTCCTTGTCTCATTACTGTGTACAAATCCAGAAGCCTGTAATAAAAACAATCTTTGGGGTGCATTAATAGAGCTATTTCTTACTAGTGATAACATGCTTGAGTTTTTGGCTTCAAGTAATGCTTTTCATAACCTACACAGATTGAGTCTCCCTCTACCCACACAGTATAATTGCTTATAGTTTTTCCTTCTTCTCCAGGGACCCAAAGACCTCTATTATCATGTGGACCAGGCATCCATTAACATATATTGCAATGGGATTGGAAAGCCAATGTAACCCTTTATTAATAGATGGGTTAGGTATGTAAACCCAATAATTATAACTATCATTACTAGCAGATGCATGTCCTACCATGGTAAGAGTAAGCATAGCAAGAAAAGATTAGAAAAATTTTTTGGTTGATTTGTTTGAGTTAACATTGTTTTAGCATATCCTGTCAGTTTTATGATTTGTCCCCATGTTATGGGTAGAGCTTGACAAGTTTGTGGCAGCTAAACCCACATATGAGGTTTTCCAATGGTTATAGCTTAAAATTCTTCAGTTGGAGGGTTGAAGTCAAACCTTGCTCTTTTGTTCATGATGGGATTCAATCAATCAGGATGGAATCCAAATTATGTCTCCACTATCTGTAATAACACAAGCTCACCCCTGTCCTCATCTTTTCCTTAATCCTGGTTTCTATTCATTATTCATATCTTTATAAAATATAGGTTGTAACATATCAAAGGATTTTGCAATTATCCAAGCCTTTCTGTGGCTGTTGAATCACTGTCCGTAATGTTCAAAACATTTAAAGTAGAGTTCTTTATGTAACATGAGTCTAGGTGTCATCTTGTGTTCCTCCTTTCCCCCTTTTTGTTTAAAGAGCATTTCCTTTATTGTTCAATTTGCCCATTCAACTATAGTTTGCCTTTGACGGTTATATGTAATCCCTGTTATGTTTGATATGCCAGCTATGGAAAAATTTTTGTAACTTTAAAGATAAGCAAGTCCATTATCAGTTTTGATCATTTTTTGTATACCCATAATATTAAAAGCCTCATATAAGTGCTAAATAACATAATCAGCCTTTTCACCATTCAAAGGTGTAGCCGATTTGAATCCCGAGTAAGTATCTACAGAAACATGCACATACTTTTGTTTTCCAAATTGAGGAATATGTGTTATATCCATTTGCCATAAATCGTTACTTTTATCATCTCATTGGTTCACACCCATAGGATAAGGAATATTATGTACAGTAGAACATTGTGGACATTGACGAATAATTTATTTTGCTTGGTGTCTAATCAAAATTTGTGTTGCAATCCCCTCACATTAATGTTTATTTGTTGATGAAACTTGTGCCTCACTTACCATACCAATAAGCATTTGATCAATTAAATGACTATGGTGAGCCATAGGTCCTGGTAAATTGCTATGTGCTCTAATATGAGTAATATAAAGAGGGTGATACTTAGTTCTAATCAAATATTGCAATTGTAAAATAATTGTGATAATTCAGTTCCATTATCAGGAATATAAACCATTTCTATTTGTTTTACTGTAAATTCAGCATATTGAGAGTTAGTTATAACGCTTAGAGGCTATAGTATATCATAGAGTAACATAATTATTACATACAATTCTGCTTTTTGAACAGAGTGGTATCATGCTTTTTCAATTTTCACAGATTCCCAAATATCCTGCCTTCCCTTCCTTATTAGCATCAGTATAATAAGCCTTAGCCTGGGATAAAGGGCTATTTCTAACAATGGTAGGCTATATTGACTGAGATTTTTTTTAGAAACTGTATTCTTTTATCTTTAGGATATTGATTGTGTATTTTGTCTATAAATTGGCAGAAGCTTATTTGCCAATCCTCATTCAATTGCCAATTGTCATGAATTTGTTTGCTTGTTAGTGGTAATGTTATTTCAAAAGGATAATTTTCAGTTAATGTTCATATTTATAATCTTCCTGTACTTACTACATAGCTTATTTTCCCAAATATGTTGTTATACTCTTTGTCATTTTATGTGGTAAAAAGATCTATCCTAATATATTTTGAGGTTGATATGTAATACCAGTTGGAGAATGTTAAGAAGGAAATACTATTAAAGTTATAGGTACTTTCAGATCTATATGGTCTAAATATGCCAAATTCATATGGAATTCTATCCATTTCAGTTTCTTCTTCTGCACTTTACTTACATCTTGTCTGCTATTTGATCTGCTTCATCTCTCCATCAAGCCTCAAACTGCTTAAAAGCTCCCTGATCTAAAATAAAGTAGTTGGAGCTAATATGTCCCAATCACAAGGAATCATTCTAAATACATTGGCAATCCCTTGAAAAATCCTTTTCACATAAGTAGATTGCATCCATACATCATTATAGAAGTTTTAATTCCTTTATAATTTTAAAAGATAGGGGATTATGTGTATATTCTAAGTAACCTTGAGGATATTGTGCATTCAGAGGATGATGTTCAATCATTACTGGATATGCTAAAGACACTTGTAATGCATCAATATCTCCCTGCCTCCAAGCTTCTAAAAAAGATTGTGTAAAGGTTGACATTGGTGTCTGTTGCAGTCAGTGTCACACTGCTGGCAGAAATCACCAGACCAAGAGCAGCTTTTGGGGAAAAAAAAGGATTTATTTTGGCTTACAGATTCAAGGGGAAGCTCCATGGTGGCATGGGAAAACAATGGCATGAGCAGAGGGTGGACATCACCTCCTGGTCAACACAAGGTAGACAATAGCAGCAAGAGTGTGTGCCAAACACTGGCAAGGGGATACTGGCTATAATACCCATAAGCCCACCCCCAACAATATACTGCCTCCAGGAGGCATTAATACCCAGATCTTCATCGGCTTAGATTCAGCATTCAGAGCACCTAAGTTTATGGGGGACACCTGAATCAAACCACCACAGCATCTGATAAAGCACTGACAAAGCCATAGGTGAAAAAGTAGCATATGGAGAGGGCATTGAAGAACTGAGGTTAGGAGGTAACAATGGAGCGGTAGAGGTTGAAGGTCCTATAGAAGCTGGACAAACTAATTCTTCCAAGCGATATTTAGATTTAAATCCCCCCCCCTTTTTTTGGTCAGACCTTCTTGTTTTTTTAATAATTCCTTTCCTTTCTGGAGAATGAAAATTCATGTTTACTTTCATTTTCAGAGCCTGAACTGGAATCAGAGGAATTATCAGTGTCCTGTTTAGAACCTTTAAAAGTTTCAAATTTAGTTTTAGTGGATAATATTTTCTCTGCCTCTGATTCATTTTCATTCCCATCTAGGGATTTTTCATCTCTTGAATTAACTTTATGCATCTTTTAAGAACTTTCAGATTCAGACTAGAGGCTCTAATGCCAATGCAATAAAATTACATAAATACTAAACCTTTAAAGTAATTGTTTCTCCTCTCTGATAAGCATACCAGAGAGCTTACAGGACTTGTTTCCATACTTTCAAATTAAGACAAGCTCTTCCTGATGGATGAAACCAATAACAATGCTAATGGATCAAAATAAAAAGTTCATCAAAGTTAGATCGTTTCACTTCCACTCCTGTACTACGCAAGAGCTCCTGCAGTGTTTCTGTACATTCTTTCTGGAGTGAGTGGAAATTCCCCATGACTCTACGCTTAATGCCCAAAGTTCTGCTTACCTCAGAGCACACTTACCCCTTTCTGCCTGCCTCTGCTGAAAAGAAGCTTACTTCTTTTTGCCCCATGTTGGGCATCAAGATGAAGGTGTGCAGGCACGCGGCGCAGAAGAAAGAGATGCAGAGTTGATGCAGAGGATCTGAACATCACAAGCAGTCAGATGCTCTTGACTTCCCAGAGATTGCTTTTTTTCACATCACAAGATCATGTTAGAACAGTCATAGTGTGTCATGAGTACAACTGTAAAACAATATAGTTTTGATTAGTTAGCCTTGTTTAAACAGAAAACGCTCTACACAAGTACTAATATAATGATTGTACTCAGACTGACCTCAGTTCCAGCAAGTTGTTTTCAAGAATACACAAGAACAGCTTTCTCAGAGGTTTGCCTTCTCTGTGCAGTGCTTCTTCTGTGTCATGTTTTCTCCATGAACTCAAGCTTGAAGGCTGAGAGCCATGTATTTACTGGCTCACTACAATGGAGTATAGCAATTCTGTCACTAGGGCAATGGGTTCAAATCAGGTCTCCACCCCTTGCCCTAGATTTGAAGTTGCCTACCATGACTATGGTACCCAGCAGTAGTTGATGTGTCTAACAGTGAACAAGGACTCTAGTGCTTGTCTTTCATCTAACAAATATAACATCCCGCTCCTCTGCTGCCATCTGGTGGCTGCCACTGTATGTGGAGGTACTTGATACGTTACCTTATTTGAGAGTGGCAGATGCTACCAGCTAGCACTTGAAAACAAGTTATGTCATGTTTTTGACCATGTGGTTCACTTGCTGCACTATCTAAAACACATGGATACCAAGGTGGCCCCATGGACAAGACAGTCACCATTTCATGCCCTTAGCATCCTCAGGCCGGTGGTTCCCACAACTGGTACAATGAACTTTGTGAGTTAACTAAAAAAGTTATTGTTACCAGCTTTGTGACCTACACACCTCAGGGAATGGTGCAAACATTAAAGATAACTTATCTCAAGGGGAATTTTGCCTTTGGTCGGGTTCAGAGAAAATCAGGATAGAAGAGGGAAAGGTTCATGGAGACAGTTCAGTAGAGGACACCATTGACCTTGGCACTCCTCCACCCCCAGTCCATAACCATCTACAAAGAAGGTCAGGGTACAGGAGGGGAATCAACTGGTGAGGAGAGAGTGAATTAATAGTATATTCTTATACTTTTCTTATGTAATATATTACTATCCCAGTAGTATTTGGTCTGAAGATTTTCCTTCTTTTTCTCTTTGAAAGGATATGGTGTCCACCAAGAAGGAAGAATGGGGAAGGGAGAGGATGAGGGGGTGAATACGAACAAAATATAATAGCATATATGTGTGAAAATGTCACAATGAAACTCTTTCATTTACCAAAAAAATTAACTTAAAATTGAGAAATTTTAAAATATTACCCTCGGAAATTATATATAGAGCAATTGTACCAAAAGGCACATGTCATAAATTTTCCCATCTTAACCATCTTGAGTGTGCAGTGCAGCAAAATTCACTACATTCACGTTGATTTGCTCAACCCTGACCTCCGTCTTTCTACCTTACTCTATAAAGACTAAACTTTAAATTCTTTTAAAAATAGTTTTAGGGCTGGAGAGATCGCTCAGAGATTAAGGCACTTGCCTGCAAAGCTTAAGAACCCAAGTTTGATTTCCCAGTACTCACCTAACACCAGATGTACAAGGTGACACATGCAATTGGAGTTCGTTTGGAGTGGCTACAGGTCCTGAAGCACCTATTATCTCTTTCTACCGTTCCTTTCTCTCTCTCTCCCTCTAGGTAAATGAATATATATATATATATATATATATATATATATATATATATATATGTATATATATATATATATATATGTATATATATGTAATATTTTTATTTATTTGAGAGACAAAAAGAGGCAGACAGAATGTGAGTATGGGCATGTCAGGATCTCCTGCCACTGAACCCAGACACATGCACCACTTTGTGTATACACTTTTATGTGGGTGCTGGGAAAACAAACCCAGGCCATCAGGCTTTGCAAGCAAGTGCCTTTAACCTCTGAGCCATCACTTTAGCCCCTAAATTTAAAATTTTTACTCATCTTATCCCAACCCCTGGCAAATCAACATACTACTTTCTGTTTTTATGATTTTGACTAGGTACCACCTATCATGTTTGTCTTTTTGTGACTGGCTTGTTGCACTTAGCATATGCCTCACGGTTTACCTGTGTTTATAGCATGTGTCAGAATTTCCATCCTTTTAAAGGTTCATGTGTTTGAACACTGGATCCTCAACCAGAGGTGCTATTCATGTAGATTAAAAAGTAAAGGTTTGCTGATGGAGGTGGGTCACTGGGGGACAGCTTCAGGTTTTATAGTCCAATCTCACTTGCTGTTTCTCTCTTTGCTTCCTCCTTGCCAATGTGACAATGTGATGAGCTTGTGCCTGCTCCTGCCATGCCTGCACTATCATGATGGACTCTGCTCATAGGAACTGTAAGCCAAAGTAAATTCTTTCCTTCCACAAGCTGTTGTTCTAGCAATGAAAAACTGATACTGAAGGCATTGAGAAGTGGGGCCATTGCCTGACTGTGGTTAGTTTATAGGCTTTTAGAACTCATTTGCGGGAGGAATAGAGAAGAATTTGGACTAGAGAAGCCTTTAAATGCTGTAAGCAGAGCTTAATGGGCCATTCTGGTGGGAGTTCAGAAGACCTGAAGGCCAAGAGAAATGTGGACTGGCCAGTTCATGAGGCTTCAGAGAAGAACAAGGACTCTATCAGGATCTGTGCTAGAGGAGTTCATGTGACATTCAGTCATAGAAACTGGCTGCATTTTGCTTGGGTCATGAGAACTTCAATAAAGATAATGGACTAATGTGCTTGGTGAAAGAAATTTCAAGGCAGAATAAAATAAAGTCTGTGGTATGTCTTCCCTTAGCTGCTCTGATTCAGATCCACCAGGACAGAGCAAAGTTCAGAGCGGAAATGAAAACTGCAGTTTGCCATGGAAAGAAATTACGTAAATTTAAAGTTCCAAGCATGGACATTACAGACCACAGGGCTGTAACTGCTAGTAATTAACACCTTTAAAAAACAATCTACTGGTGTGGGCTGAGACAATAGGAAGGACATCATGAGGGCAAGGCCCAACTATTGCAGTGTCCTTTATGTCGCTGGGACAAAGCACCTGCACAAAAGCAAGTGGTGAGAGAAAAGGGTGGATTTTGGCTTACAGTCTTGAGGGAAGCCTCATGAAGGCAGGGCGAAGCACGGCACGAGCAAAGGCTGGACATCACCTCCTTGCGACAACAGGTGGAAAACAGTAGCAGAAGTGAACTGAGTCCTGGCAAGAGGAAGCTGGCTATAACATTCCTCAGCCCACCACCAACAGCACAATTCTCCAGTAAGGCTCTACTGCCCAACTTGCCACACATGAGTTTATAGGGGAGCCATCTGATTCATACCACTACACCAACCTATTCAAGCCTCTAACTAGCAAGAATACATTTTTTTTAAAGAGAAGGTTTGAAATAAGAATGCTGGTGGAGTTTCCTGTTCTCCACAGTCAGCATACAGAGGCTGCTACAGCTCTCTGTTCCATGGGCGCCAGGCTCCATCCTTAGCTGGCAAGAGAACTTGGTCCACGTTATTGGTTTTAGAGACCTGAAAAATGCAAGATGGAGGGTGTTGTAAACAGTTCTACAATGCTGGGATGAGCTTCCAAACAGACACAATTTATGGGAGGAATGGGATTTATTCCAGGCTTACAGATTTAGGGAAGCTAGAAACTACCACCAGGAGACAAACACACACACACACACACACACACACACAGAGAGAGAGAGAGAGAGAGAGAGAGAGAGAGAGACCACCACCAGAACAGACTTCTGTCTATACTATTGGGCTGGAATCAGATTTGCCCCCCAAACACACCTTAGGCCTGGAACCCAGGATCTGCCCCCAGTGACACCTCCTCCAGCCAGCAGCTGGAGACCCAAGTAACAAGTTTAATAAAACACCTGAGTCTATGGGGGACAGACATTCAAAGTACCACGGAGGGGTCATGGAGTATTTCACTACTAGATGTTCTGTACTGAGTTGGACTAATTGGGGATGAGACAAGATAAACCTTACATAGATATTGTTTTGAGGTGTGTGTACAAATTATGTAGAAAATTAGCCAAATTTATCCATGGACCTGGCAGCAAGTGCGTTAAGTATAGCTCAATAGCTCTCTCTTCAGCCCTATCCTTGGACCCCATATCCTCCAAGAACTCTTGAGAACTTCAGACCAGTCCTTATGATAACTATGCTTAGTGGAGCCCCTAGCAAAGGATGGCAGCTCTGCCTTGAGTTTCCCTTTGAGATTTTGATCTCTTGGAACATAGCTCCCTACTACATTCCACTTGTGAGACCTCTGCTGCCAAGTACCTGTAGAAATAATAAGTCTTAAAGAGGACCACCGGACATCATTCCACACACATATCCCCAGCCTGCGTTGTGTTCCTCAGATGCTAATGACAGAATGTGAAATACAAAAAGGCTTCTCATATTACACATAATGCTGCCTTGTCAGGCTCTACCTTGTGTCCAGACGGCAGGGGTTGCAGGGCAAGCACTCATCTACCCATAGCATTGTCTTGGTCAAAGAACCATGGGCCTGACCATTGTCTTGCTGCCCTGAGCTTATAGCCAGCCTTTTCTAACTCCCTAGTGAGATGGGCTTATTCTACTATGGGAACTTAAGCATAAAGAAGATCTAACCACATTCTTCTGTTGCTTTTTGTAGCAAGCCAAGCCCACTGCCAGAAACTTCTTTCTCCTGATAACTTCATGCTTGGCTCCTTACCACCTCATAGTAGCCTTCCCTGAACACTGATGTAATGCACTCTTCTGTAACAGTCACTTCACCCTGCCTCAATCCTATTTATTTTTACATTTTCATGCATACATATTACATTTTGATCATATGCACTCTACATCACTCTTCCCTATATCCCAGACCTACTGTACTCCCTCTTCATCACCTGCCAGGGACTATTCTATGGAAAAGAATGATTCACCATCCCTGGCAATCTTTAACTGTTATTATAGGTCATTAGGGAGAAGAGTGCCCCCAAGTCCCTTTCCTGTGGATAACAGGTTGTTGACTGGCCCCTTCATGTACAGGTAATCATATCTGGTATAGATCATAAATGCACTGGCCCTGTAATGTCTGGATATCAGAGTTTCAAGGCACTCCTCTCCATGCTCCAGCTCTCACATTCTTTCAGACCCATCTTCCGTGATATTCCCTGAGTCTTAGAGGGCTCAATCACCTGTTCATTTTCACATGGGAGTGGCATGACCAGAATTCCATTAACTTACCTGTTTGCAATGTTAAACAAGGATTGAACAGGTCCACACAGTGGTTCTTCACATTTAACCCGTAGCTTCCAGGATTTGTCTGGCTGTGGCCATTTCTGGTGGAATAAGTTCTGGATAAGTGGCCTTGTCTAAGTAGATGCTTCATTCACTTGCAACCAATCTAGGCCTATACTCTACAGCCAACCTAGCTGCAAGTGGGGATAGGCAATGTAATTCCCACTCAGTCAGCTGTAAGTTCAGTCTAAACTCCCAGAGCTGGGAGCCTGAAAGGGTGAGAATACATTAAGCCACCTATAAGCAGGTAACTGCTGTGGGGACAGAGAGGAGGGCTTGGTGACCATAGGTGTGAAAAAATGACACGGGAAGCAGAATTTCCTGACTCTGGATCGAGAAGTACAGTGAAGAAGGAAGAAATAACACATAGTGGTAGGAGTCAGGTAGAAATTTAAGGCAGGGGTCAGTTAACTATGACCCGTGTGGCCTGTTTACGTGGTAACTTTAGAACACAGCCAGCTCCCCACACTTTCTGTGCTATCAACAGACCATGTACCCTCAAAGCCCAATGTATTTACTGTTCATCCCATCACTGGACAAGTCTGCAGATACAGCAGGAGGAGAGGCACAGTGGGAAAGTTCTGGTGAGTAGAGATAAGCATCAGGAGGACCCAGGAAGACAGGTGAAGCCACAAGGAAGAATGAAATCTCCCAAGGAGAAAGCAAGGGACAGGTCAGGACAGCGCCTGGGAACACAACTTAATGTAATGACAGAGGGTGGCGCAGGAAGACATAGGAGAGGACTCTCTTGGGAGCCACAGAAAGAGATCTTAAGAGGCAGTGGCCAACAGTCAAGTCATCTTCAAAGAACTGGAGGTGAAACCAATACAGCTGAGAAAGTGGAGTCCAGAGATGTAGGGGAACTGGTTCAGGCCAACTACTTGCAAAGGCAAGAAGGAAAGCAAATGTGTTCACCACCCAGAGCGTCTGTGGAAGGAAATGAGAACTCCAAGACAGTGGGAGACACTGAACACTAAACAGGTGAAAGTTGAAAGTTAAGCTCTAGAGTATTGAGTTCAGTTGGCTTACATAACTAGAATTTTCAAAAAACGCACACTATGAAAATTATGCCTACAAAAATTAAGGGATGATTTCCTTCAAATTAATGATATGCTGTATAACCCAATGTGGCTAACTTGTAAGTCTCTCATGCAGTCAACAAAAATTCATTCTTGGGCACTTAGGAGTACATCAGATAAAGGAAAATTACTTGTGGGTGGATTAAGTTGTGCACATTGACACATAGAGTATTTCCTAAGATATGGTGACCCTCGTTACTTTTTTAGGAGCAGCCCAGCCTGGCTTTGAACTTGTTATCCTTGTAGTTCTCCTTCCTGTGTGTGAAGATTATAATTGTGCACTGCCACATCTTGCAGAACACTGACTTTAGGTTTGAAACACTGACAGCTGACTTGGCTTGTGAGATGCCTCAGTGGTGAAAAGCTCTTGCTTGCAAAGCCTGTAAGCCCAGGGTTCAATTCCCCGCTAACCATGGAAAACCATATGCACAATGTTATGCATGTCTCTGGAGTTCATTTGCAGTGGCAAAAGACCCTGGCTTGCCCATACTTTCTCTTCTCCCTATCTCAAATAAATAAATAAAAATAATTTATGAAGAAGACAGCTTATCAAGGACACAGGCAGTGACAGTAACTTTATTTATATATTTATTTATTTGCAAGCAGAAAGAGACAGAGAAGGGACAGAGAGAGAGAGAGAGAGAATGAATGGGCATGCCAAGGCCTCTAACCACTGCAAATGAACTCCAGATGTGTCAGCCACTTTGCATATCTGGATTTACGTGAGTACTGGAGAATCAAACACTGGTTGTTAGGCTTTACACACAAGTGCCTTAACCACTGAGCAATCTCTCCAGCCTCCAACAGTGAGTTTGTATCAGCTCTGAACTGTGAACACTTCGCTGCTGGAAAGTGGAATGAACATGAACCCAAGCACAGATTTCATCCTCCAGCTTCATGCAGTTCCAGGGTCAACACAGGGAATAAACACACAGGCCACATTTCCCAAGCATCTTTTTATTGCAAGAATCAGAACTGTGGTCTATAGTATACACCTGGTATACAGCTATCCTTCCTCAGGATACCAAAGCTAACTTTCACTTGGCCAGTTTTAACTGTTGATCACTGTGGAAACTGTCACACCCAACATGAAAAACACACAGCACATGGACACTGATTCTGTATTCCATTCATGCTGAGTACTACGTCTAAGAATCATAAAACTCTCCTTGCACTTCATTTGAGAATTCCATCAATAATCAGATGACACTCCACTTAATGTTCATCCTTACAAATCAGAACTGCCATTAAAGTGTGTGCTGTGATTTGCATCGGTTAAAATAAGTCCACTTCCAGCTGAGTGGCATTTCTTTCTCTCAAGGTCTCTGTGATGGGAATTTTCTCATGTTGTACAGCAGTCATTGTGATTGCCTTTGCATCCTCCACAACAGACAGGTCATTGACAAGCTGCTGGAAATCCGAAGGTTAGGATATGCTAAAGGATTTGCATGCTTTTAGGAACACTGGATTATTTTCAGCAGCACCAATAAGTCAGCCCTGATCCAATAACAACCTCAATTAGAAGAGAATCTCCAACACTTACTTGTTTAAAAAACTCTCACTGCGGTAAAGGTACATATACAATTTATTATACACAAAATACATCTTTTCTGTAAACTGGTATGTTTTTAGCACACTCCACATATGGATTAAGTTAGAAACCCAACAGTGGCATCTTAAAAGCTAGCTCATAGAGAAATGCTTCCATCAGCACAAACACCCCATATGTTTTAGTGTCTAAATAGAAATTCAGTGTAAAAATGTAAAAAACAGAAACAGGGGAGTGTGGAATCACCCTTGAATAGAGATGGACACATGGATCACAGCTGTGACTGCGTTCATTCCTAACAAAGAAAGCACTACCCCGAGACCAACAGCGCCACATCGTCGGTGCCCGCCTGAGTCACCACATTGACACCACAGTTCGTCCTGGACTGGAAAGCTCCTGAAGACTGAAACTATCAGAAGTCTTTGTTCCTTTCCATTTTGACTGTTTTGATGCTGAAACAAAGGTCAAACACGATTATGACTATGAAAGAAACTAGGAATGCAGACCCCTAAAACAGAGACCCAAGAACTACAGGAAAGATAAACATGGAAGGAGGCAGATTCCTTGCCTGGCATTGCTCACATCATCGCATTTTAGTTTCCCAAACAGATAATTTTTAAACAAAATGGTCATAGACATATTTGTTGTAAAACAATGTTTTAAAATGCCAGCATGACCAAAAGTCTCTGTGTGTGCATGTTGTGTGGTGTGCATATGTGTGCACATGCTTTGTGTGCATTATGTGGTGGTGCACCTGTATACATCCTTTGTGCATGTGGTGTGCACATGTGTATGCACGCTTTATGTGTATGGCACACATGTGTGTCCATGTGTGCTCATGTAGATAGAAGCCAGAGGCTTATGCTGAGTGTATTCCTCAATCACTGTCCACCTTATTTTTGAGACAGGGTCTCACTCTGAACCTGGAGCTCACCTGACTCAGTTAAGACCAGCTAGCCAGCAAACCCCAGTGATTCTTCTGTCTCTACCTCCCCAGAGCTAGAATTATAGACACATGCCACCTTCCTTGCTTTTTCAGTGCTGAGGACCTGAACTCAGGTCCTCATGCTTGTCTTTACCAATTTAGTTACCTCCCAGCCCATGTCTGAAAAGTTTTATAAGACTCACTGTATGTTAGTACATAGATATATATAGCTAAATTTATATTACACATATAAAACTTTATTTTATACCCTATATATACATATACTCATTGTGTATATGTACACATCTATATATATATATATGTATGCATGCAAATATCTAGTCATATAAACATAATCATTATATTCTATGTAATTACAATTATGCTATGTAACCTGTATATTCATTTGGATTTTCCATTTAACATGTTAGAATTCACTGTGCCATAATGTTCTAGAAACTATAAATTCATTCTAATAACTATATGCAAATATCAAACTTACCTCATGCCACTTCAACTTCAGCTGTCAATAGTGCAATTGGCTAAAAAACAAAAAAATACAAAAATATAACCTCAGGTTAAGTTGTGGGTGATCCAAACAACTCTGTGCTGAGAAGCAGCAGATGACTCCAGACCACACCTCAGAAAATGTATCAGAGTAAAAGCCTGTCAGTAGAATGAGTTCTCACTTCAACTTATACTGAATTTAAGAGGAAGAGGAGGAGGAGGAGGAGGAATGAGACACACTATGGCACATATAATTTCACTGAAATTCACACTAGAGGGTTCCTTGGCTAGAGTCACTAAAAAGTTATGTCCAGAACATTAGACAGTGGCAGATGGCTGTCCACTAAAGTAGCTTCTGGAATCCTGATTTTGAACCAGGGGACAGAAACAAATGGAAGTTCTGCAGGAACCTTTGCTGGACCTGTTACTATGAATCCATAGTTATGCAACCAGATGTACAGACATCCTTCAAGTAGCTTTCTGGGTTAGGAACCAACACTTGTCCTACTGCCCTCTATAAGGTTTCTCCATGACCATGGCCTTGACCTCTAAGAAAGGTCTATACAAGGGGAGAACTCCAGCTGGAGGTTGTGCAGTTTCGACACCGGCAGACCTGCCTTAACTGTAGAGCTGGGAGTTTTCCAGACCCAGCGATCCCCAGTATGTCCGAAGGATGAACCCTGCCCAATGGAGACTATGGAGTTGCCTGAAGGCAGAGCGGAAGAATACCAGGGACAACAAAGCACCCACAAGGCAGAAATTTCTTCCAGGGTGACTAATTTTGGGAACCATACATGCTTAGTTCTGTGAGCCTCTTCTGAATTTATGTTCTCAGCAAAGAAACAAACAATTACAGGGCCTTGGGGGTCACCAGGAAGGCTGCAGGCCAGGGGCTGGCTCAGTACCCTGTGTTCCATTTGGCAGCATGGCTGACTGTCATGAAGAACTGCAGGCTCCAGTAGTCATTTCTGAAGAATGTGTACATTTTCATTCCAAAGTAGTGGGGCACTGAGTTAATTAACTGGACCATGGGGTCTTCCCTACCTGGCTTGGCACAGCACAGATGACAAGTACTATCTTATCATAGAGATTCAGAACCAGGAACAGACAATACAACCTGATTTAAGTAACTAAAATTAATTCTGGAATTTTTTGATGTGCAGGGGATGGTTGCGTAACTGGAGCACAGCTTTCCTTAGGCCGGGAGGACTTGGCCTTAGAACTATAATTTCTTGGACCCCCAGTGCAGCAAAATAATAAGGGTGGTCAGCACATGACAGCTGTGACACCTTTTCTCTCAGACCAGCCAACACATACAATGGTTCTTGTCAAGTTAGCACACATGAAAGGTCCTGGCCTCACACAGCAGGAGATGCTCCAGACACCTTCTACTGGGCCTGCACAGTCGGAGGATGAGCAGCAAGGAGCGGCTGTAGCTGCATTAGCACTCCCTGGGGTCTGCTTATTCCTCCTTTTGGTAGAGGAAATGCAGTGAGTGGGCCCCACAGGCCCTTCCCACTTTCCCCATAGCATCTCCAAGTACGTGGAACCAAGAACATCTTCCACAGCTCAACTGTTAAGGCATAAATGTATAGACAACTTTTGTTGGAGTCCTAGGGTATGCTGTTACAGTGTGGTTTCAAGCCAGGTATGGTGGCTCATGCTTGCAATCTCAGCACTTCAGGGACAAGAGCACTGTCTTTTTTTTTGAGACAGTCTATCCCTGGCTTGAGCACACTAATTAGGTTTCACTAAATCTCATTGAGTCTCTCTACCTCCCCAGGGCTTGAATTACAAGCACATGTTATCATGCCAGGAAGGTTTACTTGTATTTTGGGGATCACACTCATGCCCTCATGCCCACAAAGCAAGCACTTTACCAACTGAACATCCCTCCATGCCCTGATGCTTTTTCTTTAGACAAGAGCAAATGACCCTTGAGAAACCATGCAAAGGATTGGTTGGAGGGTGTGTTTGTGTGTACTGAAGAAATAGTAAGGGCATAAAGAAAAGGGGAAATGAACTAGCCTATGAAACTGACTTTGCCTTTCAGAAACAGCCTGCTTTGTGCTTCCTCCTATGAGACTTTTCCGGGAAAACTTCTGAAGCAATAGCTGTGGTCAAAATACTCCTACCTTAGTTTTTTTTCCCCCTACCTTAGTTTTTTGAGTCCCAAGTGGCAGAAGACTTTTCTTAAAGGGCCAAGCACCTTCTAAGAAGTTCTTGGCAGGGCAGAGCTGATTCCCATTTTCACAGCAACCTTCTGATATGAAACTACCTCCACTCCTTCCTTTACTTTTCATAAGAGCCAGCCAGCCAGCCAGAAGACTTGCCAAGTTCACATGGTGAGGTAGTGTAAGGGCAACAGGAGCCTCAAAGTGAATGGCTTTCTCTTGGGGAAACATGGGACATGTTCTTGGGCTTGTAAGGGAAAGTCTGGCCTTTTCTTATCTCCTATCCTAAGACCACACCACAGGAGGCAAATAGGTATCTCTGGTCTTAGCTCTTCCTTTCCCAGGAGAGAAAAGAATGAAAGTGATTAGTCTTGTTCCCAGAAAACCCAATCCCAAACACCTGAAGCCAAGACTGGTTGGACCAGCATACTCCCCATTCCCATGCAAACCCCAACCTGGGTCTTTTTCCCAGAAACTCCCTCTTGCTGTTCAGGAGCTTTGCCTTCCTTTCTTCTCTTACATTCTGTCCATTAAAAAAAAAAAAAAAACTTTCAAAATCTTACTCTCTGCTCCATGGATTTCATTTGCTGACATTCATATGACAAGAATCCAGAGGCCACTTAATTCATGTGTGATCTTGATCTTCCAAGTGCCCTCACTCCTGAATTACTGCCCACCCAAGAGCTAAAATAAAGATATGATGCTCTCAAAGGCACACCAAATCCCAGAATCGGTGGGTCGTGATGGGGTGTGTTTAGGATGGATAAGACTTGTAACTGTCACTGAAGAAGGTGCTTCAAGGACACAAGAAGGGCCATCGTTGTTATTTCTCTTATTGAACAAAGCATTTCAGCCTGCCCTTGAGACTGTATTATGGAATGCAAAAAGTAAAACAGAAGACTTCAGATGTCCAATGGACCACTGAGGAAGTGAGAGGGAGTCATGGAGCTTTGTAGGCAGTTAGGGTGACTGGGTCCCTGAAGGTAAAAAGGCAGGAAGGTCTGCAATTGCTAGAGATCAAAGGATGATCTGACTTCTTACCTCTTGCCTAGTTCCCTAGACCTGTTTTTCCATACTTCAGCCTGTCCCAGGGAGGAGGTCTTTTTCTAGAATACTGACATTGTGGTCAAGCTTAGACTCCAGAATTTGGCATCATGGCTGGCCTCTTTCTGAGCCAGCCTCTAGTCCAGACCAATCAGCTGTCTCTGGTTCATCTGAGCCAGAAGGTGAAACCCACCACTAAAAGGTTATAGATGTTTTACCAGGGGAGGGCAATCTTTCTCTCTCTCTCAGCTGCTGACCACTGGTGAACCTCCAGCTTCTGGTGAGTTTCTCATCATCTCGGCCCAGCTGGGCCCTAATCCTTACTTTCCACATAGGCTCTTCACCTCCTCCTGCTTCCTACATGGCAGGAGCTATCTGTATTTTCTTTTCTGTCCTCTCCACAGTTTTTCCAGGCCCACAACATGGGTGCTCAAGCCACATGGGGTCATTCATTTTCCTTCCCTTGGTTGTTTACCCTTGGTTGTTTACTCAAATGATTATAATAATTATCCTCCTCAGTCTTACTTTATTCAATTCTTTGGTTAAAAGTAGACATGAACCTAGGGTTTGGGGTTCAAGGACTTCCTGAACCCTACCACCCCATTTCAGAAGTCTTCCAGCACATTCCTATCTGCACCTTTCAAAGGAGTAGGAAGTACTGTGTGTTCCCCAAAGGCAAACCCTTAATGGGCATATTTCAAGCAGAATTACCACAGAATCTCCTGAAACTTTATGTACCTAACACAGATGAAACATTTCATGTGTTTTGAAGATACATGATAAAATGTTTATCAGTGAGTGGACAGAATGGCATTTGTTTTTCAACAAAGATGGCTTTTTCCCGTTTTCTGTGACTATCTCTGTTCCCTCTACAGCAAATGAGAGTCAAGTCTCAGCAAAGCTTATCATGTTCCAGTTACACAGATGGCAGCTGGGAAGTCAGTTAGTCACTGGCTTCTTAAGCCTAGACAGCTGAATGTTTTGCCCTAAAGATAACATAGCTGTGACACTGAATGGGGACACAAGTTGTGTCATTGATGCTAGTAGAGGGTGTCTGCCTCTCCTTTGTACCAAAGACCTCAGGCTGAGGCTCGATAGGATAGGTCAAGTCCGTGATGATTGCCTGTTCTCAGTACTCATCCCCAAGGCCGAGAATTCATGAATGTCTTCTATGGCATTGACATCATTTCTTTGTTGTTGTTGTTGCTGTTTTTCAAAATATTTATTTGGGGGAAGTAAAGAGACAGAGAGAGAGGAGACAGAATGAATATGGCAGGGCTTTCTGCCATTACAAATGACCTCCAGACACATGTGCTACTTTGTGCATCTGGCTTTATGTGGTACTGAACCCAGGTCATCAGGCTTTGCAAGTAAGCACCTTTAACCACTGAACAACCTCTACAGCCCCTAATGTCATTCTTAAGTGTGAAAGGAGCATGCCCATGTAGGTGTGCTGAGAAGTTCCTGGCTCTCTGAGACTGTCCTGCCCCTAAGCTGAGCCCTCCAATTACAGAAGCATCCCCAAGCTGCAGCACACTCTGCCAGGTCACCCCAGGGCTTCTCCTCCCGCATCAATGGTATCGCGCGTTCTTCAGCCTCTTCTAAGGACTTGTTACCAGCTGTGGAGAGTGCAATCAGCAGAGGTCCCATTATCAGTATCCCCAGGGCTTGGTTCCCATGACAAAATGCTCTACCTAAGGGCTTTGACTTTCCCAGTGAGACCAGAATGCAGTGGCTGAGGGACTGGGGTGCAAAGGTCCTGTTTGGCCCATAGGGGTTAATTGACAGGCCAGACTTGCTCCAGAACTCCCTACAGGTAGCTGAAGCTGTGGCAGGTCCACCTAGGCATCTCTTCCTTTCACAACTTTCGGTCTTCAGAAATGTCTTCCACCCCATACACTATGTTAGCACTGTGGCTCCCTGAAGACCCAACTTTCCATGGCCCCCTTCCCACCAGACTGCCTCTCTCCAGCACTCTGCAAGTGCAACTTCCTAGTAAAGACTTCACAGGCAAGAAAGAGGCAAGCACCAGATATCAAGTCTACAAACTCAAAAAATAAAAAAAAATAAAGTCCTAGAACGACTGATGTTGAGACAACATGAGAAATTAAGAAAAGCTTTCCTTGGACCTAGAAAATTGCAGTCTATAAATGCAAGATATCCTCCAAGGATGTCACTTCATGATGAGGAGGCCAGGATATAATGCAGGCCACAGCATTGCCCATGCACCCTGGAGTAAATGCATAAACTGATTCTTGTCTCAAATCAACCTCACAAGACAGCAGGTTAGGAACAAACTCGAGCTATTGGAAGTGTCAGGTGAGATGAAGTCGACCTACCATTTCAGAACTTTTTGTGTCATTGTTTTGTTATTGCCACTTCTGCTGTGGCCTGAATATCTTCATACCTCAAGATTCATTCACTGAGATCTTAATCACTGGGGTGATATTAGAACATAGGGGCCTTTGTGGAGGTGATTAAGTCAAGGAACCCCAGAGAACTAGCAGGACCCCACAATGTGAGAACACAGTGAAGAGGAGCCTGTGAGAAATAAGACCTATCAGGAAACACCTGGTAGAGAAGCCAAGGTAAGGACTTCCCTGAATATGGTGACCTTTTAGCCAGAGGCATCCGGGCTTCTAAACTGGATCTTCCTTGCATAATGTCATACTCACTCCTTTGCATGGAAGGTCAGCTACATGGACATAAGGAAGACCAAATCCACCAAAGAGGATGGCTCATTATTGGGACTTCATGTCCTGTTCCCACCTCTTCTTGGTAGAAAGGCTGCTGACTGACATGCATGTCTGAAGCTCTGATGGAGCTCAGCAGAGTTCAATGGACAAGGTTTGCTCAGCATTCTAAATCCACAGCCACTGTAAACTCCCTAGCTCCAGTGAAGAGGAATCAGAAGGATTTTGGAGGAAAAATGGCATTCTTTTTGTGATTGATTATAGTTAACTTATTGGAAGGAAGGGAGGGAAGAAGAAAGAGAGGGAAGAAAGTAGGACGGTAGGGAAGGTCTTGAAAATCATAGTCATTTGGTGTAGAGAAATGCTAAATGGAAGATGCACTTGCATGAATCCACTATGAGCTAATCATATAGCATTTTGAGATGACATGATATCTTAGTTGTGGCACCATTCCATTACTAAGAAATCCACTGGAAATTGAAAGATAATGGCATCGCAGAATGCTATGTAGAATGGGGATGGAGCTAGCTACAGATTATCATGCAGAGAGAAGTGCAGGGCAACAGCAGCATGCAGGAAACTCAGTGATCAAGAGGAGTTCAGCACAGGCCAGACATGCACTTGCAGACTTTGCTTTACCTTGTCATAACAGGGTTGTGAACACCATATAAATGATCTTTATGATAACCATTATTACCACTTTCCATACTGTAACAAAAATAAATAGACCAAAAACACCATGTTATCTCTAAGATGAAGTATTTCTGTTATGGATCACAAAGACAATGTAACGGTCATGAGAAGTATGTGACAAGTTGTTACATGTGAACGGAGGTAAAAGGGTATAATGAAACTTTTTTCAAAACAAAGATATAAACAGATACTTTACAGCTCAATAAATTTAACACAAAACACATTCATCCAATAAGCATTTCTTGAGCACGTTCTCTATAGCAGTCCTCTCGTTAAGAGTCTCACATTTCATTTTTACGGGAGCATATCTGCTGCTTTTATGTAATTTTAAGATGTTACTAATTTAGCTGAACCTATTGTGTAATAATAATAACCTCCCCCATCCCATCTTTGAATATAGATTTTTAAAAAAAGCTTACTTTTTCATGGGTACAGTTTCAACACTATAAAATACAAAAAGGGGAGGCAGAATTATTTACTCTTCTTATGAAACTCATCAACTACATCCCCAGACTTTTATTCCAATGCAGATGTTGACAGTGTAAACTCCAGAGAAGACACAAGAAGATGAGGAAAATAAAAATGAAACATGCAGCAGCACAGCAGACTACAGAGCAAGCATGGAAAATAGTAACAACGGTTATCATAAAGTAAAGTGCCAAGTCCCTGAGACCGAGGAGCTGCAAACGAGAAGAACACTGGTTAAGAACACTGAGATAAGTAAGAGGGAAAAAACCAGAATAAGAATAAGAAAATTAGCTAAAAATATATAAATTAATTAATTATCTACCAGTAAACAAAAATATAAAACCAGAAATAAGAACATCAAAAAACACATGAGAAAGAATGACCCAGTGTTTAAACAAAAAGCCAAGCTGCGTTTGGTCAGAACTCCTCTTTAACAGGTCACCAAGGAAAAAACTACACAGAAAATGCCCCAGTATGAGACCCTCACACACTTACTCATCGTACACATCCTCTGAATCCATTCGGCGATAGTACTTGGCCAGCTTCACTGCGATGATTACAGCTGGAAATAAAAGCGCTGTAGCTTTTCCTATGCCAAACCAGAACAAATTCTAGGGGTAAAAAAAAATCAGCAGAATTAAATGCTTGAAGATGAAAAGTAAGCTTGCTTGGGAAAGATTATTGTTTGCAATTTTTAAAACGAGTTTTCATTATGTTCTTTAAAATTATTTGAGCACAGCTTGGACCCGGCTGCAGCTACCCACTCCTTCCAAGCCTGGCCCTGCATGTCTGCTTTGCTTGTGACCAAGTTGAATGCTGCTTTTTGGTGGCACCTCTTGACCCCAAAATTCCAGTAAACACTTTATCTATTCAATTATTATGAGATTTCTGTGTTTTCAATCTTGTTTAGGGAATCCTTCACACCTTTAGACAATATCTTTTTTTCTAGAAGTGACCTCAGTCCTGTGGAAAACAATCAAGATACAAGAGAAACATGTTGAGTAGCCTGTAGTCTATTCTGCTGACAAAATGGATGCCTGGAGCACTTCCTTACTCTTTAAAACACCTGTTACAAAATTCCAACCTCTGAGGGGCCTCCTGGCCTCACCTCCACTTGTTGGAAGATGCCTGCAAGACAGGCATTACCTGGCAGGCAATTTGATTGATTTTGTGGTGGGGAATGGGAATGGACTCAAGGAAAGGCCAACTCCGAACCAAGAAGGTGAGCCTATATTTCTTTAATGAAGGCTTCAGCCAGAGTCAAGAGCCAGGTCCACCAGGCAGGGGCCAAACGGAGTAAGTTACAGGAGAAAAGAAGCATCCAGGGGCATCAGGTCTAGGTCCACATGGTAGGAGGGCATCAGGAACATTCCCATTGAGGACAGTAAGTGACTCAGCAGAGATCCATATGGGAATGAGGAAGACGGAGAGATAGATGGATGTGGTAGGTTAAAGAGCTGGATGATTTTACTTATTCAACAGGAATCCTCTGCACCAAGTAGTCTGCCTGGTGGTGGGGACACAGGCCTACACTCTAGGTGTAGTTCAGTGTGTACTGGATGAAGTATCATAATGAGACACAAATGTGTCAGTCAGCAGCAATAAGCTCTTTACAGGAAGAGCATCAAATTTTGTTATGGTGAGAAAAGGGAGTGCGGTATACTCTGAAGAACCAAAACCCTTCTGAAATAAAGATACATTAGAGCTCTGGGAATGGCTCAGCAGTTAAAGGCACTTGCTTGCAAAGTCTGATGGCCTTGTTTGATTCCTCACATATCCACATAAAATAGATGTACAAAGTTGGCCCATGTGTTTATAGTGCCAAGAGGCGCTGGTGTGCCCATTCTCTCTCTCTCTCTCTCACCCCCTCTCTCCTTCAAATACATGTAAAATGATACATGGAACCAAGTCCTGAAAACAGAATAATCAATAATAGCAAACATTTATGATGTGTCAGGGATGGTGTAAAGGACCTCACATACAAACTTTCTCCTTGAGTCATTGATGATGCTCAGAAAATTTCAGTAACTTTGCAAAGTCAATTCAGAGTTCAGAAAGTATAGAAATGGAGTTTGAATGCCAACAAGACCTAGAGGAGCTGGCCTCATAGGAGGTGGTGGTGAAGGGCCAAGATAGTCAGAGAGGGAAGGCAGGCAGGCATGTGTGAAGGGCTAAGGTGGGAAAACCTAGATGGATTTAAAGTGGAAGGAAAGGAGTGTGCTTGGAGAGAAGGGTCAAACTAAGCACAGACTAAGGCTGGAAGGGAGAAGACCCAGTCGTGCAAGGATGACTGTGATCTTTATCATGCTAGCACCAGGAAGCTACAGAAATGCTTTATGCAAGAGAAGACTGGATGGTGGTGTACACTGACGCAATGGAGTGAACAGCGCTGACAAGTAAACCTGATTAAGTGGAATTTACCTTCCTAGTAGTCCACCTCAGAGGGCTGTTAAGTCAAAAATTTTGTTTAGGGCTGTAGAGATGGCTTAGCAGTTAAGGTGTTTGCCTACAAAGCCAAAGGACCCCAGTTCGGTTCCCCAGGGCCCACGTTAGCCAGATGCACAAGGGGTGCACGCATCTGGAGTTCATTTACAGTGACTGGAGGCCCTGGTGCGCCCATTCTCTCTCTCTCTCTTTCCCTCCCTCTTTCTCTGTCAAATAAATAAATATATTAATTTTTTGTTTAAAATTTAAGTTTGATGTGGCTCTTTGGCTGTGCACATGGTTACCTAATCCTTTTTAATATTAGTAATCAGCACACCAGTGTCTGCTCCTAATTATTCCAGAAAAAAGAGGCACTTTGCTTTTTTTATTTTCCTCACATGTATCCCCTCATTGTATAAATGCAATGTTTTTAAAGAACAAAAAAGAATAGGCAATTGGGACTTCTCTGTCTTATTGAGTTTCCCAGGTGATCCCTGGACTCAGCCTCCTGTAGCTGAGATTACAAGCAAGTACCAAGGTGCTTGGCTAAATTTTAGATTTTAAGGTTTAAATTCTAAAACCATAACAAACCCAAGCAAAAAAATATTAATATTGTAGTATTATTATGATACTATAACTACAATTGTAAAGATGTTCCATTTATTGTATCTGCATTTTCTGAAAGCTGAAGAAGCTCTTACCAGAGGGTCCACGATATAACCACACACCATGACATCAACAACAGAATCCAGGGTGGTAGCTGCAGGCTTGCATGAGGCCATTTTCTCTGTGATCTATGAGGTGGGAAACACAGACAGAAACATTCCCTGGGCCACACCCAACAAGAGTCCCCAAGCAGGAGACACGCCATTTACTCTTGGGCTAGATTCACAAGGGTGTCTGCCTGCCTGCCTGCCTGCCTTTCTTGCTTTCTTCCTTCCTTTCTTCCTTCCTCATCCCTTCCTCCCTCCCTCCCTTCTTTCTCTTTCTCTTTCTCTCTCTCTTTCTTATTTTTCTTTTTCGAGGTAGGGTCTTGCTGCAAGCCCAGGCTGACCCAGAATGCATTCTGTAGTCTCAGGGTGGCCTCGAACTCGTGGTGATCCTCCTACCTCTGCCTCCCAAGTGCTGGGATTAAAGATGTGCACCACCATGCCCAGCACAAGCGTGTTTTTCATCCCGTAAGACATGGAGCTCATAGCCAAGGAGGCAAAAGCAGAACACTGGGTGTCGTCTATCGTACCCCCATTTTATTTCCTTGAGACAGAGTACTATTGAACCTGGACTGGCTGGCCAGCAAAAGCAAGCTAGAAAGATTCTCCCATCTCCACTCCCCACAGGACTAGGGTTATAGGCATATGTGGCGATGCTGGCTTTAAAAAAAATTGTGAATGCTAGGGATCAAACTTAGTCTCTTTTAGGCTTTCCTGCTTGTATGGCAAGTGTTTTTTACCTGCAGAGCTATCTTCCAAGGCCCCATTAGAATATTTATTTATTTATTTATTTAGGTTTTTCGAGGCAGGGTCTCACTCTAGCTCAGGCTGACCTGGAATTTACTGTGTAGTCTCAGGTTGGCCTCGAACTCACAGCGATCCTCCTACCTCTGCCTCCCGAGTGCTTGGATTAAAGGCGTGCACCACCACGCCTGGCTCCATTACAATTTTTTTATGTGATCCCTTTGTTATCTGACAAAGGAGGTTGGGAAAAAAATATAAGAATCCATATGGCCATATGATTAAGGTCAACCAAGGGATGATGGGCTAGTGGGAGTAGAAGGTCCTCTTACCTGGGGGGCTGTCCAGAGGTGTTTGTCCAGATATTTAAAAGACCTCTCACTCATGCTCAACTAAATTACTGGGGTTCAAGTTCCTCCACATTTTACACTAGCAAATGGCTCTTCTAAGATGCAGCCCCTTTTATGTTCATGAAAAATAAAACAACTTACTGCAAACTCAACCCACTGCAGGTAATGTTCAAAGTATCCAATTATCATTCTCCCAAACTTCTTAGTTTCCTAGGAAGAAATCAAACATAAGCAAAACTATTAAAATAGGCAGCATAGATAGTTAATCACCGAATGGTCATACATCTACTTCTCTATACTTAGGTTGTAGGAGAGAACTCACTTCCGTAGTGATGGAGGAGATGTTAGTGGAGAGGAACTGCTGAGCAGAGTCCAAAGAGGAAAGAAGCATGTTCACTTTCTCCTGGAAAACAGTGATAACCAGAAGGGTATCAAGTGATTTAAAAAAAAAAAGATTTAATTAGTCAATTTTCAAATCAATTAGTCCCTAGGGAGACTGGTTCCAGGATTTCCTCCTCCCCCAAACATTCCCAAAGCTACAAATGCTCAAATCCCTTATATAAAATCATGTGGTGCTTTCATATAACCTGTACACATTCTCTTGTATACTTTAAATATCTCTAGACTTCCAACACCCAGATGATACACTGCACTGATTATGGGAAGACAAGAAAAAGAGTATGTATGTGTTTGTTATGTAATTTTTTCCCAATTATTTTGCGTCTTGGGTTGGCTGAACCCATAGATGTAGAACCCATGGTGGTGGACAGCCAGCCCACTGTCCAGTGATTGCTACCCCAATGCAATACCCTGGTCTAGCACTCTAAGGACAGAAGGTGAGTGCAGAAAGAAAGCATACTTGAGACAGATACCTGGCTAAGCACTGCATAGCACTCCCTAGGTTAATGGTAAATTCCCAACACTGAAGAGGATATAGTAGGCAAACTCTTCAGGGCTGCCATGTGAGGAAGCATGCATCTAGTGTTTTATTGTTAGCTTATTTGTATGTGTCTCCAAAAGCTGGAATTTGTTACACTGTCACACAAAGCCACAGCCAACTCTCAGGACAGCTTATCACAAACAGGAAAGGGCTCCTTTGACACAGAGACCTGGAGAACATAGCCAGACCAGTGACAGAGTTCTGCTTCAGCTCACACCCTCGGCTGAGCTAGTGTCGTCCTCCACGCCAAGGCGTGGATGGAGCCAGCAAAGCCACCAGTGACTCAGCTCCCTTGGCACAGGACACACCATCTATGGAATGGTACTGTGGTCAGAGCTATACAGGGATGGCCCTGAAGCAGGGAAAACTGTTGTCAGCCTCACTGAAGGGACTTGAAAGGAAGAACAGATTTTTGACATTGGGACTGATGCCCCAAAGCTCTCGTGGGCAATCTGTCCTGTTGAGTAAAGAAATCTCTTTTGAGGTGTAAAACACTGCAGTTCTGTGTACAAGACGAACAAACACAGCCTCATGGGCTGGAGAGATGGCTTAGCAGTTAAGGCATTTGCCTGCAAAGCCAAAGGATCCCAGTTTGACTCTCCAGGACCCACATAAGCCAGATGCACAAGAGGGTGAGTGCATCAAGAGTTCCTCTGCAGTGGCTGGAGGCCCTGGCATGCCCATTCTCTCTCTATCTCCCTCTTTCTCTCTCTCAAATAAATAAATAAAATATATTTTTGTTTAAAAAGCCTCAGAACTCCATTTCTTGTGGTGCTTATGGCGGGGACACCCAGTGCAGTGAGTGAATGAACCTTTGAAAATCACTTGCATCCTCCCTTTTCAGGCTTTTCAGGGTATGTGGAATATCTAATTAGCCCTTCAAATCCAGGGACTTTGAATCCAGGGTTCAATTAATAGGCTTAGGGCATGTACCAATGACACACAGACATTGCCATTATTCCCTAAACACAGTAGTACAGCAAGTATACTCTTCATAGAATTTACATTGTATTAAGTATCATATATACATATACATATATATATATATATATACATACATATACATATATTCATAAAGTATACACAGGTTATATATAAATATTCTGACATTTGAAGTAACAGACTCATAGAGGGTCTTGGAACCATACTGAGGTAATACTGTACTTCTCCACCCCATGACGATGAACATGGTGGGGCCACACGACTTTGGCCAATAGAATTTAAGCAAAGTAGCAGTGCATAAAGGCAAGCTGTTTTTGCTTGTACCCTGAGCTTATACACTTATCACTTGATTACTGAGTCAAAAACTCAAGTGTTAAAAAAAAGACTTGGTCCCTAGCTGGCAGTATAACTGGGAAGTGAGCAGATCATGTGAGTGCTAACTTCATCATTGGATTGAGCCACTGATGAGTTTAGTGATCAGTAGGTTGTTAGGAATTAGGGCACCTTTTGCCATGATGTTTCTTCCTTACCATGGGCCTTAAAGTAATGGAACCAGCTACCCACAGACTAAAACCTCTGAAGTTGTGAGCCAAAGCAAATTCCTTCCTCTTTTAGGTTGATTTTGTCAGGAATCGTCACAGCAATGACAAGCAGACTAGCACAGAACCACAAAGAGGAAATGAGGCGGCCCACCCAGGAGGTGTTCCTGTAGGCTATTTTTCAGGGGCAAGTTGTAAAGAAGCCTGTGGCCAGCCCAGCCCTGAAGATGACCAGCTGATAAGGAGGAGGTGAGACTGAGACTGACATTGTTTGCATAGCAGCACTACCTCTGTGGAAGTGGTCACTATGTTTTAGGCATGCTTCTACACATAAAAATACAGATGTCCCTCAACTGATGAGTGGATAATGAAGACATGGCACATTTATACAACGGAGTGCTACTCAGTGGTAAAGAAAAATGAAATTATGAAATTTGCAGGAAAATGGATGGAGCTGCAAAGGATTATATTTAATGAGGTGACCCAGGCCCAGAAAGCCAAACATCGCATGTTCTCTCTCATATGTGTATCCTAGCCACAAATGAATGGACTTCTATGTGAGTAGGAATAAAACTCAGTAAGCTAGAAAGGGGATATAAAGGGAATAGAAACAGAGGGATGGGAGACATAATAGGACGGTATTGTATATATGTAAGCAGAACAGATTAACGGGAGTGGAAAGGCCTAAGTGAAGTCAGGGGAAGAGACCGAGTAAAGAAAAGGTGGGGGAATGGTTAAAAAAAAAAATCTAAGAGAGTATGAATAAGTCATAAGGAAACTTAATTTCTTGGACAATAGAATACCTGGGAGCCATACATTGTTACTAGAAAATTTTCAGTGCCAGGGATGGGATACCTTCCAGGGAGTTGTTAGCCAGGAAGGTCCCTGATGCCTCCAAAACATTACAGGACATTGCCAAAGGTCTTGGTTTCCCACCAGGAATAGATGGCAAGATCCTATTGCTGAAGACTCCACATACTTGGGCTGCAAGGTCACTGAGAAATTCTGCCAGAGCTGAGCTGAAAACCTCCTCCATGTAGACCATCTGACAAAAAGCTGGAAAAAGCTATACTGCATACAGTTCAATGGGAGAAAGAGAAATCACTAGTGGAGATACTCAACAGTGGTCACTAAAAGCCTTAAATTTGGCCAGCCAGTCCAAATGAGTCAATATGTGCAATAGTGGCATGTCTGTCATGGAGGAAACCAAATGCTCTCCAACTGGACTGGAGGCCTGATACTGAAAACCTATGACAGGGGTCGTGATAGAGCCCTAGGGGTGTAATGTCTGCTGCTGTCTCAATAAATGTATATATTACGCTCACCAAACTGCCCGGTAAGCACTTTTCTTAATGTTCATATCCATATATTAATTCTACACTCATTTTTGGTTACAGAATCTTTTCTTTTCAGATGGTGGTGACCTTGAGATGACTCAGAAGGCACCATGGTGCCAAGAAGAAGTGACAGAGGAATTCTCAGCACCAAAACATCTCTATTACACCTTCCAAGGCTCAAAGTCCATTGCAGAAGAAGGGGTGAAAAGAATGTTAGAGACAAAGGGAAGGTAGGACTCCTTACAACATGCGCCTTCAGACACAAAAAGGCCTGGATATCCATGACCTCACAGTGCCTGACACTACCTATACAAGACCATCATAATAGGAGGAAAAGATGATGACAACAAAATAAAAGAGAGACTGATTAAGAGGGGGAAGGGATATGATGGAGAGTGGAGTTGCAAAGAGGAAAGTAGGAGGAGGGAGGGAATTACCATGGGTTAATGCCTGTAATTATGGAAGCTGTCAATAAAAAACTAAATTAATTTTTTTAAATGGCCACTACATGTTCTAGGCTTGCATCCTACACATCAAAACACAAATTTCTCCTATGCATCTAATATCCTAGAAGCACTTTAAGAAGGGAAATAGTATTAAAACCAAGTTAGGTATTTAAAATGAATAGATTTCTGAGCCACCTCTGCCCCCACACTTTTTTAAAAGTACTTACAAAAATTAACATCCCTGAAATTCTAGATGTGGTACTTGATAACAAACACTGGCAGAGAAACAAAATGAATCCTTACCGGCAATCTATTGGCTATGTGTTGGAGGCTCTGGATGTTTTGCCTTAAAGCACTCTGGTGAAGAAATGGATATTTTCAAAATTATTATAAAAGCAAACAGATCACATGGCTTGTGTTTTTCCCTCTCCTAATAAAACCATTAAGTCTGACTTTACACTGTAATGGTTTCATTCTAGAAAAAACAACAGACACAGGTAACAGTGTGCATCTTACATACCACTAGTGAGAAAACCTGAAGAAGAAAAGTCAGGAACATAATGGAAGGGTTTGAAGAACTGCATATCATATGCAAGGTGTCTACAAAACCTTTTGCATGAGTTGTGATCAGTGTGGAGGACATTATCTAAAGCACAGCCTTTCCAACCTGTGGGTATGAACTATAAGAATAAACTATGGGAACAGACTATGAAAATGAAATATGGGAATGAACTATGGCTACGTACTGTGATAATATTTCCTATGGACCTTACAAATAGCTTTTCTGAAATTATTGCTGTGAGAGGCTAAATTCCTTACTTGTAAATTGCCCTAAAGTTAATCTTACAACTATGCAATTCACCCATTTAAAGCAATGTGACTAGGTTCCCTCTGCCTTGGTGTACCTTTGGCCTAAACACTACAGATGACCAATACTGAGCCATGTTTAGAGATGCTGACTGATCTTAAGCTATGCTAAGCTATGCTCCTTTCCTCAGATGTCTGGTTGTACTCTCAACTCAGGACAAACATACATGTGTAAGAAGTGCTGGTCATAGCACTGAAGACAATGAGGTCAGTAACTAAGGGCCCACAGATCTGTAGAAGACAAGACGTGGGCTTAATGTGATTGTTCTTACGATCAGAATGTATGTGTGTTCTGGATCAGCAGAACCCAGCAGGCCATGCCCCTAAGTCCCTTCCTTTAACATATATTTAATGATTATCCAAGGTTGAATGTTACTTGCCCTTTGCTCATACAATGTATTGCTTGTTCACATATTACTGGTTTTTAGGTTTTAATAAAAATGTCAATGAGTACCTGTATGCAGGGGAAGCTACAACCACAGTAAGATACGAGCAGTGGTAACAGCAGATACAACAGGTTTACTAATGACTGAAACTAAACTTCTCTTCAGCTTCGTTTGTCCTCAGGCTGCTGCTAGAGGGGGCTAGCCCACTCCTGAGCTGGGTATAACGTATGCCAGGAGTTAGCCCTCACCTCTCAGGTTCTGCTCCTAGAAGTAGTTTGCCCACTTTTGGATAGGAAAGTTCCAAAGGTTAGTCTTCCCTAAATTCAGGATGGTTTATCTAGTTAGTGTAAGTTGGGGCTGGAGTGGAGGAAAACTTTATCTGTAAAAGGCAAGACAGTAGATACTTTAGGTATGGAGGGCCATAGCCTATCCAAACAACTCCACTTATGGCCAATAGTGGCCAGAGACCATTTGCAAGTAAGTGGCCATAGTTGTGTCCTGACAAAACTTTATTTGCTAAAACTAGATTTCGTATGTAGGCTGTGGTTTATGTGCACCACAGCTTAGCAACCCAAGGTTTAGATGCTGAAATATATATATATATATATATATATATATATATATATATATATATATACAAGTTGATATATACATATCAACTTGTCTTTTTGTGAACAGATTGCCCTAGATCTGAAAAGGCCAAGGAGTGCTGTCTGTTGGGAGAAAAACATATAAGAAAATGCAAAAAATAGCTTAATGTGTTCTTAAGTTTGGGTTAAGTATAAACAAAGATGGCAGAGAGCTGTAATGATCACAGCACAGAAATTAAATAAATCTAATAGAAAGATTCTGGAAAATACTAGCAAACCAAGAAGTTAGAAGGGGAAGAGAGATACACAGCAAAACAAAATCTAGAAGGTTTGATGTTAGAGAGGATAGACTTACATACTTCAGCAAACCCGATCAGCTGACCTAGTAAGTTTCCATACACTTGACAGCTGCAAAAAAGCCCTCAGCAGGCACACAGTAGCACCCCTTCCCCTTCTCAGTGCCAAGCTCGAGCGCCTTCACCTCCATCAACCAGGTGATAGCGAAGCGGGAATCGTTTTCACCATTGTGCCTGTTTCATTTATATTAACTTAATTTTTTTATTTTTATTTTTAGATGAGAAAACAGAAGTTACCATGCTTTGGAAAGAAAACAGTGGGATTTGAAATCAAACATGTCTGACTTCAAAACTTGTGTTCTTTCTCTGCTACTAACTGCCTCTTATACATTAGAACCAGAGGCTAGAAGGTGGGGTGGGAGGGAAAAGAGAGAAAGCAATGGCCACAGAAGCAGCCAACGAGTGAGGAGGATACAGAAAGAAAAGTACTTACCCTCATCTTCACATATTTCTAGGCAGAGTTTGGAGAAAAAGAATTGAAGGATATGTGAAAGTTAGCTCAGAGCAAAATCGTCAGCAGTGTGCTAAACATGCGGCTCAGCAATCCTGCTAGCAGGGGGACTACAGCAAGGTGTGGGAGGCAGGTGAAGATGGGAACTCACAGGTACACTCACATGAAAGAAGAGAGGGATTAAGAGCACTCATGACATAAATACAGTTTCATGTTTTCTTTTAAAGTTAGGGTTTCACTCTAGTCCAGGCTGACCTGGAATTCACTATGTAGTGTCAGAGTGGTCTCAAACTCACGGCAATTTTCCTATCTCTGCCTCCCAAGTGCTGGGATTAAAGGCATGTGCCACCACACCAGGCCAGTTTCATGCTTTCTAAAGCCAGCACAATGCCTGAGGCCAAAGCTCAGTAGACAGGTCTCCATAAGATGAGTGTTATGTCTTCAGCTATGGGAAAGCCAACTAGGAGTACTTGGTTTGCTTATGCCATAGGAAAAGACCATAGATTATTGACTGTTACCAGAGATTTTTCCATAGGAATAACTTGCTCCCAATGAATCTTGCTAAGATTTTGTGCTTCTGTCATCAAGGAGTCTTTCAAATGTCCTTTTGGCTAGAAAGAGTAAAAAATAAATGAAGATTGACACCATCTGAAGCATACCCTCTAAGCACAAGGCCCCTCACAGACATGACATAAACATGACACCCCCCTCCCTTGAACTGAGATGACATGAGTAGACATAGGGGCTAATCAGGAGGGCAGCACCCAGGCACCCTGTTCCAAATTAAAGAACCACAGACTCAGCAATACCTCATACTCTGAGGCTGTCCTAAACACAAGAGGCTGTGGCTTCTCTTTATCTGCCTCCCTGTGACAGAGCTACTCCATTTCCCAGTTTAGTAGATGAGGAAAAACACAAAACAAGACTCATTGGGCAACTAATTTTGAATCCATACCTAAATGATGTTTAGTATATAAAGTATAATAATCCCATAAGTCAGGTGTCATTGCCTCCATTTTACAGGTAGGGAAACTAAAGCTCAGATGAGGGACATACTGCGCTCAAACTCCTATACTGAGAAAAGGCCAAGTCAGGATTTGAACCATAGCCTTCCTCCAGAACCCAGGCTGCCTAGCACCATAGTCTGTTGTTCTTTGGAGAGAAATGAATTGGCCATGCACAAGAGTTGACGGAGGGGAAGTTGATGGAGTCTGATGGGGCCTCTGCCTACACTTATCCACTTGTTAATGATGAAACAAAACATGCCCTGTTCTCAGTTACTGTTCCCTTCACTGCAGGAAAAAGTGTGTGTGTACACGCGTGTGTGTCTGAGGTAGAGGGGTTAACCAAGATGAAAGCAGATACAGAATTACAGCTGCAAGGGCCCTGGATGCACACTCATGCATCCAGACATTTGGTAATGGCTGCTAGTGTTATCGTTCCATGTTCCATGTGAGCTATGAAGCACAGTCAGTCTTGATGACAGGAGGCTCTCTGGTAGTGACCCTTAACCCCACAAATACTACCACACTTAACCAGACAATTCATACTCACCATACTACTTGCTATGCTTACTATAGCCTTTGAAAATACTCCAAGATCTTCTTTTGTAGGGTATGAATCAACCTACAAACGAGGTAAAGAAAATTCAGTTGTGGACATGATGGGATATTAAACTTAAACACCATCTTGTTATTAACATGCTAAACATGGGTCCATAGCCGTAAGTCACAAAATAGGCTGGAAACTCTTTTATGAGTGACATCTGCATTTTTATTTATACATGTTATTTTATTAAATCATAGTATTCAATCATAGAAAAGAACAAAATACTGAAAGATGCTGTAACATGTGTGACTCTCAAAGATATGTTCAGTAAAAGAAATTAGTCACAAAAGTTCCCATGGTGTATGACGTATGCAGAAGAGGAGCAGGTCACAACAGACTGGTGGCTGACAGGATTTTGGCTCTACTAATGAGTAGAGAGCATTTCCTGTGGGGTGATGAAAACGTGCTGGAATTCAAGGTGGTAATTGCATACATTATGAATGCACTAGGTGGCATTAAATTTCTGGCTTAAGAAATAATATTTAAATTAAATTTCAAAAATTTATGTGTGTGTGCATGTGTGTGTGCATGCACACACACACACACACACACACCCATGCCAGGGAGCACAGAGGGAGGTCAGAGGACAATTTCAAGGGATAAATGCACTGCCAGCCTGACGTCAGTCTAGTTGGTCTAAAATGCAGTGGCATCACAGATGCATGCACCATTTTGCTCCCCCTTTGCATGGGTGCTGGGGAATTGAACTTGGGCTGGCAGGCTTTGCAAGCAAGCATCTTTAGCTGCTGAGCCACCTCCTCAGCCCCAAGAAATGGTTAGTTTTATGTTATGTGAGTCCACTTTCATTAAAAATGCCTTTAAACCTGGGCGTGGTGGCGCACACCTTTAATCCCAGCACTCAGGAGGCAGAGTAGGAGGATCGCCATGAATTTGAAGCCACCCTGAGACTGCATAGTGACTTCCAGGTCAGCCTGAGCTACAGTGAGACCCTACCTCAAAGAAACAAACAAGCAAACAAAAAAAGTAAATAAGCCTACTCAATACTCTAATTGTCTCCAAAAGTTAATTCATGCAAGCTGGGGAGACAGCTTAGTGGGTGAGGTGCTCAGCTCACAAGCAGGGGAACCTGTGCTTGATCTCCAGTACCCATGTAAAATGCTGGCATGGTGGCACGGGTTTATAATACCAGCATGGTGGAAGTTGGAGTTCCGTGGCTAGCTGATATAGTATAATTGGTAAATTCTAGGCCAATGAGAAAGGAATGGCAGCATTCTTGACTATAATATCAAGGATACAACATTTGTGTCCACACACATTAACACATGCCCGTACACACACATGAACATGCATACCCCCTACATACCACACACAAACACATACATACAGGCAAACCACCCCCCCACACACAACAAACAAGCACACTGACTCATACCTGAGATAAAAACTGAGCATAATCCATGCTGCTTAACCCAGACTGAGCAAAATCCTGGAAGATTTTTTTTCCTGCCTCATCTAGCAGCACAATGTTGTCAATATTCACATCCAGTTTTTCAAATTTGTTGATTATGTTACCAGTATGCTAGATGAAATAAAAGTGACAAAGCATTCTATTATTTTATAAGAAAGTCACATACTTAAGGCTTTAAAGAGAAGTCAGATGATTCAGGACCACACAAGATACATATGCACTATTTGTCTTCCTTTCCTGCCTGCTTGCCTCCTCACACCCCATGGAAGTGGAACACAAAGCAAAATATGATGGCATCTTCACCCAAAAAGACCTGGGAGGGATAGGGCTATGTCCTAAAAGAGGCACATCAACCCCATCAGGAGATGAGGGAGAGAGGACTCAACAGAGGACAGTAGACAGGAATGCTTCTAAGCATGTAGCCTCCACAAATAGATGCTGAAAGGGACAGCACAAAAGGCTTTCTAGGGAGAAGGAAGACATGAGAGATACCTTCTGGAAAACAGTGTTCCTTTATTTGGAAAAAGATCTTAGAAATGTGGCTTTGTTCTTTTCAACACATGTTCATTTATTCATTTAAGAGAGAGAGAAGAGAGAGCATTAGGGGCACCCAGGCCTCCTGCCAATGCAAAAAAACGACAGATACATATGCCACTTTGAGCATCTGGCTTTATGTGGTACTGGGGAGTCAAACCTGGGCCATCAGGCTTTGCAAGAAAGTGCTTTTAACCAACCACTTAGTCATTTCTCCAGCCCCTTGAGTTTGTTCTAAGAACAAGTCAGTAGTTCAGGCATCATTCATAAAGTGCCTGGGTGTCCTAGTGTCATTCTCAAATAGTTCCTGATATGAGACAGGGAAAATGGGTATGACTTGATAGAGAAAGGAACAGAGGGAAGTTTCTTGGGATTTGGTGACACAATGATGATTTATTTATTGGCCATAAAGGAATACTAGGCAAGATAACTCATACAAAATTCATATACAGTTTTCAAGTAAAAATTCTTCACATTTGAAAACTGTCAAGCCATCATGGCCCCATGGTTCCTCTAGAGCATTCTACAGTGCCCAAGTGGGCCAGCAGCAGGGTATGTGGAGCAAGTTCATCCCTTGGTACTTCTTGGGATCTGCTTATTCTGGAAACACACAAGAAAGATCTCTATCTTCCCTGTACAGCTGAGAAGGCCAGAAGAGGTCTGCATCTAGGCAAGGGGTTTGGAGGTATCTTTCTAGATCTGGGAAATATAAACTATTTTTTTCTGTCCTGTGTTCCCTGGAATAGCCTTTCCTTGGAGGCTCTATTTCTTCTGCTTTCATCCTTTCTGCCTCTTGTCATGGCCCAGGAGAGCTCACTATAATCCATACTAGAGCCCCGGGGACACAGTGTGTTTCATAAGGAGTGAAGACAGTGTGAACCATACTTCTCAGCACCTGATTTCCAGTTCTGGGACGTGGCAGAGTGGGGGATGGAATGCAGAACCGGCTCCCTGGAAACTAAGTGCGGCTCTTCTATGCTGGGACTTGTGCTCTTGGTGAAACAAAATCTTTCCATGTGAAGTGTCCTAAGTAAGACCCCTTAATGGGTCTTGTAGATCTAATAGAAAACCTCAAGCTACAAAAAAGAGAAAGAGGGCTGGAGAGATGGCTTAGTGCTTAAGGTGCTTGCCTGCAAAACAAAAGGACCTGGTTTGATTCCCCAGGACCCAGGAAAGCCAGATGCACAAAGTGGTGCATGCATCTGGAGTTCATTTGCAGTGGCTGGAAGCCCTGGTGCACCCATTCTCTCTCCCTCCCTCCATCCCTCCCTCCCCCTCTCTCTCTCTCTCTCTCTGTTTCCCTCTGTCAAATAAATAAATCAAAATAAAATATTAAAAAGAGAGAGAGACAACTGGTTGGGAGTGAGAAAATGTTTGGGAATTCCAGAATGATGGAGATTGTGCAACTTTGTAAATATCCTAAATGTCACTTAAACTGCTCTATCTGATGTGTATTTTACATCAATCTTAACAAAAGGAAGGGATGAACTTGCTCACATACCCTGCAGCTTGCCCACTAAGGCACTGTAGAATGCCCTAGAGGAACCATGGGACTAAGACCTAAGTGGACTTAGTCAAAAGTGTTGATCTGTGGCTGGCTCCATGGCTTACCTTCTGAATGTTGAGATGATCACTGATGTTGAATTTGTTCTCAAGTTGAAGTGTGGCATAAACGCCTCTATCTTGTTTGCAATCACTATGGGAAGAAACAGAAACCATGTCTCAGAAAAGCAGGATAGCAGCTATCTCTGTCAACTGCAAAGGGTGAAGAAAAAGGTTGGTTAAACTCTTCTAAGTACATCAAAGTCTTTTAGCACATAAGTAAATTCTGGGTGTCACCCATGGCCATGAAAACCCTTGGCATCTGCCATTCTTCTTTCTCATTATTAAAACAGAAACAACATGATTGGTTAATATGTCCTTCTTCATCTGTCTCCTTTGTGCTGTTCCCAATGGAACACGTACAAAATGGGAAGAAATAAATTCTCATTTAAAAGTATCAAAATGAGGGCTGAAGAGATGGCTTAGCAGTTAAGGCACTTGCCTGCAAAGCCTAAGGACTCATGTTCTACTCTCCAGGTCCTGCATAAGCCAGACACACAGTGATGTAAGCGCACAATGTTGTACATGTGCACAAGGGGATGCACACATCTGGAGTTCGACTGTAGTGCCTAGAGGCTGTGGGATATCAATTCTCTCCGGTCCCCCTCTTGCATAAAAAAAGAAGGCCAGTCTGTTGGGTTTGCCTCAAAAAAAAAATACCAAAATGAAATTTGCTAGAAAGAGATCCATTGCAAAGTATCACGGGCTTTATTAATTCTACCCTGCTTCTGCCAGCACCCTCCATATTTCTAGGGTTGGACTTCACTTACAATGTATATGCTTAGAAATCTATTCCAAAGTTGACAATGATGACAAGAAAGGACCCAGAGACATCCAAATATATAGTCCAGTTTGTCTATAAACTAAATTTGGCCACTCCGGTGAAAAAGCCTCACCTTTCCATACCTCAATCCTATCTCAGAAATGGTAAAATGGTTAAAGTCTGAGTTAAGAGGAGACTTCATCAGAAGTATATTCATGCCACAAAGATAGCTATATCCTAAGGGCATAGCTTTGTTGCCAGAGTAGCCAGGGCTCACTGACCTTAAGGTTTGCTGGGTGAAACAATTTTCTCACATTCCCATGATGGGCCACCCTCCTTAGGGATCAAGTAGGTCATGGCTTCTGTGTTAGAACTGGATGCATGAACAAAGGCCATGTGGGAGGGCTCTGAGGTCAGGGCAGGGGCATTGTCACAAAGAGTTGGCATGACAAGCCAAGAAGCTTAGTCTTGGCCTCTCAGTGTGGGACAGTCAGCAGATAAATTTAACTGTACATATAAATCCTAACAGATTGACAATGTCTGCTTCAAGCTTACTGTCGAAAAGCATCCTGAGACTGCAGCTGGTTAGCAATCTCTGCCACGAACACAGGAAGGGAAGGGTGGACACATGCATCATCACTTACTTGCAACCTCTGCTGGTAGCAACGAGAGGTGCTATGATTAAGGCAGGAAGTGATCCATATTCCCAGATGCTAGGAGGACGGAATAGGAAGCAGGGAGGCCAGTTGCAAATAGGGAGAGGAAATGGATTTAAGGTAAAGTCTACAAGTAACATTTATCATGCCAGGTTTGGGAAAAATTGATTCTGATTATTGCCTTCAGGTCCTGAAATTCATTTCTATTGTCATGTGTTGCCTCATACACACAAGAACTTCTGCTCTGTAGAGTGGAATGTTTTTAAGAGTTCTGAAGGACAACCTTTTGCTTCCCACCTCCTTTTCCTACACCTGCCTCCCTAAGTGTGTACGTGCACTATTGCTTCTTGTCTAGACAATCCCTTCTCACTTACAAAGGTGCATTTCTCTCAGGAGGGTATCTCTATTTCACCTTCTCTAATTCACCATCCCAATGCTACATCTTCTTGAGGCTCTGACAATAGTCACTGCACTTTTCTATCATTTTTAAGTATAGCTGCTTTGCAACATTTCTTAGTGATTGATCTCTTTTTCTACCAGATTCCCCCTGCTATCAGGACCAGAGTATTAGTCAATGTTGTATAATATTCATCAAGTTCCCATCAAGTACTTAGTGTCCTCAACTAGCAATGAAAGGAGTTATTAAGCCAGGTATGGTGTTGCCCACCTGTAAACCAAGTTACTCAGGAGACAGAAGGATTGCAAGTTCAAGGCCTGACAGGACAACTTGGTGAGACTGTATCTCCAAATAAAAATATAAAAATGGCATGGTGTTTTTTAAAGTAAAATGTCCCCCATAGCCTCATGAGTTTGTGATTAAGCCTCATACTTGACCCCAGCTGGTAGAGCCTTTGGGAAGTGGAGCCTTGCTGGAGAAAGTGTGTTATTGGTGTGGGGCCAAGGATTTTATAATCCAGCCCCACTTGCCAGAGCCAGTGAGCTCACTCTTACTACTTCCTTTCTGCGCCTGACCGGAAGGCTTGAGCCACCTATCTGCTTGGCCATGCTTTCCCACCATGAATAAGCCTCCCCTCAAAAGTGTAAGCTAAAACAAACTCTTTCCTTCCATTAGCTACTTTTGGTCACGTGTTTTGTCCTAGAAATAAGAGGTAACTTCCACAGAACTTGTGCCATAATTTTTTTTGTTTTGTTAATATGGTACCTATCTCATAGAATATTGTGCACATTAAAGGTTTTATACGTACAAAGTATTGGCTCTTGTAACTTTTTTAAATGACCTCTATTGTGATATATTATGATATAAATAATAATGATATATTTGTTTTTAAATAATGTTTAGATTAGCCAAAAGAATGTTCATTTACTAATTAAATGGATGCATATTTTAAAAATATTTTTTAAATGCAAAAGTAAGAAAAACTCATGATGCCTATAGATGCATTGAATAATAGTTAAAATGCTTATAAATCTCTCTGTCAAATGATAACTAATAAGACACATACAAGGGGTTGGGGAGATAGCTCAGCAGATAAAGTGCTTGCTGCATAAGTGTGAGGAACTCAGTTCAGATCCCCAGCACCCCCATAAATGCCAAGGACAGCTGGAGTGGCCTGTCTATAAGCCCAGAGCTTGGAAGGCAAACAGGTGGTCCTGGGGGCAGGGTGGACAGCTAGACTTGCCAAATCAGTGAGTTCTGGATTCATGTGAGAGAGCCTGCCTCACTCAAGGTGGAAAGCAATCAAGAAGGTCACCCAAATTCAACCTCTGACACACACACACGCATACACAGGTGCCCTCATACATGTAAACATGCATACACACATGCATACCACATATACACAAGCAAAAGTATAAAAATAAAGATGCATATAATAGTGCTAAGCATAGATCTTATTTTGCTTGTAACTGAATAATGAAACTCTAAGAAAGTAATAAAAACACTAAGAATGGAGGTTTGTGTTGGTGATGGGGAGAGGTCCTGGGCAGATGATGGCAAGTCTCCATCACCTCAAAGGTATTCTACCTTCAATGTGAACCACTATGGCCCTGTATTTTTTTTTTTTTTTTACTTACAGTCACTAAGAACATGTCATGACATAGTACGCCCTCTAACCCTATCATCTCCCTGTAAGTAGAAATAAGTGTCATTGTTAATTAAAAAGTGTTCTGTGGCAGGCTGGAGGGATGGCTTAGCAGTTAATACATTTGCCTGCAAAGCCAAAGGACCCAGGTTCTATTCCCCAGGACCCACATTAGCCAGATGCACAAGGTGGCACATACATCTGGAGTTCATTTTCAGTAGCTGGAGGCCCTGGCACACCCATTCTCTCTTTCTCTCTCTCTCTCACTCTTCCTCTGTCAAATAAATAAATAAATAAATAAATAAATAAACATAAATTTTGTTAAAGTGTTCTGTGGCTGGATGTCAATCTTTTAGTGACTTCCTTTCCAGTGGCTCAGAGCAGACAGCTACCAATCAGTTCACAACGAAGCTTAAAACACTTAAGCCCATCAACCATCACATTAAGAAAGACCATTTCATCATCTAGAAAAGATGCATGATGGAAGTAAGCAAAAAGTCAGTCATGCTAGATTTACAAGGTGTGGTAGTTAGAATTTATGTCCCCCAATAGACTCAGGAGTTTTATTAAAACCTGTAACTTGGGCTAGAGAGATAGCTTAGCAGTTAAGGCATTTGCCTGCAAAGCCAAAGGACCTCAGTTCTAGTCCCCAAGACCCATGTAAGAAAGATGCACAAGGGTTGCATGCATCTAGAGTTCATTTGCAGTGGCTGCAGGCCCTGGCACACCCATTCTCTCTCTCCCTCTTTCTACCTCTCTCTTTCTCTCTCTCTCAAATAAATGAATAAAAAATTTAAAAAAAGTTTAAAAACCTGTAACTTGGAAACGGGGTGTGGTGGTACACGCCTTTAATCCCAGCAATCGGGAGGCAGAGGTAGGAGGGCTGCCATGGGTTCAAGGCCACCCTGAGATTATATAATGAATTCAGGTCAGCCTGGGCTAGAGTGAGACCCTACCTTGAAAAACAAACACACACACACACACACACACACACACACACACACACACAAAAAAAAAAAAAAAAAAAAAAAAAAAAACTTAAAAAAAAACTTGCAACTTGTGTCTCTAGCCACCTGGCTGGAAGAGGTATCACTGTGGGTGGATCCTGGAGTCCAGCCCTAAGGTGTTACTGAGGGTAGATTTGATTCCAACCTAAAGGTATGCAGAGTGCTTGAGCTCTGCTTGGGGTTCCCTGCTGTTTGCTAAGTGTGTTTGCTTGTGGTGGTGGTGGTTTTATTCTCACTGTGTGGATCTGTGAAAGGGAGCCAGCTTTTTCTGACATTACGGAACTTCCCTGGATCTGTAAGCATAAAATAAATCCCATTCCTCCCATAAAGTGTGTCTGCTTCAGAGTTTCATCCCAACAGTATGGAGTTGACTACAGCAGAAGGAATGGAATAGTATGCACTGTTTGGGAGCCTGCTATAAAGACTGGACTACAAAGAAAATAAAAGAACATTTCTTTGAGAAAAGCTTAAACTATGGGGAGCTGGAGAGATGGCTTAGTGGTTAAGGCAATTAACTGTAAAACCTAAGGACCCAGGTTCAACTCTCCAGATGCAGAAGCCAGATGCACAAGGTGACACATGTGCACAGGGGGCTAATGCACACAAGGTGGTGCACATGTCTGGAGTTTGTTTGCAGTAACTAAGGCCCTGACATGCAATTCTCTCAGTGTGTCTTAAAAACAAACAAACAAACAAACAAACAAACAAATAAATAAAAGCTTAAACTATGTAGAGGCCCTCAGTTCTTCAAGACCCAGAGTGAGTCTCAAATTCATTCCCCTATCTTGGTAGATTACCTGGAATTTGAGAGGATCATGAGATGCCTCCAGAAGTCACTTGGCTCTTTCATGTATGTTGCCTGTATGTGGCTACTGAACTTCAAAACATACTAATAGAGGTGCAGAGATACACAGGTAGACTAAAGAGTAATCCAAGTAGTGGGAAGACAGCCCCACAAGCAGTCCAGTCCTTCACTCAAGAGAGAATGTGGCCAGGCATGGTGGTGCACGCCTTTAATCTCAGTACTTGGGAGGCAGAGGTAGGAGGATTACCGAGTTCGAGGCCACCGTGAAGCTACATAGTTAATTCCAGGTCAACCTGAGCTAGAGTGAGACCCTGCCTCAAAAACACAAAAAATAAATAAAAATAAAAAAAGGAGAGAGAGAGAGAATGTGTTTTCAGGCAAGCGCAGTAACTGGCCATCTTCTTTGAATTTGCTACTGGGCAGGGGGCATCTCCCCACTTGGAAGGTGCAAAGATGCAAATGAAAAAAATTTTACAGGGGTGTTCTTTAGACAGGAGAGCAGTCAGTGGCATGATACAACTCCAGTAGAGGGGATCTGAAGGTAATTTCAAAAGGTTTAAAGAAATATGTGTATCAAACAGCATTCCAGGTGTGTTTGCACTGGAAGTCATTTTTCTGCCATCATCCTCACATGTTAGAGAAGGGAAAGTATGTGTTGATGACCATCATAAGTAAGAACTTTCTTGTGTTCTTATGAAGTGTTAGACATTTTTCCAAACTTATGCATCTTACTGCATGTGAATACAACCTTATAGCCATGTTCCTTACTGAATGGAGAGTAAGTACAATTGTCCAAGGTCACATGCTTCTGGTAGCAGTGACAAGACTGGAATTCAAGTGATCTAGTTGCAGAGACTAGCCATATAACTGCATTACCTTTGTTACAACTGTGACTTGGGCCTAGGTTCTTACAAGGTCCTGTTGATACATCTTTGTGTCACCTTAACCAGGACATACCAGAGATACCTAGACAGGGGGATGGAAGACTCACTAACACCAGGTCTCAAAGCTTGGAAGGATTACACCTTTGGGTTTCATTTCTATGACCACTTTGCTAAGACAAGAGAATAGCTTAGCTATGAAAGTTGAACATTTTATCCATAAGGTTAACAATGCATACTGAAAGCAAAATTTTTATTCTTAAAAAAGCAATTATTGATACCTGTAAACTTGCTCAAACGTGAGCTTAGTATCTGACTTATTGTGTATCATGCCAGAGAGGAAGTATTTCCACTCCTCATTTAGTAAGTAGGGGGTGTCCAAAATCTAGAACAAACAAAAGATTGTTAAAGACAGTTTTACACTAACATGCACATGTATAATTCAAATTATTATTCTATTAATTATTTTTGAGATTTTAAAAAATTTTTTGGCATTTCCTATCCATTTCCAGCCTAGAACTAGAAAACATTAGTTTGATTGGAATAAATCAATAACCCCTGGGTAACATCAATCAGAATTTTCAAAATACTTTTAGAGCTATGCCATTTTGCATTAGAAGTGAGAAAGTTCATAGTTTCAACTCAGAATATGTACTAAAAGTGATGAAGTAACAGACCCAGCACTTGACTACTTCCCTCAGGACAAAATGAGGTAAGCATCACATTCTCCAACCCTGAACCACACATATTTAGAACAGATAAGCTAGTACTTGATTGGGCATATGCTTTCTACACACGAGCTGAGTATCCTCTATCCAAATTAGGACCAAGCTGTTTCAATTTTGAATTTTGAGTATTTTCATATACACAAGAGATATCTTAGGGATGTGACCCCAACACCAAACATAAAATTCACCTGTGTTTTATATTTTTATTATATGTATAACCTAAAGGTAACTTTTATATAATATTTTTAATAATTTTATACATGGAATAAAGTCTCATGGTATAGAATATTCCATATGTAATGTCAAGTCAGTGTTCAAAACTTCAGAATTTCAAGGGCTGAGGATGAGTCTCAGTGGCTTGGCACTTGCCTGGCATTTTTAAGGCCCTGATTTGAGCCCCAGCACTGGCTACAAACAAAAGTTTTCAGATTTGATAAATTTTCATTTTTTTTAAATATTTTTACTGACAACCTCCATACATATAGGCAACATACCATGATCATAATCCCCTCCCACCACCCTCCCTTTCCCTCCTCCCAAATCCCTCCTCCACCTTCTCTTCTTTCCAACAAATTTGGGAAAATTTTAGATTTCAGATATTCAGATTAGTGATGGTCAGCCTTTTGAAATGATTTTGTAATATCCCCCACTTTTAAAAATTGCTTTTAAAGATTCAAATGGCACAGTAGATAATGAAGCTGGGCTTGAAATATTACTATTTTTTTTAAGAGGCCAAATGGAGGAAGTGTGATCCATTGATGCTATCAATTGAATTTTCCTTCGCCAACTAAATGACTGAAGTACAGTAAGAACTGGCTACCTCTACCAGCTCTCTGCCACTCAGATCTGACTCCATAACAGATTTGAGGTGAGGTGAAAATATATTCACCTTTTATGGAGGAGGTAAAGATAAATACAGAATCCAGAGGAAAACATTGAAAAACTAACCAGAAGCGAGATGCATAGACCAGACCTCATTAACAAGGAAGGTGACACTGCCCGAAGTAGTCTGTAAGAGTTGGTCTCAGAGGGAAACGGTAAAGCTCATTTCATTTCCTGGCTGCATCCCTCTCAGGTGTCCACCAGGAAGAGATGTCTGTCACAACAGTGTGAACGCCTTCACTTTTTGTATAGGTCTGTGTGAACATCTTTGTTAACTGTGAAACTCTTTAAAAATATCTGTAGCTTCCAAAGGGGTATGAGAGGGGTCTAGGAATTGATCTTTTGACATTTTCAGTTACCTCTGGAAATCATTGCTAGGGAGAACTTTTTTTCTCCCCCAGTATTACATTACACATTGATATACAGGCCTTAATTTATAGCACTGATTTTGCTTATAATTTGAAAATAATAAAATAATAATTTTTATTATATATGTGTATGTGTGCATTTGCTATTACAAATAGAAAGAATTTCAACTTGTTGAGTTAAAAGCAAACTAGCCATGGCTTTTCACTGCTCTTGAAGTAACCCACAAGACTCAGTGAAATCCAAGTCCTTCATTCAATCCATTCAAGTCCTCCCAAGGCAAGTAGAAAATCCTATTTACCTGGAATAACTTCCTGTTTGTATAAGGTTCACAGACTAGCTTTTCCACATTGGCACCAATGACAAAAGCAAAAACTACAATGATCATCAGGATCCAGCAAAAAAGGAAACTTAATCCAACCCCACTAGGGAAAAACAAACACAAAATTAGTTATTCTATAGGGAATTATTCAATATTACCCACTCACTAGTTCTACCTATTACATGGAATGCAATGGACTTGAAGTATTCAGTGCTGTGGGTTAAGCTCATTGTCTACCACGGGTGAAGAAAGTCAACAGTTAGCACGTAAACCAGAGGAAGTCTGATTATTACACTGACTCCAGGCTTTAAATGGCAAATAAGGGCTATAGTTGGTAAAGTACTTGCTTGGAAAAGCCAGACATGGTGACAAGTGCTTGTAATTACAGCACAGGGGAGGCAGAGACAGGAGGATTCCTAGAGCTACCTGGCTAGCCAATTTAGCCAGTCCAAACTAATGACAGACCCTGTTGCAAGGCCAGGTGTCTGAGAAGTATGACACCTGAGGTTGTCCTCTGGCCTCCACACATGCACACATACATATACACCTATGCAAAACAACAAAAAAAGTGGAATAAATGCCACCTGATCTTCCTAGGGTGCTATGTTAGCATCGGTGGTAGTTGGAATGTATGTCCTCCACAGCCTCAGGTATTTTTTATAATGGTTAAACTTCTTGCTTAAGTCTCCAGCAGCCTGCTGGGGGGGAGGCTGTCACTGGAGATGGATCTGAATTCCAGTCCAAAGGTATGAAGAGAGGGTTTGAGTTCAGGCGGGGTCCCTGCTTGCTGCCTTTTGGTGTTTGCTGGCTGTTTAGTTGTTTCTCTCTGCTTGAAATAAATTTGGTCCTCTCATAAGTGGTGTCTGGTTGGATGCTCATCTGAGCATTGTGGTGCTAACTATGACAGCATCCTATTTTAAATCAAATTCCTAGAGTTTGAAGTCAGCAATGCTGTTGACCATGGAGAACACATTCCTGGTGAATGAGGGAATTAATGAGTGACTTACTGAAAAATAAGAGATAGTATCAAGAAAGTGAATTTGGAAATACTTTCATGATATTTGCTTTAGAGAAAGAGTCCACCATATATATACTTAAGCTGGTTCATCAAAATGCAATCATTGAGAACTTTCCTTTACTTTTTGTGCTTTACCAAAGAACGCAGACCAAGGAAGAAAACATCACTATAAAGTGCCTACTCAGAGTTCCTGACCAAGAAGTTCCACAATACCAATGTCATCACCTATCCTCCTCCCTGCATACCCACTCTATATAATAGAGACGAGCAAACACTCACGTCATGAGGAAGATCCCTCCAGTGTTGGACACACAGCCTCTGCTGGTCGGGGTGGCACGCTTGTCATAGCCACACACCCCACACAGCAAACCCAAGAAGAAAAATGTCACGATGAGGGTCAGCAAGAAGCAGACTATCAAGCCACCCAGCCACCTGGTGAAGTAAGCACAGTGTTACCATACATTAAACATGCGATGACTTCACAAGCCAGAGGAGTAGAGCAATTCCTGCCTATGCAGCAGCAGAGGGCAAGACTGTGTGACAGGATCTCTTCCTACCCCAAATTCCTAACCCTAGCAACTGAGACATTTTCATCTTGGCTTTGAAGTGCCCCCTTCAATGGTGGTGGTGGACTTAGAGTGGCAGATAGTGTATGAGGCTTACAGCTGGCCTTCCTGAGCTTTCCCTCAGGCCCTGATCAGAACACCTCCATGATGGTTCATGTCTGGTTGTCAGCTTGAATGGATTTATAAATCACCATGGACTCAAATCTCTGGGAAGATCTATGAGGGATTTTCTAGGCTGTGTTAACTGAGGTGGCAAAACCCACCTTAAATGTGGACAGCACCATCCCATGGACTGAGGTTGTGGATTAAATAAAAGGAGGAGGTGAGCTGAGCAGCAGCATTCATCACTTTCGGCTTCCTCACTGTGGACTAAATGTGACCAGCTGCCTCAAGCTCACATTACCATGCCCTCCTCAGTCTGACCCACTAGAGACTCAAAGCGCTAGCCGAAATAAAGTCTTCCTTCCTTAAGCTGCTTCTTGTGAGGTGTTTGTTCACAGCAATAAGGAAGTGTCAGATACAACCCTTTAGAGTTTTAAATCCTGTGAGTCAAGGTTCCTGTTGTTGGAAAATGCAGACAGGCCATGATCGGACTCTGCAGAGAGAAATAGCAAGCTCTTTGCCTTGGCCTTGTTTGAAAATGTTTTGGGGTTGCAGAAATGTTCTGGGGCACTGTGTTCCTTACTGAAACAGAAACGCTCTACGTGGATGATGTATGAATTTTATAAGCATCTTAAATCAAGTGTCTGCAGAATGCAAATCTCAATTTCGTAATGGTACTATAAGGCATTTTTGGACAGTGGATAATCAAGCAGGTGTTCCTGCATTCCCGGAATGCTGAGGAGCAGTCAAGGGCAGGAATGCTTCCTGGCGTTTAAGATAGTAACAGAAACACAGAACTTGCTTCTGCTCCAGGCCTCTAGAAAAAAGTCACCACTAAAAATTTTCATTCAATTAAGATCAATCTTGTAATTATAATAATAGCCACCAGCAGCAATTTTCATATTGGGAACACAAAATTAAATAAGCCATGGTGTCTAATGCCAGAAAACTTTTGGAGTTAATGGTTAGTTGAATTTCTTTTTTTTTTAATTTTTGTTTATTTTTATTTATTTATTTGAAAGTGACAGAGAAAGAGAAAGAATGGGCGTGCCAGGGCTTCCAGCCACTGCAAACAAACTCCAGACGCATGCGCCCACTTGTGCATCTGGCTAACGTGGGTTCTGGGGAATGGAGCCTCGAACTGGGGTCCTTAGACATCACAGGCAAGTGCTTAACCGCTAAGCCATCTCTCCAGCCCTGAATTTCTTTTTAAGGTAAGCTTATAATCTCTAAGTAGAAGGAGGAGGAATAGCCCGAGAAACAGGCAGACTACTCCTTCCCACTTGTGAAACTCTATCTCTAATGAGTTTATGAGTTAACTGACCTGTTGGTATGGCTTAGCCCCCCAGTGGAAACATGATACAGGTCCTTATCAATAATGGGTCAATGATGCATGGCATATCCAGGTAGGGCTTAAGTCCCCTCCCCACTACCATATTCCAATAGCTTTAAGTGAGTTACTCCCTTCCATGAGCCCCAAAGTCCTTGTCTGGAAAACTGGTTTATGTACGGAACAGCCAAGGGGATGTTTGGTGAGAACATGAAAAAAGTTCCTGGTGGACACAGTAAAACTTCTCTAAGAAGAAGCCATTATTGTTACTACTTTATTGTTTGTCTTATGTTCTGATGTAAATATATATATACGGGGGGGGGGGCATGAATGAGCGAAGAGGAGGAGGAGGAGGAGGAAGGAGCTTCTGGACTCTGCAGTGGGAGGTCCAAAGACTGAGCCAGTAGAGAAGCAAATATACCTCCCAAGAGCTTGCCTATTTCCCAATCTTGGTCCCTCCTCTGTTCTATGTGGAGTGACCACAATCACTTTCCCAGTTCAACCCCACACATAGCAGCTGCTCCCCTGAGTTCAAAGGTAACTTTGTGGCCGCAAGGTAGAGCAGAGAAAACCAGGTTCCTCCAGGAAAGCTAGCCACTATGTGCATCAACCAAACAGAAGAGAATCTTTTCCAAATGCCCTTCTTAATTACTGAAAAGTTTCCAAATCCTACTACATGTTTACTAATTATAACAAAAAATCTAGAAGCTACTACAGACATCACAAATTGTACACTGTTGGCTAAAGAACTTCCCATCCCCAACTTCTGTTTTTAGATAAGAAGCAGTTTATGAATTGCATGTCACTCTTACTTAGGGGCATGTTCCATGTTCCAGTTATGATGCCTGAGTGAGCACTTCAACCTTTTAAAAGAACAAAAACTAGGGGTTGTTCCTATCAGGCCACAGCCTCTTTGTGTCATATGCTCTGGTAATGATGAGGTTTTTATTTGGTCTCATTTTCCAGCTCCAGGGAGACACTCACCAGTAGGAGTCATGCTCTTCCAACATGGGCAGCTTCTTGTGGAAGTAACTTTCATATTTATCAAGGTAACCAGTGAATCCAGACAGAGTCTTCTGAATAGGAATCTGTTGGGTTACACCATTAATGTCTGGGCCAATGGAATTCAAGACAGCTTTGATATCTGAAAACAATGGAACCTTGGTTAGCACTTCAAACATGGAAGACACAGAGACTTTGAAGGAACAAGAAAAGCCAAGCCACTTTTTTTTTTTTTTTTTTGCCATGTTGTGAGTGTTTTAAATAGGGCAAGTTTCTATAGTATGAATACAGCCAAGACCATCTAAAAGCAATGACGAAGCCATATTGCTAGCTCTGAGCACAGACTTTCAATGGGATGGTAGTGAAGTCGAGCCAGTTTTCTTCTTCCTAAATTACCTTGCAAGGAAAAAAGCGAGAGGAGAGGGAGACAGATGACTAAAATGCAGGATTGCCTACTGTGTGCCAGCCATTTCAGTCAGTATTGGTCTGTTAATTCTAGTGAGATAGATCCTCTTAATCCTACTTCACTGAGGTTGACCCTGAAGCTCACAGAGGTTGTTATTTACCCACAAGTCTCTTAGAAAGTAGAAAAGTCCTGTTACATGACCTTGGAATAATCACAATAATTCTACCCCTTAATAAATGGCCTTCAGAGCCAGGTATGGTAGTGCATACTTATAATCCCAGCACTTGGGAGGCAAAGCAGGAAGACTGTTGAAAGTCTGAGGGTAGCCTGGCCTACATAGTGAGAATCAAAGAAAAGAAAGGGCCTGAGAAGGAGAGGGAGGTGGGGGGAAAAGGAGGAAAGGGGGCGGGGAGACAGGGGAAGAGAAGAGAGAGTGGGGAGGATAAAGAAAGGGCATTCAGGGCCATAACTCTCCAATATTTTTCTGCACAAATAACTCCAGGTAATATGTTTGTTAAAATTTTACTTGGTTCATTCAATTTTGGAGTTATTAAAGAAGTAACCTGTATTTGCCATATACTAAAAGCAACAATATTCCATTGATCAAATGCTTTCTGCTTATATCTATAAGAGTTTTCCAGAGACAAGGCAAATTCAAGAAAGACCAGTTTTCTAGAGTGCATCTGTCCATCCTAACAGGTCAGATGTATTTGGGTTGCAGTGTGTTCCCTAGACCAGCACTCCCACTAGTTCTGAGGCTGGATTTACTCACAGGGGCTCTGGACACAGGCACAACCAAGAACAAATGCATCACTTAAAAGTCTACTGATCCTACATTGGAGAGAACTCTCCTGGTAATGGCAGCAGAACAAGCAGTTTGCAAATGTGATCCAGTGAACTTTCAATAAGAGGTGGAGATAGTAGCTTGGTCCAAAATGAGATCAAGTATAAAAATGGTGGAAATATTTTGAAAAGTGTATTTTTCACATAGACATGAAATCTAGAAACCAAAGGGACAGACATAAGCAGCCAAATACCCTGTGTTTGGATATACTCCACAAGGAGGCTTGTGATGCTCACTGTCTCCTCAAATGGCTCATGTGCAGAAGTCCCCAAGGATCCTTGACCATAGGACTTCATGGCCTCTTTTAACCTTGGAATTTAGAGAGATGTGATATGCAGACACTCTTTCTGTTATGAGTAGCTCCTTAGGGGATCTGTCTGCTTCTTGGCCTGTCTTGCCCTCATGTAAAATACCATGAAGCTCCCTGGTCTTCCCAGCTTTGGTGACCCTAAAGGTAGTGGTGCACTCTCTGAGCAAACACCTTCTTCAAGCCTCAGTCTGCACAATGCCTTTTCCTATAAAGCCTTTCTTTCACTCCCCTCTCCTGCTGTAGCTACCTTGCACACACTGCGCTGCATTCTCAGAGTCTGACCCATGGCATCTGAGTGCCTGACTAGCTTAAAGACAATCAGCGGTTATTCCTTGTGTTTCTCACATGCCCGGCATCTGGAAGAACTTGGCACAAAGTAGGCACTTGAAAGTGCACTCAGGCTAGAACTGAAGAATCAAAGCCTGAGTGCTAAGGACATGTAAACAAAACCTGATTCCCAGGCTGATGAACTGGTACTTTCTGGCCCTAGGAAAATGCAGACTTGTGTTCAAGCAGTGAACCATATGCCCTGGCCTTGCTCATGCATACCATGCATTTTGTTTTATCAGACTTACAAGTGAGGGCTGCACACATAGGCAGAAGATGTTAAAAGAGGGAAACAAGAAGATAAACACAGACATTAGTGACCAGGTAACGTTACACAGTGTGCAGTAGCCCTCAGGTGTTATCAGAGAAAAGCACAAACTTTGTTGGCACTGTCTTAATAGTGTAGCATCCTATACTAAACAAAAAGGAACCCACAGCACAACTAAATCATTATGTGACAGGATGAAGTAGCCCCACCCTTGAAAGAACATCATCAGGGAAATTTAAAATCAAACTGCTAGCATAATATCTTACAAGCCTTTAGTTAACAGATGAAAGAAGTACTGGGAAGATAATTTTTAAAAAGGAGAAGATGATCATCAGTTCTTTTTTATTTTCTCCAAGTTTATCCCTATCCTGGCACAAAAAGCTGCTGACATACATTCTGTGTATGTTACTCACCCCCTGCACTCCATAAACTGAACACAGTATGACTCAATAATTGACAGCCTTACAATCCTCCCAAGAGATTCTGTCTCCAAAACTCTAGGCATCACCGTAATAGAAAGGACCAGTTCATTAGCACCAAGGGAAAAATCCTCCCAAAAGTGATAAGATAAATCTTTATACATAGTATTCCTAAAAACAAAGTAAATAAATGATATATTTAAAGCTTAAGCCAGGAACAGTGGTGCATGCTTCTAATCCCCACACCAGGAGGTGGAGGCAGGAGGATCCAAATCTCAAGGGCTCTCAGCTACATAGAGAGCTCAAGGCCAGCCTAGGCTATAGGCATCTCTGTCTTCGAAACGATCATCTTTAAGTTCATTTAGAAAATATCATAATCTATAGTTTGTACCACCAGGGGAAATAATCAGAATGTGGAAGAGTTCATTACAGAACACAACCACTCTATTGCCACATACACACCTACCTGGCCGGCCAGCAACATGAACTGTGCTAAATAATAGTATTTTGGATTTTGTTTTTGTTTTGATAGTAATCTACATCACTAACTAAAGACAACACAATTGGAAAACTCCAATAATCATGTCGCCCTCAAGGTTTTGGTAAAAGACTATTTTTCTAAATTAGAAAAAAACACCATAAGTCATAGCAACTCCTTCTTTTGTACTAACCAATCACAGAGTTCTTAGCAGAGAGAAAAACAAAGTAACCTCACACTATGAATCTCACCTGCTACCATGGCTGTAGTTTGGTTTTGTACCTTCTCAGGTATTATGTCAAATGATGCATACCCCTAAAAAATATTTCAAAATAAATTAATGTACAAGAAAACTTGAAGACTAATTGACTAGTACTCATTTCCCACCTTTATATGGAGCACAAACATAAAATTAAAATATAACACTTTTTTAAAATTGAAATTACCTTAATATGATCAAGAGTGCTTGTTTTAGTGCTGGGGATTGAATCCTGTGCCTTGCATATGCTAGGCAAGTACTCTACCGCTGAGCTATATCCCTAGCCCATGAGCACTTTTCTTAAGTAGAATAAGCTGAAGACCCAGTTAAAAGTTTCTCATCCTAAAAGAAGTTCTCTGGAGAGCACTTGAGCTCAGAGTAACTCAAGGTGACAAGAGATGTGTGTGGAGAAAGTCCAGAGAAAGATAAGGACATGGCATGCATCAAGGAAACAAGAGACATGAGTCATTGGGACAGTAAGGTACTTAGCATAGCCATTTGTGAAGGGAAAACATAAAGTTCATTTGGTGACTTTATTAAAAGTACTTCTTGTGGGACATTCTCGTCATTTTTAAATCAACCTATTTGCTTACACAGATTTTATAGGGATTATGACAGAAACATATCAATCATACCAGTAGTTCTCCAAGGGCAGTTTTGTCCTCCCATGGATATTTGGTCGTGCCTGAGTGCTACTGGCACTGTGTAAGAACAGGTCAGCAATCCTAATTAATGTACCACAATACATAAAAAGGCCCCACAAGACAAACTCTGATCTATACAATATGAATGTGCAGATACAAAGCAGATTTATAAGTGGAGACTCTTATTTTCCAATGCAATTATGAAATGAGAGATCTAACTGCACAGAAGGAAAAAATGTCCCAAAATATAGCTTATGGAAAATGCAAATGGTTGTGAGGCTAAAAAACAGCTCCCAACAACTACGTGCAGCTATGTGGGCTCAGGGCTAATTCATGACAAGGAAAGTTAGTTCTAAAGTACTCAGCTAAGTGTCTAGTATTTCTTCCACAGGGCCTTAGTTAATAAGTCTGCTTGTGGTAATGGCCATCTGCTAGGGGACACTGGAGCTTATAGACTTCCTGAGATGTACAGGGCTACCCAACTTTGTCATTATCAGAACTATGTTAGGTATCAAAGACAAAAATGTCCATGAAGTCCATTTCCTCACAGTGACCAAGCAGCACAGTGTCTGCTGGTTTTCCATAACTCCTCCACACTGCTCCACATTTGGACTTGTGGATGTCACCCAATGTGGGGTTTCATGGCTGGAGACAGCCTTATGGATTTCCTAGTGAAATCTCATCGTTTAACAAGTATAATGACAGCAGTATGCTCAGGCCAAGGATGTTGAATAAACACTCTAATGAATATTTCCATTAAGAAATATTTATTATATATTCAGCATCTACTGGTCAAATAAATCACAGCAATTAGTAAGTTATTGGAGAAATAAATGCAATCCAGGTCAACACTGTCCCTAAGGTTTTGAGGGTTGAGTCAAGCGGCAAAAACAGAGATGTTAAGGGAATTATAAATGTACTTAGGAGGAACTTAGAGAATATTTGCTGAAAGTTCTAACCTAGACAAGTCAATATTTTAAGTATGAAAGACCCTGTTGAGGTGATATACTGGGCTCAGTGTATGGGCTTAGCATGTGCAAGGCCCTGCATTTCATCCCAGCATAAAACAAATACCAAGTAAAAAAGGTGATATATGAAGGTTAAGAAACTAAGTAGCTAGACAAAGGCAGGGAAGAAGAAAGTGGCAGACTGAAGGCACAGTGCGTGCCATGACAAGAAATTAGAAAGGAACAAAAATAAAACAAGCATGGCTACCTTGGTGGGCAGAGAGAGGCAGCACTTTACAGCAAGAATAACATGGGTCCTTCACTAGACCCACCACTGTGTCCAGGAAAATAGAAGTCATGAACATCTCTCTGTCAGAGGTCAATGCAATTGGGCTGTTTCCTATTTTCTTATGTATCTAAATGCCCTTTATTATAATATAAGCTACTATAGTTGTTCAAAAAAAAGACATACTTTTTTGATGAGGCCATCCAAATCAGTTTTAAGAATTTCATTAATATTGTTGAGTTCTGTATCCACAAGTGGGAGCTGAAAATTTATAAAACAAAATATTAAGATAAGGTGGTTACCCCTCCCAGCTCACCTTCACAAAAAGGGAATTATCTTCTACCCACGTCTCATGGCAGTGATATTGAGGGTTCAACCTTACTTTCTTCTGAACAACTAAATATTGTTTGGGAAAATCACAGTTCTATTCAGAATGGTACACTCATTTTTAAGTATTTGCAAGGTTTCCTGTTGCAGTCAGCTAAAAATGATGCAAAAAAACTTAACACAGATATAAATACAAGTATGGAATATTGTTGAATAAAGTTGTAAATAATCTTTTTAAATCACTTATAAATGTAACATAGGGGCTAGAGAGACGACTTAGCACCTAAAGCACTTGCCTGTGAAACCTAAGGACCCAGGTTCAACTCCCCAGTACTCACGTAAGCCAGATGCACAAGGTGGTATATGCATATAGAGTTCGTTTACAGTGGCTAGAGGCCCTGGTGCACCCATTCTCTCTATCTGCCTCTTTCTCTCTCCCACTCGCTCACTCAAATAAATTAAAAAAATTTTTTTTAAAAAAAAGTAATACAGAGGCTGAGACAGTAGCTCACTTATGTAAAGAACATGTGTTCTGGGTTTGATCTCCAATATCAAATTGACTGAATAAATTAACAGTGGCATTAAAATTAAATAATACAGGCAGTGATTATGTAAGTAGGTAGTGTGGAATAGACTTTCACTGCCAGCATGATAAATAGACTTGAAGTCCTCTAGCTCTTAGCAACCAGGACCAATCCTGTGTGCCTTTTGACATGAAAGACCAAGGAGGATACAACATCTCTTCAGAAACGGGTCCTTGACACATGTGGGTAGCTTAAATCTAATTATGACAGGGCATCACGCAAACCTAACTGAAGGCCACTACACAAAATAGCCTTTTCAAAAAAATGTCACAAGAAAACAAAACTTATTATTAGCTATTATATTATAGACATGAACTTTTCTATATCCCAGATGGGGGTACAATTTTCAGAAAGTGAGAGACTTGTCAATTTCAACATATATGGTTAATATACTAGGCACTTAGTTTTAACATATACTTTAGTTTTAAAGATCTACAGGAATGTATTCTGTTTCTCTTTTTCTTTTCTGAAATTATCCTGATTTTTCATCAAATAGCAAAAACACCCTTGGAGGGTCCCCCTTCATTTCTATGCTCTTCCTGAAGTCATTCCAGCATGGCAACCAGATGACCTGAGAGGGCTGACAGGGCAGGAAGGGTGCTAGCCCCCAGCCCAGCAGGCGCACAGAGCTTAGCCCTGCCCCGCCTCCTCCAGCACACCTGCCTGCGGCAAGATCACCCTGCTCACCTGCTCCAAGGCTGGGTTGACCACCAGATGGACCAAGGATGCCCTGAGGGCGTTACACCGGTTGTGCTGTACAGCTGGAGGGCACTCCTTGTCACTTGCGTTGTTCAATAATTTTTCAATGCTTTCTTTCACTTTGGTCAGGCTGTTGCTGAGCTGTGTAGTCCCATTGCTCAGGGCCTGCAGGCTGGAGCTGGTGTCTTCCAGGACCTCCTTGGTCTCCTTGATTCCTGCAGAAGCATAGCTCCAATGAGAACAGGGCACTGGGGACTTCTGGCCAGAAGAGTGCTTTAAAAAATCTGCAGATGAACCTAGGCAGCTGGGAGGGGCAGTCCGAAAGAGATGCTGCTCCCATCAGCTCAGCTCTCCCAAATGGGGTCTCTTTCATCCAGAAGCAGGGACGGAGCACCAACCCAGGAATGTGATGGGGGCCCATTATCTGGTCAGCAAAGAACCAGTGCCTAAACTTGAAAAGGATAGTCCAAAGAAGCCCACCCGACACACTTTAATCCACATAAAAATGGATTGCACCTATCTGACTATGAGTATTCAAAGAGGGAAAAAAAAAAAAAACAGTCAGAGGTGGGCAGAAGGCACAGGAGTGGGCAGTGGGAGAGAGAAATCAATGCTACCAAAACATAATCACACACACACAAATGGAAATGCCATCATGAAACCCATTACTTTCCATTCTAACATAAAATATTAATTTAAAATATGATTTAAAAAAACATGGGCTGGAGAGTGGTGAAGGCATTTGCCTGCAAAGCCAAAGGACTTTGGTTTGATTCCCCAGGACCCATGTACGCCAGATACTTACACAGGGGTGCATGCATCTGGAGTACATTTGTAGTAGCTGAAGGCCCTGGCATGACCATTCTCTCTTTCTCTCTCTCTCTCTCTCTCCCTCTCTATCTATCTATTTCTCAGCCTCTTTCTCTCTTTTTCACTCAGATAAATAAATAAATAAATAAATAAATAAATAAATAAATTTTTTAAAACTAAAAAAAACATGGGCTGAAAAGATGGTTTAGCAGTTAAGGTGCTTGCTTGCAAAGCCAGAGGTCCCAGGTTCAATTCCCCAGTGTTGGCCTCTAAAGGCCCAGGTGTGAGGCCTAGTGGAACTTCCTGAGCCTAGCTAAAGTTTGGTGATCTGCCTCTGGCCAGACGTGACTCAGCAAGACGCCTAATGGCTTCTTACCTGCTACCTCCACATGGGAGTTAGAATTATCATTTCAATAGTCACAGTTTACTATTGGCCCTTACCTTTCCCCACCATCCTACAATCCCCGCCTTCACCCCCAACATTATATAGGCAACTGTTCATAGCAATAAATCGAGTTCCTGCTTCTACAAGACTCCCGACTCAGTGTGGTTTTTCTCCGGTGGCCAGGAGAGGTCTGAGTCGTCGGACGCTCATCTCCTCCTCAGCCCCTCGGGAGGAACCAGCGGGCCTGGTCCTTCCCTCGGCACTACCTGCCCCCGCCGGCGGAGCCCGGCATCTGGCGCCCAACGTGGGGCTCTTGGAATCCGGCAGACTAGTGCCCCCTGAGAGACATTCGTTGAGGAGGTCAATCGGTGTACATATGCGGGTGAGCGTACCCCTATAAGTAGTCTTTATATTTAATGTGCTAAACTTTGCTTCTATAACCTGTACTTGTTGATCAACGTCTCTTTGTTCTCTTTCTCTTTCCTTTCACTTTTAGTTTGCAGACAAGCTACATCTGCGACTTTTGTACAGCATGTTTACCTATCTTTTGGATCCTTGTGGTTGTATTGTACTCATGTGTATGTGGGTTGCTATTGCCCTAATTTTATGGACATTTTTCTCTCAACTTTATAATGTGGGACAGTCTAACTGTAAATCCAATCCTGCCTTAGAATCTCTCAGGGCACTCCTAAAGAGTAGAGGACTTAATTTGACTGATAATCAGGCTCAACAGACCTGGGATTGCCTTCTCAAACTGGCGCCATGGCTGCCGGAAGGAAATCTCTTTGATTGGGACACGTGGGATAGGGTAGAGGCCCTTGTTTGTCGGGCACATGTGGAGAAGGGTCAAATACCCCCCTCAGGGGTCCTCCCTATGATCTCAGCCCTCAAGGCCTGCTTCCCTCCAAGGCCAACCAAACATAAACAAAAGACAGAAAAAAAAGATAATATACAGCCTAATCCAGCTACTCCTCCTGGAGATACAGCTTTAAAAAAACCCCAAAAGGATACATCTTTATGCTCCTCACTCGATCCCTTTGAGAGTGCTCCCTGGCCTTCCGGGGGACCTCCTCCACCTCCTCCATCAACTAACCCTTTCTGGACCCCCTCGGCCCCTCCTTCATATTCGGCCGCCGAGACCCCCTCAGCCCCTCCATATTCGACAGCCAAGCCATCAAAAAATAAAACTACTTTTTTATTTCCCGTCAATCTAAATCCTGGGGGCAATCGCCCTGCTGCCTGGTATCCGTGGGAAGCTCAGGACCTTAAGGAGCTTAAAAAAGCGGTCTCGGAGGATGGACCCAACTCTCCTTGGGCTGAGACCCTGTTACAGGGCCTTGCCCATCAACCTTGTACAACCCAAGATTGGAAAAATCTAGTCAGGGCTGTCTTGTCAGGTCCCCTATACATTAAGTGGTGTGCCTTTTTTAGAGATGAATGCCATGCACAGACAGAACAAAACCAAAATCAACAGCCCCCTGTGCCGATAACTTGTGGGATGCTCTCTGGTACCTCTGATCAATATGCTACAGGCACTCAACAGGCGGCTATACCTGACCCGTATAGGGACCAGGTCAGGGCACTGGGCTTGGCGGCATGGAAAAAGCTTGATGAGGGACCCTCTAAAACTCCCCTTATGAGTATTACTCAAAAACCATCTGAGGATTTGGCTACATTTATAGATAGGGTGGAAAAAAGTCTCCAAAGAAAATTTCCCCCAGGGGCATTACGGGATCAGTTTACTAAAATGTTGGTCTGGGATGGGATGACGGCCAATCACCGCCTCGCCTGTGCGGGTCTCAAGGACAACTCCATGAGTAGATGGATTGTAGCCACCAAGGACGTTGGCACTATCTCCCATCAGGCTAGGGCCATGGCTGCCGCCCTTCAGGAAAATAAACAGAGAGATTTGGCCAATACGATCTGTGCATTACAGTTAAATTCTAAAAACTTGACATGTTTTGGATGCGGGGACGAGGGCCACTTTAAAAAGGAGTGCCCCAACAGGACAAAGCCTCCTCCGTGCTCTGGGGGGACGACCAACGCCCCTCACACCCTTTGCCCTAAATACAATAAAGGGTTTCATTGGGCTAAGGAATGTAAATGGAAGTTTAACATACAGGGAAAGCCTTTAAACTCCTCCAGGGGCTTCCCCCAGCCCCGTTAAATAAGGGGAAAGAGACCATCAAAGCCTATTGGACCGTCCCCCTGGTCCCCGGCCTTAGACCCAAAATTATTTTAAATATTGACAATAAAAAATTCAAACTTCTCATTGACACTGGAGCGGACCGAACGGTCCTGAGAAAGGAGGAAGTGCCCCCCTCCTGGCAGCTTGTGCCCGGCCCTCCCCTACTGGAAATTGGCGGGCAATCCACCTCCTGGGAGACTGCCACGTGGCTCCCTTGGACTGACCCAGGTGGGGACAGGGGAAAAGTCCGCCCTCTCGTGGTGACTGGGCTCACTGCTAACTTACTGGGGCAAGACATCCTTGGAGATGCCGAGGCTTTCATCACTACTGACCATAAGGCCTTTTATAATGATTTGTTAGATAAAAAAAAATATCAACAACAGTCTGAGGAAGGGAGGGAATATCATCCCAATTATAGAGATGACCCTTACTTTGAGCAACTCAGACAAAAGTACTCCAATAAACACCCCCAATTCTAAGGGCCACTGCCCAGCCCCCCCCATTTAAAATCCAGTGGAGACCGGGGGATCCTGTATGGGTTGAGCAGTGGCCTCTCCCTTCTTCTAAGTTACACCAACTCCACATACTTATTGATCAACAGTTGAAGGCCGGACATATTCGTCCCTCCACTAGTCCCTGGAACTCTCCTGTCTTTGTCATAAAAAAGCCTAATGGGTCCTGGAGATTTTTACATGATTTAAAAAAGATCAATAAACACATGATCCCCTTCGGAACTCCCCAGAGGGGACTCCCATGGATCCCAGCTATTCCCAATATATACCATATTACTATCATTGACATTAAAGATTGCTTCTTCTCTATCCCTCTCCATCCAGGAGACATGGAAAAATTTACATTCTCTGTACCTGCTGTTAATTTTTGTGGCCCAGATAGGAGATTTGAATGGACTGTCTTACCTCAGGGCATGGCAAATAGCCCACCCATTTGTCAATATTACCTGTCATCCATTTTCTCTTCTCTTATCAATCTCCCTGATACTCTGTTTTATATTTACATGGATGATATTATTCTTGGGTGCCTAGATTCCTCCACACTCCAGGACCTTACCCACCAATGTCTAACTATCCTACATACTCACGGCTTTAAAGTAGCTCCAGAAAAAGTTCAAACTGTGCCTCCCTTTAAGATCTTGGGCTCAATCCTTACCCTAGATACAGTTTCACCTGTTAAACCACAACTTTATATTCAGGATTCTTACACCTTGCCTCAACTCCAAAAGCTTTTGGGAGAAATTAATTGGATGAGGCCTTGGATACCCATAACTACTAAAGAGCTGTCCCCTTTATTTGACCTCCTAAAGGACCTTAACTTCTCCTCTCAGGTAATTTTGTCCCCTTGTCATCAACAAATTTTTCATAAGGTACAACAGGCTATAAATACTGTGACCCTAAAGAGGTTCAATCCTGATTTGCCCATCTCCCTCTACATTTTCTCTGGGGAAACATTATACACTGCACTGTTGGCCCAGGAAGGTGAACCCATCCAATGGGTCCACCTCTCAATCGGTGGGGTCCCCAGAGTTTATTCTATAACCAACCAGGTTGCTGATTACATTATCAAGGGCAGAGACACCTCTGTCCGGTTGTTTGGCACAGAACCTCACCTTATTGTCACCCCCTTTAAGATAACAGATTTCACCTGGCTTCAGAGAAATAATAATAGAGTTGCTATGGCTCTCGAGGGGTTTCTAGGTAAAATTGATTGCCATTATGGCCCCCACAAATGGATGAGTTCTTTCTCCAGATTAAAATGGAAGCCCCCCAGGCTTTTTCTGTCTCAACCTAACCCTGACTTTCTTACCGTGTTTACTGATGGAGGGCACCTGGGGGCTTCCCTAGTCGTTTACCCTCCCTTAAAACAGAAAAAAGAGCCTATGCCCATAAAGTCAGTCTCTCATGAGGTTGAGGGGTCAGCACAATTCAAAGAACTATTTGCTGTCGTTCTAGCTTTAGACACTATTCAAGAGCCATTTAACTTATTTTCTGACAGCCTTTATGTTGTTAATTTATTACCCAACCTGGTTGAGGCCCATATTAGACTGGACTCCAACCCTATATCTCCTCTGATGATTCAAGCTCGTTCCCTACTCAAACAAAAAATTAACCCCATTTTTCTTCAACATCTCAGGGGTCATCAAAACTTACCGGGATTTCTTTCTCGAGGAAACAATTTGGCTGATAAAATGGCTTCTATGCCTCAGTGTAATACTATTACAAAAGCTACACGCTTCCACTTATTAACCCATGTCAACTGGAGAGGTCTCAAACACAGGTTTCCACAGGTACCAGTCAAGGACCTTAAAAAAATTGTCCAGACTTGTAAGTCCTGTCAGCCCTTCCTCCAAGTACCCCCCCTTCAAACTACAAAAAACAATCCTAGAGGGCTACGCCCTAATCATCTGTGGCAAATTGATGTCACACACTATTCTCCATTTGGGAAACTTAAATATATTTTTCTTTCAGTTGATACCTTTTCCCGTGCCTACTGGGCATCAGCACATGCCGGGGAAAAATCTAAACATGCCATTAGTCATATGCTTCAATGTTTTGCCACTCTTGGGCTGCCTAATCAAATTAAAACAGATAATGGCCCCTGCTTCGTAAACAAGGCCTTTGTAGATTTTCTCCAGAACTGAAAAATCTCACATTCTACAGACATCCCATACAACCCCCGGGGCCAAGCTATCGTTAAAAAATATAATCAAACTCTCAAGTCTCAATTACAAAAACAAAAGGAGAAATCCTTACCCCCACACGACCAACTAAAAAAGGCATTATTTACCCTAAATATTTTAAACTTTTCTAAAGAAGATAAACAACTCTCCCCTTTTCAAAAACATTGGTCTTCATCCATTACCTACAGTTCTATCTGGGTAAGATGGAGGGACCCATTGACTGGGGCCTGGAGAGGGCCTGATCCGCTCCTCACAGCAGGGAGAGGGTTTGGATGTGTCTTCCCTCAAGATGAAAAAAGACCCATTTGGGTACCAGCGAGAGACCTAAAATATTTGTCCCAACAAGAGGACACTGACAGTCACTTCTCTAGGGAGTGTCCCACCCCTGAGGACTGTTCCTAAAATGGTCCTTCACCCTACTAAACTAAACAATTCCCTCCCTTGTGGAGGATTGCTGGCTTTGCCTCCAATCTGGGCCTCTCTGGCTGCTTGCAGTACAGTTGCCTGTACGACCTTAAAACATTACTCAGCCACCTTCCCCATCCCCGTCCAGCTTTTCCCAATGTTTCCCCTGGAACTTGCATTTGGGCCCCGCCTTCCCCTAATAATTCCAGTATAGATGTGGGATACATTCATCCTTCCTTCTGTACTTTTAACACAGCTGATCCCAATGCTCAATGCTGCCCACCTTCTGGAATGGTTTATGTTTGTGGAGGCGGGATGGCCTATGACTTTCTGCCCACCAATTGGACGGGCCTTTGTGCCCCAGCCACCTTAATCCCAGATGTAAATATCATCCCTGGAAATGAGGCCCTCCCTGTATCAGAGGGAGACCTATCTTCAACAACAGCTAGATTCCCTGGCTGAGGTAGTCCCACAAAACAGGAGAGGACTAAACCTACTAACGGCCGAAAAAGGAGGCGTATGTTTGTTTTTACAGGAAAAATGCTGCTTTTACGCCAATAAATCGGGAATCATCCAGGACAAGATTAAGAGGCTCCAGGAAGACTTGGAGAGGAGACAACGGGACCTCCAGGACAACCTGCTGTGGACGGGCTTATATGACTTCTTACCCTACCTTCTGCCTCTACTTGGGCCCCTCCCCCTCCTTCTTCTCCTTTTCCTTCTCCTCACTGTCGGGCCTTGTGTAATTAATAAGATTACACAATTTATTCACCAATGGCTAGAGGCAATAAAACCTCATCAGGTCAAAATACAGGCTGGAAACTCAGGAATTAAGTTCCTCAGATGACCCACTGCCACCTCCTCTGCCCTCCATGTGACCAATGACGGGTAAGATCCCCATAGGGGGACAACCTAAGACAGGCCATGGGGTGGGTTCTCACCGAGCTAAACACATGGTACCCAGTGACGGGTAAGATCCCCAGAGGGGGACAACCTAAGACAGGGGCCATGATGAATGCTCTGAGCTAAACACCTGGTACCCAATGACGGTTAAGACCCCCAGAGGGGGACAACCTAAAACAGGGGCCATGGTAACTAATGCTCTTACAAAAACAAAAGGGGGAGATGCTGGCCTCTAAAGGCCCAGGTGTGAGGCCTAGTGGAACTTCCTGAGCCTAGCTAAAGTTTGGTGATCTGCCTCTGGCCAGACGTGACTCAGCAAGACGCCTAATGGCTTCTTACCTGCTACCTCCACATGGGAGTTAGAATTATCATTTCAATAGTCACAGTTTACTATTGGCCCTTACCTTTCCCCACCATCCTACAATCCCCGCCTTCACCCCCAACATTATATAGGCAACTGTTCATAGCAATAAATCGAGTTCCTGCTTCTACAAGACTCCCGACTCAGTGTGGTTTTTCTCCGGTGGCCAGGAGAGGTCTGAGTCGTCGGACGCTCATCTCCTCCTCAGCCCCTCGGGAGGAACCAGCGGGCCTGGTCCTTCCCTCGGCACTACCTGCCCCCGCCGGCGGAGCCCGGCACCCCAGGACTCAGGTAAGCCAGATGCACAAGGTGGCTCATGCATCTAGAGTTTGTTTGCAGTGGCTAGATGCCCTGGTGCACCCATTCTCTCTCCCTCACCCCATTCTTCTTCTTCTCTCTCTCCATCTCTTTCTCTCTCACTATCTCTAAAATAAATAAAAATAAGATATAAAAAAGAAACATGACCCTATAGGCTCACACTTTGTAATTAAAGAACAAAAACAGAACAACAAAAAATTCCAAAGAGCTGGAGCTAACCCTAGAGACCAGCTGAGAACAAGGTTTTAGACACGTTAAAATGCTGAGATTATCAGCATGTTCTTGGGGAAACACAGGAACCAGAGCAATCAAACTGAAGCAGCTTAAAGGCAACGAGTCTCTTTTCTGTGCGCTCCACAGTCTATGGCACATTATGGCTCAGGAGTGGTCTCCTAGCCTGACTTGTCTTTGGGGGAGGGTCTATATTGGAAACCAGGAAGTCAGTAAAGTATAACATTTTTTTCTACAGCAGCTTAAGGCCACAGCAATAAACGACATGCACTCTAAACTAACAGTCACTGTTCTAAGCAGTAAGCCTTCCTGGTCAGGTCGTTGCTCTGGGACACATAAAACATAACATCAGGCAACAACAGAGCCATGCAAAGAAGCATGAACTTCCTTAAAACTCATTGCCCCAACCTTCCCTGGCAGAAAAAAAAAAAAAAAAAAAAAAAAAAACTCAAAGTGTTAGAACTAGACATGAGAAAAAAAAAAGAGAAAAAAAAAAAAAACTGTAGCCAGGTGTGGTTGCAAATGCCTTTAATCCCAGTACTAAGGAGGCAGGAGGATTGTAGTGAATGAGGCCAGCCTGAGACTAATTCCAGGTACGCTTGGGCAGACCCTACCTCAAAAACAAACAAGCAAAAACAAAAAAAATTGTAGACGTGAATGTATGTGCATGTCCCACCCCCACCCTCACCCCCCTGGGTGTGCTGTGATGGGGTCTCGCACAAAGCAGACCAGGCTCATCAGAGTTCGGTCTCTACTGCATTACCACCTCTGTGGAAAACATATCTAAGGACATCAGTTTCCTGTCTGTGGATTATCTCTTAGATATCAGAAGTCTGTGATTCTAGACTGTGTCCTGACAGGTTTGAAGGACTGAACTCTTAAGAGCCAGCATCACTCAATTAATTAGTCTGCCTGTATACTTCAACTTCATACCATACTCCGTGTTGAGGGTTACCTTTCACTGCCCATTCCAACTTGGATTTAAGGTAAGATTCTTTAGTTCAAGAAACAACATGAAAGATGGCCCAGGAATCATGTCTAGTCATTATTTAGAGACATTCTGAATTATAGGTAATACTGTGTCATGTCCCAGGAAACACTCATTTTCTATAAGCTCCCCAGGCATTTCATGCCCATAAAATATGTACTGGACAATATCTCTAGAAGTCATTCCAAGCCTATTCCATCATGGATACTATGTACATGAAATAAACAGGGGGAAAAAACTGTCATTCTTTTTTTTTTTTTTCAAGGCAGGGTCTCACTCTAGTCCAGTCTGACCTGGAACTTATTCTGTAACTCCAGGCTAGCCTCAAACTCTTAAACTCACAGCCATCCTCATCTCTGCCTCTCAAGTGCTGGGATTAAAGGTGTGTGCCACTGTGCCAGCTTCAGATTTTAAATTTTAGCTAATTAACATTTCACCAGTCTAGAGCTCATTCCCTTTCTAGGCCATAACCTGCAGCTCACATATGCTGGGCAGGGCAATTGCATGCCTCTACGAGGTCCACTAAACACAAAGCTACAACACATTTTGGCAAAATATTTGCTGGGTCAGTGTATTGAGCATGTTTTAAAACAGCAATGACGGAAGCTAAAAAAAAAAACAGATTTATTTATTCAGCCTGCCTTAAAAATACCACTTTGATAATAGGAGAGACATTGAGGGGAAAGTAACATCTACTTTGACTTTTATCTAGAAAGGATCATAACTCAAATATGAAAAATGTAAAAACACTGGGCAAAAGGTAAGGGTACACACCAACCACACTGCATTGTTCCTATGTGGTTTTGGTGTTTGTTTGTTTGTTTTGCTACTGTCACCATTATTTAGTTGTGGAGATAAAGAGGATCTAGGATTCTAAATGCACCAACACAAAAGGAGTCTGGGATGCAGGGGTGCCTGGCATCAACCTGCTGTCACATTAGCTCAAACAAAGACTCTGTGGCCCTCTTCTTGAAGGCACAGTGGCACCCTTCAGCTGAACACTACTCAGTGTTCTGGAATCTATCCACCTAGGCCGATCTGAGTACCATGGCCTTTTGTCAGAAAGGGCTGGATGCCAGCTCCACCTTTTCCAGCGACTGGTATGTATAAACTGTCTCTCAAATCAGTAATCCCTAGTCTACAATGTGACCACAGCTAAAGACAGGGCCTTAAGGAAGGTAATTAAGATCTAATAAGGTCATAAATCTAATTGGATAGGACTTATGACTTTAAAAGAAGAGGAAAGAGACACTAGAGATGAGTGATTGAGACAGGAAGTGAAACTGGAATGATAGGTAAAGGCCAAGGAAGAAGGAAAGAAAGAGAGGAGGTGAGGGAAAGAGGGAAGGAACAGCATCAAAATAAAAGAGACTGACTGAGAGGGGGTGGGGATGCAATGGAGTGTGGAGTTTCAAAGGGGAAAGTGAGGGGAGGGAGGGAATTACCATGGGACATTATTTACAATCATGGAAGTTGTCAATAAAAAATATTTTTAAAAAGAAACACAGGGATAGGAAGACAAGGGTCTTTCAGGTCACATCCCCCCTCTGCACCTCAGATTCCTGGCCTAGAAAGGAAAGGGTTGGTGATGAAGAGATCTGGAAACATCATGACAGCTCTCTTCCCACATTGTTTTTTTCTTTTGTGACATAGGGTCCTATATAGCCCAGGCTGGCCTCTAACTCTCCATGTAGTCCAGTCTGGCCTTGATCCCTTTGTCTTTCAATGTCAGGATTACACAGCTCTTTTCCACCAGGCTGGACACCTCTTTGATTAGCTAAGACTAACCCTGACACTTCCCAGACTGTTCTGCCCCTGTGCCCACATGGTCCACAAAGTTGTTGAACTGTAAGGAATGGCAAAAAGAACCTTCCACACCACCCTTTCCTGTATTTCTCAGAAGTACTAGTAGCAGAAAGCACAATTCACATTGACCAATTGTTCTGCACAGATGAAACTGCTCCCACTGCCCAAATCTAGTATTCAGCACATTTTCCTTAACATTTGGAAGGGCCTGAGGACATTTTGTCATCACAAAAAAATAGGCGTTTTGGGCTAGAGAGATGGTTTCAGGATAAGTTGCTTGCCTGCAAAGCCTAAAGACCCAGGGTCAATTCCCCAGTACCCATGAAAGCCAGATGCACAAGGTGGCATATGCGTCTGGAGTTTGTTTATAGTGGCTAGAGGCCCTGGTGCACCCATTCTGTCTCTCTCTCTCTAATAAATAAAAATCTTTTTAAAAAACTTGTTTTAAAAAATAGGTATTTTGAAATCAATATATCTGCTCATGTTATATACATGTATATGTGTGTATATATATGTTATTCTTTTAAGGGAGAAAAAGGAAAATAATCAACTGACCTCAAAAGACCTAAAATTCTACTTTTACAATTTTAAGGTAAACAAATATTTCTTTTGAAGTCCAGATAGAAAATTTCTTAAGACTGTGGAATACAGTTTCCATGACAACCACAGAACTCTCACAAAAACAGTCATAGGCCAACATACAAGCAGAATAGCCACAGCAGAGAAGCAGGAGAGAGCAAGATAGAAAGGAGGAAAACGGCCAGAATCCCACTGAGGAGCTTGCAGCCACGATCCTCACAATTGGTGCACCCGCCCTATGGGAGCACTGTGCCTTCAAGAAGAGGGCCACAGAGTCTTTGTTTGAGCTAATGTGACAGCAGGTTGATGCCAGGCACCCCTGCATCCCAGACTCCTTTTGTGTTGGTGCATTTAGAATCCTAGATCCTCTTTATCTCCACAACTAAATAATGGTGACAGTAGCAAAACAAATCAAACAAGGGGATTTTCCAACCTCATCAGCCTCCTTGCAAAATCAAGAAACCTGAAGGGGAGATAGCAGAGACCAGCTGAGGAGCTGCTGAAGGGGACACAGGTGGGACCAGCTGAGCAGTTCCAGTACAAATCCAGCTTCCTGCACTCTCCCATCCCCCAACTATCAGATTCGCGAACCTCCAGAGAATACATTCAGCCCGCAGCAGCAGGGCATCCAGTACAGTTGATCATAACATCAGCTCCACAGCACAACACAGAGGGAAAAACAGAGGTGGGTACTCAGCATTGGTGAGATTGCAAGATACCCCAAAAGGTAATGAGGATGACTGACAGAAAAGCAGGTACACAGGTTTACACTGGAAGTGCTAATCTCTCTTTCCATGTCAAGGCAGGTTATGGGTTACATATTCTTGGTTGGCTTTACCATTCTCAATTAAGTTGTATTTAGGGGTTGACTATTTTGCCTCTGATGCTTTCAGATTTATAGAGCCTTTGTCTTTTGCTTCTGTCATTATTGGGGGCAGGTTCTGATTTAGAACCAGGCTGACCTGTAACCCAATTTAGAACAGAAATCTCAACCTCCCAGCTAACAGGATTAAGGGTGTAGAGCAACACACACCCTTAGGGATTATGGCTTTAAAAGGTTACCTGTTTGTTTTAATCCCCACACTTGCATACTCTGTGCTGGTTTTTATTGAATGTGTATATTGCTCAGTTGAATTTTAGAATTTGCCAGTAAAGTGCTCCACCCAGCCCACTAGAATACTTGAATAGCAGGCAAATTCAAAACCTAGGATTACTTCTGCAGTTGGGTTGGAGTACAAGAGGTACACTTGGCACCATAAACGGATGGTACATAAAAAGTTGGATTTCCAAATCTAAAAGCACTGTAGATTATTAGAAAATCCAAGCATCAAATCAACTCAGGAAGCAAACATCACAACATTATAATATAAGAAACACAAAGAATCAAGACAATACATTTCCACAAAAAATATAAATCCATCAGAAATTATCACCAATGAGACTGTTTTAGATAAATGCTGGACAAACATTTCAAAAAATGATTTATCTGGGCTGGAGAAATGGCTTAGCAATTAAGGCGTTTGTCTGTAGAGCCAAAGGATCCCAGTTAAATTCTCCAGGACCCACATAAGCCAGATAGATGCACAAGGGGGCACGTGCATCTGGAGTTCGTTTGCAGTGGCTGGAGACCCTTGCATACCGATTCTCTCCCTCTGTCTCTCTGCCTCTCTCTCGCTCTCTCAAATAAATATATAAATAATATATTTTTTAAAGTTTTATCTATGTTCAAAGAAGAAAACAAAGGAATTAAAGAATAAAACAAACTACTGAAGGAGAACACACAAAACTAGCTTAATGAAATAAGGAGATCATTACAAGACATGAGTAAGGAAATAGAAATACTGAAGAAAAACCAGGCAGAAATTCTAGCTCTGAAGAACACAGTCAGTGAAATAAAAATTTTTGTGGAAAGTCTCACCAGTAGAATGGATGAAGGAAAGAACAGAATATCTAAACTAGAAGACCAGGTGGCAGACCTAATACAGTCCAACAATGAGAAAGACAAGCTAATAGGAAGGAAGGAATGGGAATTTCAAGATATCCAAGACACTATGAAAAGATCAAATTCAGAGTACAGAAGAAGGAAAAGAATTTCAATACAGAGGCTTAGTAGGCATTTTCAACAAAATCATAGAAGAAAAATTTCCCCAAATTGGGAAAGAAATGCCAAGGCAGATAGAGAAAGCTTTTAGAACATCAAACAGAAAAAACCTGGAAAGAACTGCCCCTCACCGTGTTATAATTAAACTACTAAACACACAAATCAAAGAAAATATATTGAAAGCAATTAGAGAGAAAAAGCAAGCTACCTACAAAGGCAAGTCCATCAGAATAACAGCAGGTTACTCAATATAAATTTAAAAGCTAGAAGGGCTTGGAATGGTATATTCCAAGTTTTGAAAGATAACAACTGTCAACCAAGATTAATTTATCATGCAAACTTATCTATCCAAATTGATGGAAAAATAAGGACATTCCACACAAAAACAGGCTAAAAGAATTTATGACAACTAAGCCAGCTCTACGGAAAATACTTGAAGGAATCCTTCACACTAAGGAGAAAGCAAAACACACACAGAAGGAAAAAGGAAAAATTAAACCACACTCAAATAAGTTAAAACAAGCAAATGAAGGAAAACAGCAAGCACTACAAACCAAGAAGAATGGAGAGAATAAATACATACCTTCAATAATAACTCTTAATATCAATGGCCTCACTGCCCCCACCAAAAGACACAGGCTTGCAGACGGGGTTTAAAGGCAGGATCCTATCATTTGCTGCCTCCAGGAAACTCATCACTCAAAAAAAGATAGATACTGTCTTAGGGTGAAAGGATGGAAAACAGCATTTCAAGCAAATGGGCCCAGGAAACAAGCAGAGGTTGCATTCCTAATATCTGACAGGGTAGAATTCAATCCAACATTGGTGAGGAAAGATAAAGGTTACTTTATACTGATTAAAGGAACACTTCAATATGAGGACATTATTAAACAAATATATACCTAACATGGGGGCTCCCAAATTCATCAAACAAACACTACTAGACTTAAGATCACAGATAACACTAAACACAATTGTAGTGGGTGACTTCAATACCCCACTCTCATCAATTGGCAGGTCATCCTGGCAAAAAAAAATAAACAGAGAGACATCTGACTTAAATTATGTCGTGGAACAAATGAACCTAACAGATATCTACAGAACATTCCATCCAAATGCTGCAGAATACACATTTTTTCTCAGCAGGACATGGATCATTCTATACAATAAGACCATATATTAGGACACAAAGCAAACCTTAACAAATGCAAGAAAATTGAAATAATCCTTTGTACCCAATGAATTAAACTACAAATCAACAATAAGAAAAACTACAGCCCATACACAAATTCATGGAGACTAAACAGTACACTATTGAATGATGAATGGGTCATTGAAGAAATCAAAAAACAAATCAATAAATTCATAGAATCAAATGATGATGAGAATACAACATACCAAAACCTTTGGGACACAATGAAGGCAGTCCTAAGAGGGAAATTTATAGCTCTAAGTACCTATATTAAGAAAATAGAGAGTTCACAAGTAAACAATTTAATGCTTTACCTTAAGAAATTTGAAAAAGAAGAACAAAGCAAACCAAAAACCAGTAGATGGGAAGAAATAATAAATATTAGGGCAGAAATTAATGAAATAGAAACAAAAAAAATCCAAAGAATCAATGGAACAGTGAATTGGTTCTTTGATTCTTTGAAAGGATAAACAAGATTGATAAACCCTTAGCAAATCTGACGAGAAAAAAGAGAGAAGAGGCAAAAATTAATAAAATTAGAGATGAAAAAGGCACCATTAGAACAGATACCAAAGAAATTCAGAAAACAATAAGGACATTCTTTAAGAAAGTATATGGCTCTAAGTTTGAAGATCTGAAAGAAATGGATGATTTCCTCAATTCATATGACCTACCAAAATTTAATCAAGATGAGATAAACCAATTAAATAGACCTATTACAAGTACAGAAATCCAAGCAGTTATAAAACGTCTCCCAACTAAAAAAGATGGAGTCACTGGTGAATTGTAGCAGATCTTCATGGAAGACCTAACATCACTGTTTCTCAAATGTTTCCATAAAATAAAAAAGGAAGGAATTCTACTGAATTTCTTCTATGAAGCCAGCATTACCCTGATACCAAAACCAGACAAAGACAGAACAATAACAAAAATTACATACCAATCTCCCTCATGAACATAGATGCAAAAACTCTCAACAAAATATTGGCAAACAGAATACAATAATATATCGGAAAGATTATTCACCCTGACCAAGTAGGCTTTATCCCAGAGATGCAGGGATGGTTCAACATACACACATTGATAAATGTAATACACTATATAATTGGATTGAAGGAAAAAATCACATGATCATGTCATTAGACGCAGAGAAAGTGTTTGACAAAATCCAACATCCCTTCATGATCAAAGTCCTACAGAGACTGGGAATAGAAGGAACATATCTCAATATAACAAAGGCTATTTATGACAAGCCTACAGCCAACATATTACTGAATGGGGAAAAACTGGATGCTTTTCCACTCAAATCAGGAATAATACAAGGGTGTCCACTGTCCCCACTTTTATTTAATATAGTACTGGAAGTCTTAGCCATAGCAATAAGGCAAGAGACACACATAAAAGGGATACAAATTGGAAAGGAAGAGATCAAGTTATCATTACTTGCAGATGACATTATTCTATATATAATGGACCCTAAAGACTCTACCAGCAAACTGTTAGAGATAAACACTTTTAGTAACATAGCAGGATACAAATAAACACACAGAAATCTTAGCTTTCCTATATACTAACAACAAACATGCAGAGGATGAAATCAGGGAATCTCTCCCATTCACAATTGTCTCAAAATACATAAATAAATAAATAAGTAAATAAATAAATAAAGTACCTTGGAATAAACTTAACCAAGGAAATGAAGGATCTTAACAATGAGAAATGTAAAACACTCAAGTGAGAAATTGCAGAAGACACTAGGAAATGGAATGGCATTCCCTGTTCTTGGATTGGAAGAATCAATACTGTGAAAATATCAGTCTTATCAAAAGTAATCTACACATTTGCAATCCTCATAAAAATTCCAATGGCATTCTTCACAGAAATAGAAAACAATACTAAAATTCATTTGGAAGCACAAAACAACCTTGAATAGATAAAACAATTTTGAGCAACACAAATAAGGCTGGCAGTATCACCGTACCTGATTTTAAGCTATATTACAAAGCCATAGTAATGAAAACACCATGGTACTGGCATTAAGACAGACACATAGATCAATGGAAGAGAATAGAGGACCCAGATGTTAATCTAGGCAGCTACAGCCACCTGATTTTTGACAAAAATGCCAAAAATATTCATTGGAGAAAAGATAGCCTCTTCAACAAGTGGTGTTGTGAAAACTGGATATCTATATATAGAAGGATGAAAATAGATCCTTGTCTTTCTCCATGCACAAGAATCAAGTCCAAATGGATCAAGGACCTAAATATCAGACCTGAAACTCTAAAATTGCTAGAGGAAAAGTTAGGGGAAACCCTTCAACATATTGGCATAGGGAATGACTTTTCTGAATATAACCCCAATTGCTCAGGAAATAAAACCATGGATCAACCACTGGGTTCTCATGAAACTACAAACCTTTTGTACAGCAAAGCACACTCTGAAAAAGGCAACCTACAGAATGGGATAAAATCTTTACCAGCTATACACCTGACAGAGGATTAATATCCAGGATATGCAAAGAACTCAAAAACCAACGAATAAGAAATCAAAGAAACCAATTAAAAAATGGGATATGGGGGCTGGAGAAGATAGCTTAGCAGTTAAGGCATTTTCTTGCAAAGCCAAAGGACCCCAGTTCAATTCCCCAGGACCCACGTAAGCCAGATGCACAAGAAGACACATGTGTCTGGAGTTCATTTGCAGTGGCTGGAGACCCTGGTGTGCCCATTCTCTCTCTCACTCTTTCTCTCTACCTCTTTCTCTCTCTCAAATAAATAAATAAAATATATATTAAAAATGTGCTATAGAACTAAATAGAGAGTTCTCATTGGGAGAAATACAGATGGCATATAAACATCTAAAAAAGTGTTCTAAATCATTAGCCATCAGGGAAATGCAAATTTAAACTACTTTGAGATTCTGTCTCCTGTCAGAATGGCTACCATCAAGAAAATAAATGACAATAAATGTTGGTGAGGATGCGGAAAAAATGGACTCTTCTACACTGTTGGTGGGAATGTAATCTGGTACAGCCATTGTGGAAATAAGTGTGGAGGTTCTTAAGACAGCTAAAAATAGACTTCCCATATGATCTAGCTACAGCACTCCTAGGCATATATCCTAAGGACTCATCTCACTACCTTAGGGATACTTGCACAACTTTTATATTGCTACTCTATTCACAATAGCTAGTAAATGGAACCAGTCTAGATGTCCCTCAACAGAAGAACGGATAATAAAGATATGGTACATTTACACAATGGAGTTCTACTGAGTGGTAAAGAAAAATGAAATTATGAAATTTTCTGGGAAATGGATGGATCTGGAAAGGATTATACTACGCGAGGTAACTCAGGCTCAGAAAGCCAAATGCCTCATGTTCTTTCTCATATATGGATCCTAGCTACAAATGTTTAGACTTCTGTGTGAGCTGGAACCAAAAAATCAGTAGCAAAAACCAGTAAGCCAGAAAAGGGATATAAGGAGGGAGGAGAAGGAATGACTTTAGGGGTGGCATTGTATATATGTAAGTAGAAGAAAAGATTGGAATGGAATGGCCTAAGTGAGGCTAGAAGACTGAGTAAGAGATGGGTGGGAAAAGGGTCATTCAAAATTCAAGATATTCTGAATAAGACATATGAAAGCCTACTTTTTTGGATAATGGCATATCCAGAAGCAATAGATTTCTACTAGAAAATTTTCAGTGCCAGGGATGGAATACCTTCCAGTGAGTTGTTGGCCAGGGAGGACTCTGTTACCTCCCAAACATCACAGGCTATTGCCAAGGCCCTGGGTTTCCCATGAATAGCAGATGGTAAAACCCTATTACTACAGACTTCACATGCGTGGGCGGCAAGGTCACTGAAAAATCAAGCTGGTGCTGAGCTGAAAACCTTCTCTCTGTAGACCAGCCAACTGAAAGCTGGAGAAAGCTACACTGCATGCAGCCCTTTGGGAGATAGAAGTCATCAGCAATGAAAACAGTAGACACTGGAAGCATCAAGTTTGGCCAGACAGGACAAATGACCAAATGGGTGCAATAGTGTCATGTCTGCTCTTGGGGAAACCAACTGCTATCTAATTTGACTGGAGGCCTGCTCTATGGGAAGGAATACATGCCTGGTACTGACAATCTAATCAAAAGCCTATGACAAGGCAGGTCATGAGCCTTAGGGGTATAAAGTCTGCTTGTGTCTGGCTAAATGCATGTATTATTCTCACCAAACTGCCCCGAAAGCACTACACTTAATGTTCATAGTCATATATTAATGCTACTCTCACTTTTGGTTAGAGAAGCTTCTCTTTTCAGATGGCAGTGACCACTGGGATGACCCAAAAGGCAACGTAATGCTGAGAAAATGTGACAGAAGAGTGTCCAGCACTGAAACATCTCACACCCTCCAAGACTCAGGGTCCACTGTGGAAGAGGTGGTGAAAAGAATGTAAGAGCCAAAGGAAGGGTACCACTCCTTACAATGCAACCGTCCAGACAGAAATTGGCCTTGATATCCATGACCGTGCAGTGCCTAGCAATACCTACACAAGACCCTCATAATAAGAGAAAAAGATGATGACATCAAACTAAAAGAGAGACTAACAGAGAGAGGGAGGGGATATGATGGACAGCAGAGTTTTGAAGGGGAATATGGGGGAGGGGAGGGAAATATCATGGCTTATTGTCTGTAGGTATAGAGGTGGTCAATAAAAACAATTAAAAACTAACAAAACAACTTTATTTATAAAAACACAAGTAGTTAACTTCTATGAGATCCTGCCACTACTATTTCAAATGACTCTTCAGTACAATAGCTTTTAAAAGCAACACCCAACTTTTATGCAACCTTGTGCTTTTACCTGGCCTGTTCCCATGGCTCAACTGCCAAACTCAGGGGAATCCAAGGGTAGATGAGTGACGTATGCCACCATACTTACTGGTCACCATGGAGTTGGTCTCATCAAGAACAGGGATCACATGAGGTTTGAGCTGTTCAATAATTCCACCTCCGAGCAATAAATTAATTCCTGGATTCAAAGAAGCAGAAGGGACAATGATGGGAAGCCTTCTTCTCCCTTTACTCTCAGCATTGTTAGAACATAACTGTGGTCACTTTAAGAGGCCTTGCTCCCTGGGTCCAAGGCCAAATGAGAAAGCAAGACCAGTCCCCTATTGCAAGGGGAACCCAAGATCCCTGCCTTCTGTCCTACCTTCCCAACTGCCTGCACCTCCTTGGCTCCTAACTGGGTCATATGGCTTGGAACCTCCCCCTCCCCAGTGAACTCTATGAAAGTAAAATAATTTCCTTTGTTTATATATACATACATATAATTTCTGGAGTCTCTCTCTCTCACCACCACCACACCATGTGCTGCTTGTGGCATGGTGCTACAACTTCCTACTAAAATTCCAATTCTAAAAAGGCATCTCCTCTCAGTGCCAGCAGCACCAGCCTGCTCTCTCCCAAAACACCTACAAGCATTCTCTTCAAGTGCAGGATTCCATGGCTTGCCCAATGGTTCCATTCTCCACTCTTGACCCCATTCAAATGTGCTCTACAGGGACTTCTTCACATGCTTCAAAGTCCCCACAGTCATGGCCCTACTGGAAAATCAGTCCCTATGTGCTAGGAACACAGCCTTTATTGCATTGAGCTGTGTAGCTGCTGTCCCAATTTCTGCAGCTATACTGGTCATTCTCCATGATGTCACAGCTAAGTGTGGGATAAGATCTCTCTTTTGTCAGGGAGACTGTCATGCACACTATATGCTAAGCAGCAGATCCCAACAGATACCAGGTACCACTGCTTTCAGCTAACCCTGTATGCTTTCAGAAGTCACCAAATGTCACTCTTTGTTTAAGAACCAAACTGTGAGAGTCCTCCACTGAGACCTGGTCCACCAAGAACCAGCAATACTGGGCTATTTCTAAAGCCCACTTTAACAGAGCAGCTGGCAGGAACATATTTCTTCCTCTACATGGAGAATGACTTTAAAATAGAAAAATCTTTGCAATAAATACAAAATTAAAACAAAAAAATCCTTCTGTCTGTGAAATTGAAGCTAAACTCTGTATTTTAGCCATCCACTGACAGACTGGGTGGAGTAGACAACTCCATGGAACTATCTATCTTCACACTGCCTTCAATCACTGCATTTCTTAGTTCATGTTTTATGGGAGGTGATTATGACACATCTTTTGCACTATAACAAACAAAATGGTGAGCCAACTTAAAATGCTACTCACTGTTCAAATCTGAAAACGCCTTGTCTTTGGTGATATTGTACTGATCCAATATATAATCGATTTGCTGAAAAAGAGAATAATATGATGTCTGCCTTCCTGAGGTTCACAGCCACAGTGTAAAAACAATGAGATTTAGCACACAAAAATTAGTCCTAATCAGTATATTTTTTTTAAAAGAAATGACTAGCCAGTAAGTAGTGGAGATGCTTCTAACACAGAGGCTCTAGCACTCTCAGGCTTACTGGCAGACACCAACTTATCTATGTTAAGTGTATTCTCTTATTTGTTAATTTATTATTTGTGAGGATTCCTTATGTGTCATGATTCTGTGGATTGACCTTGTTTTGCTGGCATTAAATGGGCACATCTAAGGACCTCTATCTCTCCATGTGGCTTTGCATAATAGAGGCTTGTTAAAAAGCTACAGTTCAGAACTAGTCAAAAATATGCCCACTATATTCTCCTGGTCCCAAGAATATCACAGGGACAGCCCACACTCCAGCAGACAAACCCCACTCTGACAAACCCCTGACAGTAGGGACTACCACGAGTTTGCAGCCATCTCCAATCTGGTATGCTAAGTCCATTTTATTGGTTGTAACCAACAAACCTTAGAAGAAACTGTTTGTCCTCTGCTGACAGCTCAGTGGACCTGTCTCCTACTCTCTCTAACAAGACTGAGCTATCATTTTTCAACAACTCTTTCCAATTTCCCAGTGAATATGCATCTGTGCTTAAATTTTCAGTTCTCCAATTAGTAATTGGCAATACTTGGCAATACTGTAGTAGAGTATATCAAACATTGAGGCCAGTTATATTTCATCTGTCAGTTACCTATTCAATTTTATGCCTAATTTTTATGTGTTAAATCCTTTCATGTGTTCGACCAGTAAGTTTCCCCAAAGTTAAAAATTTAATATTATTTCTTAATATGAAAGCAAACAGTATATGGTGGCTCACATCTGGCACTCTAGCACTTGGGAGGCTGAAGTAGAAGATGACCATAAGTTCCAAGTCAGCTTTAACCAGGGTGAGGCCCCATCTCAAAAACAGAACAAAAATAAAATAAAATAATAAAAATAAAGAAATAAGATAAAAGCAATCCCAAGCTTCACTGAACCATAATTGCTAATTTCAACATTTTAGGGGGAAAAAGGTTTTCCTTGAAGTTTTCAGAATGTGATGATTAAAACGTGAATTTTTATTTACAGGCTGAGAAAAGAAAATATTTCCATCTGGACAAGGCTATAAAACTATGGATAAAATAAACTTTTTAAAAATAAACATTTTTAAATGCCTGCAATTTGGTTCTCTTTTACTTCCAGCTCCTTAAAAAGTTACTTAATGCATAGTACTTTTAGAATAGAATAAACATATAAGATCACATCCTGTGTGAGCAGTGGGTAGGGGGCTCTTTGAGGCGATCAGCATGGCACCCTCCTCCCAGTCCTAGTACCTGCAGCATCACGTGTTTGAAAGGTGGGTTCCTGCCCCAGCACATTTTCCAACCATGTTCTGAATGGGTAATATATCAACACATTCAAAGGATACAGACAAACAGAGGACCTTTCCCGTCACTGACTTTTGGCCCCTCTGTTCCCCTTCCCCAAAGATAATTTGTGTATGCATGAGTACATGTGTGTTCATGTGAGAGTGTGGGTCCTTCTGATGCAGTGTTACAGATATTAATAAATGTATGTGCATTAGGTAAAAGGATCTTAATAACGTTGTAAATAGTGAGGCATTACTAACTATACTGCCCAGAGGAAAGAATAACAGCTTCCAATAACTTTTCTAAAAGTATCATGAGCTCCTTAAAATTGTTAGGTACTTTCATATGACTGTGTTATACCTAAATTAAAATAAATAAAAATAAAAACACAAATTCTAAAACCATGCTTTTGTACTGCTGAAAATCACTTGCTGGACCTGTATTTCCTCATCTACAACATTCAATCATGAATTCCCAGGGTTCCTGCATGATTCACACAAGTTCCAAACCCACATGCAGGAACTCAGAGTAGTTGTGACACCAAGTGCCCTCATGGGTTGTGTAGCTGTGGAATTACCTTTGGGGTTTCATTCAGGAATGTTCGCAAGTCTTTGAAATTGCTGTCTCCCAGTTTCCGTGTCTTTTCGATCCGGGTCCTCACTTGGTGGTTAGCCACAAAACCATAGATGATGCCAAGACTGCCGGAAAAGGAAAGGAGAAGGAAGAGTCACAGAGGGGATGCCCTATCCTCCCCTCTGCAGACCACCGTGAAGATCCCTGTCTACCTATCACCAAAATAGGTGCACAAAATTGACCCTTCAGAAGACAAATCTGCAGTTAAGATGAAGTTACTCTGTTGGAAATGACTCCCATCAAGGAACAACATTCACAGCAAATCGAGGAAGAAAGTTACAAAGGTTTTAGACCATGTGCATGTCTAGTCCCACTCTGGTACAGACATGCACGTGTGTATCCTGTATGCACCTTTATGGACCCAAACAATCTGCACATCTCTGCTGCCCCCACCCCCAAAGAAGACGAGGGAAATATTCAAGTGGTACAAATGACTTAGTCCTTCTACTGTTGTTGACTTAATTATTTGTTAGTTCCTGTATATCCAGGTTGAAAAGAAATAGTTGTTGTAGCCTTACATGCTACATGAGGAGCAACACATTGTCTCATGTCTGCTACCAGTCACTTATGTAAAGTACAAGGCAAGGACAATGGTGACACAAGAAGCCTGAGATCAATTAACCTGAGGGATGGTTCATGGCAGTGTGTACTTTTTTACTGTTTTGGAAAAATTCATGCATATGTACTTATGAAAAGAACACTTTTCTCCATGTAAAACATACTTAATAAAAAGTTATATAGCTGCAGAGATGGCTTAGTCGTTAAGGTACTTGCTTACAAAGCCTACAGACCTAGGTTCAAATCCCAATACCCACGTAAGCCAGATGCACAAGGTGGTACATGCATGTAGAGTTTGTTTGCAGTGGCTACAGGTCCCGGCAGTGCTCACTCTCTCGCTCTTTCACTCTCTCTCTCTCTCAAATGAATAAATAAATAAATAATGGGCTTGAGAAATGGCTTAGCAGTAAAGGCAATTGCCTACAAAGCCTAAGGACCCAGTTTTGATTCCCCAGAACCCGTGTAAGCCAGATGCACAAAGTTGTACATGCATCTGGAATATGTTTGCAGTGTCTAGAGGCCCTGGCATATAAAGGGAATAGAAAGGGAGGGGGGACGTAAGAGGATGGTATTGTATATGCGTAAGTATAAGAACAGATTAATGGGGGTGGAAAGGCCTAAGTGAGGTCAGGAAAGAGATTGAGAAAAGGAAAGGTGGAGGAAGAGCTAATCAAAATCTAAGAGGGTATGAGTAATTCATATAGAAAACTATTTTTTTTGGACAAATGCACAACCAGAAGCCATAGATTGTTACTAGAAAATTTTCAGTGCTAGCGATGGAATACCTTCCAGTGAGTTGTTGGCCAGGGAGGTCCCTGTTACCTCCCAAACATCACAGGCTATTGCCAAGGCCCTGGGTTTCCCATGAGTAACAGATGGTAAGACCCTATTACTACAGACTTCACATGCATGGGCGGCAAGGTCACTGAGAAACCCTGTAGGAGCTGAGCTGAAGACCTCTTCCATGTAGACCAGCTGGCAGAAAGCTGGAAAAAGCTACACTGCATGCAGCTCCATGGGAGACAAGAAATCACCAGTGAAGATACTCAACTGTGGATACTGCAAGCCTTAAATTTGGGCAGCCAGGCCAAATGAGCCAACATGTACAATAGTGGCATATCTGTTATGAGGGAAACCAACAACTCTCTACTTGGACTGGAGGCACGCTCCTCTGGAGGGAATACATGCCTGATACTGAAAACCTATGACAGGGGAAGTCATGAGCCCTAGGGGTGTAACGTCTGCTGGTGGGCTAAATGTATATACTATGCTCATCAAACTGCCCAGTAAGCACTTCTCTTAATGTTCATACCCATATATTAATGCTGCTCTCACTTTTGGTTAGAAAAGCATCTCTTTTCAGATGATGGTGACCTTGAGATGACTCAGAAGGCACCATAGTGTTGAGAAGAAGTGGCAAAGGAGTGCTCAGCACTGAAATATTTCTATCACACTTTCCAAGGCTCAGAGTCCATTGAGGAAGAGGTAGCGGAAACAATGTAAAAGCCAAAGGAAGGATAGAACTGCTTACAATGCACTCTTCCAGACACAAAATGGCTTGGATATCCATGAGCTAGCAGTGCCTAACGCTACCTACACAAGGCCATCATAATAGGAGAAAAAGATTATGACATCAAAACAAAAGAGAGACTGTTTGAGAGGGGGAGGGGATATGATGGAGAGTGGAGTTGCAAAGGGAAAGTGGGGGTGGGGGAGGGAATTACCATGGTTTATTGTCTATAGTTATGGAAGCTGTTAATAAAAAAAAATCAGGGCTGGGGAGATTTAGCACTTAAGGCATTTGCCTGAAAAGCCAAAGGATCCTGGTTCAACTCTCTAGGACCCACGTAAGCCAGACACATAAGGAAGCATATGCATCTGGAGTTCGTCTGCAGTGGGTGGAGACCCTGGTGTGCCCACTCTCATTCTCCCTCTCTCCCTCTTTCTCAAGAAAAAAAAATTAAAAAGAATTTATTAAAATTGCTTTATAAGTGCTTCATGAAAAACATCTTATAAGCAAGATTACTATATACCAAGATAAACTTTTCTAGTGCATCAAAAATGATTAAATTTAATCACATTAAGGGGTCCTAATATTTTCCAGCTATTGTCAATCTTTTCACTTTATACTAGATTATTCCATTTTTTCAGCAAAGCATGTGAACTTTCAATTTTTAAATTTTAACAGTTAATTTTCAGATAGGTTTAGTGGTATACATGTGAAAATGTCAACACTCAGCAGGCTGAGATGAGAGGAGCCCAGAGTTCCAGGCCTGCATGGGCTGCACTGGAGGAGACTCAGTCTCGAAAGACCTCAAGTAACTGCTAATAGCCAAGATCCTACTGGGTTTGAACACTAGATGGCAGCAAGGAATGAAAGAGATAGCAAAACACCATGTTTAACCCTCAGAAGCAACAAACCAAAAATGCTATTTTATAATCATCCAGTGGAAAGTCTCTGCGTAAGATGTTAGAACAATTTTTCAAATAACAAAAAAACCTTGTGAAAATACAAAAAATTAATAAATTGCCTATTAAGCAAAATCAGTTTCTTGGTCTTTATAAATACACACACACAATGTAGAGGGACAAGTTGTCCTAATTTTGCTATTGAAGAATTCCACATTATGAGATAAAATTGGACACTCATCCTGCTTAAAAGCTAGTATCAGTTACAACCCATCTTCCTGGCATAGTATTATACAGGTCCAAGCACTGAACATGGTTTCTTGTGGCTAACAAGTTACAGTGGGATGAATACTAGAGCCAGGAACATAGCAGTTGTGTCTGGTTCCTCCACTGGCAAGTCATTGGGCATGCTTAGGAGAGTCACCTTTCTTCTGTGAGCCTCATTTAGTAATTGGGAAAAGCCAATTTAAACCTCATTATATAAGTTGGGTCCAATGCAGCCTACACTGCATGAGTGTTCCTCAAGCACAAAAGAGAGAAGAGTTCTGGAGGCTCCTTCTGATAGCATCTCAGAAAATAGATACAAAATATTCTCTACCATTTAGAATGACTACCTTATATAGCCCATACTTTCCATCCTAAATTTAAATGTTTTGAGAAAGACAACATTGTGCCTTAGTAATAATCAGTTGTGGATGATATTTGTGCCAAATATGGCCAAGAGGCTCAAAATGGTTTGGAGCTATGTGCTAAAGAAAGAAGCATGTGAATTAAGTTTTCTGTACTTTAACAACCACTAGTGAACTGTTAGGGTATGGGCTACTAAGAGAAATTTACCTAACACCAAAAGGGGGTAAAACTTCCTTGAACAGCCCTTTGCTGACACTTGAAATAATGCTTTTAACTTATGGAAACCATATACTTTTATGCAACATAATGAAATGTCCTAAAATTTTGAGAAGGTGGGAATTTTTATGGCATAACGGTATTACAAATCTTCTATGCTTTATGGAAAAACTCATATCCTCACATATATGCTTATAAGTAGACTTAAAGCTTTTACTGACTAAACCTTTAAAATTTGAAACAATTTTTTTCTACCAATTTTTGCTGACAATGAAATTAGCCAGTGAGTGCCAAATAAATGTTTTTAGTCTGTAACTGACCTGTTACTATTATAATTTATTTAAATTTTAAATAGTTAGACCTCTCATGATCTTCAGGCATGCTACAGTTCCATTTCTTTTTCTTAGACTCTTCTAGCTTCCAGCCCAGGAGTTAATGATCATATCCTAACAACTTTGAGGACAGCCAGCTTCCCGGGGACAGGGTTGCATCAACTCACCAGGGCAACAGAAGCAAAGGTGATTAGGCACTCAGAAACTGAGAAAGACTCAGTAGAAGTCAAAGAGGTTTTTTTTTTTTCCATAAATATGCCTTCGGAAATTGTGAAAGATGTACTGGCAACAAGTGCACAAGAAGGGAAAGCTGGCTTTTCACGGAGTGCGTCCCATCTGTGGAACCAGCCCATGGGGAGGTGGAAACCCAATCTCCTACTGGTGCCCAGACAGACCATATAAACATGTGTCCAGGTCCCAAAAGCTCACATTCCATAGCTGCCTTTCGGAAAAGCTTTAACAAAGAAAGTGTTCCACATGTGTGCTCCACACAGATGGGGCAATCTCTCAGAAACAAAATAAAAAGAGCTTTAAAATCTTTGATATAAAAAAGAATTAACTGAAAAATATATTAGTAAAAACTAATATTTAAATAAACTTCATATCATTATAAGAGTTAGAATCAATAAATAGAATTGAGTCTAATAAAAAATAAACAGAGACATGGGCATAGTGGTGCATGCCTTTCGTCCCAGCTGAGGCTGAGATAGGAGTATTTCTGTGAGTTCAAGGCAATCCTGAAACTACATAGAGAATTCCAGGTCAGGCTGGGCTAGAGTGAGACCCTAAAAAAAAGCAAAAAGAAAAAAGAAAAGTAAGTAGTGTGCCTGGGTTTTTGAAAGACTTTTTAAAAATCATTATCAAAAGCCATGCATGGTGGTACATGCCTTTAATCCCAGCACTCAGGAGGCAGAGGTAGGACAATCGCCATGAGTTCAAGGTCACCCTGAGACTACATAGTGAATTCCAGGTCAGCCTGGACTAGTGTGAGACCTTACCTTGAAAAACCTAAATAAATAAATAGATAAATAAATAAATAAATAAAAATCATTATCAAGAATTATTTATCAAGGGCTGAGGAGATTATTCAGTGGGTGAAGTGCTTACAACCCAAGCAAGAGGTCCTAAGTTCATATCGCCAGTCCCCACATAAAATGCTGGGCAAGATGGCACATGCCCCTGTACCAGCTGGCGAAGTGCGGACAGGGAGAGCTAGTCTAGCCAAATCCGTGAGCTCTAGGTTCAGCGAGAGACTTTGTCGCAAAGAATAAGATGAAGAGCTACTGATGAAGAACTCCAACACAGGCCTCTGGCCTTGACACATGTGCACACCACGCACCCATGAACATGGACACACACAAGCGCACAAAGTAAAGTGTTAACCATGTCTGCTGAGGTCAACATGAGCTGCAGGCCAGGGAGAGCTCCACCTGCACTTTCATGTTTTCCCTGCTTTTGACTATGGGTGGCATTCGCACCCTCTTCTCTTTATCTAGTATCCTAAGTTTGGTGATGTGCTTTCTTCTCCATCTTCACTTTTCCTCTGCTTTTCATCATTTCCAGAAGCTTTGATTACTTGCAAACAATATTTAGCTGTTATTCAATTCCTGATGCTTCAAAGAGGCATCATCAATGTAGCTACAATAAACTGTGAAGCTCAAGGCAAAGATCCTTAAACTTCTTGTCTGAAGCTGAATAAATGCGAAAAAAATCCCATATACTACTCTCATTTAGACTTATTTATAATTTATACATAAATTCAATGTACAAGGTAAAATCAAATTAGTTTTAAATTTGTCACAACCTAAAACAGTAAGTCATTTTTGTTTCAATTGTACTGAAATATAAATTATTTTCAAATTAATATTCTATATGCTTAGAAAAACATTTTAAGTGATTGTGTAGGAAAGATTAGAATCAAGGGATTTAAAAAATGAATTTTCCCAATTAATGTGTACTTGGGAAACAAAAGAAACCTATCTAAATTTGTTTGATGAGTCTGCATCTGAAGAACAAAGATAATTATCACATTAATTTTACAAATAAATGGAATTCATGCTTACTTCTTACTTTGTATATATATAATAGTAAATAACTCAGGCAGTTCAGAATGAAGAAAAAATTACATGAAACACAAACAGAAGACCAATTTAAGACTAACTGAGCAAACCCGTCTCCCTGCTCCTCCCAGGTCCCTGATCTGGGTTCCCCATTCCGGTCAGTGGGATGGTGTCCAGGTGGGCGCAGGGCATGGAATGGGAGTGGCACTGGAGGAGATGAACGACCCAGCGCACTTCACCCCAGCCCCAGCTGTAACCACAGAGGAAGTGGGGAAATGAGCAAGAGTGCTGCTTTCTCGGGGAACCTGATACCTGCAAAAGGGTGAAGGAGACACTGAGGACACCCAACACCTACCAAAGCACAGATCCAAAGGCTCCTCAGAGCCCATCACTGAAGTAGACTTAAAATGTTCCCAGCATGGCTCAGGGAATTTTGCAGAAGAGGAGGTGGAAAGATTGTTAGAGCCACAGGTTGGGACATCATGCACAGAGACATTGCCTCTCCCCCATAACTGGCTGCTGCCCCCACAATGCATGACCCACAATCCCCATGGGGTGGACCTGCATCCCCAACGAGGAGGGCCTCTTGGAAAAGTGGCAGGGATGAGGGAAAACGATGGTACCAGCATGTGTTGTTTACATACTAAGTATGTCCATATCGAATAAAAATACATTTAATTTTTTTTTAAAAAGACTGACTGAGAGGGGCAGGGGATTTGATGGAGAGTGGAGTTGTGAAGGGGAAAGTGAGAGGAGAGGGAAATATCATGGTTAATTGTGTATAATTATGGAAGTTTGTCAATTAATAAAAAAATAAGTAAGTAAAAATTTTAAAAAAAAGAGGAATTCGGCTGGGAGATGGCTGAGCAGTTAAGGTGCTTGCCTGTGAAGCGTAAGGACCCAGGTTCAATTCTCCCATACCCACGTAAAGTCAAATGCACAAGGTGGCACATGCATTTGCAGTTCATTTGCAATGGCTAGAGGTCCTGGTGCACTCATTTTCTCCCTCTCTCTCGTTCTATTTGCCTCTTCCTCTCTCTTTCTCTCAAACAAATAAATATTAAAAAATAAACAAAAAAGAATCCATTATAAAGTACATGCTTCATTCAAAAGACTAAAAACCCATGATTAGATATGTAAATATTTATTGAGGTAAGCAAATCTGTACAATTTTCCTGAAACTAACATATTTATTTACACCAATGAAAAATGATTAACTAGTTAAGTAGGTAAATGTTATCAAGAAGCCCTAAAGGCAATGTGTTCAAATGACAGTTTCTGATCTGAACCCCACCTTTGGTGTCTAGGGCATACAGATGAGAAGCAAGTCTTTGAATGAATGACGCTTGTTAAGTCTCTGGCTTCCAGGAAATGCTAACGTAACCCCATTTCGTCTGACAGGCCTTTGGCTATAACTGACATTCTTTTGGTCATTGAGAAGAAGTTAAGTATCTCCCAGGCTGCAGGGGGCTAAGTATCCCTGGGAAGACTTCAAACACAACGGGGAAAGAGGCAGACAACTGGAATTACCATTGTCTAGATTCTAAACCGCTTTTCAGAATGAGTGAAGGGAGAGTCAAGTTATGTATGCAGAGATCCAGCCAGCCAGACAAGAGATATGCACATTTCAAGTTCACAGCAAGAGCATGCAGAATCCCAAGGTGACCTACTGCTACAGAAGTAACATATTTACTTGGGTCCTGTTGGCACAACGCTGTTCAGTCTATTATTTCACCATTTTCAGCGAAGTCGTGTCTTGCTTAAATAATCCCTGCTGTAGAAACAAGTGCTAATGCCTTCACGTTTGTCATTTACAGGGATCCTCAGTTGTCCATGTTTAATTTCTAGCTTAATTCAATAAGTAATACCCAAGCCTGTACAGTAACGCAGGAGTGAAGTTGCTGAACTCAAGCGAGAAGCTCCTTCTTTCTGCCCAACAACCCACAATTGCTTCTCCTTCTTCCTGCTAGCCTGCTTGTCAGCCCTTCCATGCACATTCTATGCAAATAAAAGCAACTTTGTGCCTCCCTTCTTTGTTGTTTTTTAAAAATGTTTTATTTTCCTTTATTTGAGAGAGAGAGAGAAATAGGTGGGGGAGGGAGAGAGATGCGTGTGCCCCCCCCCTTGTGCATCTGGCTTATGTGGGTCCTGGGGAATTGAACCTGGGTCCTTTGACTTTGCAGGCAAGCACCTTAGCCACTAAGCCATTTCTCCAGCCCCCCTCCTTTGTTTTTTTTTAATTTTTTTGTTGTTATTTTTATTTATTTATTTGGGAGCGACAGACAAAGAGAGAAAGAGGCAGATAGAGAGAGGGAGAGAGAATGGGCGCGCCAGGGCCTCCAGCCACTGCAAACAAATTCCAGACGCGTGCGCTCCCTTGTGCATTTGGCTAACGTGGGCCCTGGGGAGTCGAGCCTCGAACCGGGGCCCTTAGGCTTCACAGGCAAGCACTTAACCACTAAGCCATCTCTCCAACCCCCCTCCTTTGTTTTTAATCACAGTTGCCAGGTTGTACTCGGGATCAGCAAGCTGCCATTTTCATGTCATCTCTTGGACAGTATCCTAACAACAGGGCTAGAGTTGCTGTGTCTCTCAATGCATAGGCTCCATTCTAGTGACAGGTCCCCCAAGCAATGCAACTTAGCCAGATGGTCCACACTTAAGGACCTACATGTGGGGTTTACAACTAGAACTTCTCCTAGTAAGACTTAATGTTTTATGTTTAAATTCTTAAAATTATTGTTCACTCAAACATGAAAAATCTGACAGCTACTGAACAAACGTGGTGTTAGGAGAAAGACAAGCAGAATGTTGAGTGCCAGCCTTGTTTTGTTTTGTCTGTATCCATCAGGCCTAGCACTGCGCTATCCACTTCCTTTCTGCTAGAGTTTGAAATACTCATTGCATACATGAAGAAATGTGAAACAATAACTGAAAATCACAAGGGGACCAGTGTCCTGATTGACATTCTTCAGTGAAGAATAAGTGTGGATTCAGAAAAAATCTTCATTTTAAAAGCAGTGCGTTTCTTATCTGCCCACCAACTTCAGAACTCCTGTCAGCACCAAGAACTATAGTAGAAGCATCCTAAATTATGAATGTGTTCCAGACTTCAAAAAGAAGGTAGTGAATAAGAGACAAGTTCAAGAAAAGGCAATTTAGAAATTATTAGAAAGTTAACTGTGTTCAACAGTATTCACAAATTTCTAAACTACAAGGACTCTAGCACCCATCAGCGCTACTTTGGAATAACTAACAAACCAGCTGGCAAAGGCAGGCTCCACCTTCCTCATGGTGTCAGCTCCACAGTGCACATCAGGGGAGCCACCGCAGAGGTAAATGTTTTAGGCCACGAAATACTGACCAGAACTACTTCTGCAAAAGGGGAAAATACTAAAGTGGGCCCACCAAGTAAGCTAGGGCAGCTTCCTTACTATACTAAATTTTTGACTCATCATCCTAGGCCAACACTTTAATTGTCCCTACCTGTTTTGTTTTTGTAGTTACTAATGTTCTTTTGTGTTACTTTAAACTCATGGGTATAGCTGGGTGTGCTGACACATGCCTGTAATCCCAGCCCTCAGGAGCTGGGGTCACTGAAAAACTCAAGGCTAGCCAGGGCTACATGGTAAATTCAAAACCAGCCTAAATTACATAGATCGCAAATATAAATGAATAAATAAATCTCATGGGTTTAAGAGTTAAAAGGAGACATCCCACATTACCCTAAAACACCTGCAGTAAGCTGTTGTGCAAGATTCCACTTGCCTCATAAGTATGCAAATCACCAAGAGGGAGATTGCAAAGCATTTCCTCCGGAAGGGGCCATTTTCCTTCTGTCGCTGGTGCATTTCTCCGCCACATTTGTTACAGCAACGGCACATAGAAAAGAAGTAGCCCACGAGAGGCATGAGAAGAGCGAACAGCAATCCCAGGATAGCACAGATGAGAATGCCGATCTCATAGTAGGCAACCTGCCAGTGAAGAGGAAAGAAACAGCACACACTGTCACAGAGCTGGAAGGAGAGCATGCCACGGTGTACACACTTCACTGTCTTAGCCTGTTCACCACTGTATCACAATATCTATGTATGTTCATATCGTTTTCCATCTTGAAGCTTCTTCACCCTGAGGAAGCAGAGATCTAAGTTATTAGAATGTAGGACAAAAGGCTAATGTATTCCTTTCCGTTGCCAGCAAGCTAAGTGCAGGGTCAAAAGGAAAACCATTTATTTTTAACCTCAAAGGTATTTTGTGTGTTTTTAAGTGGTACAATAAGTTTTTGCATAACAAACCATTTGCATATAGTGTGCTTTATATCAGAAAATATATAAGGAGAAATTATTAAAGATTTGAAGCAATCTGGCTGGGAGCAATTACTGAAAAGTTCATGTTCATAAAAGAATATGGAATCGATCTTGATTTAGAACAGAGGCTCAGACTTTCTGAGTCAGCAAGTCATGCTTCTGTCCATACATTGAAAATGACATCATGGCCGTTGTCAGGTCACTGTGAAACTTAGAGGTGGTATGTGGTTAAAGAGAAAGTACCTACTGAATAGCAGGCCCGGTGTGGACATTCAGTGAGTTTAACTTCTTATGCCACCTATGAGGCAGACCCAGTGAGACTTGGTAGCCTATGTCTCCCAACAGCCAGCACTACTTTCCAGATATAATTATGGGACCTAACTGGATTTTCATTATGACTGCTGTCTCTATTCTGGGATGCATGGAACAATGCAACTGGATAATGAAGTTTATCTCATTGTAATTCATGCATGAAGTCACATTTCTGAAGAATGGCAGAAAATCACAGGCTGGCATTTGGCCACCTAGATAACAATGGATGCAGAAGTCAAGATGAGCACAGTGAAGCCACGCACTGAGAGCAGATGTCACATCCAACTTCCTATCTGGTAATCTCATCTCCCCCTTTCTTCTACAATGATAGGGTGAAGTAAGTGCCCTTCCATTACCATGAGTCCTGCAATCAGTAGGAGGGCTTCAGGGCGGGCACTCCCTCTACACTGTCATTGTGGCATCTTCCATCTTCCAATGACACAACCAGCCGAAGGAAATAATGATTTTTTTTTTTTTTTTTGGTTTTTCGATGTAGGGTCTCACTCTAGCCCAAGCTGACCTGGAATTCATTATGCAGTCTCAGGGTGGCCTCGAACTCATGGCGATCCTCCTACCTCTGTCTCCTAGGTGCTGGGATAAAAGGTGTGCGCCACCACACCCAGCTGATCTTTTCTTGAGGTCTGCAGAACTTAAAAGCATCTTGACTAGGAGATTATGATCAGATGAGTACCATCTGACCACCTGCTATGAGAAAGTATGTAAATCACTTCTAAATTATTGACAAAATGAACTTGGTGACAAATTCTCTCATCTTGCTGACTTTTTAAATAATCACCTTCTTTGCCTCAATACCTGTCTCTTGATTTAATCCACATGTAATGTGGAGAAGTGCCCTACTTGAGGCCAGTAGTACTAACAGAACTGAATTTGATGACTTGGTAGAGAGCATAAACATCAGAGTCACGGATATCCCACTAGTGGGATCCTGGGTCCCTAACCTGGAAAGTATTCTATTAGCAGGAGTTTTATAAGTATATTGTAAGGAAGAATGGGGACTTACACGACTTAACGTGAAAACAACTAGCCAGGTGCTCAACTCACAGTCAGTATCCAATAAATAATTTAACTTGATGCACAAGTGTTCATATATGAAGCCAGGTGCATATGGCACTTCAGTATACCCACTTCAATATTAAGGTTAAAATATTCAAGAGAAAAAAGTTGCTGAAATATTCAAAATTTATTTATTTATTTCTAAGGAGAGAAAGAGAGAAAGAGAGCAAAGGGGAGAGGGAGAAGAAAGAGAGAATAGGCACATAGTTGAGGTGGCCCACATGTGCCACTTTATACAATCTTGTCTGACCTTTGGGCATATTATAGAGTATCTTGATAATAAGATCAGAACACTACTCACTACCTCAGACAAACAATGTGAAACAGACAGCAGACACACACCTTACCTTGAGAGCCAAGACTACATTTTCTGGCTGTGGAAGTCAAAGCAGTTGAGGAGTTTGTGTGTGGCAGAGGCAGCATGCATCAAAAAAACAGAAAGTCACATGAGTGATTAACCACAACCACAGAGAAAAAGCAAGGATAGAGCTGAAATATGAAAGGAACACAACATGAGTATCTGAGAAAGTATTTCAAGTCAAGTTGTGAAGTTTTCACTTGTGTTCCTGAATGGCTCTCAAGCAGTATCATAGCAGACACAGGAAGGAGAGTGAGAGGAAGTTGTGTGTGCCAGCACACTAGCCACATGATCTGCATGAGCTAGGGAAGCAAGTCCCAGAGCTAAAGGCAACTTCCTCCACATTGTTCTATGACGAGATTCAGTGAGGTTCCACTGTTCTCAGTGCAGACTTCCCAGTTTGGCTCTACATGACCTGATCTTGACTCCATGTCCACATTCTTCTTGACCATTCTAACTTGTTTGCTGTCACTCTATCAAATGTCCCAAGACTGTGTCCTTTTGCCCTCTCTCTTCCCGATGATGCCTCCTCACATGGAATATCTCTAAACCAAACTCAAATATCAATGTAAATGGTACCTTCTCCAAGAAGTCTGGGCTGCTATACACTTCTTTCATACTACCTTGGAACCCTGTACCTGCCATTTGATATAACTTATTCTGCTTAGAAGAACTGGACCCCACATGGCCTTCTCCTGTGCCATACTACCTCCAGCAGAGCAAGACCTACGATGTTGACACTCACTTCTCCCACCCTAGTACCCAGAGCAGGAACCGGCATGCAACAATTACTCAACCAAAATGGAATCAACTGATGAACTAATAGAATGGGAGCCATGACCTCAAACCAGCGACTACTCCACAGTGGTCCTGAGACCTGGGACAAGTAGTAAGGGAGAGGGACCAGTCCACAAGGAGAGAGTCAAGTTGATGCCAGGAATTTTCCAATAAGTAGATCATATGGCTAATGTGCAGGCACACTTGCTGTTTATAAGACCACCCTTTTAGCGATCTATGCATTAGGTAAACAAAGTCACCGCAGTTGCTATAGTTGATTTAAAATATCCTTTTGTGATGAAATAAAATGAGGTGGCTCTGACATTCTCCAAATAATTTTTAAAAATTTTTTTCAGGAAATCTGAAAGTATACAAATATTGCCTTAGATGGCAGATCTTCACAGATCAGAAAGAACAATAATCATGATTCTAATAAGTTCTCTTTGTTGTTATTGTTGTGTGTGTGCAGCATGGGTGTATGCGTTTGCATATTTGTGAACACCTGTGGGGGTGTGCCTGCACACAGAGACCAGAGGTTGAAGTCAGGGTCTTCCTTGACTTACCTCCACTTATTTACTGAAGCAGGGTCTCACACTTGAACCCAGAGCTCACTAATTGTACTATTCTCGCTAGCCAGATTGTCCCAGGTGACCCTAGTCTCTGCCTCCCAAATGCTGGAACTAAAGGTGGGCTACCACACCCAGCCAGCATTTACATGGGTGCTGGGGACCCAAACTCTGGTCCTCACAGCTTCACCACAAGCACTTTGTCCGCTGAGCCCTCTCCCCGGCCTGAGTCTAGTAATTTTTTTTCTAAGGTAGGGCTCATTCTAGCCCAGGCTGAATGGCTTCAACGGCACACCCTTCCCACAGGCCTAGAAGCTGGCAAGGTTAAGGTCAAGGTGTCACAGGGTTGGTTTCTTGTGGGCCTCCCTCTCTGGCTTGTCAGTGGTCTTCTCACCTTCACAGTCTTCCTGCATCACTGACTATGCCCTTTCCCCTTCTTAGAAGGACAGTGGATCAGTGCCGACCTGATGACTATATTTCTACCAAATGCCTCTTTAAAAAGCCTATATCGAAATACACACAGGTGGTGAGGACTTTAGCATAAGAACTCTGGACACAACTTAGCCTGTAACTTCAACACTCCCATCTTAGGACTCGGTCTTTATTTCATAGAGTTTTTGGAGGAAGGGCTCTGGTATGTTTGTACCCCTACCATGCACTGCTGCTAACGGAGCTCCATATATATTGATTCATCAAGCATACTGTATAAAGAAAGCATTTTTGTACATGCATGTATGTGTGTGTGTTCATGTGTGTGTGAATGTTTAAGCATATACATGTGGAGATCAGAGGTCAATAACTCACTACCTTATTTTTTGAGATAAGAGTCTTTCAGTGAACCTAGAGCTCACCATCCCAGCAAGCTGGATTATCTTGCTTTCATCTTCCCAGTGTTGGGATCACAAGTGTACACTAGCATGCCAGGCACTTTTACAGGTACTAATCCAAATTCAGGTCCTCATACTTGTACAGTAAGCCCTTTTCCAATGGAGCAATCTCCCCAGCCTCAAGAAAAAGCATTTTAAGAAGTGTACCTCGAAAAACAAAAACAAACAAACAAAAAAAAGAAGTCATGGAAGAAGCCGGGCATGGTGGTGCACGCCTTTAATCCTAGCACTCGGGAGGCAGAGATAGGAGGATCACTGTGAGTTCGAGGCCACCCTGAGACTAAATAGTTAATTGCAAAGCTGGGCATGGTGGCGCACACCTTTAATCCCAGCACTCGGGAGGCAGAGGTAGGAGGATCACCGTGAGTTCGAGGCCACCCTGAGACTACATAGTGAATTCCAGGTCAGCCTAAACTAAAGTGAGACCCTACCTCATAAAACCAAAAGTTAATTGCAGGTCAGCCTGAGCCAGAGTGAGACCCTACCTCGAAAAACCAAAAAAAAAAAAAAAAGTCATGGAAGAAAGGGGCTACACACTTAAAGAGCTACTCTCAGCATTCACTTACAGTGCAGAATCAAGGTGGTTTTATGAAAGGGGAAAAAATGTCTTATTTCCTTTCCAAAATCAGACTATTCCTTGAAACACCAAATTTGCACTTGCGAATGTTTCTTAACATCCTTATGAAGAGGCCACTGGTAAAGACTCCACCAGAAGCCACTGGCTTGGCTGCCTGGGCCTTTGGCCACTGGAGGGCTCCACTTACACCAGCGCCAAGTACCTGGACAGTTCTTCCTTTGTCACTGTGCAGAGTGACCGTGGACCAGGGTGCCGATACCGAGAATGCCCACCCATGCTCTCTAGCCTTAACTCTCCCAGGGCAGAAGTCTAACTCCTGGTGTTTGACTTCACGGTGAAGATACTGAGAGTGCCAATCAATGTTCTGCAGTCTTAACTATCCCAGGGCAGAAGTCTAACTCCTGGTGTTTGACTTCACGGTGAAGATACTGAGAGTGCCAATCAATGTTCTGCAGTCTTAACTATCCCAGGGCAGAAGTCTAACTCCTGGTGTTTGACTTCACGGTGAAGATACTGAGAGTGCCAATCAATGTTCTGCAGTCTTAACTATCCCAGGGTAGATGTCTAACTCCTGGCCTTTGACCTCAGCGCTTGAGAGGGTTTTTCCGGAATCATGGAAGTCAGAGTACTTAGGATGTAGCACTGTCTCCAACCTGCAAGCATTCTTTCATCAGTACATGGCTTGGTATATGGATGTATCAGCTCTCTCACCCTTCCTACAGGCTGATCTGGAAGCTGCTATTATGCAGCTTGCCATGGGCCAATCTGGATACAGCTGTTAGTCTCTGTCAGCTGTTATACTGTCATTCACTGTATAGAGTATTTTCCCTATGGGCTTTCTCCCACATAAATGACTGCCTTCAGTCCCTGACTCTGGATGCCTGAGGAAGAGGGGACTCTAATCAGAAAGCCCCCTGTAGAGGTTCCCCACTTCCTTGGTATCTATGCTTAATAAAATCCCTTGTCCTGGGAGACTGCAAAAATATGATACAATTCTATATCTGGGGAATGACTCACTTTGTTTATAAAAGGCTCAGCTCTTCATCCTCTCTTCACTCAGATCCACCTATGTGACTTGACTTATATCCAGGTCACCCCAAGTATACAGAACCTCTAAACCTAATGCCTAGCCAAAGAGAAAGGGGTTTCTCCTCTAAGAGTCTCCCATGGACAGGGCAGCTTCCACCAGGTCACACTTGACAGGCTCCTTACAGTCTTGTTGGTCAGGGTGAGGGGTCTCAGGACCTTGTCCCCTGAGCCCTAGCTCCAAATGAAACTCCAGTTACTACCTGCTCCCAGGCAGAACCTGTGTCATTCAGGCACTCAGGTCATTCACACATGTATGTAAGTAGTAATCTTTGGATCTGGATGGAGATATGGGCCAATCTGGACAACGATCTGGAAGATATGAATGGTGCCAGTGGCACCGAGAATGGAGGCACTCCACAGAGTTCTAGCAAGCGCTGCAAACAGGAGGCAATGCAGCTCCCTCATCACCTGGCCTAACGTCTGTCACTGCAAACAGCTTTCTGAGAAGGCATTCCTCTGGCTTCTATAGTCACCATTCTTGTGAGCATCAATTATTGCAAATTGAAAACATGATGGGGCCATTTGTAAATACATATCCAAACTTAGCAATCCAGATGTGTGCTGGTCAGCTCATACTGACTGTGACACCATCCTCAAAGGAGAAAGAAAGAGCAATGTACCTTACTTACCTTGCTGAGGACTGAGAACACGATAGGAAGATTCCACTAATGTTTATCATTTGACACTTAACACAACAGTTGGGCATTACATGTTTCCTGGGAATTACATGACAATAAAGCAAAATCAAAGGACCCTTCTTCAGTTCAGGTCACAGATGGAAACTGAATGGATTAGCAAAGATCGCCTGATGCTTTCTTAAAATCCTGACCACTCACCTCCCAGGATCTGGGTCTATATCACACCTGACTTCTGAGCTCAATAGCTTCCCTAGAGATAGAGATGTGAACAGAGCCACCTCTGACCTGACCCATACCCTTATCCTTTCTACCTCTGCCCAATCACTTCCTCTGGGGAGCCTGTGGTCAGAATGAGCTGTTTTTCTGTTTTTCTGCATGTTTCTCTGTATTTAGTTATTTCTTTGTTTCCTCTCTCCCTTGAACCAGGGGGTCCTGCCCCTGCCATGTGCTGAGCGCTGGCTGCCTTCCTCATCCCCACTGGCCTGGCCCTCCAGCTCGGCCCAGTAAATCAGTGAACACAGTGCAGGCAGGGAGTGGCTTCGTGTGTAAAAAACTGTCTTCTAAAGCATCTTTTCTGTCATGGTTTCTAGGAACTTAAACAGTCCCACTTAGGATTTAGGGCCTTCTCCTCCCTTAGCTAAAAAAGCAACACAATGTTTTCTCTCAGGAAATGTGAATTTTCAAATAACATATAGCTTGTTTTTCCTCAAATGCCAATTTTTAAATCTCTGCTGTCACTCAAATGTAATCTATAAGGTACTTCAATATCCCATAAAAGTTTTTAGTTGAAACAGGTTACTGGAATTAGAGATTAAATAATGGATGTTTAAAGAGTTGTGCTCAAGTCATCCAAGATTTTTCTCACACTTGTTCTTTTTGCTAAAAAATACATCAGCCAAAAGTTACCTGTTCATAATCAACTGAGATATCAAACTTCTTCTGTACGACTTTTCTGACAATATCTGGGAAAAAGAAAAGATACAAAATAGCTAAATTATTTTTTCAGTAAAAATGTAAAATGCATATTCAGAAAAAAGGGCTACGTACACTTACAAATTACTATACCTAGATGTAACAGTCTCATAATATTAGTCCTACTTGCAAACAGGAGGGAAAACAATGGAATCTGTGCCTCAGGCTAACAGGGAAGGAGGACATGTGTTTTTGATTCACTGTTGGCAGATGCCGAACCAGAGGATGGCCATTTTTCTAGAATTCATAAATTCTCAAAAGTCACCTCAACATTTCCCAGCAAACTACAGGCCACGCATCAGAAATCACTGATAAAGCATTACACTGTGCCCCCTCATCTTTATTTGGAACCACAAATATGATTAAATTTCCAGTAACCACACATTTGCATAATATTTTACAAATGAGTCTTGAAATGAAGCTGGTCCAAGATTTCTTACCATGGAAAATCCTTCTCGTCCCCCCTCTAAGCAGTATGTTAAAACTGAAATGCTACGAAAAATTGTACTTTTCTATTCGTGTGCATTTTGGACATTTTCAAATTCTCAGATAACTCTAGGACCAAAACAAACAAACAAATAAACAAACAAAAATCAAGAGCCATCTCTTCCTCCAAGCTACCATGGAGGCATGATTTGAGACATTGATGACCCAGACAGTGAGGGTCCTGCCAAAGGATCACCGTAACTGGTGGTGTGGCCAGGCCACAGCTAGGCCTCCCTTCTGCCCAGACTCCTTGACACTGTCCCTCAGTCACAGCAAGAACCTTTGCAATGCTCTGTGTCCATCACACTGAAATGTACCACTAGCGTGGGACAGAAGAAACCCCATAAGAAATCCTTGGCTTAGCAGGTAAGAGTTTTTTGCTATTCAAACATGCCTGGCACCCATGTAAGAGGCAGAAGATGGATATGCATGCCTGGAACCATAGTCTTCTGGGGAGCAGAGAATGGAGAATCACTGGGGCTTGCTGATCAGCAAATCTGACTGAAGAAATGTCAGCTACAGGTTCAAGGAGACTCCACTTCAAGGTAACATGGAAGAATGACATTCTCCTCTGGCTTCATACTTCCTGATAGGGATTTGGGAACACAACTTTATCCTGACTAGCAGAGACCTGGGCAGATGCTTGAAGACTATGCTGTAGGAAAGTGTGAGGAACCCTGGGGACCTGAGTCATTCTTTCACAGAACCTCTAGGCTGTCCCACACCCCAAGCTGCCATCTCTTCCTCCAGTCCCCGCAGCCAGGCAGCATCACTTTGGTCTGCCTTATAGACAGATAGATTTTCACTGGAGAGGTTCTCCTATTGGTTAAAAGAAAATTAAAAGTCATCTATATATGTTTACACAGTCATGTTCATCATATGATGGGATGTAGTATCATAATCTAGGATTTGAACATATCAGAGTATGAAAAATTTACTCATATTCTACACTGAAAGTAGCTTTTAGAAAACTAGTATTTAGGGACTGGAAAAATGTCTTAGCAGTTAAGTTGCTTACCTGCAAAGCCAAAGGACCCAGGTTTGATTCCCCAGGACCCATGTAAGCCAGATACACAAGGTGATGCATGCATCTGGAGTTTGTTTGCAGCAGCTGGAGGCCCTGGCATGCTGATTCATTGCCCCCCCTCTGTCTCCTTCTCTCTCTCTCTCTTTCCCTCTTCCCTCTCTCAAATAAATAAATAAAAATATATACCAAAAAAACTAGTATTTACATAGTCTTGATGTCTGGTCACAATAAAATATATTATACAGAATTATCTTAAAAGATGACTAAAATGCTCCTCTTTTATAAGTATACATCTATCTCAACATGACCAGATGTTCACACTGTTCTTCAAAACCAACTGCTGTAAGAGTGCAGGTGATGTACACCAAGCTAGATGTTGAAGGGATTTGCACAAATACAGAAACCAAATTCTATCTAAAAAATGGTTATTTCTAATAAAATAGTTATCTATAAAAGTGAGGGGTTGGGGTTTTTGTTTGTTTCTTTGACATTTGCTAGTTTTTTTCATCTTTTTTTTTATTTTTAGAAAGTCGTGTTTTTACTATCTCAAACCTAGGAAGAACTGCCCACATCCATCTGGGTTCTCCAGAAAGACAGGACCATGAAGAGAACTAAAAGATGGAGAAGCATGACTATAGACAGAGAGACAGATAGGTTTACTTCAAGTCATTATGGCTGCTGGCAAGTCTGCAATATACAGAGCAGGCTGGCAATTCAGGCAAGAGTTGATGCCACAATGTGGGGCAGAATATCTTCTTCCTTGAGAACTCTCAGGCTTCGGCTATAAAATTTTTGACTAACCTGTGAAGCCTACCCACATAATGAAGAGCAAGTGGCCTTTCTTAAAACTGAACTTGTAGTAGGCTCAGGCATAGCTCAGGGGGAATAAAATGTCAAGACCCTGGCTTCAAGCACAGCACCTAATTACACAGAATTAATTAATCACAGGTGTTAACTTTATCTACACCATCATAGATTGATGTCAGATTAAGTGACTAGGTACATTAACATGGCCAAGTTGAAATAGAAAATTGTCACTCTATCTGTCCAATTTGGCCATTATGTATCATAAGAAGTGTTATCAGAGCAGCAGGTATGACCAAGCAAACATCTCAGAGCAGCACTGTTTCAGATCAGGGATATGAAACATGAACAACTCTTAGGGCTGGGAGTATAGCTCAATGGTAGAGTGCTTACCTAGCATGCACAAGGCCCTGGGTTCAAACCCCAGAACTACACAAAACAACTCTGGACAATGTGACTCCCAGCAGGCTTACCCCTCAGAAGGCTGAGGTAGGAGGATCCCGTGAACTCAAGGCCTGCCTGTGCTAGAAAGTGAGTTCTAGCTTAGCATGGGCTAGAATGAGACCTTGCCTCAAAAAAAAAAAAAATCATTCTTCTCAGTCTGGTTTATCCAATTCTTTGGTTAAATTATAGACACAAATTTAGGGTTTGGGGCTCATGGTTTGTTCATGAACCCCAGTTCCCCATAATGATGCAACTGAAAGGCTTTGTGAAAACCATTCAGATCCCCAGACCAACCTAACAGCCCTTTGGTTTCACCTTTAATCAGAGGTGGATGCTTCAGACATTTAGAAGCCAAGTCAGGTTTATCAGGTATGCCCCTGCCTCAGAGTTTATAACCAAGTATTCAGGCCAGGGAAAGCCTCTTTCCTTTTATCTAAAATCTAACCTGAATCTGGGTACAACAATGCATAGCTGTCATCTTGGCTCTCATCAGGCTAAGGGAAGGGATCACCTGAGCTTAAGAATTTGAAGCCAGCCTGAGTGACACAGAAAGATGTGTCTGATGATGATATTTCAAACACTCTTGTGCTTTTTCCTTCTGGACAGCACATGACTGCATTCAGTTCCTCTCCTCTCACTGACCGAGCACTTCTCCCTGCACATTGGTATATACTAAACTAATGATGGGACTAACTTGCCTTCCAAGGAACAAGGAAGCATTGCTGCCAAGGAGGCTATACATGTGGTAGAACCTGGGACCAGGCTGCCAGCCACGGGCTCGCCCATCACCCACATCCATGGATGGTGATGTACTTTAGCTGGATCCACTTAGCATGTGGCACAAATCCACAGTTACTGGCTACCCTTGAATCCTTTAAAGGGTACTCTGAGGTTGCCATGGCATTCAGAAAGCTTCTGAAGTCTCCTGGAGCTGGAAATCCTCAGCAAGGTCACTTTTCAGGTAAATTCTGGGGCTGCGAGGCCTCTCTGACATTGGGCTACAGGGAAGCCAGCTTCTCCATGGCCTGTGGTCAAGAAGCCCAGCATTACAGCCCACAGCAAGCCCAGGTTGAGCAGGTCAAGGCCCACCACCACAATACTCATAGACTCCCTGCAGAACCCATGTATGCATCCTCCCCTAAAAAGTCCCCACAGAACATACTTCCATTTACAGCTTTTATCTTTGTTCTTCATGAGGAAGAGTATCCCTGGAAGGCCTTGCAAAAAAAGACATGTAGTTCAAATTACCTGTTCTGATCTAAGGAATATCACAGGATGTCAATTACAGAGCTGCAGAAATGTGAATCAGTTAAGCTCCATTTGGCACATGTGTATGTGCCAAAGGCTCGCCTGTTTAAGGACAGGTGTGTGTGTGTGTGTGTGTGTGTGTGTGTGTGTGTGTGTGTGTGTGGTGGAAGGAGAGGGGGTCCTGTATATACTTTGAGCTCATTTGAATATTTTTTTAACCTTTTAATTTTAAAAAATAATGTTATTGACATATTCTTCCATATTCCTCTCAACTCCAATCCCCACCAAAAGAGAAATATGGTTCCTAACACTCTAAAGTGAAAAAATCCAGTTCCTATAAGGTAAATCAGATTTTATTATAGCCTATAGAGGAAATGTGACCTGGAGTGATTTTCACATCATTTCAGTACCCAGTATACAGTGGACTACTTGCCATAAAACCTAACAAATACTGCTGGTAACTATGTCGAACAAAAGGTATTTCGTCTCCTTAAATTAAGCCCTATAGATACAGGGAGGATGGAGAGAGAAATTTTTTTGTGAAAGATGTGGTTACACATCAGTTGTCACAAATCTCTAAGAACTATCATCCCTTGTCCTGGTCTTTCCAGGTCCTGCTCCACAGTTTTAACTGGCTCTTTCCATTCCATACTTCCCAGAGGGCTGTAAAGGAAACAGAGGAAACAGAGGGAAAGAGAAAAGACTTCATGACCTCCATTCATCCACTACAGTCCTTCATGACCTCCATTCATCACCTACAGTCCTTCATGACCTCCATTCATCCACTACAGTCCTTCATGACCTCCATTCATCCACTACAGTCCTTCATGGCCTCCATTCATCCACTACAGTCCTTCATGACCTCCATTCATCCACTACAGTCCTTCATGGCCTCCATTATCTACCTACAGTCCTTCCATGGCCTCCATTTATCTACCTACAGTCCTTCATGGCCTCCATTCATCCACCTACAGTCCTTCATGGCCTCCATTATCTACCTACAATCCTTCATGACCTCCATTCATCCACCTACAGTCCTTCCATGACCTCCATTCATCTACCTACAGTCCTTCATGGCCTCCATTATCTACCTACAGTCCTTCATGGCCTCCATTATCTACCTACAGTCCTTCAATGGCCTCCATTCATCTACCTACAGTCCTTCATGGCCTCCATTTATCTACCTACAGTCCTTCATGGCCTCCATTATCTACCTACAGTCCTTCATGGCCTCCATTTATCTACCTACAGTCCTTCCATGACCTCCATTCATCCACCTACAGTCCTTCATGGCCTCCATTATCTACCTACAGTCCTTCCATGACCTCCATTCATCACCTACAGTCCTTCATGGCCTCCATTCATCCACCTACAGTCCTTCATGACCTCCATTCATCCACCTACAGTCCTTCATGGCCTCCATTCATCTACCTACAGTCCTTCCATGGCCTCCATTTATCTACCTACAGTCCTTCATGGCCTCCATTATCTACCTACAGTCCTTCATGGCCTCCATTTATCTACCTACAGTCCTTCATGGCCTCCATTCATCTACCTACAGTCCTTCATGGCCTCCATTCATCTACCTACAGTCCTTCATGGCCTCCATTATCTACCTACAGTCCTTCATGACCTCCATTCATCCACCTACAGTCCTTCATGGCCTCCATTCATCCACTACAGTCCTTCATGGCCTCCATTCATCTACCTACAGTCCTTCATGACCTCCATTCATCACCTACAGTCCTTCATGGCCTCCATTTATCTACCTACAGTCCTTCCATGACCTCATTCATCCACCTACAGTCCTTCATGGCCTCCATTCATCTACCTACAGTCCTTCCATGGCCTCCATTCATCCACTACAGTCCTTCATGGCCTCCATTATCTACCTACAGTCCTTCATGGCCTCCATTATCTACCTACAATCCTTCCATGACCTCCATTCATCCACCTAAGTCTTTCCATGACCTCCACTCGTCCACCTAAAGTCCTTCATGGCCTCCATTCATCCACCTACAGTCCTTCATGGCCTCCATTCATCCACCTACAGTCCTTCCATGGCCTCCATTTATCTACCTACAGTCCTTCATGGCCTCCATTCATCCACCTACAGTCCTTCATGGCCTCCATTCATCCACCTACAGTCCTTCATGACCTCCATTCATCCACCTACAGTCCTTCCATGGCCTCCATTCATCCACCTACAGTCCTTCCATGGCCTCCATTCATCCACTACAGTCCTTCATGACCTCCATTCATCCACTACAGTCCTTCATGACCTCCATTCATCCACTACAGTCCTTCATGGCCTCCATTCATCTACCTACAGTCCTTCATGGCCTCCATTATCTACCTACAGTCCTTCATGGCCTCCATTATCTACCTACAGTCCTTCATGGCCTCCATTCATCCACCTACAGTCCTTCATGACCTCCATTCATCCACCTACAGTCCTTCATGGCCTCCATTCATCCACCTACAGTCCTTCCATGGCCTCCATTCATCCACCTACAGTCCTTCATGGCCTCCATTCATCCACCTACAGTCCTTCATGGCCTCCATTATCTACCTACAGTCCTTCCATGACCTCCATTCATCTACCTACAGTCCTTCATGGCCTCCATTATCTACCTACAGTCCTTCATGGCCTCCATTATCTACCTACAGTCCTTCCATGACCTCCATTCATCTACCTACAGTCCTTCATGGCCTCCATTTATCTACCTACAGTCCTTCATGGCCTCCATTTATCTACCTACAGTCCTTCATGGCCTCCATTTATCTACCTACAGTCTTCCATGGCCTCCATTTATCTACCTACAGTCCTTCATGGCCTCCATTTATCTACCTACAGTCCTTCATGACCTCCATTCATCACCTACAGTCCTTCATGGCCTCCATTTATCTACCTACAGTCCTTCATGGCCTCCATTTATCTACCTACAGTCCTTCCATGACCTCCATTCATCTACCTACAGTCCTTCATGACCTCCATTCATCCACCTACAGTCCTTCAATGGCCTCCATTCATCCACCTACAGTCCTTCATGACCTCCATTCATCTACCTACAGTCCTTCCATGGCCTCCATTTATCTACCTACAGTCCTTCATGACCTCCATTCATCTACCTACAGTCCTTCCATGACCTCCATTCATCCACTACAGTCCTTCTTGGCCTCCATTCATCCCCCTACAGCCCTTCTTTGGCCTACTCCAGTTCATCCCACCTACAGTCCTTCCATGACCTCCATTCATCTACCTACAGTCCTTCCATGGCCTCCATTTATCTACCTACAGTCCTTCATGGCCTCCATTTATCTACCTACAGTCCTTCATGGCCTCCATTTATCTACCTACAGTCCTTCCATGGCCTCCATTCATCCACCTACAGTCCTTCCATGGCCTCCATTCATCTACCTACAGTCCTTCCATGGCCTCCATTCATCTACCTACAGTCCTTCCATGGCCTCCATTTATCTACCTACAGTCCTTCCATGACCTCCATTCATCCACCTACAGTCCTTCATGACCTCCATTCATCCACCTACAGTCCTTCCATGACCTCCATTCATCCACCTACAGTCCTTCCATGACCTCCATTCATCTACCTACAGTCCTTCCATGACCTCCATTCATCTACCTACAGTCCTTCCATGACCTCCATTCATCTACCTACAGTCCTTCCATGGCCTCTGTTTTCTAACTATAGTTCTTCCATGTCCTCCATTAATCTATTTTCAGTCATTTCAATGCCTCCATTAATCTACCTACAAGCTCTTCAGTCTCCATTAATCTACCTACAGTTATTCCATGGTCTCCATTAATCTACCTACAGACCCTTTCCTTGAACTCCCTTAGTTGTCTTTAAGCTATCCATATTGTGCCCTTCCAATTCTTATCAAAGTGAGTACAGGTTTGGGGGGGTTACAATAATCAAATGTACATCTCAGTTTGTCCCAACAGTTCCTGTTCACACTTGTCCTAATGCTATCATTACTGACAGCATTACTCTTTTTTTTCTTAAAATATCTCATTTTACATGTTAAATCATATGGTCACCATAATCACATAAATCTTAATTCAAATTTCATGTCTGACTCTTCATGCTGTGTAATTTGATAAATTATTACTTTCCTTGGACCTTAATTTTCTCATCTATCAAATGGAGATAATATTATTATCCATTAATATTTGTAAGACCTTAGCAACATGCTCAGCTGCAGGGAGCCACATCCAGTCGCCATCACTAGATGGCGCTGGCACTGCAGGAAGCCACATCTAAGTCGCCATTACAAGATGGCGCTAACCTCGTGGTGTTCAACTTCATATACGGCAGTGCCTTGGCGCCAATCGTGTTCAAGGTACGCGCATGCGCTTGACGCAACCTGTCCTGAGCCTATCCCGTGGCGCCTGGTGGTGGCAAGCGGGTAGCAGCCAATCAGTAGGTGCCTCAGTGCCTATCCCCCTATAAAAGTAGCTGCACATCCCGCCCCCGGGTCCTTCCCCGTCAGCTCTCCTGTTAACCAAGAAGCTCTCCAATAAAGTGTGATCAAGAAGGATCCTCGTGTGGTGATTGTTCTTTTCCCGCTGGTCGGGGGGCTCGCCGCAAAGTGGTGCCGAAAACCCGGGAAGGACCAAAGGAGGATTCAGAACTTGACACACGGAGAGGCAGGCGCTGGTAAGTCATTCTGTCTTTTTCTGTGTCTCAGTCATGTCCGTGTCTGAGGGCCTCGCTGCTCTTGCTGTTTTCTGTTTGTTTTGTCTGGGTCTTTCTATTGTTTTGCGTTTGTTTCTATCTTGCCTAGTCTGCTGATAGCCTGGACCGGTTAAACCCGTGGTAGACAACGCGGCTCTGGTCCTTGGAGCCTCGAGTCAGATAAATCCTCGGTAGATAACGTGGGGCTGGCTGTTAGTTTCATTTCCAGCCTTCCAGCTCGTGATGGGTAATACATCGAGTGCCCGGTATTCTCCCATTGACTTTACTCAGCCTATAAAGGAAGTTTTGAAACAACGTGATCTAAAGATCTCTAATGCCACTATTAAAAAGATCGTTAAAGATATTGATGCTGCTGCTCCATGGTTTGCGGTGTCCAGAGATCTCTCATTGCCCTCATGGGAAAAGCTGGGTAAAGACCTTGAGGCGGCTAGGGAGGAGGGTCACTTAGGTCGAGGTACCCTCCCTTTCTGGAGGATGATACATTCTTGTTTACGTTCTGGAAGCCACCCGGACCCACTTCAGGAGGGCCGGAGACGGCTCAGACAACATCAGGATAGTTTGTCAGAATCTGATGCAAGTGGGGATAACAAACCCAGATTATATAAGGAAGTACAGGAAAAAAGGGCCAGTCATTTCCCGGGAGGAGTTCCCAATATGGCCAGTCATTTCAAGGAAAAGGTTCCCTGCCATGTAGAGGAGAAGGCACCCCCGTTAGAAGAGAGTAATGAGGGCTCCGGCTGTATGCACAGGAGGGGTGAGGACTTCCCTAGGGCCCCGCCGCAGCAGGGGGCTGTGGGGTTATATCCTTCCCTACAGCCGCTGCGACACCTGAGTATACGAGATGATCACGGCAGTAGTTCTGCTTCTGATCAGGAGGGAGAGGAGGACTCCAGTGGGTCAGAGGGACAGGATTTAGAGGAGGCAGCTTTGCATCGTGCTCAGGATCCTCAGTTTGTGGGCGGGCGTGTCTGCCCTCCCGCGGTTAGGGGGAGGAGTGCCTTAAAAGAGGAAGTTGGTATTCGGAACCGAGCACCGCCTAGTGCTCTGCCACGCCCTCATGTTCCCCCCCCCTATGTCCCAGCCGAGGATCGCTGCCATTTTGTTAAGCCGCGGACATGGTCCCGCCTGGCCTCCGCTTTCCTGGTTTTTTTGAATACCACTACCAATCAAAGAGATTGGGAGCCAATCCCCTATGCGGAGCTTAAGGATTTAGTTCAGGCCTGCAAAGATTTTGGACCCACTGCTGACTATTCTCTTATGCTGCTTCGCAGACTCACGCAGCGCACCCTTACTCCTGGTGATTGGTTAGAATTAGCCCGAGCTTGTCTAACGAGAGGGCAATATTTGGATTTCAGATCACTGATTTCTGATAAAGCCCAAGAACAAGCTAGGCAGAATATTATGAAAGGGGACTGGGACTGGACTTCTGATATGCTTCTGGGGACTGGTCCCTTTCTTACAGATCAGCTCAATTTCCATCCAGACGTGTATATCCAAATTAATAACATTCATTATCAGGCTTGGAAGGAGCTCCGTAACAAGGGAGAGGTCGCAGGACAGTTGACTAAGATTGTTCAGGGCCCTACAGAGCCATTTTCTGATTTTTCAGCTAGAATGCTGGATGTGGCAGAAAAGACAATTGGCCTTGCTGACCACACCATGCCGTTTATACAACAGCTAATATTTGAACAGGCCACTAAGGAGTGCAAAAAGGCTATACAATCAGTAAGAAGGGGAACATTGGATGACTGGCTCAAAGCCTGTCGAGAGATAGGGGGTCCTCTGTCTAATGCAGGATTAGCGGCAGCGGTCATAGCTGCCGCTAAGGCTCAACGGACAGGGAATCAAAAGGGCTGTTTCCGATGTGGTCAATTGGGACATTTTAAACGCCAATGTCCTCAGGCGGATGGCCCAGCCCCTGTCCGAGATGCGGGACCGACACAGCGCCCCCCTGGGACTTGTCCTAGATGTAAGAAGGGAAAACACTGGGCTAATGAATGTAGATCTGTGAGGGATATTAATGGTCTGCCCCTCCCCCCTCTTTCACGTAATCAGGACCAAAAAAACGGGGGGAAGGGCCCACGTCCCCAGGGCCCACAAATCTATGGGGCAATGCAGACACCTCAGGTCCCGGTGACTGTGGCGCCAGGTCCCCCGCTGCCTCAGCCCGGAGAGCAACATCGGGCTCCGCAGGCCTGGACCTCTGTGCCACCTCCGGATTGGTCTTAACTCCGGAAATGGGCGTGCAAATCCTGGACACAGATGTGTCTGGCCCGCTAGCGAGAGATACGGTGGGCCTTCTTTTGGGGCGCTCCTCCTCTACTTTAAAGGGTCTCATAGTCTTCCCCGGTGTTATCGATCCAGATTATACAGGTGTAATTAAAATTCTTTGTCATTCCCCCTATGGGGCAGTGTCAGTGGCCCCTGGGGACCGTATTGCCCAATTGCTGATTTTGCCTTCTAACCATTCTCTATTTCCTGCACTAGATAAGGAAAGGGGTGACAAGAGCCTTGGGTCTACCGGTGTGGACTTGACCTGCTTGTCTTTGGAGTTGGATCAAAGACCCCTTCTGCGCCTGACCATAGAAGGAAGAGAATTCTCAGGACTGGTGGACACTGGGGCAGATAAAAGTATAATAAAATTGGATTCTTGGCCAAAAGCCTGGCCCTTGCAGAGATCAGCTCAGATCTTGCAAGGCTTAGGGTTTGCTAAAACACCACATATGAGTGCAAAGGAGTTAACATGGACCACTACAGAGGGTCAAAAGGGAAAAATCCAACCTTTTGTGTTGGATGTTCCCATTAATTTATGGGGAAGAGATATTCAGACCCAGATGAATCTCCGCTTGACCAATGATTATTCAGAAGCTAGTAAAAACATGATGAAAATTCAGGGCTTTGTTCCAGGCTCAGGTCTAGGGAAGCACCTTCAAGGGCGACCTCAGCCCATCATCCCGGAGGAGAAGTTGGATCGCTTTGGGTTGGGTTTTTCTTAGGGACCACTGAAAATTCTGCTTCCAATTTTGAACAGGTGCCCATACCCTGGATGACTCATAAGCCAGTGTGGGTTCCTCAGTGGCCCCTCTCACAGGAAAAACTGGAAGCAGCCCAGAGGTTAATTGAGGAACAATTGCAGTTAGGCCACCTGGAGCCCTCTATTTCCCCTTGGAACACACCTATATTTGTGATCAAAAAGTCCTCTGGAAAGTGGCGATTATTACATGATTTGAGGGCTGTCAATGCTCAAATGCAGGTCCTGGGCCCAGTTCAGAGGGGCCTGCCAGCGCTTTCTGCTCTCCCCAGGGAATGGCCAGTGATGGTTTTAGATATTAAAGACTGTTTTTTCTCCATACCCCTTTGCCCTCAGGACAGAGAGCGTTTTGCTTTCACATTACCAGCTGTAAATCATGAGAAGCCTGATGCCCGCTTTCAGTGGCGTGTGTTGCCACAAGGGATGTCCAACAGTCCCACTATGTGCCAGCTTTATGTAGACTCAGTGTTATTTGTAGTAAGACAACAGTTCCCCTCTTTACGTATGATCCACTATATGGATGATATCCTACTCACAGCCCCTACCTTAGATGTTTTGCATGTCTCTTTTCAGGAGGTCATCAAGGCGTTGGAACATAAGGGTCTTTTTATTGCCCCAGAGAAGGTCCAGCAAACGGATTCAGTAAATTTCCTTGGGTCCGTCATTGGCCTTCAGTCTGTGAAACCTCAAAAAATTTGCATCCGTACCTCCCACTTGCATACATTAAATGATTTTCAAAAACTTTTGGGGGACATTAATTGGTTGCGAGGTTTTCTCCATGTCCCCCGTGCAGATTTGTTACCATTGTTTTCCATTTTGGAGGGTGATCCTGAGATTACCTCTCCTCGTGTGCTCACTGAGCCAGCTCGTCAGGCCTTAAACAAGATAGAAAAGGCCCTTATGAAGGCACAGCTTGAACGCTTTGACCCTTCTAGTCCGCTTCTTCTTTGTATCCTAAAAACAAGGGATGTCCCCACAGGAGTGATATGGCAGGACGGCCCTCTTTTGTGGATTCATGGACATTCCTTGGGAGCTCGCACCCTGCAGTACTTCCCACAGTTGGTTGCCCAACAGGCTTGTTTGGGTCTGAAATCGTGCCTAACTCATTTTGCAAAGTTGCCTGATAAGCTTATCATCCCCTATACTAAGGAACAAGTAGAGACTCTATCCGGTACGGTTGATGAATGGAGCATTCTTATGTGTGCTTTTCCAAATCCTATAGATAACCATTACCCAAAAAGCCCCATTCTGTCCTTCGTGGAAAAAAATTTAGTCTATTTTCCCCGGGTCACATCAAAGGGCCCTTTGCCCTCAGTCCCTGCCATTTTCACTGATGGTTCAAAAACAGGTCGCGGAGCTTATATGGTTCAGGGCTCAGAACCTGTGGTGAAGTTCTATAGGCCTGACTCTCCCCAAATTGTGGAATGCATGATTGTCTTGGAGGTGTTTCAGACCTTTGGTAGTCCCTTTAATTTGTTCACAGACTCACAGTATGTGGCTAATGCAGTTGTTGGACTGGAAATTGCTGCCTCTATTCGTTCTGCTAGTCCTGTCTCAAACATTCTTTCTCAAATCCAATCTCTCATTTGGCAACGCTCCTCCCCCTTCTATGTTACCCATGTTCGTGCTCACTCCTTGCTACCAGGACCTATATCTCAAGCAAATGACTTGGTAGACAAAGCCACGCGGATGACCATGTTAGCCATGAGTAGTCCTAAAGATATGGCCACCGAGTTCCATAGGCTGTATCATGTTCCTGCTAACACCTTAAGAAAGACCTTTGCCATTTCTAGGTCCGAGGCACGTGATATTGTTAAGGCTTGTCAATCCTGTGTCACTTTCCTGCCTTCTCCACATGTGGGTGTGAACCCACGGGGCCTAAGACCTGGTGATCTTTGGCAGATGGATGTTACTCATGTCTTGGAATTTGGCAAGCTTAAATACCTGCACGTTTCGGTGGATACTTGCTCAGGAATCATACATGCTTCTCCTCTTGCAGGGGAAAAGGTTACTCATGTAAAAACTCATTGCTTGGAAGCCTGGGCGTCTTGGGGAAAACCGCGACGCCTAAAGACTGACAATGGCCCTGCTTATGCTTCCTCTGGCTTTCGTGCCTTCTGTGCCCAGATGCAGGTTGCCCACACTACTGGCCTACCTTACAACCCACAAGGCCAAGGTATTGTGGAGAGAGCAAATAAAAGTTTAAAAGCTATCCTTTTTAAGCAACGAAGGGGGATAGCGGAGAATGCAACCCCCAAGGAGAGAGTCTCTCTAGCACTCTATACCCTTAATTTTTTAGTTTTGGATGTTCATGATAGGTCTGCAGCAGACAGACATTGCCACCAGGGGGCACAAGCACATCCGGAACTGGTCATGTGGAAGGATGTGTTGGATAATAAATGGAAGGGACCGGATCCTGCTTTGGTAAGGTCCAGGGGAGCTGTTTGTGTCTTTCCACAGGACCAGGAATCGCCTCATTGGGTCCCGGCCCGGCTAGTCAAGACGCTGACATCAACTCCAGAGGAGAGTCCTGGGGGCGAGGATGGCCATCCAAGTACGAGTGCCAAAGATCCTGTGGATGCTGATCCTTATGTGCCTGGAGTCCAGTAGAGGAGAATTACGCTGGGGCATCCTGTCTGTTTTCCCCAAGCCCCTGCCCGTTCGCCACACGGCGAGAGTCTTTCCTCGGTTCTTCACCACTCAGAAAGGTCTCAATCTCCCTGCGGTTGTTAAAGACCTGACCCTTGCCCCCCTGGGGGAGGCTCGACACTTCGAGGAAAGTGGAAGTCTCTGCTTTACTCTCGCCCGTGAACGTGACTCTTGTATACAACTGGAGATGCAGGCATTTGCTTGGTTTAAGGGGGACAGGAAATGGGGCCCAGTATCTACCTCTCGGAATTCGTCCCACAAACTTTTTAGTCACCCCTTCTCAGAAGAGGCGATATGGTTCAATGGTACCTTTTTTCGTGGCCGGAGAGGTACTGTGACTCTGCCTCAACCGCGCCTGGCACCTCACTGTGTGGGAACTTATGAAGGGGACCTTTGGCCATGGACGGAATGCCAGTCCAGTACTGTGGGCTGGGCAGATGTGGGACGGACCTTTACTTATTCCCCGAATATGAAAGGGCCTTTTCCTTTAGAGTTTTCGTGGACGGAGGGACCATTTCTACAGGATGGTACTATGAACCCATTTTCAAAGTGGGTTCTGTGTGGGGTTAATGGTAGCTGCACAGATATGACACCCTGTGTTTTATTACGGGGGGGGACAGTTGCCCGTAATAATGTGTCTGGAGTAATCCATGAGCTACTATCCATGAGCGAATTCATAGTTGATTTCTTAGATAGGACAGTCCTTGGATGGCGATATGAGAAAGTGTTTGGGGGTGTCACCCAGATAGGAAACTACTTAGGAAAAAATGCCTCTTATGCCCCCACCCCGGTGTGTGTCCATCCACCATTCATGTTTGTCCTTAGTAACTTTTCTTTCATCAATTGTTCTAATGCTTCTTGTCGTTTGTCCCAATGTTGGGACGCAACACTCTATCACAGAGCCATGGTACTTAGGGTCCCCCGTTGGGTCCCCGTGCCTGTAGAGGCTCCTAGTACATTATCTTTGTTCAGGCATAAGAGAGATTTTGGAATTACGGCCGCTGTTATTGCTGCGGTGGCGGCTGCTGCTGCCGCAGCTACAGCCGCAGGTGTAGCCATGGCTTCTTCAGTTCAAACCGCCTCTACCTTAAATACCTTGGCTTCTTCCACAGCTGCCGCCTTAGACACACAATCAAATTTAAATTCCCAACTCAAAGGTGGCATTATGATCCTAAATCAAAGGGTGGACCTAGTTCAGGAGCAAATTGATGTTCTTTGGCAAATCGCTCAGTTGGGATGTGAATGGAAACTTAATGCCTTATGTATCACTAGTGTTCAATATGAAAACTTTACAAGGGCAGCAAATCTGTCAAAGCAACTGTCCTTGTACTTGGCAGGGAATTGGTCCCTAGATTTTGATGCGGAATTGGAAGAACTAAGACAAGCTATTGTTATGATCAATTCCACGCGAGTGGACCTTAGCCTGGCTGAGGGTTTTACCTCTTGGCTTTCCTCTGCCTTTTCCTTCTTCAAGGAGTGGGTAGGGGTAGGGATGTTTGCAGTTTGCTGCCTTGGAGGCTGTGCACTGTGCCTCTGGTTGATTTGTCGCCTGCAAGCCCAGACCAGGCGGGACAAGGTAGTTATTTCTCAAGCACTTGCCGCTTTGGAGTGTGGATCCTCCCCCCAGATTTGGCTGTCGGCCCTGAAAAACACCTAGTTTTTCCCTGGCCCCTGCCCCCTTAGGGCCTGAGGTGCCCATTATACTAGGAGGAGCAGAGGGTTGGTGTTGGGAACACGACATTTATTGGCGCTCAGGCTGTGAGACAAAGTACTGCACATGAGGTATGCTCTTAGCAGCCTCATGGAGGGCATGTTTGATTGCATATGGGTTGGTACCGACATCCCATCTCTGAGAAAAGGTACCGGACAGGTGAGGCACCAGCCTGGCTGGCCACTTGGCCTGGGGTCTTCACAATGTCCTTTTGTTTATCAGAGATCAAACCTCTACCTTCACCTGCTGCGCTTTATAATAGAAAGGGGGAACTGCAGGGAGCCACATCCAGTCGCCATCACTAGATGGCGCTGGCACTGCAGGAAGCCACATCTAAGTCGCCATTACAAGATGGCGCTAACCTCGTGGTGTTCAACTTCATATACGGCAGTGCCTTGGCGCCAACCGTGTTCAAGGTACGCGCATGCGCTTGACGCAACCTGTCCTGAGCCTATCCCGTGGCGCCTGGTGGTGGCAAGCGGGTAGCAGCCAATCAGTAGGTGCCTCAGTGCCTATCCCCCTATAAAAGTAGCTGCACATCCCGCCCCCGGGTCCTTCCCCGTCAGCTCTCCTGTTAACCAAGAAGCTCTCCAATAAAGTGTGATCAAGAAGGATCCTCGTGTGGTGATTGTTCTTTTCCCGCTGGTCGGGGGGCTCGCCGCACTCAGCACACAGTAAGAAAGCAGCAGACAGTTACTATAACCAATCCAGCCAGTTTCCAGGCCACCAAAACATCCCTTGTTCATGAACCCTCTGAGGTTTGCCAATGCCAATGCCACCTATCGAAGACTCCATTAGGGGTCCAGCTGACTTCCCTAACATTGAATACTAACACCTACTTGGCTTATATGTTCCCTAGACTATCGACTCAGTGTAAACACATGCTGTCTCCTCCATTAGAGATACTTCATTCCTTATAGAAGGAAATATTCTTTCTCTCATATAGACCCCAAAATTCCTAGAACAGTGCTTGTTAAGTGCTTGATAAAACTTGTATGCCCTAAACAAGACATGTGAATGAGGTCCAGAAACGAACATTCATTCAGGCATGATTATGTTCTTTGGGGAAAAATGCAGAAATACAAACATGTTACTATTATTAATAAGTTGGTTGTCAGGCATAGGTTTCTGTATGTTTTTCACCTCCACTTCTTTATTGAGCCCCAAAGGTAAGTGACATGAGCTGAAAAATCACAAGCTTCTTCCAAACAAAATTCCAAATCATCATTGATCATTACAACTCCAGGCCCAAGGTAGATTCAGGATTATTACAATTCCAGGCCCAATGTAATTTCAAGATCATTACAACCCCAGGCCCAAGGTAGATTTGAGATCACATCTATTCTAATTTTTCTACAGCTCCAAGTTTGAATGTCAGGCTGCAATTTAAATGTGAAGCCTACTTTTTTTTTAAATTTGTTTTTGTTTTTATTTATTTGAGAGCGACAAACAGAGAAAGAGGCAGAGGGAGAGAGAGAGAGAGAGAGAAAGAGAGAGAGAGAGAATGGGCACTCCAGGGCTTCCAGCCACTGCAAACGAACTCCAGACGCATGCGCCCCCTTATGCATCTGGGTAACTTGGGTCCTGGGAAATTAAGCCTCGAACCGGGGCCCTTAGGCTTCACAGGCAAGCGCTTAACCGGTAAGCCATCCCTCCAGCCCCTACTTTTTAAGTCTCGTTTATTATAATAAAAATTCATTGGGCCCTAGGGTGCAGACAGTTTTAGATAACCTCCATACACAAGAGCCTAGTGGGTAAATGTTTCACAGCCAGAGGATCTAGAAATCTGTTTTCTTCTGGGTCATACTGCAATGCCTGCATTTTATGTGGTAATACAGTATGCGTGCAGCTTTGAAACAATAACAATTAAGAAGTTTAGAAACAGAGTTATCTGTAGATAAACTGTACATAAACACAGACCTTTTTTGTTTCTGCGTATCTTATATGAACATATATTCCTTGCAAAAGAGAAATAAAGGTATGCCTGTCATGCTTGCAATGACAACTTTATAAAAAAAAAATTCAACCACTGGATTCTACATTCAACAAAGCATATTAATGTAAGAGTTTCCATTGTACTCCAAACAGGAACCCAACTTGGCACGACAAAGGATTCACTTGTCTCTGGGTGCTGAGAGACTTGCGGCACTTGTCCCATCAGCTCCCACTGCAGTGAGAACTTATGTGAGCAAGCTTCCTCTCTCCAGGCCTTGGTGCTCCCCTTAGCAAAAGTATGTGACTAGAGGATGATTATTTGTGAACAGACGACCTCCTCCAAATAACAAATTCCCTCAAACCAAATGTCCTAATAAATCCCAGTGTACAGGGTTCTGTACAAAGATTTGCTGCAGGCTGGGCATGGTGGTGCACGCCTTTAATCCCAGCACTTGGGAGGCTGAGGTAGGAGGATCGCCGAGAGTTTGAGGCCATCCTGAGACTACATAGTGAATTCCAGGTCAGCCTGGACCAGAGTGAGACCCTACCTCGAAAAACAAAACAAAAAAATCTAAAACAATAAAGTTTTGCTGCAGACGAATCAAGAAGAAAAAGGAACTAAGAGATCTAGCTAGACAATGCTATTTTATAGATAAATCTCTCAAAAAAGGAAACAAACAAATGGGAAAATGGTTAGTCTCCCTAGTAATCAAAAACATATCAAAAGAAAGTGATGCCCATATTTTTAACAAGTCAGGCTCCTCTTTTTGAGGTGTGTGAGTGTGTGTGCTGGATCTCTGTATTTGTTCATATGTATATGGGCAAATGTATGTATACATGTATGTGTGGAGGCCAGATACCACCATCTTCCTTAACCACTCTTGACCTTATTTTTTGAGACAAGGTCTCACACTGGACCTATAACTCACAAATTCGGCTATACTAGCTAGTCACTTACCTCAGAGATGCCCCTGTCTCCACTTCCTCACAGTTGGGATTAGTAGCACATGCCACTACTCCTAGCTTTAACATGAGTGATAGGGATCTGAACTCAGGTCTTCATGCTTGTACAAGAAGTATTTTAACTGATGATCCATCTCTCCAGCCTCCACAATTCAGTTTTTTAAATGCTTATCACACTACTCAGAGTGGCATAAACCATTTGAGACCTTCAGGTAGATTGCTAACTCTTCCTACACCTTTGAAAATGATCATATCTGTTGACAAATAATCCAACCTGGAGAAAGAATCCAAAGAGCACAAACACCAAGTCATGTGCATATGTAACCCTAGTGAAAAACTGCTAATTCAGGGGGATGGATTGTTTTTCCCATGATCCCATCCACGTTCTCTGAGAAGAGCTAAGTCACAGGCTGGTGGAGAAGGGCTCTGTAGAGCTGAGTCACAAGAAGACAGGAGGACATAGGAATGCAATGTGCTGAGGACAGTCAGGGCTGAAGGAAACATGAGTGTCGCTGGAGAGCAGGAGATAACACAGGGAAAGTGAGTCCAGGCGATGCAGTTCCAAGAGCAATCCACTGCTGGATGCAGACTCCAGGAGTGCCCAGCAAACACTGAAACCAGACCTGGGGTTTCACCATTAGACAACCATAGTAAAACAGAGTGAAGGGATGTTTATAGTGGGGACTGTACATTTGGCAAAGTGAGGAGAGGGCTTCAAAGGCAAGATCTGAAGGTGCTGAGTTGGAGAATAAGGCAGGGGCCTAGCTAGTGCATTCTGTCAGAAAAGACCAAAGCCTGAGCAGGCAGCATGGGCAAGGACTTGGAAGATCCCATGTCAGGCTGGAGCCTGTTTGCCCAGCCAGTGTGACTACACACATTGAGTGAGGGCATAGCTGGAGATGGGTTCAGAGAAGTGAGGAGAAGCCAGCACGGGGCTGGGGTGGGGCTCACCTCGCCAGCAAATATATACTGATCACTCGCTTTGTTCTAAAGCACCATTCTAGGCTCTGAGGAGTACTGAGGAACTGATCAGTTAGCCCTACCCCTTAAGATGTTTAGATTCTGAGAAGACAAATATTTTCTATGCAGGAGTTTTTTCTTATTTGGGGGCAGTAGGGGGAATGTTTCAAGACTCCTAGTGAAGGTCTGAGACTGTAGATAGTAATAAACCGTACATATACTATAATGTTTTCCTATACACATACCTATGATAAAGTTTGGTTAATAAACTGAACACAGCAAGAGATGAGCAATAGCTAATAATACAGAAGTGTAACACTCTAGTGCAATAAAGCCACCAGCATCGCTAAAACATTGGGCTTACTTGGACACAAGCACTATGACACCACACCAGCCAATCTGATAGCAGAGACAGCTAACAGGCAGGTAGTTTCTATGGCATGGGGACTCTGGACAAAGGGGCTGGTTCACATCTTGGGTGGGAAGAAGCCAGATGGAGCAAGATTTCATCACACCCTCCTGAACAGAACAGTATACAACTTGAGAACTTCAATTGTTTTCTTCTGGATTCTCAATTTAATATTTCCAGACTGTAAGTTACTGAAACTATGGGAAAGGAAAGAGCAGATGTTGCAGGTTTTCAGAGCATATGAGCCTTTCTCAGCTCTGTTTGAGCTTAGCTTAGGTGTTAGAGTGCCAGGCACTCAGCAGTCACTGGAACTCCCCAAGCCAGTGGCTCTCTCGCGTTCACAGTTACAACCCACAAAGGACTGACAAGTGTAGACAGAGCAGAAGGGTAAGATAAACACAACTTATATTCTGATAAAGTAAAGTAGAAATCTCCCAAGCTCGAGCTGGGAGGGTCCTTGAGAGCCTAACCACCTACTGACTGGGCGCGCAGGGGTTCTTAAACCCTCAGGGACCCTTAGGGATAGAAATTAGACATCAAGTCAGGATAAACTCAATGAGCTATTTTGGGTGTATATGGGAGCTCTTAATGAAAAAAATAATAAGGACACAAGGGTTGGTGGTCGCCAACATCTTGGCAAGTCATGGTGAGTCAGGGTTTTTTGGAATTTAGTCACTGAACTCTGTTCTCCAGACTTGTAACTAGTGATATTCTTTTAGGGCCCATAAACCTGACTACCAACCTACAAAATGGGGACTAACTTACTCCTAATTTCTATCACAGTATTACTATAATACTGGGATGCCTGATGTAAAGGACAATGAAACAAGGAAGTGGAGGTTGAAATGGGAGATAGTCTCTCCAAGGAGATGAAATCTGAACAGACATGGAAATGAGAAATGAGACACTCAGGAGAATGCTTAGGCTCGGGGCCTGAGACAGGGCAGTGCTCAGCTGGTGGCCTCATCACAGTCCTGTGGAGGCGAGCAGTGCATGTATTCCCCAGTGCCTGTCTATGCTAGATGGCCCTGGCCATCGTCCAGCGGACTAGAAGCCTCAGCTGTGGAACCACAGGCCTAACAGAAGGAAGGGGACAGATCTGAAGCACACTCACACACAACTTCCCATTTCCAAGTGAGCAGACTGACCTTCAGTAGGACAGGCCTGTTCCCTGTGCTTATACACAGTGGGACTCCCATTTCCAAAGCTGACGAACTACTTGCTGGAATGCTGGAAGCAGATATTCCATCAAGAAACTTGTTATTTACTGTTAGTGGCTGAGAGCAGGAGTTTTAGGAAAAGGGAGAGGGGCAAGAACCAGAGGAATCCGTGGTGGACGGCAGTGCTGTCAGCCCAGAAGTGCAGATGTAGAAAGGAAAGCAGACAGGAGGTTGAGGCAGACACAGAGAGTGTCTGAGATGGAGAACAGAGCATATACCTTTTTAGGAAACAGGGCCCAACAAAGAGAGAAAAGGAATGGTTTCTGGGGCTCTCATGCTCATGCCCTTGAAGCAGGGTGATTTGGCCAGTGAAGGGAAGGGCCTTATAGAGGTGTGGGCTGTGCTAAGGAAAGGAGCCAGGGATGTGAGGGTAATCTGGCTGCGACGTCTGTCACCCCACGGATCGCCAGGGTTGGTTTGGCAGATAGCTGGCTAGGTGGGTGTCCCCTTCCTCCCTCACTGCTCCATGTGTATCCCTCCTGAAGCTGCATGCTCAGTAGGTTGAAGAGGACAACCTCCTCCAAATAGAGGAGGATCGGTCTTCCGTCAAGGGTAGACGAGTATCTGAACTCCCCTGCTAAAACCTCCAAACAAGCTCTCAAGATGCCAGGCTGGCTAGATCCCCTGTTGAGTTTGGGCTGGGTGGTAAGAGAGAGGGGAAGGGGAAGGAAGCTCTGAGGCTCTAACACTGCTCTCATATTTATTCGCATGTACAAGCTGTATTTGGAATGGCTCTTTAAAGAAATAGTCAGTTGCCAAAAGGGCATCCACTTCTAGACCTCAAGAGACCTGGAGACATGACACTCGATTGCTTTCAGGAGCTGGCTGTCCAAACGTCATTAGGCTGAACCTCTGGGTCAGCCAATTTCCAAGAGGATCTTGAGAAAGAGAGAGAGAAAGAGAGAAACCTTCCTCTTACCCCAGACATAAGGCCATCTGAAGAGAACCTTTGACTTACCTCATCAGCATGTTATATTTAATCAGGTAACAGCATCAAACGGAGACATTTTAAAGCCACCACCCAGGCACTTACAGTTTCTTGCTAGAGAAATATCAAATATGAATGCACCATCACAGAAAGAACTACCTTGGGGCTCGCACAGTCCACTGAAAAGTTTCTTCTGCACAGTACTATTAAACAGAAACCTGTTTCGGGGTGCTTACGGCCAGCCTGAGGGGTATTAGTGAGGTAGCTTTATTGTCAGGTAGCCAGTCAGGAGAGGGCCTAAAGAAGGAACCAAAGAGAGGTCACAGAACCTGCTTAGCAGAACCAGAGTTCAGTGTCTGATTCAGCCTCCTCCAGTCAGCTCTACTGTCCCCTACTCAGGTGTGCTGACCTCTTCATGAGCCAGCCCCTTGACCCAGATCAACCAGCCCTCTCTCAGACTCACCTGAGCCTGTGGGTAAAGACCACTACATTAGAATTATCAAGAGATGCTTAACAGATGAACACTGCCTCTTTTTGGCTGTTCATCTTTCCTGAACCTCCCGTCCCCTATTCCAGTAAGGACCCCTCACCTCAGCCCAGTTAGGCTGGGATGACAGAGGGAGAGGACCCCTAGGCCTACATGCCTTTCTACCCCCTCATGCCTGTCACATGGCAAGAGCTCTCTGTAGTTCTGTTTCCTTCTTTTAATTTAATAAAGACTCTCTAAGACTCACCCTCTGGACTGTGGATTTTAATTCCTTAAATTCTCAAGACAAGGATCTGGGGCTAGCCCAAATTTATTGGTGTGTTGGTATATATTGGGATGGAGGATATGGCAATCCTCCATAAACTTGGGTGTTCTGAATGCTAGGTCCTCAGTTGATGGCAATTTGGAATTAAAGCCTCCTGGAGGCAGTGTATTCTGAAGGTAGGCTTATGGGTATTATAGCCACCTTTCTCTTGCCAGTGTTTGGCACACTTTCCTACTGATGTTGTCCACCTGATGCTGGCCAGGAGGTGATTTCCACCCTCTGCTCGTGCCATCATTTTCCCCTGCCGCCATGGAGTTTCCCCTCGAATCTATGAGACAAAATAAACCCTTTTTTCCCCACAAGCTGCTCTTGGCCAGGTGATTTCTGCCAGCAATGCAAATCTGACTATAACAATTGGTGTATTGACAAGGAACCCCCATGACTCCCATTACAAACATATCACCACTCTCTTTGTACCACCAAGGGGACACTCAAGGATCTTTCATCCGACAGGAAGCATGGGGAAAGAGGAGCTCTCCACTGATACTTTGAAAACATCTGTCTTTTCTTACCCACCACTTTAGGAGTTTTTTTTTTTTTAATTTTTGGGTTTCATTTATTTTTCTGGTTTTCAGTTATTCTTAGGGTTTTGTATTTTTCATTCATAAGCCTCAATGGAAATATATGTAAAGTCCAGACAATATAAATAAGAAGAAACAAAGAAAGGGGGCAAACCCAGACACCTGGGAGCTCCATGCAGGCAGACTCTAGTCCTCCCCACAGCACCAGCTCCACGTGTCTCTACTGGGAAAGGCCATGCAAAGCCACGGCACACCACAGTCCTGCCCTGTGGTCAAAGGCAGGGGAGAAAGGCAATATTTTTGTATGTCACTATGTTTTCTTCTGGAACACGATCAGTGATGCCTCCACGCTATCATAAGGGCAACTAAGGGGACAGGTTTCATGCATGATTCCAGAAAACAGCAAGGGTAGTGTGAAGAGGGGCTTGGGCACCAGTCCTCAATAAGCCAACTAAAGAGACAAATAAACAGCAAAAAGCTGAGAAAGGTGATTTGCTCAACATTGGGAAGAGGAATAAATTAAGATGTCTAGTGACACTCTCCTGACCCTGTGCCAAGTCCATCTTCAGGGTTCTTACATGAGCTTTAGACTCAGAGAGAGGTCATGATGTGTGCATAAGTAAGCAGTCCTGGTCTAGGTGTGGCCCCACCAATCATCATTGTCTGGGCTTCAGTACCTGCTGCAATATGGTTTAACAAATCGTCAGAACTGTGTGAAATCTCTTTTCCAAAGACAAGTTCCCTCTCTGGCTGGGACCAGGCTTCAGTCTTTTCCTTCTCTCAGCATGAAACTCCTGGGGAAATTCCGATTTCTTGAGGTCCATTGTTTTAGTCATCTGCTAACCAGAAGGAGGGGCACAGTGTTTCTTTAGAATATCTCCATTCCTGCCATGAAGGTTACACCTCAGAATCCAGTAAAGTCAGGCTCTAAATTCTGGATTCTAATTGTGATTAGCAGGAAAGATTTCTTTAAAAAAAATTGTGCACTGAAATCCAAGAGAAAAATGTGAATAGGACCATGCTCCTCTGAAGGACAGCTCTGGGGAAGATCTTCTGGCTTCTGGCAGTGTGATCTCAATCATCACATGGCACTGTCCATGTGTGTCTATCTTCAAAATTCCCCCTACAAAAGGACACTGGCCATGTTGGATCCAGGGCCCATCCTGCTCCAAAATGACCTCACCTTACCATAAATTTCATCTTCAATGACCCTGTTTGCAAATAAGATAACATTCTGAGATGCTGAGGGTTTGGACTTCCACATATGAATTTGGGGAAAGGAGAGCTAATTCAACCAATTAACACTAGGTTTGCCAGTAAGTCTTTTTAATAATAAGAAATGCTCTTAATGTATAGTCATTAAATATTACACAAACTGAAAAAATATGAATGCAAAGCTGGTGAGCATTTAAAAACCAAGCCAACGAGCTAGGAATGTAGCTCAGAGGCAGAACACTTGTCTAGCATGTGGGGCCCTGGGTTCAATTCCCAGCACTGCAAAAGAAATAAACCAAATAATCTATAGATTTAGTAAAGGCCAACATTTCAATGAAATTATATGTGAGAAAATTGTACAAAGGAGAAAAAGGACAAATCAGAAACTCTAGAACTTTGAACTCCAACAAGTGTTTTCGTTTTTGCTATACTTCAAAGAAACCAAAACAAAGAAATCAAAATTATAGAGGATGCATTGTGAGCATGATTTATATCAGAAATACAAATTTTGGTCCTTCAAACAATTAGCTCATAATAAAAACAAGCTTTTAAGTGTTGGATCTACATCAAAAGATTGATGAATGAATGTTTTCAAATTCCTTGATTAAAAGAGTCTTTTTTTTTTTTAATTTCAGCATCACTATAACAGGAACAACATGGGAAGTTGTCCTCAATGCATGGAGTGAAAAAAATCAAGTTACAAAAGATGTGGAGGATCTCATTTTTTCTTAAAAATTTTAGTATATTGGAGCACATGTTTGGTGTTGATGCAAAAAAAAAAAAAAAGGCTCCATATGACTGAGTGAATCAGACACTGACCACCATGTCTACCATCAAGGGAGTACCTGAAACAGAGATACAACTGTATATTATCTGACGCCTATACAAATCTTTACCATCTTGAAATTGTTTTGCTTCAGATATTCCTTCAACAGTACAGTATAACAACTACAAACACAGTATTGACATGGTACTAGGTATTATAAGTAATGTAGAAATTGTCCTAGTATTATAAGTGATCTAGATGTGAGCATAAAGTCACAAATCTATACGTGACAGGCCAAGAAACCTGGCACATGCCAGTTATCACAGCACTCAAGAGGCTGAGATAGGAGGATCATAAGTTTTCATTTATTTTATTTAACCACGATAGTCTGTGTTAAATGAGACCTGATTTCAAAAATTCTTTTAATTTTAAAAGGATTCAAAACTTATAAAAATAAAGCATATGAGAGAATATACATCGGTTATATACAAACACTGTGTCATTTTACATTAAGGACATCCACAGACTCATTCATTCACAAAGAAAGGCATTCATTCACCAATCTTTTGATGTAGAGCCAACACTTAAAGCTACCTGTGGTGTGTGTGGGAACCAATTCCTGCTGGAAGACAATGAAAGAAGATGAGTTTACAGGAAATGCTGAGGACTCAGGAACCTGACCAAGAAGATGCAACCATCGAGTTCAGCTGATAAGAAAATTGCAGCAAACGCAACTTGGTTTTTTCAACAGACAAATCAGGAGAAGAAAACAACATAGAAGCTATCCAATAAATTAAAGAGAGCCTTAAGGAACATATCAACCAGCTGTAACATATAGGCATAATTCAGATCCTGATTGAAACAAACTATAAAAAAATGCAGAAACAAACAAACATAAAAGCAGTGCTGGGAGATTGCTCAGTGGTTAAGAGCACTTCCCAGGCATGAGGGCCTGAGACTAGGGCCAGAGTGAGAAAAAGACTCCATCTCAAGGAAGTCCAAGGATGAGCAACAGAGTAGGACACTTGAGGTTCTCCTCTGGCCTCTGTATGCACATACACTGTGCATGCATTTGTACACATGTGCATTTGCTACACATGATATACCACACCGTGCATACTATACACACACACACACACACACACACAACTTCCTAAATACTTAAAGAGTTACTGATAACTTTCTCCCTGTGTGATAATAGTATTATGTCTTCATTTTTAGACTGAACTACAATGAAACATTTAGGGATAAGATGATAGAATAGCTGGAATTCACTTCAAAATAAGAGGAGAAAGGGCTAGAGGAAGAGCAACCCCAGGAGGGATGCTATTGGAAATGGGGGCTCATCAAACTCGGCTCCTGCCATATACACAGCCAAAATGCTCCTTAGTGATTCTTTCTTTCTTTCTTTCTTTCTTTCTTTCTTTTTGTTTTGTTTTTTTGAGGTAGGGTCTCACTCTGGTCCATGCTGACCTGGAATTCACTATGTAGTCTCAGGGTGGCCTTGAACTCAAGGTGATCCTACCTCTGCCTCCCAAGTGCTGGGATTAAAGACATGCACCACCACGCCCGGCTCTTAGTGATTTTTTTTTTTTTTTGAGGCAAGTCCAACAGACTGGCCTTATTTTATGAGAGAGAGAGAATTGGTGCACCAGGGCCTCCAGTTACTGTAATCAAACTCCAGATGCGTGTGCCACCTTGTGAGCATGTACGACATTGCATATGCATCACCTTGTGCATCTGGGAATACATGGGACCTGGGGAGTCAAACATGGATCCTTAGGCTTTGCAGGCAAGTGCCTTACCCACTAAGCCATCTCTCCAGGCCCCTTAGTGATGTTTTCAAAAGACTCAGTTAACATATTCACCCAGGAAAATTGTTTGGTAACAGTAAAAGAGGAAAAAGGTAGGCTTAGGAGATGGCTCAGTGGCTAAAAGTACTTGTCTGCAAATCCTGCTGATCTGGGTTCAATTCCCCATTGCCCACATAAAGTTGGAAGCATAAAGTGCTGCATATGTCTGGCATTCACTTGCAGTGGCAAGAGACCCTGGTGCGTCCACTCCCCCCCCACCCCCCCACACATTAAAATAAATAAATAAATAAATAAATAAATATATATATATAAATGCTAAGGAAATATAGGCAATCACGGCCAGCAGATATGTGTGCATAAAGCCAGAAAACATATATAGAAAAATCTTCATAGCAGCAATGTGAACAATGGCCCCAACCAGAAATCCTGAAATGCTAATCCAGTTGGACAGGTTAATATGTTTTGATATAAACACACAGTAAAACAGAATGTAAAAATGAGAATGAGTATTCATGAATGATGTAACCATAATCTCATAAATAAATGTTGAGGGAAAGAAGCCAGAACCCAAACACGTATGATGTGATCCCACCATGAATAGCCTAGTTTTTACTGAAAGTCAATAAGGTGGCTGTTTATCAGTGACCAAGAAAAAGTTGGAGGGGTGTCATCTGAGGAATGGGTTTTCCTTGCTCTGGATCCCTGTCATTCATTTTACTTTTAATTTTTTATCTTTATTTTTTAATCATTTTATGTGTATATGATGAACATGCATATATGTGTTTGTACATCAGCAGGTACAGGTACCTGTGTGCACATGCATGTGGGTGCCAGAGGAAAATGTCTTTCTTAATTACTCTCCACCTTGTTTTTTGAGGCTGGCTCTCTCACTGAACTTAGAGCTCACTGATGAGGCTAGACTAACAAACCACACAGGGTTCTACTGTCTCCACCTCCCCTCTGCTGCTGCACTGGGCTTTTATGAGGGTGCTCCTCCAAACTCAGGGCCTCATGCTTGAGCCATCTCCTCAGCTCTAGATGTGTGTCACCTGTGACAAGTCATCAAGCTGAAAGCTGGTATCTTTTGCTCTGTATGCATATGGTACTTTAACATAAAAGTTTAAGTGGGCATAAAAAATAGAAGAGCGAGGACTGGAAAGATGGCTTAATGGTTAAGGTGCTTTCTTGCAAAGCCTAAGAACCCAGGTTTGACACTCCAGAACCCACGTAAGCCAGACGCACAAGGCATGCACAAAATGGCACATGTGTCTGGAATTAGATTACAGGTGCTAGAGGCCCTGGTATGCCAATTCTTTAGCACTCACTCACTCTCTGCCTTTCATTAAAAAAAAGTAAATGTCTCTAATCACTATCTAAAATCCTTATATTCTAAAAAAGAAATAGAAGAGTGATTTAATTAAGTGTGGAATGAAGGGACAAGAAGTTGCACTTCAAAAAGCTCCCAAACGGCCCAAAAGCCACACACTTGAAGTAGCAGTGAGCTACCCTAGCGTCCAGATGTACAGACAATTTCCAGGAGGAGGCTTAGTTCAAGTACACCCTTGCCCCATGGCCTCTTTCAGTAGCTGTGTCAGGAGCATAGGCTTTCTTAGTGATGTCTGTTCCTTGCTGTCTGCAGAACCTCATGTGGACACTACGTAGCCTAACAGCCATCTGCCTACAAACCCCATCGCATCTCACATCCTTCCAAGCTCGCAGCTTCCTGCTCCCCAGCCCCTTTCCTGAACCCCAGCTCAGCTTGCATCACTCAGGCACTGCTGGGGCAGCTTTCCCAAGCTGGCATGCTCTTTGTTTCTGGAACTCTCCTGCACAGAGCTCAGCTGAAATGCTACTTCCTCTGTGAAGTTTCCTCTCATTTCATTCCTATGATCAGTCTCTCCTGTGGATAGCAGTGAGCTCAACATTCCCATCTCAAAATAAGTGTAGACCAGCCTGACCTGGGTCAGAGCTGACTTTGGAGGAGAGCTTCTCAGCTAAATGTGAGTCTTTGGAAAGCAGGGACCCAGCAAGGCATATCAGCCAGACAGCAGCAGGCTTGCACCAGCCAGACAGCTCACCGTGAACTTGCAAAGTTGAAATGGGAGCACTTGGAATCAAACAGTCAGGTTGCAATTTGGTTTTTGTTCATTTTTTTTTATATTTTATATATTTATTTTCAAGCAGAGAGATGCAGACAGAGAGACGGAGTGAGAGAGAGTATGGGTGTACCAGGGCGTCTAGTCATGAACTCCAGATGCATGTGCTGCTTTATGCATTTGGTTTTAGTGCCTTAAGCACTGAGCCATCTCTCCAACCCTTTATTTATTTTTAAACTATGATCTTGAAATCCTTTCTCAGTTCCTCTGAGCTGCACAAGGTTACTGAGAGAACCAAGAAAGAATGTAATAGTCAAAGAGAGCTGAATAATGGCCATTAAAACAACATATCTGGAGCTAGAGAGATCCTTGTCATGTATGAGGACCTGAGTTTTGATTCCTAGCACTCATATAATAAGCCAGAGTGGCAGTGCATGCCTGTAATCCCAGAGCAGAGATGGGAGAATCCCTGGGGCTTGCTGGCTAGCTTGTCTAGATAAATCAGTGAGTTTCAGGTTCAGTGAGTGTCACTGCCTCATAAAATAAGTAGAGAAAGGACAGAGGAAGAGACCCACTTTCAACCTCTGTCTTCCACACATGCTTCCCCACGTGCTCACGTGCGTGAGCACACACACACACAGAGAGAGAGAGAAAGACTGACAGACAGACATCATACACATAATAAAAATAAACACCTTCCAAGGCTCAAAGTCCATTGTGGAAGAGATGACAGAAAAAATGTAAGAGCAAAGGAAGGGTAGGACTCCTTACAATGTGCTCCTCCAGACATCAAATGGCCTGGATATCCATGACCTCACAGTGCCTGACACTACCTAAACAAGACCATCATAATAGGAGGAAAAGATGATGACATCAAAATAAAAAAGAGAGACTGATTGGGGCAAGTGGATATGATGGACAGTGGAGTTTCAAAGGGGAAAGAGGAGGGAGGGTATTTCCATGGGATATTGTTTACAGTTATCGAAGTTGTCAATAAAAATAAATAAATATATATTTTTAAAAATTATATATTCAAGTCCTAACCTCAGAAACTACAACATTTGCAGAATCTTTGCAGCTGAATTAGGTATCCAGATAAGAGAATATATTGGGCTCAGTGGGCCCCTAAATCCAATGGCAGCTGTCCTTAGGAAAGAGAAGTTTGAGCCAAAGACCGAGAAGTCGGCCCAAAGACTGACTGAAGTGGCAGGAATCCTGCCACAGGCCAAGGGGCACCCTGTGCCATCTGACTAGAGGACAAAAGGAAGGATTCTTCACAAAGCCTTCACACGGAGGCCCTGCCCACACCCTGATTTTAGACCTTCAGCATCCAGTTGTGAGAGGAGATGCTAGAGTTGGCTTAAGCTCCCCAGGCTATGATCATCTGCCATAGCTGTCCTATGTGTCTATACAGTGAGCATCAGATAAATATGCTTCTTCTCATTTCCACTGACAAAGACCTGGGGTTGACTTAAAAGTCTGCAATAAATACAGATTTTATTCATTCAGGTTTTATTTGGTAAACAATTAAGTAACATTAACTGCTAAGTGCTATTTTAAATACTTTATAAATATTATTGGTTTAAATATTATGACCCAAAGAGTAGATGCTATTATTATTAATAGCTCTCTCTTACAGGAGAACAGAAAGGTTAAGTAACTTGCTCAATACCACAGAGCTAGTAAACACCAGAGACAGTCAAACCCAGGCAATGGTTTCAGCGTGGCATCTTTCTCTGAATCTCAACCCCAGCCAAACAGTGGGGTCCTGATCTCTCCTGGAAAGGTCTGCCCTACTGGGCAGCTCTGAGCTGACACAAAGTATAGCCTATACGTTCACATCTGCTAATCCAGTGGTGGAATGATGCTTTTCCCCATGCTGGTTCAGGAAGCTGCTGGGGCGCCTCCCTCTACTTACATTCATGCCTGAAGGACACCACCACACCAGCAAAGCAGGAAGCCCTGCTTCTGTCTTTGGAAAGAACTTTCCTGGCTGTGTTCAGCCACCTCTGTTCACTTACGGAAAGATACGACCACATTTCAGAGGGACTTTGCAGGCAAGGAAAACTGGCAATGGCTGGCAGCAAATGTTTTATAGATAGATTGTAAGTCTGTCCTATGAAGCTGGAGACACAAGAGGACTGGGGTGCCTGTTATAACCTGTGAACATGCCACCTACCCACCCACACGCAGGCACAGTATGGGTAGTAAGTCTCTGTCACCCATGAGGGCAGCATGAGGAAGAAGCCAGGCTTGTCATCCTAGAGTCTTGGTCAAAGCTTATTGTGACCCCTTGGCCATGGCACAAGGGACCCTGGCATACTTTCTCCACCTTGGGGTCTCACATCCCTTAGCAGCAATGGTGGCTATGATGAGCTTTGGTGCTACAACCAGGCCAGTCTCCCAGCCTCTGGGCCTCAACTGCAGCTTCCGTAAATTGAGTCACTAGCAGGATGTAGTTAGAATGGCTGACTGGTCTAAGGCTGCTGGGATGGAAGGGGAGGGTGCCACAGGGTGCCCAGTGCTGACTGACACAGTGAAGGAGGAGCAATACACATCAGTTCTTTCCCTCTGTGACCTTATTCATGTAGAGGCCCAATGCCAACATGAGTCACATGACCTAAAGGGAACAATGCTGGCTTTATGTGAATTGCATAAAAACATGCAGGTGTTGGGAGCCCAGTGTGACCTGGATGTTGGCACGGGCACAACCTGTTGGGCTGTCCACCTGCCTAGCATCTTTCTAGAACTGTCTGTCTCTGCCTTTGATGTTATGGTGAGAGTGACCCACACAACCCTACCATGGCCACAGGTACTCAGTGATGCTTTGCTTAGCGAATGGCCTTGTCCCTCTTTGAGAAACTGGTCTGAAACTTGTGACATGACCAACCTGGTTCTTCACTAGGACTGTGGGAATGGAAGTTCAGAAGGGCAGGGCTGCAAGGATGCAGGATATATGCAGATGCTGAGGAGCCCAGAGAGAGGCACAGGGAATTCTGACAGCTAGGTGACCCTACTCCCATGGCTCATCCCTCACTGAGTGTCATGATACACTCCATCTCCTTTCTGATCACCTCAGCCAGTAAGTTTCCTTAACTACATGAGAGATGGCTCCTACACTTACTATGACGTCCTAAGGGATCTCAAACTCCATAGGAAACAGCCTCCCTTTACCCTCAGTCGCGCTTCTACCTCCAAACTTCATGCTAACAGGCACCAGATCCCAGGGACAAACCAGATTGGCCAGAATGCCTTGAGAAATAGGTCAGCCATGCTTAAATCTAATTTTTAAAATATACTTTATAGAGAATTTCATAAAGGTAGACACAGAATTAAAATGGCTCAGATCTACTCCACACTATATCAGATAATCTTCTACAGTACCCACTTTTAAGATCTAAATATTACTACTTTTCACACTAACCCATAGTTGTTTTAGTTCTCTTGATTAAAAAAATGGCTTTAAGCCGGGCGTGGTGGCACACGCCTTTAATCCCAGCACTCGGGAGGCAGAGGTAGGAGGATCGCCATGAGTTCGAGGCCACCCTGAGACTACATAGTTAATTCCAGGTCAGCCTGGACCAGAGTGAAACCCTACCTCGAAAAACCAAAAAAAAAAAAAAAAAAAAAAAAAAAAAAAAAAAAAAAAAAGGCTTTATTTTTCATTGTTTGTTTCTTTTTTTTTTTTTTTAATTTCTCAAGCTGTGGTTATTTAGGAGTACCCAATAAAATAAAATGAAACCCAACTGCCCATAGGTAATCATGAATTATAGTCCTAGAGACAAAGATGTCTCAATCTGCCCGTCTCTAGTGCCTAGAACATTTCTGAGTTATTTTTCTAACCTATAAAAAGGAATATAATAATTGAAACTAACACCCAACTATGGCCATCACCCTTCTACAAAGACTCCAAAAGCTAATGCATAGCAAAGCCTTACTACAGATTTTAGAGACAACAGGAAAGAACAAAGAGACAGAGAAACACAAGAATCTGTTCAATGTAGGTATTCTGGCGAAGAGAGGAGAGCACTCAGTAACAATCCTCGTTCCAAGAGCCCATTCTTCTCCTGTGGGTTTGCCGGGCAGATGTGACCCCTGTACCCTGAGAAGCGATGGAACTGCTTCCAGTGGGAAAATCTGTGTAGAAAGTTCCCAAAGGAGCAGCAGCAAGGACATTTTAATGATGCCTCTGGGAGAAAGCTGCTTATTTCTATGTCCCCTCCTTACAAAATAATGTTGGCAAACACATTTGGTCGACTCTTTCTTGAGAATAATAAAGTTAACAGTAAATACAAGTATTGGAGAATTTCCTCGTGCCTTTCAGGCATGGTTTTCAACAAGGGCCTTATATGTATCAGCTTATGTAGGCCTCACAAATAAAAACTATCATATGAAAGTCAGATTCCATCCAAGAGAAACAAAGGTCATGACCACCCATGCAGGCAATCCTATAGCTAAGATTTCAGCCTAGTTCTTTGGACATGACATAGATACTGGATGTATTTCCTCCACTACTTTCTGCTTCCTTTCAAGTTCATTATCTTCCCTCTGGACCACTGCAGGACTCTCTACCTCTCTATGATCTATCCCACTAGCTACTGGGGGCTCTTCCCAAACCCAATCCCATGCACACACTGACTTACAACACCCAAAAGGGACACTACAGAAAGCAGAGACTTCCAAAACCATCTGTCCTGTGGATACTGCTTTCCCTCCTGCTCTGGGGATCCCTAACCTTGACCAACTTATTACGTGAATTCCTACTTCATCCACTGTTATGGGCTGAATGTCTGTGTTCCCTTAAATTTAGATATTTAACAAATGTGATGGCATTTTGAGGTAGAGACTCTGAGATATAACTGGGGTTAGATGAAACAAGAAAGCACGACCTCTATTTATCTCTATTTATCTATCATCTATCTATCTTCCTTGCTCTCGTTGTCTGAACACGACCCAAGGAAAGGCCTTGTGAGCAGACAGCAAGAAGACAGATGTCTATAAACCTGGAATGTGGGTCTTCCTATGATGTCAAATTTTATATCACCTTGATTTTAGGCTCCCCAGTCACCTCAAGATGAAACACAGCTTTCTTCTTAGCCCAAAGCCAGCAGCCTTACTCTTGCAGCTTCAAGCCAAGATGTTCATGAGACAGGCACATCACGTTCCAGGAAACACTGTGCAGTGGCTCACATTTTTCGTGTCCCTAATCTATTCTCATCTACCTTCTTCTGTCCAAGAAGTGGAACTTTGTCTCCATAGCAGCTAATCAAGCCTTTCTGGCTTAGATGCTTTTTCAAGATGCAGCATAGGTTTCTCTCACGAGTTTCAAATGCTAAACTCAGTTAAGTGTTTTGTTTGGGCACAGGATACACGACAAGAAGAGCGAGTCCAGGCTCTAGTGTCATCCTTTTTTCTTCCCTTCCTCAGCCTGCACTGAACTTTGTGTTTCAAGTGCTTCTTACTCTCAAACAGAAGCAGAGAACCACAGGTAATATCATCCACCAAGATATTATATTCATCTTAAAGTCTTCTGTTTGGGTTCATGTATTAAACTAATTAAACTAATCAATGATAAACAGGAACCCCCTTGCCTCTTTGTTTTTGGCAAAGAGTGAAGTGTTTGGTTGGTTGGTTGATTCTGTTGTTTGTTTTAGGCAGTCTCACTCTAGCCCAGGTTAGTTACTCTGTAGTCCTCTCAAACTCTCAGGAATCCTCCTATCTCAGCCTCCCAAAAGCTGCGATTATAGGTATGAGCCACCATGCTATGGATTTAGGGTTTTGTTTGTTTTGGTTCATTTGTTTTTTGTTTGGGTTTTCCTCCTTTTTATGAAGACATCTCTCAATAATTTGGTGCTTGTGAATTGTACTGACCCGAGTGAAAGAGCCATGACCTTGGCCCATATGTCTCATGTGTCTCCTTCACAGGGTAAGGGGAGAACCTTGAGACTATTAAAAATCTAGTAACTAAGTAAAAGAATGTGAAAACTGTGGTGATAAAAGAAAACCACAATTCCAAGGTGTGAACTGTCAAATTAAATATATCCTGGAAGCACTCTGATAATTTTCACCCTAAAAGATAAAGCCAGTCTGCTTTGTTCTACCACTGAAACTTTGGGGAAGTTCTTCCTCAATGGTAGTGATTTTTGATGAAGGCCAAACTACAACTACAAGGTAAACTAATAAGCTTCAACAACTTTTGGATTTAGATTCTTCAGAAATCTCTTTTTTAAACTAACAATGTGGCTGCAATTCAAAACCTTAGATATATCCTCAGCTATTGCAGCAATATGAAATGCAGACTTTGAATACTGCTTTGCCCTGAAAGGTATGAGGAGACCTTCCTATAAAACCAGAGGGAGCAAAATAGAACAGCATATGGAAGGAGATTATAGGATTAACTAACTACATAGTATGCCCTAGACTCAGGCATGGGAAGTTATTGTAAATTCATATGAAACAACTGAAGTCTATGCTTTGCATACACATAAAGACTGCAAAACTATTAGTTGTTTGCTTATACAATAACATTCATACTAAATCTACAAATAAATAATGTGAGAGAGGTTTCTTCCAAACAGTGAATTTGTCACCACCATTAGTAACTAAACTCTGCTTGGGTTTTTTTTTTTTTTTTCAGAATCTGCATTCTTTTGTTGTTGTTGTTTTATTTTTCTTTATTTGAGAAGAGACAGACAGACAGAGAGGGAAAGAGGTAAAGAGAGAGAGAGAGAATGGGGGCACCAGGGCCTTCAGCCACTACAAACTAACTCCAGATGCATGAGCCACCTTGTGCTTCTGGCTTACTTGGGTCCTGGGGAATGGAGCCTCAAACCGGGGTCCTTAGGCTTCACAGGCAAGGACTTAACTGCTAAGCCATCTCTCCAGCCAAACTCTGCTTATTATTGTATTTGTGTTTGGATTTGCAAATTTTAATCACTTAAGCAGTGACATTAACTCTAGGTAGCATTAGTTCAGGATCCTCTTCAATGGAAAAAGGAGTGCCCAGATTGACTCATTTTGTACAACTCAAATTTGAACAGAACATTGACAATAGCACTACAAACTGTTTCAAGCTAATCTATGACAAACATGAAAATGTCAGAAAAAGTGTTTTTTAATGAAATGCTATAAATGCCCCATTACATAAACAAGTGATGTTTACTATATATTCTTTTCTCTCTCTCTCTCTCTTGTAGATACGTTTGCCTCTTATGAATAAGCTTCTTATGAATGCTAGCTGACTGGTTAAGGAAAGTAAAATGAAGACTACCACAAACTTTGCAATTAATTCAAATCTTTGTAGAAAGAGAAGCTTGGTGCTCAAACAGTTGCTGGAAGTCACCAGAGGCAGGGAAGAGAGGAGGGAGCAGTGTGGAAAAGTAATCTACAGGCATAAAGTTACAGTAAGGTAGGAACCAGAAGTTCTGGTGTGCAAGAGAACTGTAGCCTGACTACAGATGTCAATTAATGGCTGTATCTCAGAGCCCTAGAAGAAAGAATTTGTGATATTTTCACCACAAATGATGAATTTTAAACATGATTAAAACATTACATGATATATGCATGTATTGAAATAGCACATGGAATCCCATTATTAATATGTACAGTTTTTATATTTTTGTGTTTCAGTTAAAAAGTAAATTTAAAAAGAACGGGCCAAGAGATGGCTCAGAGGTTAAGGGGCACTTGTTTGCAAAGCCAGATGATTTGGGTTCAATTCCCCAGTACCCATGTAAAGCCAGATACAAAAAGTGGTGTATGTACCTAGAGTTTGTTTGCAGCAGCAAAAGGCCATGGCACACCCATACACACACACACACACACACACACACACACACACACAAATTAAATAAATAAATAAATTTGTTTTAAAGGACCAGCTTAGGAGAGATCTGATATTAGGCTAATGAGAAATGTAGGCTGCAGGAAATTCACAGACCATTTTCTTATTTGTAACCCTGTTCCTGGGTCACACACCCTAGAGGACTTCCCAGTCCAAATGAACAGGTTAAGAACAGCAAGAGGATCAAAGAGTACTGTGCGTGGAAAACCAGAAAGCTGCCACCCTCCCTTCCTCACACCAAACTTTTAGAACTAAATCAGGTAAACAGGTATGTTCCAAGCAATGTCAAAATTCCACTTGGTGGTATGCAGAGTAGAGTTAAGTTTTTAAGAACTGACATGACCAACAGATGCCAAGTGTTGAGTCTCAGACTCTTTACATACTCACCTCTCTCTCTCCCCTACCTGACCACTTTAACCCTGAGACTCCTTCCTCCTGGTGTGATGAGTCTACTTCTGTGTTATGAGGAGAAGATCACATTCCCCCAACCCACACCTGGGCATACCACCCAAGGGCCCCCTCACAAAGCAGTCTCTCCCTATAAAACCCACTCTTCTCTCTTTCTGGATCTCCTGCTTCTCATCTCTTTCTTTTTTCTTTCTTTCTTTCTTTCTTTCTTTCTTCCTTCCTTTCTTTCTTTCTTTCTCTCTTTCTCTTTTTCTCCCTCCCCCTCTCCCTCTCCCTATTACAGAAAGGTGTCTCTCTTGGTCCTCCATTATGAAGCCCCAATTCAGACCTAGGCAATTATCACCATCTCATTCCATGACAGAGAACTTGCATTTTCCACTTAACTTTCACCTTTGATATTAGCTTCAGCATAATCCCTAGCTTAAAGCAAAACAAAAGGTAAGGAACTGAAAAACCAACAAACTAACAAGGTTTGGTATCGGTTCTCATAATCACTTTCCTGTCACCCTAATTAACCTGATTAACCTAATTATATTTGAATATTCTGTCTTCTGTTCACTCAATGATTTTGAACCTCATACTGTAAATCTCTGTCTATGTTCTATATGAATGGCATGAGCTTTAAGAAACCACGGCTGAGGGCATGTGGAGGCAAACCCATCTCCCCAAGGTCAGCACTTACCTGCAGGGAAATCATTTGGTTGTACCACGTAGAGGAAGGCATGGACCATCTGGAAGAGAGGGCCAATGGGCCCAGGTTTATAGGAGCCTTGGGTCTCATAGTTCGTGGCAGGAAATTCATAATTCAAATCTTCGGGTGTGTTAGTAGATGTAGACCACACTCTTGAAGTGGAATTTCCACACAGACCCAGCAGCAAGAGCAGTACGCCAAGTATGAGGGCCATAGCTAGCCTGATCTCCTGAGCATGTGCTAGCTTCTGGGGGCCTCAGGAAAGATATGCCTTCACCCGTAGAAGAGGCCCACTGGACCCTGGAGCTGCAGAGTAGTTGGCTTCCAGAAAGAGCTGGCTGGCAGCAAGGGCCACAGAAGTGTGTCTCCAAGGGAGTCAGTCATTCACTCAAAGCACCATGCCTGCTAAAGAGAGAAGAGCAGCAGTCACTCACAGGCAATCTGCCTGCCCCAGAAGCTGCCCCACCCATCACCTCAAAGGGGCCACAAAGCAGTTTAGAAAGCAAGTTTTGGGGGCTGGAGAGATGCCTTAGTGGTTAAGGCGCTTGCCTGCAAAGCCAAAGAACCTCCGTTCAACTCCCCAGAACCCATGTAAGCCAGATGCACAACGTGGCACATGCATCTGGAGTTCATTTTCAGTGGCTAGGAGCCCTGAGGCACCCATTTTCTCTCTCTCTCTCTTTCCCTCTCTCAAATAAATAAAAAAACACAAACAAATAAATAAAATATTTTAAAAAGAAAGAAAGAAAGCTCTTTGTTGTGATCCAGGTACCTAGAAACTAAACACACAAGCCTGCTCAGCCTGCTCCAGAAGTGTAGGAGAGGGGCTGGTGTGAAAGCAAAGTACCTTCCCTACAGCATAGGGCATGCTTTAGAGCAAAGATACTTTCCAGGTTCTAGAAAGGCCAGAGTGCAGGAAGTGCACGATTCTTACAAATTGACATTTGTTGAGCACTTACTGCATCAGACTCTGCCGTACATACTTTCAAGGTATTATCCAACTCCGAAGGAAATGGATAGAGAAAATCTTACTAACCTGCCCCTGGTCACAGAGGCCTCCACACAAAACAAATCAAGTATTTTGCTTCAGCCCAAGCTGTAACCAGGACTCTGAGTCTGTGATCTGCAATGTTAACCCTCTCAGGTTCTGTGGTCAAGACCACAGGGCCCGGCCCCCCAACACACACACACTCAACTATGTACTACAGATTTAGTTTTTCTAAGCAGACCAGTGACTTTGCAAGCCAGTGCCTTTAACTACTGAGCCTTCTCCCCCAAGCCAGAATCTGCTTTTCTTTCATAGAGAGAGAGAATGGGTGTGCCATAGCCTGTAACCACTGCATACGAACTCCAGACCCGTGCACCTCCTTGTGCAGTTGGCTAACGTGGGTCCTGGGGAATCGCACCTGGGTTCTTTGCCTTTGCAAGCAAATGCCTTAACCATAAAGCCATCCCTCCAGCCCCAGAATCTGCTTTTCTAATAAGGTCACCAGGTGTGTCCCAATTCATTATCTCCAATGACTAGCCACTAGGAGTGAGAAGCAGGGCAGAGCAGACAGCTGCCAACATCATACACAGTGTCTAGGGAGGGGCCACTTGCCCTAATACAAGTTCAGGCAAAAGTTGACATCTGTACTTGATAAGTAAGCACCTGTTGGATGTAAGAAAAATGAAAGAGAAAAAGAAGGCTGGAGAGATGGCTCATCTGTCAAAAGTACTTTCATGCAAAGCCTGATAGCTGGGTTTGATTCCCCAGTACCCATATAAAGTCATATGTACAAAGTGACACATGCATCTGGAGTTCATTTGCAGTGACAAGAGGTCCTGGAGCACTCTCTCAATCCCATTATGTGTCTCATTCATTCATTCTCTCTCTCCCTCTTCTTACAAATGATTAAAAATATTTAAAAAAAAAAAAAAGGCCAGGCGTGGTGACACAAGCCTTTAATCCCAGCACTCAGGAGGCAGAGGTAGGAGGATCACTGTGATTTCAAGGCCATCCTAGAACTACAGTATGAATTCCAGGTTAGCATGGGCTACAGTGAGACCCTCTTGAAAATACCAATAAAAAGAAAAAGAAAGAGGCAAAAACGGAAAACAACAAGAAAGCAAACACCTGATTGTTTGCATCATCTCATAAAGTTAGGTGAACCAGTAGAACCTAGGGTGCACAGCTCTTCCTCTTGGTTCTGGAGCTCTGGAACCCAACTTCTTAAACTGTGGGTCACACCACCATGTGGGGGTCCAGGAACTGAATGTGGCGGTGGCAAAAGAATGACAACAATAAGAGGTTGCAAAGATGCAGCAACCAAAAATTAACTTGAAATCAAACGCATATAAATGTGCGATGTTTCCGGCAGTGCTGGGCAGTGTTGCCTGACGTGACTTCACTGCACCCTTGATCACACACCATGTGCAACTTTGCACTGTCCGCTGGCACACAACTCCAACAAACGCAGCCTGAACTCTCTCTGCTCAGGCTAAAGACTATTATGTGTTACAAATTACAGTGATTTTACTATACAAAGTTTTCTGCTCTTTAAAGCCATCGCAACTAATACAGAAAACAAAGGCTTTCAATATTTTCCAACTCAGCATATAAGAAATTAGTATATCTTTGAATTGCATGGTGTTGGACAAAAAGAACAGACACCTGATTAGAATGCAAATTTACTTTCATCTTTAATAAATGGCAAAAGCATGTGTATATCAAAGAATTTTTTTCAAATAAGTATCTTTGATTTATTGTCAGTGAGTTTGAGTCATATGCCTGTTTATAAAATGTCTCTGACGTAAAGGGTTTGTGTATGGAAGAGTTTAAGAAGCCTTGTTCTAGAACACATGCTTTTATTTTGTATGCTAGAAACAAAGTACACTTTCTGATAAAATTAAGTACAAGTTGACCTAAAATACACACTCTCAGAAAGAGAAAAGGAAAAAAATGAAGTAACATATTTTGGGGGTGGGGCCATTACATGTCCAGAGATGAGCTGGGATTTCATTAAGTTATCTCAATGAAAATGCTGCTTCCTATCTAATCCCTTAGATGCACTTCCTCTTCCAACTCCTGTCCTGTTCCAATTACTTCAGCATCAGAGCATCCAACAGATGACTGAAGTCTCCCTTCAGCCAATCACATGCTCCTCAGATCCCCATGGCCCCTAGGACCAAGCATCACACACACAATATGCACCTGTGACCCTGGTGATAGTTCTCAAGGGCTTGGTTTGTTTGAATGCCTCTCCCCTCCTTCCCCACCACACTAGCCTCATACCTGGGCTAGAGTTAAGCTGGACCATAGCAGTTGGAGGCTTAAAGGCTCAGCTGCTGAGAAAGGCACATTTCCTGGTAACACCACGAAGACACAGAGATAGAAAGAATTGTCCTGAGAGAGCTATGAATAAACAAGCTTAGCCAGGCGTGGTGGCGCATGCCTTTAATCCCAGCATTCCGGAGGGAGAAGTAGGAAGAACGCCATGAGTTAAAGGCCATCCTGAGACTACATAGTGAATTCCAGGTCAGCCTGAGCTAGAGTGAGAGAACCTACCTCGAAAAACCAAAAAAAAAAAAAAAAAAAAAAAAAAAGCTTCCAAACTCAGGACCAGGGAGCTCTCCCAAAGGAAAGAAAACACCTCAGCTAACTATAGCTGAGACAAAAGCAACCTTTGCCTGACAGGGAATCCTACTATAAAAAGTGCAAGTCTCTTAAAGTTTAAGGTAAATTTAAAAAAAAAAAAAATGAAACTCTTAGAAGGTATAAAAACATTAGACAAGTGATAAACGTCAGGAATTTCTAATAACAGCTGGAATGTTGGGGCTGGAGAAATGGCTTACCGGTTAAGGCTTTTGCCTGTGAAGCCAAAGGACCCAGGTTCAATTCCCCAGAACCCACGTAAGCCAGATGCACAAGGGATGTATGCATTTGGAGTTCGTTTGCAGCAGCCAGAGGCTCTGGCATGCCCATTCTCTGTCTGTCTCTCTTCTCTCTCTCTATCCCTCTCCCTCTCTCTCTCTGCTTGTAAATAAATAAATAAATAAATATTTTTTAAAAGAATGGAATATTTACTTAAAATACAAGATAGCTGTTGGGGCTGGAGAGACGGCTTAGCAGTTAAGGCATTTGATTCCTCAGGACCTACATAAGCCAGATGCACAAGGTGGTGCATGCATCAGGAGTTCATTTGCAGTGGCTGGAGGACATGGAGCACCCTCTCTCTCTCTCTCTTTCTCTCTCTCTCTCTCTCTCTGTCTGCCTCTTTCCCTCTCTCAAATAAATAAACAAATAAGAATTTTAAAAATACAAGATAGCTAAATTTAACTTAATCTTCACTTTTAACAAGCTCCTCAGCTGACTCCGTTGGAAAATAGTGAAAGTTTGAGAACCATTGCTATTCCTAGAATCCCTGCCTAGCTTAGTCATACAACTTTCCAAGGGTCCTCCAGGTGCTCTGGACACAACTGCAAGACAACCAACACAAGGCACAAACTCCCCCACATGCCAACTCACGTTGTTTTAACCTAACCTGTCCCAGCTTCTGCCCAGTAAGGTGACAGGGGAGGGGGAGGGGGCCCACTCTCCTCAGCATTCCCAGGGCCTGGTGCACAGGAGATACTCAATACAGGACTGCTAGAAGAATATGGGAAGAAGGCTGGCTCAAAGCCATTATTTTTACCCCTGATAAAATTGTAGCAAGCATTTACCTGTAGGCAGTCTTACACTCTTGGGAAGGATACTACCTGGAGGATTGCTTGTTTCCTTCAACTCACAGTGTAAACTCTCCTCTGTCATTCTGGGGAAAATTGCTTTCCTGAGACCTTCAACTCTACAAGTTTGCAAACTTCTCTGTCCAGAGGTATCCCCATAGTAAACACAGATACTGGTCAATAAACCAGCCTCATCACTTTGCTCACTGATGGGCCCAACTGGATAAAAATCCTATTGGACAGCTGGAGAGATGGCTTAGCGGTTAAGGTGCTTGCCTGTGAAGCTTTAGGACCCATGTTCAACTCTCCATGTAAGCCAGAGGCACAAGGTGATGCAAGTACTCGCCCAGCAAGATGGTGCATGCACCTGGAGTTCAATTGCAGTGGCTGGAGGCCCTAGGGTGCCAATTCTCATTCTCTCTCTAAAAATAAAATTTTTTTAAAAGGCCATTCTGTCGGGCCTCAAAAAAAAAAATTCCTACTGGAAAAGGAACCAAGAAAGTCAGTTTTAAACGAGTATCTCACATGATTCTGAGGATGGAGTCCGAAAAATTGCATTTCTGCAAACCCTGGTTTTAACAGGAAATAGAGTGATCAGCTAGCTTCATTTTCTTTTCTTCTTTAGGTGGGAATTGCTCAAAATCTGTTCTAAAAAGGGATCCCTGTGATAGATGTTATCTGGAGTGCTTCTTTGGGATGTGGGGGCTACCTAACTTCTGAGCCCCCTTTGTGAGTCCCATGAGAGGCAGCCCTGCCTTTCATTGTGAGGACAGCTGGGGTGCCCAAATAGGTCCTGGCAGAGAGCCAGACTCAGCCAATCAGATGCCGCCCCTGGACCTGGACCCCATACTGAAGCTGGGCGGTTTCTACTTCAGTCTAGAACTAGGGTGGCAGTGCAGAAAGCACAAACAGCAGCCCTGATGGCTGCCACAGCTGTATGCAGTCAGAGGGCCTATCAGCTGTCCTGTGTCTCCGATGCTGGCTAACCACCCGGCCCCCAGTTCCTCATAGTACTCCATTCTCCCAGGAACTCCTGCTTCAGCCTCAAACACCCAGAGTGACCTGGCCCTCAAATACCAGGAGGTAGGTAGTGCTCGGCCACCTGCTACCCCCATTTCTTTCACTTTACACAAAACCGAGTTAAAAGTTTTGTTATTTTCAATCTGACCTTGGATGCACGAGCTTACTTCACTAAACTAAAACACAGTCCAGAAATCATAAGGAAGTCTATAAAAACTTATGGGTCGGCCACTTAAAAGAAAATTAAAGTGCCTTGATATTTGGAAAGAGTGGGGCTCTGGTCTCACTTAAGTCTGTGGCAACGTCATTTGCTTACAGCCTCATCTGTGAAGTGGGCTGTGTGGCGTTCGCAGGCTGGAGACAGTCAACGAAGTTCTAGAAGCTCCGTACTAACCACGTGCCCACCTAACCACCGCCCACCTCATACCGAGGGCAGCTCCGTGGAAATTCAAAGAGGGAAATTCACAAATGAGCAAGAAAAGAAAAAGGAGCCCTCCAAGCTGAACCTTAGAAAGCCGACGGTATTCAAATGGTCAACACAAAACGTTTCCTCGGCTTTGATGTACTGCATCGCCGAGTTGTTGCAGCCTCCGGTGGTGGGGCGGCGGCCCTGCAAGGACCCTTATTCACTCGCGGATCTTAACAAAGGCCGAGGGGCACCCGGCGCGCGGAGAGGTCCGCCGGCCGGGGGCTCCGGGAACGACGGGTCCCCACCGCAGCCCAGCACCGGCTCTCGCGTCCGCCCGGCCCTCCAGGCTCCCGCCCGTCCGGCGCCCGGCCCGGGCTCCATCCACCGCGGGGAGCCGGTGCAGCTGCGGGACAAAGAGCCCGCGGCCGGCCGGGAGGGCGCGCAGCCCCCAGCGCCGCGGAGCCGCCTGGGGGAGGGGCGGGAGGGACTCGGCGCCCTAGCGTGAAGCTCGGCCCCCCACCCGGACCCTGGAGATCGCGAGAAGGGGGGCTGGGGCTGGGCTGCCCCTCCCCCTCCTCTGGCCAGCCCCCGAGCCCCGAGTCTCCCGCCGCCGCGGAGCTCTGCCTCGGTCCTCCCTCCCCTTTGTTGTCCCGTCCCGCGCTCCGGAGAGCTAAGTCCCGAGCACCCCGGTTCTACGGCCAGCGAAAGCCAAAGTCCTAGGGGGCCGCTGGGCAAGCGCGAGGGCCGCGCCACGAGGGGTGCGAGGGCTCCCGGCCGGGGTCCGTGCGCTCGCCAACTGCCGGGGGCGCCGTTTCCCTCGGCCGGTGGCCGGCGGCACCGTGCGCGCCCCACTTGGGAAGCCGTAGGCGGTGACCCTCCCCGTCCTTCGCTGGGGAGGCTGGCCGTCCCGCGTCCCCCGGTCAGTCCCAGTTCGCTCACCACGGCAGGACAGTCAGCCCCCCGCCGGAGAGAGCCCCCTCCAGCCGCGCGCTCCCCGCCCGCGCGCCGCGGAGCCCGGCCCGAGGACGGAGGCTCGCCCGCAGGCACGGCGAGCGGGAAAAGTTTGTGCGCTCTGCCTGGCTCTCAGATCCCGGGATCCCCGGGGGCGGGAGTCCCTGACCACCCGCAGTGCCTCTAAGTACCGGGCAATAGTCGGGGCTCCCGCCACCTGCTGCAGAGCCAGGGAGGGGCGCAGCGCCACCTCCTCCATCCCCTTGTTCCCGTCCTCGGCCCTCGCCCGGGCGGCTCGCCCAGCCCCTCCGCTCCGCTCCGCTCGCCGCCAGCTCGCCAGCTCCGGCCCCGCGCCGCGCCGCCCTCCCAGCCCTGCTCACCCGCCGGCCGAGCGTGGCGTCCCCCGAGCCCGCCCGCGCGCGGGAGGGATGCTGGTGGCGGGACCCTGCGAGTCGGGAGAAGCCGCTGCTGGGGGACCTATTGCTGCTCCCCGGTCTCTGGGCCCCGAGGTGGGAACCGAGCGGCGGGAAGGGAAAAAGCTCGGAAGTTACTTACCCGCGGGAGATCTGGGCTGGAGGCCAGGTGCCTATTGTCACCAGCTTAGTAACTTAAATATTGTTGAGCCTCGGGCTATGGGTGTGCTCTGATTGGACCTTCCGAACAACTTAGCCACAGTCTCAGGACATCCACACGGACCTGGCCAACACTTACTTCCTTCTTGCTGCAGGAGCCGGCTTAGTCCCTGCACACTCTTCTTAGATCACGTAAGCTTCTTTGACCCAGCCAGAGCCCTCCCCTAGCTCCTAAAACTCCTTGCCTGTGTGGCCTCCTGGCCTCTTTAGACAAGCTATCTGCTTCCAGTGCGTTAAGTTTTTAACAAAACTTAACAGAGAAAAAAAAAAAAAAAAACTTGGGGCTGGGAAGATAGTCCCCCAACCCGTGCTACGTGGAATGGAGGATTCTGTGACCCTCGTTATCCATTCACATTCCTGGATTCAACCAAGAGTGAATGGAAATTAGGTTGCAAAAGCACACTGCTTCTGCTCAGTTAGGAAGAGATTTTTTTCTTGTCATATGCACATTATTCCCTAACCTAAGTGTAGAACAACTCCATAACACTTATACTGCATTAGATACTATAATTGAGAGATAGTTTAACGGATCCTAGAGGGTTCCAGTAGTCTGAACACCATAACACTATGTAAGGAACTTGGGCATTTGCAGATTTTGACATCCATGGGGGATCCTGGAAACAATCTTCCTTCCCAAATACTGATATTGGAATCCGGGGTGTCTTTGAGAGTGACAGGGCTTTTCTCAGTTCCTGGCTCTAAGTCAGGAGTTAGGGTTGTGGAAGCTCACAGCTACACAAACTTCCACTGAGTCAATGGCCTCTGGTTTCTTCTCTTATGAATTCCAGGAATAAAATCCACAGATTTTGCACATTGAACTACTGCTATAAGGCAGGAGGGTGTTCATGGAAATGGAAAAGTCCACATGGAAACTCTGACTGGGATCCTTTATGGTAATGCACTGGGTGGGGCCCAGTTGGTCAGTCCAGCACCCATCTTAGGTGTCCAGGTGCTCCCAGGTTTCCAAGAAAGGAAGTAATCTCACCTCTTAAATTTCTCTTCCAAGCAATACCAGATCCCCCAGCCGCCCCCTTATGTTTCTGGCCATTAGCAAGGTGGACACCTTTGTGGAACAAAGAGATAAGAAAGAACCAGGATGTATCACTCTCTGATAGGCTGCAGGACATTTCTCCCCTTACAGGATCCTTAGCCATTTTTAGCTTACTTTCGGGGACCTTAATAAATCCCTAAACTGCCTCAATACCATGGAATACCTGTACTGTTGGGAAAGAAAAGTACTACTAAGGGAGGAAAGCATCCTCAGGACAGTGTTTAGCATCCAATAGGTGTTTAGTGTATATGGATAGCTTGATGGAAGCATGGATATATGGACAAATGGACATTAACTCAGTAGATCGTCTACTACATCAGAATCTAACATAAAACAGGTTTGAGGGAGAAGGAGGGAAAGGAAAAAAGGTATTTTTTGTTTTGTTTTGTTTTTTGTTTTGTCGAGGTAGAGTCTTGCTCTAGCCCAGACTGTCCTGAAATTCACTATGTAGTCATGTAGTCTCAGTGTGGTCTCAAATTCACCGCAATCCTCCTACCTCTGCCTCCTAAGTACTGGGATTAAAGGCGTGCTCCACCACGCCCAGCTAAGGAAAAGGTTTTTACTTGTAAAGTTTAAGTTGACCCTGATTGTGCATATTTCCAGGACAAGAATGGGAATTAAGAAAAAAACTGAAAAATCACATTAAGATGTGTCAGGGTTAGTGGTCCTAGAGGCTTCTAAGACCTCAATTTCCCTCCTGCAGCCCCTGATGCTCAGTCACAGGGAGTGGATGCTAAGGGAAGAGGTCGGTTCTCTTTCCAGAGAGCAATTCTTCCTGTCCCATCTTACTCTGGTGATTTTGACTTATTCTCAGCTTCTCTGTTTGCAAAATGAAGACAGTGTGACTGCTGCAGTTCATTTTCATTCCTAATAATAATGTCCATGGAGTGAGGGCAGGAGTGTGGAGTAGTAACACTTCCAAAGGCACCAGACCAAGTGTTTTAAATTAATTTTTATGTAACCTTAGTGACAGTAGCAGTTTGAAATGATGATGATGATAATAATAATCATCTGTGATAATAATTACAAATTCACTTATTTGTCTGGAATTACCCAGCAAGTGAAGTCTCAATGAACCTAAAAGATTGGCCTCTAGAAAATACATGAAAAGTTACTTTAACTACTGCCACATTGGATTGAAATGGTTGATTGACCATTGTTAAATGTCTTTTCCAGAATAGATCAGAATGCCTATTCATCTCAGACAGGGCACTGACAACAGGCCAAATAACATTTTCACCGAAGTCCAACTTGATGAGCCAATGAATTTATTGAGTTGCAGGAGCACGAGTGAGGAAGGGGTTACCTACATGGGCATGGGAGACTCAAAGGCAGCAGCATCAAGGGAAAGCCACCCCAGCATGGGCGATGGCTAAGAGCTGTATCTGTGGAGATCCCTGGCCCATTTGCAGGCAGGTCCACTGGAGAGTCTCCCCTCTACCAGCAATTGCTTCCTGCTTCCATAACCTTGGAGAGGGGCCTTCTGGGTCTTGTAATTTTCCCAGCTTCCTGCGACTTCTGTTCCTTGGTTTCCTGAAACTTATGATCCTGTCTCCTTGGAGGAAATGTTTTAATTCAGAGAAAGTAGTTACACAACCATCTATCTTTACTCAAGGCACTTAATGTTTCCAAATGTTTTATGCATTTCCATGGCCTGCTGACCTGGACCACTGTAGATAGTCAATATGTACAAATGAATAAACACAGGACACACTATTAGGCAACATCCTTGGGCAGACAGTGATATGAAAATTTGTTTTATTCAACTCAGCTGGCAGCCCTAATTCCATGGTCACCATAGTATCTGTATCATTATTGTCTGTAAGACCAGAGGTGACAATGTTTATGATTTATGTTTGTTTTCAGTTACACACTCAGTTATTACATGCAACATTTGGGTTTCCCTATTCCTGCCAAAGTGACATCTAACCGTGAGCAGTGTGCCATTTTGGAAAGAGCAAGGGATTAAGTGCCAGGAGGCCCACTCGGGTTCTGTTCTAACTCATAGCATGGCCCCTCAGCTTGTGTAACCTCCCTGGGCTTGTGGACCTCATGAAAGCAATACCTTGCTCAGTAGCTGTGCGGCTGATGGCTGCCAATTGGGTCATCAGTGATGGCTGATGTTTCTGTTACTGCAGAAGGCCCACTGGCAGCACCAGGATAACTAAGAGCAGTCAGCTCTGATAAAAGAAGTCAGAGCAGCACTTGGATAAGATACATAACTTTCAACAGATGCTATAGAGTATACGCTAAACATGTCTGAGGTTCTAAGATCCAGCACCAACAGAGAGAGGCAGGCATGGTGGCACACGCCTGTAATCCCAGCACTTGGAAGATTAAAACATTCAAGGTCAGCCAGGGTCACAAAAGAAAACAAATATTATTTAAAGTTAATTATTGTCAGAATACAGACAGAAGTTAGTAATTCAACAGTCCTCTCCTTGGCAAAATATTTCTTGTGGTTATAAATATTTTTCCAAGAGTGGCTAAAACTAAAGCATATAGGTTTGTGAGTAGTTATACTACTCAACCTGACAGCTTGTGCCAGGAATAATCATGCTTCTCCCCTGCCTCAAAAAAGTGTTGCTTTTCAGAGTCCCTGCACAGTGCTACTGTGGGGGACCTTGATGCAGGATAGGTGCTCACCATAGTGAGACTGAGCAAAGGGGCCCAGCAGAGCCTGTAGTGACTGTCTCAGAGCCCTGTGCCACCGCTGCGGCTTTATTTCACCCTGGAGAAGGATGTGGACCCTGTAGTGCCTGCCTCACTAACTGCTCTGAACTGGCTCAGGGAGTAAAGGACTTGATGATGTAGATTTGAAATAATCATGAGACAGGGACTGCATAGAAGGTATGCTCTTGGTGACATGAAAATATGGAAAATCACTCAGAAAGTCATCCTTTGGAAGGCAACAGCTCTTCTCATGTGTACCTGTGGCAGAGAGAAACTTCTAGTGGGCTATTTATGGTAGATTATGGTAAAATAAGTATTTTAAATAATTAAAATATTATTTTTGTATGACCCACAAATATGGCTGCATAAGGCCTGCCCAATAAGGAATTTTGCACTTCAAACTAAATTTGTATAACCCAAGAAAGAAAAGAAGGAGAAGGAATGAGGAGAGTGAAAGGCAGAAAGAAGAAAGAGAAATAAAGAGGGACAAAGGGAGAAGAGAGAGAGCCATTTAGTCAAGCCAGGGTTCTCTGTAAATGTTTTACTTGAGGGTTTCCTGTTCTTCTTGCTTTTTTCTCCCTTGCCTTTCGGCTTGGCTGCCAAAAATAACATCACTGGTCTTTAATATCCAAAAGCTAATAAACCCTTCGTCTTTACATGGAGCACCGTCAGCCCTGATCTGATCTGCCACAGATCCATAAGTCCATTGTGTCCGACTAATTCAAGGGCAGAGGAAGAAGGCTACCACCCTGTATGAAGAATGTACAAGAGGTAGACTAGGCCAGGCAAAGACAACTGGATTCTGAATGCCAACACTACGGAGAAGTGGGGCACCTCTCTCACAGTTTGATGGCTGCAGATGTGGGGTATTTTTCAAAATTTTTGTGCATAGAAATCTCTTCCAGTGGGGAACTGCTTCAAGACAGTTGCCCTTTTCTAGACCCACCTTTCATCTCTATTTCTTTCTGATAGCATTGTGAATGTGCATGAAATCAGATGGGGCTTTAATTTGTCTTTACTAACCAATAAGGGTAAAAGAGAACATCAGAAACCCAGTAACAAAGCACAAGGGCATCCCACCACCCCAGCGTGCTTTCATAAGGAAGAGAAGATGCTGTCTGCAGGAGGCAGCACTCTGTCATCCCCAGTAGGAGACGAACATTTTTTGTAGTAACCTATACTGTATATCAAGCAAGTCTCTCTCTCTGCTGGGCAGTGTTTCACCTTGGCAGGACTAATTACTGTTAGGGCTTTCTTCTAAAGAATTTCTGATTTGCGCTTTTCCTCATCATCATTGAGAGCACTGACAAGTTTTTCATCTACTGAAAAATATTCACTTCAGTTTTCTCATTGTCCACATAAATGCCAGTCCTTCAAATTAATCTTCGAACCAGTCCAGTTATAACAACCCAGTGGTTTCCTCATTTATGAGTGAACTGAGTACAATTGTTCACATGTGTTTTTGTTTTTTCAAGGTAGGGTCTCACTAGCTCATGCTGACCTGGAATTCACTATGTAGTCTCAGGGTGGCCTTGAACTCACGGTGATCCTCCTCTGCCTCACAAGTGCTGGGATTAAAGGTGTGTGCCACCACACCCGGTTTAAGGAAGTCGTGTTTTGTAATTCCTTGAAAACTAGAATTTAGATGCCCAGATGAGGCTTATCGTGGAGAAAAATAAAAAAAAAAAATTAAAGACTATGCAATTGATTTTTAAGCAAAACTAAATCCACAGTTACCTCTAAAACTTGAAGGGACTGTGATGTTGACCTGGGATTGCAGCAAGTCTTTTTCCTGGGTCAGATATGCTCCATGTTCACAAGGAAGGTTCTTGTCAACTCTCCTAAATCCTCCCACAAAAACTCCATTCAGAGCAATCCTTCATTCAGGGTTCCAAGCAACAGCCAGAGACAAAAGTAAATACACAAGAGCTAGATTCTAGTGAACTGTTGGCTGCTGGGAACACAATTTCTTTCTTTTTTAAAAAAATATTTTGTTTATTTATTAGAGTGAGGGAAAGAGGGAGAAAGAGGCAGAGAGAGAGAGAGAGAATAGGTGCTCCAGGGCCTCCAGCCACTGTAAACAAACTTCAAATGCATATACCACCTAGTACATCTGGCTTATGTGGGCACTAGGAAATGGAACCTGGGTCCTTAGGCTTCGCAGGCAGGCACCGTAACTGCTAAACCATCTCCCCCGCCCTGATTTCTTGTTTTAAATTAACCAACATGAAGGATTTTTTTCTTTTGTTTTGTTTCTGGTATTGGGGGTTGAACCTAAGACCTTGTGCATGTTAAGCACATGGTCTTCCACTGCACTGTGAGGTCTTAAAGATCAAGGAATGTGTCTTGGTAGCAAAGTGCAAATGTTGACAGTGCAGTCATTTCCATAGCTTAATAGAATGACCTCAGCCATGAAGGTCAGGGCACATCAAAGCAGGTTTGGCTAGAGGGAAAATATTGACCAAAGCTGTGCTTGGAGATGGGATATGAGGCTTAGACTGCCAAACACTTTCCAATAATAGTAACAAGATGTGAGAATGGTTTCCAGAATTGCTTATCATGGGAGGGAATAGGTATTAGTATAATATAAAATTGTTCTAGGTCAGGCTTTTTTTTTTTTTTTAATCTCAGCACTCAACACTGGGGCTGGATAAATTCTGGCAATGAGAGCTGTTCTGTGCCTCAGGAGCTGTTTAACAACATCCCAGTAGCAGCTACATCAGGTATAGATAATTCCTTCTCCCCTATCTGGGACAGATAGTTCAAAAGTTAAGTTTGATTTTTAAAGGTCACAGCAAAACTATGACAGAAATTGGGGAAAAATCTTATCAGACATACTGTCCACTCAGTCCACTTGACCCACTTATGTTTCCTTGCCCTTTGGGCTAGTGGACTTTCTTATTCTGGTGACAGGGTTTTTATAGTTTCTAAGTACGTATTTTCTCTTACAGTCTCCAAGGCAAGCGGCTGAATAGGTCTCTCATTAGTGGCATTGCATAAATGGAAAGCGGAGGCCTAGAGAATAAGTGATTTGCCCAAAAGTCATGGGAAGGGTAGACCACACTCAGCTTTCAGATTCCCTTTCAGGACTCTTCCCACACAGAAACAACACAAAAGAGAAAACTTGCAATTCCTCAGTGTGAAATGTGGCCTATACCACTGTCTTGGTCTGTTTTTCTGCTGCTGATAGAGTTCCATACACCCATAAAATGTGAAAATAGCTCATTTGGCTTCCCGCTGTGAAGACTGGGAAGTCCAGGGCTGGGGGCCAATCTGGAAAGGGGCTCTGTGGTGGTCACTACATGACAGAAGGACAAGCAAACATGCTTGTTTTAGTTACTTTATCACTGAGGTGACAAAATGCCTGGTCAAAGCCACTCAAGGAAGAAGGAGCTTATTTTGGCTTCCAGTTTGGGAGTATAGTCCAGTCCATCATGGTGAAGTCACGGCGGCAGGAGCTCGATGTGGCCAGTCACTTTGTGTCCTATGTCAGGAAGCAGAGATAGACGCATGAACGCTGCTCAGTTTGCCTGCTTCTTTCCTCCACTGTGGGACCCAGCCCATGGAACAGGGCTACTCACATTTGTGTGGGTCCTCTCACCTCAATTATTCTTCTAACCTAGAAAATCACTCATAGATATACCTAGAGACCTGTTTCCATGGTGATTCTAACTCCTACCAAATTGACAACCAAGATTAACCATCACAACTTTGGAGAAAGGGTGAAAACAGAACACTGGGCAGAGCTGGCTTTTCTTACAAAACCACAGTCACACCGGTTGACTGCTTGCCTGAAAACAGGGATGGAGATTAGAGGCAGTGTAGTCTCATTTTTAGGCAACTACTTAGGGTAGAGGTCTAGAGGGGACAAGATACTTACATACCCTAGTAGAAAGTTCAGAGGTGAAATCCAAAAAGCTGTGACTCCAAAAGATACCACTGGATCACCAGCACTTTTGTTCTCACTACTTCCTGTTTATTCCTCCTCTTCGGAACTTTTGACAGGCTTTTTCCCCTTCCAGTGGCTCTGTCTGCTTTTATACTCTTGTCCCTGACCCAATACCTAATCAAAGTCCTCTACACATATTTACACTTAATCATAGAAATTTATTCCAACTTATGCTGAATTTTTGTATGAGCCAAAGACAAGTTCATCCTCAGAACATAAAATTCCCAATCCAAAGCGCTTGGTGCTCATTCTGAACACAGCCCATCCCTTAATGAAATTCCAACGTTTATTACAAGATGATGGAGCACAGAAGTACTTAGAAAACAATAACAGAATTATTACTGAAATTAGCACATGATACACCTTAATATTTTATCTAATTATTGTGTGGGAGTACAAGCATATGTATGGCATGGCATGTGTGGCGGTCAGGGGACAACTTTCCGCTTGGCCTCCCCTCCCACCATATTTAAGGCAGGATCTCTTGTTATTCAGTGTTGCCTTAGCAAGCCCAGGAAATTCTGCTGTCTCTGCTTGCCTTCTGTAGGCATATTACAAAAAGCTACCACAATTCTGGCTTTCACATGGGGTCTAAATGGAGATCTGAACTCAGGTACTCAGTGTTGCACAGGAAGCGCTTTATCCACTATGCCCCATATCTCCCCATGATACGTCTTTAATACATTTCAGAGGAAAAATGAAATTTGGAGGCTGGAAAGATGGCTCAGTGGTTAAAGGCACTTATTTGCAAAGCTTCCCAATCTATACTCTATTCCCCAGTTCCCACATAATGCCAGATGCACAGTGGCACATGTGTCTGGAGTCTGTGGTAGCAACAGGCCCTGACATGTCCTTTCTCTTCCCTCCCCTCTCCCTATAAATGTATTTCAAAAAATAAAAATAAAAATAAAGAGCCAGTCGTGGTGACACACACCTTTAATCCCAGCACTTGGGAGGCAGAGCTAGGAGGATTGCTATGAGTTCAAGGCCACCATGTGACTACATAGTGAATTCTAGGTCATCCTGGGCTACAGCGAGACCCTGCAACAAAAGAACTAACTAACTAACTAACTAACTAAATAAATAAATAAATAAATAAATAAAATAAAAATGCATGCAATGTGACAGCAGCAAGAGCCTTCTAAAAGGCTTATAAAGAAATCTGCCATGTAGCCTGTGCACCTGGGGCTGTTATTCATTAACCTAACTGCTATTTTCCAGGCACTGGGTTGCCTATATTCTCTTAATTAAAATCTAATAATGAAGGCATTGTTATATTCATTTTCCAGACAAGGAAATTAGGGTTCATAGACCTTGGCTTTACTTTCTTTCTTCTAAGAGTAAGCATTATCATTGGTAGATGCAACCATTATTTTAAGCACTTAAGATAAATGTAGAAAATTGAACAAACATAGGTGCTAAGATAGTGATAGGTGGCAAAGTTACAGCAGCAAAGGACACTTCTGCGATTTTCAGTGTAGGAAGAAAGGAGGAAGTTAACCATCTATGTTAGGGAACCATAAAACAAGACAGTTGGTATTAGTTTCCTGGAACTGCTATAACAGTATTGTAGACAGAGTAACCTACACCACGAAAATGCACTGCCTTATAATCTGGAAGGGCTGATCATTCTGAAAGTAGTGAGACAGACTCTGTTCCAGGCCTCTCCCTCAGCTTCTGGTAGCCCAGGATGTTCCCTGTGTCTTCCTGCCACCTCTCCTTGTCTTTGTATCTCTACATTGTCCTGTTTGAAAGGACTCCAGCCACTATAATAACTTCTAACTCCATCATCTGCAAAGAATCTACTTTGAAGAGCTCATTCATAGACCTGGCATACTCACAGCTTAGCCCATAAGCACATCATTTTACAGGTGGAATAACTAACACCCTTCAGAAATCAACTTGCCTAAGGGGCACTCTGAATCTGGCTCACTCCAGAGGCCACACCTTCATCTGTGATGTCAACCCAGCTCTCAAGGAAAAAGGTCCCAAGAAAATGCTCCAGAAATTCTTGCTTCACCTAAGAGACAGATCACAGGCTTGTCAGCCCTGAGATCTTCACCACGCCTGTGCCAGCCTGCCGCCACCATGTGAGAGCCATTCATGAGCAAAACAAGGATACCTGCCTTCGTGGCACCATTGTTTTGACAAGAAAATAGACTAAACAGTAAATATTAAAACACATAGCATATTAGAAGCTGCTCAGAGCTCTAAAAATAGAGCAGGCTGAGGGAAAAAAAAAAAAAAAAAAAACTTTTCAGTGTGATGGCCAAGGTGGTCTCAGCGAGAAACAGTTTCAAACTATAACCTTCAAGAGGTGCAGAGTGAGCCAGGTAATTAGGATGGAGATCATGCAGGCAAGGACCACCACAAGGACCAGCAGGCCTTCCCTGGCAGGCAAGCTTCCAGCAGGCCAGATGAAGAGACTGAAATTTGGTTGAGCTAGCAGGAAAGACCTGCTTGCCCCAAGCCAATGTCAATTAAAATCTAATTCACTTGCAAATCTCACCCACCTCTTATTTACAACTTGAAAGCTCTTAGCACAAGAACAGGGACTGGGGATTTGCAACCTAAGGGCTGAAAGTAAAGCCTGAGTTTTTTAATGAATACTTAATCTCTACCAGGCAAGTCCTACTCTAGGTACATAGGGGTGCAGAGGTGATTTCAACCCCACACTCATTGTAAGCCTCCCAGACTCCAGTTGGCCAATTAAATTCTATTAAATGGCAAATCCATGGTGGAAAGAAACTAACAATTTAGAAGGAAAATGAGAGCTGGAGAGATGGCTCAGAAGATAAGAGTGCTTGTAAAAGCCTGTGGACCTAAGTTTCATCTCCAAGTCCCATGTGAAAAGACAGGCATGCCTGCACATGCCTGTAACCCTAGGGCTGAGTGGGACAGAGACAAGAGGACCAGTGGAACTTCCTGGTCATCCAGTTGAAGCAAATAATTCTATAGTAATTCAGTAAGAGACTACCTCCAAGCAATAAGGTAGAAGAGCAATAGAGGGCCCCAAATGTCCTCAATGGCCTCCTCACATGTGTGCCCAGAGCACGAAGCCTCTTCACACATGTGTATATAGCACACACACACACACACACACACACACACAATAAAACAAGGAAAAGGAGACTAGTGGGCATAGCTCAGTGGTAGAGCACTTGCCTAGTTATGAACAAACCCTGGGTTTGTTTCCCAGCACAACACACAAAAGATAAGTAAATATATAAATATATATACAAGTATATATTATACACACAATATATATGTGTGTGTGTGTATAAGTATGTATGTGTATATATATAAAGAGAGAAGAACCTAGTTTCTGGAATTGTCTGTGAAGCAACAAAGCAATGGTCATAACTGGAGAATCACGGCCTTGGAAAATGGAACCAAGGATAGGGGAACTAGAGATTAACAAAGACAAAAGACATGAATCCACATCAGTCAGTAGTTGTATGCATTGCATACTGCATGGTATTTCAGAGGCTCATGAACCATGTTTTTATTTTTTAAAATCCATAGACATAAAAAGAGGTGCCTTACTTTTAGAGATGTTTAATTTAAAGAGAGGGAAGATCTCAAAGTAAAATTAGCATAGACTTCCAAAAATCAAAATGCCTGCTAGGGAAACAAAGAAATACTAATGTAATGAACTCTGAGGTGATGTCAGATTAGGTAGTAAAGTCATTGAAGCTGGGTGTTGCAGTCAGGTTTGCATTGCTAGCAGGAAACACCCGACTAAGAGCATGTTGTGGGGGAAAAAGGGCTTATTTTGGCTTACAGACTTGAAGGGAAGCTCCACGATGGTAGGGGAAAACAATGACATGAGCAGAGGATGGACATCACCCCCTGGCCAACATCAGGTGGATAAAAGCAACAGGAGAGTGTGCCAAGTACTTGCATGGGGAAACTGGCTGTAATTGCCATAAGCCTGCCCTCAACAATGCACTGCCTCAAGGAGGCGTTAATTCCCAAATTGCAGTCAGCTGGGGACCTAGCATTCAGAACTCCTAAGTTTATGGGGGACATCTAAATCAAACTACTACATTCCACACCTGACCCCCATGAACTGATATATAAGATGTAAAATACAATGCATTCAGTCCAACTTTAAAAGTCCCCATAGTTTTATTTTTAGTCCCCCTAGTTTTTATCAATCCCAATGATCCTCATAGTCCAAGGTCTTTGAACTGAGCCATAATACCAAAAAAAAAAAAAAAAAACCTCAAAAATCCCATAATGGTACAAAATAAATATTCACACTGCAAAAGATGGCATTGGGTATAATAAAGAAATATTCAACTAAGACAAGATTTAAATGAGTCTCCAAGTCTAATAATTCTACCCAGTGATAAGCTTCTGGAGTTCCAATTCCACCCTTCTAGCCAGCTAGTCACAGTCCTAGAAAACTTTATCCAGTGCTAGCAGCTCTCCTTGGCAGCCATCCCATAATCCTGCCATCTTCATTGGGTCTCCACTGCAACCCATGGTTCATCATCATGGCTCCACTGGGCTCTACACAGGTATTTCAAGGAGCCTGTTTCCCACTGCCCATGGCCATTTCAAAATACAAAACTAATTCAATATAAAATATAAATTCAATGACCCTCTTTTTCCTGAATCTGTTATACTTCACAATACCAGGTGGTCTACCAACATGTTAATCCATGGGGTGATAAAGCAGACTTTGAAGAACAAGACACTACTTCAGCATTCAGGCCCCTTCAAAAGACTCTACATTTTTCCTGTCATTCCAATGCAGGTCAGCTGGCCTAGTCTCAATGGTGGTAATCTCTCAATTGTAGCTGAATGAGCAGCAGTTTCATCCAAAGATTTCTTTTTTTTTTTTTTTTTCTGTGCCATATCCCTCTGCTCACACCAGTCCATTTCTATGCAATGCAACCCTGCACAAGTTCTCAGGACAAGGGCATAACAGCAAGCCTCTCACATAAAGTGCTTCTAGCCCAGTCCAGGCAAAGCTCTCTCTTACCTTCATAAGCCAAACCTCACAGTCCATAGTTCTTACTGCATTCAGGTCTTTCAGCTCTGATCACAATGGTCCATCAAGCTGTACTTACAGCACTGCAAGTTGTTTCTTAGGCCAAGGTTTCAAATCATTCCACATTCCTCTTGAAAATCAGCTCCAAAAGGCCAAAAGCCATACAATAAGGTTTCTACCAGCACTTTCTACACCACTTCTCCATACCAACTTTACTGTTGCAGTCAGGTTTGCATTGCTGGCAGAAAACACTCAACCAAGAGCATTTTGTGGGGGCAGGGGGAAGGTTTATTTTGGATTACAGATTCAAGGGGAAGTTCCATGATGACAGAGGAAAATGATGGTATGAGCACAGGATGGTCCTCCTCGCCAACATCAGATGGACAACAGCAACAGGAGAGTGTGCCAAACACTGGCAAGGGGAAACTGGCTATAACACCCAGAAGCCCGCCCCTAATAATACACTCCCTCCAGGAGGATTTAATTCCCAAATTTCCATCCGCTGGAGACCTAGCATTCGAACACCTAAGTTTATGGGGCACACCTGAATCAAACCCCCACACTGGGTAATAGATATCTGGGTGTGTTTTGTGCAGGTTTGAAATTTTCTACTATAGAAAGGTAAATAGAAGAGGAAGAAAAGCTTGTGGCTGTATCACTGAGAAATGTAGGCACCTGAGCTTCAATGAGCTGCCCAGAGGGTGGGATGGCAGTTGGCGAAAGCCAAGAGGTTGGTGGAGTCTAGGGGAAAGTGCACAGGTAAGAAACAAGGAGACACATGTGTCTGTCTTCAGGCTACTTTGCCATTTTCACTAATTTTATTAAATAAATGTCTAATGCCACCGAAGCTTAGTATATGAGGGGTATCCCCTTCTTGGTGAGAGAAACATGGTCTCGAGATGCCCACCCTGGGGCTCAGTCTGACTCTGACACACCTACCTTCCTTTGTCCCCTTAGCATTCCATGACAATGGCAACTGCATGCCGGAGGGGTCTGGTAGGAGTGGGCTCTCTTCCTGCCTGCTCTGCTGCACTTTGGGCTGTGCTTAGGGTACATGATACATGGCACCCTTCCCCAGGCTCCACTGTGCCTTCCCCCACTCCCACGGATCTGTGGCTGGTGGATAATTTGCAGATTTGAGATATTCATTATAGAAAGGTAAAAAGAAGTAAATGTGTGGCTGAAGTACCAGGGAATGGAGCTGGATAGGAGCAATGCTGCAGGGACACTGGAGCCCCAGGGGATGGCGCTGCTCTGACCCCCTGCAAAGAGGAGGCACTCTGGTGGCGCTGTGCCCGATCCTTTGGCGGCCACCTGCTCTCCACAGCTACCTTCACCCAGCAAACTGTCTAGTGTACCTCCTGGCCAGCCGTAGTCCTAAAGGTTAAACCAGCTGAAACCCTCCATATCCCTGGGTTCTGCATACAAAGATCAACCAACTATAGATGGAAAATACTGAGGAGAAAAGTGATGTCATTGCTGACATACTATATAGTTAGGCTTATGATTGTCCTGCCTGTCCTGAAGATGTACAAATTATCTGCCTTGTCATTATTGACTAAGCAATACAAAATTGCACCTGCTTACATGCATTTCCATTGTACTTGGCATTGTAAGTCATCTAGAGATGATTTAAAGCAAACAGGACAGAGCCATTTTCTATAAGGGCCAGTGTCTGAGGATTTTAGTGTCTGAAGGGAGTATCCCCTCCTCTGTGGACACCAAGGGATGATTATATGCTCCTTCAGCTATATTACAAAAATAAAAACAAAATACAAACCACTCTAGAGAACTTGTTCTAGAATATTACTTCTACAGTTCTTTCTCAGACTTGTCCATCTTAATGACTTCAGCAGAAACCACACAGAAAACGCCAACACTTCCCATATTATTTACCATCTGCTTAGTGATTCACAACTGGCCTCTTTTCTAACTTGATGAAACTCCTCTTTGTGGAGCAGTAGCTATATCCAGCCCAGCCCTGCTCACTGCAAAACCAAAAGATTGTCTTCCCCTACACCCATGTTCAGGACCCTACCAAGCATGCCCTACTGGAGGCCTCTTCTGTGCAGAACTTTGACCTGGCACGTGTGATCTAGTATATTGGCAATGCAATGATCAGAGGAGCAGCTTCAATAGCCTGGGTATGTTCTGGTGGGTATGGGTGGGGCCAGCGACAGTCTCCCAACTAGGCTGTGCTAACAGGTTCCCATCCTGCCTTCTAGCCACTAGACCTGTGGAACCATGTGATGCCCTTCTGACATATTCTGTTTCTAGTGAAGGTTATCCAGAAATGGCTTGCACTGATCTCTGATTGATAAACATGCCACTAGCAACATCTCCTTCCCTTCACTTTCTACTCTTCCCCTCCTCTCCAGTCTCAGGGTGGCAATGCTAATTCGGCCACTCAGGGTATGAATGGTGTGAACTCCCCCACAGTGCTCAGTGCCAAGGTCAAAGAACGCAAGGGAGATATTGTGCAAACTCAAGGGCAGACCCTGCCTGTATCTAACATTTTGAGATGGTTGTATCATGAACTTTTGGTGTAAAGAAGGATTTTTTACATATTTAATTAAATACTATGAGTATGGGACTGAGGAGATGGCTCAGTAGGTAAAATACTTGCCACACAAGTATGAGAACCTGACTTCAGATCCCTAGACCCATAGAAAATGTTGGGTGTGGCATTATGTTCCTGTCACCCAGCTCTGGGGAGGTGAAGACAGGAGGATCCTCTGGGCTTGCTGGCTAGTTTGACTAGCTGAATGGGTGAGCTCTGTGCTCAGTGAGAGACCTTGTCTCACAAAAATAAGAAGTGGTTGGAGAGATTGCTCAGTGGTTAAGGTGCTTGCCTGCATGTAAAGCCAGATGTACAAAGTGACACTTGCATCTGGAGTTCATCTGCAGCAGCTGGAGGTCCTAGTGTGATCATTCTCTTGCTCTCTTTCTCTGCCTCTATCCCTCTTTTTCTGAATCCTTCTGCTTGCAAATAACTAATAAAACCATAAAAAATAAATATTGAAAAATAAGTTGGGGAGTAACAGAATAGATACCCAATGTCAACTTTTGTTCACATGCATATATCCACACATGCACACACAGAACACACATACACATGTGAAACAAACTTACAAATAAATACAATAAGCTTTGACTGATGAGCTGTTTGGGCAGCCCATTGTCAAATTGTGTGCTGACCCTTATATGGCTCTGTTGATACCAGCCCAAACTGCTATTCACTCACATTCTTCCACTGATCCGTTCTTAGAGCATTGCTCTGCCCCCTACCTTACTTGACAACGATGACACAGAGGGGATTCCCAATATGAAGATTATTGGAGTCACAGTGAAGCCACTTATGTCACACCCTGACAAAATGGAACAAGAGAGGCCATGAGGCAGAGCTCCTCAGACGTCACTGCCTGACAACAGAAGCTATCCAGAAAGACTTTAGCAAAACCATAGCCTTGTACAAAATCACCTCTATTCAGCCTTGCATTGATGCTTTCTGGGTTTCTGATCCTGTGGGCAAGGGTAATTATTTCAAAGCAGCTTAGGTAGTCATCTCTTCTTACCTTTGAACACCTTTGTCTCCTGAGATCTCCTTGGACACACCCACAATTCACCATGACTCTTTGCAACATTGTTGTTTCTTTTTTAACTTGATGTCCTTGTATAGCTTCTCTCTTTTGGTAGTTTACACCACTATCCAACCTGAAAATATATCACAGTGTAGTGAGGAATACAGACAAATGTCAGATACTCTGAGTTCTAGAGGCGGCAATAGAGAATGAGGGCAAGGTGATACATATGGCTGGCCAAAGGGCCCAGTTCAACCCAGCTGGATTAGAAGAGGTTTCCCTGGAGCTGAGCCTGGTGGGTCAGGCCTGTCATCCTACTACTCAGGAGCTAAGGCAAGAGGATCACAAATACAATCCTGCCTAGGCTAACGAGTGAGTTCCAGGCCAACCTAGGCAACTTCATGAGACCTTATCTGAAAATAAAACGTAAGAAGAGGGTTGTGGGTACAGCAAAGTTGTAGAGTGCTTCGCTGGTAGGCATGAGCCCTATGTTCAAACATCAGAGTGAGGGAGAGAGAGAACACAGTAGTGCTCAGAGTTAGTTGGTGGTATAGGCAAGATTACAATATGTTGGTATACAACACAGCATGGAAACATGAATGAGAGGAATCTAGAGCTGTAGGTTGGAGAAGCTTTGTTCTGGAAAGGTTCATGTGCCATGCCAAGGAACTAGGACCATCTAAGGCAGTGAGGGAGCTGTTGAAGGTACTATAATAACATGAGGTAGCATTATCCAGGAGGATCATTCCAGAAGGAGGCTGAGGTGGAGAGCAGTTTGGTGAGAGAGGGATCTAGTATGAAGAAACCCACATGAGTTCCAGGGTTGAATCACAAGAGCCAGGGCATCCTGTGGAGCCTGGCTTTGCTGGAGGTTAAATAGCTTTGGGCTGTAGGATAATCCTGACACTGAACCTCTCCTCCTGTGCCTCTACCCTCGCCATCTCTGCAACTGCAGGCCAAGGAAGTGTAGTTGTTGCATGTAGTAAATATCTGCAGTCTTGCCAGCCAACTCTGCAAGCTAAGCGTTGTGATTTGGACAGGCCAGATCTCAAAAGGTCATGGGTGGGACATTCCTTCCCCTGCAGGGCTCACTGTTTTCAGAGGATGTGAAAACTTTAGGTGGGGTCTAGTTAGAGGAAGCAGCTATCTTATCCTTGGCCCTTCTTTGTCATTCTGCTTCCTGTCTTCCACTGTGAGGTTCTGCCCAAGTGCCTGGGGACAAACAACCTTGGATTAAACCTACAAAACTGAGAGCAGGATAAATCTTTCCTCCTTTAAGTTGTTTCTGTCAGGTATTTGGTCACAGTGGCTCAAAAGTAACCAATAGAACAAAATCTCATTCAGTTTCATGTTCTAATTACACAAAGTTCATGCTCTTCCCCATCCCCATTGCAAGAAATTAGACATCTTTTTTTAGTATTTGATTTTGTTTTGAGGCAGAGTCACACTTTGGCTCAGGCTATCCATGTAGCCCAGAATGGCCTTGAAGTCATGCTTTACTCCCACCTCAGCCTCCCGAGTTTTGAGATTAAAGACATGAGCCACCATGCCTGCTGGATTTCTTATGAGATATTTCTGAAACAAATCTAGGAGTTCTGAAAAATGGGTTTATTCATGGTCATACCTGTTTCACCTCTGAAAGCTCAATGTGTTTTAGGTGGCCACTTTGATTCCCCAGAACCACCCAAGGAACTTCTGCTGCCCTTTTGCTGACAGAGGTCAGCAGGTCACTTACAAACATGCCAGTGGTCATCTGCAGATTCTTCCAGAAGCCTCATGAGATCAAGTTGGCAGGGGAGATAGCCTCCTTTCCAATGGGAGCTATTATTCAGAAATCAAAACACCAATGAATGCTTCTATAGAATCTTAACAGCCTCTAGAACTGGGTCTGGGGAGATAGCTCAGTTGGTAAAGTATCTGTGTTTGAGTCCAGTAACCATGCAAAAATGACATGCATGGTTGCCCCCACCTATAATCCCAGGACTAGGGAGGTGGGCTCTGATGGATCCCTGGGGCTCACTTGCCAGCCAGTCGAAACTAATTGGTGAGCTCTAGGTCAATGAGAGAAACCCTGTCTCAGAAAAGTAGATCACATTCCTGAGAATGACACAAAGTTGTTCACTAGTCTACACACACACACACAGACACACACACACACATACATCTTGGGACCTGGTTCATTGGCTTCAGAATTTTACTGCTCTGATCAGAAAGACTCCAACACTTGACTCTCCTGTAGGAGCCAGCAGGGCAGAGATTCTGTGCACCCTCCGCTGTTCTTAGCTCCCTCCCTGCTTTTCCTCTGCACACAGCTCAGCACAGGAGTTAGTGTTCTCTATCGACTGTTTGGAGCATTTACTAAAGTCTCAGATTCCTCTCCCATCACACAGTCTGTTGTGATTCACCATTTCCCCCAAGGACAGCATTACACTGAAGCAATTTTGTGATTCATAGAGAGCTTAATATTTTGATTTAGAAAATGACCATTAAATTACTTGTTAATGACATTGTTGTGCTTTTCAGCAGCTTTGTTTATCCTGAGCCCTAAATTATAGCCAGGAAATCTTATGATATCATTGCATGTCAATGTCAGGATATCAATAAAGGATAGGTTTGAGTGTCCATTAACTTCTCAGCTAGTTCCTTCTTTAGGCAGCTTCCTTATGCTCAAGCTTTCTGTATGATACTCAGAACTACCTGCCCTGGTCGTGGCCTTGACAGAGGTATTTGAAGGACACTGTAAGTAACTAAGTATTCTAGAGGCATGGTTGCACAGACTGCTGAAGCCTTCCTGATATGATAAGTATGTACTCTGTGGAGTTGAAATAGGGTGTTAGGGCTCAGGAAAGTCCTTGAACACCAAACCCTGGTGTGGTGGTTTGATTCAGGTGTCCCCCATAAACTTAGGTGTTCTGAATAGGTTCCCAAGGGATGGAGATTTAGGAATTAATGCCTCCTGGAGGCAGGGTATTGTTGGGGGGCAGGCTTATGAGTGTTATAGCCAGTTTCCCCTTGCCAGTGTTTGGCACACTCACCTATCCCTTTTGTCTATCTGATGTTGGCCAGGAGGTGATGTCCACCCTCTGCTCATGCCATCATTTTCCCCTGCCATCATGGAGCTCCCCCTCAAGTCTGTAAGCCAAAATAAACCTTTGTTCCCACAAGCTGCTCTTGGTCAGGTGTTTCCTGCCAGCAATGTGAACCTGATTGCAACTTCTGGATTTGTGTTTACTTTTAATCAAGGAATTGAATAAAATAAGACTGAGAAGGATAATTACTAAATTATTATATTTATTTAGGGAAGCATAGAACCAAGGGAATGAAAATGAATGACCCCAAGGGTTCACGAGTGGTTAGGCAGCCCAGAGCACTTGCCTTCCCCTTGCAAATGGATTTATAACCTTATGGTGGTGGGTTTCACCTTGTACCTTAGGCAGCCTTTGCTGGGTCGCCACTACATTTCTTCTTGATCTCTGTGGTGGTTTGATTCAGGTGTCCTTCATAAACTTAGGTGTTCTGAATGCTAAGTTCCCAGCTGATGGATATTTGGGAATTAAAGCCTCCTGGAGGAAATGTACTATTGGAGGTGGGCTTATGAGTGTTATAGCCAGTTTCCCCATGCCAGTGTTTGGTACACTCTCCTGTTGCTATTGTCCACCTTATGTTGGCCAGGGGGTTATGTCCACCCTCTGCTCATGCCATCGTTTTCCCCTGCCATTGTGGAGCTTCCCCTCGAGCCTATAAGCCAAAATAAATCTCTTTTTCCCAGAAGCTGCTCTTGGTTGGGTGATTTCTACCAGCAATGTGAACCTGACTGTAACACTCTCGTTTTTAAAAATGTGTGTGTGCATGACATATGTGCATGTGTATACATGTGGAGGCCAGAGCTTGATGCTGGGTGTTTTCCTTAACTGATTTCTACCTTATTTTTTGAGGAAGGGACTCTATATAGGCCCTGAGCTCACTGATTCAGCTAGACCAGCTAGCCAGGAAGCCCCAGCAATCTGCCTGTCTCCACTTCCCCAGAACTGAAATTATAGGTTTTACAACATAAGCCATCTCCCCAACCTGCCCACGTGTCTTCTTAGCATTGGTTGCCCCGTTTTTGTCTAATCACATTTCTATAAGGTTGCTCAAGCTTCAAATGCATATGCATTGAGGCCCCATAGCAACCGCTACGGACAGAAGTCAGAGAGCAAACTATGTGGAGATCTCTGTAAGGCAGTGGGCAGCAGACAGAGAGGGCAGAGAGCACAGAAGCTCAAACTGCCTCCCCCAGACTTTGCTGTGTGCCCATCTTCCTTTGTCCTTTGGTATCCTCTATAATAAAGTCGTGAATGTATTTCCTCGAGTCCTGAAAGCCATTCTTGCCAATTAATAGAATCCACAGAAGAAGTTGTGGGAATCCCCCAGTTTATATAGCTTGTCATCAGAGGTACAGGTAAAATAAGCAGGGGCTTCTGATGACACCTGGTGGAGGCCATCTTGGGCCTGGAATGTGATGCTGTCACCAGGCAGACAGCATCAGAATTGAGCTGGGTTAGAGGATCCCAGTGGTGTCCGTTGTGTGTGCTTGCTGCTGGGGAAAGGTCCCCACAGTTGTGCCATCAAGGCAGTGGTGTGTGCTATGGTGTGTGAACAGAGTGAGGGAAGCCATGTTTGCTTCTTCTCTCTATCCATAGAGGGAAGGCCTCTCCGTAAGAGCTTGGCACAAATGCACAGAGCCCTAGAGATTAAACAGGAAGTTGCTCCCATCTCCTTTTCAAAGCAGTTAGATACAGCTATGTCAAATATAGATGATAGATTCTTTTTTGTTTGTTTGTTTAATGATAGAGTAAGAGAAAGAAGGCTGGGCATGGTGGCGCATGCCTTTAAGCCCAGCACTCAAGAGGCAGAGGTAAAGGATCACCATGAGTTCAAGGCCACCCTGAGACTACATAGTGAATTCCAGGTCAGCCTGGGCTAGAGTGAGACCCTATCTTGAAAACACAAACAAACCAAAAAAGAGCAAGAGAGAGGGAGAGAGAGAGAGAGAGAGAGAGAGAGAGAGACAGAATTGGTGCACCAGGGCTTCCAGCCACTATAATTGAACTCCACATGCAAGTGCAACCTAGTGCGCATGTGTGACCTTGTGCACTTGCGTCACTTTGTGTCTGGCTTACATGGGACCTGTAGAACTTGGGTCCTTAGGCTTTTCAGGCTAAGCCATCTCTCCAGCCCGATGGTAGATTGTTAACACTGTTTTCCCTCTAAAAGAAAGCATTTTGTTGTTTCCTTCCAACTCAACTTTGGAAAAATGATGGACATTGAGGGCTAGAGAGATGGCTCAGTATTTAATGATGCTTGCTTGCAAAGCCTGCCAGCCTGGGTTTAACTCCCCAGTAGTCACATAAAGGCCAGATAAACAAAATAGCACATGTGTCTAGGGTTCATTATCAGTGGCAAGAAGCCCTGGTGTCAGCTATACTTTCTCTGTGTCTCGTAAACAAATAAGGAAATAGATTTTTAAATGACTGACATAAAGTTCTGGGATTTGTGGATCATGAGTTGGCACCAAAAATGAGGTCGCATACACCAGGATAAGAAAACTGAAGAACATGGATGCTGCCATAGTGGATTGCATGCTAGCCCTGACAGGTACCTTCCTGCAGCTGGGAACATGAATGACAAGCCTCTGTGAGGTTTCAGCCACTGTTGTGGATGGTTGTCTATGACTTGTAACCAAACTTCCTCCTAACTAATGACAGCATAATCCCATCCAGTGGAAGAAGGTGAGTACCGTGGGATCATGTTTCTTGCTTATGCCTGCCTTTACGAGTGTAGTGTAGTTGTCCTCACACTGCCACTCCAACCACAGGCTATTCACTCGAGAAGAGTCCAGCCATAACTGTTACACAGTTCATGGAAATGCATGTCTGAGAGGACAGAGGAGAGTCCCAAACCAGGATCGAGTAATCCATTTCCTTCTCTCACTTATCTGGCTATTCTTCCATCCCACCACTACTGACCAACTCTAGATCAGAAACTGTGTGACATCTGACTGGCCACTGACCACATAATGATGGGGATCCAAGAGGTAAGCAATTGGAAGAGTGAAAATCAGCCTGCCTCCCTTGGTCTATTATTCTTTTTTGCTTGTGTGTATGTAGTATATGTGATATAGTATGTGTGTGTGGTATTCAGATGTGTGCACCTCAGGCAGACATGCATTTAGAAGCCAGAAGAACACATCTGATATCCTCCTCTTTACATTCATCTGCATGTTTTCTTGTAACACAGTCTCTTAATGAAGCCAGAACTGCCATTTTCAGTAAGACTGGCTGATCAGCAAGTCCAGAGATTCTCCTGTCACCACTCTCCACAGGATTGGGGTTATAGGCATGTGGAGCCACACCCAGCTGTTTTGTGAGTGCTGGACAATTGAACTCAGGGTGACTCAGGCCTCTCAGACCTTCATGCTTGCATGGCAAGTGCTGAGCCATCTTCCCAGCCTCTGATCATATTTTTAGCATGAGAGGTACCCTATTTCCATATTGGCAAGAGGTAGGTTAGCCAACTAGATGGGCTGACAAGATGTGGGTTAGCTAACTGTGTGATCACTATCGGAGCCAAGCCCCAGAGTTTTCTGTACAGAAACACCATTGCCCAAGCGCACCCATATAGTCCAGAGAGAAAAATGCAAGTTGGCGGCTGGAGAGATGGCTTAGTGGTTAAGGCACTTGCCTGCGAAAACTAAGGACTACTCTCCAGATTCCACGTAATCCAGATGCACAAAGGCAAGGCAAGCGCAAGGTTGCACATGCCCACTAGGTGGCACAAGCGTCTGATGTTCGATTGCAGTGCCAGAGGCCCTGGCGTGCTAATTCTCTCTCTCTCTCTCTCTAAAAATCAAAGGAAAAAAAAAAACACAAGCTGGGGACACAGGGTGCTGGGTCTGCTTCCAGCTCTGCCACCTACCAGCTATGTGTCTTCAGGCAGGTTGGTTTCCTCCTCTGGGTAGCAGACTCTCCTTTCAGAGCCTCTGAGAGTCTCTCTCATCTTCTCTCTTCCTTGTCATGTTCTTCATTTCAGGTTTGGCTACAGCTTGTCAGGGCAGTGTTATTTAAAGTTGCCCAGGAAATTGCATCTTCAGTGGAAATTTAGGAAACCTTCCATGGAACCCACAAAACAATTCACATAAATAACAGGCTTCAGTTGCAGAATTTCTTTTGACAAAAGAGAGGAGGCATCTGAGCAGGAACTGTCACATGAACTACTCACTGCAGTCTGTGTTTGCCTCCCCTTTGCTTTTTCTGTCTTGGAAACATTCTTGCAAAGAAATCCCCTAGAAATGTATGCCTGTGGTAGTTTGAATGCATGCCCCCCATAGCCTCAGGTAGTTCTTAAAGTTAAATTTTCTGCTTAAGTCTCCAGCAGCCTGTTGGAGGGGCCGTGTCACTCAGGGCGGACCTGAGCTCCAGCGCAGAGGTGCGGAGAGCAGTATGAGCTCTGCTGGTGTGCATGCTGTGTTGGTGTTTGCTTGCGGCACTTGTCCCTCTCTGCTTGGATGCAGCTTCTTCCGCCACTGAGGGAGCTTGCTTCCCCTGGATCTGTGAGCTTGGAATGCATCCCTTCCTACCCCAAAGGGCATCCGGTTGAATATTCGTCTCACTGCATAGAGCTGTCTATGACAATGTCTAAAGCTTACTTGGTGACAAAGGACTACCCAAGGCTCTTGATTGATTGAACACAGCCAGATGCAAGGTCTGCTTTCTTGGAGTGACACCTGGGAAATCTGTGGTCAGAAGAACTTGGGGGAGCACTTACAGAACATGTGTGTGTAGCTCTGGAACTTTTACTTTATGATTGGGGAAACTGAGTCCCAGCAAAAGTGTATGACTCATCTACCAACCATTGCAAGCTGGGGGTAAACCATGCCTTGCTTTCAAATAGTGAGACTTAAAGCAGTCGGAATCAAGCTAGTTATGGAGGCTCACATCTGCAACATAAGCACTTGGGAGGTCATGGCAAGAGGAGTACCTTGGACTCAAAGACTCAAAGCCAGCCTTGACTGCATATAGAGTCCCAGGCCAGCCGGGGCCACAGAGTAAAACTCTGTCCCCAAGGGTGGCGGGGAGAAGAAGTTAGAATCAGAAGTTTGATCCCTAATCTTCCTAATGTTGATGACATTGGCAAGGGTTCTTTTTTATCTCATGGTCTTCAGAGTCAGAGGCCCAACAATGCAGGACAGCAGTAATGCTACCAGAGTCGTGGCACTGGGCACTAGTCTGAGTGCTGAAGATAAAAGCGAAGGGTGCCGACTAGTTCTTTTTTTCTAGATCAGGCTGACCTGGAACTCACTATGTAATCTCAGGGTAGCCTCAAACTCATGGTGATCCTCCTACCTCTGCCTCCCGAGTACTGGGATTAAAGGGGTGCGCCACCACGCCCAGCACCCGACTAGTTCTTGGCAAATGGACAGGAGCAACTGTTAAGCGTGAGAAATGCCACCAAGACGGAAGGGAAGCCACTGCAGGGCTTCTGCGCTCACCCGGCCAAGCCTCTGGCAGCTGTGGGGAGTTCCCAGAGATGGGTAAGAGTCAAAGGTAGGCTAGGGTTTAGCCAGGTGATTATGTGGAGGACAGCATTACAGGCATCAGGCCAGGTAGGAACAAGGGCCTCCAGGGAAGCCCTTTGGAATATTGCTAGGTGCCAGGTAACAAGGAATTAGAGAGGCCACAGAAATAGAACACACAAGATCTCACGGGCACCCATGTGAACTCACTCTTAAAATTGACCGAAGGCCACCCAGAGATCTAGGATAGCTGTGGTGTAGCTGGAACTAAGAGTTTTGGATGCCCCTACTGTTCCTGCTTGCTCCCCAACTCACTCACAGTTCAAGCTTCTACCCAGCAGCTAGTGCCATGCTTTCAAAAGGAGAGCCGCAGAAACTATTGCTTCTTTGCACAACAGCCTTCATAGTTCCTGTCTCCTCACGCCCTCAGCCTGACATGCAGAGGGTATGCACAGTACCGTCTGTAATCAGCTGTGCACTTTCCCTGACTCCCACCTCTTCCCTTTTCCAGTCATTCTGGCCTCCCCTCTGCCCTTCAAAACTGGCACCCTTCCTCTTTGGACCTTTGAAGTGAATGAGCCCTGGTTGGGGGGGGCGGGGTCAGAGGTCTTCTCTGCACACCTGCACAGTGCCATAATCCCTAGACTTTTCTTACTAGTCTTCTACTCATTGCCCTTTGGAGAGTATGTTCTCAATCAATGCATATCATCTGGTGTACACACCATCCTGCTTTTTTGTTATGTCCCCATTAGAAGCAAGCTCCCAGGCAGCGGGGACATGCAGAGCACCCCACATAGTATTTGCTGTCTCAGTGGCTAAGTAATCCCTCTCTCTCTCATGTTCATGGAGACAAAAGAACCAAATTGCTTCACGTAAAACTAGATGTGGCAATGTGCTTCCGTGCTTCTTTCTGGCCCATATCCCTTGCAGACTCCAGTCAGGAGTTCTCTAGCCATACTCACGCCACTAGATTCTCTCCATGGCATGGCTGCACCCAGCTCTGTCCTTCCTGAGCTATCAGTGGCAATGCCAGGTGTTGGCTATGCTTGCAGGGGACAAGATGGGGTGGGAAGCAGTTGCTGCAAACTGGCTGAGGCAATTTGGAAGTTGGTTCCTCTTGGAGCTTGTCTTTGTCCTGTTTACTCTGAACACTGGGTGGTCTAGTACCCGGGGTGTGACCAGCACACCCAGAAGCTTCAGGTACATGCCAAGGCATGCCATGAGTCAAAACCATTTTGCAGGAACAGGAAAAATCAAATGTTTCCTTGAAGCATAACTGATGGATTCTGACCCCCCGAGTTACAGTAAGTTAATCTCAGTATCTCTGGCCAGTTGCCTTGAGACAGTTCCCAGTGAACTTAACCTTCAGGCTTTCTGCTCCCTATAGACTGTGTCACTCCTAGAGGAGGCTGCTGTGGAGAGGCCCAGTGCTAGTTTCTGAGGGCCTCCTCATTTTTACTTTCCTTCCTTAGGATAAAGAATGACTTAAATAATAGCTGGAGATACTGAAAGCTTCAGGGGAGTCACGATTGTAAACTGCTAAGGGATCCTCAAAGTTGGTATGACTCAGTTGGTAGAGTGCCTGCCCAGCACATATGAGGCCCTGGATTTGAACCCAGTACTACATGAAACTAGGCATAGTGCCTGCAATATCCCAAAATTCACAAGATAGAAGGAGGAGGATCAGAAATTCAAGGTCATCTGCTGCTACATAGACTGTTCAAGGCCAATTTGGACTCCATGAGATCCTCTTAAAAAAAAAAAAAAAAAAGAAGAAGAAGAAGAACGCTCCTAGTTGAAGGGGTTAACCTGCATTGTTTCTTAGTAGGTTTGGACATGGCCCTGAACTGACAAGTGACTTACCTAAGTTCACAGCATCCATGGCTCACTCTCTACCTCCAGATCCAGCTGGGACCCACGACCTCCATCTGCAAGGTCATCCATGATGTTTAAAACTAAATTGCACCAAAACTATGAAAACTAAACTTAAGGATTAAAAAAAAAATCACAGAATGTCAATTCAACAACACACCAACCACTATTGTCTTTGAGCAATGGAACAGCATTCTTTTCCTTTTCTTTTCTTTTTTTCTCTCTATTTTCCTGATTTGCTGTGTGTGCCGGCCTGTGGCACAGATCAAAACAGACCCCGAAGGAGGGAGTGGGAATGAATCTGAGACAAGAACACAAAGAATGGAGCCAAGACAAGTTCTGATCAAGGCTCAAGTTTATTCAGGCAGACACAAGTTTATACACAGAAAATAAAACTTTCTCAAAACAATGCCTTCATGTCTGAAGTCTGCTCCACCAAGGCTGTCAATGCCTCTGTGCCTGAAGTCTGCTTTACCAAGGCCGTCCGATAAGGCCTCTGTGTCTGGAGATCTAAGACCAGCTGCAGTTCCCACAGTCAAAGAGCAGCTACAGCTCCCAACAGCTGTGTAAGCATTTCACTTTAATCAGCATTAAAAGAAGAAGATTTTTCAGGCTGGAGAGATGGCTTAGCAGTTAAGGCACTTGCCTACAAAGCCAGAGGACCCAGGTTCGATACCCCAGGACCCATGAAAACCAAATGCATAAGATGGTGTATGCGTCTGGAATTCATTTTCAGTGGTTGAATACCCTGGCATGCCCATTCTTTCCCTCTCTCCCTCTCTCTACCTCTTTCCCTCTCCCTCTCTCAAATAAATAAATAAAAATACTTTTTTAAAAGAAGAAAGTTTCCTTTAGAAAAAAACAAGTCACTAAAACCACATAAAAGTTTATTGAATTATCCTTTCTTTTCATATTTTTGTTCAGTTCTGAAGGTGTTGCTATCTCTAGAGTTTATAGGTGAGGCATTTTGGGAACAAACTTTACCAGGGGAAAAACCATGAAAGTCTAAAAACACATTCATTTTAAATTATAAGTTTTGTGTTGCAGAGGAGCAAATGAAAGTGTATCAGGGGCAAATCCTGCACTCTGATGCAGACTGTGGCCTTGGCTGCATCATTTTACTATGACAAAGACTTTTACTTCACTTGAACTATTATGAAGTTTTCCTTGTTTGGAAACCAAGCCAAATTCAACATGCTAAATTCCTCGTAGATATGACTCAAAGGCAACTTTCTCTCTGTCTATTTTAACTTCAGTGAGGTACTGTTTTTTGATTATTATTTATTTATTTATTTGAGACCAACAAAGAGAGAAAGACTCAGAGAGAAAGAGAGAGAGAATGGGTGCACCAGGGCTTCCAGCCACTGCAAATGAACTCCAGACGCGTGTACCACCTTATACATCTGGCTTACGTGGGTTCTGGGGAATCAAGCCTCGAACCGGGGTCCTTAGGCTTCACAGGCAAGCACTTAACCTCTAAGCCATCTCTCTAGCCCGAGGTACTGGTTTTTAAAATATTATTTTTAAATTGTTGCTCCAGCCAACGAGCCCAGTAAAACAGCTATTATAAAATACAGTCTTTACAAGATTTTCTAGAATATTTTTCCCTAGAATAAGTTTAACTGGCACAGAAATATTTCCAGTCAGCTGTGATTGTTAACACACATCTCTTCTGTCTTTTAAAGCACTGGGTGACATTCACTCGTCCTAGCCCCAAGAAACATGTTAATTAAGTGTCAGTAGTATGTGTGGTCTCACTGTGCACAATTATTTGATTTGTCTGAGGCTGTTGTCTATGTAGTTTAGAGAGTCCTCACACAAAAGATGACTATGTAAAATCATTTTCATTCCTGTGGGGGAAAAAAAGACACACTACTTTGTTTTGTGTGTGGTATGAGCTATGGAACCAGGACACGCTAATTCATTTACTCTTAGGCATTTTAATACCCCTTCCCAACTCATGCCTATTTATATCCAGTTATGCTATGTTATAGAATTCCATATTGCACTGTATAGAGATCAAATTAATTTAAAAGAATATAGGCTATTTTGTCGTTAAATATGTTTATTTTCAAATGTTGGTTCTACCTCTTCCTAGCTTACCTAACTTCTCTCAGCCTTAATCTCTAACACATACATCTGGTCAGTCTACAGAGAAAACTTCTGAAAGGTAAGTATGTTGTGGTATCATTAACATGCTCTCTAGCACATAGAACACATTTAAATTTACTTCCTTTTCTCTACTTAATTCTCAGACAATGTCAATTTTGTTCACTTGAGCAAATATCAACTTAAAATTTATTATATGCAAAATTCTAGAGATTCTAACATTTTATTCATGCCTTTAAGATTCTTACCAGGGAGATTTGAACCTTGATATAATATATGTAATATAAAGCAGGTGAAATTTTAATTGAAATAAAAGAATGTGCCCTGAGATTCAAGGAATATTTGTTTCACTTGGCATACTTTTACAAAAGAAAATTCAAGAGCTCCAAGCCAGCCCTTGAGGAGTGAATACATTTTGAGTCTACAGAGGAACAGGACTTTTAGAAAGCAAGAATGAGGAGGGGCATTATAAGAAGTAGAGCCATGAAGGATAATTGGAGGGTAGTCAAGGACACAGCGGGATCCTGCATCCATGGGTTCATGACTTTGGATTCAACCAACTGTGAATTTAAAATATCCGCATAAAAACTAATGGCTGCCCTGAGCATGTGTAGACTTTATTTTCTTGTTATTAGCTCCTAAAGACCACAGCATAACAACTGTATCTCATCCACATTGTACCATAGTAAGCTAGAGAAGACAAAGTGCACACGAGGTCTCAAGTAGGCTCTCTGTAAACACTACGCTACTTTATACAAGAGGCCAGGGCAGCTGTGGATCTGGCTATCCACAGGAGTCCTGGAACCAAAACTCATGAATATCCAGGATACCCAGGTGAAAGGGCCATTTGTGCTCGGGGGGGGGGGGGATAGATCTCCTCACAGAAGGTGACTATGTAAGGAGAGGGGGGTAAATGGTTGAAAGAGGAGGTGAATATGTAGTGGTTCTTTAAGGCCACCACCGCCATGTTCCTGTCCTGGGAAGCTAGCTTGATCCTCCATGACGGCAAGGCTTAGGTCCCTAGAAGAAGCTAACTAGGTATTGTTGCTTTCACTTATTCACTCACAGATACTCCCCATCTACCAACTCTGTACCAGGCCCTGTTCCAGGGCCCTTAGGAAATCAGCAGTGAGCAAGGCAGTTGCTATCCCATGGAGTTGACATGATGTTGGGACAAAAGACATGAGTGAGCATGCTGGAGAATATACCTCCAGGAAATTAGTGCTGTGAAGGGAAAGAACATCCAGTGAGAAGATGAGTTGCTTCATCTCATGGAGTCTTCAAAAGCATCTCTCTGAGGTGACATTTGAGCAAACATTCTAATAAAAAAGAGCCTATGGATAAATATGGCAGGTGAAGAGACTCTGAGACAGGTGTCTGCTTTATGTGCTCATGTGACAAAAGAAAGGCCTGGAGTTCCAGAGGGCAGTGGCAGCTCATCTCCATCACTAGCCCCAGCATGGAAGAACAAGGTCTCTGGGAAGGCTGGCCTCTTGCTGACACACTTTGCAGGATTCAGAGAGTTCATGGAGATTTTCCTAAAAACCTACCAGACTCAGGCTGGGGATGTGGTTCCTTACCCAGGGTGCCTTGGTCTGAGGAATCCTTCCCCTCAAGTAAATGTTACAGGGCTGTTGTCTGAATTCAGAAGGGACACACAGGAAGTGGGGCCTGAGTGACATGCCAGGAGAGCAGACAGACATGCACACAACAGAGCTGAATGTGCTCTGTGAGTTTAGTAGGGTAGACATGAGAGCGTGCGAAGGTAGGCACAAAGCATGTGACTGATTCTGATTCTGAGGTGGGGAGGTTTGGCGAGGGGCCCTGTAAGCAATGGGAGGAGGGGACTGGCAAGCAGGTTGGCCAACCCACGACTGACATTTTGGCCAATATACCAGACTGCATGTTAACTGAAGAATTCTGAAGCTGGGGAAGCAGAAACAACCAAACCAGAGACCTGAAGCCTGGTACCATTTTATACTGAGCCCATGCCCCCTTGTCCGCCACTGAGTATAAGGTAGAATTATCTGGAATAAATAGGCTACTGCCCAACAAGAGTCCAGGAATTGCTTCTACTGGCCACACAAGATGAGGAGAGTAAAAGTTCCCCCAAAAGAAAGGCTCCCCTTTCCTTCCTCTGCTAAAATAATATGTTAGTGCTAGTAACCGTCTCTGATCTCTCTCATCACAGCCAGCCTACTAAGGAACTGAATTGCTATCTCTTCCTCAAACTTGAGAATGTCACTTTGTGTGAAGACAATATCTTTATACATCATTAAATGAAAATGCGGTGAAATGTGTATCCTGTAGCCAATATGACTGCTCTCCTTATGAAAACGGGATATTCAGACACATGGACATCCGCATTCAGAGGGAAGTCACAGGGAAAAGGTGGTGGCCTACAAGGCAGGGAGAGAGGCCCAAGACACGTCCTTTCTCATCACCCTCAGAAGGAACCCACTTGCCCACACCTTTATCTGCCACTTTCACCCTTCAGAACTGGGGACACCAAGTTTCTGTTACTTAGGCCATGCACTTAGCGACATTTTTGTGTCAACCCTAACAAACAAATCCATACTCCACGAGGGAGGAAGCTGAGTCTTGCAAAGGCAGGCGTCACCTCCCCTCCTCCCCAGGGCCTCATACATGGGAACATCAGTGAGCTTTACGCACTGCACTGCCTGGCCCTCTCCAGGCCTGGGGCATTGGAGCTGCTGTGCTTTCCCACAGCAGGAACAAGCTGAGGCGTAATCAGAGAAGGCGGCAATTGCCACAGTTCACCACCTCAGTGCAGTGAGTTAGGTGGCGTGGCAGCCAATTAACTCCCGTGATATCTGTTCACGGGACAGAACACCTGCTCTTCCAGAGGAGAGCGGACTGGATTCCTGGCAGGTGCTTCCTTATTTACATTACGAAGCCCAGTGAGTGGCCCCAGCTCTGAAGTCCCAGTAGCATGCACCAATCATTCTGAGGAAGAAATTCCCGCTCCAGGAGACTTGCCTGCATACTTCTTGTCTTGCCATGCCTGGGAGGCAGAGACGAGCCTTTGGTTCCTCCTTCTACAGTCAAGGAAAGCCAGGTTCAAGGAAGTGGAGCCACACACACACGCACACACAAAACCCTTCTGTTGTCTCTGCCCAGAATCCATTTGCAAACATTGCTGAAAGCTGTTCTGACATGGAGGAGAAAAGCGAGTGGCCTTTCCACTCTGTCCGCAGTTGTCTCCCCAAGGCTCCTATCAAGGGCCACTTTACCAACTTGGTTTCCCAACAGTGCAGTTGAAATGGGGAATCAGGGGAGTCCTATGCTACACAGGCCCTGCAGGTTTGGAGCTACAGCCTATGGCTATTGCTGTACATGGCCAGCTTTTAGGAAATAGGCTTTTCCCAGAAGGCAACACAGAGAAAATTCTAGGTGACAAGACTGCTGGGGGCTTCCCAGTCCTCTCATCCATTTCGCTGTCACTCCCATGAATGAGATCGTCTCTCCAGGTTTGTGTTTGGTGAGACTGGAGCTAGTACTGTCGAAGTATGATGATGGGCTATGATGGGCTAGGGAGATGGCTCAGCAGGTTAAGCACTTGCTGAGCAAGCATGAGGACCTGAGTTGGATTCCTAGCACCCACATAAAATGTAGCCATGCATGCCTATAATCCGTAGGTTGGAAGGGAAGTGGAGATAGAAGAATTGCTGGGTCTCACTGATTAGCTAGTCTAACCAAAAAAAAAAAAAAAAAAAAAAGAGGCAAGATCCAGGTTTAGTGACTTGTCTCAAGGAAATAAGGCAGAACAATTATTGAAGAGGACAACGCCCCCTCTCCTCTGGCCTCTGAGAACACACAGGGGCATGCACACACATGCATACACACTACACATACTCCTCATCCAAAATCACAGTGAGGCCTAAGGGAGAAAGTGACTCCTCCAGTATTCCATCGCAGGTGAAGAACAGCCATTAAGCTTAAAAATAGTCCCATGATTATGGATGTCCCCATCCTGGCAACCCTGCAAGGGCTGGCTCTCCCCGAAAGCCAGGTAAAGCCTGAGAGAGTTCTCTTCTGAAGGTCTTCTGGAAGGGAAGACCAAGGGACATCTTCCCACAAGCCAAAGTTATAGAATAGGGATTAGCTATAGAAATAGCATTCCCAGCTTTTTGTAAAAATTGAGGTTAAAATCACAATGAAAAATTAACCAGGGCCAGGCAGGTGGCTCACACCTTAACCCCAGCTCTTAGAAGGCAGAGGTAGGAGGATCACGGTGAGTTCAAGGACAGCCTGGGACTACAGAGTGAGTTCCAGGTCAGCCTGGGCTAGAGTGATACTCCATCTCAAAAAAAGGAAAAAAACAAAACAAAACAACAACATCAACAAAAAAAATTAACTATTTAAAGGCAAGGGCCATAGTTAAATGATAGAGCACTTGCCTATGTGAAAAAGGTTCTGGGCCAGATCTTCAGCAAAAAGAAAGACATTAATTTTTTTTAATTAACCATTTAAAAGTGAACAATTTGGGGCCAATTAGCACATTGTAAATGTTGAGTAACCAACACCTCTATCTAGTTCAGAAACCTTTTTCTATATGTGTGTGTGTTTACATGTGTTTGCATGTGTCTGTGCATGTTTGAATATGCGTGTCATCCTCAGGAACACAGTTATACCAGATTAGCTAGCCAGCAAACTCTAGGAATCTATCTCCTTTCCAGTGTGCAGTCACACTTGGCATTTTCATGTAGTTACTAAGGACTGAACTCAGGTCCTCATGCTTGTGAGGTAGGTGCTTTACTGACTGAGCTATCTCTCCAATCCCCAAAATAGTCTCATCTTCCCTAACAATCCCTTCCCATGAAGCAGTTGTCCCCCACTGTCCCTCCCAGCTTCTAACAACCACCAATCCACTTTCTGTCTCCAAATATCCTTATTCTGGGTACTTAGCCACATGGATTTATATAGCATCTTCTAACAGCCTACAGAGCATCAGGCTGAGAGGGCTTAATTGCTTTTGTATTTGTTGTATTTGAAACATTCTTGATATTATTTTGTGTAGCTGCTAAAAGTTGCACATGTCATTGCCGAAAAGCTGGGAATAGAAAAAACTCACAGAAGAAAATTAAAAAATTACTCAGATGCCATATTTCAGAATAATTATACTATGATATCAGAGACAAGCTTTCCATCCCCCTTCATGAAAATATGGATGAGTATAAAGTCTTCTGTGTGTCTTGGATTGATTGATTAAACTTTCCCAATAAAATGGAGATGATAGCAATACTCAGTTCATAGGTTTATTTAAAGTATAGATGCACTTGGTCAATGAAGCATACAAAGGCTTTCATTATGATTGGGCCCCTCAACTCCATGAAGTAGGGATTGTTATATCTGCAGAGGATGAAACAGAGTCAGGGAGGTCAAGTAACTTGCCCTCAGACAAGGAAAATGAACATTGTTTTTGAGTACTTTTCTATATGCTAGCTGATCCCATCCTAGAGCAAGGGAAACTGAGGCATTGAAGGCCAAATCCATATGGGATCCCACCCCTGCCCCTAGTTAGGGTCAGAGCTGCTAACGAGGGCAAGTTGTAAGTATTCCCCCGCCCAGCCAATTGTCTCCTCCCAGGTAAGGGAGGCCCCTCACCTGGGATGTATCAGCCTGTGATGAGGCTCCTCACCTTTGTGTGGTTTAAGGCATCTGACTCTGGCTTCTCAGTTGCCAAGGCTTCCTCCTTGGCCTGCTCTGTCAGCTCCTGGTTGTTCCCGGAGAAGCTCATGTGGAATTTCCAGAGAAGCAGAAACTGTGCTGGGGAAACAAGCTTGTTGTGCCTTGGGTTCTGCAAAAGTCATTCAAGCACTACTGTGACATGATGCAGTACCCTCAGGCAATGCTGTGCCAAGAGTTGCTCCTCACAGACAGCCTCTCGTGTAAACCCCAGGAGGACAGCTGGTAAGGTTCAGCAAGGCAGACTCTGTGTTAGACTGAGACACTCATCCACAGGTGGTATCTGCTGTTCGCTGGTCGGTAGGTGTTTCATGCTGTTACCAAAACAATTCAATGGGTCTGTTGAGCATTTCCTTAAGTCCACCAGAGAGCCACAAAACTATGCCTGCTCCCAGGGTACTAATTAAAACCATGACCAAACCAAACCAGCATAATAAATAACCCAACTTGAAGGTGCAAGGGGACTCCGGGTCTCACTGCTGCTCAAGTCCCTGCAGGGTGCCCAGTTCTTTGCAGTCCTGTCTTTTTGGAGCACTCACACAGGGGAAGGAACATCCCCAGAGGCAGCTGCTCCCCAGCTCCAATGGAGTCCTGGGACTAGAGGCCCACATAGCTGCCAAGTTAGCCTATAGCAAGGCTGTGTGGCTGATCTGGCTGTGAGACCTGACTCAAAGCAAAATCCCTCTCTTCAGTGGCATTCTGGGTCATCCATGGGATAGGGGCTTGGCATGGACTCACCAAGTCCTTCTGCTTTCTTAGTTCCAAGGGAAATTTGTAGCCCCAGGTCCTATTGTCAATACCAATAATTGGCAGGCTCCAATGAGCCTAGCTGTACGGCTGGTGGGGTACAGGCTCCACCACCCCACTCTACTAAACTCCATGAGTTGCTATGAGCCCACCCCAGGAATCATGAATGTTGAGAGGTAGTGGAGAGAGATGCTGAGAAACACCTTAGATCTGTCCCACGTTTTCCATCATTGTCAACCTATACCACAGAAGTGTGCACTGAATTCTCACTAAATGCCAGGACTTCCCTGAGCAATTTTTACTCAGCACCCCCTTCCCTGAGTTCATGAGGTATCAGCTCCCCCAGAGTTTCACCTCACAAAGGCCCTACTATAGTCCACACAGGTTATGAGCACTGTATGAGGTCACACATGATTGATGAGTGGTGGGCCAGGGGTCACGTACAGAACCCAGTCTTGACAAAGAACAGGGACTGCCACCATCTGTTGCCCATGGGATGATTTGTAGGATCCATCTTGTAGGAAACAGAAGAAATGAGGGGTCTGGAAGAGGACACAGGATGTTTTCCTCTAAAGCAAAAACCACATCAACTGAGGATGAAAAAAGGAGGAAATACAGATGACAACAGGCTGTGTGTGCAAACTGACATCAGGCACAGGCTCAACATCCCTTCTGGGCCCTTCTCCTGCCTCTTCCTTGGTGCTGAGATAGAACCCAGGTGATAAATTATCAGTTTGTTTTCTGAAGCTGAGAGTTTGAGCTGTGGACAGTGATAAAAGAAATCAATGCCCAGTCATTTGTATCATACTACTTAAAAGCTGACCAGGGAACAAATAATTGAGATACCCTCTTTTTCAGACCTGTGTTTTCATCCCTTTGCTTATGCCCTTCCCTTCTGTCCATATGTTGTAAAGCATATGTTCGTATCTCTATCTCTTTTTGAGTTATTTACCATTATTTCATCATTTAAAAAAAAACCCTTTAAAAAGATATTTTATTTGTTTATTTGAGACAGAGGAAGAGGCAGATAGAGATTGAGAGAATGGCTGTGTCAGGGTCTCTGGGCACTGGAAACGAACTCCAGAAACATGTACCACCTTGTGCATCTGGCTTATGTGGGTACTGGATAATCGAACTTGGGTCCTTAGGCTTTTCAGGCAAGTGTCTTAACTGCTAAGTCATCTCTCCAGCCCTATTCACTATTTTCAAGGCTATACTCTCAATATTTGTCTAGTGTACACTGTACATATTTTACGACCTACCTTCTAATGCATTCCAAAATCAAACAAGAATATTTCTGGATGGTGTGTGAGTGGAGTAGTTAGAAATTTAAGCTTCAATAAATTGGAAATGGGGTCTTAGTGGTTCAGGAAAATCCTTGAACCCCAAACCTTAGGTTTGTGTCTACTTCTAACCAAAGAATTGGATAAAATAAGACCAAGAAGATAATTATTAAATAATTGTATTTATTGAGGGAAGTACAGAAACAAGGGAAGGAAAATGAATACTCCCACGTGGTCTCAGAGCCCACATGGTGGGCCTGAAAGAAATGTAAAAAGAACTAGAGAGGGAAGAAAAGAAGGTATAAATAACTCCTGCCATGCGTAGGGTAGGAGGAGATAAAGAGCCCATGTGGAAAGTAAGGGTCAGGGGCCTCTCACCTGCATGAAGGGAGAGTCACCAGAACCTGGAGGTTTATGAGTGATGAATGGACCACCAAGAGAAGTTGCCCTCCCCCTAGTAAACATATTTATAACCTATGGTGGTGGGCACTACCTTCTGGGTCAGGTGAGCCAGCCAATTGGTCTGGACTAGGGGCTGTCTCACAAAGAGGCTAGCCATGACACCAAGTTCTGGGGGCTGAACTTGACCCAACACAATGTTAGGATTAAATCCTAGGAAAGAAGACCTCCCTCCCAGGAGGGGCCCAGGATGTTTGTGTAAAAACAGATCTAGGGAAGAGATAAGAAGTCAGATCATACTTTGGTGTCTTGCAAAGTGGAGACTACAAAAATTCTTTCAGGGGCCCAGTCACCCTAGCTTCCTAACAATGCTACCCAACTCCCTCTCAAATCAAGCTCAGGAAAATTTGAGCTTAAGGGGTAACAGCTGTAGTTATTTGGCCCTTATTTTTCCTGAATGAAGAATTGCCAAGATGGCTAAAGCACGTAGTGGATTGAATATGAAATGCCCCTCATAGGCTCATGTGTTTGAGCACTTGGTATCCATCTGGTAGTGCTGTGTGGGAAGATGGTGGACTGTTTAAGAGGTGAAGCTTCACTGGAGGAAGTGCATCTGCTTGAGGGACTTGAGGTTTTTGTAGCCCCACCCCACTTCCTGTTGCCTTTCTCTTCTTGACTATGAATACCATGTAGCCAATGGGCTTCCGGTTTCTGCTTCCAGGCTCTCCACCCACTGAACCTGCAAGCTGAAATAAACCCTTCTGTGTGCAGCTTCTCGTCACATATTTGGTCATAGCAATGAGAAAAGTAATACATGTGCTATGTAAACCATTTGTTTTCGACACTTTTATTTCCCCACCAAACCCATGAGGACTAGTGAGTGAGCCAAGCCTTTTGTACAGCACCCAAATCTCGAATGGGTTGCTCTCTCCTTATCATTACTGTTGTCATTGAGGTGACATATTCTTGGTATTCATGAATTTGGAATTCATGACTTGGAATCTTTTTCTTGACAATGTCAGGTCTCCACTACGTTATGTGGCTACTAAGCCTGTGTGGAAACATTGTGTGGTACAAGACTGCAATAGGAGCGCTGTTGCTGCTTTGGGTGTGGCTTGACTCTGGGAAAGGTTTGGAGCATAAGGCTGCAGGTGGTTTTTGAAAAGTACAAGCTCTCACCATCTTACTTCTGTCCTTGGCCTTCCCATTAACAAAACCTCAACTGATACATCTTGAAAATCTCCATGATTTGTGACCCATGTAGGCACCCAAGAAAGGGAAAAGGCTCCTAGTTTTCTGATTTGGCATTGGCAAAGGGATCACACATGATCCAGGCTGTACCCTATGGATATACAATGATCCACCTGGTTCTTCCCTCACTGTGACAAACCTCCTCCCTTGGTGACAAAGTCCTAACAAGGCCTGGGGACATACAGTGCTGTGTACTCCAGGGACCTGACTTCTCTATGATAATAGCCAACAGGACCAGTGTTGTTTAATGTAAAACAGTGTAGTCACTTCACTACCAAGTCCGAGATGGCTCAGAAACAGAATGAGTCCTGGCTCAACCTTGAAGATGAAAGGAGAGAACCTTTAGAGTTCTCTAGGCAAGGACTTCCAGTCAGTGGACCCAGGGAGCTGGCCCTTGATAACATTAAGTGAAACAGTGTGAACTAAACAACGGCTCCTGCCTACCTTTGGAACACTCCTGATACCAGATAATGAATCATTTGCTTCTTAAGCCACTAATCTTGAAACATTAGTGTGTACCAGGACCCCTTAGGGAGCGTCTCAGAATGCAGCAATTGGATTGAGGGAGCAGAGTGAGCCCAAGAGTTTGCATTTGAACAAGCTGCCAGACGGTGCTAGTGCTGGTGCTGGTGATGGTGATGGTGCTGGTGCAGGCTCCACACTTTCAGGAGCCTTGGTTTAAACTGATGGTACGCTCTTGCTCTAGTACATACAGCCAAAAGCAGTCTTCCTAGCACGTGCTTTGGGGCTGTATAGGGCTGAATTACTTTGTTCTTACAAAGCTCTGAAACAAATATTAGTTCATTTGGTTCTATAACAGGCCTGGAAGGTAGCTTACTTGCTGAGAAGAAAACTAACAGAATTACAGATGCAGTTTCCTTTGGTTGAAGGTGATAGAAATGTTGCTCCAAAGGAAGTTAAGCATGAAAGGAAAGCTGTCTTAGGTATCTGAAAAAGAACAGAGGCACGTCTTAGGTACAGTTTAATTCAGCAACTCATGTTCTATGGCCAGGGCCTTGTTAACTTTATTTTCTCCTAACATTGACTGGCTTTCTTCACGTTTCAGAGAACCTGGTGACTAGCGACATAAGGCGCCCATCTCACCACACCAGGGTAGGCCCCCAGAGGAGTTCATTTGCTCTTGTCTGTGTATAAAACCCCTTGAATTATCTGCACAGGGTGAGAATGGACCCATGGGTTAGGAAGAAGTTTCATTAGCTGTTTATGAGATGTGGCTTTCTTCAGGGCAGGAGATGTGGGGGAGCAGCTAGATCCATTTAAATTATAATACCTGTCAGGCATGGTGACACATGGCTTTAATTCCAGAACTCGGGAGGCAGAGGTAGAAGAATCATGAGTTCGAGGCCAGCCTGGGACTATAGAGTGTATTCCAGATCAGCCTGGACTAGAGTGAGACCCTACCTGAAAAAAAAAAACAAAAACAAACAAACAAAAAGGTAGAATAAATTAGAATACCTTTGTTGACTTTCATTTAAATGCACCTATAAATAAAATAATGATGAAAATTCTTGTTGCACTGCTAAAGCCCTAGTACTCATTCCCTCTGGTTGTCATACTTATTTGATCCTACAGCACATAAATGTGAATTATTACTTCCTCCTCCACATTATAGGGATAGGAAACATTTCTTTGTTCATTTACTCAACAAATATTTGTTGGTTATGCTGAGTTCCTGGCATGGGGTATGGCACTGATAAAGCCACAAAAGATTGTGTTCAGACCTCTGGCCACCCTGTGTGACAGGCGTCCTGAAAAAGGTAGCTACAGTAGGGCGGGGGGGGGGGCGGGAAGGGGGAGGGAAGGACCACTTATCACATTATTGTAAAAAATGTGTAAGGTGGGGGGCTCTGAATGCTTGGTCCCCAGTGATGGTATTTTGAGAGGTGTAGCCTTGCTGGAGGAGGTATGTTGTTGGGGGCAGGCTTAGGGGTGTTATAACCAGCTGTACCTTGCCACAACTGGTTGGGGGCAGTTGAGCACTATCCTGCTGCTGTTTTCTGTCAACCTGCTGTGGCAAGGAAGTGGTGTCCAGCCTCTGCTCATACCAAGCTGACCCTTCCGTCATGGAGATTCCCCTCGAGACTGTACACCAAAATAATAATAATAAAAAAATCCTCCTATCAACTGCTTTTAGTTGGGTGTATTATCCCAGCAACAAGAAGGTAACTGCAACACAGTCTAACCAAAACACCCGGGAGAACTCCAGGCTCAGTGAGAGACCCCATCTCAGGCCCCCACACACTACAGACACACAAGTTAGGAAAAAGGAAGGGGAGAGAAAATGCTGGGAAGGCCACTAAAGGTGTCTATCATGTTTAATGTTTGTAATAAGTAGTTCTAATAACGAAGCTAATATTTTTGAGACATCAATACAGAGAAGTAAAGACATACTACATTCATTTGAGAGAGAGTGAGAAAGAAAGAGGCAGATAGAGAATGGGTGCACCAGGGCTTCCTGCCACTGCAAATGAAATTCAGACATATGCGCAACCTTGTGCATCTGACTTACATGGGTCCTGGGAAATCAAACCTGGGTCATTTGGCTTTGCAGACAAGTGCCCCAACTACAAGGCTATTCCTCCAGCCTGACTGTAATTTAGTTTTTATCTGTCTTTGCTATTAGGGTAATGCTACTCTCTTAATACTGGGGCCCTGTTTCTTTGCTTCTATTTTGTCCGGGAAAGTTGTACAACAACTGCTGGGGTCCAGCCCTGGCTTGAAGGAGGGTCCCCGAAGAGAGGTGTGAAAGGGAGCGAGCGGCGCAACAACGACTTGAAGTCAAGTTCTGGTGCAAGCTGACAGGCTAATGCTGAAGGCAGCCGAGTTTTTCTATCTTTCTCTCTCTGCTTCTCTGTTTCTATTTTTTTCTTTTTCTCTTTTTTTCTCTTTTTCTCTGTTCTCTGTTTTTCCCTGCTTCTATGCTTCTATGTTTCTATGCTGCCACAGCTCTTAGCCTCAGTCTTTTATTTTCTGATCATGTCATGCAAGAGCAAACTTCCAGAAAGGTACAGTTTCACAGAATTCATAGAAACTTTTTCTTATTCCTTTACATCAAACAATCCCATAATTATTCACCTCAAGTAAAGTTGTCAGGCCCCTATAATGATTAACCGTTTTGACACTTTCCCTGTGTATGTGTGGTCAAGCACCTGTGATTTCCTGAACTTCTACTTTCAATTACTATATTAAAGGTGAGAGAAAAAACAACCACAAATGGGAGTTCCCATCATTAATCATTGATCCAATAGATCCATTTATCCCTCAATCATTTATTTTGCATTTTCCTTTTCATGTCTCTCCAATACTTAGATTTGGTCCCCCCAATTGAACTCTTTCTGACTTAGGTTGTTTTTCTGTAAGGATTCTTGGTAAAGAGTTATAGTTTGCTACAATTGCCACCATTTAGAAAAATTAGTCATAGAACAATTTTTACATTGTTGCAGGAGGTTCATTGTTTCCTCCTAAGTGTACTGTACTCCATGCCTGACTTTAATTAAGGCCTTTAAGGGAAACAATTATCTCCGACCCATTTTCTTGTTTTTCCAATTCTATGCCACAGCCTCTTTCAGATACACTGACGAACACTTCACTAACACCAATTTTTACTGGAAAAGTAAACTTAGAGATTGGGACACCAAGTGAAAGACAGAGACAGACAAGCATTATACAGAAAACCATAGATATCTGTAGCGCAGAGAGCCAAAGATGTTTCTATAGAGGGCCCACATTGGACTCCAAGGAAGAGACAGCTGGGCTGGAACTGTGTCATGCAGCTCTTCAGCGCTCAATTCCTCATGGTCCTGAAATGGCATGCTTGCCGTCTCCGGCAAAAAAACAGTATAACTTCTTGAAATATTTGGCACAATACTCAGCTGAAATAATATTATTTTCTTTCCAATGGTGTTAATTATCACTTAAACTTCTTTACTGTATATAAAGTTGTCTTAGTTATTGTTTACCCCATATGAATTTTGACAATCTCAGACTTTGGTAGTCTAAGTGTTAGTCCATTTTATCTAAGTTTTCAGATCTGTGGGGCAGCATCTGTAAGAGCTCAGAGCTGTAGCTTCTGAAATTGCTTCAGTGAAATTGTGCCACTATCATGAACCAAACTTGAGCCAAGGAGGTAAAGATACTTTACTTTCCTGACATTGGCTAAACATGTCTCCTTCTATGAAAAAGGAAAATGAGCATCTTTTCAGTCCTGTGACAGTGGAGTGATTTAGGAGACACACAGCTGTTGGTGCTGAAGATGGATGGTTCCCACACTTAAGCTTTATGTTGATTAAGTTGTTTCACTAGTAAAAACAAAACAAAACAAAACAAAAAACTAAATGAATTTTGTAAAAAATAAATTTATTATGTATCACATAACTTCATCCTGTGATCACAATATTCAGTTTTATCTTGTCTGTGATGAAATACTTGTACCATTTGCCAGTTTGGAATTTGGCCAAACACATTTCAGTGCACTTTCTAAACACACACACACACACACACACACACACACACACACACGCACACACCAAGCCTTATCAGGATGTTTTGTAATCACATTGATAGCAATCCCTGTGGCTTCCAAGGAGTTCTTTTGTTTACCTATGGAGCCTTTCAATCCATAAGTATATATTAGTTGGGTCAGAACAGATATACAAGTACAAACTTCCAAAATGTTTTTATTTTCATATGTTTAGTACTTCCCTCTAGAGCCTAAACCATCACTCTATCTTGTTCTGCCCAAATCCCACTTCTCTTCTGAATTTGTTTACAGGGACTTTTCAAATCAGAGTCCAAGGCTCTGGTAAAATGAAGATAATTATGCAGAATATTACAAGGTCCGAAGGGTCCACTTTTCAGGTGTCTTGGAGCAGAGGACACACTTTTCTTTGGGCAAGATTAATCTTTCTGTGAATACCAGACCTCCTTTTCCAGTATTCCCCACTATTTCTCATCTTACCCTCAAGCCCTTTTAAGAAGTCCTGAAGTGCTTGGCTTCCTGGATCCTCTTGCCACCTTCTGAGGTTGTCACAGAGAAACTGAGTCAGCTAAGGTCCAGAGAGAATTAGAAAATTTGCCCAAAGTCATCTATGTAGTTCTCATGCCCTCATGTCTTGACATATAACTCTATGTTCCTTTTGGCCCCACTCCAGCTCCCAGGGGCACAATTGTTCCACTGAGCCAGCAGCTGACCAGAAAGAATTAGTCGCTGGAAAGGTCAGAAGAGTGAAGTCAACTGAACTTCATCTCAAATGTTTGGGCATCCGCATGTTTAAAAACCCCATATAAGCCTGCTGGAATGAACCCAGAGCTGGCTCTCCAACACCATTCCCGGGAGACCCACAGGCAGCTTCTTCAGTGAACAGAGCTTTCTGTAGATTTTTACAAGTGTCCAAAAATAGCCTGCCTTATGTATGCCAGGAGAGCTGAGCAGACTTGCTAGCAGGCACAGGGATACCAAGGGGTATCCCAGAATCCTTACAATGGAAGCACGCCTTGAACATTGACAGGAAACATCCCCAAGCAATTGTTTTCCCCCCTTGCCTAGAAATAAAAGTCCTTTGCAATGCACTAGGCTTGTAGCCTGGTCAGAGGCTAGCTTACGCCTAGTTCTACCATCATCTGTTCCCAACTCTCTGAGAGAGAGAATGATTGCTAAGGTAACCAACCAAAAGACACCAAGGAATGGGCAGACACAGACACAAAGCAGCTGCCACTACTGGGCATGCAGCCTGGGCCCTGCTCTGGAGGGATCCTGGTGGCCCTCTGCCAGCTGAGGCCTCAGGCAGAGGCATTCGAGGTTAGGGAAGAGCTATGTTCAGAGAGTCATCACAGTCTCTACAGTGTATGTGGGACCATGAAGATGTCTCTTAGAGTTGGGGAGCTGGATTAGAAGAGAACGGGAATTAAATCATCCTGAGGCCAACTCTGACATCCCCTTCTGTAGAGGTGAGCCCATGACGTAGTGGGTTCTCCAAGATCCTGCAGAAAGGGGCTGCGTAGATGCACAGGAACCTTATTCATTCAGCATGTATTCACTGAAGGTCTACCTTGACTGTTAGGAATAGCTGTAACAAATTTCCACACACTCGCCAGCTTAAAGCACCCCAAACCTATAATCAGCATGCCAGCAGAGCTGTACTCCCTCCTTGAGTGGAGCTGCATCACTCCAACTCGGCTACCTCTTCATATGGCCTCCTTGTCCATATCTCCTCCTCTTCCTTCCTTGCAAGGACGTTTGCCATTGGGTTTAGAGCCCACCTTAACCCCTGATGATCTTCATTTAAACTCTGTAACTAGAGCTAGAGTTGTTCTCGGTGGCAGAGTGCATGACTAGCCAGGACCTGGATTTGGTCCTTAGTGTTGGGTTAAATAAGTACGTTTGCACAGGCCTCTCCCCAAAGAAAGCCATGCACAGCTTCTGACTGACTTATCCATGCAGAGGTGTGAATAACGTTCAACCCACACCATCTGTCATTTGCCCAACTCTTTTAAACCCTAGATGTAGCAGGAAACAATTCAGATAAGGCTCAGCTTCCATAAAGTGGGAACAAGGCAAACCAACTCACTATAACTCAAGGTGTTTTCGTATAATAAAAACTGCTCTGAAGAACTGTTATGAAGGGCTGAGGAGACTGTGTGGATGAGGAAATTGGTTCGTTTTTGGGTAAAGTAGCTCTCTTGTAGTTACAATTGAAAAAGAGGGCATCTGGGTTGGCTCATGTTAATCACGCATGCATAAATTCTATCTATCCAACCTCAGGATAGTCCTCTGGAAAGAAGAGAAGTTGTATCCTGTCCTTTATGAGGTATGTACTGGAGCACAGCAGCATCCCCTCAGCCCTGTGGCTGCCAGTGACTGCCAGGCTCGTGTGAATGGAGTCAGTGTGAGACCTGTGGTCACAGAACTCACTCACATTGTCATCTACTGAGTGCTTTGTCCCTCAACCAGGACGCTGAGTGGGACTTGTCTGATATGTTGTGATTGCCTGAATGCCTCAAGCTGAACACAATGGTTCTTTCACACGGCTGTGGGTATGTGTGTGGCGTGCCCATATGTGTATATGAATGTGGGTGCATGTGCATGTGTATACAGGTGCATGTAGAAGGCAGAGGCTGATGTAGAGCATCATCCTTGAACCTGGAGTCAATAATTTGGCTAGACAAACTGTAAGCTCTGAGAATCCTGTCCCCACCTTCCCACCACTGGGATTTCAGGTACATGCCATCAGACCTGGACTTTACATGGGTACTAGGAATCTGAACTCAGATCCTCATGCTTATGTGGCAAGCATTTTACCCACTGAGCCATCCACCTATCTTCTCTCATATATTTTATTAATATATTTATTTTCTCATACATTTTAAAGGAAGTTTTAGAGGTGGGAAGAGTGCCATGTATTTGAGACCAGTCTGGGCTAGAGTGCACCTTGCCCCAAAAGAGCAAACACATAAAGGAAAAACAAAAATGAAAGGAAGTTTTAGACACATCCCCCCAGAAATAGCCAAAATGTAAACCTAGTTCATCGCCCCTCTAATGCATAGCAAAGAAGAAGCAACACCCAGAAGGTTGAGGTAGAAGTCTGCCCCTGTCCCACAGAGCAAGTCTGAAAGAGAGAGAGAGAGAGAGAAAGAAAGAAGAAAGAAAGAAACTATATCAAGGTGACTTAGTTTAACTAGAATCTGTTGACTACCTCAAATTTAGCAAAATGACCTGTGGAATCTACATATAGTGGAGGAAATTGTCTCAATAAACAAAGGATGGAAAAGAATCCAACAAAAAACATTCATGTAGAAACATATGATGGGCATTGACCCTAAAGTTTCCTATAAGTCTCAGCACCAAGCATGTTTTGTAGAAGCTGGAGGTAGGAAGACGTGTGCTCAGATTTCCCACCATCCTGAGGCTTCTCCATGGTGGAAAGAATGCTGTGTTCAGCTCCACAATATCCCACCCTCTAGGGACTGAACCTTAACCTGGAGCTACAGGGGAAATGATCCAGACTTCAAGGAATCTCAAAACACTTGCTCGACATCAGCTTCCCTGGAGGCTGACCCACTGTGGCCAGAGCAACAATCCATGCTCAGGAAAATGCTTTCAGGGGCAGGCCTCTGGAACTGGTGAGTGTGGTACAAGTGCTGGGGTCAATGGAGCAATGCTTCCTGGTGGACAGAGAGGTGTAGTCAGAGGGGTCTCTGGACCTTGTCCTGGGCCAGTGGAGATAGTTGGGATGGAAACCTTTCTGTGGGTCCATAAATGATATATTTTAGAGTTTGTGCTCAGCACAGCTGGACACATCTGCACCAGTTAACCCAATCATTGGACCTGGGCTCAGAGGAAGAATCCATCCACACCTCGGCAGGGTGCATGAGATGGACAAAATTTGAATTCTGCAACTCAAGCCAGCTCAAAAACTAGCTTCCTGATCTGGTTCCCAACAAGCAGATTTGAGTACAAGAAGTAGATTCCCCCGTATGTATTTTAAGGCAAAAAGAGACTTAATGAAGGAAATTATGTGCCCACCATAATCATTAGGAGGTTGTTGATGGGAGAGGGCCTTAGATCCTCTAGGAGTGCATAGCAGCTGCCTGGGACTTGCTTTTGTTAGGTACAGTGAACTTGGAGGTGCCTGGCTTGAAGGAGTTCACATACACATAATTCCTAAAAGCCAGACTTAGTATATGCTATGCAGGGCCATGTGGGAAAGTTCCAGGACAGGTCACGAGGCGGGAGTGAGGGGAACGTGTACACAATGGTTTTTATTCACAGGAAGGAACAAGACAGGACAAGAGAAGCAGGTTTAGATCGGCTGGTTTGGATAAGTTCAGCAGCTCTGGGACACCCAGGCAATCCCCATTGGTCTAGTTAATGGTCTTGGGAGCTCAGGGCAGGAGCCAGTGGGCCACTGTGGAAGCCTGGGAAAGGAAGCAGCTGGGAAAGGAAGATGGCTGTAGGCAGGCTGTTTGCACATGAAAGGCAAGCTGGCTAACAGATCTGAAGTTTGCCATCCCTAACCGTTGGGAAGGGCAAAGCCTCCAGGGTTAGCAAAGCCTCAAGATGGCAAAGCATCAAAAATACAGGACGAAAAAGATATGATTGACACACGCACTGACTCCTTATTGTAACAGGGTGCTCAGCATTCAGGAAAGTCCTTGAATTCCAAATCCTAGGTTCATTTCTAATTTTAATCAAAGAATTGAATAAAAAAAGACTGAGAAGGATAATTAGTAAATTATTATATTTATTAAGGGAAGTACAGAGCCAAGGAAAGACACCCACGTGGCTAGAGATCCTACATGGAGGGCCTGGGAAAACCTTGGAAAGAAAAGAAAGTTCAAGGAGCTCCTCCCATGTGGGGAGCTAGATTAAGAGTCCATGTGGAAAGTAAGGGCTAGGGGGACCTCCCCTGTGCTGGCCCGGCTGGCCAGCCAAGGAAAACCTCACCCACAACTGGAAATTCCCAAGTGGTCAGACAGCTCTGAGAACATGCCCTCCCCTTGCAAACATATTTATAACCTTATAGTGGTGGACCCTGTATTCCAGCTCAGGTGAACCAGAGGGACAGGCAGTTGGTTAGGGTTGGGGGCTGTCTCAGGAAGAGGCTAGCCCTGACACCAAGTTCTGGGGGGTGAACTTGACCAATCGCAATGTTTCGATCCTACAAAAAGGAGGACTAGAGAGACGGCTTAACAGTTAAGGCACTTGCCTTCAAAGCCAAAGGACCCAGGTTCAATTCCCTAGGACCCATGTAAGCCAGATGTACAAGTTGGCGCATGCATCTGAGTTCATGTGTGGCAGCTAGATGCCCTGGCATGCCCATTACCTCTCTCTATTTGCCTCTTTCTCTCTCTCAAATAAATAAATAAATAATCCTACCAAAGACCTCCCTCTCAGGGGGTCCAGGTTGTTTGTGGGAAAACAAGCATAGGGAACTAGGCAAGAGATAAGAAGTTAGATCATCCTTGATTTCTAGCAAGTACATACTTTCCTGCCCCCCTTTCTTTCTTTTTTTTTTTTTTTTACGTTCAGGGGCCCAGTCACCCTAACTGCCTACTCTCATTACCACTGTAGAACTAACCAGTGTGAGGAGGAGCTCCTGCCCCATTCAAGATGGAGAGGAGACAGGAGGCTCTGGAGGAGGACTGGGAAGCTTTGGGAGTGGCTTTCTGACTTAAGGACACTAAGTGCTCAATGAAGAGGGTCTACCACAATTGTTTTGAATGTAGTAATTTGGATGGTGTGGACAGTGATCATGCTGTTTGTTAGGTTATACTTACAAAGAAAGTTCCTGTTATTACCTGAGATGTCTGGAGTTGGGGAACACTGGTGTAGCATTCCCAAACAGCAGAGGGCTAATTGCATATGAGCTCAGTTGAACAAGGGAATTTGGGTGTGTTTGGCCATATCTCTTCCACAGCTTGGGTCTTGCTGGGGGTTGTTATTACTTGTGCTGTTTCTAGCATTCTCCAGAAATATATTCTAGCTCTTTGATCCCTCTAGTGCATTCTGCTGCCCACCATCCAAGGGGAGGATAAAGCAAGACCCAAACCAAGGGCAACCCTTGATCCAGCCAGGATGGTCATTCCCACATAGACTAATCAGCAAACCTAAACCAAAAGCAACCTTCAAATCTGGCCAGGGTAGTCCTTCCCAAACTCACTAAGCTGGAGACAGGAAGAATGATGCTGGAGAAGAGGGTAGGGAGAACACACCCCTTGTGGGTTACTCTGGTGACCATGTTGCATTCTACCTCACTGGTGGTGAAAGGCTGAGATTCATCTCAGTTTTATAGAGGTTGTCAATGATCAAGAGGTTGGTATTAACAAAGGCCTGACGTCAGGGCTCATACTCAAGTGTACCTGACTCAGAGGGCCAGGAACTTGGAAGCCATGTTCATAGTCTTCAGAAAGAAACTTACCTGCATAGAGGCTGCTATTGCCACATCCAGGTGGGTGTGTGGAGCAGGGTGACCAATGGAAGCCACAGACTATAATGCTGCCACGTTCTCCTACAGACCCCTTGAGCTTTCCTAATGAGAACTACATTTCCACACACTTGATCATGGAAATTCTACCCACTGGGGCTTTTGACAATGTGTACTTTGATGACACACCCTTTACAATTACTGAAATGATATATGCTTGTTATAAAACAGTGACATGTACAGTGTGTTAAAAGAAATCACCACACCCACCAGAATTGGCATCATAAAAAAAGATAACAGGTATTACCAAAACTTTGGAGAGATTACAGACATGACACAGCAGTGGTGCATGGGGCAGCTGCTCTGCAAAACAGTTTACCAAGCTCATCAGAAAGCTAAATAGTTATGTAGGAGTCACTCAGCAATTATACTCCTAGGATTATGCCCAAGAAAAATGAAATATGTCTATATAAGACCCTGTCCATGAATGTGTCCACAACAGACAAAAAAGTGGAAGCAATGTAAAGGTCCACAAGCTGATACAGTGCAGGTGCAATGGTGGCTTCTCTGTCGTGCGAGAGACCAGCTGCTTTCTGATTAGATTTGAAAGGCCTCCTCCATCCACAAGGGAATTCATGCCTGGTACTGAAAACCTAATCATAGTTCTTGTGGTGGGAGTGGGGAGGGGGTAACTACTACTGTTGTTTGGCTAAATGGATATATTATACCCATGAAAAATGAGCTATAAATACTTATGTTTATGCCATTATAGTAATGTTGCTCTCACTGTTGTTTAGAGAAACTTTTCAGAAAGCAGTGACCACTGGGGAGAATTCAAACTTATCATAGTGCTAAGAAGTGACAGTGGAGTGTTCAGCACTAAGTGCTACATTTATATCACACCCTCCAAGGCTCAGGGACTATTGAGGAAGAAGTGGAAGAAAGAATGTAAGAGTCAAAGGAAAAGGAGGAGTGCTTTGCAGTACTGTCTTCCAGACACAGAGGGGCTGCGGCATTCATGACCTCACAGTGACTGGTGCTACCTACACAATACCCGCATAATAGAAGGGAAAAAATGATAACATCAAAAATAGAAGACAGACTAATTGGGAAGAAAAAGGGATTCAGTGAAGGAGGATAGAGGAGTGGAGAAAGGGAGGGTGATGGAAGGGGATTACGACCCTGAGATATTGTCTACATGTATGGAGGTTGTCAATAAAAGTTTTAAAAGGGACTGGAGAAATGGCTCAGTGGTTAAAGATTTTTGCTTACAAGGCCTGAAGACCCAGGTTCAATTCCCCAGTACCTATATAAAGCCAATTGTACAAAGTGGTGCATGTATTTGGAGTTCATTTGCAAAGGCAGGAGGCACTGGCAAGCCCCTTCTTCTATCTCTCCTCTTCATTCTCTCTCAAATAAATAAATATTAATAAAAAAGTTAAAAAATAAAAAGAAAACTTAGGGCTGGAGAGATGGAATCTCATAGTTGTTTTAATCTGCATTTCCCTGATGATTAGGGATGATGAACATTTTCTTAAGTGTGTGTTTGCCATTTGTATTTATTCCTCTGAGAACACCCTGTACAGTTCTCTGCCCCATTTTGTGAATGGGTTGTTTGACATTTTGTTGTTTAGGTTTTTGAGTTCTTTGGAGATTCTAGAAATTAGGCCTCTGTCAGTTGTATAGTTGGCAGAAATTTTCTCCCATTCTGTGGGTAATATATTGGCTCTGCTTATTGTATGTTTGTCTGAAAGAAAACTTTTCATCATCATGAGATGCCAGTGGTTGAGTGATTGTTTAAGTTCCTGATCTACTGGGGTTTTGTTCAGGAAGTCTTTTCCCACTCCTATATCATGCAAAGTTCCTCCTATTTTTTCAACCAGTAGTAGTAGAGTTTCCAGTCTTATATTGAGGTCTTTGATCAATCTGGACTTGGTTTTGGTGCATGGCAAGATGTGTGGATCAAGTTTCATTTTCCTATGGTTATCCAGTTAGTCCAGCACCATTTGTTGAAAATGCTGTCTTTTTTCAGTCTACATTGTTAGAGCCTTTGTCAAATATCAAGTGGCTGTAGTTACTTGGCCCAAAGTCCAGGTCTTCAATTCTGTTCCATTGGTCTATAATCCTGTTTTTATACCAGTACCATACTGTTTTTGTTACTATGGATTTGTAATATAGCTTTAGATCAGGTATGGTGATGCCTCCAGAGGTGTTTCTTTTGCTGAGGATATGCTTGGATATCTGAGGCCTTCTACCATTCCATATGAATTTTGAGATCATTTTTCTATCTCTGTGAAGAAAAATGTTGGTATTTTTATTGGTATTGCATTAAATCTGTATATTGCTCTTGGTGTATTTTTTTACAATGTTATTTTTACATTGCCATTTTTGCAATGTTAATTCTGCCTATCCAGGAGCATGGGAGGTCTTTCAATTTTCTCAAGTCCTCCTCAATTTCTTTCTTGAGTGTTTTTGTGTTTTCATTGCATAGGTCTTTCACATCCTTGGTTAATGTTATTCCAAGGTATGTTATTTGTGGGTCCCTGGATCTTTGGGGCCTTGGTTCCCTGGGAACATTCAGGCAATGTGCAGAGCAGGGTCTTGAACAGCCATGAATGAGCTGGGCAGTATACCTGGAAGACATCTTCAGAGCTTCAGAGAACAGCTCCTTTATTTGTCAGGGGACTGAGTTTTTTTTTTTTTTTTTCAAAGTAGGGTCTCACTCTAGTCCAGGCTAACCTGGAATTCACTATGTAGTCTCAGGGTGGCCTCAAACTCATGGTGATCCTCCTACCTCTGCCTCTCGAGTGCTGGGATTAAACGTGTGTGCCACCACGCCTGGCTTAGGGGGACTGAGTTTTTATAAGCAGTTGAAAGAGAGCCAGAAGAGGGTCCTAAGGGAATTGGTGGGTTCAAAGGTTGCTAGCCGAAGCCTGGGGATGTTCATTCCAGCACATAGGGAGAGATTCAGGTGACCTATGTAGTGGCAGGAAGAGGGTCCCAGGGAGATGGGCTGTGTGAAGGCTACTGGCTGATAAGGAGGTTCCTAGGCAACTGGCCAAAGGTCACAGGGCTATGAGCAAAGCCTTATCTGAATGTCCAGGTATCCCCATCTTGGAGAGGGCGTGGCCCTACTTCTTGCCTATCTCAGAGCCTGAGATTTTGTCCAGGGGTCCAGGCTCACCACAACCCCTGAAAATTGGGGGAGGAGCTCCCCTGCTTATCTGGTCCCCAAGATATGTCCAGTGGTTCAGGCTGCTGTGACCTCTCCATGGTCTAGGGCTCTTAGTTGTGTTAGATGCTTAGGCTTGCTTTAAGCCAGGGCCCTGCCTGTGTCTGACATTTATGTCTTTTGTTGCTATTGAAAATGGGACAATATTGCTTATTTCTTTCTCTGTATCTTCGTCTTTTACATATAGAAAGGCTACTGATTTTTGTGCATTGATTTTGTAACCTGCTACTTTGCTGAAGGAGTTAATCACCTTTAAGAGTTTTGAGATTGAGGTCCTCAGGTCACTTATGTATAGAATCATGTTGTCTGTGAATAAGGCTAACTTAACTTCTTCATTTCAAGTTGTATACCTTTTATTTCTTTCTCCCATATTATTGCTTGAGCTAGGACTTCCAGTACTATATTGAAGAGCAGAGGTGAGAGTGGACACCCCTGTCTTGTTCCTGATCTCAATGGGAATTCCTCCAGTTTCTCTCCATTAAGTATTGTTTGGGACTTAGGAGCTTTGTATATTGCCTTTATTATGTTAACATATGAACCAACCATGCCAATTATCTCCAATGTTTTGATCATGAAGTGATGTTGTATTTTGTCAAAGGCATTTTCTGCATCTATCAAAATGATCATGTGATTTTTGTGTTTAACCTTGTTTATGTGGTGTGTTACACTGACAGATTTACATATGTTGAAGAGCAGAGGTGAGAGTGGACACCCCTGCCTTGTCCCTGGTCTCAATGGGAATTCCTTCCATCTCTCCCCATTAAATATTATTTGGCTTTAGGAGCTTTATATATAGCCTTAATTATGTTGATATATAAACTGTCCATGCCTATTATCTCCACTGTTTTGATCATGAAGTGATGTTGCATTTTGTCAAAGGCCTTTTCTGCATCTTTTAAAATGATCATGAAATGCAAATTCAAACAACTATGAGATTACACCTTACCACAATAAGGATAGCAAACATTAAAAAATCTAATGAAAACAAATGCTGGCAAGGATGTGGAGAAATAGGAACCCTCATTCAATGTTAGTGGGAATGTAAGATGGTACAACCACCATGGAAAGCAATATGGAGAGTCCTAACAGACCCAGTTATTCCCTTACTGGGAATTTACCTTGAAAGCTCCATGCCTCAGTTCAGAAAGATTTGCTCAACTAGGTTTATAAGTGCTCAATTCATAATAGCTAAGAGCTAGAATCAACCCAGATGTCCACCATTAGATGAATGGATAACCAAGATGTGGTATATCTACATGATGGAATTCTACACATCAATACGGAAAAATGAGACAATGAAATTTGAAGAAAAATGTTCAAACTTGGAACAGATCATTCTCAGTAACTCATCCAATCACAGAAAGATAATCGTCGCATGGTCTCACTCATCTGTTGCTCCTAACCTGAATAGGCCACAGATGTTGATCTACCTAATAAGCATCTCAAGAAACAGACAATAGGAAGGAAGGGGTGGGAGGGGAGGGTAAGGGTGAGGGGGACACAAAACTGGACCCAAAGGGCATTGGTACCATAAAATTCTGTATCCTGAAAGACATACTAAAATGTTGTACACTCATCAGGTCCTTAGAGGGAACACCTGAATCACAGGGCCCTGGAGAGGGTATGAAGACTAACCTTAATCTTCTCCTGTTTCTCTCTCTCCTTTTTCTCTCTTTTCTCTTTCTCTTTTATATCACCTATCTTTTTCTACCTTCTTTTCCCTTGGTGCTGGCCTGTAGCTCCCAGTACCAGCATGCGGTTAACATCCACAGTGAGCTGTTGATCAGAGAGACCTATAAGGTTTTCCAAAAGAAGACAGATTTCTGTCAGACTACTCTATGACCCACCAAAGACTAATGGTAAGACCTTACTGCCAAAGACACCATATACTGTTGGTACTGAACATGGAGTGACCTGGCTGGAATCTGGAAGAGAGTCAGTCCCCAGACAGCTTGTCTAATGCCAGACGTTATATTATTGACTGGGGGAAAATGACCAACATCTATCCAAGCAACTTGTGGTCTAAGTTACTCAGCAGCAAACAACCTGACATGATGCTCACACAAGTGAAATAGTGGCACACAGCCATGGTGGGTAACCAACTGCTCTTTATTTGGCTAATAGATCTGCTCAGTGAAATGGAACACATAGCTGGAACTGGGAAACAAGTCAGAACCATATCCAGAAAACAAACCTGCTCTCCAATATCAAGCTCCCACCAATTGTGGGCTACAAGAGGGCCTACACATATTAAATTCTCTCTAAAATAATAATGGTTATTCCATTTTTCTCATGTTGACCTCACTCTCTGTTGGAGAATTTGCTTCTCTTTTTGAGATGGACAAAGATCCTGAGGAGAGAATCAGCCTATCTCACCTCACCAGGGCCCCAGCTGAAACTAAGAGTAAGTGGTAAATGAGCAAGAATGCTGATTTCTTGGTGAGCCTAGTACCAGCACAAGAGTGAAGGAGATTGACATAGAGAACACTCAACTCCTTCCAAACCAGGTATCCAGAGACACAGAGGCTCCCAAGACCTCATCACTGAAGTAGACCTAAAACGAAACCAACATGGCTCAAGAAAATTAGCAGAACAGGGGCCAGAAAGATTGTTAGAGCCACAAGTGGGACATTATGCACAGAGACATTGCCTCTTTCCCATAACTGATGGCTAACCCCACAATGTGTGACCCACATTCCCCAACGAGGAGGGTCCCTGCAGAGGGGAGAAGACAGGGAGGAGGCTAATGATGGTACCAACATGCCTGTATACACACTGTGTACATAACTAATAAAAAAAAAGAAAAGAAAATATAGGGCTGGAGAGATGGTTCAGCGGTTAAGGCACTGCAAAGCCTGGTGACCTGGGTTCAATTCCCCAGTGCCCACATAAAGCCAGATGTACAAAGTGGTGCATGCATCTTGAGTTCATTCTGTTTCTCTCCCTCTGCATACAGATAAATTAAATATTTTTAAAAAAAATACAGTCATCCATATAACAAATGTTACTCAGCAGAAAAGGAATGAAGCATTGATGCATGCTATAACAAGGAAAAACTACAACAGTGTTATGCTAAGGGAAAGCACTCAGTCACAGAAGACGGCGTTTTGTATGCTTCCACTTATATAAGGTGTTTGTAATTTAGAAAGTAGGCAAGCAGTTACTAAAGGCTGTGCTTGGTGTTTGGGGGAGATGTACGTAGTCTCTTTCAGGGTTATAAAAATGTTTTCTGGGCTGGAGAGATGGCTTTGCAGTTAAGGCACTTGCCTGCAAAGCCAAAGAACTCAGATTCCATTCTCCAGGGTCCACATAACCAAGATGCACAAGGTGGTGCATGCATCTGGAGTTAATTTGCAGCAGCTAGAGGTCCTGGTGCACCCATCCTTCCTGTGTTTCTCTCTCTTTCTGTCTATCCCTCTCTCTGCCTCTTTGTCTTTCAAATAAATAACTTAAAAAATTAAATGTTTTCTTAGAGCCTCAGAGCTCCCTCCTACTCCTCACTGGCCAAAAAAACAGAGACATTGAAAGGGATCATTCACTTGACAGAGAATATAGCCAGCTTTTCTTCTTCCTTGAGGACTGACCCAAACCCTCACACACTGGGCACATCTGCCTTGCTCCAAGGGCATGGGCACAAATAGTTATGTGCCAACTCTTTTACACTTTCCTTCTGCCCTTTTACCTGACATAAAGTGTATATTTCTTAATCTCTTTGTCTCTTATTTTTTCCTTCACAAATGTACCTTTCCTCTTTCTCTCCTCCATTCTCTCTCTCTCTCCCTCTAATACACATATATCATTATTCTTTCTTCTGGTCTGCCCCTCCCACTTCCCTGTTCTTGCTGATCCCCTTCTTCCCACCAAACAGTCCATCCTTCTGCTTTTATGACACATATCCTATTACCTTCTTTATTGCCCACACTTCCAATCAAAGATCTTGCTAGAGGGAAATGTAGGAAAAACACTTCACAATTTTCTGCAAAGGACTCCAACGGCTCACATAAGAATTGGCAAGTGTGATTACATGGAATTAAGAAGCACAGTAAAGAAAATAATCAGCAGTGAGTGGAAGGACAGTCTTCAGAACGGGCGATCTTTGTCAACTATATATGTTAAAAAATTCATATCTGGCGCCCAAGCGCTCTGCTACTGCTGGTTGCGCTTGATTTTTTTTCCTCCCGTCCCGTTCCCTCCTCCCCTCCCCGCTCACCTTCCCCTGCCAGTCTGCGTCCAGCTCTGCGTTCAGGTGTTGGCTTGGGTGTCCCTGTCATCAGCTTTCCCCGCTTTTAATGGGACCCCTATGAGCTGCGGTGCCTACAACGGAGCTACACAGCCACCAGGTATCAGCTCCATGACTTCCGTTCTCCCACTGAGAACCTAGCCCCCGAGCCACTGAGGTCTGCGGACAAGGTTCCTCATGAAAGTATTCTTTTCAAGACAACTAAAAGACAGGGGAATGGAAAGAAAGTGCTGCAAGCACACGAGGTTATGCTCCTCGGCGATTTATACATTCCTGCTAGGTGTTGTATTCATTGCTTTAAGTTCAAGTTGCATCATACTGATAAAATATTCTGCCAATGAAGAGAACAAGTATGACCATCTTCCAGCTACTGTGAATGTGTATTCAGAACTGGGGAAAATAGTTTTCGGTGTCCTGTGTCACCAGGCAAGAAGGTCATCAAAGTAGACATTTGAGATGTGCTTCCTGGAAGGAATTCTCTAATTTCATGAAATGGTCCATTCCTGGTGTTATGGGGTCCAGTGTCACACAAGTAAGACCATTGACTCACCGACTGTGAGGCAGTTTTATTGGGTAAAAAAAGAAAGAGAAGGAATAAGTCTGGTATATCAGGTCTGCACCTCAGAGGATCTCAGGGTGCCAGTCTTGAACTGTTTGGAGTGTCAGCTTTTATTGGAAATAACCACATGATGTTAGAAAAAAAAAAAAAAACGGATGGTAGTTAAACCATAAATCACAATTTACATGTGACAGTTACAGCAATAAAAGTAAAAAAAAAAAAAAAAAAAGGAACTTGTAAACAGATCTGTTGGTCAGTTACAGGAAGCACCACCTGTGGGGTGCAAGGTAGGTCTGTGACCAAGAGTCCCACTTATCTTAAGGAGTTTGCTGAACAATGCAGGCCACAGGTAATGCTATTCAGACCAGCAGAGCCTCCTGTTTACCTGTCATTAGCTAAACAAGTGTTTCATTCCATTCTTTCATGCGCTCCTACAAGGAAGTGACTTCTATTTTTCTGGAAGCTAGGTATAAAGAAATGTAGAGAAATACAACATTTTGCTCACTTTACACCTGGATTTCTCTGTTTCCTGGATAATTTTATTGTCTTCTATGTCTTATCCTATCTTCAACCTGCCATGGGTGTTATCTTCTCAAATTTTAGCATTATAACAATATCTCTTCTATTCAGGATAGTGCTGAAGCAGCATCTAAACTGGATACATGGCCTTTTCTCATGATTCTGTTTCTGTCTAGTGTGGTTCTAACTGCCAGTACGAAAACTTTACAGCATATTTTGGCAGGACATGGATTTAATCACAATGCCTTCTTCAACCCATTCAATTCCTGCCTTCATTTCAGAAGTGAATGTTCCAGAAGGGACAATTGTACAGCAATGGAGTGAACTTTTCCTGAAGCTAAATGGAACACCACAGCCAGAATTTTCAGCCACATCTGTCTGGACTTAGGCCATATTCTTACTATAGTTCAGTGTTTTGTTTCTTTGATGGCCAGATCGATAATGAAAAGACACTGAAGAAAGGGAACCAGATCACTGAAAGCATCTTCATTCAGAACAGGAAACTCTACATTTTGGCATTGTTTTCAATGGGCTGACACTGGGCCTTCAGAGAAGTAACCGTGGTCAGATTCAGAACTGTTTTGTTTTTTTTTATGGCCACAATACATTTTTAGTAGCCCTCATTTTTTGTTACTGTATTCCAGGGCCTTTCAGTGGCTTTTATTCTGAAGTTCCTGAATAATATGTTCCATGTCTTAATGGCCCAAGTCACCACTGTCATCATCACCACACTGTCTGTCCTGGTCTTCTACTTCAGGACTCATTGGATTTCTTCTTGGAAGCCACGCCAGTCCTTCCATATTTATTTATAATGCCAGTAAGTCTCAAAATCTGGACTGTGCACTTAGGCAAGAAAGGATTTGAGATCTGAGTGGCAATCTATGGGAGTGTTTCAGTGGGGATGGAGAGGAACTGGAAAGACTTACAAAACCCAAGAGTGATGAATCAGATGATGACACTTTCTAATTGGTACCCACATACTTGGCAACTCTCACAAACTGTGTTTTTATATTTTTGACATTTGCAGCAATTATCTTCTCACTTTGATAAACTCATTACTGTTAGGTCAGGACAAAATGGAGTCACCAAAGACAGCAGGATGGTCAGAGACACAAGGAAGTGGGTCATCCACATTCCTCAAGGAACCACCAAGCCATTTTCCCTTCCTTGTCTAACAATGCCTCAGGTTTAGGTTTCCTGCCCCCTTGTCTTGTGGTCACCATTCTGGTGTTACACGCTGGCTATCTTAGATCTCCCCTAAAGAAACTGTTTATTTATTTTTTTTAACTTTTCCCTTCCTCACCTTCCCCCAACTGAAGAACCCTATTAGTGTACTATCTGGAATTTCAACTTGTCTGTACTCTGCTCTTGAGAGTCAGTCCTGGCAGCTCATGTTTTCCCAAATTAAAGTTTCCATCTTTGCCTCAGAGTGGTCTCCATGGTGTTGGTCATTCCTGCACCTTACATTTACATGTATCTAACCACTCCTGAACAGTTCTATCCAAATCTTAGAGTACCTAAAGGGTGACCAATGTCTAAGGAACTGGAGCAGGAATGATAACCTAATGCCTGTATCAGTAGCACAGTACTTGATAGTTCAGCAAGATTAATGCAGATTACTTTGCTTGTCCTCCAAGTTCCAGAAACCTTGTACGAATCATGTTAAGTAGACTAGACCCCACAAATACACAGAGATCAGTTTGCCAGGTACTACTATGGCTACCATTATGAAAACAAATGATAACAAATACTGACGAGGGTGTGGGAGAAAAAGCAAGTTTAAAAAATATTTTATTCATCATTATTTATTTATGAGAGAGAAAAAAGAAGCAGATAGAGAGAGTGGGTATGCCAGGGCCTTTAGCCACTGCAAAAAAACTCCAGGTGCATGTGCCACCTTGTGCATCTGGCTCTACATGGGTACAGGGGAATCAAACCTGGGGCCTTAGCCTTTGCAGGGCAAGTTCCTTACCCACTAAGACATCTCTACAGACCCAGAAAAAGCAACTCTTATATGCTGCTGATGGAAATGTAGACTGGTACAACTGCTGTGGAAATCAGCATGCAGGTTCCTAAGAAAAAAAAAAAAAAGGAAAATAGAATTACCATATGATCCAGCTATTCTTTGGGGTATATGCTCAGAATTCTTAGCATATCACAGAGATATTTGCACACCCACGTTTATTACAGCACTATTGTATGTTCAACAACATATGAATAAATAAATGTGACAAGTATATGCAATGGAATTTTATTTAGCATAAAGAAGAACAAAATTATGATGCTCAATGGAAAATGGATGTAACTGAAAATCATTATGTGCAGCATTTTGAAGTGTCAGACCCATGGACTCCAATTTTTGGGTCCCTGTCCAAGTTAATAAAGAATTGAAAGCACAGACTCAAAGAACAGTAAAATATGAATTGCAAGATTTATTTTAGGAAGAGTTAGGTTCCAGAGGGAAGGATAACAGGAAGGGCCAAGCTAGAAGTTCTCCCAACCAGGGTAGGAAGGGAGAGGGTAGTTGGGGAAAGTCTTCTTCACATCTCTGGGAGGAAGCCTCGAGGGAAGAGGCTCACATACATGTGGAAAACAAAGCAGGATAGCCCAAGCCAAAGACTCCTCCGTGCAGAGGGGGTCTGAGAAGACTGAGAGAGAGTAAGGGACTCAGATCACACATGTAGCAAAGCAGTAAAGCACCTGGAGAAAAAGAAATCCTCCCTCTTTCCAGGAAGAAGAGACCAGAGAGAGACTATCCCCCTCACATAGGGAAAGAGCTAAGAGCTTACCAATAGTGACTAGAAGCAAAGGGCAGAAGAGTCAGGGGCCAAGAGAGCTTCACATACGTGGTTAGGCTCATTTTTTTTTAACACATGTGGTGATCAAAAGTACCACTTTATTTTATTAATTAGTTTTGTATTCAGCAAATACAGTCAGTTTGGTACCATTATTAGGCTCATCCGTGACCTACCCCCTCCCCTTGGCCCCTCCTTGTTGAGGTATATGGGTCATGAATTGTGGAGTTAGGGTTAGGCTCATTTTTATGGGTCAAACATCCAATTAGGATGAGCTGCATCATCAGACTCAGGTGCATAAAGGGGAGACCTGACTGGTTGGTGAGTCAGGTTGACTCAGGTAGGGCCAGCCCACAGGAGTACTAAGCTCAGAAAGAAACATGAAGCTGTTCCTGAGTTGCTGTTGCTTGCAGCCATCTTGGATGATACTTGGTCAGCCACAGGTTCTAGGCCTGCCAGGGTAGTCGAGGTGGAATCCATGAGCCAGTCCTTAGCTACCTAGCATAAAATAGGCTATCTTGCTGCTAACCTGTACAATTACATTAAGCAAAATAAGCTCAAATCAGAAAGACAAATATTGGGGTAGAGAGATGGCTTAGCGGTTAAAGTGTTTGCCTGCAAAGCCAAAGGACCCAGGTTTGATTTCCCAGTACATATGTAAACTAGATATACAAGGTGGCACATGCGTCTGGAGTTCATTTGCAAATGGTGTTGCATGTTCTGTGAACTGGACCCCAGCCCCAGTGGCAGACACAGCCCTCAGTACTGCACAAAGGCCTCCAGTGGAACTTACAGGATAATGGTGCTGTGGGTTCAGATAACTGGGTTTGATGTCTGCTCTGCCGTTGACCATGAGTACTTCTAGTTTCTCTTGAAATATATCTCCTCTGTAAAAGGGAGGTAGATTATACCAATGCCTCACTGAAAAGGATGTGTGCAGGTACTCACAGAGTGCAGTCATGGTAAACGGCATCCCACAGACATAAAGTACCATGGTCTGCTGTGACCTCATGGGCTTCCCTGACTACACAATTAGATAGGGGAAGGAGCATCTTGGTGAACTGTAAGTGCTATTGAAAGTAAGAGTTCATTGTCATTTGAGCCTAACAGCCAAGAGGGAACTTGGCCTGCTCTCAGATGAAACTCAAGGGATGGACTGTCTGTGCTAGTCAAAACTGAGTTCATCAATGCCTAGAAGACTCTAGTTCACAATTAGGAACTACCACTGCAATGAGGTACAGACTCGCTTTTCAATCAGAGTTAGAAGCTTGCTGGGGGCATTATGTTGTAGCCTAATTAGTAGGAAGCTAAAATACTTCTGCAAAGTGGAGTCAAAGGCCACACTGATATCAGTCATGAGTGATAAATTGACAGAACTAATTACTGCTACTTTAATTAAGTCACAGGAGCTTAACTCACACTGGCAGCAGAGGAGAGAAGCACAGCTCTCCTCAGGAGTGCTGTGAGGCCTGTAGTTCTGGGTGGATCTTTCCATCACTAGAGTGTGAGATGTGACCTAGAACAGGCCATGTCATCTTTCCAGGTCTTGTCTACCTGCCTTGAAAATAGGGTAATGTGAATTAAAGTTTCTGAAAAAGCACTGCATCTTTTCATCAAGGCTGAAGGGACTGATAAACTCCTGTGTTCACAGAGAGATGGAAAGTTGCAGGATCAGAGCAAATTACCTTGGGCTGTGTGACAGTTAAGGTGCTGTCAACTTGATCTGCTTAGCAATCAACAGACATCCCTTTCAGTGGGTCTCTGAGTTTGCTTCCAGGAAGGATTAACTGGAGGAGGAAGTCCTTCCCCCAGAGTAAACCCCTACCCCCAGAGCGGGTGGCCCCTCTCAGAGGGGGATTTTACATAAGGAAGCTCTGGGTGAAGACAGCCCCTTCCTTCCTTCCACTTGGCTGCCGGAGCTGCTTGCTGTCTTCCAGCATGGACTGAAGACCAGCGCCGACTGAAGACCTGCGTGGATTGAAAACCAGTGGCCCCTCAAGAAGTCTACAGGCCTTCAGTGCCGGATTGGGACTGCTGAGACATCTGGCCACGTGGACTGAGTAGCTACCGGGTTCCTTGATTCTTGGACCTACAATTGCTATTGGACTGCCTTAAGCTAATCCAATAAATTCCCTTTTTAAAATAATTCATTCTCGTGGTTCTGTTCCTCTAGAGAACCCTGATTAATACTGGCTGCCTTTAGCCCCTTAATACCCATTTATGGCCCACCTCTGTGTCTGACCTAACATCCTGGTGACTATCAGGTGTGACCTTTTCTTAATGTACTATAGACTCCAGCTTCCATCAACCCAAGGGCTAAGAATGTCATCAGATAGCCTCTGAAGCCTGTGGAGGAGATTTCTTTGCTTTTCTATAACCCGCTACCTGATGGTCAGCCAATGTATTTGAAAAGTGCTTTGACTTTTTTACTTTCTTTTATTCTATAACTATAAAGCCTTCCTGAAATTAACACATTGGAGCATGGAATTTAGGATAAGCTAAATATGTGTTTCTGGGCTATGATTGCTATTATTTGGTATTAATAAATGAACTGTCTGCTATTCCCTTTGAGGATAGAGCTGTGTCTTTTGTGTTGACAGTAATCAGTCCTATTCCAGATACTAAATAACATAATTGATGAAAACTAAGCCCAGAAATCATTAGGCTATACGGAAATGCAACGGCTCATAATCACATCTCTGTCATTTCTCTGAAATGTCCCCTAACTTCCAGAAAAATGGAGATTTTGTTTCTTTATTGACCACTGTCTTTTACAAAGCTTTAAGACAACACAGAAAAAACAGGTATAATGTAATATTGTTCTCATAAATACCACAATGAGCTTAGTTATTGTTTATTATTTATTTATTATGAGACAGGGTCTCATGTGGTGCCAGCTGGCCCAGAACTTGCTATGCAGCCAAGGGTAACCTTGATCCTTCTGCCTCCACTTCTCAAGGGCTGGGATTATAACCATGCAACATGACTCCTGGCCAGCCAATATGGTTTCCCTACAGCAGTCAAAGCCCTCAGTGGTGGGCAAGGCTCAGGTAACTTTTGCAGCCATGCCTCCTACCAGATAGCCCAGAACACAGCTGCACAACCACCTCTGCCTTCACTCACACTGTTCTTCCTTTCTCTGGGATGTTTCCTTCCAGGAAATAAGTGTGTGTGTGTGTGTGTGTGTGTGTACACGTGCACACGTGTGTGCATACCTGTATCTATTTCCCTTGGAGGTTTTGCTCATGGCCCTCTAATGGCGTCTGGAGTTGATATGCTCCAGACAGTTGATCATGCTTGGGCTAAGCAAGTGTTTATCAAACTATGGCACAAGGTCCATCAGTAAGGTATAAAACCAATTTAGCAGCAGCATTTAAAAACTACAAACAGGGGCTCCAATCGGTTCCATCCGGTTTTCCCACCGCCCTAGCCGCGGACCCTAGTTGCTCTGGCAGCGGCGGGCAGTAGCTTCGGGAAGGTTCGCGCGCCCGCAGCATCCGCACGCGCTGCCAAGATGCCCAAGAGGAAGGTGAGCTCTGCCCATAGCGCTGCGAAAGACGAGCCCAAGCGCAGGTCGGCCTGGCTGTCTGCGAAGCAGGCTCCTGCAAAAGTGGAAGAGAAGCCAAAAAAAAGCAGCGGGAAAGGATAAACCTTCAGACAAAAAAGTGCAAGCAAAAGGGAAGAAGGGAGCAAAGGGCAAGCAGGCTGAAGTGACTCAGCCAGAGACTAAAGAAGACCTACCTGCAGAGAACGGAGAGGCAAAGCGAGGAGAGTCCAGCCTCTGAGGAAGCGGGAGAGGAAGACGCCAAGGCTGAGTAGTCACCCACAGTGTCCATCAGCATCCCTGTCTCCTCCTTGTACAATCCAGAGGAATATTTTTTATCAACTATTTTGTAAATGCAAGTTTATTAGTAGCTCTAGAAACATTTTTTAAAAGGAGGGAATCCCACCTCATCCCATTTTTTAAGTGTAAATGATTTTTTTAAGAGATGAAATAATTTGCTGGTTGTTTATTTTTTGGTACAACCAGAAAATAGTGGGATATTGAATTATGGGAAGCTTTGATTGTCTTGGGTGTCAGCTTAACATTCCATAGGTGGGGGGTTAGTTTTATATGCTACAATACAAAGCATACTAAATGGCAATTTGGAGTCACATTTGTGCATTTAATATGTCTTGAATATTTTCAATTACTCCTAGTCTGTGTTTTTAGTAGAGCCGTTTCCTAAGAAAAAAAAAACAAAAAACCACTGCCTTGGTCACTGCCCTGTTGTCAGCACTGTGTGCCGCTGTGACATCTCTAGTTGTGGTAAGTCCAGTGTTCCTAATAATTTTGATAACGTACTGTGAAAGATGAAAAATTTGCGTTTGCAGTGTGTATGATATTAAATTGTGAACCAGTGGGAGTTGAGTAGAGAGTGTGAGCATTTGAAGATGTTTGTACACAAGAGCCTATTAAGGAAAAATGCCTCTAAGATTGAAGCTGGGTGTCACTGGAATAACTTCTAAAGAAACAATACATGGTCTTTAGATTTTTGGTACGTGTGTTAAGACTTGTGTACAATTGAAAAGTTTGTGTACTGTTCCTCAGCACCAATAAAATTCTGAAAATAAAAATAGAAACTACAAACAGAAAATATCCAAATAAATCAGAATAAATAGAAATATTGTTTTGTCCAACTTTTTTGAAAAATTATTTTTTTGTATTTTTATATTTATAAATATAAACTTTAAAAATATTTTATATTTATATTTTTACATAGGTTATAGTTTTATATTCCTTCTACCCCTATCCCTATTTCCCTGAAGGTCCTCCTTAGTAAGGTTAGTGGTGTTCACTGTGGAAGTAATTAGGGCCTCAGTCTCTGGGGTGGGGGGGCTGTGTCTCAGGATATTTCTACCCACCCTGTAGCTCTTAAAATCATCCCATCCACTCTTCTGCAACCTTGGCAGGTGTGTTAGCAGTTTGGTTTAGTGATGAATTCTCTGTTACCTCTGTATTTCTGCTCCGATGTGCTCAATTCATCACAATGTTTGTTCTGCTTGCCTGGGGCTGATTGTCAGCATCGGGAGCAATACTTGTGTCATTGGCTCCTCTACCATTTCTCCTGGACCTGAGTAAATGTGGCAGAGGTGGCACATCTCATGGTGAGCATTTGGCTTTCCTGCTGTTATTGGTGGATCTTGGATCTCTCTAGTATTAGTATCTCTGCTATCTGTAAAATACAACAGGTTCTCAAGCCAAGAGTGAGAGCAGCTTTGACTAAGAGGTATATGCAAAAATTTGAGAGACATTATGATGTGTATGTCCACTCTACTTATCCAAAGAGCAATGGAGGCTTCTCTCTGGGATTTGTGAGTTTCCTGGTCATGGGATTCTGACTTCGTTCCCAGTACCAGATATGAGTTCTTTCCCCCTGAGCAGGCCTCATGTCCAATCAGAGGGTAGTTGGTTACTTGCAAAGGCTGAATACCATTATTGCACAAGAGTATACTTCCTGTCTGAGGGTTGATTATGCAGCTTTCAGGGTCTCCTGCTTATTCATGCTATTGGTGACCAATATCCCCCAGTAGGTCTCATAGCACTTTCTAGTGCCATGAGGGTTTACCAGATGAGGACTGGCTTTCCTCTCAGTTTTCACAGGCTCTGTATCATGAAGCAGCAGCCTGTGGTATCTCAAGCAATAAGGTCTTACCTTTTATCTCTGCCAGGTAACCAAGTGCTTGGCAATGGCCTGCATTGTTTTAGGGACCTCATGGATCTCCCTGATCAACTGCTCACTATAGAGCAGGAGGTAACTCAGTTCTGGTTGCATTCCACTTACATACCCATAGTCCTAATGCTTATACTCATTGCCATTCAACTTCAGTTGGTCCAGGTTAGGATCGACATATGAGAGAAAACATGCAGCATTTCAGTTTCTTAGTTTGTGTGACCTCACTTAGAATGTTTTTTTAAAATCCATCCATTTTCCTGCAAATTTCATTATTTCAATTTTCCTTTCTGCAGAGTAAAATACATATAAAATTTATATATATATCACATCTTTGTTATTCATTCATCAGTCAATGGTCATCTGGGATGAGTCCAATTCCTAGCTATAGTGAATAGAGTGGCAATAAACATGGTTAAGCAAGTATCCCTGAAGGAAAGAGTGGAATCTTTAGTGTATATGCCCAGGAGTGGCATAACTGGATCAGATGGTAGCTCTATTTTCATCTTTTTTAGGAGTTTCCATACAAATTTCCATAGTGGTTGTACAAGTTTGCAGCCCCTCAGCAGTGAATAAGGGTTCCTTTTCCCCCACAGCCTCACCAACATTTGTTGTCATTTTATTTATTTATTTTATTCTTTTCTGGTTTTCCAAGATAGGGTCACTCTAGCCCAGGCTGACTTGGAATTCACTATGTAGTCTCAGGATGGCTGCAAACTCCCAGTGATCCTCCTGCCTCAGCCCCCTGAGTGCTGCGATAAAAGGCATGCACCACCATGCCCTGCAATCATTTGATTTGTTGATTGCCATCCTGACTGGACTAAGATGGAATCTCAAAGTCATTTTAATTTTCATTTCCCTAATGACTAAGTATATTAAACATCTCCTTAAGTGGGTATTAGTTATTTATATTTTTTTTCTTTGAGAATTCTTGGTTCAGGTCTCTGCCCCATTTTTTTGAGTGGATTGTTTGCTTTTTATTGCTTAGTTTTTTTTTTTTTTTTTTAGCTCTTTGTAGCTTGTAGATATTAGACTTCTGTTGGAGATATGGCTGGAGAAGATTTTCCAACATTCTGGGCATTCTCTGTTGGCTCTCTTGAAGGTTTGCATGTCTATACAATAGCCTTTTAGTTTCATGAGATCTCACTGGTTGCACAGTTGTCTAATTTCCTGGATTACTGGGGTCTTATTTAGGAAGTGTTTCCACAATCCTTTATTTTGGAGTGTTCTCCCTAATTTTTCTTCCAGTTGTTTTAGAAGTTCAGGTCTTATATTGAGGCTCTTAGTCCATCTGGAGTTGGTTTTTGTGCAGGGTGAGCTCTAGATATGCTTCCACATGTGGTTATCCAATTTCTCCAGTGCCATTTGTTACAAATTTCTTTTCTTCAGTGTGTGTTATTGGCCCCTTTGTCAAAGATCATGTAGCTGTAGTAACTTAAACTTAGGCCTGAATCTTCTATTTTATTACATTGATACATATGTCTTTGTGCCACTATCATGCTGGTTTTATTACTATGGCTTTGTAGCATATCTTGAAATCAGGAATGGTGATATCTTAGAAGTATATCTTTTGCTGAGGACAGTTTTAGATATCTGTGGCTTTTTGTAGTTCCATATGAACTTCGAGATTATTTTTTTTCTAACTTTGTAAAGAATGTTGCTGGAAATTTTATTTTAATTATATTGAATCTGCATAATGCTTTTGTTAGAATGTCGACTTTCACCATATTAATTCTTCCAATCCATGAGCATGGGAGGCCTTTCCATCTTCTCATATTTTCTTCCATTTCTTTCTCTAGAGTTTTTGTTTGTTTGTTTGTTTTGTTTTTCAAGGTAGGGTTTTACTGTAGTCCATGCTGACCTGGAATTCACTCTGTATTCTCAGCACGGCCTCGAACTCTTGGTGATCCTCCTACTTTTGCCTCCCTAGTGCTGGGATTAAAGGCGTGCACCACTACACCTGGCACTCCAGAGTTTTTTGTTTGTTTGATTTGTTTTTTGAGGTAAGATTTCACTTTAGTCCAGGTTGACCTGGAATTCACTATGTAGTCTTAGGCTGGCCTGGAACTCATGGTGATTTTACCTCTGCCTCCCAAGTGCTGGGATTAAATGTGTTGCCCAGCTCAGAGTGTTATGTTTTCATTATATAGATCTTTCACTCCCTTGGTTATTGATCCAATAAGATATTTATCTTTTGCTGCTATTGAAAATGGGGCAGTATCACTGATCTCTGTCTCTGTATGTCTTTTGTGTATGAAAACATTACTTTGTATGTGTGTGTTTTGGTTTTGCTGAAAGAATTTAATCACCTTTAGAATAGGGCTACTTTGACTTCTTCCTTCCAAATTTGTATCCCTTTTGTTTAACTCACTTGCCTTATTGCTTGGACCAGGACTTCGAGTACTATGTTGAAAAGCACTGATGAAAGAAGGCACTCGAGTCTTGTTGCCAATCTTGATGGGAACACTTCAAGTTTTTCCCCATTTAGTATGATTTGGGCCTTACATGCTTTATATATAGCTTTTATTATGTTGAGATAAGATCCCTCCATCCCTAGTACCTCCAGTGTTTTGATCATGAAATGATGCTGTATTTTGTTGGAGGCTTTCTCTACATCTATTGAAATGATCATGTGTTTTTTATGTTTAAGTTTACTTATGTGATGCATTCTGTTTATTGATTTCCATATGTGGAACCATCCCTGCATCCTTGGGATGAAACCTACTGGACTGAGGTGGATGATGCTTTTGATGTGTTCTTGAAATCAGTTTGCAAGGATTTTATTGAGAATTTTTGCATTTAAGTTCATCAGGGATGTCAGTCTATAATTTTCTTTTCTTGTGTCTCTGGTTTTGGTACTAATTCTGGGTTCATAGAAGGAGTTTGGGGGCATTCCCTCTTGTTTAATTGTGTGAAATAACTTGAAAAAAAGTGGTTTTAGTTCTTCAATGAAGATTTGGTAGAATTTGGCAGTGAAACTGTGAGGGTCTGGATTTTTTTGTTGGGAGATTTTTAATTACCTTTTTAATCTTGTTGAGTATAATAGGCATGTTTAGGTAATTTATCTATTCTGGGTTTCATTTTGGTGGGAGGTACTTGTCTAGGAATTAGTCCATTTTTTCCAGGGTTTCCAATTTTGTAGAGTACAGGTTTTTTTTTTTTTTTTTTTTTGATGTATCCTGATACTTCTTCCAATTTCACTGGTGTCAGTTGTGACTTCTCCACCTTTTTTTTTTTTTTTTTGAGGTGGGTTTTACTCTAGCCAGGTTGACCTGGAATTCACTATGTAGTCTCAGGGTGGCCTTGACCTCACTGTGATTCTCCTACCTCTGCTTCCCAAGTGCTGGGATTAAAGGTGTGTGCCACCACGCCCAGCTGTGACTCCTTCACTTTTATGTCTAATTTTGTTAACTTGCATCTTCATTTTTTTTTTTTGATCCATTTGGCTATGGATTCATCAATCTTGATTATTTTTTTTTAAGAACCAGTTCTTCATTTCATCATTTAAAATAAATGTTTTCTTAATTTCCAATTCATTAATTTCTGCTCTGATCTTGATTATTTCTTTCTACCTGGAACTCTTTAGGATTAGATTGTTCTTGTTTTTCCAACACCTTAAGTGGATGGCTAAGTTGTTAACTTGAGATCTGTCTTTGTTATGTAGGCATTCAGTATCATAAATTTTCCTCTTAGGACTGCTTTCATTGTGTATCATAGGTTCTAGTATGTTGCATTTTCATTATCATTCACCCCTGGAAATTTATAGATTTCAGTTTTGATTTCTTCTATGATCAATTCATTGTTTAATAGCAAAGTGTTCAGTCTCCAGGGACGGTTATATTTTTTGTTGTTTCTCTTGTTGTTAATTTCTAACTTTAGTGCAAGGTGTTATGTCAATCTTCCTGAATTAACCTTATTTATTATGTGTATCATGCTTTCATTTTAGGATTCTATGTCTGGAGTAGCCTCTTCCCCCCCCCCCCCCCATTGGAGGATTCCATTGTAGGACTAGGTGTTCTTGGTGGAGATCTCTTTGCTTACTATCATGCATTGTTTGTTTTGCATTGGGGTTTGCCCTTTTGGAGGTAGATGTCTTATTTTAAGGATGTGGCAATTAGGGGCTCTTGTGAGATTTGCAATTAATGTTCTGTTCAAATTTGATCCAGATGGGGTGGGATGGTATTACATCTGCAGGTTTTTGCTGGGTGCCCTTGGGTCTGGGAAGAATCTTCTTTGTGTGTGCTCTCTTTCAGAGGTTCTAGGTCAGACCCTGGGAACCCTTGTCAAGTCCATTGTCAAGCAGGGTCCTGTTCTCCCCATGCATACTGCTTGTATGCTGGTGCTTGGTGGTGGGGTTGGCTGCAGCTGCTGGCAGCAGGCTCATAGGGAAGGAGGAATCCTGCTTTTGGATCTGGTCCTTAATCATGGTCGATGAACAGCAGACTGGCTCTCATAGTTGTGTGGATGGTCTGGGCTCAGTGATGGCCTGCAGATCTCCAGTTGTCCACATGCCTGGACACTCTGAGTATTTAAGTCACCCAGATTTCTGCTTGTGTCCCTGCCCTGATCACACCGAGTGTGCAAAAGGTGCCAAGGTTCTGCCATGGCCCAGCTGCCTGCTTACATGTAGGTCCCAGCTGGGTTATGTATGGAGATCAGGCAGACCACTAGTCCATACATATGTCTGAACTATGCTGCATGTGGAGATCAGGCAGACACCCATGTGTGCCCCCAGCCCAAGTGTGTGATCAGGTAGGATGCCTGCTTATGCATGCATCCAGCCATGAAACATAGCCCGTAGGAATCAGGAAGATTCACTGTTTGTGCATCCCCAAGTCCAACTAGTGGGGGGGGGGGGTGTCTTCCAGATCCCCTCTTGTATGGGAACACCAAAATATTGCCTCCTTTCTCCCTAGGTTGTTCTAGTGTGGTTCCTATTCTGACATCTTAACCAGTGGTCTCAACTTTATTCTTTTATTACAACTGTGTGTGCATACTGGGTTTCATTGTAAAATGCATTCCGTTTTATTTATGGATTGCAGTCCAAACACCTGAAAAACACTGGGGTAGGCCAACGATACTTCTCTGTTTCCAGCTCCATTGCCATAAGCACCAGTGAGAGGTGTCTGGGAAGCTGTGCCTTCCCCATTAAAGGGCAGACATGATTAGGACATCCTTGTCTTCTTCCTGTTTCCTGTCTTTCACATGGGTGCACTGATTTGAAATGCAGCAGCATTTCACCTTGAGACCAAGAGGGAAAATGGCAAGTGACTGTGCCCAGGCTTCTGTGAGAAGCATTGCCATCTCCCTTAGACATGCTAAACTTGGATCTCCTGTAACTTGCAGTTGAATCTTGACTTATTTATAGAAATACAATTCAAATGCTTTCATTAAAAATGTTTAGCATAGCTTCCCCATGAAGCCCACCCTAGTTCCTAGTGTCTCTGCCCCCAAAATGTTTCTTTGCATGGGTATGTATGTGTGGGGTGCGTATGTGTATGTATGATCCTACATGTGTGCATGTAGAGGCCAGATGTCATTATTGGATATTTTCCTTAGCTGCATTCTACCTTATTTATTTATTTATTTATTTATTTATTTATTTATTGAGATAGGGTTGATCAAGGAGCCCCAAGCTCACCAATTCTGCTAGATGAGCTAACCAGCTTGCCTCAAGAATTCAACTGTCCACACTTCATGAGCACTGGGACTACCGGTGTATGCTATCATATCCAAAATTTACATGGGTGCTGGTGATCCAAACTCAGGTCCTCATGCTTGTATGGTGAGAACTGTACTGCCTGAACCATTGCCTCAGCCCACCTTGAAGGTTTTTACTACCTATTATGTATCTATAGTTAGGGTAAAAAAGTTTAAATATTTTATTTTATTTATTTTAGAGAGAAAAAGAGAGAGGATGGGTGTGTCAGGCCCTCTAGTCCTGCAAATGAAGTCTAGATGCATGTGCTACCTTGTGAATCCTTGTGAATGTAAGGCAGACCTTACGTGGGTATTGGGGAATCGAATCTGGGTCCTTTGGCTTTGTAGGCAAGTGTCTTAACCACTAAGCCATCTCTTCATCCCTAGGGTAATATTTTGATTTTCCTTTGTATCTTCTCATCACTTCCTAGCACCATATTAGGGCATTATAGGTCAATGTTTGTTGGTGAACTTAACAAAATGGGCTATGTTCTTCCGTAGACTGAAGAAGAGGTGAGGAAGCATCATTTCTGAGACACTTATTTCTTATCATTTCATCTAAACACAGAGTCACACTGGGAGGTGGTTTCTATTGTCCTCATAGATGATATCACTTGACCTATTGAAGTAGATAGGACACCTCCATTCAGACTCAGGTTTTTGTGATTCTAAAGCCCAGATCCTTCCATTGTCTTCAGCAGTCTTCCAGAAAAGAGCCAGAGTTTGAGAAAAGAAGACTGAGTTTTCCTGTTGGGCCTTGAAAGGCCTGGACGTGAGGCCTAGTGGAGCTTCCTGAGCCTAGCTAAAGTTTGGCAAACTGCCTCCAGCCAGCTATGACTCAGCAGGGCTCCAAATGGCCTCTGGCCTGTTACTTCCACATAGGAGTTGGAATTCCCATGCGTGCACGCTTAGAGCCAATCATCTCAAAGGTCGCTGTATGCTATTGGCCCTTACACCTCACCCCATCCTAAATCCCCGCCTTCGTTCTCAACATTATATAAACACCGCCTGTAACAATAAAGTGAGTTCCTGCTTCAACAAGACTCCTGACTCTGTGGTTTGTTCCTGGCCATCGACACTCACCCTCCTCCTCAACCCCTTGGGAGGAACCAGCGGGCCTGGTCCTTCCTCAGCACTACCTGCTGGGGGAGCCCTGCAGTCTGGCGCCCAACGTGGGGCAACAGGAATCTGGCAGACTGGTGCCCCGTGTGAAGCGTTCTTGTTGAGGAGGTCAATCAGTGTGCGTGTGCGGGTGAGTGTACCCTCATAAGTTATGAGGCAGTCTTCATATTTAATGTGATAAACTTTGCTTCTATAACCTGTACTTGCTTGTCAACATCTCTTCATTCTCTTTCTCTTTCCTTTCATGTTCGGTTCACTGGCAAGCTGTATCTGCAGCTTTTCTACAGCAATGTTTACCTATCTTTTGGATCCTTGTGTTTGTGTTGTACTCATGTGTCTGTGGGTTGCTATTGCCCTAATTTTATGGACATTTCTCTCTCAACTTTATAATATGGGACAGTCTACCTGTAAATCCAATTTTGTCTTAGAATCTCTCAGGGCACTCCTAAAGAGTAGAGGGCTTGATTTGACTGATAATCAGGCTCAACAGACCTGGGATTGCCTTCGTAAGCTGGCGCCATGGCTGCCGGAAGGAAATCTCTTTGATTGGGACACTTGGGATAGGGTAGAGGCCCTTGTTTGTCAGGCACATGCAGAGAAGGGTCACATATCCCCCTTAGGGGTCCTCCCTATGATCTCGGCCCTCAAGGGCTGCTTCTCTCCAAGGCCAACCAAACATAAACAAAAGACAGAGGAAAAACATAATATACAGCCTGATCCGGCTACTCCTCCTGGAGATACTGCTTTAAAAATGCCATAAAAGGGTACATCTTTATACCCCTCACTTGATCCCTTTGAGAGTGCTCCCTGGCCTTCTGGGGGACCTCCTCCACCTCCTCCATCAACTAACCCTTTCTGGACCCCCTCGGCCCCTCCTTCATATTCGGCTGCCAAGCCGCCAGAAAATAAAGCTACTGTTTTATTTCCCATCAATCTAAATCCTGGGGGCAATCGCCCTGCTACCTGGTATCCGTGGGAAGCTCAGGACCTTAAGGAGCTTAAAAAGGTGGTTGCAGAGGAAGGACCTAACTCTCCTTCGGCTGATACCCTGTTACAGGGACTTGCCCATCAACCTTGTACAACCCAAGATTGGAAAAATCTAGTCAGGGCTGTCTTGTCGGGTCCCCTATACATTAAGTGGTGCGCCTTTTTAAAAGACGAGTGCAATACACAGGCAGAACAAAACCAAAGTCAAAAGTCCCCTGTGCCGATAACTATTGGGATGCTCTCCGGTACCTCTGATCGATATGCTACAGATACTCAACAGTGGCTATATCTGATCCGAATAGAGACCAGGTCAGGGCACTGGGCTTGATGGCATGGAAAAGTCTTGATGAGGGACCCTCTGAACCCCCCCTTATGGGTCTTACTCAAAAACTATCTGAGGACTTGGCTACATTTATAGATAGGGTGGAAAAAGAGTCTCCAAAGAAAATTTCCCCCAGGAGCATTACGGGATCAGTTTACTAAAATGTTGGTCTGGGAAGGGATGACGACTGATCACTACCTCACCTGTGTGGGTGTCAAGGACAACTCCATGAGTAGATGGATTGTAGCCACCAAGGATGTTGGCACTATCTCCCATCAGGCTAGGGCCATGGCTGCTGTCCCTCAGGAAAACAAACAGAGAGATTTGGCCACTACAATATGCGCATTACAGTTAAATCCTAAAAAATCAACATGTTTCAGGTGCGAGGATGAGGGCCACTTTAAAAAGGAGTGCCCCAACATGACAAAGCCTCCCCTGCCCTTTGGGGGGACAACCAACACCCCTCGCACCCGCTGCCCTAAATGCAAAAAGGGGGTTCATTGGGCTAGGGAGTGTCAGTCGAAGTTTGACATACAGGGAAAGCCTTTAAACTCCTCCCAGGGCTCCCCCCAGCCCCATTAAATAAGGAAAAAGAGACCATCAAAGCCCATTGGACCATCCCTCTGGTCCCCAGCCTTAGACCCAAAATTATTTTAAATATTGGCAATAAAAGATTCAAACTTCTCATCAACCCTGGAGTGGACCGAATGGTCCTGAGAAAGGAGGAAGTGCCCCCCCTCCTGACAGCTTGTGCCGGGCCCTCCCCTACTGGGAGTTGGCGGGCAATCCACCTCCTGGGAGACTGCCACGTGGCTCCCTTGGACTGACCCAGGTGGGAACAGGGGAGAAGTCTGCCCTCTTGTGGTGACTGGGCTCACTGCTAAGTTACTGGGCAAGACATCCTTGGAGATGCCAAGGCTTTCATCACTACTGACCATAAGGCCTTTTATAATGATTTGTTAGATAAAAAAGAATATCAACAACAGTTTGAGGAAGGGAGGGAATGTCATCCCCATTATAGAGATGGCCTTACTTTGAGCAACTCAGAAAAAAGTACTCCAATGAACACCCCCAATTCTAAGGGCCACTGCCCAGCCCCCCCCCCCATTTAAAATCCAATGGAGACCAGGGGATCTTATATGGGTTGAGCAGTGGCCTCTCCCTTTTTCTAAGTTACACCAACTCCACATACTTATTGATCAACAGTTGGAGGCCGGACATATCCGTCCCTCCACTAGTCCCTGGAACTCTCCTGTCTTTGTCATAAAAATGCCTAATGGGTCCTGGAGATTTTTACATGATTAAAGAAAGATCAATAAATGCATGATCCCCTTCAGAGCCCCCCAGAGGGGACTCCCATGGATCCTAGCTATTCCCAATATATACCATATTACTATCATTGACATTAAAGATTGCTTCTTCTCTATCCCTCTCCATCCAGGAGACATGGAAAAATTCGCATTCTCTGTACCCGCTGTTAACTTTTGTGGCCCAGATAGGAGATTTGAGTGGACTGTCTTACCTCAGGGCATGGCTAATAGCCCACCCATTTGTCAATGTTACCTGTCATCCATTTTCTCTTCTCTTATCAATCTCCCCAATACCCTGTTTTATATTTACATCGATGATATTATTCTTGGGTGCCTATATTCCTCCACACTCCAGGACCTTACCCACCAATGTCTAACTATCCTTCATACTCACAGCTTTAGAGTAGTTCCTGAGAAAGTTCAAACTGTGCCTCCCTTTAAGATCTTGGGCTCAATCCTTACCCTAGATAGAGTTTCACCTGCTAAACCACAACTTTATATTCAGGATTCTTCCACCTTGCCTCAACTCCAGAAGCTCTTGGGAGAAATTAACTGTATGAGGCCCTGGATACCTATAACCACTGAGGAATTATCCCCCTTGTTTGACCTACTAAGGGGCCTTGATCTTTCGTCCCAAGTAACCCTAGAACCTGGGCAGAGACAAGTCCTCCATAGAGTCCAGGAGTCCATAGATAACTCTAATCTCAAGTGATTTGTCCCTGATCTCCCTCTTTCCCTCTACCTTTTCTCTAGGGAGACCCTGACCACTGCCCTGTTGGCTCAAAAGGGCAAGCCTATTCAATGGATTCACCTCTCGATCGGTGGGGGCCCTAGGGTCTATTCTTTAAGTAACCAAGTAGCTGATTGCATCATTAAAGGAAGGGAAACTGCCATTAGACTCTTTGGTATTGAGCCTCACTCCATTATTACCCCATATAACATAACTGATTTCACTTGGCTCCAAAGAAATAATGTAAGGGTCGCTATGGCACTTGAAGGGTTCCTGGGTACCATCGACTGTCATTATGGCCCTCATAAGTGGATAAGCTCTTTTCCCAGGTTGGAGTGGAGACTCCCCAGGCTTTTCCTACCTCAACCCAACCCTGACTTCCTCATTGCCTTTACAGATGGGGGATGCCTGGGGGCTTCCCTGGTTGTGTATCCCCCCTTTAAATTGGGGGTCAAACCTGAGCCCATCAAGTCTATATCTCAGGAAATAGCACAGTACAAAGAGCTTTTTGCAGTTGTTCTGGTTCTACATACTATTCAGGAGCCGTTTAACTTGTTTTCTGAAAGCCTCTATGTGGTAAACCTACTGCCCAATCTTATTGAAGCTCACATTAGACTTGATTCCAACCCAATATCCCCCTTAATGATCCAGGCTCATGCCCTGCTCAAACAAGGAGTCCACCCTATCTTCATACAACATCTTCGAGGCCATCAAAATTTACCAGGTTTCCTGTCTGAAGGAAAAGGCTTGGGTGATCAATTGGCCCCTGTGGCTCACTGTCACACTGTCTCAGAGGCTGTCCAATTTCATTCCCTTACCCACACCAACTGGAGAGGCCTTAGACAAAGATTCCCCCAAATACCAAATAAAAATCTTTAAAAGATTATTTTATATACATGCAAGTCTTGCCAACCCTTCCTCCAGGTTCCCTCCCCCCTCCAAACTTCCGGGAGTAACCCTCGGGGCCTTCGCCCCAACCATCTTTGGAAATGGATGTTACTCATTACTCCCCCTTTGGAAAACTTAAGTATATCTTCTTATCAGTTGATACTTTCTCCCATGCCTGTTGGGCATCTGCACATGCTGGGGAGAAATCTAAACATGCCATTAGTCATATGCTTCAATGTTTTGCCACTCTTGGGATGCCCAATTAAATAAAAACAGATAATGGCCCCTCCTTTGTAAGTCAAAACTTTACAAGTTTCCTCCAGACGTGGCAAATTACACATGCCACAGGCATTCCATATAACCCTCGAGGCCAAGCTATTGTTCAAAGATATAACCAAACACTTAAATCACAATTACAAAAACAAAAGGGGTAATCACTACCCCCCCCATGATCAGCTAAAGAAAGCATTATTCACCTTAAATATTTTAAATTTTTCTAGAAATGAAAAAATGTCTCCATTTCAAAAATATTTGTCATCCTCTGTCACATACAGCTCGATCAAGGTCAAATGGAAAGACCCATTGACTGGGGCCTGGAGAGGACCAGACCCACTCCTCACAGCAAGGAGAGGGTTTAGATGTGTCTTCCCTCAAGATGAAAAAAGACCCATTTGGATACCAGTGAGGGACCTAACATATTTACCCCAACAAGGGGATACTGATAATCACCCCTCCAGGGAGTGTCCCACCCTTGAGGACTGTTCCTAAAATGGTCTTCACCCTGCTAAACCAAACAATTCCCTCCCTTGAGGAGGATTGCTGGCTTTGCCTCCCATCTGGGCCTCCCTGGCTGCTTGCAGTAATCACCAATGATACAACTACAGTTGCCCATAGGACCCTACTTGTTGGGTTGGGAATAACTGCAGGCATGGCCACCGGGACAGCTGGGATGGGTATAGCAGTCCATCTCCACAGAAAGCTCTCTCTCCAGTTGATCAGTGACATAAAAGCTGTGTCCAACACTATCCTTGATCTCCAACAACAGCTAGATTCCCTGGCTGAGGTAGTCCTACAAAACAGGAGGGGACTAGACCTATTAACAGCTGAAAAGGGAGGCGTATGCTTGTTTTTACAGGAAAAATGCTGTTCCTACCCCAATAGATCAGGAATCATTCAGGACAAGGTCAAAAGGCTTCAAGAGGACCTGGAGAGGAGATAGGGGGACCTTCAAGACAACCCACTGTGGATGGGCTTACATGGCTTCTTACCCTACCTTCTCCCCCTACTTGGGTCCCTCCTTCTCCTTCTCCTTATCCTCACTGTTGGGCCTTGTGTAATTAACAAAATTACACAATTCATTCACCAGCAGCTAGAGGCAATAAAAATCCATCAGGTTGAGATACATTATCACAGGCTAGCAACTCAGGAATTAAGTTCCTCAGATGACCCACTGCCACCTCCTCTGCCCTCCATGTGACCAATGATGGCTAAGATCTCAGACTGACTGAGACAACCTAAGACAGGCCGTGGAGTGGGTTCTCAGTGAGCTAAACACCTGGTACCCAGTGACAGGTAAGATCCCCAGAGGGGGACGACCTAAGACAGGGGCCATGGTGACTAATGCTCTTACAAAAACAAAAGGGGAGATGTTGGGCCTTGAGAGGCCTGGACGTGAGGCCTAGTTGAGCTTCCTGAGCCTAGCTAAAGTTTGGCAAACTGCCTCTGGTCAGCTAGGACTCAGCAGGGCGCCAAATGGCCTCTGGCCTGTTACTTCCGATTAGGAGTTGGAATTCCCATGCATGCGTGCTTAGAGCCAATCATCTCAAAGGTCGCTGTATGCTATTGGCCCTTACACCTCACCCCATCCTAAAATCCCCGCCTTCATTCTCAACATTATATAAACACCGCCTGTAACAATAAAGTGAGTTCCTGCTTCGACAAGACTCTGGCTCGGTGGTTTGTTCCTGGCCATCAACACTCACCCTCCTCCTCAACCCCTTGGGAGGAACCAGCGGGCCTGGTTCTTCCTCAGCACTACCTGCCGGGGACACCTGGCATTTTCCAACATCTGAGTTGCTCTTTAAACAAATAGGTTTCTGGGCTGGAGGGATGGCTTAGGGGTTAAGATGCTTGCCTGTGAAGGCTAAGGATCCAGGCTTGATTTTCCAGATCCCAGGTAAGCCAGATGCACATGATGGCGCATGCATCTGGAGTTCCTTTGCAGTGGCTAGAGGCTCTGGCATGCCCATTATCTCTCCTTCTCTCTTTCTTTCTTAAAAAAAATGGGTGTGGTGGTGCACGCCTTTAAATCCCAGCACTCAGGAGGCAGAGGTAAAAGGATTGCCATGAATTTGAGGACACTCTGAGACTACAGAGTGAATTCCAGGTCAGCCTGAGCTAGAGTGAGACCCTTCCTGGGGAAAAAAAAGAAAAGCTTGACTTCTCTGGTTCAGTTCCCTAGTGCCCACATAGAGCCAGGCACATGGGGTGCCACATGCTTCTGGAGTGTTTGCAGTGGGGTGGGACACTGTCAATCCAGTACTCTCTCTCTCTCTCTCAAATAAATACAAGAAATAAAAATAAATAAATTTCTGCTGGGCGTGGTGGCACACACCTTTAATCTCAGCACTTGGGAGGTAGAGGTAGGAAGATTGCCATGAATTCAAGGCCACCCTGAGACTGTATAGTGAATTCCAGGTCAGCCTGAGCTAGAGTGAGACCCCACCTCGAAAAATTTTTCTAAAAATTCCAAAATCAGGCGTGCTGGCACACATCTTTAATTCCAGCACTTGGGAGGCAGAGGTAGGAGGATTACCATAAGTTTGAAACCAGCCTGGAACTACAGAGTGAGTTCCAGGCCAGTGTTGCTAGAGTGAGACTTTGCCTCAAAAAACAAACAAAAAAGAAAAAGAAAAAGCACCCAATAACAACAACAAAAAGATTTCCAGAATTTCTAGAATTCTCAAGAAGAATGTAAATCAGGGGAAAAACCTCATACTCTTTTATACTCAGTGACCTTCATGAAGAGTGATCATGTTTTCTAAGACTCTAGGGGTTGGAAGGCACCTGGGAGGTCACCTCACATCTTTCTCAAGGAAAGGACAGTTTAATCTCCTTGGATTTACCATACTGCAATCTTATTCCTTCTCTTCTGAAACTTCTATGAGAGAAGGTTTTCTGGGTTCACTGGCATGAGAAAATTAACAGATTTCTCTAAAGTTCCAGTTTTAGCATTGACTCAACTGTCCGAAAGGTTACTAAACAAAAGAGGGAAGAACAAACAAATTTATCTTACTATAGAATGGCAAGATGGGAGAGTCCTTAACTAAACTAATTGGTTAAAGCATGCATCTCTTCTCACTTTAGAAGCAGAGAAAGCAGAGGCCTAAAATAGTGAGGAGAGCCTGCCAATATTTGAGAGTTTGACTTCATTAGAATTCACTTTTTTTCTTAATCCAGAGTCTTTGCATATAACTTACTATCTTTGTGTCCATGAATTTTTTACTCATAGACACACCACATGAGATATGACTTATGAATCCCCTCTTTGGGTTCGTACTAAAGAGGCCTTGTAAGTGTTTAACATGCTAGAGTTTCCTTTCATCCTTCATTTTGTATGTAGCATATTGCAAGAGTGCAAATTTATTTTTAGTCCTGCAGAGAGCCTGGTCTTACCTTGGTAGAACAAAGAATTTCTATCTTTTTATGAACTCATTTGGATACTGCAAAAGAGTGGTTGAACTTTCATGATTAACTTTTTAAAATTATCAAGACAATATTATCAAAGAAAAATTAGACTTAAATTGCAACACTAAATGATATGAAAGGAATGGAAGATACCTAAAAAATATATTTCACATATTAAAGATATTCAATCACATTGCTGAAGCCAGGTCCTCTGCTTCAAACTCCTCGAAGGTTTGCAGAAATTAAAAATCTGTTCTATTCATTTAACGCAGGGCTGGTTGAAAGTGTGGTCTCCAGACACACTCAGATATCTGCTGCCTCTGCAAGGTAGTTAGCACATACCAAAATTCACTTGTCCAAGGAATTCCAGCTCTATAAATGGACTCTAAGGAAATAATGGGATAGATGTCCTTTGCAATGGAACTCATCAAACAAATCATGTTCTGGCCATACATGGAATTCAATGTAGCCTTTGAATATATTTAAAATTATTGACATAGAATAATGCCCACTGAGCCAGATGTTGTGGTTCACATCTTTAATCCCAGCACTCAGGAGGCAGAGGTAGTAGGATCTCCATGAGTTTGAAGCCACCCTCAGACTACATAATAAATTCCAGGTCAGCCTGGGCTAGAGTGAGATCCTACTTTGAAAAAAAAAAAAGATTCCTTGAATTTTTGCAGGGCATTGCCAAAACACTTGATTACCTGCCACAGCTAAAATGTCAGACCTTACTGCTGAAGATACCACTGGCTGAGGTCACAGGACATCACAGTATCATGCTGGAATTGAAAGGGAAACTAGCTCCCACTTAGCTAGATCTCATAGTGCTGGAAAGCCCCATAGGAGACATTGGAGGAAACTGGTCACCAACTGTATGAATAAGCAGGGAGCCCTACAGACTACAAAATAAACCAGCCAGTTAATAAGTACACACTTGTGCAATAGTGGTACACAGCTTCTGCAGGTAACCAACTGTTCTCTGACTAGACATGACACCTGCTCAGTGGGAGAGAACTCATATCTGGTACTGGAAACCAAGTCAGAATCTCATTTTCAAAAAATTCATATACACTAGGGATAAGCCCCCATTGCTCTCTGAAAAAGAAGAGTAATGTTTATACACCATCTGTATTTCTTCTTTTCAGAACTCTCTATTTAGTTCCATAGCCCATTTTTCTTTTTTTATTGACAAATTCCATAATTGTAAACAATATCCCATAGTAATTCCCTCTCCTTTTGAAACTTCACTCTCCATCTATCTGATTCCATTTCTTAGCTATTGTGAATAGAACAGCAAAAAACATGTTTGAGCAAGTATCTCTAAGGTAGTTAGATGAGTCCTTATGCCTAGGAGTGGTATAGCTGGGTTATATGGTAGATCTATTTTTAGCTGTCTCAGGAACCTCCACACTGATTTCCGCAGTGGCTGGACCAGATTGCATTCCCACCAACAGTGTAGAAGGGTTCCTCTTTTTCTGCATCCTTGCCAGCATTTATGGTCATTTGTTTTCATGACGGTAGCCAATCTGATAGGAGTGAGATGGACTTTCAATGTAGTCTTAACCTACATTTCCCTGATGACTAGGGATGTAGAATATTTTTTTAGATGTTTATATGCCATCAGTATTTCTTCTTTTGGGAACTTTCTATTTAGTTCCATAGCCCATGTTTTAATTGGGTTGTTTGATTTATTATTTATTTTTTTTGAGTTCTTTGTATATCCTAGATATCAACCCTCTGTCCGATGTATAGCTGGCAAAGATTTTCTCCCATTCTGTAGGTTGCCTTTTTGCTCTATTCACAGTGTCCTTTACTGTGCAAAAGCTTTGTAATTTCATGAGGTCCCAGAAGCTGATCTGTGGTTTTATTTTCTGAGCAATTGGGGTTATATCAGAACAACTTTTCCAATACCAATATGTTGAAGGGTTTCCCCTACTTTTTCCTCTAGCAATTTCAGAGTTTCATGTCTGATATTAAGGTCTCTGATCCATTTGGACTTAATTCTTGTGCATGGAAAGAGATAAGGATATATTTTCATCCTTCTAAAGATATATATCCTGTTTTCCCAGCACCATTTGCTAAAGAGGCTGTCTTTTTTCCAATGAGTATTTTTGGCATTTTTGTTGAAGATCAGGAGGCTATATACCTGGACTTACATCTGGGTCCTCTCTTCTGTTCTATTGATCAACATGTCTGTTTTTGTGCCAGTACAATGCTGTTTTTGTTACTGTGCCTTTATAATATAGGTTAAAATCAGGTATGATGATATGACCAGCCTTGTTTTTGTTGCTCTAACTTGTTTTAGATATTTGAGGTTTTTTTGTGTTTCCAAATGAATTTTTGGATTTTCTTTCTATTTCCACGAAGAATGCCATTGGGATTTTGATGGGGATTGCATTAAATGTGTAGATTTCTTTTGGTAAGATTGCCATTTTCACAATACTGATTTTTCCAATCCAAGAACAAGGGATGTCATTCCATTTCCTAGTGTCTTCTGAATTTTCTCGCCTGAGTGTTAATGTTTTCATTGTAGAGATCTTTTTCTTCCTTGGTTATGTTTATCCCAAGGTTCTTTTTTTTTTTTGATGCAATTGTGAATGGGAGTAATTCTCTGATTTCATCCTCTATGTTTTTGTTGTTATCACATAGGAAGGCTTTCTGTGTATTTATTTTCTATCCTGCTAGATGGATAGAAGTGTTTATCAGCTCTAACAGTTTGCTGAGTCCTTAGGGTCCTTTATGTATAGAATCATGTCATCTGCAAATAATGATAAATTTTTCTTTTCATTTCCAATTTGTATCCCCTTTATGTGTGTCTCTTGCCTTTTTGCTATGGCTAAGACTTCCAGTACTATATTAAATAAAAGTGGAGACAGTTAACAACCTTATGCTTTTCCTGGTTTTAGTGGAAAAGCTTCAAGTTTTTCTCCATTTAGTATGTTGGCTGTAGGCTTGTCATAAATAGCCTTTATTATGTTGAAATATGTTCCTTCTATTCCATGGACTTTTATCATGAAAGGATGTTGGATTTTGTCAAATGCTTTTTCTGCATCTAATAATCATCAGGGGAATTTAGATTAAAACTATGTTGAGATTCCATCTCACTCCTGTCAGATTGGCTACCATCATGAAAACATAAAACCATAAATGCTGGAGAGGATGTGGAAAAAGAGGAACCCCTCCTGTTGGTGGGAATGTATTCTGGTCTTGCCACTGTGGAAATCAGAGTGAGGTTCCTGAGAAAGCTAAAAATAGATCTACCATATAACCCAGCTATACCACTAGTAGGCATACATCCTAAGGACTCGGGTTAGCTCAACCATGTTTATTGCTGCTCTATTCACAATAGCTAGGAAATGGAACCAGCCTAGAAGTCCCTCAAATGATGAATACTCAGAGGTAAAGAAAAATGTAGTTATGAAATTTGCAGGAAAATGGATGGATCTGGAAAGGATTATACTTGGTGAGGTAACTCAGGCCCAGAAAGCTAAATGTCACATGTTCTCTCTCATGTGTGGATCCTAGCTACAAATGATTGGACTTCTATGTGAGTAGGAATAAAACTCAGTAGCAGAGGCCAGTAAAATATAAAGGAGATATAAAGGGAATAGAAAGGGAGGGAGGGGGGACTTAATAGGATGGCATTGTATATATGTAAGTAGAAGAACAGATTAATGGGGGTGAAAAGGCCTAAGTGAGGTCAGGGGAAGAGATCAAATAAAGGAAAGGTGGAGGGAGGGCTAATCAAAATCTAAGAGGATATAAATAAGTCATATGGAAACCTGCTTTTTTGTGGACAATGGAACACTCAGAAGCCATAGATTGTTACTAGAAAATTTTTAGTGCCAAGGATGGGATAAGTTCCAGTGAGTTGTTGGCCAGGGGGTCCCTAATACTCCAAAAACATTATAGGCCATTGACAAGGCCCTTGGTTTCCCACCAGGAATAGATGGTAAGACCCTACTGCTGAAGACTTCACATACTTGGGCTGCAAGGCTACTGAGAAATCCTGCTGGAGCTGAGCTGAAAACCTCCTCCATGTAGACCAGCTGACAGAAAACTGGAAAAAGCTACACTGCATACAATTCAATTGGAGAAACAGAGAAACCACCAGTAAAGATACTGAACAGTGGACACTGAAAGCCTTAAATTTGGCCAGCCAGGCCTAATGAGCCAACATGTGCAGCAGTGGCATGTCTGTTATGGGGGAAACCAACCACTCTCTAATTGGACTGGAGACCCACTCCATGGGATGAAATACATCCCTAATACTGAAAACCTACAACAGGTATAGCCATTAGCCCTAGGGTTGTAACATCTGCTGGTGTCTGGCTAAATATATATACTATGTTCACCAAACTACCCAGTAAGTACTTCTGTTAATATTCATACCCATATATCAATGCTACTCTCACTTTTTGTTAGAGAACCTTCTCTTTTCAGATGGCAGTGACCTTGGGATGACTCAGAAGGTATCATGGTGCTGAGAAGAAGTGACAGAGGAGTGGTCAGCACTTAAATATCTCTATTACACCTTCCATGGCTCAGGGTTCATTACAGAAGAGGTGGTGGAAAGAATGTAAGAGCCAAAGAAAGAGTAGGACTCCTTACAACGTGCTCCTCCAGAAACAAAATGGCCTGGATATCCATGACCTCATAGTGCCTGACACCACTTACACAAGACCATCATAATAGGAGGAAAAGATCATGGCATCAAAATAAAAGACAGATTGAGAGGGGATATGATGGAGAGTGGAGTTTCAAAGGGGAAAGTGGGGGGATGGAGGGAATTACCATAAGATATTGTTTACAATTATGGAAGTTGTCAATAAAAAATAGAAAAACAAAAAAAAATTAGCTTGCACACCAAACAAACCCTCTCAAATTTGCATGCCCTCCTTTAATTCAAACAGTTTGCACTCTTGTTTAGAGAATCTGCTTTATTTTACAGATAGCAGAGAAAATGCAGGAGAATCAAGATCCATCGAAAAGAAGTTAGCCAACTACCCACCCTGAGATATGTCACCTCTAGCACATCTGCCACAGCCCAAGAGAAATTGCAGGGGAAAATGACAACATGAATACTGCTCTTACTGCTAGCCTGACACCCAGCTTGGGGTTGATGGTGACAAACATGGTGATCAATCAAAACCTATCAAAACAAAAATCCAGAAGCTACAGAGAACTCAACACTAAATTAGAATGCCAACAGGCATGCCATGGCTCAGGGAACAGTGCAGAAGAGGGGTGGAAAGATTGTAAGGGCCACCAAGTGGGTAGAAATAACCTGAGGCCCTGTCCCTTGCTACCCCACAGGGATTGTTTGAGATCTTCATGAACCCACAGTGAATACCATAACCCCACTGAGGAGTGTCTTCATGGTAACAGGAGATGGGATGAGAATAAGAGAATAACCTGTTATAAGTAATATAAAATAAAAATTAATACACACACACACACACACACACACACATATATATGAAAGGTTGTCCACTGTATCACTTATTTTTATCATTGCTGTGACCAAATACCTGATAAAAATCAGCTTAATGAAGAAAGGGTTTACTTCAGCTTATAGTTGCCTAGAGGCTTCATTCTATCATGGCCAGGAAGGTGTGGCAATAAGAGCATGAGGATGCCTAGTCACATACAGTTTAGAAGCAGAGAAAGAAAGGAAACAGATAGATAGAGAGGTGGGACTGGGCTATAAAACCTCAAGTCTCACCTACAGTGACCTACTTAGTCCAGTGAGGCCCCACCTGCTAAAGGTCCCACCACCTTCCCAGAGCTGCCAGCTGAAAACCAAGTATTCAGACACATAAACCTGTGATGGACATTTCACATTCAAACCTAAATACCCATAAGAAATGTGCATTAAAGTCATGACATATTTCCAGCATGTATGATACAGTCTCAATGAATTACATTTACATGTGGACACTTGGATCTGGGTGTACATTATCAGGAACAATTTGCAGGATTACAACCCAAACTAGATGGTGAAATTGTAAGTACCCTTCTCACTCCCTCCACCTTTTACTTAATGGCCTTCTGACTTTCATATAGCTAATGTGTATTACTTGGAGATCTAAACTAATGAGTCTTTAAAATATGTGGCATTTTCCAAAGCCTGATCCAGGAAACAGGTTGGCCTCCCTAACTTTCCTTCTCACAGAGTGGGCATATTCTACATGAACTGGAAGACTTTTTGAGCAAGCAAGGGCCAACTACCTGTGGGGACCCCTCCTCCTCCACAGCCTGGCATTGCATCTAAACTGTTGGAAACCCAGGGCCTCAGTGTTACATGGGCATCACCAGTCCTATTGTATACACCTTTGCAGTGTTGAGTCAGAAGTCAAGGAAAGATTATTTGACAAGTTCCAGGCATCACATAAATCTATGCTGTTCTGCCTCACACTTCATGATTCCTTGAAGAAAAAAAAATTGCCTAAACTATATAAGCAGGATAACCAAAATTATCTCTTCACAATCAGATTCTAAAGATAACACTCTGCAAGCCTATCTGTGGAGAATTAGAATCATGTGAGGTCTGGAAAATGTAAATGGAGGGCATAAGAAATGGAAAATCTGACTGATTGATGTTGTTGGAAAAAAGTCTTTTGTATTGAAAACAGCTTTTTTTTCAGGGATGTCCATTGTTTATATTCCATTATTGTGCATAGTGCAGAGTCCATTATTGTCCTAAGTCCATAGTCCACTATTGTCCACAGTCAATAGACCATGTATTGGTTAAGGACTGGCACTCTCTGAGCAGATGGACTGTGTTTGAAATCTTGTCTCTGGTATTCCTTACTCAGGTGATTTAGTTAAGAAAAGTGCTTCAGCCTCAGTTTACACATCTGTACAATGGGGCTTTACATGAACACTGTGCAGATTATATGAAGCAATGGACCAAGGCTGAGTTTAAAGTCCTCTGGCCATATCTGACTCATGGTGCCTTCTAGGGCAACTGCTTCATTGCCCCAGGCCAGGCTGGGGACTCCTGACATCAGGTTTGACTCTAGGTCTGAGTCCCGATCATTCCATACAGATGGCCTCTCTGGTCCCATGCCAGCTGCACTGGGCCCCGGGACCAGTGATATCTTAGTGATAGAGATTCAGAGCAAGACTGTCTTCTTTTACAGGTAGTTAGTGTCACAGGCCCAAAAGAACATAAATGTTGACTTGCCCTGGCAAGACTAGAAGGTGACTCTAGTCTGACTCAATACCGCCATCAGGGAACTCCCATCAGACTCAAGATGGATCAGGAACAGTTTTCTGGTACTTTTTCCTTAATTTTTCTTAGTTTCCCTCTCCCTTCCCAAGGGCTCTTTCTAAGTCAGCACTGTTCTCCCTGACCCACCAACCAATTAAGCTGCTCCACATACATTTAGACTTAACTAATGAAGTTTATCCCAACTGGATGCCTAAGTTACATCTCTGAGGTTAGAAGAAATACCATTTCACGTCTCCATGCAGACCGCCTACTCAGGACCTCTCCCACCTCAGCTTTTCTGCTTTACTTTCAGTCTCTGCTCTCATTTCCCTAAGATAACTCTTTCTTAGCTAACTCATCTGTGTGTCTGGACTTGCCGATTCTTTGTAAGTCATAAGACAAATGAGCTTGAGAGCCACTGGCTTGGGCAACTGCAGTAACCATTGAGTGTCATTCTCCAGCTCTAGTTCCTCCCCGGCCTGCCCCCGCCCCATCACAACCAGAAGACCTCCTCCACATCTCAGCAGACACTGGCTCTCAATGGGTGTGGGCCAGGGGCTGAGCCCGGGATGCAGCCATGCTCCGTGCTCTTTGAATCCTATGACCTATTTTGACCTCTCTTCCTTTCTAAACCTCTAAGTGCTACTCTTTTTTTCAAGGCACCCCAAGTGCACACCCTCTATAGCAATTCTTGACCCAGTAAAGATTTACTGGCTGCCTTTGTGCAGGAGCTACGTGCATGGTGTAGGTGGAAGAGCCTGTCCCAAGGAGATGATCCATTGTGACTCGTGCTTATGATTCTGGCAGGTCTTATCAGGAGGAGCTGCAACTTTGGGGTGTTTTTCCCCTTGGTCACCACTAGGCCAGATAAACTCTGTGAGCAGAGTGCATAGTTCTGCTTCATTTGTCCATTGTGAAGTGACTGGGAAATGAATATTTGTTGAATTAAGTACAGCAAGATGTGTTATGTGTTTTTCTCATTGTGCATTTCACTTACCTGGCTAACCCTCACATTATTACCATTGCTGACCTTAGTATTTACAATCCTATGAAGACAGATGCAAAATGGAATGAGAATATGCTTATTGAAATTAATTGAGGTTTCTGGGGCTGAGGAGACAGCTCAGTGGATAGAGGGTAAGGAGTACATATACATGCTGGGTGGGCATGGCATCTACCTGTAATCGCAGCACTCTGGAGATGGAGATGAGTTCCTCGAAGGCAAGCTGCTTTGCTAGACTAGCTGAGTCAGGGAGCTCTGGGTTCAGTGGAGACCCTGCCTCAGCAAATAAAGTGGAGAATGGTTGAGGGAGACACGTAAGTCAACCTCTGCATGCACACACATCCACTTAAGATGTGTTCACAATATATATATATATATATATATATATATATATATATATATATATATATATATACCTCACACATATATACAAAGAGTAACTGCAGTTTCAGAATGAACTATCCATTTTGTACGCTGATCATCCTGCAGGTTCATTTGTTCTGTAGCTCTGGAATAACCCTTAAATGATGCCATAGGCACCTTTAAGAACACCCAGATTTCCACACCTTGTCAAATGTAGTGAAGGCAAAGGCAAAACCATGGCATTGGCTAATGCTAACCCTTTTTTATTTCTTTAGGCATCAATCTTAAATGCAGCTTTACACTATGTAAAACAGTGCCTTCCACTAGCTTGTTGTGGAGATCAAGCTGAATGGAAAGAGGCTAATCTTTGCACAGGCTAATCCTGGAGACATGGGAGACTATGTGTCTTGGGTGGAGCTTTATGAAGACAGAACTCACAGCTTCTCCAAAGGTTTTCTGATGAAATAAACCTAAATAAACAACTTAGGATCTCAACCCCTGGTATGCTCAGACACCCCATAGCTTTGACTGCCTGAAACTGAATAAAAAAGTTGTGAGTACAGTGAGTTAGGGAACACTAGAGTGCAACCCCTGGCCCTCCATTAAATCATATTTTACCTGTTTTGTGTTCATGTCGTGTTTATCCAAACACCGCTGGTTGATGTATACAAGTGGTGTCCAGAACAGGGATATTATAACTCAGGAGGCATGAAAAATGAAGTATCAAAAAATAGGGCTGGAGGGATGGTTTAGCAGTTAAGCGCTTGCCTCTGAAGCCTAAGTACCCCATTTTGAGGCTCGCTTCCTCAGGACCCACTTAAGCCAGATGCACAAGGGGGCGCACGTGTCTGGAGTTCGTTTGCAGTGGCTGGAGGCCCTGGCGCGCCCATTCTTTCTTTCTCTCTCTGCCTCTTTCTCCCTCTGTCTGTCGCTCTCAAATAAATAAAATAAAATAAAATAAATCTTTAAAAAATAGCCAGATTTACAGGGTGTTGTGGCAAAAGGCTTGAATCTCTACATTTGAAAGACAAAAGTAGACAAATTTCTATGAATCTGAGGCAGGCCAAAGTGAGTCCCAGGTTAACCTGAAATGGAGTTAGATCCTACCTTAAGTTTCAACAAGTTTATACACGGGGACTGGGAAAAGAAAAAAAAAAATTACATTTAATTTAAATGTTGCCACACCATATTGAATTATCTTATTACTAGAGACATTAGGAACTAACTGTATAAACGAACCAGATTTAAAAGCATTTTGTAAGGTACATCGTTCCTGTAATTCTATATTGTATTTCTTTGTGATTTGAATGATAGACATTAAGCTAGCAAACCTAAGACACTTTCAGTGGGAGTTGTATGGCCCTTTTAGTGCCTTAAGAGAATCATTTTACTTCCATGAGTACAAGCTTTTCAAAAAATTGTGTGTTAGTAAGTTTTTCATTGATAATTGGTTTAATTTGAAATATTTAAATGTATTCATATGTTAAATACAATATTTATGTCACACTACTTGCTAGAATAGCTTTATAAAAAGATAATAAAATAAAAAAGAACAGCTTTATAAAACTATCCACAAAAATATACAAGGTTGTACCAATATTTAAGAACAAAAATTATGGCAATATATCCAAAATGTTTTCCAATTGACTGTTAAATTCTTGTCCAATAACAAGAGTTGATTTATATGGGCAGTATGATTGTTTATTTTTTATAGTAAATGGTCATATAGATAAAGCTGTTAATTTAGCCCAAATTCCTTTTTTAAAAAAACGGTTTTAAAAATATATACATATTTTTTTTATTTGAGAGAGAAAGAGGCAGAGCAAGGGTTGGGGGGAGAATGGTCATGCCAAGGCCACCAGCCACTGGAAACTCACTCCAGATGCATACACCACCTTGTGCATCTGGCTTATGTGAGTCCTGGGGAATCAAACCTGGTCATTTGGTGGCTTTGCAGGCAAGCATCTTAACTGCAAAGCCATCTCGCCAGCCCTAGTCCAGATTCCTTTTAAAACACAATATAATTAAAAAATTTTAAACAACAAGGGTAATTAATCTTAATTGAGATTTTATTCTATAAGTTACTGTCCCAATTTTAATTTCACAAAATGTCCATGTTGCTTAGACTGATAGTTCCTGCTTTAAGATTTTATCCCCACCCTCATAGACAAATGCCCTCACCTGGGGAGTTCTGTATGACATTTCATTTTTTCTCTAGACATAACATAAAGCCATCTTGAGGAAACAATTCCTTGGCCAGGTAGCTACTAAAACTTTAAAGCAAAGCAATACAGGAATACAAGGTCTACAGTAATGGTAATAGAGCTATTGACAATTCAATAATGGATGGAGAAAGTAAGGATCACGAGACTCTCACCTGAGTTACAACTGTTCCCTTCTATTTACCCTCCCTCAGTATCAGAGTTTTCCCAAAGACAAATAAAAATACGTAATTTCTTTTTAAAAAATTTTTTTGTTCATTTTTATTTATTTATTTGAGAGTGACAGGACAGAAAGAGGGAGAGAGAGAGAGAGAGAGAGAGAGAGAGAGAGAGAGAGAGGGCACGCCAGGGCTTCCAGCCACTCCAAACGAACTCCAGATGCCTGCGCCCCCTTGTGCATCTGGCTAACATGGGTCCTGGAGAATCGAGCCTTGAACTGGGGTCCTTAGGCTTCACAGGCAAGCGCTTAACCACTAAGCCATCTCTCCAGCCCCGTAATTTCTTTTTGTTTTCTTTGGTTTTTCAAGGTAGGGTCTCACTCTAGCCCAGGCTAACCTGGAATTCATTATGCAGTCTCAGGGCAGCCTCAAACTCATGGGATCCTCCTACCTCTGCCTCCCGAGTGCTGGTATTAAAGGTGTGCACCACCATGCCCAGCAAAATATGTCATTTCTAACATCTTATAGCTGATGCCCTACCTTTAAGATTACTTAGTGCTACAAAAATTAATAATAATTAATATAATTATTTGATTTTAAAACCAACAAATGACAAATTTTAAAACTATAGAATTTATTTGGCCTTTACAGTGGTGTCTGTGGCTAAGGGTGATGTATATTGTCTGTACTACTATTATAGTAACACTAATTCGTGAGTACTCATATAAATTAAATATCAGTTATGTTCTTTGTCATTGGCCACTTGTTATGCTATTCTGTGCTTATATTATATTATATTTCATGCAGTTTGTCTTTATGTGTATCTAAATTTATTTCCATTAAAAGTTCAAAAATACATGGATAAATATTAAAATAATTGCTAAAATCAGGCATACAATATATTTAAAATAATTCATCTCTAAGCTTTTGCCTTAATGTTTGTTCATGATTACAACAACAGTTTTAAAGTTACCTTCTAAATATATATTATGACTTAAATCTTTAACCCATTAATTTGGATTAACAAACCACAGAACTGTTAATGTATTTTGTCTGTATTTATAATTGCTATACTTCCTGCAAAATACAGCTTTCTGGGCTTTCATTTCTAAATTATAACAATAATACTGATAATAAAAAAAATAATAAGAGAGACCATTCAACATAAAGAAATAAAATTACAAACATAAGCTATGTTTTCAATTTAAACACACATATTTTAGATCAGAAAGGACACACAGTTTATACAAACCCTTGTTATTTAATCAAAAAGAAGAGGGACTAAGGAATAAGGCCAAAGTCATCCATGACTAAGCTACACACTATTATTATTTAATTTTTTAATGTTCAAAAAGATGGTCACATGGCTGCTCAAACTTAGAGCAACCAAAATCAATCCTGTTCAGTCCTCCACTCCTGGTGCAGACCAAAAAGACCCTATAGTGACTTGAAGGAGCCCAAAGAAACTTTCCCATCAGACAGAGATGGCTCTGAATATGTCATGTCAACCTAAAGTTCTATAAAAGTCCTACTCTGGTGCCTGTGGCCATGATGACAGTCATCTCCTGTGTGGTAATGTATATACTGGGGGAAAGGGGAACATGTATTGGGCTTTCATGGCTGACCTGCCTTCATGGGGACCTGTTACATGGATGGATCCGCCTTTCCCTATTTTCAATGATGTCACTTCTTGGCCAGGAGGCATACAGCCTCCTAAAATTAACAGCCAAGTTAATCTTACCCACATTTCACTGTCACAAATCAATTATTGGTCCACTCATTTGCTTATATGCATAGGTTCTAATAATTTATGCCTTATACCCAAGTTACAGGCTTGGCTCCACTTAAACAACAGCCAAGCTGAATTTTTGGTTTCGTCCTTCCATACCCCACTGCTCTGTTCATACAAATCCTCATCCTGAGTATCAAGAAATCCCTGTGGGAAACATTTTGGGACTCTACAAGACACGTTACCAGATTGGGAAATTATTCTATTATTGATTGGGGTCCTAAAGATTGGATTAATGATAAACATATTTGTTCTTTGTTTGTCCTGTTTGTCCATGTCTATCAATGGCTTAACAGTATATAATAATGATTTTATTATATGGGGAGAAAAAAGACTATAGAGCCTCCAACCCTTTTTATGTGAAGAATCATCACAAGTTTCTATTTGGTGACTTGGCTCCGCCTTTTAAAAATTATTCAATGTGAGAAAATAAATTTCCAATTAAAAATTGTCTCTTCACTTACTTTCTATAAATGCAACACTGGGTCAATTAATTCACCATTGCAGTCTCTATCCATATGCTTTTCTTATTGGTCATTTTAATATTACACAAAAAGAAAATCAATTTCGTAGTCTGTGCTCTCCCAGCTGTTACTGTGCTTTATTTACTTGTTTAATGAAAATATATTTATGTGATGTGAGGCCTATGCCTTATCTAGGTAAATTACACTGATCCTTGAAAAGAATCCAGGGCTCTTACTAAAATTAATAAAGTAGTATACTTCAACAGACCAAAATGGTTTTGGTATGCACATAGTCACTAAAGTCACTGCTGTTTTTATCCTAGCTGCTTCTGTCATAGCAGTGACAAAAGTCACCTAATCTACTCTAACAACATACTCTGTATATCAAACTGTGTGTAATGTAATGAGTGCCATTACCATATAACATGAGATAGATAAAATCTGCTGACCCAAGTACAACTTATGAAATAAACTATAACATATGCTGGAAACCAAATTCAAGCCACTAGGCTCCAGGCTGTTTTAAAATGTGATTGGAGGCATCATTCCATATGTATGACCTCATATCTTTAAAATAAATCTAATCATACATGAGACAAAATTTAAAAAAATCTTTAAGGGTCTCTGGTTATATTTCTATAATTAATAATTTGGTTACAAGACAAAATTAGTCAAACAGTGCTTGTCTTACAAAACAATATTATAAAGATTCTTGACACTAGGATGCTGCTAACAATTGGTCTTGGATTAACCTATCTTTCTGGTTTTCAAACACTTGGCCTTTGTGGTGGTTTGATTCAGATGTCCCCCATAAACTTAAGTGTTCTGAATGCTTGGTCCCCAGCTGATGGCAATTTGGGAATTAAAGTTTCCTGGAGGCAGTGTATTGTTGGGGGCAGGCTTATGAGTGTTACAGCCAGCTTCCTTTGGCCAGTGTTTGGCACACTGTCCTGTTGCTGTTGTCTACCTTATGTTGGCCAGGAGGTGATGTCCACTCTGCTCATGCCATCATTTCCCCGTCTTCATGGAGCTTCCCTTCAAGTCTGTAAGCCAAAATAAACCTTTTTGTTTTTTTTTCCCCTCAAGCTGCTCTTGGTTGGGTGTTTTCTGCCAGCAATGCTAACCTGACTGCAACAGTAAAACTGGTACTGAGAAGTAGGGTCATTGATGCTAGACACCTGTGTGACTTTTGGCCTTTTGAAGCTGATTTGGGAGAGGAATGTGGAAGGATTTGAAACCTTGGCCTAAGAGATGCCTTGCAGTGCTGCAAGTACAGCTTGATGGACAATTCTGGTCAGTGTTGAAAGACCTGAATGCAGTAAGAACTATGAACTGTGAGATTTGGCTTCTGAAGGGAAGAAAAGCTTTGCTTGGACTGGCTAGAAGCAGTTTATGAGGCTTGCTCTGTTCTGCTTGATTGTATCCTGTGAACTTGTGCATGGCTGCATTGTGTAGAAATGGGCTGGTGTAAGCAGAAGGATATGGCACAGAAAAAATAAAATCTTTGGGCCCCAACTCCTGCCCACTCAAGCTGCGATTGAGAGATTACAACCATTGAGATTGGACCAGCTGACCTGCACTGGGCCAACAGGAAGAATGCAAACTCTTAAGGGTCTGAATGCTGAAGAAGTATCCTGTTCTTCAAAGTCAGCTTTATTCCCCACTGGGTTAACAAATTGAAAGCCTGCCTGGTACTACAGAATGTAACAAATGTAGGAAAGAGAGGATCATTGAATTTGCATCACGGATTTGTATTTTAGAAATGGCCATGGGCAGTGTGAAGCAGGACTGTTGGATTACCTGTGTGGAGACCAGATGGAGCCATGAGCATGAACCACGGGTTGCAGTCGAGACCCAGTGGAGATGCCAGGACTATGAAATGGCTGCTAAGGAGAGTTGTGGGCACTAGATAAAGTTTTTGAGTACCCTAGCTGGAGAGGAGGAATTGGAACTCCAGGGACTTATCACTGGTTAGAATTATCAGATTTGGAGATTTGTCACTGATTGGAGTTGTTGGACTTGGGGTTAGTTTGATGTTTGCCCTGGTTGTTTTAAATCTTGTATTGGTTGAAAATTTCTTTGCTATACCCAATGTCATCTCTGCAGTGTAAATGTGTATTCTGTGCCATTATGTATTTTTTTTCATGTTTTTCCTTTTTAAGGGGGAGGTTGGTATTATGGCTCAGTTATAAGACCTTGGACTATGGGAATGTTTGAACATCTTTTGGATAAAAACTATGGGGACTTTTTAAAAGTTGGATGAATGCATTACATTTTGCATCATGTATGGTTATCAGTTTATGGGGGCCAGGGACGATAGGTGGTAGTTTGATTCAGGTGTCCCCCATAAACTTAGGTGTTCAGAATGCTAGGTCCCCAGCTGATGGCAATTTAGGAATTAAAGCCTCCTGGAGGCAGGGTATTATTGAGGGTGGGCTTATGGATGTTACAGCCAGCTTCCTCTTGCCAGTGCTTGGCACATTTTCTTGTTGCTGTTGTCCACGTAAGATTGGCCAGGAGGTGATGTCCACCCTCTGCTCATACCATTGTTTTCCCTGCCATCAAGAGCTTCTTCTCAAATCTATAAACCAAAATAAACCTCCCCCCCCCCCATAAGTTGCTCTTGGTCAGGTGTTTTCTGCCAGCAATGTGAACCAGATTGCAACAGCCTTCCATTTTGGTGGCCATTGGATTAATAATTATCTATACTGTGTTCACTCTTCGTACAGTTGGAGGGATCAACCTAAAAATATTTACTCATCAGCAACAATATGTTTAGTTCATCAGACTGCTTTTAAAAGAAAAAGGGGAGACATGGAGATTAAGATAATTTGGAAAAGGCTAATCTTTTCACAGGCTAAGCCTGGAGACCTAGGAGACTATGGGCCTCAGGTAGAACTTCTTGAAGACAGGAATTCACAGTTTCTCCAAGACTTCCTGATGAAATAAATCTCAACAAACAACTGATGATCGTTCTTATGCTCAGCCTCCCCAAAGCGCTGACTGCCTGAATCTGAATAAAAGCTACCAGTACAGTCAGTTCAGGTAGCACTAGGGTACATCCCCCGACCCTCCATTAAGTCATATTTTTGCATGTTGTGTGTGCATTTTGCATTTATCCAAGAACCGCTGGAAGGTGTACACAGCTTGTCAGTGCTTTTCTGAAATTGAGACCAGCAATACCATTTGCTCAGCACTGCTGAGGATCCACTATTCACATCTGTGAAGACAGTTTCACAGATCACAATTCCCTCACAAGGCCAGTGTCTTCTCAGTACCTTGCAGTCAACAACACATCTTCCTTAAGCTAACCTAAAGCATTCTGGATGCAGTCTTTAATGGATACTGCATAGCACAGGGATGTCTTCATCAGTCACTTGCACAGCACCCATGACCTCAGACATTTTTAGCGCTCTCTTGATTTACTCCTTTCCCCACTTATTTGCTATTAAGCTGTAATTTACTCTTACAGAACACATACTTCCCCAGAGAGGAAATATCTGCTCTGTAGCATTATGTGAACAAATCAGACTTTGTCACTTGTGAGAAATTTCAATGTCCAATCCCAATGTGTAGAGTGACCTCTGAAAATTCAAGGCAGAAGGATCCTTATCTTCTTCCTCATAAAAAAATCCAGTGAACATTGAGTACCATAGAAGTATTTTTTGAAGCATGTTTTAGCATGTTAGACCTCTAACACCTCATGTCTTTTATGTCAAGCTGTCAATAAATCTTTTCAGATTTCTGGGGAACACAAACCTTCTAGGGTCAGACTTACACCAAAGGCATTCATTCCCTGAGTCTGTTTCTCTATTGCATAGTATATTTTCTAAGTTAATCAGCAACTTGCTCTTCAGAGGCATTCAGAGCCTTGGAGTCAGTGGTGGCTCTGCCCTGGGGTGCTGTGTATTTATATTTACTTATATGGTTGGGGCCAAGCCAACAGCTTCTCTGAGTTCCAGCTGGTGGGAAGGGGACCCACAGTCCTATGTCCTGATCTTAAAATGGAATTTACAATTCCTAGGTGAGAGTTAAGCACATGGTCCCATGTAATGCAATCCTCAACAAGGTGGCTATGGAGTCAGGTACAACTCTATACCACCCAGAGAGCAAATTCCTTTCTTTTTTGCTTTATGGAAGCATTGCAAATGATCTTAAGCAGATATAGGGAAAATCAACTTTACATTAAAGTGTGAGCTCTGTTTAGTTCAGGACTGAAATAAGCCTGACAGGCCATTTGCTAACTGGACAGCTTGAGGCCATACTTCCCAGCAGGAAGAGGCTTTGTGTTTCTTGCTGATCCCCTCAGGACAGTTGAGACATATACCAAACAGCTAAAAAATTCTAGTGGAAAATATAGTCATTTAAAATGATCTTGTGAACTTATCTCCTCTGCTAAGTTTGCAGAAGTGGTAGGGTAGCTTCTGAGGAGCTAATTATATCAAGTTTCTTTTACACTATGTATAAGGAATAAAGGTCTAAAAGCTGGCAAAAGTATACAGGGAGCCTGGACAAATCTATGAATGACATGTGGTATTTCTATTTTGATCTACAGTAAATGCTAGTAAGGACCTGACTAACGTTGTGCCCGTAATTAGACTTAAAAAAAATGAAAACACTATCTTGAATGTGGCTCCTCTATGTGAAAAAGACATTGTGTGACATTAAAGATATCTGTAAGATGCAAATACTTTCATGTGTTAAAAGGTGCTAAATGGTATGTGAGCCAAGGCCCAGGCTATTCTTTAAAATACAAAATTTTGCCACCATTGAGAACAAGAGTAAATGTAATACACTATTATTTATAAATTTTAAATGAATTCTTATTAAGAGAGGAATCCATTCCAGCAAAAATATCAGTAAACATTATTAAAATAAATTCAGTGACCTTTTTACAAAAGATTATAAAATTCAATTTATTGAGTTTCACACAAGATGCACTTATAAAATTAGTACTGAATGCCATTATGACAGGAAATGAGTATCATCCCACACTCCCAACAGTGCCTGCATAGGAAATGAAAACTTTCTGAAACAACAAGAGAGAAACAGAAAATTTAAGGTGACCCAAACCAGGTTCTTGCTCTGCTCAGGGCCTTTTGGCAATGCTTCCTCCAACTACTACTCACCACCATTAATGCTGTTCTTTTGTTGGTGAAAAGGAGATGAAGAAGGGGATAGTTTTAAAATGGGACCACGGAAGCATACACAAAACCATTAAAATGTTCATTTTTAATTAAAAATATGTTCTCCTTTCACAAGGCATATCTGTAAAGTATCTTCAACATCAATTTTCAGATTTTTTTCACTAGTGCAAAACATCAGAAATGAGTGCTGTATCCTGCATGAACAAGCCAAAGCATGACAGCTTCTTTTACATTTTACCCAGGAAATAGACAAATCCCTAAAAATTGCCTTCATATAAATATACTTGAAATATTTGCATGAGAGTTCATTTTCAAAACTGAAGTATCAAGGGAAATAAAATTAATGGTACCAACTTCTGGACAGTTCTGAAATCAGAACTGTTCAATTTTTATAGAAATGCAGAAAACATTCTCAAGATGAAATGGGATAGAAATAACTTGTATTATGATGCAGGCCACCAACTAGTAACTAAGCAGAAATGGAATCTCAAACAAAAAACAAAAAGCACCTTCTGGAAGCTGTTCCCAATATCTGCACTCAAATGTCTCCCCTGGTCCAGACAGGTGTCCAAAACACATGAGAGCATCTTCTAACACAGGCACACTGCCATCACCTTGCCCAGAGCCCAGAACCCCAGGCACCACTGAAGGACAGATGCATTCAATAACTAGCAGGATGCTGCACCAATAATGTTCAGCCTGTTCAACACCACATCCTTTAAGCTGCAATAATTGATGAAGCAATTAGTTTTAAAACAAACCAGTTAACTATACCTTACAGTTAACAATGCTCTGCTCTTTCAGTAAAAAATGCCTTTTGGTAAGGAAATTTCTTTTTTATCACTGCAAGTAAAATAACACACAGCTCACATTTTATTGTAGAGAGTAAATTGAAGAATTATGAAACGTTTCTCAGTGATGCATTGCCTTCATTAATGTTTTTCTCAAGCAAGTGACCTGGCTTAGGGCTTTGTTTCTATAGACTGTTACCCTTTATCGTGGCTGCTTTGAGGAAGCCTTTACACTGATTAATTCTGATGTATCTTCAGGGATTACTCTGGTCGCAACAACATTTATCCTGAATTATATTGAATAATTTTTAGTAAATGCTTTGGCAGGTGAAGTAGTTTGAAAAGTTTGTGAAAATAGTACGAGAAGGTAACTCATGATGAAAGCTTCACAGTTTCCCAGGTCTGTCCTTAGAGTGAAGAGACCTTGAGGCAATATCCAACATTCTGGAGGACAGGGCTGACAAAAACAAAGAACTCTTGACCTGCTTAGGCTGGGTCCGGAAACGATACTGCGCCCTGGCCAAGCAGGAGGAAGTGCTTGTTGTCATCCATCGAGGCTCCCAGAGTCACGGCCGGTGGTCGTTGCTGCTCTGTGATCTGATCTCCTACCAGATCACATTACTGGAAGAAAGATACTAAGATTTGCTTGCCATTAATAATTTAAGTTTTTAAATAAATATTTAAGTGCCATTTTTAGCATGTCTGTCCCAGTGGCACAGTGTTTGGTGCCCTAGGGCCCGGCATCTTCACCTCATGCACCACAGAATTCAGTCAATTCGGTTTCCACAAATTGTGAACCTGTCTATCTCTAACAAATCTTTCTTTGAGGATCTGTGTTTCAGTTCAGAATGTTCCTGTGTTATGTCTTTTTCATCACCATCTGGAGTTGTCAGAAACTGATCAGAATTGCTGGTCACAAGTAAGGGTATGACATTTTCCTTTTGATGAACAGGCTGGCTGATGACTGAAGCAGACAGGTTTTCTTCTGTGGAAAGGCCTGTGGTAAAGTAGATCCACTGAATTAGAAAGTGACTTCAAATTTACAGTAAGTACAAGCATTTCAGTTGCACTAAAAAGTGTCTTTCTTTCTCTCCCTCTTAGGTACAACAATGACCCAAATGTGTGGATTAAGTAGCCATGATTGACAATAGAACTTACATATACACTAACTCTTTGCAACTAAATTTTCAGAAAGTTGTATTATGTTGACCATACATCACATCATCACCCAATTCTGGAAAGATTCTCACTCCAACACTGCAGCTTCCTCCTATGTGAATACTTCCTACTAAGACTATTGCTTGACCTCAGAAGTAACACTCAGGACTCTGGGGAGGAGCTACACAGACCCTTGGGCATTTCACCTCTTCTCTGTAGTCACTGTAGCAGGACTTACAGTAATATCAACACCTTCTGAAGGTCTACATTAGCCTGCGGCCATACCAACTCCAAACACAAGGCTCTTGGATGCTAGCTGTCCGTGATTAGTGCTCAGAGGAGAACGTCCATATTGAGCAGAAAACCACCCAACCTAACCATGAATGTTTATGTTAGGCCACAGGAATCTAGGGCCTGGCTATGGGGACAAAAATGAACTGCAGACAAACTGGCCTATTTAAAATGTAGAGCCTGATGAGTTCTGCCATGTGTACACACCTGCTGAGACCACCGCCACTGGGAGTATATACATATCCACCCATCTCTGTGCACCCTTTCCATCCCACTGCCATTGGGAGTATATACACACCCACCAGTCCCTGCGTACCCACATCCATCCCACTGCTGTTTTCTGCCTCTGAGGTGATGAGCCCGATGCTGTCTGCAGTGTTTACTGTTCATGCCTTCCTTATGGCCTGACTTCCACACCCTCCTTCATGGTTTCTAGACTGTTGTCACTTGACCTCTAGGACATCCTTCACAGACACTCATCTTAAACGTACTTCTTGTTACAAGATCTGGTTGGTGGCGACCTTCTTGAGAGCAAGCAGATAATTACTTAAGTAACAGAACCCAGAGCCACTGTGAACTACCTAGTAAACAAATGAAATCTTCATATTATTAATAGTACTTGTATGTTCTTTATCATGAAAAGAATCCTCTGTAACTTCTGATATCACTTTATCTTCTGATAAAACAGGATGAGCATGAGCTTACTTCAGAGCAGGCTGTAGCCTAGCTCCTCCCCTTGGCTCTCTCCTTGAGTTCTCTGTATGATGCTGGCCACCGAGGTTTAGCCCATGCTGGCCTTTCCCAAAGTGTCCTTTCAATGGGTCTTTACTGCTCCTACCCACTCCAAGTCAAAGCGAAGGACCTCGCAACAGTTGCAGGGCTCTGGGTGAACTGGAGCCCTCTGAGTCTCTCGGGCCCTTTCTCCAGTGTCCTCCCCCTCTAGCCATCTGGCCTTTGTCAGCCTCTGACACACTAAGGAGCTCTGCTCAGTTATCTCCCCACAGGAGGGAGGGACCATGTCCCCGATGCCCACTGCCACCTGACATGACCCACTTACTGCTCTTCCCCTCCTCCAGCAGTCTAGAGCAGGCTCCACCAGAGCAGGGACACTGCCCTCTCCTCCCTGCTGTGTCCCTGCTCTGGCCTATACCAGGTGTGGGACAGGTGTAAAGACAGTACCATGTCATATGCATCTGTGGTGAGTTTATGAAAAGACCAGACAAGGAAGGAGAGGAAAGAGCAAGTCTGTAAAGCACTGCTCACCCTTACTGAACAGTGTTTCTGCAGGCGTTCAAGTCCACACTGACAACAGTTCAGGGGGGAGAAGAAGCAAACATACCTTGAGAGGACTTGCACTTGCTCTGGGATTTACTGGATGCTTTTCCCGGAGTGCTGGCAGGGGGAGGATTAAATAGCTTTTCTTCCATTTTGGCTTCCTTCACATATTGGCATGATTTTCCCAACAGCACAATACTATTGAGTATTTTTAGGGATATCAAACTAAACAGAATACAAAACAAACCACCACTGTTAGAATAAACTTGAATCACCGTACATGCCACTTTCTACCTTGCCTTCTAGTAGGGATGGTCCCAGGAGGTCAAGGGATGTGGGCCTTAAGGTGCATGAATTCCCTAGGACACAAAGGAAATTCTACCACTTAAGCATTCTTTCCTGGTACCAAGTAGTTTAATACTTATTTTCTAATTTAAAAACAAGTACATTTAGCAGATGTAGACGAAATAATAAAAAATTTATAACCTCTAAATATTTGTTTATGCCCACATAATAATGCTACTCTCACATTTGGTTAGAGGGCTTTCTTTTCAGAAGGCGGTGACTACTGGGGAGACTCAAAACTCATCAAAGTTATGAGAAGAAGTGACACTGACATATCTCTATCACACCCTCCAAGGCCCAGGGACCAAAGTGGAAGAAGTGGTGGGAAGAACATTAGAGCCAGAGGACAGGGAGGGGTGCTGTGGAAAGTGGTCTTTCAACACTCTAAGTAGCCACTGCATTCAAGACCTGCATGATAATATGAAGGCAAAATAATGACATTCAAATAGAAGGACTGGAAAGAAGTTGGAAAGAAGTGGCAGGCCAATGGAAGGGAGTATGAGATGGGGGATAAAAGAGACTGATGGGAGAAGATATAATCAGGATACACTGGGTATATGTATGGAGTTTATCAAGAAATGTTTACAAAATAAAAATTTATTAACTCCATGCTCCAGCATGACAACATGACACATACAACTGAAAGGTTGTATGCTGTGAGCACATATTTATTTGTACTTTCTTGCTGTGGAGAAATAGGTCCACTTACAAGGCAGTGGTGGAGGCAAAGTAGGAGCAAGAGAATGGTTTGCAGTCAGTGTCTGAGCTGAGCCGTGTGGACCTGGGCAAAATCCTCCACCAGCTAGTCTAGAGAGTAGAGGATTGGGTACAATGCTCAGTGCAGTCCACAAGGAGAAATGTTAAGCAAGTTTGCTTCTGTGTTACTGCCATTATAGTGTGTGTAACAAGACATCTTCATGATTGTCCATGTCAGTTAATGTTTCTCAGGGATACTACTTTAAGTGGTCTTAAGAGTGTTTTGTTATGAGGCTATCACATAACAAAATGCATTATAAATGGCCCATATATCTGGATGTTCACATTATTTCCATTATTCTGCTTCTATTAAAGTTTTAAATATATTTTTATTTTATTTATTTGCAGAGAGAGAATGAATGATAATGAGAATGAATGGGAGCGACAGGTCCTCCTGCCACTGCAAACCAACTCCAGATATATATCACTTCCTGTATCTGGCTTTACAAGGATATCGGGGAAATGAACTTGGGTCATCAGACTTTGCATGCAAATGCTTTTAACCTCTGAGCCATCCCTCCAGCCCCTACTAAAAAGTTTATTTAGCTCAAATCTTGCTTGCAGATAAATGAAAATACTAAAACAAAACAAAGGGCTAGAGAGATGGCTTAGAGGTTAAGGCTCTTGCCTGTGAAGCCTAAGAACTCATTTCAAATCTCCAGGTCCCACGTAGTCAGATGCACAGTGATGCAAGCGCACAATGTCGCACATGCGCCACAAGGGGGCAGACACATTTGGAGTTTGTTTGCAGCAGCTGAAGGCCCTGGCGCACCCATTCTCTCTCTCTCTCTCAAAAATAAAAAGAAAATATTTGAGAGAGGGAAAGTGAGCATGGCTGTACCAGGGCTTATTGCCACTACAAATAAACTCTAGACACACATGCCATTCTGTGCATCTGGCTTTTCGAGGATCTGGGAAATCAAACCTGGGCCAGCAGGCTTTGAAAGCAAGCATCTTTTAACATCTGAGCCATCTCCCCAGGTCCATATCTAATCTTGTAAGGCAACTTCTATGAAATCTGGCAGCAGCTGAGTGGTCCTTGCAAAAAGCCCATAGGCTCTTGCTCTCTTCTGCTCAGAATCTGGAATTGTTTCCCTCCCTCAAGAATGTTCCTGTAGCCGGTAGGTCCTAAAGCCATCCTCTTTGGCCTGCACCTTTGTGCTCGTTCAGTCAGCCAAACCTGCTCTCTTCCTAGGCAGAGGCCTGCCTTGCACAAAATTTCTAAGTCCGGAACCTCTGTAATTCTCTATTTCTCACTACCACATTTTTCAGGCAAGTATCTTACCCACTAAGTCATCACTCCAGCCCACTACCACATTTTTCTTCACAGCACTTAACACCTTCAGAGCTCCAGAGACACGTCAGAGCTGCTGTGCATTTTATAACAAGAAAGTAATACAAGATCACTATCTATTTGTCCACTACAATTTCAGTGATACCAAAGAAGGGCACTTGTCTTCTTTTAGTTCCTAGAGAAGTCTGGGCCCAGCAGGGAGGTCAGTGGTGGGAGTTGCAGAGGCCAAGCCCACCAGGAAGGTCAGTGATGGGAGTCTCCCCTCCATGGCTGGCAAATATATCCTCTTTGGTAAACAACACAGGTTAACTATAACTAAACAAATATTTCATGTATCTTATATACAAGCTTCACTTTCCTAAGTTGTGTCTCCAAAATATGTGAACAACTAATTTATTAAACAAAGATGGTAGCAACTGTACATGATAAAAAAAAGAGACTGATGCTATGAACATCAAGGGTTGGGGGGTGTGAGAATCTTTACCAGATTAGGAAGGTCTCGTGTTTGTTAATGTCAAAACAACTTAAGAGAGCAAGGGATGGTGGTGCACGCCTAATCTTAACTCTCAGGAGGTAGAAGTAGTAGGATCAGGAAGTCAAGGTCAGTCTCAGGTATACAGCAAGTTTGAGGTCAGCCTAAGTTACATAAAACTCAGTTCAAAGAATAAACAAGAAAAAACCCCCAAACTTAAGAGTTACCTTAATAAACTGCCTTTTTTTCCAGGTAGGTTTTTGCTGTAGCCCAGGCTAGCCTGGTATTCACTATGTAGTCTCAGGGTAGCCTTGAACTCATGGCAATCCTCCTACCTCTGCCTCCCCAGTGCTGGGATTAAAGGCATGCGCCACCACGCCTGGCTCAACTGCTATTGTTTGAATATGGTTGTCCTCTCTAATCCATGCTATGAGACAGTAAGACACAGGACCAGGTAGGACCTTTCAGAGGGTAACCAGGGCTCTGTCCTTGTGATGGTCCATTCATTTGATTAATATATTAGGGGGCCATTTCTAGAGTAGGCCTGGTATAAAGTCACTTTGGCTAGTTAGGTCTCTCAATGATCCAGCCTCTGGCCACGTAACGGCTGGAAACTGCCAGCAAGAGAGCATCATCAGATGTGGCACTTCAACCTTGGAGCAGAATCATTTCCCAGAACAAGCCAGCTTTTTGTACCTTACCCAGTCTGTGGCAATGTGTTATTAGCAAAAGAGCTAAACTAAACTGTAAAGCACTTATGTGTTCATTCAAATGGACAATAGGAAACAACAAGCAACCTGATCAGAGCTGCATATTGCTATGGACATCACTGCAACCAGTCAGATATCTAGAAGGTGAGGACTGAGACAGGCACTGAATATGCTGGGAAGTGTGTTCCTGACTTGAAATGTGGGAAGGGTTTGGAGAGGAGCATGGGACCAGGTAGCTGTGGAAAACACTAATTATGAAATAAGAACATCGTAGGTATGTCTGGAAAGCATACTTCACACTAGGGCAAGACTCTGAGGAGACCTACAGTCAAAATCATCCCTAATTTGCTTATTGTTCCCCAACCTTCTCCTGTGGAGATTCTCATATCTGTGCTTCTAACAGTCCCCAACACTAACGGCTGTGCACCCCACATATGTCACAGGTAGACAGAAGTCAGCCCAGGCCACAAGCCTCACCAGTTCACCTCTTGAAACCCACCACATTATGACACTGTTTTCTTAACACCTGTGACTGTTTGTTGGTTCACTTAATGTTTGTTTCTTACAACTAGATTGTAAGCTACTTGGGGACCAAGAAACTTTCAGGTAAGTTTCAGCCAGCCATAGGCAGAGAAATTACATTTCTCACCATGTCTAGGTTGTGTCATTGGCCAGGCTGCTAAATAATTAAGCATGGCAAGCACACTAGAAAGTCAAAAATATTTTTACATATGGAAAAGGACTGCAATGGAAGACTGACTCCCCCCTCCCCCCGCAAAGAAAATATGGGTGAAACCTAAATCTATGCACAAAGTAAGATTTAATTAAACATTAAAATCTACAGTATACAAGGTAAGGAGAGCATTATTTGAGTTCTCTTAGCTTCCATTACATTGTGTATTTATACTGTACTGTAAAAATTACAAACATTCAAGAATAATCAATCTTACCCAAAATAGAAGAGTACCACACAGGCATAAGACAGGATTCCTTGCACTTTAATTGAGCTTGTTACAACTCTGATGAGCTAGCCAGAAACAAACCAAAAGAACAAAACATAGACAAAATACAACCATAGTTATTAGTTAATATGTTTTCAAAGAAAGGTTTCTTCATCTTGATTTCAACACGTTAGCCCACACCTACATCTAAATCCAGGAGGGCAGTTCTAGATTTGCCAATTCATATGAAAATCCACCTGTTAATAAAATCTTCTGTGATGGATTTGGGTTTGTTCAAGCACACTCAGGAGTCAGACATTACCTAACTCATCAGTACCACCTTTACTAGTACCTAGAAGGGCTACAAACCAGCTAATCTTTTTAAAGTGAAGCATATTCTGTGAAATACAAATAAATTCATCCAGTGTTTGATACCTAAATTCATCCAGTGTTTGATATAATTCCTTTGCATAAATTCCAAGACTCATAATAATTACATCACAGCACAACATTGTAACTGCCGTCTAGAAATGCAGGATCAGTTCATACTGCCACTACCATCTCCAGTGGCTCTAATAATACCCACCACCATGTGCATCCATTAGAAAAGAAAAATCTTGGTCCAATAAATAAGCAAGAGTTTCTCATTGTTAGGAAAGCCATTTACATAAGCAGTTCTTCAGTACCAGTTTTCTATTGAATGGCTCAAAATCTAAAAGGTTAATATATTCATAATTTTTTTTTTTTTGTTGTTGTTGTTTTTCAAGGTAGGGTCTCATTCTAGCTCAGGCTGACCTGGAATTCACTATGTAGTCTCTGGGTAGCCTTGAACTCATGGTGATCCTCCTACCTCTGCCTCCCAAGTGCTCGGATTAATGGCATGCATCACCACACTGGGCCCACATTCATAATTTAAAACAAACTTTTCTTCAAGTTAATTCCTTTAATTTTATATCAAGACATGTTGAAACAAACGTGCTAATAATCCACAAACTAATAATCTATAATGATGGCTATCTCAGTATGGAAACACAGGTAAGCATGAACTTACTAAAACAGCTAGTGGGAGAGGAATAAATCCCATCCTCCGTGCCACTGAGTCACTGTAGTCAGTATATGCCTGCATTCAGAAAGGAGGAAAGGGGTCAGACTAAGAGGGCTAACCAGTGTTTAGAAAGTACAATTCACTGAAGTACAAACACAAACAGAACCTGGTGTCTGGCAAGTCATTTAATAAAATGATGTGGAAATCTAAGTGTTCACAGGATGTTTCAAATACAAAGTGCCAAGACCTTCATGTTGCTAGGACAGAACACAACAAAAGTAGCTGACGGAGAGGAAAAGTTTATGGTGGCTTACAGTCTCGTGGGGAAACTTTATCATGGCAGGGAAAGGATGATAGAGCAGGGGCTGGGCAGCACTTTTGCTGGGGCAGCTGGCAAAAAGCAGTGAGAGAGAGAGCTGAGATCTGGCTATAATACTGCAAAGCCCACCCTCAACAAAACACCTCTTTCAGTAAGTTTCTGCCTCCCAAAATGTCACCAGTTGGAGACCAAGCATTCAAAACACTTGATTCTATGGGGGACTGACTGAAAACTACAATACAAAGTGATGCAATTGTTACAATTCTGCAAAACATTATATATGTGTGTACGTACACACACAGACACACACACACACACATTTGATGTTATGGATATTAGCTTGTAAGCAATTAGTGTCTAGAAAAAGACACCCATTCAGTTTTATGCAATTTTGTCTTAACTAATATTTTATGCTAACATTAACACTTTTCAGTTATTTTCAGACTACGCCTTTGATAAAATGCTTACGTTTTTCTGTCGGCTGCTAACAAGGTCAAAAGCAAGGCTGGCTCTATATTCACTGTAGACCTAAAGGAAAATGAGAAAGAAGTACTATATAATCCAGTGGAAAGATTTATACTTGGTAGATAAAAAACTTTAATAATTACCAAGGGACAGATGCTAATAACTAAGCAATACTCACTCTACAGTTTTCCTGCAATATTAGTATGTGACTAAAATATAGCCTCAATCCTGCATTTATGACATTCACAGCCTTTAAAAAATATTTATTGGTCATTTGTATTTTTTCATTAAAAAATGTTTATTTATTAGGGGGCATAAAAACATTCAAAGGCCAAGAAAGCACCAAACCCCATAAAACCTCCAACATGGCATGGATTAAATCAAACTTCACAGTTATATCATTAAATATTAATGGTTTTATATCACCCACAAAGAGACACAAGTTAACAGGCTGGATCAGAGAAATGGACCCTTCCATCTGCTGTCTGTCCTCACCACTAAGGACAGACACTTCCCTAAGGGTGAAAGGATGGGAAATTGTTTTGCCAGCAAATGGAAGAAGCAAGTGGGTGTGGTAATATTAATATCTGACAAAATGGATTTTAAACCAAAAGTCATAAAAAAGGACAAAGTAGGACACTTTTTATTCATCACGGGAATGATCCAACAAGAGGACATCACAACCATAAATCTATACACATCAAACACTGGTGCACCACAGTTTATAAAGCTATTTGACAACAAACCAGAAATAAATCCCAGTACCATCATAGTAGGGGATTTCAACACCCCACTATTACCAATAAAGCAGAAAATCAATAGGGAAATAATAGATATTAACAAGGTCACAGACCAATTAGACCTAACAAAAATCTACAGAACATTCCACCCTAATTCTACAGAATACAGTCTTCTCAGCAGCCCATGGAACCTTCTCCAAAAAAGTCATATATTAGAGCATAAAGCATGCCTCCATAAATTCAGGAAAATTGATATAACTTCCTGTATTATATCGGACCATAACACAATAAGAGTAAAAATTAACAACAAGAGAAACAGCAGAAATTGCACCATCTCCTGGACACTGAACAAAACACTACTAAATAATGAATGGGTTGCGGAAGAAATAAAAAAGGAAATTGTTAAAATTTCTAGAATTGAATGATAAAAACACAACTTACCAAAACTATGGGGCACAATGAAGGCAGTCCTAAGGGGAAAATTCATAGCACTAAATACCTTCATAACCAAGACAGAGATATCTCAAATTAATGGACTAACCATCCAGCTAAAGACATTGGAAAAACAAGAACAATCCAACCCCAAGAGTTCCAGGTAGAAATAAATAATTAAGATAAGAGTTGAAGTTAATGAATTGGAAACAAGAAAACAATTAAGAAAATTGACAAAATGAAGACCTGTTTCTTTGTAAAATAAACAAGATTGATACACCCCTGGCCCATTTGATCAAACAAGCAAACAGATAAGTTTCAAATTAACAAAATTAGAAGTGAAAAGGGAGAGGTTACAAAAGGCAAGAATGAAAGTGGAAGGACATAATTCGAAAACCTCTGTTCCACAAAATTAGATAACCTGGAAGAAATGGATTGAATTCCTAGACACATACCACCTACCAAAACTAAATTCAGAAAATATTAATCTCCTAAGCAAACCTGTCATGTCCATTGAAATAGAAAATGTAATCAAAAACCTCCCCAAGAGGAAAAGTCCAGGACCTGGATGGATTCTCACCTGAATTCTACCAAGCCTTCTTCGAAGAACTGAAACCACTTCTTCCCAACATAATAGGAGAATAGGTAATGCTCCTTCACTCCTATGAAGCTAGCATCACCCTAATATCAGACAGAGGTACGAGAAGAAAACTATAGATCTATACCCCTGATGAACTTAGAGGCAAAAACCCTGAACAAAATGCCTTGCAAACCAAATTCAACACCACATCAAAAGCATTATTCACCTCAAACAAGCAGGCTTCATCCCAGGGATGCAGGGGTGGTTCAACACAAGGAAATCGATTAAGGTAACACACCACATAAATAAACTTTATCATAAGAACCACAAGATCATTTTGATAGATGCAGAGAAGGCCTTCCACAAAAATACATCACTTCCTGATAAAAACACTGGAGAGGCATGGTTGGAGGGCTTATATCTCAACATAATAAAGCTATATACAAAGCACCTAAAGCCCAAATCATGGGGAAAGACTCAAGGAGTTCCGATTAATATCAGGAACAAGACTGGGGTAACCACTCTCACCACTGCCCTTCAACATAGTACTAGAGGTTCTAGCCCAAGCAATAAGAGGAGAAAGATATACAAGGGATACAAATTGGAAAGGAAGAAGTCAAACTGGCCCTATATACAGATGACATGATCCTACACATAGTGACTGGAAAGACTATACCATAAAACTTCTAAAGGTGAGAAATTCCTTCAGCAAGGTGACAGGATACAAAATCAACACACAAAATCAGTAGTCTTCCTATATGCAAAAGACAAATATACAGAGAAAAAAATCAGCGAGGCTGTTCTGTTTTCAAACATGCATGCAAGCCTGCATACAATCAAATAACTGGGAATAATACTAACCAAGGAAGTGAAAGACCTATATAATGAAAACATAAAACCACTCAAGAAAGAAACTGAGGAGGACATGAGATGATGGAAGGATCTTCCATGCTCCTGGATAGGTAGAGTTAGTATTGTAAAAATGACAATTATACCAAAAGCAATATACAGATTCAACACAATACCAATAAAAATCGCAGTATCATTCTTCATAGAGATGGAAAAAATAATCTCAAAATTCATGGCCCCAGATATCCAAAAATATCCTCAGTAAAAGAAACACCTCTGAAGGTATCATCATATCTGATCTAAAGCTATAACACAAAGTCACAGTAACAAAAACAGCATGATACTGACATAAAACCAGACATAAGGACCCATGGAACAGAACTGAAGACCCAGCCCTTAGTTCAAGTAACCACAGCTACTTATCTTTGACAAAGGAGCCAAAAATGTAAACTGGAGAAATGATAGCACCTTCAACAAATGGCGCCAGCTGGACAAACTGGATAACCATATGTAGAAAAGTGAAACCCTCTCTTATCACCATGCACAAAAATCAACTCCAAATGGATCAAAGACCTCAATAGAAGACCTGAAATTCTCAAACTACTAGATAAAAAATAGGGGAAATTCTCCACAATATAGGAGTGGAGAAAGACTTCCCTAGTAGTCCAGGAAATTAAATAATCTCGCAACCAGTGGGATCTCATCAAGCTAAAAAGCTTTTGATAAAACAAACATGTCATAAGCAGACCTAACAGACTACCCACAGAATGGGAGAAAATCTTTGCCACCTATATACTGATGGAGTCCTATTATCTACAAAGAACTCAAAAAAAAAAACTATGCAATAAAAATGTCAAACACTCTACTCAAACAATGGGACAGAGAACCGAATAGGGAATTTCCAAAGGAAGAAATACAAGTGGCCAATACCTAAGAAAATGTTCAACAACATTAACCATCAGGAAAATGCAAATTAAAACTATGAGATTCTATCTTATTCCAGAAAGGACCACAATCACTAAAAAAAAAAAAAAAAAAAAAAAAAAATCAAATGACAGTAAATGTTGGTGATGAAGCCTGCAAGGGAAAGAGGAACCCTCATTTATTGTTGATGGGAATACAAACTTGACCACTATGGAAATCAATATGGAGATTCCTGAAAAAGATAAAATGGAGCTACCAACAAACCCAGCCATTCCTCTACTGGGCATCTACCCTAAAGTCTCCACTCTTCACTGCAGAGATATTTGCTCAACTATGTTTATAGCTGCTTAACTCACAATAGCTAAGATCTGGAATCAACTCAGATGCCCATCATTTGGCAAATGGATAATGAAGATGTGGTACATATACACAATGGAATTCTACCCAGCAGTAAGGAAAAATGATATAAAATGATATACAAAATATAAAATGATATCTAAAATGAATTGGTACCATAGAAGATAGTGGTCTAAAAGATATAACCCTCAATAGGAGCATGGTAGGATTGTCTGGTAAGATGGGCCCTGGAGAGGGTGAGATGAAGCCTAACCCTAAAACATTGGGCTTTGGCTGGTAAACTCCCCATATCAGAAATTTGTTACAACCCTCGCTGAACTATTGATCAGAGAGACCTACTAGGTCCCCAAAACAAGACGGGTTTTTGTCAAAACACGTGATTACCCACCTGAGGTTAAAAGGTAAGACCCTGTTGCTGACAATACAGAAAACTGTGAGATCTGGCTGAATCTGCAAGGAAGCTCATTCCCAGATGATTACCCATATAGTGCTGAAAAGTGCCACATAAGCTGCTGGGGGGGAAAATGGCCAACAACCTTGTGAGCAAGCAGAGGACACTGCTACATGAAAACAACCAGCCTTGGTGGGTAACCAAAGGCTCTGATTGGCTAAGAGATCTGCTCAGTGGCAAGGAACCTATACCTGGAACTGGGAACCAAGACAGAATCCTATGGAGACCAAGACTATGGACTTCAATGACAAGTTCCCACTAGTCTGGCCAAAAGTGAGGCTACCCCATAAAAATCTCTCTAAATTAACAATGCTTATCCCCTTTAACCTATCCTGATCTCACTCTCTGTTGAAGAACCTGTTTCTCTTTTTCAGAAAGCAGCAAGAACCAAGGACAACCAAAATCTGTCAACAAGACAAGAATAGATAGCTGACTCCCTGGCAGAAGATGAACCAACCGTAGCACAGCAGCCAGGGTCCAAGTGAGACCACAGAGGAATTGGCGGGATGAACAAGAGTGCTGCTTCCATGGCACGCCTGGCAACCTGGGCCAGGGTGATGGAGACAGATACTGAGGATACTTAAAACTCACCAAAGCAGAAATCTAGAAGCTGCTGAGAGCTCAACACTAAAATAGCCTTAAAGCCCATCCACCAACACAGGGAATTTTGTGGAAGAGGAGGTGGAAAGAATGTAAGCGCCACAAGGTGGGGGGGAATACCCAGAGGCATTGCCCCTCTCCCAACCCAACTCAACACATGCTATGATTGACAACATCTCTCACAACTCTTAACTCACAACTACATGGTGAATACCAGCAGTCCCGCTAAGGAGGGCCTTCAGAGGAGTAGAGGCAGGGAGGAGGGAAATGATGGTACCAACACATGATATATCCATACAAAGTTTCTACTTAATAATAAAATAGAGGCCTGTGAAAACATTGAAGCAATGGGCACAAAAATTATTTATTAAGCGTTGGGGAGACAATGAATGAGAATGGCATACCAGGGCCTCTTGCTGCTGCAAATGAGCTATAGATGCATGTGCTACTTTATGCACCTGGCTCTATGTGGTTACTCTACCTTGGCTAGCAGGCTTTGAAAGCAAATGCCAATGTAGTCTACCTTCACAGTTTTTTAAAGGAAAGAGTGTCTACTCTGAGTAATATGTAAAAAAAAACTGGCATTTTAAATTCAATGAACAGTTTAAGTTTTAAACGCGTTATTATTTGTATCTAACCATAACCATGCCTTCTTAGAAAAACTGGATAATAATAATAAGTGAAAGAAAATGGGGTTAAGAAACATAGTAGTATAGTAGCTGTAAGGGCTTTTAAAAATTGTAACTTCCAGGCTGGAGTGATGGCTTAGCGGTTAAGTGCTTGACTGTGAAGCCTAAGGACTCTGGTTCGAGGCTTGATTCCCCAGGACCCACATTAGCCAGATGCACAAGGGGGCGCATGTGTCTGGAGTTCATTTGCAGTGGCTGGAAGCCCTGGTGCGCCCTTTCTCTCTCTCTCTCTGCCTCTTTCTCTTGTCTGTCGCTCTCAAATAAATAAAAAAATAAAAATAAATTGTAACTTCCACTAATAATTGTACTAAATACTTGAATCAAACTTATTAATTTTGATTTCAGGTGTTGAGAAAATGATCCTTAAGAAGGGAATCATTGTGCATCAACAAAGAAAAAAAATAGTAACATCACTTATCAGTGGTTTTCAAAAAAGACTGAATCCTATTTTCTTCAATTATATTAAAGCACTCAGAAACTCATAAATCAAAATCAAAGTTAAGCAACTGTAACTGCTTACAATTTTAAACATTTGAGTTAAACAGTATTTATCAGAGTAAGACTGTTTTTTAAAGTGTAACTTGGCCAAGTGTGGTAGCATACATCTTTAATCCCAGCCCGAGAGGCAGAGGTAAGGCGGATCAGTGTAGTTTGAGGCTAGCCTGGAGCGACACAGCGTGTTCTAGGTCAGCCTGGGCTAGAGTGAGACCCTATCTAAAACAAACAGGACATACAAAAAGTATAACTCAACAAATTGAGGAAGCTGTTAAAGCAGTCATTCATTATAGAACTGAAAAAGAACACAACAGAAAGAACGTAGCAGGAAACTCTCCTACATTTTACCTTATTTAAACAATGAACTTATAACCACATATCTATTCCTAGAAATTCTACAAAATACTGTTACATTGTAAAACAAATGTTTCAAAGCCTCTTTGGGGGCTTTCATCAGAAAAAATGTACATACATCTTTTAGATCTTTTAGAACTTAAGAACCTATTTATAATCACTGAAAGGAAAAAAATATATAGCTTAATTTTTAAACTAGACACAATATGATCTTGGGAATTTACCAGATAATGGTAGTATGAACAGTTTATAATGATTCTGTATTAGTGATATTCTGACTTCAAGAAGTGGTGAAGCTAAACTTCTATCCAAAGTAAGAAACCAGGACTGCTTAATATTGAAATTATTTCTGGTAGTGTAGTAATTTTTGGAAACATTCTATTATAACTCTAACTTTACTAGTGATCTCCTATTTTCACAAATACAATGAACCAAAGGCTTCAACGTTATAATATGTCAAGTAAACTAACACTTAATTGCTTGTAGAAATACATACATCTGCAGTAATATCATTGAACTTGGTAATAAAGGCATGCTTAACAATATCCACAGCAATTTCTGATGCGATGACCATGCAGACATCTGGAAACAACACCCAGAGATGATCTATAAAGTATGGAAGAAACAGAGTTAAATCTCTTCCTATGAACAAAATCTCTCTCAAGCTATCAGAAGTTTGAAATCTCTACAAGGCAAACTATAAGACTTTCAGTTAATGATGCAGAGAGAACTAGGGTTTAATCAATTAGAACCTTTATCAAAAGAGCCACTCTTTACCAAGTTAATGAGTTTTATTCCATACTTTCTACTTCCCAAGTGTTACTTCATGCACAGATTAGCGTTGAGCAGAATCTCGCCTTTATGCAGTCTGCATACTGATGGGAAGACTAGGTCAAGTAGGCTTATTAGGAAAGCCTTTGTGAGCATATGCTAGTACAGGCCAGAGAACAACCTTGGGGTGCTGTTACTTTTTCTCAGCTTGTTAATTAGGCTAGCCTGGCAAGCTAGCAAGACTCAAGCATCTGCCTGTCTTTACCTCTCCAATGCTGGGATCACAAGTACATGCTACCATGACTTGCTGTTGTATGTGGGCTGTGGGACTTGAACTTGGATCTTCATGTTTGCCTTAAAACACTTTACCGACTAGGCAGTATCCCAAGCCCTGGAAATCTTTAATTCTATAGCTGCCTCGACATGATAGTAAAAAGCTAGCAGACAAATGATAAAGAGTTTTATAAGCAGGTGCCTTAACTGCTAAGCCACCTTCCTAGTCCCATGATCAAGTTTTCTCCTCTTTGAGCACCATGATTAAATACACAGACAAATCATTATCTCACTCAGCTATACAGATGTAACTTAATAAACCTACTTATGGGGCTGGAGAGATAGATGGCTTAGCAGCTAAGGCCCTTGCCTGCAAAGCCAAAGGACCCAGGTTGAATTCCCCAGGACCCATGTAAGCCAGATGCACAAGGGGGCACAAGCATCTGGAGTTTGTAGTGGCTGGAGGCCCTGGTGCGCCCATTCTCTCTCTCTCAAATAAATAAATATTTTTTTAAAAAAAACTACTTATCATTATATTTACTAAGACCTCAATTTAGTACTTACTATACACTTAATTAAAAAAATACCAGCAGATAACCTCTTAAGGCCTTGGACAAAAATTTAGGAGGGACAAGGAAGATTTGGCTAAGTATGCTTGCAAGGGCTTTTGGCAAGCCAGAACTTGGGAGCTGGAGGCCAGGGCCGAGCTGACAGTATAGAGCAGCTGCACCAATCTCCAATGGGTGTCATGGGGAAGGTCTGGGAATTATGGATCTCACCCAACAATATCTGCCACTAAGTGCTACATGACCTTGAAATTTTAATTTCCTCATCTACAAAATGAGAACAAAAGTGTCTAACACTCCATTACTATGAAAATTAAGTGAAATTCTGGTTTGCAGCAATATGGTTGGTAAAATAACTACTTTATTATTTTTGTTTGTTTGTTTTTAGTGCATTCATTACCCTGGGAACTTAGGGAATGCAACTAAAAAGGGCATTTTAGTTTAAGCAAAAACAAAATTAAGGAAAAAAGAAAACCTGAAAGAAAAAATAAAGGTGGGACCATTTTAACAAGCAAGGAGACTTAAGCTAATCTGTTAAAATGACTGTCAAATGAGATGACAACTTCCAACATCAAGTTACCTGTCTTTCTCTCTCAGGGATTGCTGATCCCATGTGGCTTCCCAGGGACCAGCCACAATGCCCACTCTGCCTTTCATGGACAATGTTATCTGACCTTATTAACCCCCATTCATCAAAAACATCCAGGTAGACAAAGAATCATGTGTATGTGAAATAGAACCTTTTCTACCACAAGTAAGTGGCTTTTGGAATTATTCAGATTACAACTATAATAGCTATCATTTGATCTTAACATTTTCATAGGAAAGTAGCTTCTGGAGATAGATTTCTAAGCTCATAGAGCTCATTTTATATGTTTCTGATTTTTCAAATATATTTGAAAACAAGCAATGAATAAAATAACAAGAGGTTTCAGATGCCTAGGACATCCATGATATTGGGAATAATATATAAAATCTGAGACACTGTTTTATTAAGAACAAATCTGTAAAAATTAAGTCAGAGATTAAAAAAAGACTAAGTCATCTGACATTTGAGCACGTGATCATTTCCCACAGAGCTCATTTCAGCATGCTGATTACCTATGTATGCTACAATTGGCCTAGGAGTCCTGCAAATGTCTGATCACTTTTCACATCTGCCAGTGTCTTGCCTTTGGCTTAACATTTAGCCTATATTCAGTGAATGTTTCTGATAGCTGAACTGATGAAAATCCATGGAATTTCAGCAAGTTCCTGTCAGTCTGGATTCAGGGATACATGTAAGCTAACTGCCCCCCCCCAAAAAAAAAACCCAATTGCTTAATACTCTGTTTTACTTGATCCTTACTCAGAATGCTAACAAGCAGGTAAAAGATGGATGTGACAGAGAGCAAAGGTGACAATGACCTGACTAGATTTCAGCACAGCAGCACTGGAGCTGCAGTGTGGTGGAGGGTGCACACGCTCATCTAGGAGAACAGCACCAGTCACTGTGAAACTTACAAGAATGACAGCACCCCGCCAGAGCATGCTTCATGCACTCTCCCCCAACAAGTATCTGCAATACCTACACAGTGGTACAGATAGTTATTTCAGGACTCATGCTATTTTCTATGAAAGAATGATTTTGCCTTAAGAGTAAAATGACAAGACACTGCATTTGTTTCAGTAACTAATTACCTGGATTCCAAGAAAACTGTTCCATGTTTCTTAAACATACTATTAGCAAAAGCACATAATTTGTGAATCGTTCCTTAATATCTAAAAAACAACAACAACAACATTAAGGCGCTCTACATTTATATATGTATACTTATACAGCTAACAGAGCATATATGAAGTAACGCTACTATAACTTGGTGAAACCATTAAAACACACACACACACACACACACACACACACACACACACACACTACTTACCAAAAAATATAACTATTCTTCAGTACTGGCAGGGCTCTGGTTCCAGAGCCTCTTCAGATACCAAAATTCATGATGCACAACCCCTTACCTAAAATACTGTAATATTTGTAACTACCCTATTTTATACTTTACATCATTTTTAGATTATTCATAATATCTAAGTCTCATGTACATGTTATACATTATTGTTAATAAAACACTGATAAGAAATGTCTGTACATGTAAACGTAGAAGTAGTATTTTAGAGTATTTCATCTGTAAATCAGGGGCAGGATGCAGACATAGAAGGCTAACTGTAAGTGTGTGTATGTGAGTGTGACTATTTACTTCATTTACCAACTTAATTCTAGTATGGAATTGTTCCAATGTGTTTAAACCATTAAACTGTTCACACTGGGTCATTAAATGCCTCTAATGGTCTTTGTAGACATATGACAACTGTTTTCTTTTTACAAAAGAAAAAGCTAAAAGCAGAGACTAAAGACTTACTAAAGACTTTGGATAATAAAACCCCCATTGCCCAGAAAATAACCAATTGGTTAAGTACTAAGTATGGAACTGCCAAGTTAATAAATACTTAAGAGAATACTAGTATTAAAATAGCATTTCTTTTTTAAAGATTTTTTTGGTTTATTTTTATTTAGTTATTTGAGAACAACAGGCAGAGAGAAGGAAGGAGGGAGGGAGGGAGAGAGAGAGAGAGAGAGAATGGGTGCGCCAGGGCTTCCAACCATTGCAAACGAACTCCAGACGCATGCGCCCCCTTGTGCATCTGGCTAACGTGGGTCCTGGGGAATTGAGCCTCGAACCGGGGTCCTTAGGCTTCACAGGCAAGCGCTTAACTGCTAAGCCATCTCTCCAGCCCTAAAATAGCATTTCTTGAGGGAGGGCATACATAGGATTGGTGGTATCTCAAATTACGTTTCACAATGATATTTGTCATAAATTACTATCTGAGGTTAACTAGAATTAAATGAAAGTAAATAATTAAATTCCTGTCAAAGACCACTTTACACATTTCACTTTTTCTGCTGTTATTTTTCTTTAAGAACCCAGGACACTATGCAGCAAAGAGTGAAATAAATACATCTGTCCCTGTACACATCTCTGTGTGTGTCTACATAAGGGTGGGCTATAGCTAGAAACAATCACAACTTAAAAAGCTCTGATACCCTGTTATAGTTCCCAGTATTCTTCTAACCCATAACACTGGGCTCACCCATACCACCCAACTTGTGTACCTCCTGCAAGCACTCTGCATTTCAGTTTCATCCTCAAGTCCTCTTGTGCGGCTGTCTTTGCTTCCCTAGTTCCTGTTCCTAGTTTCTTCCATAGTAAAAGTGACTCTCTCTCTAGGTGAATTGGCCTTTACTATCTGTGCCTTTCATAAATTCTTAAACTCTTCCAGTCAGTTGCTGGAACCTTCCTTTACAGAGCTGATCAACTCTTTATTTGTAAAGAGTCTGAGCTGTCCCTTAAGTCCCTTGAAGCTCAGAGGCAGAAACTGCTGTTCTATTTATGAAACTACAGTATTAATTTTTAAACAACAACATATTTTTGGATGTAAGCTCATCCAGGATATAGGTATGACCCTTTGAAAGGCACAACTGGAAAAGTGTATGCAGGGTTTTCAAGTGTATAAGCTTTGACTAGTTATAAATCATGTAAACATTTATATGTATGAGAGTGGCTCCAAAGGGGATATAAGTTAAACTAAAGGCTGCCTTACAATAATTCCTACTAAACACAGTGGGAACATTCTGTTACTTGCCTACAGGTAACTGTGGAAATGCACAGATCTTAAGCATACAACTTGGTAAGGTTTGGTCACCATTTTGATAGAAAAAAAAAAAGAATAGTCCCACCACCCAGAAAGTTCCCTCATATTCTTTCCTCAGTCAGTTCCCATCCCCAATAAGTGAACGCTATTATTTTACAAGCAAGTGCTTTTAATTGCTGAGCCATCTCCCCAGCCCAACCACTCATTTCTATCATCATAAATTAATTTGGTCTGATTAATTTGGTCAGATCAATAAAACCGAGCTATAGATTTTAAGTCTGGCGTTTGTTGCTGAGCATTGTTTTTGAGAGGTACACAGTATACAGGAGTTCAATTTTTTTTTCTTTAACTGCTGAGTAATATTACATAATATGGATATACCACCATGTTTCTATTTTCCTGTCAATGGACACCTGAATTATTTCTAGTTTTGAACTACTGTGAATAAAGCTACTGTAATAATTTTCAATGTTGAATTATAGGATAGGTGAACATCTAGTTATAATGAGAAAGTGCCCCAAAGTTTTCCAGAGCAGCTGCACTGCTTACACTCACACCATCAGTGCATGAGGATATCACTTAGCCCTTACCTTCCCTAATATTTGGCACTGTCAGGGTTATAAGAGTGGATGTTTGATATCCCCTTGGACTTTCCTTTGTATTTCCCTTGTGAGAATTCCGTGGACAGTCATACGTTTTTATTTTCAAAATGTCCAAACCTTTCCTCACATTTCTAAATTGAATTTACAATCTATCCAGGGAACAAAAAGTCCTTTGTCAGATACATGTACCTCAACTTTTATCTCTTAGTATAAGTGTGCCTTGCATTTTTAATGAGCATATATTTTTAATTTTGAAGTTCAATTTATTTATTTCTTTTTAGAGTTAGTACTTTTTTGTGTAGCCTCTAAAAATGTTTATGGACATAGAATTTCTGATTGTACTCTCCTACACCTTATTCTATAAGTTTTAATATTTAGCATTTATTTTTATGGCAATGAACCACTTTTGAGTTAATTTTTTGGGAAGGGAACAGGACTTCTTTTTTTAAAATTTATTTTTATTTATTTATTAGAGATGGGGGCAGGGAGTGAGCATGCATATGGGTGTGGCATGGCCGCTAGTCACTGCAAACAAACTCCAGACACATGCGCCACCATGTGCATCTGGCTTACGTGGGACCTGGAGACTTGCACCTGGTCCTTAGGCTTTGTAGGCAAGTGCCTTAACCACTAAGCCATCTCTCCAGCCCTCAAAGTTCTTTTTTGATTTCCTTGCCCTTCTATCCAAAAGTTTCACAAAACTACTAACTGTAAAAAACTCTTTTCTCTAAATATTTGTTTTAGAAAATACAATTATCTTTTATTAAAATGTTATTTAGCATTTCTTACTGAGCCATTTTTAATGAACTTTCACGAGAGTTACGAACAGAATATAGTACGTACCGCTATTTGACATTTGAAATAGATTGTTCTTTTCAAACTTCTTGAAAACACTGCCTTTAATTTCAACAAACTGAAACAGTAAACAGAAATATCATCTTTATCACTGAAAGTTTAAAATTCTTTCTCCTTATAAAATTTCCTAGAAAATAAGCACCACATAGAATAAAGATTTTCATCTCATTCACAGTATTAATGTGCCTTTATGACCCACAAAATATGAACTGTAATACATACTTACATTATTGGACATCATAATAGTAAGCAGTGACTTGTTGTGTGAGTTGAAAGCTACATTGAGAGTTGTTGCTTGAACCATTATGAGAATTGCATGCAGAACTAACAGCATGTCAAGGAAAAAGAAGTTTGCTTTAATAACTATTACTAGATAATACTATAAAATTATAATAAAAGGGAAAATGATTATGCTTTCTAAACCAAATCTTACATATCCTAATATAGTCACAATTTCCTTATTATCCAGGAATATAAATTTGATAAGATATAGTAATCTATATGAAAAAAACAAAAGCAGAAATGAACCTTTCTTAATCCACTTATTTATAACAGTAGATCTCTGAACACAGTAGTTACTCTTTCTGGTCTTTGGCACTTGGTACAGTGCTTAGGAATTAAGCCCTCAAAAGATGTGTTAACTAATTTATTTTGGTATTTTGAGACAGCATTTCATGTGGCCCAGGCTGGACTCCAGATTGCTATGTAGCCAAGGCTGGCTTTAACTTCTGATCCTCCTGCTTCGGCCTCTCAGATGCTGGGATTATAGGCATTTGCCACCATATTCAGCTATGTCTGTGTTTAAAAACAAGTAAAAGGTTCTGGAAGTATTTTTTAAAGTATAGTAAGTAAATGGAAGATATAATGGCCAATAATGAAATGAAAAAATAATATATATTCTGTATCAAGATAATTTGAAATTTAAATTATAAAGGAACACATGATAAAAGCATAAGTTTGGGGCTGGAGAGATGGCTTAGTGGTTAAGGCACATGCCAGGTCCTATTCTCTAGGTCCCACATAAGCCAGATGCACATGGTGGCTCATGCATCTAGAATTCGTATGCAGTGGCCAGAGGCCCTGGCATGCCCATTCTCACTTTCTCTATCTCTCTCTCTAATAAATAAATAAATAAATAAATAAATAAATAACAAAATACTTTTTTAAAAAAGCCTAAGATTGGTCTTCTTTGATTCTTCAAGCATTACATAATGCTAACTGTTAAAAATGTCTGAAAATGGGCTGGAGGGATGGCTTAGCAATTAAGGCATTTGCCTGCAAAGCAAAGGACCCAGGTTCGATTCCCCAGGACCCACGTTAGCCAGACGCACAGGGGGGCTCATGCGCCTGGAGTTCGTTTGCAGTGGCTGGAGGCCCTAGCGTGCCCATTGTCTCTCTCTCACCCTCTTTTTCTGTCAAATAAATAAATAAAATATTTTTTAAAAAAGTCTGAAAATGAAGATTTTTCATGTCATGTAGAATTATATTCATATTATACATGATATTATCATATCTTTGAATACTGTTTCATTGCACAAAAACTGAAACAAGTTCCTGCCCTCATAATTATCTTCCCTTTTGGTTTCTTAAATTCCCAAGTATTAACCTAATTCCTAATTTCTTTAAACTGCCCACTGACAGTAAAAAAAAAAAAAAAAAAAAAAAGTAACTTTCCTGGGAATTTCCTGACCCCTATGGAACTTAAAAGCAGAAGTGCATGTGTGCGTAAATATATATGTCGGCTACACACACACACATACACTTTATATAGTAAATATGTATGTGGGGTGCACACACATACTTTACATAGCAGTGTATTCACTGTTATAAAGAAAAGCTCCAAGTTAGACATGTATGTGCAGATACACAAAATACAAATCTCTAAAATTTTACCAAAGAATTCATAACTTTAAAGATTACTTCAAGGAAAATTTTAAGCATGACAAAGTCACATATCTTTCTGGGAATGTAAGATATGGATATACACTACCTTTTCAGTACAGAATTCTTCCTTTTAGTTAGTTACAATGAGAACAAAGGTATGCATACTAGAGGCTCTTTAAACTTATTTATAATTACTATTAGTACTAGTTTTTTTTAAGCAAAGGAAGCAGTGATTTCATATTATTCTCCAATACACACAAACACATGCACTATTAAGCTTGTGAAATAGGGTACCTGTAAAGTAAGAACATACACTGACTGCTGTAATGTCCCGTAGTCTAAAAGGATACAGACATAGAGCACAGCCATGAGAAAGTGAGGAATCACTCCGATGTGAGCTCGTTTTCTTTCTTTAGGTTCTGTTGCTGTCCAATAGAGAGCATCCAATATATCTTGTCCAAATGAAGAAAACAGACGATCAGCTACCTATAGAGAAAAGAAAAAGTAAAAGATGATTTTGGGCTGGAGAGATGGCTTAGCAGTTAAGTGCTTGCCTGTGAAGCCTAAGGACCCTAGTTCAAGGCTGAATTCCCCAGGACCCATGTTAGCCAGATGCACAAGGGGGCGCACACATCTGGAGTTCGGTTGCAGTGGCTGGAAGCCCTGGCATGCCCATTCTCTCTCTCTATCACTCTCAAACAAATAAATAAAAATGAAAAAAATTTTAAAAAAAGATGGTTTTTAATTATTTTAATATTTTACCAAAATTCATATGTAACTCAAATACTGTTTTTTAAAAATCCTAATAGAGGTAAGCTAAAGATGAACGAAGGTCTTTACTTCTCCTGTATGTCTTTATTCTCCAGCACACAATGAAGACTCAACTATTTGTAGACCAAATTAGATTTTGTCCATATGGCTGTAACAAAGAAAGTCTTACAGGGTGGCAGGAAGAAAAAGAGACAGGTACATCAGTGTCATGGTTCTTCCTGTTTTAGCACTTTAAACTCAGGATTCAAATTTAAATTCTTTAGGACAAATATATAATTGACTCATCTTACACAAACCTAGAATTTGTAAATAATGTAGCAATAGTCTGAAATTTATTATAAAGACTACAATATACAGACTTACTTGGCAAAGACATTTTCAGGTACCGCTCTCTTTGAATTTAGCATAATATTGAGGTACACAAATATATTGAAGGAGAATATGACTACCCAGTTTTATGTGGCTCCTGTGTCTCAAATGCTCGCCCATTCTTTTTCTCACATCCTCTACCATTTCCTCACACTTCTTTCTTTATTATCTCCCACAAGTCCATGAGAACAGGCTTACTTTCTGAATCTCCAAGATTAAGATAGTGCTGGGCACGCAGGAAGGGCTTATTAAGGGCTATTTGCCAAGAAAGTAATCTCTTCCCTCACGGAGCTCATGCTACATGCCTGACATTGTGGTACGAACTTGAATCGTCTCACTCAATCCTTATACTTTCCTGGAATCTCCACAGTACACAGGAAAAACTGAGTTTTAGCGAGAATCAGCAGCCAGCAGGAGAACCAGGTCATGTGTGAAGGAACCAGGATTTGATGGCAGTTTGTCTCTATAACTACAGTATGGATTCTTACATGCTACACTTAAGCCACATCACCACTGATGGTCTACAAGGCTATGTACACCATTTTAACTGTCAAGTTTGTGGAACTGTCTCCTTGGCCTACTATACTGCATTGCAGAAAACACTGAGTTGGGAGACACACACATCAATTTGGTGGCAAGGAACAGCTCTTAGGCCCCGCAGTTCCGTACCAGAGAAGTCAGCAAAGGAGACCAGCAGGGCACCAGCATAAGAGCAATCCAGTAGCAGCAAAGGAGATGAGCTTAGGCTTTCTTTTGGGTGGTGGGAGGTGAGGATGCAGCTGGACGTTTTGGCTTCACAAACTTCACTCACACCCATCTCTCCAACCTGCTCACTGGGCATGGAGAGTATAGGAGTAACAAGCCTACAGTCAGGAAGTTGGACTATACTTTTAAAGCTAGCTCATCTTGCATTTAGTAGTAATCAGCTTAGCTAGAGTTTACAGCTTCTGTGAAGAGATGGGAAAGCCAGCAAAAAAAGACCTGCTGTGCCCTCATCACCAATCCTATCCACTCAGGAACAATCTCCATGAGTAATTAAAAATTTAGGAAAGATTATGAGGTGAATGGCAAAGCAAGAGCACTTGTCTACTATTTTGCAAGGCCCTAACTCCCAACCAAAAAAAAAAAAAAGGAAAACGCAATTTAAATCCAAATGTTTTAAAATATAATTTCTACTAGGTTTTCTACTTTAAAAACTAGAAAGCAAAGTATTTTTTTTTTGTTAGTGAATGTGTAACTGTTAAATTTATTATTTATTTAAATGCAGATTTCACATGCTGGCTATTTTAAAGTAAAATGTATTTTGTACAAAAAATATTAAGTATTGGCCTGAGCGTGGAGACACATGCCTATAATACCAGCACTTGGGAGGCAAGGCCAGGAAGACTATGAGTTTGTAGCCAGTCTGAGCAACACTGCAAGCTTGAACGAGCTTATGTTACACATTGAAACCATATCTCCAAAATAATTTTTTAAAAAAGAGTTAAATTGGGAAATTTTATGTAAAATATTCAAGGCGTTTTCTGAACTTATTATAGCAAACATTTACTTCATATGCTGGCTCTAGTCCCTCCCAAAAGCATGAGTAGGTTTTCAATGATTTTGTAAGAAATCTCTGTAGCTTTTGATAATATACATTCTCTATGGGGAAATGAATTCAGGAATGTCCAGGCAGTGGAGATCTTGGCTTCATACTGGAGAAAATAACTAGTCTTGAAGATCTGTTCCCTAAGTGTGACCCAGGACCAGTGGCCCAGCCTCATTAGCAGTACAGGTCTCTAGCCCATTAGATCATTTTAATCTGCATTGTAAAAGGATCCTCAAGTGACTGCATGAACATTCCAGGTCAGAAGCACCTTTAGTAGAATCTACAGGAAAACATTTTTATCCCTGGTACCTTCTACTTAGGAAGATGAAGTTCTATGCATTGGCCAATCTGAATTGGCAATCAGGCCAGAATGACCATGCAGGGTGGCAAGTGCTCTTACCTCTAGCATGTTGTAGATGATATAGAGCTTGATGACAGACTGCCCCCTTATCAGGTGGTACATCATGGAGTAGTCAACATAGTGCATCATGAAATAACAGATCACCAAAATGACACCCTTCAAAATGTCACACACCTGGGCAGGCTGAAGCAAACGCCTGTCCCTGAAACACACAAGAAAGAATAAAAATATGAGTTTTACTTTATGTGTTCTCCAAATAAGTCATTTTTTCCTAGTGATTGCCAGCTTACCAAGGTAATATAGAAAATGACGCTGACCTTGTAAAACGTAAGAAGGATACTGGGAGTGAAAAGAGCAAACACAGAGGAAAGCGCTTTAGAGCAGCAGCCTTCCATTAGGATGACAAGCCTCTAATGTATTTGAAGCTGCTGGCAACTGCCTCAGCCTTTTTACTCAATCACTGCATTCTATGCACACAGTTCTGTACCTTGCACTTGTTTCAACAACGTGACAGAAGTTTTTCTTCTTGTTTCATGTAGCCCAGGCTGTCCTTGAACTCTATGTAGCTGAAGGTGACTTTAAACTCCTGATTCTCCTTCCATCACCTCCCAAGCACCGGGATTACAGGCAAACACCATTCTACCTGGCTCCAGATTTTTCCATATTGATTCATAAGGAACTCATGCTTTTATGGCAGTACTATGTCCTCTATGTTCAGCTACATAATTTTTAAGCTATCCTGGACAGATTTCAAGTCTTTTGCAACTATAAAATTTACACACATTATGAGTTATGTCTCATAAGTGAAAATGCATTGTAGAATAAATTCCTAAAATTGGAGATGCAAAGTTATATTCACTTGACATTTTGACAGAAACAACTTGTATGGGTTGTGCTAATATACACTTTTGTTAGCAACAAGATTGGGAAGGCTATGGTCATGACCTGTGACCAACTTCTGGATCTTTGTGATTGTACTAGACAGAAATGGTGCCTGGTATAGCTTTAATATTCATTTATCTCAGGAGACAAGACATAATTTTTTTTTCTTTGGTGGTACTAAAGACTGAATTTAGGGCTTGGCTCATGCTTGACAAGCACTCTTATCAATGGGTTATACAGTCAGGGTTTCACCAAGTTTCCTAGGCAAGGGTCTGGAATTTGTGATACTTCTGCCTCAGCCTCTTAAACAGTTAGGATTATAGGCCAGTGCCACCATTTCTGGCTCTAAACACCCTTTTATATACTTAAGGATGACTTAAATTTACCATGAACTCTCTCTTCATTATCATTTTAAATTGGTTTTTATGACAGCTATTAAGTTGCACAAGTTAGTTCTCTATGACATGAACTATTTTCATAATTGAATTATTTCTTACTTCTGAGGCCAGAAAAGCTAACCCTAAATTGTAAAAGGAAACAATGGAGCCAAACAGTACATTAGAAAAGAAGAAATTTGGACATAAAATGCCTGTGACAAGAACAAGAGAGATATTTTCTCGATGTCTCCACAGGCCACTTTCTCAGGACAGCTTTTATATGCATTGCATTAAGTAAAACTGAACAAGCACTTCCTTGAGGAGCTATGAGGCCTCTATATTTTCACCAGTTATGACCATATTACAAACAATGTTGGGTGAAATCACTCGCTACTCAGCACCTGGCTTCTGAAATACAAACCTATTTGGTGTTCCTTGGCTACCCATCCTCTGGAGCTCTCCCAGCATTTGTAAGTCTCACAAGCTGTACTTTAATGGTAATGCAGAACCAGTTCGTGCAGTGGCAGATGTCACAGAAGCGCAATCTTGCTTTCAACAGGTGAACTAGAGTTCTGAGTGAATCTGCTTATCTATTTACAGACAAAATATGGATATGCAGGTACTGCAGAGAGGCACACCAAGGTGGGCTACTACACGGAAGACATTCCAATGAGCCTAAATGGGAGACAGGCTGGAAGGTGCTCCAATGCTGACTGATATTATTCTTAGCAGCTGAAGTTATAGCTCTGGGCAAAAGAGCATCCAGCACATTGTGGATCACATCACCTTCATCACTGTTTCTGTCACCCTACCTTCCTCCTTCTCTCTCCTCTTCCAATGCCAATCCTGTCCCCTCCCCCACATACTCTGGCCCTGTTCTTCCTCACTGATACCAGGATGAACTTCTTCTCCTCTCCCATAGATCCCCCAGAGAACAGGTCTCTGCCAAAGGCAACCTGATGATCCAGGAGATCCACATAAGGCTGGGACTAGGAGAGGTGGTTCTTCTGTTAAGAGCAAACACAAGTCTAATTAAAGCACTGAAAGTAGACTTCTGACCACTCCTATGCTCCTGGCATTCAGGTAGACATCTCCCTTCTAATGGCCAGCAAACAAACTGAGAGGCATCAGTGCAGGCTATATACTCCACCCCTCCTCAGATGTATGGGCACTGCTTCTCCTGAGACCTATGGGCATGGCTCAGCATATGTGGTAAACCATACAGAACTACTAAGAGGACCTTTGAATTTCAGAACTAGAAGTAGGATGTTATTAAGTAGTATTAATTGCCAAAATGATTTTCGAAAGTATTAAATTAGAAAATTATACTCAAAAGCTTTTGGTACTAGATGGGCATATGCTTAGCTTAGTTTTGACGACAACATATTTTTATTTAAGAAATGAAGGGCTCTGGGGCTGGAGAAGATGGCTTAACAGTTAAGGTGCTTGTCTGCAAAACCAAAGGAACTCAGTTTGATTCCCCAGAACCCACAAAAGCCAGATGCACAAGATGGTGCATGTATCTGAAGTTCATTTGCAGTGGCTGCAGGCCCTGGCGTGCCCATTCTTTCTCTCTCAAGTAAATAAATAAAATATATTTTAAAAAAAGTAATGAAGGGCTCTTTTGGTATATGTCCAATTATATTTCTTTACAAACACATTTGGAACAAAGGAACAATGTGCTAGTTTAGCTCTAAGGAAAATTAAATTTAACAAAAACTCATTGATAGAGATTAGATCTACAAACGTTGAATAAACTTTTTTGAAAGAGATGGTATGCTAAAATCCAACAATAGTAAACAACCTAACCTTCCCTATAATTAAACCAAATGTAAAAACAAAGCAATGTAGATATGTCTCATGCAACATTCAGCCACAGTGGCATGCACTAAGAATCTAGGTACTTCATGTGTGCTTCCTTTAGTGTTCTTGTTCACAAACATCCTATGAGGAGAGTGAGGTCACCATTGTAGTTGTGCAGGTGAGATTGGGGCTGGTGGGTCCCTTCCTGCAGCTGCATACGAGTAACCTAATCTGTGGTGGCACTGGTAACCCAACCTTGTTCTAGAGGTGTGGCTCTTCACAACCACTGACTTTTGAACTTACAGGAAGCAACAACTCAATACCTACTGTCTTTCAGTAAACTTTACCACTATGTAACTTATCATTTGGAAAAATCATTATGCGTAAAAAAAAAACCCTCATTTTCTTTATTTCTAAAAATACATTTTTTTAAAAGGATGAAATATACTTCCTTGGCTCCTCTGCTATTTGCATATCCTCTGCACTGGTGAGATCTGCCAGATAACAGCCTAAATGGTTGCTACAAAGATGACTTATTTTCAAAATTAAAGAATATTATTCAAATTTACAGTAAAAAAGTTTCAGAATCCTTAAGAAACAAGGATTTGTTTTCACATGTGCCTGCTAATGAAAAAGGGAGTTGCAAAAATAAATAAAAACCCCAAAAAAGTGGCTTATCACAAGGTATTTGGATGCATCAGAGCCTCTCTAAGAAAAGCCCTAAGCTCAACAAGTTAGTCTACTAATGAAAACAACTTGGACCAATCACAATTCTTGCTCCTTCTCTGCTAGGATATTTTTAGATGACTACCAGATAAGTATTTCAAACTCCATAAGACGCTTATCTACAGCATGGCCAATCATCCTGGAACTGGCTCTTGAACAATCTTTCAGACCGAAGTTCTTAGTCATAACTGTCTGTTAAATGGTAGTCACTGGCAATTTGCAAATGCCAAAACTCCCAAGTATATGTCTGGCAAAGTGAAAACTAATAAATCTAATTTAGCTTAGATTAGTGGTCTGGCTAAATGTCATAGAAGAGAAGTAATATTAGATAAAATATTTGGTAGAAATGAAAAATAAAGTATTTAAACAGAATTTAAAATTTTTTTTCCAAGTTAAGCCACCTGTATACAAACCAAATTCTCTACATTATCAAATTTTGCCTTTTAGCCAGATATTTTCACTGTACTTTTACCAATTAATAAAACTGACAGTTTTATCATACAATTTACTATTTACAGCATCTCCAGGATTTTTCAGTGTTCATAGACTTATGGGAACAGAATTACATAGCAGAGAAAGATGATCACAAGTAGGATTTTCTTCCCCTCATTAGTTATCTGTGACTACAGTAAATATTGATAACCGACGGAAAGATCAAGAAGGAAGAGGCAACAACAAAATGAGCAAGAGGAAAAATTCCTGCATGGTGAATTTCAAGTCACCATGCCAGGTATCAGCATGTGTTATTTCATTGTAAAATACATAGATGGACTCTTTCTTAGCATTTTAAAATATTTGGGGTATAATTGGAAGAGTAAAGTAAAACAAGCACTATATAAATAAAAAAAACATAAAATGTTCAGTAAGGTTCACATTTTGTAGAGAAGTTCTTTTACAATTTCCAAGTAAACTGGAGTAATGTACTAAGACCAATATGTTTCCCTTAACTGAGCCACTGAACATTTTTCATTTTAAGTTTGATTGACACATAGTAGAAAAAACTTCACACTTAAATTGATTAAAATCTTTCCTTGGAGTTTAAAATAATTTTATATTAGAAAGAAGTAGCCATCTTATAAAACTACTTGCTATGTGGTATTTAGAATCATGCTAAATGAAAAGTGCTTATCTGGGAGCAAGCTAGCCTAGCTAACCACTGTGGTACTGGGCCTGACATACTTGCTGTGGTGACCCATTCATGTAAATACGGATTACCTGTTAAGTAATTTTCATGCTAGGTGAAACTGTGGTCAAATCCTTCACAAATAAACATGGATAAAGCTTTTAGGCCAAGTGAGGATGCTTTTAAAGGATAGGGCTTCACATTTTCTTCTGTATGCTTCTATCTCCATATGTCTATGTCTGCCTATGGCATTAATTTTTATCATTAGTACTTGTTTGTACTGATGTCAATTTGCCAAGAGTATAGAAGGAAAAATCAGGGTTTACTCACCACAAGGAGTCCCTGTGCCACCACATTCCATCCTATAAAGGAAGTGAAAGTGCTCCTCCCTTCGGTCTGATTTACAAGAGAGAAAGAAAGAGAGAAGGTTGTAATGTTGCTACGCTACTTAGAGCGTCATGGTGAGGAACATGGGACAACAAAATCTGATGTTCTGAAGGCTTGCTAAGTAACAAACACATGGTCTCCACCAATGAGCCGCCCAGATCAGCCTGGTAAGAGGAAATACAGCCATACTTGTTTTCCCAGGAAAGGTTCTAAAAGCTCTCTCTACATGCTTTGCTCTCATGATGGCATTAATTACTTAGGCCAAAATCAAAGGCTTGTATTTATCTGGAAAGAGAAAAGTCTATTTATAATGTATATATGAAGTTAATTTGGACAGAACATTTCTTGAAAGAGGAAGGCACATGGAGAAAAGACAAGAGTATCAAGACTTTGAAATTCACAGTTCTCTTGGGAGATAAGAACTTTTCTAGGTGGTCAACTTTCCAAAGAAGATTACTAATCTCTTTTAAACTAAGAACACAAAACAGAAAAAGAGTCAGTGAAGTTTCAAATAAGAGCTGTGCCTAAAATGAAGTCTAGGGATCAGAAACCATGTTTCCATCTGTTTTATCTGCTCTAACAGTAAAAGAAAAGTACGCCAGTATTTATTTCTTCAATCTGCTCAACTCACTTAGCACTGTCTAAAGTGTTTCAGTCTCCCCCCCCCCACTAATAACTGTTGTGGGTACCATATTTTACCATTTTTCTCTGGAATCTTATTCAATATTTAACTGACATGTTGAGAATTCTAAAACACAAAGTAACATCAGAAATTTTTGAAGGTAACAAGTAAACTGCTCACAAGATTGCCTATTTTAAAAGTAAAATTTAAAAAAGGATCTGTGATATCTCATTAGCATAGTCTTGTTATTCTTCCTGGAAGTGCAGACAGCTCAGATCACAATGTGATCTCTTTTCTACACTCCTCATTCCTTATAAACACTATCCTAACTTAGAGAAGTTTCTCAAACATCCTTTCTAGAGTGACACTATCTTATCTAAGAAACAGGAGAAATACATAAGTCTGCTTCTAAAGAATCTAGATGCATCAATCTTTTTCCTTCCCATAAAACATTTGGGGAATTTTTCAAGATTGTTAATTCATCAGAAACAAGATTCGACCACATATTTTTGAGGTCAGTGAGGACTAATGTCTACCTTTTAGAGAAGCAGTGCAATCGCTGCAAAAACACACCACTACAAAGTGAAGATAATTACCCTACTATCAGGGTCAAAGTTGGCCAAATGCTCCACTGGCTGAAAGTGGGTTTACTTAAGAGGCTGAAGAATCTTCCCAGTTCTCACCATGTGTTCACTCAGTTGTTAATACTGGCAAACAAAAGAACAAATCTCAAACCAAAGCAAAAAACCATGTCAAGGTTGTACAAGATCTGGGAATCAATAAATTCAAAGAGTAAATTCTCCAGCAGAAAATCCTAGGGGTCATGGTGGGGCCTATCTGCTTTAACAAGAGAAACAAACCCCACCACAAATGCTATAGCAGACAGCTATGCAAGCAGAGGAGAGATGAAAGAAGGCAGAACACTAGCACCTCCCCATTGATGTAGTATTTAGACAGACAGTGAGTGCTAGAGGTTGTAGGTAGCTACTGCTTTCATGTTAGTACTTAACTAATTTAACTAATTGGGAAAAAATTTAATGAACTAAGAGAGTAGAAAGATATCTTTTAATGGACAGAAGATTGAAATAGAGGAGAGGAGAAAAAGAAAACAGTTGGGAAAAAGTATTCAATCAACTTCTTGGTTCGTTTCTAATTTCTTCATATCCTTTCAGAAAAACAAGTGTCAGAATGAAGGAAAGAGCACTTTTTGCTTGCTGAAAAGATGGAACATGACATGGCTATAGGAAGACAGATTAAATAATCTTTACAGAAACAGAGCGCTGAAGGCAAGCTGTAAGCTAGCATAATTGGGCTTTGCTAAGTAATCTTTTTGTAAAACTAGAATGTACTTGACTATTACAAAACATTTGAAAGTCCTGGATTTAATGTTAATAATACCTTTGCTTAGTATCACTTTTCACGCTACTATATTTTAAGTTCTTTTAAAAATAATGCATAGATTATTAGACTTCTCAGAAAAAAACAAAACTGCAACCCATAACACAAGCACAAATTAATTCTGATACAGAATACTAATGGTACAAAGACATTAAAACAAGATTTTCATATTTCATATAATCTAGCTTATCCTAATATACAGTATTTGTTGAAATTCTGTTACATAATTTGAATTGTATTTTGTGGTTTATTTATGTCATATAAATATTAGTGATAGTATGAAAAGTAACTTTTCAGTTAATATAAACTGCAGAGTGGAGCTTTAAAAGTAAAACTTTTGTGCAAGAGGCTGCCCTCTAGTGTCCTTTTAGTTACAAAATCAGGAGAACATAGTATTTAGATTAAAAAAAAGCACCTCCTTATGTGCTAAAACATACAATATTATAATATTACAAAAGACTGGCCATAGGGAGCACCAATCACACACAAGAAAGCCAACTGGAGTAGGGGTTTAAGACTTCCTTCTTCTCTGCAATACTTATTAGTATTCAACCCTTCAAGTGCTACTTCCGTGTCCTGTTTCTATGTGACAGGAACACACAGAAATGATCTTGTGTGTCACAGTATTAGATGCTTGAACAAGATAAGTCTTTAAATAAGAGTTCCCCTACCCCCAAAGAGACTCTTGGGAACACTAACAAGTCACTATCTGTTAGTGTAAGTTATCTGTGTGCTAACTACACCCAAGGAAGGAACCACTTCCAAAGGAAGGTCTTCAGGTTATAAACTCTTTTAAGGCTTTGTCTCATCATGCCAACAGCCAAGTAGAACATGCTACTGCTAGACTACAAACTTGTTTTGCACTATTAATCAAGGGATAATGAAGAAGCAGTCTGGATGGCAATGCAGATGTGAAAATCCCTACATGATTTTAGTTATTTATGTCAAGTAGCTGCATCAGACTGAACTAAATTTCCATATGCTTATCCTATGTGTGCAGTCACACCAAGATTAATTTTAATAATGCCTTACTAAGCTTTGTCTTGGTTTTTTGAAAAGGCAAATGTAATGTCATGCTTTTACAAAGCTCCCAATAAAGAAACCAGCCCACTATGGTAAGGATCTGTTAGTAGTAAAGCACCACGCAACACATCTTTAAAATAGTTCTTACTATTGATGAGAACAAGGCCTTCCCAAAAATTCTCCTCAAAGTAAAATATATATATAATACACACAAACACACAACACACATATGTTTGAATTGTCTTAAAGCTAGTGCTTAAATGTCTAAAGGATCTTCTCTTCTGGTTAACTTGTGATTAATAAAAATACGTAGTGTAATTTACTACTGGAAGATATGAAAGGCTACAGAATGTAAAGAATCATATAGAACAATGATACGGGCTAAAATCTTACGGTTGTTTTATTCTCTGCAATTCAGCAAAGACTAATGTTTATTCTTTTTCACATGATCAGTATGATCACTAAATTATTCCTATTTATATTAGAAGGATGTCTTCTTTCTCAAAATTGATTAACAGGACCATACATGCCACTATTAAGTATCTGTTCCTTTCTACTTTAAAGGAGACTATTTCAACTAAGATTTATACTTCTATATATGGACCAATAATTTTGTAACTCACTTTCCATGGCTAAATTATTAAAAACATTGCACATTCCATTGAGCAGTTACTATAATTAAACGAAGCTTCACAAACTATCCATTTCAGCATTTTACAACTTTTTCAGAAGGAAATTTATTTAGAAAACTGATTCATGTTAGGCATGTAACTCAGACAACTACACTAAAATGAAATAATAGCATTATAGACAGAATAGAGTGGAAACATGTTGCTAGAACTACACAAGAAAGAAAACTATACAATCTAAACTTCCTTCTCACCTTAAGAATAAAAGCATTAAGCTTCACATTTTTAGCTTACTGTTTTAGTAGAGAAGAAAGTGACCGAAGTTTGTATGTGGTATGCTGGCTATTCTTTTTACATCTCCCAGTCTCTGTGGTAAAGATACTGAGCTGTCAATAGCCCCCTTCTTAACAAATGGAGAAATAAGCTTAAAAGGCAGGCAGTTACCAGAACTCACTAGCTGATTGATAGGAATTAGCCTTAAAGAGTTTCCCACTGTCACAAATCAGGGGTTTTATCCGTAGTCTGTAAGGAAGGCACCACAGGCCACTAGGAGTACTTCTCAAATCAGGAAGAACCCTGCAGTAAGGGCTCCTGAGGAAATTTCAATTTCATCCACCTCCCTTCTCCCCGGGCTAGAATGATGATAGCTTTCAGATCATGTCTAGAGGCCAGCACTTTAGGACAAAGGTACAGGTAAGTTAGGCATGTGCTCAATCCTTGACTCTCAGTCCTGTTCCTTTTCTACTGTGCCACACAGCCTTCCCTATCAATGCCATTTTACAGGCTAAAGCAAAGTTTGATTCAAAAACATTCTGGAAAAACTGCATATAAAATGCAGTAATAAACACTGAAATTTTAAGTATTAAGGGCTAAAGTATGAATGAAATTATAAAATTACCTTTATTCTAAAAATTCTACAAATAGAAGGAGTAATAAAATTATTTCCACAATAAAAATAATGAATGACCTTAAACTTACCTTAAGCCATAGCAAGGCAGAGTGAGGAGCCTGAACAATGCCAGGAACACTCTTACAGGGAGCAGGGTGAACACATACAGAAACGCATCCAGGCACAGGAAGATTCCAAAAAACATGAGCTGCATGGTGACAGGAGAGAAGGTAAAAATAAGTAAATAAATAATTAAAAAGTAAAATATTCTTTAAGTAGTTGTAGGTAAAAATTCTAAGCATTCAGAATATCTAATCTTTATGGGAAATTTAACTTTTCATTACTTAGCTTTGGGATTAATGCATGGAATGTCTGCATCTGAGAGGTCAACTTTAACGGCTATTGGTTTTGGAATTATTCCAGAGTCTTTGGTTCACCATCATGGATTGCCACCATTAACAACATGAAGTCCTCTACTCAAAAGACAAGCTGCCCTTGACTACAACTATGACCCAATTAATGTAGCTTTCTGGGAACTTTCTCAAGCTTTAAAGATATCATAGGAAAAAAATATTCAGACAAGTCTTTTTCGTTGTTGTTGTTGTGAATGTATGTGTGGTACATATGTGTGCATGGACCAAAGGTCAATGTCAGGTATCTTCCTCAGTCTTTCTCTAGGCGGGGCCCCCTCCCTTTTTTTTATTTTTATTTTTATTTTTTTTATTTTTTATTTTTATTTTTTTTGGTTTTTCGAGGTAGGGTTTCACTCTAGCCCAGGCTGACCTGGAATTCACTATGGAGTCTCAGGGTGGCCTTGAACTCACGGTGATCCTCCTACCTCTGCCTCCCGAGTGCTGGGATTAAAGGCGTGCGCCACCACGCCCGGCTCTTATTTTTATTTTTTTATTTTTTATTTTTTTTGGTTTTCCATGGTAGTGTCTTGTTCTGGCTCAGGATGACCTGGAATTCAATATGTAGTCTCAGGGTGGCCTCAAACTCATGGTCCTCCTACCTCTGCCTTCCGAGTGCTGGGATTAAAGGTGTGTGCCGCCACTCCTGGACTCTACCATATTTTTTGAAACAGGGTCTTTCACTGCACCTCAAGCTCACTGATTGGTGACGGTAGCTTGCTAGCAAGACCTTGAGATCCACCTTTCTCTGGCTTCCCAGAGCTAGAACTACAGGTGAGCACCATGATGCGTGGCATTTTATGTGGCTTCTGGGGATCTCAACTCAGTTTCTCTTGCTTATGTTGCAAGCACTTTACCTATTGAGCCATCTCCCCAGCCCCTCCACACTTTTATCTACCCTTTACTCTGCTACTTCCTGTTTATCAGAATGCTTCACTGATGGAAGACTGGAATACAATCATTAAAAATTCACTTTATTTTAAAAATACATAACCTGTTCAATGTTATCATTTCATGTGCACAGAAAACTGCTGTACTTGGAAGACCATACTCTTTACTAACTATGGGACTAATTTCTAGTTGTTTTCTTTTTCTTAATCTCTCTTCTCTTTCTTGTGAACTTCTAATATCCTTTCTATTTCTACCCATTAAATTTAGCACAATGGTGGGGTCTTTTGATGACTTGAGGTAACCACACCCAGACTACCAAACTCTGCTACTCAAATAGCTAAGAAGATTTGCAGAGGGCAGAGTGGGAAGTCACTACACAGTTCTTTATATAAAAATGAATTAAGCCAGGCATAGTGGTACACACTTTTAATCCCAGCACCCAGGAAGCAGAGGTAGGAGGATTGCCAAGAGTTCAAGGCCACCCTGAGACTACATAGTGAATTCCAGGTCAGCCCAGGCTAGAGTGAAAACCTACCTCAAAAAAAAAAAAAAAAAAAACCCAAAAAACAAAAAATAATGAATTAAAAGCAGCGAGTTACAAATTGCAGATTTTCAATTTTAAAATACTCTTTTATAATTCATACCCAGGGCCTTAAAAGATGGCCCAGTGGTTAAAAGTGCTTGCAAAGTCTGCTCACCCAGGTTCAATTCCCTAGTACCCACATAAAGTCAGATGCGCAAAATGGCACATGTGTCTGGAGTTCATTTGCAGTGGCAAGAGGCCCTGGCATGTCCATACTTAGTTTTTTCTCCCACCCAAATAAATAAATAAAAATATTAAAATATAATTCTCAGAGTAAAGATGTATCAAGATGCACATGAAGAGGGGCTGGAGAGATGGCTTAGTGGTTAAACCACTTGTCTGTGAAGCCACAGGACACAGTTTCTATTCTCCAGTACCCACATAAGCCAGATGCACAAAGTTGTGCATGTGTCTGGAGTTTGTTTGCAGGAGCTAAAGGCTCTGGCAAGCGCATTCTCTCTATCTGCCTCCTTCACTCTCTCTCTAATAATAATAAATAAAATAAGATACACATGAAGAAAAGAATTACTATAAAATAATCATCAACATAATTAATGAGGTGGTTTCTGCAAGTCCTGTAAGTGAAAACAATCAGAGGACAGAAATGATTACTGGCCTCTGACTGGGAGGCCTGGTTCCTCTCAGATGCCAAGCTAGAGCCTGCCTGTGCACATGGCCTTAGGCCCTCCTCACCTGCATTCTTACAAGAAGGCAGCAGAACCCCAACTCTGCAGTGACACTAAAGACCTTGTTATGTTCTTGAGCACTAAAGCCAAGCAAAGATGCCAATTCGTCTGCAGGAAACTGCAACACATTTCCACTAATGATATTATTAGTTATTTAGCCTTTTACATTCCAACTCAGTGCTCCATTTTGTGGTCTAGATATACTTTAGAAAGATTGACTAGATTTTTTTACATGTGGTGTTCACTGTTGAGAAAATTGTAAAATAGAAATGCTTCTGATACATTGTAGGTCAATAAATATATGCTCATGAAAATTTCTCCAGTATCTTCATATAGATTTATGGTGAGTCGCTAATACTGCTGTTAGCCACCTGAAAAAAGCCTTCCCCCAGAAGAAACAAATAAAAATACCACCCTCCATCCATAGGAGATGGATTTTTCTTTAAAAGTCTGTATTTTCCTTTGTGACAAAACTTTCTTGGCCCTCTCCCTAATGATATTTTAAATTTCAAAATAAAATGTTATGGCTAAAATGAAAGAAGCAAAAGTGACTTTGGAATATATTTCTTCAAAGTACACAAACCATCTTCTGGAATGCTGAATACCATTTTCTCCACCATGATTGTCAAGTATCACCCACTAAATAAAATAATTACTGTCTGGAGTGTCAATTAGAAAGTAGGAGAAAAGAGGCTCAAAAACAAGTTTCCCAGGGCTGGAGAGATGGCTTAGTGGTTAAGCGCTTGCCTGTGAAGCCTAAGGACCCCGGTTCGAGGCTCGATTCCCCAGGACCCACGTTAGCCAGATGCACAAGGGGGCGCATGCGTCTGGAGTTCGTTTGCAGTGGCTGGAGGCCCTGGCGCGCCCATTCTCTCTCTCTCTCTCTCTCTGCCTCATTCTCTCTCTGTCTGTCACCCTCAAATAAATAAATAAAACAGAAAAATTAAAAAAAAAAGTTTCCCGCTCCTACCCCAATTTTACTTTTCAGAGACTGTATTTTGCTATCCTAGACTTGGGGATATGAGATCCTCAGGAAAGATATATTTTTCAAGGACTTTATAATCTCATAAGCTTGATACAGACTGCACAGTAAATGCCAGAGTACTGAGTAGTAAGCTATGTGCTTTGGAAGCCCTGGGAAAAGCATCGGGTCTGTACGTGTGTACTGGGTAGTATTGGGGGGTACTGCGACAAACATACCCCAGGTGCAAATTTACAAACTGTCCTTAAAATAGAGGCCCAAAGACTTTTTCTTTGCTGGCAGTTCTACATGCCCAACAGTAAACAGAGACTTTGCCATGCTAGAAGCTGGGTCTCCTGGTTTGCCATTCCATCATTTCAAACCTCACCTCTGGAAGAGGCTGCTGGTATTATTCTAAACTGGCCCTGTCCTCAGAAAAAGTTAAGGAACATGGAAGCTGTGGTCACTACTGCTTCCAGCAGGGATCACTACTGCTTCCAGTAGTGAAACATACTGAAAAGAAGGGGATGAGTACCAGCCAAGGTTGCTGAGGTCCTATAGACAGACCATACAACCTATGAAAGCTCTTGAGCTCTCCTGCCTTTACTTATTCAAATCTATGCTGACCATTGATATGCTCTCTTTAAAAAAAATGATTTTATTTATTTACAAGCAAAGATAGAGAAAGAAATAGAGAAGACAGAGAGAGAATGGGTGTGTCAGGTTCTCTAGCCACTGCAAATGAACTCTAGATGCATGTGCCCCCCTGTGCATCGGGCTTACATGGGTACTGGGGAATTGAACCTGGGTCCTTTGGCTTTGCATGAAAGCACCTTAACTACTAAGCCATCTCTCCAGCCCCTATGCTCACTTTTCAGAAGCTTAGTTCTATGCTTCTGACACCAGGCAAATCATAAACCACTCATTACTTCCTGTCCTTGTCTTGCTTGCAGCTGGAGAAAAACATGTAGCTCAGATTGGCAGGGAAGGCAGAAGTGGAAGTATTGTGAACCAGTGTATTCTGGAAAAGCTTTACATCTCTAAGAGGGGAGGTCAAAGGTGGTACTACCCAACTCCCTTTTCTCTAGTGGTAAGGTTGCAGTTGCCATCTTTCTCTTAAAAATCAAAAAGCAAGAGGACCAAAAGCTAACAGGGCAAGAATGGCAAAACAAAAAGACAAGAAAGGGCTTGGACTAATGGTGGTGCCATCAACCTGCTGGGAAGCTGAGACCTCCTCCCTCTGGATGAGTCCAGAGTAGAAAAAAGAGCTCCCTGTTTGAACAAGCCTCTGTTTAAACTAGGGTTTTTTGTTTGCTACAAACAGCTAGAAACATCCCTAAAGAATAGCTTTTAGATAATCTCTGAAAATCTAGATTCTAAATTCTTGGTTTAGCCTGACCTGGAACAGCCTATCTTTCAATGCCCTAGTGGTTTCTTGTCCATACCTAAGCATCTCTGAAGGTTTCCAGCACAACCACCCACTACCTGGCACTTGTGCACATGCCCTACAATACCCTTGTCATCCATTACCATCATAAGCTCTGCCTGCTCCTCTTCTAGAGGCCCATCTAAGCCAACTTTGCATTTTTGAAATTCTTAGAAGCAATTTACATATATTACTTAATAATGGCATTACCACTCCATATCTATAATAATTACCTATGTATGTAATATCTCCCCCATGTTAAAATACAAGTTCTATGTATATCTCTATATTTCCATATTGCAAAAGTGCCTGGAACATAGCATAAATACTTAGAACAAATCAATAAATAACTAAATCATCTTTATCTCCTTAAATAAATGTATAAATAGATTAGGGAATTTTAGAAAATACTATGGTCAGCTGGGGATGTAGGTCAATTAATAGATTCCTTGCCTATAATGCACAAAGCCCTAGTACTGCATAAAACTAGGTGTGATGCCTGTAATCCCAGCACTTAGAAGATAGAGTCAAAAAGAAGAGAATTTCAAGGTCATCCTTGGCTATGAGTTTGAGGTCAACCTGGGCCAGACCCTGTCTCATAAAAAAAATTAAAATTAAAATTAAAACAAAATACTGTGCTGAGTTTTTTAAAATTAAAGTATTTATTACCATTTTAGTTTCAGAAATGACAGAACTAGACCCTGGACAAGAGATAATTCTATATTTGATGCAGAGTAAGTCATTTCTATGGAGTCAGAATGCTCATACTTATCTCCACTGAGACATAGATGGAAAGGAGCCTTGTGTGGACATCAGCATAGGAACTGTCACACAGGACGCCACAGGACAGAATGCACATATGTATATATATGATGGTACTGCCAGGGGCTTTAAATGTGAACACTTCTAAAGAGCTTCAGGTAGTACCTGGCATTTGATGCCTACTAGATAGTGAGCAGAAATGGATGCCACAGGTCAGATGTAAGTGGCACATCAATGTGGGCTGTGTAACGAACATCAGAAATTTCCTTACAGAAACTGGCAATCCCTTGCCCTGACTTCCTCAAGCATTAATTGGACCACCTGTTCTTTGTTCTCACCTAGATTCCGGATCAGGCTAGACTCAAGCATGTCAGCAGCTATCTAATAAGTCCTTCATAAAAAGAGATTAGCTTTACCCCAAGAAAGCCTGCTTGTAAAAGAGGGAGCAAATGGTTTCCCCTAGGGTCTTTTCTTCTGTGGTCAGCAATATGGGAAGGCAGAGAGGCAGACAATCAATCAGGTCCTTTGCAAGATTAGTAAAGCAGCACTTAATGGCAAAAGAAGCAAGATAATGAGAGATAAAAGTGGGACCCAGGCTAACTTTGGAAACCAGGTCTTCCCCAAGCACCTCCAAGAAAGCTCTGGAATGAAAGCTGGAGACAAGGGAAGCCCTCTTGCTCCAGGACAGGGCATGCCCTGCAACAAAGCACTTTAGTTAGATTTTAATATGCTCTTCTGGTGTCCATTATGTAATTAATTCAGGCAACACCAAGGCACAGAAAGATGATAGGAATCACACCAGAATTCACAGCCAATAAACTGTGAAGCCCAGATTTGAAACTGCAGAGGTGTCCAGCTCCACAGCTCTCATCCTTTAATCACTATTCTATCAAGCCTCTCAATTTAGGATCAAGTATATAGTTCAGGCTCCTTCATTCTATAAAAGAAAGCTCCTAAAGTGGGCCGCAAAGCAGTTAGGAGCAAATGGGGATAAGAACCTAAATGGCACAGGCTGGTGGGTTTAGGCAGAAAAGAAATCCCCCCCCCCACAGTAAACAAGGTAGTCTTTTCTATGGTCTAACTAGAATATTAACTATGAAAAAAGTGCTAATTAAAAGTTGGAAGTACTATTTTAAATATCAACAATCCATCTTCACTAAAGGTCAAGTTTAAATTGTTAACCTAGGAACAGTATCAAAGAAAACTTCAAGGACTGTTTTGCTTTACAGCAGTAAACAGGTTTGGTTGGAGGCACTAAGCTGATTTTCCCTTGACCCTACAGTATAAACATTAGCTACAGTTCTATAGTGCTTGCAATCTTTGGACAAGCAAAGAACTTCCTAATATCATGTTTTTTTTTCTAGATAATTAGGTGAAAACACAGAATTTACCAATGAACAAGTAGTAAGCTATTGTATCTTAGTACAAACAGTATTAACTAAAAAGAAGGCAATAAAATAATTTAGATTAATGTGAATGCCTAGTGAGCCTCTCAAGGATCATAAACACAGCTTTCCATGAGAATAACTTGTATAACACAAAGACTTAGGACTGTGTACCTTACCTGAGACCTGGAAACCAAAGCCAACTCTACTTTCTTCTGTTTCACTTGCACTCAGAAGTCAAGGAGAAACTAGTCTCAACTGAAAAACATGACACCCTTTTGGCTACCTAAGCTTCTGAAATGTTGCTTGAGAGACTAAATCAAGCTTTTCCAGACTTACAGTCAAAAGCCCCTTTGATGGGAAGCAAAATGATTACAACAACAGGGGCAGTTAATTGAACTTTTCTGATGTGATACATTTAATATTCATACATTAATATTCACACAAATAAACCCAAAAGTTCATAAACAATACTATACTTTGGGGTAAGGCAATGTTCTCTGATGATGCTTTTTTGATCTTTTTCTTTAATAGGGCAAATCCTGGGGGCTGGGAAGATGGCTCAGTCAAGTGTTTGCCATGCAAGCATGAGGACTTGAGTTTGGATCTCGGAAGCTTGAGCACCCATGTAAAATGCCAGGCATGGTGGTGTGCACCAGTAGTCCCAGCTCTGGAAAGGCAAAGACAGGGAATCCCTGGGGCTCTTTGGCTAGTCTAGTCTAGCTGAATGGTGAGCTATAAGTTCAATGAGACATACCACCTCAGAGAATAAGGTGGAAGGAACTGAAGAAGACACCTGATGTTAACCTCTGGCCTCCAGATGCATGCACATGTGTGGTAGTTTGAATGTGAATGTATGTCCCCCATAGACTCAGATATTTTATTAAGCTTGTAACTTGGGTCTCCAGCTGCCTGCCTGGAGAAGGTGTCACTGGGGGTGGATCTGAACTCCAGCCCAAAGGCATGGAGAACAGTCTATACTATGGCATGTTTGTGTGTGTGTGCTAAAGAGTGGGGTGTTGCTGCATGATTCTGGCCTTGGGGATTTTGCTTAGGAATTTGTGTGCTGGAGGAGAAATATGAATGGACTTGGTACTTGTAACTGCAGACGCCTCACAGTGTATAAGCCAAATTGTATGGGCTACTCTGGTAAGAATTTGAAAATGCTAAATGTAGAGTGAATTGTATTTGGAGGCTTTGCGTCTGAACTTTTAAAGGGAAAGACCACAGAAAACTTTGTTGAAACTGGGCTACTGCCATAAAGGCTGGCTGCATTCTACTGCTCAAACCCAGAGAATTTGATTCAGGTTGAATTTGAAAAGTAATGGACCATGTGCTTGCCAGAAGATACAGAACTGAAAGATACAAAATTTAAAATTGAGCCGGGTGTGGTGGCTCACGCCTTTAATCCCAGCACTTGGAAGGCAGAGGTAAGAGGATCGCCATGAGTTCAAGGCCACCCTGAGACTACATAGTGAAATCCAGGTCAGCCTGGACTAGAGTGAGACCTTACCTGGAAAAACCAAAAAAAAAAAAAAAAAACAAAAAACAAAAAACAATTAAAGTTGGAAAAATTGAAACAGATTTAAAATTACTGGCTCAAAGACAAGTTTTACATTACTGAAGCTAGTATTGTCAAGTAGATTACCACTATTAATTGTTTTACATTGAAACAATGGAAAAGATGCCTGAGGTAAATTCCACCTAGGGAAGAGAGAACTGTAGAAATGCAAACTCATTTGAAAGGAGATAACTAGAAGGAAGAATTCAAAAGGTAAAGGTCAAGATTTATTTTTTCTTTAGATTAACAATATGGCTGTATTGCTGCACACCTGGTTATTGATTTTGGAAACATGAAAAATACATGGAAGTGGGTCATGGAGTGCACAAGATTCCAGGAGCTGTGCTGAGATGTGGCATGGGAAGTAGGATAATATTCCTATTTTAAGGCTAGAAAGGGTAGTGTATGGAGCTGAAGAAGGACGGTAGTTTGCAATGAAGACCCAAAGACATTTTGGATATACCAAGACTGTGAAAAGGCTACCATTGGCTCAGGATGCAGGTTTTCCCTGACTACTAAACCCAGTTGGAAAGATGGAAATCTGAAATCCTAAGACTGTCATCATTGGTTATAGATGTCAGACTTGAACTATATAGATGTATGATGTTTGCCTAATGGTTGTTGAGTTTACATAGGTGGAGTCTCTCCTTGCTATGCCTGAAATCCTAAGACTGTCATCATTGGTTATAGATGTTAGACTTGAACTATAGATGTATGATGTTTACCTAATGGTTGTTGAGTTTACATAGGTGGAGTCTCTCCTTGCTATGCCTTATAGTAATGCAAAGCTTTATTCTGTGCCATTGTATGTTAGAAGTATGTAACTTGTTTTGAGGTTACAGGACTCAGAGTTAAGAATAATCTTAAAGATGGTAAAGCTTCTGGGGGTTTTAAAGTTGGACTCAATGTCATTTACACTGTGGTATGATTATCAGTCTGTGGGGGTGAGGGCAGACCATGGTAGTTTGAGTGTGAATGTAAGCCCCCATAGACTCTGGTGTTTTATTAAGCTTGTAACTTAGGTGTCCAGCTGCCTGGCTGGAGGAGGTATCACTAGGGGCGATCTCCAAGTCCAGCCCTAAGGCATCACGGTGGGGGGGGGGAGCAATCTGAATTCCAAGGTATAGAGAACAGTCTGGGCTCTGGTGGATTTGTGCGTGTGCGTGTGTATGTGCATTAGTGGTGGTTTCCCTCTCTGGTTTGATTAATGAATAGCAGCCAGCTTCTTTAGCCATTTGATGGAACTTCCCTAAAAAAAAAAAAAAAAAAGCCTGGAATAAATCCCATTCCTCCAGTAAATTGTGTCTCTTTGGAAGTCCATCCCAGCATTGTGGAATTGTCTACAATACCCATATGCACCCTCACATATACAAAACATACACACACATCACACAACCCCCTGCCCCAACAAAATGGGCAAGACCTGCCTGAAACTTCCCACAGTGGTTCTTCAGTAGGCCTGAGTTGAAGAACAACTGTTTAGATTTAAGTCACATCAAGACTCTTGGGCATTTTCCTCAGAGGACAGTTGATAACGAACGTGAAATGAAGCAACACTGTTTGAAGTTTCAAAGTTGTAAGTAAGACAGAGAGGGGTGTGCACACTGGACCCATGTCTGATGAGAAGAATTAAGAGTGGACATTACCATTGTCACAACATGGTAACAAAGGGGTCAGGCAGTCCCTTGGTTATGACTATGAAGTTTGGCTATGGTGGCAAGCAATTCCCCAAGGCTTATCACTGGGGGGTAAGGGCCCAATTGAGATTTGAGAAGAAACCTAAATGTGTTTTCAAACTTAAGATCATCTTCTATTTCTTTGATTAAGGAGAAACGTGCATTCCAGACACAATTTTAACTAAATCCCCAAAAATATAGCCACTGCTACTGTGGGAGTGAGGGAAAAATCCAAAGACATTCTCACAATCCTCCACCTCCCTCATATCCATCAGTCTCCCAGACTCCCACCATTCCTAGAAAGGCGCAATACCCTGACAACTGAGCATGGTTCTCCTTGCTCACTTGCCACTTTTTTGCTTGCTCATTTTAACAATTCTCTAAATCTCACCTAACTAAAGAATTCCTGCAAACTATAGCAAATGGTGTTCCACCAAAAACCTATAGAAAATAATGCTGCTGAAACTCTCTCTACATTTGACTCTCTCCTCTCTCCAACTGACAGATTATCAGAATGAAAAACATCACCCTAACTGCCTGGGTGGCTGCTTTCCACTGCCTAACCCATACAACTCTTACTATTACAGTCCACTGACAGCAAGCCAAGGAAGGATGATTCTATGGAAATGACTGGACTCTTTCAAGCTTTTGGTTACTATGAAAGTACGTTTCAAACACTAAGCTATATTATTTCATACATCTTTCTTTTAGTAAGAGATTCTGGAATCTCTCAGACTTGCCAACACTTTTAGCAGTCCCTAGAGGAAAGAGCTTTCCTGTCCTCTGACTGGCCTTGAGATGCTGACAGGCAGAAGACAAGATACAAGATTTAGTGCTTTTTCTTGAAGAGATGTCACTTGTTTTCACATATATGGGACTTAAGAGGCTGAAACTACGTAAACTTATCATGCCAAGTTAAAAAAAAACACATTGCTACTGTAGTCAAATATACCTGAAGGAAACTAGAAATACAGAGGTGGAAATTAATTCCTTAAATAAAGTTATCTGGATATGATACAAATAAATAGCAAAGTTAAGATTTAGATAAATTTATCATTTTACTACCACTGATCCTTATACTAAAAATGTAACTTTTAAAGGCTGTTTTCTAAAAGGCAATTCCCATATCCTCAAATACATTTAGTCACTGCATTATTTCCAATATTTTTAAAACTCATCTGAAGCTAACCACTTTTTAAAAAAAATAACTTTGTTATAACTTTCAAACTGATTTCTGGAAATGAAAAAAAAGAGTACCTTTTCCAATTCTCTTGGTATTCGCATACAAGTGTACACTCTTTCTCTTCGTTCTGTATACTTGGCCTCATTATGTTCAAGGAAGTACCCTCTTGTTAGTTCAGCACTGAGGAACCTCAACAATGAAAGTTCTACAGAAAAAAGAAAATGACACAAAACAAAAAGAACAGTATTTATCAAGGAACTTACAAGCTAGCTGGGGCCACAGGTAATACAAATATAAAACAAAAGAACAAAACAATATGTAAGTCTTTGCCTAGAAGTAAACAACACACAAACAACTAGCAAATATCGTTGAGAAAATTACTATTCCACGGGGTGTAGATTTGAAATGTAATGGGAATATGGAAGGGACAATTACTAAGGGCCAGAACTGCTACAAAAACATTTTTTTTAAGAGCCCAGTCCTGAGTCTCACAGGTGGTACAGGGCCTGGATGACAGAAATGGAGGAAAGTAGCTGTCAAGGCTCAATTAAACAGGTATGCAGGTAGTCAAAAGATAGTCTAGATCCTTTGCAGGCACCAGTTTAGGGCCAGGACTATTCTGCGGTAACGGCACACACCAGTCAACTGCCTCCTGCTCAGGCTAGCTTCACAAGTTCTGCAGAAGCAGGTCAATGTGGCACTTCTCCCCATGAAGGCTTACCCACTACCAGATTAAGTCTCGCAAAAGGCTGACCATCACTAGCTACAGAGTGGAACCTCAGCCAGAGCTGGAGCTTCCCTTCCCTAGTACTCATTTTCTCTCTGCTCCTCCAACGCAAATTCATCCAATCACCTCCTGTCAGATGTGGAAAGCAAGCCCAATGCAGCTTTCTTCTCAGCTATCGTGGAGACTTGAGAAGCTGAGGAAGGGATGCCTAATCTAGCCTTCCAGTTTGCCATGCTTCTTCCACCTCATCGCCTCAACTTCTCTGTACCGCTTTCATCAAGAACACCCCTGCACTCTGTGAGGGTCACACTCTCAAAACTCAGGATAACTAGTTTTCAAACTGTTTGTTCTAAGCTGATCCTGAGATCTGTCTACCACTGTGATACTGAAGCACTGGAAAGTAGTGACAGTCAAAAACAGCCTCCAAAAGCCCTGGGCAAGACAGATGCAGACTTAGCTGAGGTCTGAAGAGTGGGTATGAAAGCACTTAGAGCTTACTTCTATCAACACTGGACAAGATCCACAGCTTTGTGGGTATGGCATCAAGTGGACTTGCTTATGCTTAGGGTGTACATCCTATCTAAGCGCATGACGCGTTTGACAGCTGGTGAGACACTGAGATATCTAGAGTTAAAACAGGGCAGGTGGGCATTTTTTACTCCCTGGTGTAGGGCAGGCAGCCATGAGCATCTTAATTTCTCTTCTTGGCAAGAGGCACAGATGAAACCCCTGTTCACATTAACAGATGTTTTTAAAAGGACGGAGTGCAACCTAATCCACAAAGAGTAAAAGGAACTATGTACAACTATAACAAAATTTGTTCTTAAGAGAGGAAAAAGCATGGTGAGCTGCAAAGGGGAAGGCCTAAGACTAGTGAAAGTATAAAAACTGTGCTCATATTCAGTTCAGTTTGTAAGCAGAAAGAAAGGAATGTTCTAAACAGCTAGTACCTGTAAATGCCACTTCTTTCATGTTAAAACTGAGAAGAAACATTCACAGAGCAGAGATGCTTACACACAGTTTTCACTGCCCAGAATCTCTACCTTTTTTTTTTTTTTTTTTTTTTTTTTTTTTTTTGAGGCAAAGTCTCACTGTAGCTCAGGCTGATCTGGATGTCACTCTGCAGTCCAGGCTGGCCTTGAGCTCCTGGCGATTCCTTGACCTCAGCTTGGATTTAAGGCATGTGTCACTGTGCTGGGCTAAACTCAGAATCTTGATCACCATGACCTCTGGGCAGCAGCTGACCCTGCTACTTGCCTGTCCCTCTCATTCCCGTCCTTTCCCCTCAGTGTCACCCCAACCCTCACCTCAGCTGACTTTTGGCTCCTCCTCTTCTACTTGACCCTTAAACTTTGTTGGTAGTTTGAGTGCTTGTTTACCAGCCACAGCCCAATAATATGCAAACTACAGTAAAATGCAACTGTCCTTGATTGCCTGTGTTTTCACAGCACAGACAGGCAGAGGTAGGAGGATCGCTGTGAGTCTGAGGCCAACCTGAGACTGACTACAATACTGCATTCCTGGTCAGCTTGGGATAGAGTGAGACCCTACCTCAAAGAACAAACAAACAAAATTACCCAAAGAATAGCCTTTTTCTTTTTCCTTTCTTGCTCTCCTTGGACAGCCTAAGATTAAAACCATCATCTAAATCCTAAAGGCATCATTCATTTTTCAGCTCTGACACCTGAGCCACACTTCTAATGACCTTCTGGGCAACTCCACCTAGGCTTCCCACAGACAGCTTATCACCTGCAAAGTAGAAGCCAGGGTCTTCCCCCACTAACTCCTCCTAGAGTTCGCTTACAGGTCAGGGGCATCAGAGAAGCATAGTGCTATGCCAGAAGCCCCATGGTGACACTGATCCCTCTGCGTCCTCCTCTGAGACTGAGCAGTTAGCATCTTGTTGCTGGGGCAAATCACTCAAACAAAAGCAGCCTATGGAAAGGTTTATTTCAGGCTTACACTTTCGCGAGAAAGCTTCATCATGGTGGAGAAAAAAAAACCAGCTCACTTCATCACACATTTGTGGCAGAGACAGAACAGAAAGAGCAAGCTGACTCTGAACACAGAGAAGGCTGGACTCATCAAGCCCAAGGCTTGCTCCCAGCAACACACCTCTTCCAGGAAGATTCCACCTCCTAAAGGCTCCACCAGCTGGGGCCAAGTCAGAAAAGTAACCACAAACACCTGAAACTATGGGGGGCATTTACATTCAAACCACCACATAGACATTGGTTAACAACTTATTTGTTGTGTTTTTTGTTTTGTTTTGTTTTCAGTTTTTGAAGCAGCTTATCACTGTATCCAGGCTGACCTGGAGCTCACTATATAGCCCAGGCTGGCCTCAAAATCATGACACTCCTCCTACCTCAGTCTCCCAAGTGCTGGGATTAAAGGCCTATACCATCACACCTGGCAACAATTAGCATCTTTTTTCTCTTTCTGTTTCCACTTTAACTTGATCATTTACCATCTTCAGGTTGCTGCCAAAACTCTCTGCATATATCCTTCTTCCTCAGGTGCTAGCTACTCCCCCCAAAGCTTGCGACAGTGGCTCTCAAATACTCCAGGATGAAAGAAGTCTCTCTCCAAGCTGGCCATTCCAGATCTCCTCTGATCTAGTCCAGAGTCATCGTCATTTTAGTCATGTCTCACATCTGCCTCCTTGCATCTCTAGGTCACAATACCTTGCTATACTACTTTTCATTTCTCCCAAACATACCAGTCAGTATATACTAATTGGCCTGAGAATTCCCTTCCAACTTCCTACAAGTGAGCATTCTCTGAGAAGTGACCTTCTCTGTGAAGACTTCTCTGGATTTACCAGGCAGATAGCATCCACTTCCCCACTTCCTCCTACAGCACCAGCACTGGGCTATGCTTGTCCGTAGGAAGTTACGTTCTTTTTTCTGCTGGTTTTCCCATTTGCCTTTGCTTCCTTTCAGCCTAGCACACTTACCATGTACTCAGCAAATGCTTATAAGAGAACCCATAGAGCAGAGAAAAAGAAAAATCACAGAGTGTGGTAAGAGAGACACCACCACCAGACTTAGAAAGGAAAATCTAAAGAGGACAGGAAAGGAAGAAAAGTGAGATGGGATGGAGAAACAAAGCTGTAAACTACAAGCATGGTTTAGATTCCCTAACTGCTGCCCTTACCCCATTCCTACCCCAAGAGGAGGTAGGTAGCAAAAAGCAGAACTGATGCTTAGAATACAGGGGGTGGCAGGAGAGATAAATTGGGTTAAACTAGCAGGTAAGCAATTTTTGCTCCTTCTGGTATAATTTTTAGCACTTTCCATTCATTTTTCTATAACACTGACTTTCATTATTTTAAGATGAGCAGGACTCTTTAATAAATAATAATTAACCAATTTTTTGAAAGAGAACAAAATCTCAAGTGGCAAAGGAAGCCATGTTTCTAGAAAAGAAGAGAACCAGGAGTTCAGACAGAACTGTTTGAGGCAGAGGAACAGGGAAGAGCAAAAGGCTCTTGGTGGCTCACTCAATCCTGGGCCTTGGAGGATTCTGTAGCCACAAAGGATAGCTCAGTAGGGGCCTGGGCCTTCATGCCATAACAACCAATGAGGGTTCAGGGTATGGGGATGGGAAGACCTCCTACCCATATTAAGTGCAGGGACAGGAGATAAGTATATTATCTGGATTTAAGAAACACAGAGACAGGTTATTACACAATAGTTTTAAATTTTAAAAAAGCAAAGTAAAATAAAAGGACTTAAATAGTGATATATCCTTGCTTATTGGTAAAATTTCTCAGCTACAATGGTGTCTTCCTTGGTGATTGCAGAGGCCAACTTTGATCACAGTCAGTGTTTTATTATGGTCCAACACAACATGAGCCATGGATCAGAAATCAGAAGGGGGGGGGGCAGAACCAGCTCTCCCACCCTTTGGTGCAAGATCCTGGTCAAGTTACAGATCTCAACTTTAGAGACGAAAACAGAGCCTTCTATCAGTTCTGTACCCGTTTTCTGCCTGCCTTCCACACAGATCTTTGAGGTTCTTGATAGCAACTGTATGAAGGCATATGAAAACCACAAAGCATGACATCATGAACTACTTACTATCAACTTCACAAGTTCTGCAGGGTTAACCAGGTCTATTCTGGCTGTTGTCTAATGTTTACTGATGCTATTTCTGCAATTCTGATCCTACAGTTAAAAGGTTATATGACAAGTATATGTAACAAACAATACAACCTAAGTAACAAGTTCTCCATAAACGAGTTACAATATAAAATCCAGAAACAGAAGTATTACAACTATATTATAAATATAATATTATATGAGGATTTTAACATTAGAAATACAATAATTTTAGTTTTAGACACCAATTTAGACTGTATTATAAGGCCTGCTCCATGTCTTAGCTGGTTAAAGCACCTGTTTAGTAGATTGTGTATTAAAACATGAAACAAGGCAGAGACAGCATTCTCTGAGCCCAAGTGCTTACAACTACAAAATATGTTCCGTAGTTATATCCACACAGCAAATAAGAAAACTAAGACAAAGAGAGGCCAATGGGGTCTCCAATGTCACGCAGAACCAAGCAGAGGAGCTGGAAGACCCCGAGTTCAGAAGCTGGCACTCTGTGGCTAAGCAGGTGCTTCCACTACTAGACTGCTGATTATTGTCTCATGCACCTTTAAAAAAATATTTTATTTATTTATTTATTTAAGAGAGAGGAGGATGCAGAGAAATCCAGAGAGAATGGGCGTGTCAGGGCCTCCTGGCACCGCAAATGAACTCCAAATGCATGTGCCGTCTTGTACATCTGGCTTTATGTGGGTATTGGGGAATCGAACCTGGGTCCTTAGGCTTCATAAGCAAGTGCCTCAACCACTAAGCCATCTGTCCAGACCTCAAGTGCCTATTTTCTTAATTCAAGATCTTGCTAAGGACTCTCCCCCAACCCCGCCCGCAACTGGCCTAGAACTCATTATGTAGAATAGGCTGGTTTTAAACTTGTGGCAATCCCCATTTATGTCCAGGGTACTGGAATTACAGACATATGCTACCACAGCCAGCATTCACTGCTTTTAAAAAACAGGTCCCTGTGTTCTTTCTGAAAAACTAGAACCTCACCGTGAGTCCCCACTCTCTGTGCTCCCACAGCACCTGAGCTTTCTTCTGTGAAGCTGCATGATTAACCAGCTAACTCCTTTGCAGACCATGCAACTTTTGAAAACAGGTACATGACTCCCTTTGTCCCCCATGTCCACCTGAGTGAGATCTGAATGTAAGGGTTGTCTTTGCACACAATAGACACCATGCTGATGGGCTAGAGAAATGGTTTGGACAGAATGTTATCCAAAATGCCAAGCTTCATGGCATTAAATGTCATTTACCTCCTTATCAACTACTACTAGAGCAGTGGTCTTGTTGAATGAATTAGGAACCTTCCACTCCAAGGCAGGAGACAGTTTACAAAGTTCTTGCATACGTTCCTTCATACAATTTTTCTAACAATTAAAACAGCTCAAGATAGCAGGTAATGACATTCATGTTATATAAGTGAAGAAACTGAGAAAATTAAGAAGGGGAAAAGTTTGAATTTTGACTTATAAGTATAGCATGCTCTTTCTGCTCCATGATGATGATCATGAGAGAAAATGATTTGAACCTAAGCTGGTTTTGGTTCACACTGAAGGATGGGGCCTACTATATTGAGCCTAACCTAGACCTATCAGTGTGGCCCTGCTGTTTCTCTGTGCCCTTCTGGAGAAAGCTATGTGTGGTACTGAGAACTCGTGTCCCAGTGCACCTGTGTTCAGTGTTCTTGTTTTCTTAGCCACTTCACTCTACTGTCAGACAGACTAAGCTTACTTGTTTGGAGAGTATCTGCCTGGCAATCAAGTAGGCCTTAACTCTGCCCGTTCTCTAGTGGCATTTCTTTTCTTTCTTAGCATAGGAGTCACTCATTTATTAGGTCAAATACCTGTCCGCCCACTTAAGAGCAATCTTTTCTTAAATAATATAATCCAAATATTTATTTTCTGAACTTTAGCTTTTTTATTTATTTGCAAGGAGAAAGAGGAAGAGGAGAAAAAGAGTGGGTGTGCCGGGGCCTCTAGTCACTATAAACAAACTCCAGATGCATGAGTCTTCTTGTGCATCCGCCTTACATGGATACTGGGAAATCGAACCTGGATCATTTGGCTTTGCAGGCAAGTGCCTTAACTGCTAAGCCATCTCCCCAGCCCTGAACTTAATATTTTACATATCAACTTTAGTTCATTTGTCCAGATCTTATAAATGAGAAATAATATTCAGAGAGTCTTAAGAAAAGTCTTTTGCTATTTAATTATAAGTGCTTTTACATTAGGAGAACAAAGTTTTCCAAGTTGACTATTTCATACAAGTAACATAATAGCAATCATAAGTACAAATCCAGAATATTTTAATTGCCATTTATTTCCTATCTCAGAACTGCTCTTTAGGCCCCATACCTTAAAATGGGAAACAATATAGTATGAATTGCTTTTGCCCCATTCCTAAAATAATAACCATTATGCTGTCATCTGAGACAGCTTACTTTAGAAATTAAAACACAGGATAAGGAAGCATAATTAAAAGTAATGACTAATCACAAATATATTTATATGTTCAGCAATTTGTCTAAATATATCTTTCTTAAAATAGCATTGCATATTAAAAAACAAATTGGAGCCGGGCGTGGTGGCGCACACCTTTAATCCCAGCACTTGGGAGGCAGGGGTAGGAGGATCACCATGAGTTCGAGGCCACCCTGAGATTATATAGCAAATTCCGGGTCAGCCTGAGCTACAGTGAAACCCTACGTCGAAAAACCAAAAACAAACAAACAAACAAAAAAAATTGGAAAGCATAGTAGTTGACTGTTAAGAAAATATGAATTGGGCATGGTAGTGTGCCTTTAATCCCAGCACTCAGGAAACTGAGGTAGGAGGATCACTTTGAGTTCAAGGCCAGCCTGGGCTACAGAGTATCAGGTAATCCTGAACTAGAGTGAGACTCTGCTTGAGAGGGGTGGGGAGGAGAAAGGAAAAAAAAAATGAGTTTCCAATCTTAAAAACCTGAAGTGTTGGGCTAGAGAGATGGTTTAGCGGTTGAGCACTTGCCTGTGAAGCCTAAGGACCCCGATTCGAGGCTCGATTTCCCAGGACCCACGTTAGCCAGATGCACAAGGGGGCGCACGTGTCTGGAGTTCGTTTGCAGAGGCTGGAGGTCCTGGCGCGCCCATTCTCTCTCTGTCTCTCTCTCTCTGCCCCTTTCTCCCTCTATCTGTTGCTCTTAAATAAATAAATAAACAACAACAACAAAAAAAACCTGAAGTGTTTCTAAACTTTTCACAGGTTTATTACACAAAGGCACACCTTTGTGCAAGGCAAACTAGGAATAAATGTTTCAGGGAGCCAATGCAATAGCAATTCTGCCCCCCTAAATCAAATGGGAGAACAGGAACTATTTTACATGTTTCATTCAAGGTTTCTAGGCTTTTGTGTTGATTTTTGTTTTTGACTCTTCCTGTAGCCCAGGCTGGCCTTGAACTCAGAGAACCCTCCTACCTCTGCTTCCCAAGTGCTAGATTCATAGGTATATGTGACCATACTTGGTTTACATTCCAATTTTTAAGCCCTTCAAAAATATATTAAACCTTATTTAGGAAAACAAAGAATTGGTAGGCTATTCATGAATTCAGAAATACAAGACAGGTACAAAACTAAAAAGTGACTTTTTCCAAAGTTACAGCTTACAGCAAAGGACTAAAAATGTGAAGAAACTATCAGTAATACTACAGTCAATGTGGTTCATGTGACATTTCCCCCAAAGTGGAGCACAAATGAGCTGCTACATTTGGATTTTGGAGGGTGAATTAGGGCTAAATATTTCCAGAAGCCAAAACAATAATCTGAAAATAACTAAGTTTCATTGTTCAGTTAGTTTACATCTATTAAGTAAAGCAAGTGAGAATTTTAAAGCAGAATATCACTTTGTGTAAAACAGCTAGTTTTACTTTGATATCAGGATTTCTGATTATTTTTGTTTTCCTTTGTAAGTAAGAAATTAACTGACTCTACAGCATAATTTCAGAACCAACTAGCCTTTAATCATCCCTTGGGAAGAGTTTGGAACCACAGGAATATCACTGTATAAACAGTCTATGGAGGGTCAAGACTGGCTAGATGAACAAGACTGGCTAGATGAAACATGTTTTCATAAAACTGGAATACTAAGACCTTTTTAAACTTTCAGTTACACAAATAATAGAATACAGGGAATATAAACAGCTCAAATCCCATTGATAGTCTTTTCTGGGAGTTGCTAAACAGGAGAGCAGTCAGATCTTCTGGGTTTCCGACTTTCTTCCTGCTGCTGCTTAATCTCTCATGGAGATAAAGCAAGATGTGTGAAGGCAAAAAGGAAAGTACAAAACAGACACAAATTCCCCCCTAGAAATCAAGACTCACCATTAAACAAGGAACAAATAAGAGTCCCAGCAGGGTTCCATTAGGAACAAAACTGTTCACCATACCTAACACCAGGGCTTTTCTCCCCACAAACAATGCATATCTTCTTCATCTCCCACACTTGCTCATGTGAAAAGTGTTTCATGCTCACTGATGGGCAGTACACTTATCTTACACTGAACCTCTGTTCACTCAGCATGGAACAAATAAGTGAGATACTATTTAGTAGTAGCACTGTGAAGCTAGGTCAGGTGGATTAAGCAAGGAGTATAAACATGCATCATATACAAAGCAAGCCAGCAACTGAAACAAGCAAGGAACACAGATTGCCTAATTCCCAGTTCAAAGTTGACATGCTGGGTGTAGATGCACACAGGTGACTATGACTACAGCGACACTCTCTCACCTAGAACTTGTGTGGATGAGCCAAGCAGGGGATAGGATCATGTAATGTACTCATGATCTGGACTTATGCAGAAAGCACTAAAGACAGCAGCAATCATTTTAAGAGCAGGAGAAAAGAAGAGGTAGAGCTGCACCTCTGGAATCCTCAGTCGCAGTCTGAGGCCAGTAACCACACACAGCATGGGGTGGGGTGTGTCCACCTCGCTGTGAAGATGGAAGTAGTGGCACCTGCCAGGCAATGAGCACGTTAGAAACAAAGAGTTCTGAGAACCTAAATGACAGAAGAGTGTGAAAGAAACAGGAAGAAAACTAACACATGATACAGATAAATGCATACATTCACAGTTATATGTACTCAAATAGACATATAATTTTCTCAACATATAAATTGCAAAGGCTAAGATACAACAACAAAATGACCAACACTCTTATTTTATTCAGATGGAGAGAGTATGAATAAACACTTTATATATATATTCATTCAGAGAACTCTAGGCTGTTCAGATTGACCAGTAAATGTCTTATAATAAGAGTCCTGAATTCTGTGGAAGAGATAAAAAAAAAAAAAAAAAGGGAGGGGGGACTTTGGAACTATGTGATGGTTAGGGACACTAAGACCCTAAGATTATGACTTTCAAAAAGGAAAGAAAAAGGCTGTCCTAACTCACAGGAGCAGTGAGGAGGGTGCGCCATAAGCCCAGAGGACCATTTACAGAGAATGGACAAATACCTTCAGTATGAGCACCCAGCCATGGAAGTTTGACTCAGGGAGCCATGCTTTCTATCTGACAAGGAGTGATGCCATTCCGAGGCCTTGTGGCCAGGAACAAGTTTCCTAAGTTCTGGAAAGGAGGCGAAAGAAAGATTCCAGTGGAAAGAGTAGTACAGGAGGTGAGGAACAACAAAGAATGCATACAAGCATTGTGACTGTGGGGAAACCATCACCAGATGCAGCATCGCTCACAGGCAGGCAGGTGCCAGAAACAGCAAGAGTTTCTTGACTCTTGAACACAGATACAAGGGAGCGAAGAAGACTGCCACACACGGGCCAGATAGGAAAACCACTGGCTGGCACCTCTAGGATGGTCTGGGTCCCTATCTCTAGCTAGTGTGGTCTACCAAACAAGGGTGGACACTATCTTTTCTCCTCATACGAAACTGACAGTGTTGGGACAAGGAGGATCATCTCAACAGAGCTGGCAGTCTCTCTCTGATAAGCATTTTGCCATGGGGAGTTCCAGCATGTTAAGTATGCCAGGCTCAGTGAACCACCTTGGTGAAGAACGAGTGTGTCTAAGTCTATGGAAACCTGGGTATCCAAGCCCATCCCAAGAAAAGCCAGGTAAGTGTCACTCTAGAAGTTCAAAGTCTGTGCTCATCAAAGGCTCTTCATAATTTCATTTTCACCCACACAGACAAACAAAAAGGTTTCTAGAATAATAGCTTTGCTGAAGCCCAGAAATATTTTAAAGAAACCATAGTCTTGAAACCTGGCCATATCAATTTCTATTTGCACCAGAGGGCTTTCAGTATTGCTTTCTAAGTAAACAGGCAGTTCAGAGAGTTAATACTTTGTCTTAGGTATGGCCAATTCAGGAAGCAAATACTCATGCAAGTGTTTAACTGACAGCTAAACCAAATAAAGCATGGGGGAGAAATTTTTAAGTAGCTACTTGAAAAACATCAGGCAAAGCAGTCTGTACTTAACTTTTCAAAGATATGGGGGCCTGTTCAAAACTTTACATACAACTGAGAATTAACAAACCTACTAGGACCCATCAGCCCTGTGACCCAGAATCAATGACATACTCAGTCTTATAATTTAAAGATTCGTTTTTGTGACCGCAGGAACTAGTGACTTAGATAGCTCATAAACATTTTGTTTTTTTAGTTGGAAGACCTTTATGGAGTTGCTGTGCAAGATCTTCAATTTATATAAGAATTTAAACGTTGTGATCACTATAACCAATAAAACACACATCTGAAAAGCTTCCTTTTTCTTTTGGGCTTACTATACAGCTACAACATAAATCCAAAGACATTTTAAAAAATTCTTCTAAAACAAGAAAACCTTAAAACGCACAGGAACATACTATTATAACAATATACTTAAAAGCGTTTATGGACAGCAAGGTTCATTTGTTGTGCAGCAAAACTTTTCTTTTTTTGGAGGGGTTTAAGTTTCAGTTTATAAAAGTTCACATGTAAGGAGTGCTAATTATATTTCTGTTTGGGGCAACTGTACAACTTCACGGTCATTTCCACAGTTAGCTGCGTCTGTTAAAAAAAAAAATCTATCTAGAGGACAAGTTAACAGTTTTCTGACTCAAGTTCCCTTATAATACAACAATAAAGTCACCTTGGCATGGACACCCTGAAGTGGCCGTGCACTTCCCATTTTTGCGAGCTGCCTTGGACGTGGGTTCGGGGCTCCCGTTGGCGCGAGGTCGAGCCCGGGCCCACCGCCCCAGCTTCAAGGCTCCTCAAGGAACACACCTGATCCGGGGGCGGCCGCAGAGACCTCACAGGAGCTGTCAAAAGCGCGAGGCTCGGGAGCCACCGCCGCGCGAGCTCACAGCGCCGGCGACCCGGGGCGACCGCGGCCCGCTGACCCCGCTCCCCCGGCTGCCCCCCCCGGCTGCCCCCGCTCCCCCGGCCCGGGCCGAGCGCGCTCGTCGCGGCCTAGCGCCGCCCGCCTCACCTGTGCGGCCGCGGCGTCTCTCCCGCCGCCGGTCGCTCTCGTAGAAGCCCAGCGTCTCGGTGTGCTGAGGGGCTGGCGCGGGGCCGTGACCGCCGGCCGGCTGCTCCGCCTCGCCTCGGCCACCCCGCTCCGGACCGTCCGCACCGCCGCCGCCACCTCCGCCTTCCCCAGGGGCGGCCGCGTCGCTGACGCCCGCCATGTTCCGAGCACAACAAACCGTCCCCGCCGCCTCCCTCCAGCCGCCCGCCCGGCCTCCGCCTCCGGCCGGCCCCCTTCCCGCCTCGCCCCGCCCCTCGCCCGAGCCCGGGCCGCCGCCGCCATCCGCAGCCCGCCGGCCGGCGCGCGACATTGGCGTCAGCGGCGCGTGCGAGGCCGCGGCCGTGGCCGCCGCGACGGCCGCCGCCATCTTCTTCCTGCCCTCGCCGTGGCGGGCGGCGGCGGGTTCGGCCGGCCGGGAGCCGGCGCCGGGCTCCATGCCGCCAGGCCGCGCGGCAGGGGACGGCGGGTGTCTGCGGAGCTCGGCGCCGGGCTGCGGCGAGAGCGGACCGGGCCGACCGGCGGCGGCGCCCGGGGACGGTGCGCGTGGCCCGGCGTCTGCGCAGTGTCCGCTCGCGCGCGCCGGCGCCGTCCGGCAGGCTCTGGCAGCGCGGGCGCGGCGACTGGGACCCGGCTCCAGCTCCCCGGCCTCCGCCAGCGCCGGCCCCGAGTGCCCGCTAGCTTGGCTCCATCTTTCCTGCATATTTATGGTCCGAGTCACGTTCCCCGGACGCCGACAGTTCCCGAAACCCTGGGCGCCCGCCGAGCTCGGGGAGCGTCACCGCCGGTGGCGCGGGGGGAAGGGCCGGCTGCGGGCAGCCCGGCCAGCAGCTTGCGGACATGCTCGCGAGCGGGGCCAGCAGACGGCCGCCACCGTGTCCTGGCCACTGCGCCGGTCACGCCGGCTCCCCGTGACCCCGCACCGTGGCCCGGCGGCGCTGGCAGTGGACTGCGCGCTCCTTCACCGCCCGCTTCTTCCCACGGCACGGCTGTGGCCTCCAGTGAGGGGCGCGAGTGCGGGGACTTGGGGTCTTTGCGGTTTTTGGGTTCTCAAAAGCAACACGTATCCCGCCCCGAACATTTAAGGTGGCCAGACAATTCCCCAGACCTAAACTGAGAACCAGATAGAGCAAAATCGAGATCCTGTCAGTTTCCTTTTACTTTCTCTGCACATCTGTCGACTTATTGGCAGACCGCGGACTCTTAAAAAAATAAGGAACTTCAAGATTTGTTTCCTAAGGCAGGCCGTTTCTCTCATTTTATGTACTAGGCCTGAGGAAAGCGTGTTCCAAAGGCTGTATCTAATCTTAAATGGGAAAGGCGCAGACCTGGCCAGAAGATAATAGCCCTGCAAGGGTAGTGCAAGTGATCTAGTCAGTAAAAGCATGGTGGACATGTGGGAAATTGGAAGGATTCCTGACGTCAATTGAGTCCTTTCCCCGGAACTAAATCTATTGTATCTGACATGCAAAACTGCACAAGTTGTCACTCATTGGAATCAACATACTAAAAAGTATTGTAAAGACAAACGTGAACTTAACTTTCCCTTGTGTAGGTATTGATAGATTATCAGCTTCTTGTATATGTAAAGTTTGTTTTCTTGTTTCTAAGTTAGTTTGACTTGTTAAAACTCATTCAGAATCTAGGAAAGTGTACTTTTAGAGATTCAGCCAAGTGCATACCAGTAATCCTAGCAGGAAGGAGGTAAAGGCATTAGAATCAGCAGTTAAGAAGCCCATTTGGACTACATGAGACACTATGCCCCCCAAAACAACAGTAGGCACCCTGAATCTTCAAAATATTTAGTTAAGGATAACCTTAAGGGCCCTGGGGAGATGGCTCAGTGGTCTAAGGCACTTGCTTGCAAAGCCTGTCAGCCGGAGTTCACTTCTCCAACTAGAAGTAAAGGCTGTTATGAAAAGAGGCACATGCATCTGGCATTCATTTACAGTGGCAAGAGACCTTGGCGTACAGCCCTCCGTCTCCCACACGTACAAATAAATACATAATTTTTAAAAACCTTAAGGAAAGATAATTTACAAATGAACCAGTAAATCTCAGAAAAAATATATTATTTTTATATCTTCATAAAAAAGAAAGATATAGCTTAGATTTACAGCACTATCATTAAAAAATTAGGGTATTTTTCAAAAAAATAGCAAACTTCGCCATAAAAGAAGTATCAGCTGTTATTCTGCATTAAGTTATAAAGTAGAATTTAATTTAAATGAAAATGAGCTATGGTGATTCAACTTTAATTCTGTAAGCAAGAAGCATGCTGTTGTACTAGGTGCCAATGAAAATTTTTTTTGTTTTTTTTTGTTTTTTTTTTTTACATGAGAATATTTGACTCAGTCCCATGATAAAGAGGACTTGCTGAAAATTATACAGTATAGTCTATTGTTATTATCCCTTTGTTAGGAGGGGATGTTTTATAAAAGGTAATCTGTTCTGAAAAAGGTAGGTTTTATTGATGTATTGAAAATGTATGGACATAAACTCATGCTTACTTGGTCAACAGGACTTCTAAAATTTATGATCAGATGTATATTTCACAATGAATTTTAAAGTTTTGGAAAATTCCAAAATACTGATGAGAAAGCCCTAGGTACAAGTTCTTAATTCCCAGTTTCTCTGAAAGTAGATAAGATGGTGCTTATTTCTCATCACAATAGACATAATCAGGTTTAGAAATGTCTTATGTGCTTAGTTTATAAGAATCTTTGCAGAATAAACTCAGTACTGCTCCAAACGATTTGCTAATGATCTAAAATCCTTTTGAATGCAGCTAGCAAAGGCTTTCATTTATATGAGCAGGGAGAGGAGATGTATTTACCATCGAGTTCATGTTTCAGAGTTTTTTGGTTGTCCTATTTTCACTATTCCTCAGCAGAGGGTTATTTGTTACTTCTTTGGGCGACTCTTCCTGTTGATTAGTAGACTTTAGGTAATATTAAGGATATATTTTATTTTTTACTGTTTCCGGTGTTTCTAATAAAATCTTCATGGCTTTGTTAACTGATTACTTTTTCCTCCTCGGTCCTTTGTTAAGTCTTTTGGACTCCAGTCCTGCTTTTGTGCTGAGCTTTCATTGTACTCTTTAATCAGTGTTTCAATTATAATGTGTGTTCCAGTTCTTTCTCCTTTTACTGAGTTGCAGAAAGGTTAAGGTATTCTCTGGTTCTTATAAAAAATTGTTGTTTGAGTGTTATCTGTTCTTATGTTAATACAACTCTGTATCTCTTTTGTCTTATCATAAATCACTGCAAATGCATAATAAATTTTCTGATTCTCAAAATAATCCTCTTGGTTTCTACAGTTTCTCCCTCTAGAAATTTACTTATCAGATTTCTAATTATTCTTTCACATGTATCTATTGTATTCCCATCTTTTCAATTGTACATTCATGTTTGTATATAAAATACTTCTGTTTCTGACATTTTATAGTTTATTGTCAATTTCAAATAGTGAACAACTCGCTTGTCTTCCATTTGGATACTTAGTAAACACTGTCAGTTATGTATACAGTCTCATGGAAGAGAATAATACAGTTTATTCTATTTAAAAAACATTTTAATTTATTTATTTGTGAGCAGAGAGAAAGGGGACCAGGGCCTCTTGCCACTGCAAACAAAGTCCAGATTTATGAGCTACTTTGTGCATGAGGCTTTATGTGAGGATTGGGGAATTGAACCCAAGCCAGCAGGCCTTCAAACAAGTGCCTTTAAATGCTGAGTTATCTCCCCAGTGCTAGTTAACTTTTAAAATAGCAATAAGAAACAAACATTGTTGCTTTGGGACAGTTTTGTCCTAATTATGTTTTCCTTAATGTCATATAAGCATTAATTCACAGTCCTTGGAGCGCATGTCTGATAGTGATAGAGATATGCCAGGGTTAAAAATGTGGAAAGTTATATCTTATAGAATGCTAGTCAGAATGAGGGTTTCCATGGAACTGATTCATGCTGTCTTAACTTTTATGTAATTCCCTCCTACCCCTACAATCCCTTCCTACCCCCAACATTCACTTTCTCCAGATATAGCGGCCAATAAAGGAGAAGGGGGGACAGTCCTAAGTGAAGGTGGAAAAAGCCTTACCATAAAAACAATCTGACAGGTAAATCCCAGGCCCAGAATTGGGTTGCCCCCACTAATGAGCTGTTGGCCAGAGAGACCCATGCAGTCCCCAAAACAATATAGGCCATTGCCAAAACAATTACCTGCCAGAACTAAAATGTAAGACTCTGTTGCTGAAGACAACACAGGCTGCAGTCACAGGACACTGGAACAAAAGGGGAGACTAGCTCTTTCCCGGCTACCCCTCATAGTGCTGGAGAGCCCTAGTAGAGCTCCCAGAGTACAGAGGTCACCAAAAGTATTAATAAGCAGAGGACCCTGCAGACTACAAAATCAACCAGCCAGACAAGAAGTACACACGTGTGCAATAGTGGCATACACCCTCTACTGGTAACCAACTATTTTCTGATTGGACATGAGGCCCGCTCAGTGGGACAGAACTCATATCCCATGGTCAGTGTCGTAGTTTGAATGGATGTTCCCAGTAGATTCAGGAGTTTATTAAAGCTGGCTGGAGGAGCTTGTATGTGTGGGGGAGGATCTGGAATTTCCAGCCAAAGATATGAAAAGTGCTGAAGCTTTGTCTGGAGTTCCTGAGTGTGTTGGTTTGTGGTGGTGATGGTTGCTTCTTTCTCTTTCTTTCTTTCTCTCTCTCTCTCTCCCTCTCTCTATCTCTCTCTGTATGGACCTGTTTAAGTGGGCCAGTTCCTTCTGCCATTGTGGCACTCCCCTTTTATCTGTAAGCTTCAATAAAGCCCTTCCTACATAACCACGCCTGGTTTGGAACTTCATCCCAGCAATGTGAGACTGATAGTGACAGAAGACTCTATTGCTGAAGTCACCACAGCCTGTGGTCACAGGACACTGGGATACCATGCTGGAACCCAAAGGGAGACTAGCTGTCTCCCCACTAGCCCTCATAGTGCTGGAGAGCACTAATAGGGGTGCCAGAGTACAATGGTCACCAAAAGCATCAATAAGCAGAGGGCTGCAGAAATCGTTTAGAGGTTAAGGCACTTGCCTGCAAAGTTAAAGGACCCAGGTTCAATTCCTTCAGATGCACTTAAGACAGATGCGCACAGTGGCACTGGAGGCCCTGGAGTACCCATTCTCTTTGTCTCTCCCTCCCCCACTTCTCTTTCAAATAAATTTTTAAAAAGTTTTTAAAAGCAGAGGATCCTGCAGACTACAAAATCAACCAACTGGACTAGAGGTACACACTTGTGCAATAGTGGCATGCAGCCTCTATAGGTAACCAACTGTTCTCTGATTGGACATGAGGCCCACTCAGGGGGACAGAACTCATATCTGGCACTGTAAACCAAGTCGGAGTCCTGTGGTCAGGTAACCCAGACTTCAAAGAGAAGCCTCCAGTGCTCTCTGGAAAAGAGTGGGCTGCACACCAAAAAGTCTCTCAACTAGCCATTTAACCAAGCTGCTCTTACTCTTGGTTGGAGTACTTGTTCTATTTTGCAGATGGCAGAGAAAATGGAGGCGAACCAAGATCCATCAATATGATAAGAAAATAGCTGACTGTCCACCATGAGATGTGCCACCTCTACCACATCCTCAGGGTGCAATAGAACTTGCAGAGGAAGTGGTGATATGAATACTCCTCTCACTGCTAGCCTGACACCCAGCTCCAGGGCGATGGTTGTATACATTGTGGGCAATCAAAACCCAACAAAGCAGAAGTATAGAGGCTACAGAGAACTCAACACTAAATCAGACTGCCAACAGGCCTGCCATGGCTCAGGGAACATTGCAGAATAGGGAACAGATAGATGGTAAGAGCCACAGATCAGATAGGAATACCTTGAAGCATGGTCCCTCTGCTACCTCACAGGGACTGACTGAGGTCTTCATGCCCCACAGTGGATACCATGACACCATTGAGGACAGCCCCCAGGGTAACAGGAGCCAGGGAAGGATAAAATATTATATATATACATATATATGGTACAATTCATAAATATGTGATTGATAAGAAAATAATGCTAAACTACACACTGACCATTACTATCTCAACATTTACTGACCTTTGTGTAGTCATGTAGTGGCACTAGTTGTGTAAATAAAAGTGTGTTTCTAGTACTGCAAACCAACTTTAAAAATAAATTCTAATGTTTATTATAGTGCTGTATTTATGATCTGACATAACTGGCTAGTTATTTTCTGAACAATACTAAGTTTTATGTAATTTGCTTTTACTTTTGCAAGCTTGATAAGCACATTATTTCTGGTTTAATTTGTGGTAGCCATCAAATCAGTCTCATATGGAGAAACTAGAGACACTAAAATAAGTTGATTCTGTTGAATTTGGAATTGAGTGGAACTTAGTATCTTTTCCAAATTTACCATTTATTCTCTCAATTTAATAATGTTCTATGAAGAAAGTCCACATGGTATAATTAATGGTGTCTTATGGATAGCTTCTGCCTTGAAAAAAATTAGAAGTGGTTTTCATTTAAAAACAAAACAGAAACTAACAAAACTAACCACCAACAGTTTTTCTTCTATGTGGTTCTTAAACTAAATTGTAAGATAGGCAACATTCATTAATCTTTCAAGGAGTTACAGAAACACTCAGATACATGCAAGCACTTGTTTTTAGTTAATGAAGGGTTTTCCTCAAAGCAGTCTTTCTTTTGCTATGTGTCAAAGTGGGCAAAATATTTGTTTGAGAATAGAACATAAAATGTAATGACCAATGGCAGCAAGAAAAGATCTCCAGAGAGAGATTAGAGTATAATGGAGGAAGCTTTTAACTTGGACTTAGAGCTGGGTAAGAGGCCAGTTAAAAGTCATGAAACCTGGCATGTGCCATTGTTCTTTATTTCTTAATCCATGAATCAGAGGACAAACTGGAATGTCATAGAAGGTTCCTTTTTAGTCATAGAAGTAGGTGATTTCAGGTACCTCCTGGGAATTCTAAGCCGGCATTAAATGTTGGCCTGGTATTCACTTTTAGTGAATTTTTCTATTTTTCTTCAGATGGAGCCAAGTACCCTACTCTTGGTTGTCATGTTTATTTTATTTTATTTTGTTCTATTTTTTTGATTTTTCGAGGTAGGGTCAAACTCTAGCTCAGGCTTACCTGGAATTCACTGTATAGCCTCAGGGTGGCCTCGAACTCATGGCCATCCTCCTATTTCTACCTACCTAGTGCTGGGATTAAAGGCATGTGCCACCGCACCCGGCTACTGTAATGTTTATTTTAAATTATTTCCCTTCAATCACAAGACTTTGGTGTTTCTTTTTCAATGAACACTGGTTGACTGTCTTTTCTGTGCCAGCTATGGTACAAAGCCTCAGTGTAACAGGATAAATGAGAGGTGCTGCTTCCACACAGTAGTTCATTGCAGTGTGATAAGCACTGTGGCGTAGCCATGGATGAGGTTCCATGCTCGTTCAAAGGAGGCACTGACTCATCTTGCTTTGAGGGGAGCCAGAATGGCTAGAAGAAAGTGGCATCTGAAGGGATTTGGAAAGATGGGCTTGACAAATGGAAAATGAGACTGCAGAAGGCAACTGAAGGACCAACATTAAGTGTACAATAACAGAATTAGGAGGACACATAGTCTTTGAGTAGAACTTCAAGATTGAGCTTTAGTTTCCAGGCCTGAATCCTAGGAAATAATGCGAGGTAGGACACTGGCTAGGTAGAAGAATTAGCAAGAGGGATGGAGAGATTTCTCAGTAGTTAAGGCACTTGCCTGCAAAGCCCAATGCTCCAGGTTTGATTCCCCAGGACCCATGTAAAAAGCCAGATGCACACAATGGCATATGCATCTGGAGTTTGTTTGCAGTAACTAGAGACCCTGCTATGCCCATTTTCATTCTCGCTATCTGCTTGCAAATAAATAAATAAATAATCTTAAAAAAAAGAATGACTAAGAATGGTTGGGAAGTGGGATGAGATAGTAGAGAATTAAAAACTTGCCAGCATTATCCCGTCTTTCTTCATAAACTGAAGAATAAGTCACAGGAGGCTTTGGAACTCAAATATATTAGGATTATTTTCACTTTCATCTATATAGTTAGGTAAGTCGATTAGAACCTATTTCTGTTTGTTAAGCATCTACTGGGTACTGAATCTTATTCTCAAATACCCATCTGTTTTTTCCCTCATAATAAGTTAGCACCACATTTGTGGAATGAACATTTTAAAATTTTGTTTTGTTTATATATAAGACAATAATGCACTAGGGATTAGGTTTTGGGACAGGGACTCACAGACAGTTTTTAGTAGGAAGCAAAGTATTCTTCACAACTGGTATATCACCATTTGCCTCAGAATTCCATATCAAACCATAATGGTGGCTCACGAAGCTGCTTTTTGTAAATTTTCAAATTCTAGAATGTTTTGAATAATTATAAATTCCAGGAAAAATGCACTATAAAATTTTGCATCTGAGTCTAGGCCCTTTCCTCAGTTATGGGGCAGGGTTCAAAGTGTCAACTTGGAATCAGACTATTTTGAGTCAGTTAATTCAGACACTTACTGTAAGCACTTTCGTTTTTACTTTGGCAGTCGGCATTCAATCTTAATTAGCACTTGGAACAAGCTGAGTATGTTGATGAAGTATAAGACATGAAGAAATACATTCATAATGGCCTGCTTGAGAACTACAGGAGCATCCAAAAAAGAAACTCAATCTAATGCACAGGGCTGCTGAGAATCACCCTCACTGGCATTTTTACTCTTATACATTTGATCATTTTCGTGTTTTGAATGTCAAAATATTGGCATAAGTAGCTTGTCATCCACACTACACAAAGACAATATGAATTTAAGCTTATCCTGATAGAGACTAATGTACAGGAAAACTACGTATTTTCTATGTTTGCCCAAGACTTTCCTTCCAGCCTTTCCCATCAATCTTTTTCCTAAGCTTTTAAGCCATAGAGCCCCCACCCCTCATAGCCATCCTTCACCTCCATCTCTTTCATGACCATTCTCTGTCCTGTGTACACATGTACAACTGTGACACAATTATTTTTTTAAGTATGTTTCTCTCCATTGTTGTCTCATACAACCATTGTAGTAAGGACTTTTTCCTCATTTCTATATTTTGGTTGCATGAAGTTGAGAGCTAAGTCTTGCTACTTAACTTCTTTGGGGAACTGCAGCCAGTTAATTCTTTGAGCTTCTACCTCAAGCTGGGAGCTCTCCTTGGCAGCCTTCCTGCAGTCCCAGTATCTCCACAATCCTAGGGAATCCACTGAAACCCATGGTTCACCTAAACCATGGCTCCATTGTGTCTCCACACAGGGACTTCAACAACCCTGCCTTGCATCACTCAGTGGCCATTTCCAATAAACAAGTCACATACAAATTGAATGGCCCCTTTCTTTCCCGAATTTTCTACACTCCATGTTACTAGGCAGGCTACCAAATTTGTTAATTCAGTGGTGAATAAAGCTGACGTTGAAGAGCAGGGCACTACTTGAGCATTCAGACCTTCTACATCCAAAAGAATCAGCATTCTTTCTGCTATCCCAACATAGAATAGCAGGTGCAATCTCATTGGTGGTGATCTTCCAAACAATTGCAGCTGAAGCAGGCTATAGTCTCCAGCCCAACTTTCATGTCTTTCTGAGCCATATCCATCTGCTCCCACAAGTCCATGTCTTCTAAACTCAGCCCTGCTCAAGTTCTCACAAGATGGGAAGAGCACAAGTAGCCTCTCACACAAACTGCCTATAGCCCAGTCCAGACAAAGATCTGTCTTCTCCTCATAAGCCAAGCCTATATACACTAGACTTCTTTCTGCATTTAGATCTTTTAAACTCTGACCAGAATAGTCCATCAAACTCTACTTATAGCACTACATGACATCTCTTAGGCCAAGATTTCAAATTTTTCCACATTCCTCCTGCAAATCAGTTCCAAAAAGTCAAAAGCCACCCTGTCAAGTTTCTAGCAGCAATGAACCTACTCCTATGGTACCAATTTTCTGGTGTAGTTGCCTTCTCTTTGCTGGGACAAAAATCCTGACCAAAAGCACCTGATAGGAGGAGGTTTTTTAATAATACACATATTTTATCTTTAATAAATGATAACATTACATGTATGGCCAAGAATTGTTTTAAAAATATAATATCTTTAAAAATAAGTTTCTTTTTTACTTATTATTGGTACATATTTGATTTATATAAATATTTTATATACCTATATACCTGGGGATGGCATAAAAATTTCTCAAGCAAGTAAATTCTTTTGGTAGCTTTGAGATTTCTCAGGCCTACTCTCTCAAGGGATATAGGGTCATCTCAAGGATGTAGCCTAGAACTGCTAGAAGCTATTTTAGTTTAAGCTTTTTAATGTGGGAAATCATACTGGAAGAAATTATCTGTCTTGGTCTCTAGTTTCTTTTTTTTTAATTTTCAGAAGTGATAAACAGCATTTATTACCTTGGTATATCATACTGGTCTTGTTGCTTTTCCTTGACATTTATGTGGTTTTCCCATCACTCTCCCTTCTCCCACGGTTTGGCTACACAGTGCATTCTTGTACCCTAACCCACAGCAGCAACACATTTAATATCCCATTCACACACAGGGCCAAGGTTCTGGTCCACAAACCCTTCTGTACAGGAAGCTCAGTGCTTGTGAAAGAATTTGTAATAAACCACACCAGCTAGGATGGCGAGCTCCAATGAGATGATGATGGAGAGCAGCAGCTTGTTGGTTGTCACTTTTCTGGACATCGAGCAGAGAATCTTTCAACCTTTGCTCAAGGTTTCACTTGTATTTACCAGTCTGCTTTTGGTACGTTCCAAGTGGTCTCTGCTCCCCAAGCTCTTCTATGATTTCTGAGCCAATCTGGTCAGTTTCTGTAGCAATTCGATGAGAACGCTCAATGCTTTTGGGTGGCTCGGTTCACGCTTTCAGTGCCTTGTAGAAGCAATGTTCTTTGTGACTGTAGCCGATTCATGTGCTCATTCTCTAAGGCGTATGTGTCATACCTCATGTCTCCTCGGCCCCCAGGTATACCTCTCAAAGGTGTGCTTCTCACTTACCCATGGAGTTTGGCAAGGTCCTTCCGGTAGTTTCGAAGCTTAGACATCATGGGGTTACGGAAAGACATGGGTGCATATTGTAGTTCTTCCTCCATTTCTGCCAACATTTCATTCGCTTCCTGGTGCTTTTCATCAAAATCTGTGACCAACTTCTTCTCTTCGGTCCCTGCCGTTCCCAGCAGCCGCTCAGGGGCCCCTCGTAGGTCTTCATGGAGGCCGCGGAAGATCTCGTGCAGTTTCTCGAAGTGCTCGTAGGAGACGGCAGAGGTAGCCCTGACGCCGCTGCGTTACAGCGCCCCGCCCCCCCCAGGCTGAGCCCACTCCTCACCCGGTGCCAGCCGCCCAGCCCCCACGCCATGACGGCGAGCGCCCCACCACCGCCGCCCTGAACGAGGCAACGAGGCGCTTCTGGGGCTGCGGGATGGTCTCTAGTTTTTTTAAATTTATTTTTATTAGATATGGACACACTTAGTATATAAACAGCACATGTTGGTACCATCCTTTCCCTCATTCCTGTCCATTTTCCACAGAGACCCTCCTTGTTGGGGATGCAGGTCAACCCCATGGGGATTATGGGTCATGCATTGTGGGGTCAGCAGTCAGTTATGGGGGAGAGGCAATGTCTTTGTGCATAATGTCCCAACTTGTGGCTCCAATAATCTTTCTGCCCCCTCTTCTGCAAAAGTCCATCAACCATGTTGGGTACATTTTAAGTCTACTTCACTGATGGGCTCTTAAGAGCCTCTGGATCTCTGCTTTGATAGGTTTTGAGGGTCCTCATTGTCTGTCTCCTTCACCCTTATGCTGATATCAGATACACTAAGAAAGCAGCACTCTTGCTCATTTCCTCAATTCCTCTGTGGTTTCAGCTGGGGCTGGGGTAAAGTGCGCTGGCTCATTTATCTCCTCAGGTCGTGCTCCTGTCTGAAAAGAGAAGCAGACTCTCCAATGGAGAGTGAAATCAGCACAGGTTAGGTGATATAACCATTATTAATCCAGAGAGAATTTAAAGGGCATAGATCCTCTTATAACCAATATTAGTGGAAGCTTGACATTGGCAAGCAAAATCATTATCTGAATTTGATTCTGACATGTTTCCCAGTTCCAGATATGGGCTCTTTTCCACTCACTCAGTGGATCTGTTAACCAATCCAAGAGCAGTTAGTTACCCACTATGGGTAAGTGCCACTATTGCACTTGTGTGAGCATCATTTGACATTGTTTGCTTCTGAGTAGCTTAGACTTTGAGTTGCTTGGACAGATGTTGGCCACTTTCCCCTGGTAGTTCATGTAGTGCCTTCCAGTGCTAACTGTCTGGGGAGAAAGCTTTTTTTTTTTGGCTTACAGATTTAAGGGGAAGCTTCATTATGTCAGGGGAAAGCATGGCATGAACAGAGGCTAGACATCACCCTGCAGCAGGAGGGTGAGATTAACTAACATTGACAAGCTAGGACTAATAAATCTTAAGATCTATCCCAATAACACACCTCTTCCAACAAGTGTCCACCTCCCAAATTGTCACCAGCTAGGGACCAAGTATTCAGAACACATACATTTATGGGGATGTCTGATGTAAACCACTGTCTATATTTTGACTGTCTCTATTTTGACCACAAGATTTTTCCTTCTGGAACTTAAATATTTCCATCAGAATGACATGGTATGTGGCAAAGATTTGTTCCCGGTAAATTCTATTATGCTAATTTAATTCTTGGATCCATTTATTATATGGAAGATTTATATTCTTTCTACTAGCATTTTTATTTTACGATTATTTTCATCAGAAAAAACTTTCTTGTATGCATTTCATAATGAAGTCCTGATTTATCAACTTCAATTTCTTCATATTTGCCAAATATTTGCAGATTAAACTTTTTTCATTTGCATTTTACTTTAGTATCTTTTTTTTTTTCTTATCTAGCTCAGGATGACCTGGAACTTAATTTGTAGCTCCAAGTGGGCCTCAAACTCATGGTAAACTAACTACTTCAGCCTCCTAAGTGCTGGGATCAATTTCTTTCTTTTTCTTTTTAATTAATTAATTTTTAAAAATGTATTTGTGAGAAAAGATCGAGAATATGGGCATGCCAGAGCCTCCTGTTGCAAATGACCTCCAGACACATGTCCCTTTTTGCATTGGGCTTTACCTAGGCACTGGTGAATTGAATCAGGGCCGACAGGCTTTGCAAGCAAGTACCTTGAGCCATCTTCCCAGCTCTATTTTATTCATCATTTTTATGTCAAATTTACATGTGTCACATTTTTATCAGTTTTCAAGTAATAATATTTTATCACTTGCTATTTTTTCTGTCAGCTATATTTTACCTTAAAAAGTTTTTTTAAAAATAAATTTTGCAGTGTTCAAATTTATGCATGGTAGGCAATTATTAAATATGCTATTCATCTATAAGAAATATGACTTTCTATAGTTTTGGTCCTTGTCAGTTACCTGTCAGTCCTTCAGATTAGCACTGTGTCAGGATGAAAACCAAATTGATACATTCAGCCTATGGGATAGTCCAGGAAATAGATAAATGTATACAAGTGTGGTGGTTTGAATCTGGTGTCACCCATAAACTCATGTTCTGAATGTTTCATCCATAGTGGATGGCATCTTGGGATATGGAGCCTTGCTGGAGGAGGTGTGTTGCTGGGGTTGACCTTGAGGTGTATTAGTTCCTAGCTTGTCAGTGTTAGTTTGGCTTACTTTACTTTTGCTGTTTTCCACCTGCTATGGCAGAGGTGATGTCCATCCTTTGCTCATGCTGTGCTTTTCCCTGGGAATATGGAGTTTCTCCTTGAGACTGTAAACCAAAATAAAAAGCTTCCCTCCCATCAGCTCTTTTTTGTCAAGTGTTTTTTGTCCCAGCAATGAGAAGGTAACTACAACAAAAAGAATGGGGATTTGCTGAGAAATCTATGGAGAAACATATTTGGGAGTCATGTCATGTATATGTAATTATGGAACTCAAGAGAATGGGAGACATCTCAGAAAGGGGTATATATCATAAGAGGTTATCTGAAAAACCAGTAGAGTCACCATGATTCAGGTAGGAAATGCCCAGAGGAGAAGGAAGGCATGAAGGAGAGGCAGGAACACAGAGAACCATAAAAAGAGATTTTTCTGGGAGTCTAGTAAGAAAGTGGACATGGTAGCCAACATGTTGCAAAGAGTATGCATAGTGAAGTGCACTATTCAGATTTAGCAACAGTACTGAGGATGAGCATGCACTCTCACAGGTGAAAAAAGAGATATCTAGTTGTGCACACGGAATACTAGGGAGAAGAAAGAAAGTGGAAGCAGTTATACTAATGACGACCGTCCACAGAAGGGAATTTGCTTATTTGTTTCCCTTTAATATGGAGGAGGCTTGAACATGGTCAGTGCTGATGAGTGGAAGCTCTTGAATTGAATTTCACTGGTATTCCCCAAGAAGCACAATAATATACCAGTCCTTCCATCAGGTTGGTTTCTGTCTTCTTCCTGCCTACACCTCCGGGTCCAGGATTCCTCAGCAGCTTGTGCCCAACATCATCAACCTGGCCCATCTAATTAGACCTCTACTTTGCTATCTCTCTTCAATTTCTGATTGTTTCTTGATAGTTCTTAAAATTTTCAGTCTAAAGAAGCTATCATCCCTACTCCATGGTACTATCACCTGACATGACTCTTGAATATTACCATGCTTGAGAAAATTCTAATATCACATAATATCCTTCTATCAGGTATGAATATCTATGCTCTCTGGCTGTGTACTGAGGGTTCACATCTGCTAAGACATACGTCTCCCAGATCAGATAGAACAAAACAATGTTTTGCTATGATCCTCCTATTTCACTCTTCTCATTTGTCTTGAAACTGCACAGGTTGCAGCAAAGTTTGATTTGCCTCACAAAATATGGACAGTGGGTCAACACACACATCATTTCCCTCCCTCCCTTTCTTTCTTTTTTTCTTTTTGCTTTCTTTTCTTCCTTCCTTCCTTATTCCTTCCTTTCTTCCTTTCTTTCAATTTTTTTTGTCTTTCTTCCCCTCCTTCCTTTCTCTTTTTAATTGAATCAGTTAATAAGCTGATGAGATCAGTTGAACATATGACATGTGCTTCTCTACTTCCCCCAGTGTAATTCTTTCCCCTGCCAAATCACACAGATCCAAAGGTTAACTTTGTTCATGAGGCTGGCTAGGTTCCAGGATGGTCATCTACTTTAAAGGTAATTCATCTGTTTTTGTGGCTGCCAAGATCAGCTCTTCCACTTCCAAATCTCGGGGACATTGAAGAAAGGGCATTCTCTTTAGTCCCTTTATATTTTCAGCTAGCATTCCCCTTCTAACCTGACACTATTTTATTATTGTTAATTTGCCTTCAGGACAAAGGGGAGGACAACTACGTTGGCTGACCTTGAGTCTAGCATGCTGATCGCATGTATCTTTCCTTGATGCATCCCACAGGCCTTTTTCTTTGGCTGGATATGAAGTTCCTGAGTTCCCTGACATGCCACAATCTCTTGGCTGCAGAACTGGCACCCATAGAAGGGCAAGGGGTGAGGAAGGGTATGGGGAAGCCAGGGAAACTGTGCTTTTGTTGTGTACCAAGTGCTTATCCCTTTCGAGTCTAAGACTGTCTTACTAGAGAAGTAATCAGAGACAATGGACATGAATTTAATAACTAAGTGGGAATATGTAATAAGCAAAATGATCTAGAAGTCCCTTTAATTTGAAGCCCCACGACCATATGCCATTGGGAAAAGGAAAGGAAAGGACCTTCCCTGTGCCTCTTGCTATCTGACAAGGAGTCCTCCAATTCCTGGATCTGGTTCCTTACCACAAACTGTGGAGGCAGAGGGGGATATTGTGTCAGTTCATGGATAACACAGGGCCCTCTGAACAGCTTCCTCCCACTGAATAAATCTTTTTCTCTGTCTTCTCCAGGCTGCATTACTTGGAGCATATATTCAGACAAGCTGCTTATGGAACCCTCTCTTTCTGGGCTTCAGACACTTGGCCATTGCCAACATGAATGTATCAGTTACTTTCTCATTGCTGACCCAAAATACCTGACCAGAAATGGGTTTAATTTGGTTTGCATTTTCAGAGAGTAGAGTCCATCATGGCTGGGAAAGCTGGCAAGAGTAGAAAGCCAGTGTCACACCATCATGTCATCAGGGAGGTTGTAGAACACAGCAAGCGGGGCCAGACTTATCACTTCAAGTTCTGCCCCAACTACCACATATCTTTCAGCAAGTCTCTCTAAAGGTTGTATAATTTTCTAGAACAACACCACCAGCTGTGGATTTTATCATCAAACACCTGAGTCTATGAGGGGCACTTTATATCCAAACCACCATGATGAGTCTCCCACCACTGCAGGATCCCTGGTCTTTCTGGGCCTTCTTCATCAGGTGGAAAGAGCAGTAACTATAAGATGAATATGTTTTAAATTTTTACTCTCCACAAATGTTCCCTGTGGCAATTAACCTATAGTACCTACATGGTCACAGAGGGGAAGGCAGGGAGTGGAAAAGGAGGGACACCGTCAGTATCCTGCCACACAAGCAAGTGCCCACTGACAAAAAGGTTCCCCTTGAGTAACTAGGACTGCCAAAACACATTTGTCACTAATAAGATTACCAGTTTTGTGAGATGAGAAGATTTCTGAGAAGACAGAGCCATTTGCAGATGGCAGAAGAGGGAGATTTGGAGAAGAGGTGTCTTATCTATGCCTCCTCTTGTCTTCCTGTTTTCTTATCATTTTTCTCTTGGCCTTTTCTTTCTCTCTAGCCATTCTCTGTCTGTTTCCCCCCTTTGTTCTTCATTCCCATCTAACACCCATGCTTGGAAAGATACTTAGAGGCTAGAGGAAAAACAGGTGTTACTAAGTTTCTCTGCTTAGCATCCTTAATCAGAGGGCCATCAGCCATGGTCATTCATTGATTTAATTTTTCCCTAAACACTTGCTCTTGCAAAATATTTCCTCTTTAAATATATTTATTTATTTTACAGAGAGTGAGGGGAGAGAGAGAGAGAGAGAGAGAAAGAAAGAGAGGAGAACAAAGGAGTTCCAGGTCCTCTTTGTGCATCTGACTTTATGTGGGTAATGGGGAATTGAATCAGGACTGGCTAGCTTTGCAAATTAAGTACATTTAGCCACTAAGCCCTATTTCTAGCCCATGTATTTCCTCTTAACTTCTGTTTTCATCAGTTTTTAAATTTTAGTAGGCTTTATTAACCTTGACTATAAACACTGCTTAATGGATACTATTAAAAAAATAGGACAAAGCTTTTTTATAGCTGAGGACACTATAAATAGAGTAAAGAGACAACCTATAGAATGGGAGAAAATCTTTGCCAGCTATACATCTGACAGAGGATTAATATCTAGGATATACAAAGAACTCAAAACCAACCAATAAGAAATCAAATAACCCAATTAAAAAATGGGCTATGGAACTAAACAGAGAGTTCTCATCGGAAGAAATACAGATGGCATATAAACATCTAAAAAAGTGTTTTACATCCTTAGCCATCATGGAAATGCAAATTAAAACTACTTTGACATTCCATCTCACTCCTGTCAGAATGGCTACCATCAAGAAAACAAATAACAATAAATGTTGGCAAGGATGCCACAGTTGTTGGGAATGTAGTCTGGTATAGCCAGACTTGGCTTGTGACAGCTAAAAATAGGTTTACTATATGATCCAGCTATAGTACTCCTAGGCATATGTCCTAATGACTCTTCTTACTATCTTATAGATACTTGCACAACCATGTTTTTTGCTGCTCTATTCACAATAGCTAGGAAATGGATCCAGCCTAGATGTCCCTCAACAGGTAAATGGATAATAAAGATGTGGTACATTTACACAATAGATTTCTATTTAGTGGTAAAGAAAAATGAAATTATGAAATTTTCAGGCACATGGATGGAACTGGAAAGGATTATACTAAGTGAGGTAACGCAGGCCTAGAAAGCCAAAAGTCACACGTTCTCTCTCATATGTGGATCCTAGCTACAAATGTTTAGACTTGGGTGTGAGCTGGAACCAAAAGTCAGTAGCAGAGGCCAGTCATCTAGAAAAAGGGGAAAGGACTTTAGGGGATGGCCTTGCATATATGTAAGTAGAAGAACAGAATACAGGGAATAGAATAGCCTAAGTGAGGCCAGGCAAAGAGATTGAGTAAGAGAAGGGTCAATCAAAATTCAAGATGTTCTGAATAAGACATATGGAAGCCTAATTTTTTTAGATAATGGCACATCCAGAAGCCAGAGAGGGTTACTAGAAAAATTTCAGTGCCAGGGATGGGATACCTTCCAGTGAATTATTGGTCAGGGAGGTCCCTGTTAGCTCCAAAACATTACAGGCTATTGCCAAAGCCCTTGGTTTCCCGCAAGTAAGATGGTAAGACCCTATTGCTGAAGACTTCACATGCCTGGGTAGCAAGGCCTTTGAGAAATCAAGCTGGTGCTGAGCTGAAAACCTTCTCCCTGTAACCCAGCCAACTGAAAGCTGGAAAAAGCTGCACTTCATGCAGTGCTATGGGAGACAGATGTCATCAGTAGTAAAAACAGTGGACATTGGAAGCCTCAAGTTTGGCCAGAGAGGCCAAATGACAGAATGGGTGCAATAATGGCATGTCTGCTCTGGGGGAAACCAACTGCTCTCTAATTGGACTGGAGGCCTGCTCTAGGGGAGGGAATACATGCCTAGTATTGAAAACCTAATCAAAAGCCTATGACAGGGGAGGTTATGAGCCTTAGGGGTATAAAGCCTCCTCTTGTCTGGCTAAATGCACATATTGTGCTCATCAAACTGCTCTGTAAGCACTACACTTAATGTTCATATTCATATATTAATGCTACTCTTACTGTTGGTTAGAGAAGCTTCTCTTGCAGATGGTGGTGACCCCTAGGATGACCCAAAAGGCAACATAGTGCTGAGAAGAAGTGACAGAGAAGTGTCTAGCACTGAAACATCTCTATCATACCCTCTGAGGCTCAGGGTCTATTGCAAAAGAGGTGGTGGAAAGAATGTAAGAGCTAAAGGAAGGGTACCACTCCTTACAATGCAACTGTCCAGACAGAAATTGGCCTTGATATTCATGCACTGCAGTGCCTAGAAATACCTTCACAAGACTCTCTTAACAGGAGAAAAAGACGATGACATTAAAATAAAAGAGAGACTAATAGAGAGGAGGGGATATGATGGAGAGTGGAGTTGTGAAGGGGAAAGGGAGGGAGGGAAGGGAACTATCATGGTTTATTTTCTGTAAGTATAGGAGCTGTCAATTAAAAAATTTAAAAAGCATAGCATATTGGGCTTGAGAGATTTTCCAGTGGTTAAGGCACTTGCCTTTGAAGCCTAAGGATCCAGGTTCGATTCCCCAGTACCCACATAAGCCAGGTGCAGAAGGTGGCAGAGGTGTCTGGGAGTCCTTTGCTATGGCTAGAGGCCTGTGCCCATTCTCTCTCCCTCTCCTTCCTTTCTCTGTCTGTCTCAAAAATAAATAAATATAGTATTTTAAAAAACAGCATGTCTAATCAGGAGGAAAGCTGGATTTGTGTCCATACAAGTGTGAAGAACCAGATATATATAGCCCATCTGATATATGTAGCCCATACTGAACTAGAACTTACTCTGTAGTCTAGGATGGCATTGAACTCATAATAATTTTCCTACTTCAGCCTCCCAAGTGCTGGGATTAAAGGCAAGAGTTACGTGCCTTGCTGAGTCTGCATGCTTTATAGCTGTATCCAGCCAGTAAGAGTCTGGTAAGAACCTAATGGTTTATGGACATGTCCTCAAAGCTGAACTAACCAGAGATGGCTAACTATATTAGCTAGCTATGATGGTTGATCTTGTCAACTTGATGGGGTTTAGAATTACCATGGAAATAAATATTGGGGCATATATCTGTGAGGAATTTTCTTCAGACCAACCCTAACTGTGGGTGGACCCATTCATTCAGCTGGAGTCCTGGACTGAATAAAAAAAGAGAAGACAAGCTGAGCACTACCATCTGTGGTTGCTATATGACAAGCCGCCTCAAGCTCCTACAACAATGAATTCCCTGCCATCACTACATCCTTGAACTGTGAGCCAAATTAAACCCTTCCATAAGTGGCTTTCATCAAGTATTTTGTCATAGCAATGAGAAAAATAATTAATCCACTAGCCATCCTCTAAAGGAAAATAGACTCCTTCTCTGATATCCATCCTCAAAGAGGAGGTAGACTCCTCTTCCTCTTCCTCAAAAAGGAGATATACCCCTTCTCTGTGATGAAACTGGTGAGTGCACCCTTGGATTGATTCCTCCTCAGTTAGATGTTGGAACAGTTTGAAGTAGATTTTTCTAGTGTAACCACACAAAATATTCTTTTGCCTAAACCTTTTGTTAGCACTATAAGCCATGTGAACTGAAGTCCCCTGAAAAAGCTGCACACACCTGTGTTTAAGATTATGAAACTGACTGATTAGAACTTCTGGATTGTGGAGACTTGGAATGTTCCCAAGCATTATCTTAAACTCTATGGTTAGTGCTCTTAATAGCCATTTATCACTTGTCTCTATAGGTGAGATAACATTCTGGTGGCTATCAAGTAAAAGCTTTGAAATATATTAACTCAGCAGACTACTAGCTTCCACCAACTCAAAAACTAAGAATGTCATCAGATACCATCAGGGGTCCATAGCAGAGATCTCTACTTTACTCAAGTCTGCCTGCCTGATGAACTTTCCAGTGTGTTTAGTAAATGCCTTGATACTTGAACATCTTTTGTTCTGTGACTATGACAAGTTATTTAATGTTTTTTATTATTAATTTAATTTAATTTAAGTTATTTAATGCTTTTATGTAACACATCATTGTGTCAACCTGGATCCATTTTTCCCAGGCTATGATCATTCATTTTTGGCTTAGGATAAGCTATCTCTTATTCCCTTTGAAGCAAAAGCTATTTTTATGTCAACATTCAGTTAACTTTTCAAAAGTATTTGTTTTCCCATCCTAAATCCAGCAGCAAACTCTACCTAAATCCAGTAATTAGGAATGTTACTTGCTCCCTAATTCTTAGTGAAACTGAGGTCAAATGGATCCAAGATTTTTCTAAATCTCCAACCTCAAAAGTTAGCTTTATCCTAAAAGGGAAGGGGACTTGATCTCCAAAGGAGCACAACTTTGTGTAAGAGTTGACCCTAAATCAGATGGACACCATGCGATAGGGATTGTTAATCCTAATGTATAGACTGGGAAAAGCCTCTCTGCAAACAAACCATTAATTTGGGCTCATTTGTCCACAAGACCCCAATAGTACCAGCTGTCTTATTACATGGAGTTCTAGATTTCTCTGTCTTGTCAGAACACTGATTCCTTCTACTGATTTTTCTATATTAAAAGAGGCTTTAAAAATGTCTCTAAAAGGGATGGAGAAATGGCCTAGTGGTTAAGGTGCTTGCCTGAAAAACCTAGGGACCCAGGTTCAGTTTCCCATTATTCACATATAGCAAGATGCAGAAAGTGGCACATCAATCTGGACTTTGTTTGCAATGGCTAACGGCCCTGGAGCACCCATTTTTATTCTCATTTTCATTCTCTCTCTGTGTCTGTAACTCTTTCCTTGCAAATTAATAAAATAAAATAATCCTTTAAAATGTAAAAAAAAAAATGCCTCTAAGAAATTAGAAAAGGCTTTAATGACACTGTTCCTTCTCTCCACAAACTGAGGTTTCTAGCCTTACTTAAGTAGATTTGTAGGATAAGTGACTTAGATACTGCAAGTGCCAAAAGGTGGTAAAAATGTTGCTGCAATGTTCATAAGTCAATAATTATTACTAAAAAATTAAAGATCTTAAAGGATGAATATGAGATGGGACATTTACTTTCTTTTGTTACTCTGATCAGATTAGGACTCAAATAAGAGACAAGCCTCTTGAAAGAGTCTGAGAGCATTTCCAGGAAGGATTAACTGAGGGAGGAAGAGCTCCCTCATGGTGAATAGCCCTTCCAGTGGTGGACTATCTACATAGAAGCTCCACAACACAAGGACCTTTGGCTTGGATGCCTCTGCTACTTGTTGGCATGTGTTGCTGCTACCCTTCATGGACATTGGGATCCAACTTCATCTGTCTTCCAATGTGGACTGAAGACCAGTGGCTATCTAAGAATACTGCAGGCCTTTAGTGATAGATAGTGACTGTTGAGGCATCCTGCCTCATGGATTGAGCAACTATTGGGTTCTTTGACTTTCCAGGCTGCAGAGAGCTATTGTTGGGCTCCCCAGACTATATCCTGTAAACTAATTAATTCCCCTTATAATACACATTTTATTTCAGAGAGAGAGAGAGGGAGAGTAGGGGTGCTAGGGCTTCCTGTCACTGCAAATGAATCCCAGATACATGTGCCAGTTCGTGCACTTGGCTTTACATGGGTACTGAGGAATCAAACCCAGTCCACAGGCTTTACAAGCAAGTACCTTTAACCACTGAGCAATCTACCCAGCTCCAATATAATTCATATTTATTCTGTCAATTTTGTTCCACTAGAGAACCCTGACTATACACAAGTGTTTTTCTTTCTTTTTTGTTTGTTTTATCGAATTGCAAATGCTGCTTTCCTTGATTTGTTTAGGTCTTGGCCCTGAGTCTTTCTGCTCAAATTATAGCACCAAGTAGGTGGCAACAGCCTAGAGGCCTGCGTTAGGTTCTTCAAGAGAATGCCTTTAACCACTGAGCCATCTTCCCAGCCATCTTAAGATAAAACAGGAAATTATAACAGATTAAAATACAAGGTGGGTCTTCCATTAATTCAATAGCTATGGGAGAGTTTCAAGCACAGTACATGATTACAGGAAGCTAGGCAAAGCAGGTGGGAGAATCTCTTTCCCACACAGTGGTTTAATATTTATTTTTTAAAATGTGTGTGTATGTGCATATATGCACATGCACAACAGTGCACACATACATTGGTACTCTAGGGTCTCTTGTTGCTATATACAAATGCCTGTCTGGCTTTACATGGGTGGTTGGTTAATAGAGCCCAAGCCAAGAGACAGCTGCTGAGCTAGCTCCCCAGCCTGTTTGCCCTTTTTATAACCCTAGGGAGGAGTGTTCCAAGTTTTGTTGACCTCTTGCCTCCTTCCTCCCATGAGGAGGGAATGTTTCAATCCAGAGAATGTTGCTACAGAACATTGTTCTAGCCTGCCCCTAATGGCATGTGTTTGCTTCCCCAGTACCCAAGACAAGCTGAACACACAGAGTGGTATGTGCATTTAGAGTTTGTTTAGGGCAGCAGAGGCCCTGGCACATCCGCACTTCCACTTTCTCTCTCTCTTTCAAAATAATAACAATAAAAATAACAGTACCACTCACCATCACTCCATGTGACCCTCTGGAAAAAAATTGAATCCTTGGCTATTATTCTCCTTATGGTTACTGTGTTTCCTCCCACAGTGATTGGCACCTTCTCAGTGGTTTCAAGTACTTTCTAGCAGTGATACACGCCAGATGATGGCTACCAAATTCAAAAAGTTTGAGAAACTCTGCCAACTGACCAGGGATGGCCATGGAGTTGCTTATGATGGTGACATCAACCTTTGTCCCAATCTGTAAATTATTTGCCTAAACAAACATTTTACCCTGGACATGATTTTAAAAAGATAATACCTTTGCAATACATGTTGGCAAAGAACTTCCTACTGAAACAACACTTTTTTTTTTTAAAGAATCTTTATTTTTATTTTATATTTTTTTAGTTTTTCGAGGTAAGGTCTCACTCTAGTCCAGGCTGACCTGGAATTCACTATGTAGTCTCAGGGTGGCCTTGAACTCATGGTGATCCTCTTACCTCTGCCTCCCAAGTGCTGGGATTAAAGGCGTGCGCCACCATGCCCAGCTAAGAATCTTTATTTTTTAACAATAATTCTTGATTTATGAACATAGCAACAACATTTTCACCACAATGTTGGGTATTTTTGAAAGAAGACTTAGATGCTGTAGGCAATTCATGGACATTCCCAGGGATCTTTATTCCCTGTGGTTTTTGTTTCCCATGAAAGGATTGTGAGAACTACCCAGGTACAGCCCATAACTATTAAATTAATGGAAAACCTACTTTATATTTTAATCTGTGACAATATCTTGTTTTATCTTGAGAGGAAAGCCCTATTGTCTTACTCAGACAGGTAGTATTTTGGTGGGTGCCAAGAAACCTCTTTCATCATAGTCTATTAGTTTTTATCAATGCCTTTGACACAATACAAAGCATCTTTGTTAATGTCAGAGCCATCCAGGAAGAAAGAACTTGGTGGCATTACAACATCTGTACCAGATAGTTTCTTTAGAATAAACTCTGCTAGAGCAAAGGGCAGAGCAAAGGTGACAATCCTGAGTTGTGAAAGGTGGAAGGGGGTATCCTGCCATTGAGTGAGGGAAGAGAATGAGGCTGGGAGTGAAGACCCCATTTCCATACATCTTATCAGGATGTCTTCCACTCTCTGCATACTTAGCACACTTCAAACCATGGCACTGTAGCAGCTACTTTCCCATTGCTGGGACAAAATACCCCACCAGAAGCAGCTTAGGAAAGTATAGGGTTTGTTTTGGCTCGCACTTTTTTTTGGGGGGGGGGTTCAAGGTAGGGTCTCACTCTAGCCCAGGCTGACCTGGAATTCACTATGGAGTCTCAGGGTGGCCTCGAACTCATGGCGATCCTCCTACCCCTGCCTCCCGAGTGCTGGGATTAAAGGTGTGCGCCACCACGCCCAGCTTGGCTCACACTTTTGAGAGGAAGTTTCTGTCATGGTGATAGCATGGCAGGAGCAAAGAGCTGGCATCATATCTTCACATTAGCAAGGAGGAAATGTGGTGAACTGGCAAGTGGAGCTGGACTATAAAATCCCAAGGCCTGCCCCATTTATACACTCTCACCAGGGCACCACAACCTTACCCAACAACATCACCAGCTTGGAATTGAGCTGTCAAACATATGAGGCTATGGGGGACATTTTACATTCAGTCCACAACAGGCACCATTCTGTTACTCTGTGTAATTTCTTTTCTGCAGTTCATGGAAATGGGAAACCAACTATTTTGATTACTCTTTACCCTATTATAACCACCCTGAAAGCACAGTTTTGTTTGTTTTCTTCTGTTGCAGTTATTACTACCCTAGAGTATCCCCAGAATACATTTCCTGCTGTTTTCAAAACAGAGGAACAAGAAAGCTTGTAGACTCTGGAGACAGGATCCCCCAGTTTAATCCACTGCCCTTACTAAATAACTTTGTCTTCCTGGGCAGCAGAGTCTCCCAGGCTTCAGTTTCCTTCTGTCAGTAGAGTTGCACAGGAGCCTTTGTCACATTCAGAGTGAAGGCAAAGTGAAGTGAAAGGTATAAAATCCTAAGCCTAGTGTCTGGCATGTAAGCAGCAGGTGTCATTTCAAGAGCCTCCCAACTAGTCTCACTGCCTTCTGTTCTCTCTAATCTGTTCCTCATGTGGTGATCAGATTGCTCATTGCAAACAAAAGACTTCCTACTGGAACAATTTCTATCATCCTCTGCACCTTGTTGAGTTGGCTCCTCAGTATCTGTGCAGCCTATTCTCCTGTCACATCTCTGTAGGCAATCTGTGATTTACTGGTGGTCCAGCTCTACCACATGCAGCCACACCTCTGGGCCGTGGGGGCTCAAGACCTGGGCTTTCCCTCTTCTCCTTCGTAATCTACTTCTCTTCCTCTTAATGCACATTAGATGTTCCATACTGAGTAGAAACTGTGGAGAGATCTCCAGAGCCCAGCTTCCTTATTATCAATTGTTTCCTTTTCTTCAGTCTTTGTAATTTTACTTGCCTTAAACTTAATCCAACCATGTAACAGCCAGAGTTGGCAGGTGTCCTTTATCACCCATATTCCATACATGGGGAAGCTGTGCTCTTCTTATGTATTCTTAAAGGACTTATTGTGTTCATTGTCTTTTACCACCCTCCCCACATGGCATCATACATCCCTCCTGCAAACTCCTATCTTAATCCATAAAGTAGTTGAGCAAAGTCAAAAATTTATTCAAAAGTTTATTCAAAAGAGATGTTAAAAAAAACTAAGAAGGATGAAGGATGAATTGGGGGGTACAGTGAAGCTACAAGGGTAGAATTAGCTGGGTGTGTTTCTTTCAACAGCTTTCAAAAACCTTTTAAGGACAATGCCAAACTCCAGGGTACTCATGCCTCAAGGATTTAGAGTTTTCTTTTTGTGCTTATTAGTTAAAATATGACAAAATCAGTGTCCCTGAATCAAGACACATATGCTTTCCTCTTGGGTTACAAAACCCTGTGTGGAGGAGAGGGTTGTCTACCCTATGGCTGATCCTGGTAGTGATGTGGCACTGATATTAAAACCTAAAGTGTTGCTCTTCAAGGTTCAGTTATTATTCCTCTTTGGCAGGGTTGGTGGAGGGGGCTGTGAAACAGACCACTAAACCCAACTGTGTTAGGACGGGTTCTAAAAAAAGTAGCTTTGAAGATGGGTGTGATGGTACATGTGTAAAATCTCACTCTCCACTCGGGAGGCTGAGGCAGCAGGATGGTGAGTTCCAGGCCTTCCTGACCACTATCTAAACATGAAAAAGAAGAGCAAGAGGAAGGGATTGTTTTGAGATGGGGATTGCTGTCAAAGTGATTTATTGCAGGAACATTCTCAGGAGAACAGGAGAGAGAAAAGAAAGTCAAACATGGGTGTTGAGGACTAACTAGCTTGGGTCTGATCCTGTGCAGAGATCTCTAGAGCCCAGCAATTTCACTGTAGACTTGGTTATGAACACAGAACATGCACTTTGCACTATGAATGCTGTCATGCCAATGAACCCTACTTAAAATACCTTAGATCAGATTTAAGACTATGGTATACTATGAATTGTGGTATTGGTGGCTCATGCCTTTAAATCCCAGCACTCAGGAGGCAGAGGTAGGAGGATCGCCATGAGTTTGAGGCCACACTGAGAGTACATACTGAATTCCTGGTTATGAGAGAGAGAGAGAGAGAGAGAGAGAGAGAGAGAGAGAGAGAGAGAATGGGAACACCTAGGTCCTTAGGCTTCACAGGCAACCACCTTAACCTCTAAACCATCTTTATAGCCTGAATTGTAGTACTTTTACTATACATATAACTTTTTCTGTTCTTGAAGAAACATGCTAATTTTGGAAAATAAAGACTTAACATTTTCCTATCATTATTCCTCACCCCAGAGGTGGTCTCCTCTTTAGGCCATAGGGCAAGTTTTAACTCTATGTTTGTCATTTTTTGCCTCATCTATGAAGGCAGATATAGGAAGCATAATCTTAATGACACAGCTCCCTTCTGATGGAAATAGTCCTTTGATGAAGGGAAAACCAACAGCTTCCCCATACCAGCAATCTGGGAACAAAAAGGTGGGGAGAGAATGACAGCTTCGAGATTCTGATATGGAGATGGAAAATGCCTCTCTCTCTATCTGTGTATATGGCATGTGTTGTCTAGATGGGTACATCTGTGTGGGAGGAAGTTGGTCATAGAGTTTCCCAAGGCTGTTGTCTGGGACTCAGGTGATCTTATTGGGATATTTACAAGATGATGATTTCAATAAATATGAAGACTTGACAAGTGAAGCAGTAGAGAATGGTTTTGAGGTCATCTAGTTTGCTTTATAGACCTTGGAATTTTATGTCTGTATTCTGGTCCAGAAACAGTTATGCATGGTGATATACTTTCTACTTAGTTTAGTCATTTGGAATTTCTATTCTGGTTCTTTGAAGTTTATCCATTTAAACAAGGTGATTGTAGAAAGAAAGTAGATGCTGTCAAGTTTTCTTTGGAAGCTATTGCAAGGAGCACTGGTTCCCCAAACAGGTAAAGCAAAAAGAGTATAAGAACTGAGTTATAAGGTTCTTATTTGAAGAAACTATAATGTAAATACAGATTTGAAGCTTTTTTAACTTCTTCAATCACTGCCAAATGGGCAGGACTACTTCCAATAGCTTCATTATGCCTGATCCCAAATATGGCTCTCTGAATTTCTCATGTCTAGAATGTCCCAAGATCCTTATATCAGCTTTGTTCACTTTAGCTTAGACCTTGAAGAACAATGTTGGGAGGCTTGACACACACATGATGCACCTTTGTATTTTCCCATATGCAAAGATCTTGCTAGTTAGAGATATTTATTGACTTGGTGGTATTGTTACTTGTGTCAGAGAATCCAGCATTTGACTCTTAAAATGTTCTCCTATCTATTTTTTAGAGGAGATTATTTTTTACCTTTAAAGCCATCATTTTCTGGATGCCTGAGTAAAAATTTCCTTTAGTCATGGTGAAAGAGCTTGATTAAGTTGAGTTGGAAAACCTTGCCTCCAAAATACACATGCACCTATATTTATGAGATTCTTTTCTTCTTCCTTTTTTTAAGAAGTCTGGTACAAAAGAAATAAAAGTTGTAGGCTTTCATTCATTTGGGTTTTGGTTGATGTCAAAGAAGTTACTGCTAATCACCCCAGGGAATGACATGCCAGCCATCTGTAAAGTATGAACATCATAACTAAAGGAGAGTGACAGAAAAGTCATTTTCTTAGCAGAGATGTGAAGGTTTATATATATGTGTGCTTATAGTAAGTTGTATTTTATAAAAATGTAATTGTGTGGGTGTAATAGTATGCCTGGTAAGGTAGGATTTTTTATTAAGAAGTAAATATAGAAAGTATATTGAGGCAATACCATTTATATAAAGTACTCAGGCATGACTTGACTTTGGAAAGAACATGCAGTTATCTTTAAAAATATCCCATGATTGGGCTAGAGAGATGGCTTAGCAGTTAAGCTGCTTGTCTGCAAAGCCAAAAGGACCCAGGTTAGATTCCCCAGGAACCATGTAAACCAGATGCACAAGGTGGTACATGTGTCTGGAGTTCGTTTGTGGTGGCTAGATGCCCTGATGGGTCCATTCTTTCTTTCTCTCTTAAATAAATAAATAAAAACAAAAATATTTTTAAACATCCCATGATTCTACATGGCTTTTCTACATTTTGTAAAAGTTTTGGGGTAATTAGTGTATATAGAGATAGATAGATATAGATATAGATATAAATATAGATATAGATATAGATAGATAGATATAGATAGATACATAGATATAGATATAGATGATATAGATATAGATATAGATAGATAGATACATAGATAAATAAATAGATAGATCCGAAAGCCTTCAGAAAAGGACAAGAGAGAGACATCAACTCCTGTTATCAAGTGGTAAAACTGGAAAATTTGACACCCTGACTGTGGTGATCTTGACCAAGGGGCAATGACAGAAGGTAACATTAGATCCCAAAGAGGAATTGCCACCAGGGAGAATGGAATCTGGCAGGAATATAAGTTTTACCTAACAATCTCAGCTGCATTTGGAGCACTGGAGCCTGAATTCACAAGACTCAGAGGTAGGATGGAGAAAAGCAACCATATGGCTTGTTACAGTGAAGAACTTAAACATCCCATGATTCCTTAAGGGCCATCCAAGATGGTAAACAGGGCAGTGGCTTGAGGCTTGGCTTCTCAGTTTATGAACTCATTAATGACTGGTGTGAAGGAGCAGGCATGTGTATATATGAGGAGCAAGGAGAGAGGAGGGAAACCTTGTTTACATGGTCTAGAGGAGAGGAAAGGGGGGCTGGGCGCATCAGTGATAAAGGAAAAGATGCAAGAAGTAGGAAGTGATATCATAACTTGGTAATTGACTGACCCAGGGGGAATAGTGATTAATTTGTTTGCTATGTATATTGTTTATTATTGCTATAAATAGTAAGGATTAGACTATTATTACCTTCCTGGTTCCACTTGTGTCAGTTGTTGGTCTCTGAAGAGAAAATTATGAAGATGAAGCTTTGATTAGCTTCAATGACTGTCATAATAACTGTGGTTAACATTTGGAGTTTACTGAGTGAAGTCATTGTTTTAATTTGCATAATTGTCTTTTGGATATGCAAAGATCCAATTACATTAAAAGCTAGATACCAATTAGTATAGAAGAACAATTATTGAGACATTGCCATGACATTAAAAGGAACAAATGTCTGACTGGAGAGTTTGCCAAGATGTCCATTGAGTTAATTCTGGCCACCACAGAGCTATGGAAGGAGAACAAAAGAGCAGCAGAAGGCAAATAGTCTTAGACAAATGTATGTCTGCAGGTTGGAAGAATAGAGGGCATGTCTTCTTGTTTTCTAAATAAAATTCTTAAAATTAGAAAAAAAATTAAAAATTACCACTTAAAATAATATAGTATATATGGTAAAACCAAAAACTAACCCAAACCATAACCCTAGGAGGGTGACACTGTTAACATACTAGTAGAGTTTTTTTGTTTTGTTTTGTTTTTTGGTTTTCCGGGGTAGGGTCTCACTCCACCTTAGGCTGACCTAGAATTCACTATGTAGTCTCAAGGTGGCCTTGAACTCATGGCAATCCTCCTACTTCTGCCTCCTGAGTGCTGGGATCAAAGGTGTGCTCCACCAGTAGGGTTTTCGCCAGACAAAGGTGTCCCTAAAAAGATTCTGTCCATTGTTCAGAACTTACATCATCAAGTTTCATCAAGGAAACACTAGCTAATCTTATTATTAATCTGATAACATCTACTTAATAGCATAGCTTACTAGTTAGCTGAATGTGGCTGGTAAGATATGATTGTACTAAGGCAGAAGACAGTGGGAATAATAAAACAAGGGCAGAATGGGATGCCAGGAGAAGGTAGAGCTGGAACACAAAAGGAGGTGCCAAGGTAGGAAACAGGCAGCATGTAATGAAGTCCACCTTTTCCATTTTCATGTTTCCATGCTCACCCTTGCTCATTACCCTAAGCCTGAACTAAATCTTTCTCCCACAGGACAATGGGGACCACATGACATACCACTTGATGACTTCTCTTCACTTTAGCTACTTGAACTTCTGTTGTTATTGGACATATCAGCCTCCTTCATGAGTTTTTCTCTTTGTATGGCTTGGTGACAAGGTGCTCTAGCTTTTAAGCCTCCCCAGCTGTTCTTGTCCTCTATTCTAATTGGCCCCTCCAATATTCTAATTGCAGGCATTGCCTGCTGCTTCCCTCTGTTCTTTCTCTGCTCCTCTTTCCTTTATGATACTGGATACTCAGTTCTCTTCTAGGACTTCAAAAGTAGTCATTATGAGGGAGAATTTGAAACATTATAGATATAGAGACAAAAAAATAAATATAAAATGTGGCTTTGGCTTTCTCTGGAGTTCTAATTTTTCATTTCCTGATACCTTCTAGACATGTCCCATTTGTGTTTCAAACCTGTCATGATGGTTTATCTTCACTGTCAGCTTGATTGGATTTAAAATCACCTGAGAAACAAGACTCTGCGCATATCTCTGAGAGAGCTTCCAAAGAGATGTAAGTGAGGAGGAAACACCTGAATGTTGGCAGCACCATCCCATGGAGTAGAATCCTAGATAAATAAAAAAGGAAGGAAAATGTGTATTGAGCATCAGCATTTATCTCTCTGCTTCCTGGTTGTGGATGCAAATGACCAGCCACCTCCTATTCCTATTCCACCATTCTTACTCTGCCACTCGAATGTTCAGCAGGCTTATCATGATATATGAAGATCAAGAAAAAGTATTTTTTCATATGTGTATGTGAGTGCGTGTTTATGCATGTTCATATGCATGTGGGCACATGTGTGTATGTGAAATGCAGGTGTGCAGAGGGTCATATATATCTTTTTCAATTGCTCTCCTTCTTATTTTTGAGCCAGAGTCTCCAATTGAAACCTGAGCTCACAAATTCAGCTAGGCAAGCCATTAGGCTTCAGGTATCCTTTTTTCTCTGTCTCCCAGAAGTGAATTACAGTTGTGTGTCACCTTCAGCATTTATGGTGAGTGCTAGGGATCTGAATTCCAGTCCTCCTGCTTATGCAGCAAGCACGTTGCCCACTAAGCCATTGCCCCAGGCCACCTCCCCAAGCAAAGATCATGATTCCTATTATAGTTACCTTCTCATTTTGGAACCACATCTGATAAGAATCAGCTTATGGGAGGAAAGGGTTTATCTCAGGCTTACAGTTTTGAGGGGAAGCTTTATCATGGAGAGGAATCTGGTTCACTTTCTTACATATCAACAGCAGAAAGAGAATGGACAGTCAGAGCTCAAGCTGATTCTGAACACACAGTAGGCTATACTCAAGATGTGCTCCCAGAGACACCTCCTCCAGCAGGAGTCTACCTATTTGAGACTAAGCAGGAAACTGAATCAAAAATACTTGAGGCTATGGGGAACATTCGCATTGAAACCCTCACATTCTGCTCCAGCCCTCATAGATTCATGATCATCTCACTATGCAAAATGTACTCAGTCCAGCTTTAAAAGTCCCTACTGTCTTTACCAATTTTAACATGGTTCAAAAGTCAAAAGTATCCTTTGAGTTTCAAGACAGTTAACTGTCAGCCCCATGAATTCAAAACATAAGTTACATACTTTCAACACATAATGGCACAGAGGTTAAACATTCCCATTACAAAAGGAAAGGCACAATAAGACAAGACTGGACCAATTCAAAATTAATAATAAGCAGGCAAATATCTAACATCTACTGTTCCATATTTCATCTGGGACCCATGATAAAGTCCATTGGTTCCAAAGATCAGCAGTTTTTTGCTCCCATTGCTGTCTGCTTGCTCTCTGGGAAGATCTGCTCAAGCCAGAGGTAACAGCTTTCTTTGACAGCTTTCCCACAGTCTTGGTATCTCCAAGCTCTAGGGTCTCCATTATAACCCACACCTCATCTTCATAGCTCCATAGAATGGCCTTATAGGGCCTCCATATTGGGATCTGTTTTTTTTTTTTTTTCAGCTTCCATAATTGTAGACAATAAACCATGGTAATTCCCTCCCACCTCACTTTCCCCTTCACAACTCCATTCTCTATCCTATTCCCTCCCCCTCTCAATCAGTTTCTCTTTTATTTTGGTGTCATCATCTTTTCCTCCTGTTATACTGATTTTGTGTAGGTAGTACCAGGCACTGTGAGGTCATGGATATCCATGCCATTTTATGTCTGTAAGAGTGCACTGTAAGCAGTCCTACCTTTATTTTGGCTCTTACATTCTTTCTGCCACCTCTTCCATAATGGACCATGAGCCTTGGAAGGTGTGATACAGATGTTTCTGTGTTGAGCACTTCTCTGTCACTTCTCAGCACTATGGTGTCTTCTGAGTCATCCCAAGGTCACTGCCATCTAATAGCAGAAGCTTCTCTAACCAAAAGTGAGAGTAGCATTAATATATGGGTATGAACATTAAGAGAAGTGCTTACTGGGCAGTTTGGTGAGCATAATATGTACATTTAGCCAGACCCCATCAGACATTACACTCCTAGGGCACATGACTTCTCCCATCATTGGTTTTAAGTATCAGGCATGTATTCCTTCCCATGGAGCGGGCCTCCTGTCCAAGGAGAGAGTGGTTGGTTTCCCCCATAACAGACATGCCACTATTGCACATACAAGGTTTTTAACCCTACTTCACATTGTCACATCTTAGTGGTTCCTGGAACCATGTGCCTTTCATGACCCAATTTCCTGCATTTAAAAAACATTTATTGGGCTGGAGAGATGGCTTAGCGGTTAAGCACTTGCCTGTGAAGCCTAAGGTCCTGGTTCAAGGCTTGATTCCCCAGGACCCACGTTAGCCAGATGCACAAGGGGGAGCACGTGTCTGGAGTTCATTTGCAGTGGCTGGAAGCCCTGGCACACCCATTCTCGCTCTCCTCTCTGCCTCTTTCTCTCTCTGTCTGTCACTCTCAAATAAAATTAAAAATAAACAAAAAACATTAAAAATATATTTATTTATTTTAGACAGCAAGAAAGAGGAAGATGGAGAAAAAAGGAATAGGCACACCAGAGCCTCTAGATACTGCAAACAATCTCCAGATGCATGGGCCACCTTGTGCATCTGGCTTACATGGGTACAGGATAATCAAACCTGGGTCCTTAGGCTTTGCAGGCAAGTGCCTTAATCACTAAGCCATCTCTCCATCCCTCTTTCCTGCATTAAAATTTTTTTTGTTTATTTTTATTTATTTATTTGAGAGCAACAGACAGAGCGAGAAAGAGGCAGATAGAGAGAGAGAGAGAGAGAGAGAGAGAGAGAGAATGGGCTTGTCAGAGCCTCCAGCCACCGCAAAGGAACTCCAGATGCATGTGCCACCTTGTGCATCTGGTTTACATGGGTCCTGGGGAATCAAGCCTCGATCTGAGGTCCTTAGGCTTCAAAGGCAAGCACTTAACCACTAATCCATCTCTCTAGCCCTTTCCTGCATTTTTTATGCTTCAAAAACCAGTACCACGTGGGTGGCATAGCCAAACTTGTAAATCCAGGAGTGTGTGAGAATAAAGCTTGACCTTAAGTGTAGAATATTTCTTCAGCATTCTTCCTTCACATCCCTTTCTTTTAAAAGAATGTGTGTTCCTACTGGCTTGAGCATTCTATGGGTTTGGTTTCACTCTTAGGACATCTTTTCTACTGTCCCAATGCAAAATACTCAGCCACCTTTAATGGTGGTAACAATTGCAGTTTAAGTCTAAAACAAGTCTCAGTGCTTGAATTTCTTTCTGTGTCAGACTTTATGTCTTTCATACCTTTCTGTTCTATACTTCTAATAAGTACATCAGTTCATTACTTTTAAATTCAACCTTGCTCATCTTCTCAGGTACCCCAGTTCCAACAAAGTTCTTTCCTTCCACTTTGACACTTCATAAGCCGAACCTTTACATTCAACAACTCTCTCTGAATTTAGAATTTTCAACTCTCACCAGAATAACACATCAAATTCTGCTTACAAGACTACAAGACTTCACCAGTTCAAATCCTTTCATATTCCTTCCTCAATGGTCAAATTCATTAGAGCAATGACCCCACTCTAGGTACCAATTTTCTCTCTTGCAGTTACCTTCTCATTGCTGGGATAACACACCTGACCAGAAGCAACTTATCAGAGCAAAGGGCTTATTTCAGGCTTACAGTATGTAGGGGAAGCTTCATCAAGGTGGAGGTAGCTGGCTCACTTCATCATACATTCACAGCAGAGAGTGAACAACCAGAGCTCAAGCTGGCTCTGAGCACACAGTAGGCTAGACTCAAAATCTGCTCTCAGTGACACACCTCCTCCAGTAGGGCTCTAATTGTTGGGGAATCAAGTAGGAAGCTTACTCAAAAATACCTGAGGCTATGGGAGACATTAACATTCAAACCATCACAATTCCTTAGTGCCATATTCCCAATCAAGTACCTACCTGTCTGGAGCACAAACCTCAGAAACATTCTTAATAATTTTTATTCTACTCCATAGCAAATCCAATATAAATATCCCCAAAGCCTCACCTTATCATGTCTCTGGAATCTCTAACAATCCACACTAGTATACATTATCATTTACCCTTGCTGGATTCCTGGTCTCTGTCCACCGATCTTATCTGTCACTAAACAAGTCCTTAGCCTAGCACACCAGCTCATGAGAGCCTTTAGGACTATTTTTTGGCAGTGTTTCTGAGCTCATTTTCAGTTACCTTCCCTTCACTGACTCTACTCTGCTTGCACAGTCCTGCTTCTTAAACAGTCTTGCTTCCTGAACTTACTAGTAGGCATGCTGGCAGGGATTTCTATTGCTATTCTGTCTGCCTTGAAAGTCTTCTTTGGGTAATTTTTGTGATTCACTATCTCATTTCCTTCTAGCATATGCTAAGTAGTCACTTTGGGAAAGAGGCCCCTAACTGCACTACCTAAAAATTTGCCTCCATGATCCATTGTCCTCCTCTGATTTGTTTTCCTTTTATCATATGGGCTGTAACATTTTTATATACTAGGTGATCCTCTCTTCTCAGTAATGTATAAGCTTCCTGAGGTCATGTCTTTGCTTACCATGTTCTTTGCTATGCCTATCATCTGGAATGGCTCCTGGAAGCTAGTAAAGCCCAGTTAGCATTTGCTGATTTGCTGAGTGAATGAAATGTTCTAGACACTGCAGTAGTAAGTCATACCTGATTCACCACTTCAGCTCCTTAGTATGTATAGTCACCAAGCCCTGTTGAGTCTTCTTGTGTTCACAGGTAACATTTATTGAGTGTAAACTGTCTTGTAGTGTGTTTGTCATAGAGCTACTTATTTCCCACAAGTGCTGTATCAGATGAGGGAATTAATGCAGCCTGAAATCTGTAACTCGCAGGCACTATACAAATGCCATTTACCTTCCACTGCAGTGACCCTAATTAATCCTACTTCTACTTCCAGCGCATATAGAAGCATCCAACCAATGTTTTTGCTTCCAAACTCTCCCCAGATAATATATTCTGCACCCTGCTGCCCACTTAATCTTCTTAAAGCATTGCCACAATTATGTTCCTTTCCTATTCAAAAACTTTGATTGCTTTCCAATTTTTGACCAAATGATCCACCAATTCCTTGGCTCACAGCCAACACTATCTTCAACTTAACTATACCCTACCTCTGCACTGTTTCTACTCTCCCCAGCAAACCCTTGATTGGCAATCAACCATCTGGCTTAATGGCTTCTCCTTGAGCATAATCTCCTTCTGTCTTCTTGCTCCTTGTGTGTGTTCTTTCTGTATTTGTTGCTCCCTGCCTACTTTATTCTTTAAAAAAAAAACACACCTTACAGCCTTAGAGTAAATAAGTGTCTATAACACCACTATTCCTCTGTTTTCCCACTTTACCTTCAGTTTGTTTCTTTGAGACAGTCTTATATAGTGAAGTTGGCCTTGAACTCATGGTGCTCCTATCTCCATCTTCTCAGGGTTAGGATATAGGTGTGAGCCACCATGCTGGGCTAGATTTCTCATTTCTAAGTTATCTTTCTCCACTTTATTTTTTATTTATTTTTAATATTTTTGTTTATTTATTTGAGAGCAACAGACAAACAGAGATAGAAAGAGGCAGATAGATAGAGAGAAAATAGGTGTGCCAGGGCCTCCAGCCACTGCAAATGAACTCCAGATGCATGTGTCCCCTTGTGCATCTGGCTTACGTGGGTCCTGAGGAATCAAGCCTTGACCTGGGGTCCTTAAGGTTCACAGGCAAGCACTTAACTGCTAAGCCATCTCTTCAGACCTCCACTTTATTTTTAAAGCATTTTCTTTCTATTGAGGGAGCACTCTTTTTCTTTCTCCTTCCTTTCCTTAGGATAAAAAGAAAAAAAAAAGATGCAAATGATGCTTTTGGCTCTGTCTCCTATTTCACCACTCTGATTGGTAAAAGCCTAGCATTCACTTACCTCCCTGTTCAGAACAGGCCATATAGGTCTTTTTGAAATTCTCTAATCAACAATACACATGCATTCATGGCTCCCACCACTACATGGAAGGGTTACTAGAATAGATAATCTTACTGCACATGGCAATGTGTTCTTCTGGCTTTATGGTGGAGAGAAGTAGCAGGGAAGCCTAACTTTACTACAGGATAAACTTCATTCTCCAATTCAGCCTTTCTAAAATAGCATGGCTGATACTTTGGCCTCCATGAATCTGTCTTTTGCTTGTTTATTTTATTTATTTGTTTTTACTCTTGTGTATGTAGTGTATGGTTTGTGTACATGTAGTATATGCACATGTGTGAAGATGCACATGCTCCACATCCATGCATGTGGAAACTGGAGAAGAACATTGCTCTGTCATTCATCCACATGGTTTCTTGAGACACAGTATCTCTTTGATTCTGGAGCTATTGTTTTTATGAGTCCCAATAATTCTTCAGTTTCTGCTTCCCACAGGATTGGGGTCCATCTGTTATGTGGGTGCTGGAAATTCACACTGAGAGTAAATCATGTTCTCTCAGGTCTTCTTTCTTGTGGAGCATTATTACCTACTGAGCCATCTCAGGACCCACATAAGCCAGGTGGCACATGTGTCTGGAGTTCATTTGCAGTGGCTGAAGGCCCTGGTGTGCCCATTCTCTCTCTCCCTGTGTCTTTCTCTCTCTCTTAAATAAATAAATAAATAAATGAATAAATATTTTAAAAGTATTTTATTTATTTAATTCAGAGAGAGAGAGAGAGAGAGGGAGGGAGACAGAGAGAAGGACAGAGAGAGAGAGAGAGAGTGAGAGTGAGAGAGAGAGAGAGAGAGAATAAGCACACCAGGGTCACTAACACTGTAAATGAACCCCACATGCATGCACGACCTTCTGCATCTGGCTTATGTAGGTACTGGGGAATTGATCCTGGGTGTCTTAGGCTTCACAGGCAAGTGCCATAACTGCTAAGCCATCTCTCCAGCCCTCTACTTGTTTATTCTTGTTTGTCATTATTTTGTTTTTAAAAATATGTTATTTATTTGGGAGAGAGGGAAAGAGGCAAATGAGAGAGAGAGAGAGAGGGAGGGAGAGCATGGCATGCCAGGGCCTCTAGCCACTGCAAACGAACTCCAGAGGCATGTGCCACCAATTGCATCTGGCTTACATGAGTATTGAGGAATCAAACCTGGGTCCTTAGGCTTTGCAGGCAAGTGTCTTGACCACTAAGCAATCTCTCTAGCCCTTGTTTATTTTTTGAGATATGGTCTAGGTACTTATTAATTGGCCCATTCTTTTCTCAAACTCACAGCAATCCTCCTGGCTTATCTTCTGAGTGCTGGGGTGACCATTCCTAGATCATGCTTCTGTTTTAATCTAAGTAGCTTTGAACTGTGAAGAGAAGGTGCAATTGATTATCATGTGCCCTTAAACTTATACATCACCCAAATGACCCTCTAACAAATTTTTATGATTATGTTGATTTTGTAATGACTTATTCATATTTGTAATCCAACATTATAAATATTCAGGAAGAAGAGGCAAAATTGTATTTATTAAGTTCGCCATTCATTCTGAAGCTGCTTAGGGTCTGGGCTTTTTCTTTGCTGTGCTCTCTGCCCCATACATGTTCTTCCAGAGCTGCTTGTGGCTCACTGCCTCACTTCTTTCCAGTGTCTACTGAGCAGTCACTTCAGGAAAGATCTATTATTTGCATAGATATTATTATGGGATAATAAATTTGATACTAATAATTAAATAGTGAAATATAAATGATGGGAAATGGGATAGTTCTTGTTTTTAGAATTTTGGTTGAAGCTCAGTGCTTATTATGAGGCACAACAGATTCCAGACTCAGGGTGTGAATATGGGTAATGTCCCTACGGGTCCATGCGATAAAGTCTTGGTCTCCAAGGAGATGCTATTGGGAGAAAGCCTTTGAAGTAGAGTCTTATGAAAGGTTTTTTAAGTCATGGCAGGCTGTGCTCTTAAAGGGTACTGGGGAACCACTGGCTTCTTCTTTCATTTTGGCTCTGGCTCATGAGGTGACTGGTTATGATCATCCATATGCTTTCTATCAACAAGGCCCCAAGCAATGATCCCATTCCATGCTCCTCCATCTTGGACTCAGACCTCCACAACTATGAGCTAAATATACTTTTCTTTTTTATTTGTTAATTACTAACAACTTCCATAATTATAGACAATAAACCATGATAATTCCCTCCCAATCACTTTCCCCTTCACAACTCAACTCTCCATTATATCCCCTCCCCCTCTCAAACAGTCTCTCTTTTATTTTGATGTTATCATCTTTTCCTCCTATTATGAAGGTCTTGTGTAAGTAGTTTCAGGCACTGTGAGCTTATGGATATCCATGCCATTTTATGTCTGGAAAAGTGCATTGTAAGAAGTCTTACCCTTCCTTTGGCTCTTACATTCTTTCTACTGCCTCTTCCACATTGAACCCTGAGTCTTGGAAGGTATGATAGCGATGTTTCAGTGCTGAGCACTCTTCTGCCACTTCTCAGCACTATGTGCCTTTTGAGACATTCTAGGGGTCACCACCATCTGAAAAGAGAAGCTTCCCACCAAAAGCAAGAGTAGCATTAATATATGGGTTTGAACATTAAGAAAGGTGCTTACTGGGCAGTTTGGTGAGCATAATATATGCATTTAGCCAGACACCAGCAAGTGTTACACCCCTGAGGCTCATGACTTGCCCTGTCATAGGTTTTCAGTATCTGGCATTTATTCCCTCTCATGGAGTGAGCCTCCAATTCAATTTGAGAGTGGCTGGTTTACCCCACAACAGACATGCCACTATTGTAGCCATTGGCTCATTTGGCCTGGCTGGCTAATCTAAAGGCTTGCAGTGTCCACTGTTGTTTATCTCTACTGATGACTCCTCTCTCTCCAATGGAGCTGCACACAGCATACCTTTCCCAGCTTTCTATAAGCTGGTCTATAAGTAGTAGGTTTTCAGCTGAGCTCCAGCAAGATTTCTCTTGTTTTAAAAAATATTTTATTTTGTTTTTATTTATATATTTCAGATAAAGAGAAAGAGGGAGAGGGGGGAGAGAATGGGTGCACCAGGGTCTCTAGCTGTTGCAAATGAACTCTAGATGCATGCAACACCTTGTGCACCTGGCTTATGTGGATCCTGGGGAATAGAACCTGGGTCCTTTGGCTTTGAAAGCAAGTGCCTTAAACAACAAGCCATCTCTCCATCCCTCTAGCAAGATTTCTCAGTGACCTTGCAGCCCAAGTATGTGATGTCTTCAGCAATATGGTCTTAACATTTATTCCTGGTGGGGAACCAAAAGCCTTGGCAGTGGACTATAATGTTTTGGGGACATTAGGAACCTGCCTGCCAACAAATCACTGAAAGATATCCCATGCCTAGCACTGAAAACTTTCAAGTAACAATTTATGGCTTCTGGTTGTGCCATTGACCAAAAACAGTAAGTTTCCATATGACTTATTTATACCCCTTTAGATAGTAAGGATAGCAAACATCAAAAAATCAAATAAAAATAAATGCTGGCGAAGATGTGGAGAAGTAGGAACACTCATCTACTGTTGGTGGGAATGTAGGATGGTACAACCACTTTGGAAAGCAATATGGAGACTTCTGAAAAAGCTGATTAACCCTCTTCTACCCTTTCTTTACTCAATCTCTTCTCCTGATCTCATTTAGGCCTTTCCATCCCTAGTAATCTGTTCTTCTAGTTACATATATACAATATCATCCCCTTAAGTCCTCTTCTCCCCACCCTCTTTAGAGGCCCTTTCTATCTTACTGGCCTCTGCTGCTGAGTGTTATTCCAACTCACACACAAGTCCAAATATTTGTAGCTAGGATCCACATATGAGAGAGGCACTTGGCTTTCTAGGTCTGGGCTACTTCACTATGTATAATTCTTTCCAGCTCCATATATTTCCCTGCAAATTTCATAATTTCATTTTTCTTTACTGGTGAATAGAACTCCATTGTATAAATGCACAACATCTTTATCCACTCAGTTGGGGGACATCTAGACTGGTTCCATTTCCTGGCTACTGTGAATAGAGCCACAATAAAGATGGTTGTGCATGTAGATCTAAGGTAGTGAGATGAGTCATTAGGACATATGCCTAGGAGTCTATAGCTGGATCCTATGGCAAATCTATTTTTAACTGTCGCAGGAGCTTCCACACTGATTTCCACAATGGCTGTACCAGATTACATTCCCACCAACAGTGTAGAAGGGTTCCTCTTTTTCCACATTTTCGCCACCATTTACTGTCATTTGTTTTCTTGATGATAGCCATTCTGACAAGAGTGAGATGGAAACTCAACATAGTTTTAATATGCATTTTCCTGATGGATAAGGGTGTAGAACTTTTTAAAGATGTTTATATGCCATCTGCATTTATTCTTTTGAGAACTCTCTGCTTAGTTCCTTAGTCCATTTTTAATTGGGTTACTTAATGTGTTATTATTTAGTTTTCAGATGATTTGTTAATCCTCTGTCCGATATGTAGCTGGTAAAGATTTTCTCCTATTCTATAGGTTGTCTCTTTGCTCTATTCAGAGTGTCCTTTGCTTTACAGAAAGTTTGTAATTTCATGAGATCCCAGTGGTTGATTAGTGGTTATATTTCCTGATAAATTGGAATTATATTCAGAAAGTCATTGTCTATGCCAATATGTTGAAGAAACTGGTTTCCCCTACTTTTTCCTCTAGCAGTTTCAGTTTCAGGTCTGATATCCCTGATCCATTTGGACTTGATTCTTGTGCATGGAGAAAGACAAGGATCTATTTTCATCCATCTACATGTAGATATCCAGTTTTCCCAGCACCACTTGTTGAAGAGACTGTCTTTTCTCCAATGAGTATTTTTGGCATTTTTGTTGAAGATCAGGTGGCTGAAGCTGGCTGGACTTACATCTGGGTCCTTTAGTCTGCTCCATTAATCTACATGTCTGTTTTTGTTCCAGTACCATGCTATTTTTGTTACTATGGATCTGTAACATAGGTTAAAATCAGGTGTGGTGATATCACCAGTCTTATATTTGTTGCTCAAAATTGTTTTGGCTATTCTAGGTTTTTAGGCTTCCAAATCAATTTATAATTTTTTTCTATTTCCATGAAGAATGCCATTGGAATTTTGATGAGGATTGCATTAAATGTTTAGATTGCTTTCAGTAGGATTGACATTTTCACAATATTGATTCTTCCACTCCAAGAATATGGGATGTCTTTCCATTTCCTAGTGTCTTCTGAAATTTCTCTCTTTGTAAAAAAGTATTTATTTTTATTTATTTATGAGAGAGAGAAAGAGAGAGAGAGAGAGAGAGGGAGGGAGAGAGAGAATGGGCACACCAGGTTCTCCAGTCACTGCAAATGAAGTCCAGACAGATGCACCACCTTATGCCTTGTGCATCTGGCTTTCTTGGGTCCTGGGAAATCAAAGCTGGGTCCTTTGGCTTTGCAGGCAAGTGCCTTAACTGCTAAGACATCTCTCTAGCCCTTCAATTTCTTTCTTGAGTGTTTTAAAGTTTTCATTGTAGAGATCCTTCACTCCTTGGTTAGGTTTATTCCAAGGTATTTTATTTTTTGAGACAATTATGAATGGGTATAATTTCCTGATTTCATCCTCAGTATGTTTGCTATTAGTATATAGGAAGACTACTGATTTCTGTGTTTATTTTATGTCCTGCTCTATTTCTAAAAGTGATTATCAGCTCTAACAGTTTGCTAGTAGAGTCTTTAGGGTTCTTTATATATAGCATCATGCCATCTGCAAATAATGATAATTAGATCTCTTTCTTTCCAATTTGTATGCCTTTTATGAAGGTCTCTTGTCTTATTGCTATAGCTAAGACTTCCAGTACTATATTGAATAAAAGTGGAGACAGAAGACACCCTTGTCTTGTTCCTAATTTTAGTGGAAAAGTTTCAAGTTTTTCCCTATTTAGTATTATGTTGGCTGTAGGTTTGTCATAAATAGCTTTCATTTCTCAATTTCTGTAGGGCTTTTATCATGAAGGGATTTTTTCAAATGCCTTGTCTGCATCTATTGAGATAATCATGTAATTTTTTTGTCCTCAGTCCATTTATATAGTGTATTTCATTTATCAATTTGCATATGTTGAACTATCCCTGCATGTGTCACATGAAGCCTACTTGGTAAGGATGAATGACCTTTTTGGTATATTCTTATATTCTGTTTGCCAATATTTTGTTGAGAATTTTTTCATCTATGTTCATGAGGGAGATTGGTCTGTAAATTTTCTTTTTAAAAAATATATTTTACTTATTTACTTGAGAGAGAGAAAGAGGGGGAGAGAGAGAGAGAGAGAGAGAGAGAGAGAATGGGCACGTCAGGGCCTCCAGCCACTGTAAACGAACTCCAGATACATGTGCCATCTTGTGCATCTGGCTTACCTAGGTCCTGGAGAGTCAAACTGGGATCCTTTGGCTTTGCAGGCAAATGCCTTAACCTCTAAGCCATCACTCTAGCCTAAATTTTCTTTTTGTTGTTGCTGTTGTTGTTCTGTTTTTTTTTCTGGTGTTGGTATCAGGGTGATGTTGGCTTCATAGAAGGAGTTTGGTAGATTTTCTTCCTTTTCTATTTCATGGAAAAGTTTGAGAAGCATTGGTGTTAGTTCTTCCATGAATTTCTGGTAAAATACACCAGTGAATCCATCTGCGCCTAGATTTTGTTTTAGTTGGGAGTTTTCTTTTTTCTAAGTTGGGCCTCACTTTAGCCCAGGCTGACCTGGAACTCACTGTGTAGTTTCAGGGTTGCCTTGCACTCATGCAGATCCTCCTACCTCTGCCTCCCAAGTGCTGGGATTAAAGGCATGTACCACTATACCTGGTCAGATTTTTTTTTTTTATAAATTCTTGGATCTCCATACTTGTTATAGGTTTATTTAACTAGTTAATCTCATCTTGGCTTAATTTTATAGGTCATATAGATCAAGGAAATCATCCATTTCTTTCAGATTTTCAGACTTAGTTGATTATATGTTCTTAAAATATGTTCTTGTGATTTTCTGAATTTTGTTGGTATCTTTTGTAATGGTACCTTTTTGTTTTCTTTTATTTTTATTCATTTATTTGAGAGAGAGGGAGAAAGAGAGAGAGAGAGAGAGAATGGGTGCACCACCTCCAGCTACTGGAAATGAACTCCAGACACATGCACCACCTTGTGCATCTGGCTTACATGGCCTCTGGGGAAATTGAACCTTGGTCCTTTGGCTTTGCAGGCAAGCACCTTAACCACTAAGTCATCTCTCCAGCCTGTAGTGGTACCTTTTTCATCTTTAATTTTATTGATTTGTGTCTTTTCTCTCTTTCTCTTAGAGAGACTTGTAAGGGTTTATGAATCTTCTTTATCCTTTCAAAGAAGTAAGTCTTTGTTTCATTGATTCTTTGTATTTTTTGGGAGGGTTCTATTTCATTAATTTCTGCCCTAATCCTCATTATTTCTTCCCATGTACTGATTTTTGGTTTGTCTTATTCTTCTTTTTCCAAGGCCTTAAGGTGAAGCATTAAGTTGTTTTCTTGCTACCTTTCTTTCATATATAGACACTTAAACCCTCTTAAGGCTGCCTTCACTGTGTCCCAAAGGTTTTGGTGTGTTGGGTTCTCATTATCATTTGATTCTAGGGATTTTTAAAATTATCTTATTATCTTCTTGATTTCTTCATTGACACTTCCATCATTTCTTAGTGCATTGTTTAGTTTCCATGATTTTGTGTATGCTCTGTAGCTTTTTTTTTGGGGGGGGGGATGTTGATTTGTAGTTTAATTCCATTGTGATCAGATGGAGTGCAAGGAATTATTTCAATTTTCCTGTATTTGTTGAGATTTGATTTATGTCTTAATATATGTTCTACTTCAGAGAATTTTCCATGTACTGCTGAAAAGAATGTATATTCTGAAGAATTTGGATGAAATGATCTGTAGCTATCTGATAGATCCATTTGTTCTATGACCTCCTTTAATCCAGATGCTTCTCTGTTTATTTATTTATTTTTTTGCCAGGATGACCTGTCAATTGATTAGAGTGGGGTATTGAAATCACCAAATACAACTGTGCTTGGTGTTATCTGTGACCTTAATTCTAATAGTGCTTGTTTGATGAAATTGGGAGTCCCCATGTTAGGTGTATATGTTTTTAGAATTGTAATGTTCTCCTGTTCTAGTGTTCCTTGAATTAATATAAAGGGACCTGCTTTATCTTTCCTAACTAATGTTGGTTTGAAGTTTACCCTATCAGATATTAGGATAGCAACACCTGCTTGCTTTCCAGGCCCATTTGCTTGAAATACTGTTTTCCAACCTTTCACCCTAAGACAATGTCCATCTTTTATGGAAAGGTGAGTTTCTTGGAGGCAACAGGTAGAAGAATACTGCTTTTAAACCCAGTCTGCCAACCTTTATCTTTTGATTGAGGTATTGAGGCTGTTGACATTAAGAGTTATTAAAAGGTGTGTATTTATTCTTACCATTCTTCTTGTTTTGTAGTTCTTTTGGTTTTTCCTTTACTCTTTTGCATTAACTATTATTTGAGTATAGTTTGTTTTTTCCTGTTTCCTTATGTGTGTGATTTCTTTCTATTCATAATGGAAGATCTTTTCAAGTATCTTGTATAGCTGGTTTAGTGTTCATATATTCCTTTAGCCTGTTTCGTTGTGGAATGCCCTTAGTTTTCTGTCAATTTGGGTGACTAGCTTTGCTGGATAAAATAATCTTGATTGATAGTTGTTATGTTTCAGAACTTGGAATACATCATTCCAAGCCTTTCTGACTTTGTATGTGAATTGATTTTTCTCTCTAACTGCTTTCAATATATTTTCTTTGGTTTGTGTGTTTTGTAGTTTAATTATAATATGACAGTGAGAGATTCTTTTCTGATTTTGTCTATTTGGCATTCTAAAGGCTTTCCATATCTTTTTTGGCATCACTTTCCCTATTTGGGGGAAGTTTTATTCTCTGATTTTATTGAAAATACCTGCTATGCCTTTGGAGTGAAAATTTTCTTCTACTATGCCCTAACTTTTTATGTTTGATCTCTTCATAGTGTCCTGAATGTCTTGAAATTCCCATTCATGCCTTCCTATTAGTTTGTCTTTTTCTTTGTTGGACTGTATTTGATCTGCCACGTGTTTCTCTAGTTTACATATTCTGTCCTCACCTTGATCCATTCTACTGATGAGACTTTCTACAGAGTTTTCTATTGGACTTACTCTGGTTTTCATTTCTAGTATTTCTGATTGGTATTTTTTTATTATTTCCATTTCCTTACTCATATCTTGAATTGACATCCTTACTTATTTAAGTTGATTCCCTGTTTTCTCCTTCAGGAATTTGTTTTCTTATTTTATTCCTTTGTTTTCTTCTTTGAATTCTTCTTTGATTTCTTTGAATATAAGTATAATCTTTTTTTGAAATATTTGTCAGGCATATCATCTTAAACAGTATCACTGTAGGTCATGATGGGTTTATAATTTTTGGTGGGATTGTATGGTCTTGATTTTTTGTGTTTCTTGTATGATAATGTAGAGAGCTTTGCATGTTGGGTTAATTTGATGCCTGCATTTTCTAATTATCTGCAGTGTTCTTAGCTGTGTAAATCAGACTTTATATATCTTCAGGGCAGGAGTTTAATGTGCCAAGTTTAGCTCTTATACTCCAAGACAAATAGAAGTGACCCTAGGTTTTGATTTTGCCTAATATTCAAGTATTCTAGTAGACTGTGTGGAGCAATTTACTGGCAAATTCCACAATTAAATTGAGCAATATACACATTCAATCAAAATCAGCAGAGTATTTATGCAAGAGTGGGGATTAAAACACAGATATTCTAATAAAGCCAAAGTCCCTAAGCATATGTGTTGCCTCACACCCTTAATCCTGTCAACTGAGAGGTTGAGATTTCTTGTCTGAAATGGGTTCCAGCTCAGCCTGGGGATAAGTCAGACCCTGGCCCCAAAAATGACAGAAAAAAGAGGCAAAGGTCTTATAATTCAGGAAACGTCAAAGGCAACGATAATCAACCCCAAAATACACCTTATTTTATAATGGTAAAGCCAACCAGGACTATATCACTAAACTGTAACATATAACCTGTCCTGACATGGAAAGATAGAATAGCACTTCCTGTTCAGGCCTATGTACTTGCCTCTGTGTAAGTAAGCCCTGTTTCCTTTTGGGATGGTTTCCAATCTCACCAATGCTGAGTGCCTATCTTGATACCTCTCTGTTGAGCTGTGGAGATGGTGTTCTGATTGGCTGTGCTAGATGCCATGTGGCCAGGGGTTGAATGCATTCTCTGGTGGTTCTCAGCACTGGCGGTTGGGGAACGGGAGGCTGTGTAGGATGCCTGGAGTTGTATCAGAGCTGCTCAGCTGATCCCATTTGTGTTCTCCTTCAGCAGCCACTCAGCTCATCCCTGCTGCCTTCCCCTTCAGGTTTCTTGACTTTCCAAGGAGGCTGATGTGAATGTAAAATCCATCCACCTGGTTTCTGCTCCTGCAGCTCTGTGCCAGCTGGGCAGCTGGGCACTTGGACTGTGGCTGCCAGCACCTCGGCGGGATTGTGGCTGGTTTCCTCCTTTATAGAAGATATGAGTCTCTACCACTTCTCTACAGTGGTTGATAATAACTTATACACCTTCAATTTTGGTAGAAGAGTGTATTTTTCCGTTTTTCTGCTTATCCCCCGCTCCCCCGCCAGGCTGCTTTGGCATGGCTACTGTGCTACCATCTTACCTGGAAATCTTCTATAGCTTTCTTTATAAGTTAATTGCCTCAGGTATTCTATTATAGTAATGTGAAGATTACTAGTAAACCTAGAAAACATGCACCCTGGACACATTTCTGCAGGACTCTGTCACTGAGAGAGACCCAGGTAGAATATTTGACTGTCCTATTCACCAAACCATGAGAAAGTGCTTTGGGAGATCCTTCACAGGGGACGTATGGGAAGATTTTGATGGAGAGTGGAGTCTCAAAGGGGAAAGTCGGGGGAGGGAGGGAATTATCATGGAATATTGTTTACAATCATGGAAGTTGTCAATAAAAAAAGTGAAGAAAAACAAAGAATTTTGTGTCATTTTCCATTTCCATATCTGCTGGAGACAGGAGGGCTTATCCCATTATACCAAATAGAGCAGCCCTCAAGGAAATCCAAAGAAACAATGCCTGCTGAGATTGGGACACACACTTCATTCATGAGACCAGTGCCTTCTTCTTGGCCTCTCTAAGAAATCCCGCAAAACTGGGGCCTAAAGCTACTGATTGGACCATCGGGAGCCAGTGAGGCAGAGTAGTCAACTGGGACTTAGAGAGTTTAATGGAATTTGAATGTTTGATCAGTCCCTGGATTTAGGTTTTTGTTATCTTTAAAGAGTTACACCCAAAGTGGAAGTGAAAGTCACTGTGGGGACAAGAAGCTATCTTCACTGGCAGTTACAGAGCTCAGACCCACCTGCTGGTGTGCATCAGTGGCTTTACTAATCTTCACAAGCAGCCTACATACATTCTCTTGAGACAGCCCCGAATAGATTCTTTTCTTAAGATCATAGAAATATTTGGTTAATAACTGGTAATAAGTGGATCTTGGGTATATTGGATTAGTTTTGATAACTTTTTTTCTTCTAGAAAGTCTTCATTCTGCTCTCTAAGTTGGTCTTTGTGCATCTTTTTAAAAAATATTTTATTTTTATTTATTTATTTCTTTGACAGAGAAAGAGAGAGAGAGAGATAGTGTGGGCATACTAGGGCCTCCAGGCACTGCAGAATAACTCTGGTCATTTGCCTCCCCTTGTGCATCTGGCTAACATGGGTTCTGGGGAATTGAACCTGAGTCCTTTGGCTTTACAGGCAAATGCCTTAAACTAAGCCATCCCTCCACACCCCCCTTTTAAAAGAAAGGGTGTCACTCTAGCCTAGGTTTATCTCCATTCCTTTGTGTATCCCAGGTTGGCCCTGAACTCATGGTGATCCTCCTACCTCTACCTCTGGAGTTCTGAGATTAAACGCATGTACCACCATGCCCGACTCTGTTATTTATTTATTTGATAGATACATGATAGATAGATAGATAGATAGATAGATAGATAGATAGAGATAATGGGCACTCCACGGCCTTCATCCACTGCAAACAAACTCCAGACATATGCACCAACTTGTGCATGTGGCTTAGATGGGTCCTGGCGAACTGAACTGGGTCTTTTGGCTTTGCAGACAAGTGCCTTAACCACTAAGCCATTTCTCAAGCCCTCTGTTTTTGATAACCCATCCTTTCCTAGCACACCCTGGTCTGGGAGATCAAGAGTCCATCAACTTCTTTCCATCCGTCTCTTCTTAGTTTAAGTTCCCATCACCTCTTTGTTCTCACCTCACACTTTCAGCCCCACTCTCCACAGGGAATATGAAGTTGTTTATTTCCCTGTGTTGGTCTTAAATTTCTCCAAGAGATTCTCTTCTTATCTTTGCACATTGCTCAGTAGACTTTGGCTGCCCTTATCTCCTTTCTTTCTCCAGGGAGCTAGCATTTGTAGGTGCTTCCCTCCATGCCTGCAATGTTCTTCCCCCATCACTCTATCCTACTGCATAGCTGGATGACCCTCATCCTTTTAGGTCCCAACTTGTTTCTTTATGTTTATTTTTGTCATTTTCCATAGATGGTATTTTTAAAAATTTTATTGGATTTATTCATTTCTGCTCTTTTTCTTCAACTAGAACACAAGGTTCCCAAGGAGGGCTCTGTGCTTGTCTCCTTGGCCTTCACAGTATTCCTAGAGTGTAGCACATGACCTGAGATGGAGCAGTTGCTTACTGGATCCTGTTAAATAAATAAATGGACAGTGAAGTAAGAGCTTATTGTTTGAAAGAACAGAGAGAACAAAATGTAAGATGCACTGGATGTGGTGAACTTCTAACCTGGGGGCATGGGAAGTATGTTGTTGCAGTTAGAGCTCACAGTTACATTTAGGACAATGGTATCTTTTGGAAACATTCAAATAGCACCACTTACTAATGGTACAGGATTTCTTGGGGTTGAGGAAAATGTTTTAATGTTGTAGTGGTTGCATGACTGCGCATATACTCAAAACCAATTCACTGCACTCTTTAAGTTGGTTACTTATATAAGGATAATATAATATAACTGGGAGTAGAGATGGAGAGATGGCTTAGAGGTTAAGGCACTTGCCTGCTTTAACCTCTAAGACCCAGGTTCAATTTCCTGGAACCCATGTAAGCCAGATGCACATGGTGGTGCATACATCTAGAGTTTGTCTTTGCAGTGACTAGAAGCCCTAGGACACCCATTCTCTCTCAATCTCTCTCTCTCTCCCTTCCTGTCTCTCACAAGTAAGTAACTAAAAATAAAATGTTTAAAAAATTGGGATAAATTGAATAAGTAAAATAAAGTCTGGGGATGGAGAGATGGTACAGTGGCTAAAGGCACTTGTTTGCAAAGCCTGGTGGCTCTGGATTGATTCCCCAGTAGCCATTTATAGCCAGATGCACAAAGTGGCATATTGGTCTGGAATTTATTGGCAGTGGCAGGATGCCCTGGCACACCCATACTCACACTAGCACTATCTCTGTTTATCTCTATATAAATAAATAAATAAGTTTGAAATAAAATTCCAGTAAACAAAAAACAACTTAATTTCACCATCTTTTACCCATGCATATTCCTGTACTCAAAGAGGAATTATTATTTTCTCATGTTTTAGGTACTGGATTAGTGTCCAGGGACAACCAAGATGTACATAATCTCTTCTCTCACACATACTCCACTGAAAAAGAGCAGAGAAAGGTGGGGAGAGAGATGAGAGTCAGGGCAAGCTGTCTGCTGTTTAGTTGCCCCTGGAAGGTGTAGTGTACTTGTTTAATTCTTAAACACAATTTGTAAGAAAAATACAGAAAGTATCCCTGTATAGCAAAATACCCATCCTTTAAAAAGGACAACTACCAAAGAGAAACTGGGACAGAGTGCTTCCCGGCAATCAGTTGGTTTCCAGTATGAGTTTGACACTGTTCTGATGTGGGAGATTTTAGGTTGCCAACACTCATGCTTGAATGTCAGAGTGCAGGGGACTTTTATCCATTTAGAAATTACAGCAGTCGTGCTATTCAGTGCTCTGCCAAAGCCAGCTTCTAGAGCCAAGGGAACATAGACAAGGGAGCATGCTCATTTTGAGAAAGCTGGATGAGATCCCTTTGCTCTTATCAGCTCTTTACTCTTAAGGATATGACTTTGTCTTTCCCAGTCCCAGTTGGCTCATCTAACTATTGGGGACAATAAATGCCACATCTTGGAACACTGTAGATTAAATCAGCTGACCCCTGCAAAATGATTTACCTGGGACCTACCATCTAGCATAGAGATTTGTGTGTTAGCTGATATTCATGACTATTGATAAAAAATTATTGTGATATAATTTAAGTCACTGTAATGAATTAAAATGGTATGTGTGTTCATATGCATATGAGGTATGGTTTGAATATTTGTGGCTCCTACAAAGTTTATGTTGAAATTTAGGCTCCATGTAATGATATTACAAGGTTGTTCTGTGGAAGGTAAAAGGGCTCCGGACTAAAGGAGACACATGCTTACTTTTTTTTTTCCCTATTTTTATGTGAGGATATAGAATTGGCCCCTTCCAGCAGGCAGATGCAGCAAGGAGGTACCATTCTGGAAGCAGAGGGCAGGCTGTCACCAGACACCAATCCACTGCCATATTGATCCTCAACTTTCCAGCCTCCAGTTCCCTGAAAAATAAATGTGATTTGTTAATCACCCTGTCTGTAGCATTTTATTATAGAAAACCAAGTAAACTAAGACCAAAGTGTGTGTGTGTGTGTGTGTGTGTGTGTGTGTGTAAGAGAGAGAGAATATGTATAGCAGTGCTTAGAACATGCTGCGGTTCACGTAAGTAGTTGTTGAGTAGGAATAAAGGTAAATTGCAATTGCAATGCTTCTACTTATTTTAGTAGTAATATTTTCAACAAGGTAGATTATTAAAAGAGTGTGTGTTTTAGAAAAGAATGTGCAGGGCCATGGAGCTGGCTCACTGGGTAAAGTACTTGCCAAGTAAGAATGAAGCTCAGTATTTGGATGCCCTGCACCCATATAAAAGTCACTTACGCAGGTGGTGCATACCTGGAATTCCAGCACTGGTGAGGCAGATGATTTCTGGGACTTGTTGCTCACCAGTCTAGCCAAATTAGTGAGACCAGGTTCAGGGAAAGACTCTCTGGCCTCCACATGCATGTGCATGCACATATAAACACACATATGCATAGCACAAATAGACATACAAAACAAAATGTTCCAAACTTTCCTGCCAAATACCTATGTTTTGATATTTAGCTATCATGGATGCCTGGTGTTTCCCAAATGGGATAGGTGTTGACAGTAGTTACAGGCTTGGTTTCTATGGAGACCTGACTCTGCTGTGCATATCTCTTTGGTTAAAAATTGTGGGTCGGTCTTAGAGGGGTCTCACAAGTAGAGGTACAGCTGTGTATAGTGGAGGGATTTTCAAAGAGTGGCAGCAATTTTCCAACAAGGACAAGACAGTGCCAATCATTTAGTAGTATCTGGGCTGGCTGTATTGGTGTTTGTTATCTGAAAACACTCACCTGCAAAATGAAATCCTGCATAACTAGAATTATGACTAGGGAAGAGACTATCCTATGTCGACTACCACCCATGCTAAACACACAAACAAGGGTTAGTATGCCAGAAAGTAATGAAGTGGTGCATAATAAGACCCTGGCAGCTTATCACGAAAAGCTGGCTGGTGTGACATCATGGACTTATAAAAGGCAGAGGCTGTTTCTGGAACTATGTGGGTGAGTTACCAATTGTATCAGCTGAGCTATTATTGCTCCTTATTAGTCATCTTTATTCCAGAAAATCCACATCATTCTCAAATCTACTTTTGTAATAGTCTTTCTTAGTGGTATGTTAGAAACCCTACATCTCGGGAATAAAAACAACTTATTTGAAGATCAACATGAAAGGTGGAATGAACTAGCTCCTTATTACTACTTATCTTTTAAACTGCTACTACTGGATTGAGGTTTAACATACCTCTGTGTAACATTTTGAAGACCTTAATTGATAAAGAAGATAGTCCAAAAACCATTGACATATGAGGGATAAGGAATTTAGAGACTATAGTTAGTGAAAAAAAAGTGGAGGAGGTATTGCATATGTTTATGACCATTCCCTAGGGAAAGAAGTCTGAGGAGGCAGCTTAGGCTGATAAAGATGATTAGCTTTCATGATCCACTGGATAGTTTAAGCAACAACACCTTTATTAAGTGTCTTTATCTATGTTGGGTTGCTTTAACAAAATATCTGGAGCTGAGTAACTTACATTGAACAGATATGTATTTATTCTTAATAGCCAGATGCTGGCCTCTAGCAAGGAGCTTCTTGTTACATCATGGCAACCTACTCATGTGAGTACTGTTTATAAAGGCCTGGGCCTGTTCAAGAGGGTGGTGCACTTGTGGCTTAAGCACCTTCCATTAGACTTCCTCTGTCAACACCGTCACATTTGGGATGTTTACAGAATACAAATTCTATGGTTACACATGTTAATCACAACAGTGTAATAGTGTTCATCACAGAAACAGAACAAATGGTATTGCTGACCTATAACTGTTAAATTTAATGTCTACATATATATATATAAAAATTAAAATATATATAATACATATTATATATGCACTATATATAAAAATTAATATATTATATATAATACATATTATATACACTATATATAAAAATTAATATATTATATATAATACATATTATATATACACTATATATATAAATTAATATATTATATATAATACATATTATATATACACTATGTATGTGTATATATATATTCCTCTATCTAATTTGCCTTATGGAATTGGTGCACATGATTGCCGAGGTTAAGTGAGGAACACATCTGTTTGTGAGACCAACAGGTTCAAGACTCAGGGAGGAGTTGCAGTCTAACGTCCATCTGCTGGAAGAGTTCCTTCTTGTTTGTTTTGTCCTATTACGGCCTTCAGCTTATTTGGTGAGGCCTATTAATACTACAGACAGGAGCTGCTTTACCAAATTCCACCAATATAAATAACCGTCTCATGACAAAACACCTTCATGGAAAGATCTGGGGTAATGTTTTATGAAATATATGGCACTGTAGTCAAACCAAATCAACCATGGCTGAGGTAATGTGAAGCATGACGGTGGTGGTGGTTGTTTATTTATGCCGAAAAGAAAGCTGCTCAGATGATCAAAAGACTGCTTACTGAGGAATTGTTGAATGTTTATTGGTTGAGATGTTAAACCAGGAAGACTTGTATAGGAATAGAAAGACAACATTTCTGTTCTCTCATAGCCAGAGGTCTATCTATACTCTCCCTCTCTTTCCTGCATTTTCCAAATGTTCAAATGCTTACACATGCATGACAGGCAGCAGGAAGCCTCTCAGAGGAGAGATATTTTGTTACACTGGCCAGCAGTACAATGGGCCGAGCACAGCTGTACCTGAGCAGACAGGTATGCCTCTCTGGTTGTGAGCAGATTTCCAGTTCTCCACAGTGAACACTGCAAGTTTTTCTTAAGCCTCAACCTTATTCATTAGTTCTACCTCCAATTATTCAGAGATGAGGGGCCCTAGATCTGCAGCCCCCACCTCTAACGAGTGCCATGTGCAGCCTTCCCTCTTCCTATCATAGTGAACCTGGTTTCTGGGTTTTACCTGAGGCCAGTTCCCTACTTACATGCTTGGCCTCATCCTTTCCAACTTTTCCAGAACTGTGTTAATTTGATGATAATACAAGTCCTTAGAAATAAACATATTATAGTCTGTATCTCCACTATTTTTTTTAGCAATTAAACTTTACTGTTTTTCAACTTTTTTATTGACAACTTCTATACATATAGACAATATATGATTATCATAATCCCCTCTCACAACTCTTCCTTTCTCCCCTCCACTGAATCCTTTGGGAACTAGAGTCCCATGTCTGGTATGCCAGGTTCATGGCTGATAGGATTGATTATCATGGTGGTTTTTGTAAGCCATATAAAATTTAAAAAAATAATGAATTACAAATATGGATATGTACATGTGGGTATATTTATCATCTCACATTGGGATATTTGTGTTGCTGAAGTGGTCAGGAGGACATAAAGAAAGAAAATGTGAAAATGCCAAATATTTTTTCTTGCAAAATGATTAAAGTTTCTGTACTCAAAACTGTGAGTGGTACTATTCTATGGGACCAAGCATGGATATTTCTTTTACATTTCTTTATTTTTGCTGAAGACTGAGGTGGGATGTAAGTTTATAAGGAATTGCCAAAATGTTTGTTTTTTTTTTTAACCAGCAATGTTGCTTTACCAGCAACATGCAAGTTGCTAGTCCATTTCATTTTATCCATTCAAATAGGCATGAAATTATGCTTTATTTTTGTCTTAGTTTATACTACCTAAAGGACTAATGCTGTTGTTTGTCTTTTGGTAAGTATATTGGCTGTTGATATATCTTCATCTTGAAGTGTCTAAATCTTGGGACCATTTTTTATTGAGTGTTTACCTGCTTGCTGCTGCATTTTAAAGGATTCTTTATGTGTTCTAATAAAAGTGCTATATCAGATATGTGTATTTTGAATATTTTCTTTTTTTCTTGGTTATTTATAGGTAGTGTCTCATTCTAGCCCAGGTTTACCTGGAATTCACTGTGTATTCTCAGGGTGGCCTCAAACTCACAGTAATCCTCCTACCTCTGCCTCCCAAGTGCTAGGATTAAAGGCATGTGCCACCACACCTGGCTATTTTTTTATACTCTGCAATCTGTGATTTGCCTTTGTGTCTTTTAAAGGGGGTAAATATCTAATTTGGCAAAGTCAAATTTGTCAATTTTTCTTTCATGGTGTGTTAGGTGTGTGTTGTATGTGAGAGTTATGTGCATGTACAGGGTGTGTCAAGGACAGAGAACAATTTCAAGTGTTCCATCCATCTTATTTTAATTTTATTTTTTGGGGGGGCATTCCAAGGTAGGGTCTTGCTCTATCTCAGCTCAGGTTGACCTGGAATTCACTATGTAGTATAAGCTTGACCTTGAACTCACTGTGATCTGCCTCCCAGGGTCTCTCACTGCATCTGGAACTCATTGACTTCTCTAAACCAGCCCTATCTTTGTTTCTAACATAAGAAATCTGTGTCTATTCCCAACACTGAAAGAATTTGTTTTTGTCATTTCTTATAGTAATTATTTTCTAGCTCACAGATACTATGTAATTATAGGTTTTTAAACAAAATCTCCAAGTCACATCAATTTTGAGCTCATCTTATTGTATAATGTGATTTAAGAATGAAGATTAAAGCTGGAGGGGAGGGATGGCTTGGAAGTTAAGGCTCTTGCCTTTATAACTGCTTGGAATTTCATACTTGTAATAGGTCTGTTTAATTGGTTAACTCACCTTGATTTAACTTTGGTAAGTCATATTAATTAAGGAAATTGTCCATTTCTTTCAGATATTCAAAACTAGAGGTGTATATATTCTTAAAGTATGTCCTTAAGATTTTCTGAATTTCTTTGGTATCCGTTGTAATTTAAACTTTTTTTATCTGTAATTTCATTAATTTGTTTTTCTTCTCTCTTACTTCTGGTCAGATTTGCTAAGAGTTTATCAATTGTTTATCCTTTCAAAGAACCAACTCTTTGTTTCATTGATTCTTTGGAATTTTTTTGTTTCTATTTGATTAATTTCTACCCTAATCTTTATTATTTCTTCTTATCTACTGATTTTTGGTTTGCCTTGTTCTTTTTCCAAGGCCTTAAGGTGAAGCATTAAATTGTTTATTTGTGAATTCTCTAATTTCTTAATATAGGCACTTAGAACTAAAATTTTCCCTCTTAGGACTGCCTTCATTGTTTCCCAAAGTTTTTGGTATGTTCTATTCTCATCATCAGTTGATTATATGAATTCATTGATTTCCTTTTTGATTTCTTCAATGACCTATTCAGCATTCAATAGTGTACTGTTTAGTCCCATGAATTTGTATATTCTCTGTAGTTTTTCTTGTTGCTGATTTATAGTTTAATCCCATTGTGGTCAGATAGAGTACAAGGTATTATTTCAATTTTCCTGTATTTTTTAAGTTTAGCTTTGTATCCTAATATATGGTCTACTTTAGACAATGTTCCATGTGCTGCTGAGAAAAATGTATAATCTGCAACATTTGGATGGAATGTTCTGTAGATGTCTGTTAGTTCCATTTGTTCCATGACATCATTGAATCCGGATGTCTTTCTGTTTATTTTTTATGGGGATGTCCTGTCAATTGATGATAGTGGGGTATTGAAGTCACCCACTACAATTGTGTTTGATGTTATCTGTGGCCCTAAGTTTAATAATGTTTGTTTGATGAAATTTTGAGCCCCCATGTTAGGCGCATATATGTCTAAGATTGTAATGTCCTCCTGTTGGAGAGTTCCTTTAACCAGTATAAAGTGACCTTCTTTATTTTTCCTCACAAATTTTGTTTTGAAGTCTATCCTGTCAGATATTAGGATAGTAACACCTGAATGTTTTCTAGGCCCATTTGCTTGAAATATTGTTTTCCATCCTTTTACCCTATAACAGTATTTATCTTTAATTGAGAGATGCATTTCTTGGAGGCAACAAACAGCAGAATCCTGCCTTTTAATCCAGTCTGCAAGCCTGTGTCTTAAGAGTCATTATTGAAAGGTATGTATTTATTTTTGCCATTCTTCTTGTTTTTAGTGCTTCCTGTTTTTCCTTTACTTTCTTTTTGAATATGGTTTATTTTTTCCTGTTTCCTCATGTGCATGCTTTGCTTTCTGTCCAGCATGAAGGATTCCTTCAAGTATTTTCTGTAGAGCTGGGTTAGTTGTCATAAATTCCTTTAGTCTGTTCTTGTTGTGGAATGTCCTTGTTTCTCCATTTATTTGGATACATAAATTTTCAGGATAAAATAACCTTGGTTGACAGTTGTAATCTTTCAGAATTTGGAATTCATAATTCCAAGCCCTTCTGGCTTTTAAGGTTTGTGTTGAGTAATCTGCTGTTATTCTGATAGGCTTGCCTTTATAGGGGACTTGTGTTTTCTCTTGAACTGATCTTAAAATATTTTATTTTGTTTGTATGTTTAGTAGCTTAATTATAATATGTTGAGGAGAAGTTCTTTGCAGGTTTTGTCTGTCTGGTGATCTAAAAGCTTCCTGTATCTACAGTGGCATTTTACCCCCAATTTGGGAAAATTTTTCTTCTATAATTTTGTTGGACATGCCTTTTATGCCTTTGGAGTGAAATTCTTCTGCTTCTACTATACACTGAATTTTTATGTTTGATCTTTTCATAGTTTCCTGGATAACTTGAAATTCCCATTCATACCTTCCTATTAGCTTGTCTTCCTGTTTGTTGGACTGTATTAGATCTGTCATCTAGTCTTCTAGTTTAGATATTCTGTTCTCCCCTTCATGCATTCTGCTGGTGAAACTTTCCACAGACTTTTTTTTTCTTTTCATTTTTTCTTTATTAGTTAGTTTTGTATTCAGCAAATACTCTCAGTTTGGTACCATTATTAGGCTCCTCCGTGACCTACCCCCTCCCCTTGGCCCCTCCTTGTTGAGGTATACGGGTCATGCATTGTGGAGTTAGCCCACAGTTATGGATAAGCTAAATGTCTCTGCATATCATGACCCAACATGTGGCTCTGACATTCTTTCTGCCCCCTCTTCTGCAAAATTTCCCTGAACCATGTTGGGTTCATTTTTGGTCTGCTTCAGTGATGAGGTGTTGGGGGCCTCTGAGGCTCTGGCTCTCTGATTTGGTAGGAGTTGATTTTTCTCTGTATTGATCTCCTTCCCCCTTCTGCTGGTATCCAGTTCATTAGGAAAACAGCACCCTTGCTTGTCTCGCCAATTTTTCTTAGTTTTAGCCAGGGCCCTTTTGAGGTATGATGGGGTGGCTCTCTCCTTAGGATCTACATCTATCTGAAAAAGAGAAGCAGATTCTCCAATGGAGAGCAACTTAGCATCAGGACAAATGAGATAACCCTTACTTTTTTAATAGAGAATTTCATAGGTGTAGGCCCTCTTGTAGCCCATGATTGATGGTAGCTTGATATTGGCGAGTGGGCTTATGTTTGGATGTGGTTCTGACTTGTTTCCCAGCTCCAGCTATGGGTCCCGTACCACTGAGGAAATCAGTTAGCAAATTAAGAGCAGTTGATTCCCCACCATGGCTGTGTGCCACTATTGCACTTGTGTGGGCATCACAACAGGTTATTTGTTGCTAAGTAGGTTACACCATGAGTTGCTTGGACAGACATTGGTCATTTTCCCCCAGTCACCCATGTAGCACCTTCTGGCACTAGATGCACTGACTGTCTGGGGACTGACTATCTTCCAACTTCCAGCCATGCCATTCTATTTTGCATGTCAACCACATACGGTGTCTTCAGCAGTAGGGTCTTACCACTAACCTTTGGTGGGTCATCAAGTACTCTGACAGAAATCTGTCTATCTTTTAGGAAACCTTGTAGGTCTCTGATCAAAAGCTCATTGTGGATGATAGCCCCATACTGGTTCTGGGAGTTACAGGTCAGTGCCCACTAAGAAAATGAGGAAAAAGATAACTAATATACAAGAGTTAGAGAGAAGAGAGAGAGAGAGAGGGAGAGGGAAATGGAGGGAGGGAAGATGTAGGAGATTAAGGTTGACTTTGCAAGGAGGCTGATGAGATTGAAAAATCCCCTCGTTTGGTCTGTGTTCCTGCAGCTTGGTGCCAGGCTGGGCAGGTGCATGTATTGGGGTCAGAAGGTCATTTTCCTTTTTTCTGGTAGACCCTGGTTTCTCTTGCTTCTCTGCTGCAGCTGATAATAACTTATACACCTTCACCTTTTGGAAGAAGTGTGTATTTTGCGCTTTTTTTTAAATTCCACTTAAAAGTTTATCTCATGTGAGTCTTTTCAGCACACAATATATTTTTGGTGGAAATTTTTTTCTTTGCTGCTCCAGTTCACATTATAAATTAATTTACAAATATAGTTGCATTACAACCAATATATAAAAGTAATTATATCAAGATTTTTCCCATACACAAATATCCATAGAAAAATTTTCATGCACATACTATGGGGGTAGTTTCTTTGGTTGTTTTTCTTTTCTTTTCTTTTTTGTGTTTTGTTTTTTGAGGCATGGTTTTCCTCTAACCCAGGCTGACTCATAATTCCTAACTTCTGCCTATCCTCCTACCTCAGCCTCGCTAGTACTGGGGTTAAAGGCATGTGCCACCATGCCTGGATCTTCGTTTGTATTTCTTTTCATTTATTTATTTCAGAGAGAGAAAGAGGCAAATAGAGAGAGATAATAGGCATTCCATGGCTTCCAGCCACTGCAAACAGAGCTCCAGACACATACGTCATCCTGTGCTCTGGCTTACTTGGATCCTGGGACATTGAACATGGGTCCTTAGGCTTTGCAGACAACTGCCTTAACCATAAAGCCATAAATCTATCCCTTGTTGTCTTTTGAATAAGTAATGGTGATACAATTTGTATGTCAAGAAGTCATTAAACATAATTTTTTTGTTTATTATTTATTTATTTGTGAGTGACAGACAAAGAGGGAGATAGAAAGACACAGAAAATGGGCATGCCAGGGCCTCCACCACTGCAAACAAACTCCAGATGTGTGCACCCCCTTGTGCATCTGGCTAATGTGGGTCCTGGGGAATTGGGCCTCGAACCGGGGTCCTTAGCTTCACAGGCAAGTGCTTAACCATAAAGCTATCTCTTCAGCCTAAACATATTTTTTTGTGTATTTCAAAATGTAAAAAATGCTGTGAATCCTAAGAATACATAGACAACATGAAATCCTGTCTCAAAAAACAAAAATATGCAATTTAGCTTTTTAACAATGTGCATATGATCCCATTTCTAAAATAATCAAGACTCCAAGTGAACAACAATCAAAAAGGCTTGTAAACACATTCCTCAGGCAACTCCTTGCATGTGACATATACTTTTATGGATGGTCATTCCCATAATTTCAACCATTCCCATTTTTAGTCTGAATAAATTTCCATTCAGCAAATAATGGCTGAGTGTTCTTGTGTGATGTATATACCAGGTTCTAAGGTCGGCATTGGAAGGGTGACTCCAAAAATTATTCAGACACAGTTGTCTCTGAAAAGTGAAAGGGAGTACAACAAAATTAACATTTACATATAAATTTTAATAATTTGACCACAAATAGTTTTTCATATTAAAAACTGTGAATTTCAAAACTAAGTTTATAAAATTCTAATAGCACTTAGAAATGCAATCGCTAGGACACAAGATAAAAGGGGTAAGATGCCAGGCTTACCACTAGAAACCAGTACAATGGCCAACCTACACCTGGGACTTTTGGCAGTAAGAGTAGGTGTCTGCTTTTGTTGCTCAAGGGACATGTTGAACAACATATTTCAACAAGATTCTTTGGTTAAGTGGGGTCTGGCTCGATGCCTACCCCATATTGTGTGCCAGTGAACCTGGCCTGGCTGGTTTCCTTCTTTCTGGTAGATCTTGGTCTCTCTTCTCCACTATGGATGATAATAACTTATACACCTTCACCTTTTGGAAGAAATGTGTTGTTTGCTGTGGTTTTGCTTAAATACCTGGCTGGTTTGCCATGACTCCTATGCCACCATCTTACCTAGAAGTCCCCTGTGAACTTAATTCTAATAGTGTTTGTTTGATGAAATTGGGAGCACCTATGTTTGGTGCACATATGTTTAGAAGTGAAATTGTCCTCCTTTTATTTTATTTATTTATTTGGTTTTGCCAGGTAGGGTCTTGCTTTAGCAATTCACTGTGTCATCTCGGTGGCCTCAAACTAATGGCAATCCTCCTACCTCTGCCTCCCAAGTGCTGGGATTAAAGGCGTGCGCCACCATGCCTGGCAAAATGTCCTCCTTTTAAATTGTTCCTTTAATCAATATTAAGTGACCTTCTTTATCTTTCCTAACTAATTTTGGTTTGATGTCTATCCTGCCTGATATTAGGATAGCAACACCTGCTTATTTTTTAAAAATTTTTTGTTTTATTTTTATTTTTTTATTTGAGAGCAACAGACAGAGAGAGAAAGAGGCAGATAGATAGAGAGAGAATGGGCATGCTGGGGCCTCCAGCCACTGCAAACGAATTCCAAATGCATGTGTCACCCTGTGCATCTGGCTTATATCGGTCCTGGAGAATCTAGCCTCAAACCAGGGTCCTTAGGCATCACAGGCAACTGCTTAACTGCTAAGCCTTCTCTCCAGCCCACACCTGCTTATTTTTAGCCTTATTTTCTTGAAAAACTATTTTCCATCCTTTCACCCTAAGATAGTGTCTGTCTTTTAGGAGAGGTGAGTTTCTTGGAGGCAACAAGCAGAACTACTCTGCCTTTTAATCCAGTCTACAAGCCTATGTCTTTTAGTTGGGACATTGAGGCTGTTGACATTGAGTTATTATTGAATGGTATATATTTATTCTTACCATTATTCTTTTGTAGTGCTTCCTGCTTTTTCTTTTACTCTCTTGTATTATGTACTAATTGAGTATGGATTATTTATTTCTATTTCATCATGTTTGTGCTTTCCTTTCTCTTCATCATGAAGGATCCCTTTAAGTATTTACTTTTTAAAAAAAAATGTTTTGTTTATTTTTATTTATTTATTTGAGAGTGACAGAGAGAGAAAGAGGCAGATAGAGAGAGGAGAGAATGGGTGTGCCAGGGCCACCAGCCACTGCGAACAAACTCCAGATGTGTGCGCCCCCTTGTTCATCTGGTTTACATGGGTCCTGGGGAATTGAGCCTTGAACCGGAGTCCTTAGGCTTCACAGGCAAGCGCTTAACCGCTGAGCCATTTCTCCAGTCCCCTTTAAGTATTTTCTGTAGGTTGTCTTAGAGTTCATTTATTTCTTTAGCCTGTTTTTGTTGTGGAATGTCCTTATTTCTCCATCAATTTGGATGGATAACTTTGCTGGATAAAGTAATCTTATTTGGCAGATGTTATCTTTCAGAACTTGGAATATATCATTCTAAGCCCTTCTGGCTTTTAAAGTTTGTGTTGAATAATCTGCTGTTATCCGGATGGTCTTACATTTGTATGTGACTTAATTTTTCTCTCTAACTGCTTTCGACATATTTTCTTTGGCTTGTGTGTTTTGTAGTTTAATCATAATATGACAGTGAGAGATTCTTTCCTGATTTTGTCTGCCATTCTAAAGCCTTCCTGTATCTATATAGCCATCTCTTTCCCTATTTGTGGGAAATTTTCCTCTGTGTTTTGTTTTGAAAACACCTACTATGCCTTTGGAGCAAAATTCTTCTTCTACTATATCCTTAACTCTTATGTTTGATCTCTTCCTAGTGTCCCAAGTATCTTGAAATTCCCATTCATATCTTACTATTAGTTTGTCTTTCTCCTTGTTGGAGTATATTAGATATACCACCTGGTCTTCTAGCTTAGATATTTTGTTCTTACTTTTATCCATTCTATTGGTGAGACTGTCTATATCATTTTTTTATTTCACTTACTGTGTTTTTCATTTCTAGTATTTCTGATTGGTTTTTCATCAGTATTTTTAAAAAATTTTAAATTTATTTTTATTGACATCTTCCAGTCTTTATTATTTCTATTTTCTTACTCATGGCTTGTATTCACCTCTTTATTTCATTTGGTTTCCTGTACTCTCTTTTAGGAGTTTGTTTTCTTCTTTGATTCCTTTGATTTGTTCTTTAATTTTTTTGAAAATAGTTGTAATCATTCTTTTGAAATATTTATCAGGCATTTCATACAAATCAGACTCACTGGAGGTTTTTCTGATAAATTTATAATTTTTGGTGGAATTGTATTGTCTTGATTTTTTTATGTTTCTTGTATTGTAATGTATATATTTTTGTATCTTGGGTTAATTTGATACTTAGGTTTTCTAGTTTTCTTAGACATGTAAATCTGGTATTATATACCTTCAGGGTAGGGGCTTAAGATGCTAAGTGTGGCCTTTATACTACTCCAAGAGTAACAGCAGAAATGACTCTAGGATTGCCTGCTAAGCTCTAGTATGCTGGGTAGAACAAAATACAAGCCAATTCTGAAATTCAGCTGAGTAATATACACACTAAATCAAAACCAGCATGGGGTATTTATGTCAGAGTGGCCATTAAAACAAACAGATAATCTAGCAAAGTCAAAGTCCCTAAGGGTGTACATTGTCTCACACCTTTATTCCTGTCAACTGGGAGGCTGAGATTTCTGGCCTGTAAAGGGTTCCAGGTTAGCCTGGGACCGAGTGAGACCCTGGCCCCAAAAATGACAGAAGAAGAAAACAAAGGCACTATAAATCAGGAAGCAACAAAGGACAACCCCAAAATGCAGCTTATTTAAGAATGGCAAAGCCAAACATCAATTAAATCTAACACATACCCAGCCCTGACATGGAAAGTGTGATTAGTCTTTCAAATGCAAGCCTATATACCAGGCTTTGATTTTTTTTTTATTAGTCAGTTCTGTATTCAGCAAATACAGTCAGTTTGGTACCATTATTAGGCTCATCCGTGACCTACCCCCTCCCCTTGGCCCCTCCTTGTTGAGGTATACGGGTCATGCATTGTGGAGTTAGCCCACAGTTATGGGTAAGCTAAATGTCTCTGCATATCATGACCCAACATGTGACTCTGACATTCTTTCCGCCCCCTCTTCCGCAAAATTTCCCTGAGCCATGTTGGGTTCATTTTTGGTCTGCTTCAGTGATGAGGTGTTGGGGGCCTCTGAGGCTCTGGCTCTCTGATTTGGTAGGAGTTGATTTTTCTCTGTGCTGATCTCCTTCCCCCTTGTGCTGGTGTCCGGTTCATCAGGAAAACAGCCCCCTTGCTTGTTTCTCCAATTTTTCTTAGTTTCAGCTGGGGCCCTTTTGAGGTATGATGGGGTGGCTCTCTCCTTAGGGTCTACATCTATCTGAAAAAGAGAAGCAGATTCTCCAACGGAGAGTAAGTTAGCACCAGGACAAATGAGATAACCCTTACTTTTTTTTTTTTTTATAGAGAATTTAATAGGTGTAGGCCCTCTTTTAGCCCACAATTGATAGTAGCTTGATACTGGAGAGTGGGCTTATGTTTGGATATGATTCTGACTTGTTTCCCAGCTCCAGCTATGGGTCCCATACCAGTGAGGGGATCAGTTAGCCAAATTGAGAGCAGTTGGTTCCCCACCATGGCTGTGTGCCACCACTGCACTTGTGTGGGCATCACAACAAGTTATTTGCTGCTAAGTAGGTTAGACCATGCGTTGCTTCGATAGATATTGGTCAATTTCCCCCAGTCGCCCATGTAGCACCTTCTGGCACTAGAGGCGCTGATTGTCTGGGGACTGACTCTCATCCAACTTCCAGCCATGCCATTCTAATTTGAGGCAGGTACTGACCTGGTATAAGTAGGTCTTATTACCTTTCTGGGATGGCTTCTAGTGTCACGTATGTTGCATCCCTGCTTGTGTCCTCTTTATTGCATTGTGGGTTCAGCTCAGCTGGCTACATTGGTGGGTCTGCTGCTCTGATCACCTGTGCTGAGTGCTGTGTAGTTGAGTTCCCTTTTTCAGGTCTCCAGTGGTTGCTGGCACTGGTGGTTGGGTGAGGTGAGGCTGTGGAGAGTTCCTGAACTTGTATCAGAGCTGCATAGCTGGTCCCCTTGGTGCTTTTCCTCAGCAGTTCCTCATCTGGTCCCTGCTGTATTCTCTTCCTCCTCTTCCTCCTCCTCCTTCTTCTTCAGGTTTTTGACTTTGTGAGGAGGCTGATGTGAGTGAAGAGTCCCCACACCTGGATTCTGTTCCTGTGGTTCAGGAGCATAGCTCTTCCCAGAAACTGCAACCGGGAATAACGCTGCAGCTGGAGCTGATTCTGGCTGGTTGCCAGCTTGGTAGAAGCTCTGGCTTACTTCTGTTTCTCTGCTGTGGTTGATAATTCCTTATACACCTTCACTTTTTGGCATAAGAGTGTATTGTGGCGGTTTAAAAAAATTTTTTTTGTTAATTTTTATTTATTTATTTCAGAGCAACAGAGAGAGAGAGAGAGAGAGAAAGAGAGAGAGAGAGAGAGAGAGAGAGAGAGAGAGAGAGAGAATGGGCGCGCCAGGGCCTTCAGCCACTGCAATGAACTCCAGATGTGTGCGCCCCCTTGTGCATCTGGTTAACGTGGGTCCTGTAGAATCAAGCCTCAAACCAAGGTCCTTAGGCTTCACAGGCAAGCGCTTAACAGCAAAGCCATCTCCCCAGCCCTATTGTGGCATTTTTCTACTTATTTCTCCCCCTAGGCTTCTTGGTGTGGCTACTACACCACCATCTTAACTGGCAGCAGTTGGTTTTCTTTTTACAACATTAGTCCTGACCTTGCTAAACATCATATAAACTTGAAAAGAAATTATAACTGGTTTGATACCTCTTAAGATCTCATTTGGCTTAGCAGTGAGTTTTCACTTACTTTATTCGAATATTAATGAAGAAAACCCAACTCTTCCATTCATTTTTATTCAAAATAGAATGTGTGAACTGTGAAGGAAAAAATGCTCTTGGTGGACTACTCTCATTTAATGAAGGAAGGGCACTCTCCCTATTGTGTGCGGAGCATGCTGCCTTGTTTTTTTTTTTTTTTTTTTTTTTTTTTTTGGTTTTTCAAGGTAGGGTCTCACTCTAGCCCAGGCTGACCTGGAATTCACTATGTAGTCTCAAGGTGGCCTTGAACTCACAGCAATCCTCTTACCTCTGCCTCCCAGTGCTGGGATTAAAGGTGTGTGCCACCACGCCCTGCTAGCATGCTGCCTTTGACACTTGAGGCTGCTGTATCTGTTCAAAACTGATAGGGATAAGCCAGGAATCATTATTTGTTATTGTATGCTGCCATCTAGTGACAGTCACAGACTTGGTGGTGAGGAAACGACTGAAGATTTGTGCTTGTAACTGAATCTTGGTAGAATTTATGTGATGAATTCTGCAGACTTGTTTTAGCATCTCAGAGAAGCATATAGGATTTAAAATTGTAAATAATGAAACTCAGGTTCAACTACTACAAGAATATTTATAGATGTTTGGCATTTCTCTCAGCTAAAATGCACCCAGACTTCTACAGAAAGAATTTCTTTCACCTTTACAGAAGAGACACAACACCTAGACGGGCCTTGTGGTAGGTATTGCCTAGTCTCAGAGCTTCTTCACCCCAGACCTGAGGTTAGGTTCAAGCTTTTTGCAGTGATAAAGTCTTCCAGACAGAGACACCAGGATGTGCTCCTTGCTGTGGGTAAGAGAGCTTGGGAAGGCTACGATGGGGTAGACAGGAACAACAGGTTGGTGTGAGGAGCAGCATGCTGTGATCAGAACAGGAGGCCTCAGTGTGATAGCACTGGAATCATCTACCATAACCAAGGAGGACTCTGTCAGTTGTCTTATCTATCAGGCCCAGGGGTGGCCCCTTTCCCTGCCTACAGTAAGCAGAATGAGGAAAGACATGACTGACATAGGGCAGGCTTCTATTCTTCATAGAGTGTCTGCCCTAAGAAGAGGGATGCTCAGCTTACGCTCACCCTCCTCCAGGACTCTCAAAACAAGGAGTGTTCCATGGAAGCCCTCTTTCCCCAAACTGAATAGTAATATTGCTATTAGCTAGACTTTTAGTATAAGTTATTAATTATTAATGTTAGCTTTGTCATGGAAGTAGTAAAAGCAATGTCTAAGCTGAGTTACTACATAAAATAAGTTAGAAACTGAAATAATTCTGAACTTATTTGTACCCAGTAAGTTTAGCTTTCAAAGTATATAAGCAAATACTGAAAGAATTTCAAGGAAAAGTGATAAATTCATGTTAATAATAGTAGAATTTAACATAATTTTCAAAATAATATTTATAATAATTTGAAAAATTTGAATACAATAAAATAATCACAATAGAACAATGATACCTCCATCAGAAGATATACATCTAATAGCCACAAAATAGGTCTTAGCAGCAGTCTAAACATTAACACAACATGGTCCCAGTTTTCTGACTCAAATGCAACTAAACTGGTATACTAGTCACTTACTAGTCACTTTCCTTGTTGCTGTCACAACATGCCTGACAAGAAGGAACTTGAGGGAGGACAAATTTATTTCTGCTTGCAGTTGGAGATGGTGTAGTCCATCATGTGGGGAAGGAGTGGCAGCAGAGCTGGAGTCAGCTGGTCATAATTGCAGCCACTGTCAGAATACAGACAGCGATGACTGCTGGTTCTCAGCTCACCTTCTCCTCCTTCAATTTGGGACCCCAGCTGATGGGATGCTACTGCCCACAGTTAGGGAGAGTCTCCTCACCTGAATTAATCTAATCTAGAAACTCCCTCACAGACATGCCCAGAGATTTGTCTCCTAGGTGATTCCAGATCCTGTCAAATTGAGAATCAATATTAAGTGCAGGCAGCAGTAGATATGGCTATTTCCAGAACACCGAGGGTGGACTTGAGACTGTCCTTTCAGGCAAACATGTAGAGATGTATCACAGGGCTTGGTTTTCCCCAATGGAGTAAAGCTCCTCACCTCTGCAGTAGCATCAATTATTTTGAAAGGCCTAGGAAACAAGAAGGAGGAATGGAATGTATGTCTAATATCTGGAATAAGGGCAGTCAAGCCTTGGAGTGGCAGGCTCTAAATAAAGTACAGAAGGAGTTTTAAAAACAGTAAAATCTGGGCTGGAGAGAAAAAAATAATTTTAATGCAAAAAACCCTTATGAGCTAAGAGAATCTCATTCTTGTTTTTTTAAATAATTTATTTGCAAGGAGAGAGAGAGAAAGAGAGAGAGAGAGAAAGAGAGAATGGGTGCATGAGGACCTTTTGCCATGGCACATGAGCTCCAGACACATGCAACAGTTTTTGCATCTGGCTTTATGTGGGTACTGGGGAGTCAAAGCTAGGCCATCAGGATTTGCAAAGCAAGTTCCTTTAACTGCTGACATCTCTCCATGCACAATCTCATTCTTTATAAATTACTTAGCTGTGGTGTTCAGTTCCAGTAACAGAAAACATACCAAGACGATGGTGACAATGTTTTCCTTTTGTCTTTTGTGCTATTGGTGTCATAATTAAAAAACATTCATCATATATATATATATATATATATATATATATATATATATATATATATATATTTAGTTTTGTGGTTTGAGTTCATTTTTACAGGTTTTCTATGATTCAATGTAGAGACTCAAATTCACTGTTTTGCAGTGTGAAGAACCACATCCTGACACAGTTATTGAAAAGCTTATTTTTGTTTCTCATTGAATTGTCCTGGCATCCTTGTTGGAAATTAGTAGACCATAAAATGTAAAGGATTATTTTTGGACTCCTAATTTTATCTCATTAATCAACATGAGTATACTCATACCAGCATCACTCTTGATTCCTGCAGCTTTGTAATTCAAGGTTGTTTGGTTATTCTGTGTTGGGGAGGGGATATTTATGGTTGTCTTTGGCTTTCTCTCTCCTTATTTTCTCCTTAGCTGATGAGTTTTGTAGTCTTTTGCCTATTTCAAAAATCATTTGAATCCAGTCTCTTTACATATTTCTATAGGTCTCATATCTCTGAAATGTTATCTGATATTATTTTTCATACTTCCACAAACTTTCATGTATTAAGAATAGATCAATAATTTAAAACACAGTTGTGATATTATTTTTCCTGCTTAAAATGTTTTAGTACATGCATGAAACTCAAAACTATGTTGAGTAAAAGAAGTCAGATGCGCAACTTACTGTGTGAGTAGATTTTTGACAGTCAAGAACAGAACACTAAGCTCTATGAATAAAATTCAGAATATTGGCTTACACTGGAAAGTGGAAGGGGAATAGATTTGAATGAAACATGTGGAATATTATATGTGGTGGAAATGTCCTATATCTTGACTGGAGCTATCTTACTGGGAACACACACATAAAACTGGACCCTCAATATCTGTGTCTTCCTTTATTTGCAATCAAACCTCAATTTTTAAGTGAAAAATAAATTTTCCCTCTAAAAAGATAAAATATTTACAAAAAGATAAATTCTTTTTTACACTTTTTATTGACAGCCTCTATACATATACACAGTATACCATGATCAAAATCTCCTCTCATAACCTTCCCTCTGCCCGCAATTCCCCTTCCACTGATTACCTTCTTTCCAAGTAGTCTATCTTCTATTTTGTCATCATTTCCCCTCCTGTTATGCAGGTCATGTGTAGGCAACATGGGCCACTGTTAAGTCATGAATACCATGGCCACTTTATGTCTAGAAGAGAATACTGCAAAGTGCTTCTCTGTTTCTTTTTTTTAAAAAAAGTATTTATTTACTTATTTATTTATGAGAGAGAGAGAGAGAATGAGAATGAGCACACCAGGGACTCCTTCAACCTCAAACAAATCCAGATGCATGTACCACTTTGTGTACCTGGCTTTATGTGGGTACTTGGGAAGTGAACCCAGACCATCAGGCTTTGCAAGAAAATTTTTTTTTAACCAGGAAGCAATTTGTCAAGGCCCCTTTGGTTCTTAAATCCTTCCACCATCTCTTTTACAATGATCCCCAAGCCTTGGAGGGTGTGCTAGAAAAGTCTCACCTAATGTTGAATACAGATCTAGTATTATCCCCCCCCCCCTAGAACTTATGGCCTCCTCAGCCATAAGCTTTCTTTTTTTTTTTTGCTTAATTTTTTTTTATTGACAACTTCCATAATTGTAGAAGATAACCCATGGTAATTCCCCTTCCCCTAACTTTCCCCTTTGAAACTCCGCTTTCCCTCATACCCATTCCTCATCTCAATCAGTCTTTCTTTTATTTTGATGTTATCATCTTTTCCTCCTATTATGATGTCTTGTGTAGGTAGTGTCAGGCACTGTGAGGTCATGGATATCCAGGCCATTTTGTGTCTGGAGGAGCACATTGTAAGGAGTCATATCCTTTGGGTTCTTACATTCTATCCACCACTTTTTCTGCAATGGACCCTGAGCCTTGGAAGGTGTGTGTGGTGATTTGATTCAGGTGTCCCCCATAAACTTAGGTGTTCTGAATGCTAGATTCCCAGCTGATGGAGATTTGTGAATTAATGCCTCCTGGAGGCTGTATATTGTTGGGCTGGGCTTATGGGTGTTAGAGCCAATTTCCCCTTGGCAGTGTTTGTTCTGTTGCTATGGTCCACCTTATTTTGGCCAGGGGATGATGTCCACCCTGTGCTCATGTCATTATTTTTCCTTGCCATTGTGGAGCTTCTCCTTTAGCCTGTAAACCAAAATAAATCTCTTTTTCCCACAAGCTGCTCTTGGTTGGGTGATTTCTACCAGCAATGTGAACCTGACTGCAACAGTAACATGGTACTGAGAAGTGAGATTGCTGCTAGACACCTGATTGTATGGCTTTGGCCTTTTGGAGCTGATTTTCAAGAGGGATGTGGAAGGATTTGAAACCTTGGCCTAACAGATGCCTTGCAGTGCTGTAAGTACAGCTTGATGGACTAGTCTGGTCAGAGTTGAAAGACCTGAATGTAGTAAGAATTATGGACTGTGAGGTTTGGCTTATGAGAGTGAGAAAGAGCTTTGCTTGGACTGGGCTAGCAGCTTGTGTGAGAAGCTTGCTTTTATGCCCGTGTCCTGAGAAGTCAAGCAGGGTTGCTTGGCATAGAAATGAACTGGTGTGAGCTGAGAGATATGGCACAGGAAGAAAAATCTTTGGCTGAACTGCTGACTGTTCAGCTGCAATTGAGAGATTACAACCTTTGAGACTGGGCTAGATGACCTGCACTGGGGCAACAAGAAGAACGTAGACTCTTTTGAAGGGGCCTCAGTGCTCAAGGAGTGTCCTGTTCTTCAAAGTCTGCTTTATTTTCCCATGGATTAACAAATTGGCACCCTACCTGGTATTGTGGAGTATAAGAAATTCAGTAAAGAGAGGGTCATTGAGTTTGCAACATGGTCTTGTATTTTAGAAATGGCCTTGGGCAGTGTGAAGCAGGTTTGCTGGATGCCTGCATGCAGACCCCATGGGGCCATAAGGATGAACTGTGGATTGCAGTGCAGACCCAGTGGAGATGCAGGGACCACGAGATGGCTGCTAAGGAAAGCTGCTGCCCCTGATGAAGTTTTTCAGGACTGTAAGTAGCCTAGCTGGAGGGGTGGAATTGGAATGCCAGAGACTTATTGCTGGTTAGAACTATCGAACTTGGAGATTTGTCACTGGCTAGAGTTGTTTGACTTGAAGCTACAGAATTTGATGTTTGCCTTGGTTGTTTTAAATCTTGTATTGGTTGAATATTTCTTTGCTATGTCCAGTGTCATCTTTTGCAGTGTGAATGTTTATTTTGTGACATTATGTTTTTGGGGGGGTTATTTTATGGCTCAGTTAAAAGACCTTGGATTATGGGATGTATGAACATCATTGGGATTGATAAAAAATATGGGACTTTTAAAGTTGGACTGAATGTATTGCATTTTACATCATGGATGGTTATCAGTATATGGGGGCCAGGGGCGGTACGTGGTGGTTTGATTCAGGTGTCCCCCATAAACTTAGGTGCTCTGAATGCTAGGTTCCCAGCTGATGGAGACTCGGGAATTAACGCTTCCTAGAGGCAGTGTATTGTTGGGGGTGGGCTTATGGGTGTTATAGCCAGTTTCCCCAAGTCAGTGTTTGGCACACTCTCCTGTTGCTATGGTCCCCCTTATGTTGTCCAGGGGGTGATGTCCATCCTCTGCTCATGCCATCGTTTTCCCTGCCATCATGGAGCTTCCCCCTTGAACCTGTAAGCCAAAATAAACCTCTTTTTTCCCCACAAGCTGCTTTTGGTTGGGTGATTTCCACCAGCAATGTGAACCTGACTGCAACAGTGTGATAGAAATATTTCAGTGCTGAGCACTCCTCTGTCACTTCTTCTCAGCACTATAGTACCTTTCTATTTTATTTTTTTATTGACAACTTCCATAATGATAAACAATAGACCATGGTAATTCCCTCCCTTCCCCCACTTCCCTTTGAAACTCCACTGCTAGGTAGATGGGTCACTGGATAAAATTCTTTTTTTCTTTTCTTTTCAACTTTTTTTATTAACAACTTCCATGATTATAAAAAATATCCCATGATAATACCCTCCCTCCCCTCACTTTCCCCTTTGAAACTCCATTCTCCATAATATCCCCTCTCCCTCTCAATCAGTCTCTCTTTTATTTTGATGTCATGGTCTTTTCCTCCTATTATGGTTTTATGTAGGTAGTGTCAGGCATTGTGAGGTCATGGATATTCAGACCATTTTGTGTCTCAAGGAGCATGTTGTAAGGAGTCCTACCCTTCCTTTGGCTCTTACATCCTTTCTGCCACCTCTTCTGCAATGGACCATGAGCCTTGGAAGGTGTGATCGAGATACCTCAGTGCTGAGCACTTCTCTGTCACTCCTTTTCAACACCATGTTGCCTTCTGAGTCATCCCAAGGTCACTGTCATCTGAAAAGAGAAGCTTCTCTAATCAAAAGTGAGAGTAGCATTGATATATTGGTATGAACATTAAGAAGTGCTTACTTGGCAGTTTGGTGAGCACAATATATACATTTAGCCAGACACAAGCAGACATTACACCCCTAGGGCTCATAACTATCTCTGTTGTAGGTTTTCAGTATCAGGGATATATTCCCTCACATGGAGCAAGCCTCCAGTCCAATTAGAGGGTATTTGGTTTCCCCCATAACAGATGTGCCACTATTGCACCCATTGGCTCATTTGGCCTGGCTGGCCAAATATAAGGCTTGCAGTGTCCACTGTTGAGTCATAAGCATTTTTTTGAGAATTTATAAAAATTTATTCTTTTATGATTTTTTAAAATTTAGAGTGCATTTTGTCATGTGTTAGTACCATATTTTCCCTCTTCCCTGTCCTCATTCCTTGGGGGCCTGCTTCAATGGGGTTGCTAGTATTCCCCATGGGGTTGTGTGTTGGGCATTGTAGAAGCATCAGTCAGTTATTGGGAGGAGGTAATGCCTCTGGGCATGACATCCCAACCTGTGGCTTTTGCAATATTTCTACCCCTTTTTCATAAATTATCTGAACCTTGTTGGATGTGTTTTTAAGTCTACTTCAGTGATGAGCTCTCAGAAGCCTCTGGATTTCTGCTTTGGTATGTGTTGAGTATCCTCAGCATCTGTTTCCTCCACCCTGGCTCTGATGGTCAGGCTCACTATGGAAACAGCTGTCTTTCTCATCTTTACACTTCCTCTGTGTTTTCATCTGGGTCTTGAGTGAGATGTGAGGGGTGGCTTATCTCTGTGGGTCTCACTACCTTCTGAAAAAAACAAAACAGATTCTCTAACAGAGAGTAAAGTCAGCATACATTAAATTGGATAAGCATTATTATTTAGGGAGAGTTTGATGGATGTAGCCCCTCTTCTAGCCAAAGACTGGTGGGAGCTGGACATTGGAGAGCATAAATTTTGTCTCCATAGGATTCAGACCTGGTTCTCAGTTCCAGGTATGGGTTCCTTTCCACTGAGTGAATCACTTAGCAAATCAGAAAGCTATTGGTTACCAACCAAGGCTGTGTGCCACTACTGTGCTGGTGCATATTTCTTGTCAGGCTGGTTGCTTCTGAGTAGCTTAGACCCTTGCTTGCTGACACCATTATTGGCCACATTCCCCCAGTAGTTCATGTAGTGCTTTCCAGCACTAGATGGGCTAAGTGTCTGCGGATTGGGTCTCTTGTGGATTCCAGCCAGATCTTTCCATGTTCTGTGTTGGCACCATATGGTGTCTTCAGCATTAGGGTCTTACCTTTAACCTCAAGTGGGTAATTAAGTGCTTTGGCAGAAGCCTCTCTTATTTTGGGGACCTCATAGATTTCTCCAATCAACAGCTCAATGTGGGAAGCACCTACTGTTACTATGAGTTACAGGTTAGAGCCAAAATTTTTTAAGGTTAGGCATCATACCACCCTCTCCAAGACCCTTCTTTTTGGGCACACCCCTATACTCCTGATGAGAGTTATATCTTTTATGCTACCTTCAAGAAGATAGGTTTCTATCTTACCAGTTCATTTTGGGTTTAGTTTTGTGTTTATTTACCCCTAACCTCACCTTTTCCTCCCCCAGGCCCTTCCATCCCTATTGTGTGGGCCTCAAGTTGCCTATCCAGTATGCCAGCAACTCAAGGTGATCAAGATTAGGATCTGCAGATAAGTGAGAACATGTGGCAAACAATCACTTATGTGATTGTGTGTGTTTGTTGAGTATGATCTGTTATAAGTGCATCCATTTAAGTAAACCCAAATTTCATTGTATCATTTTTTTTTCTTACTGCTGAGTAGAATTCCACTATGCATGTGTATTCACTTCATTATCCATTCATCCAATGATGGGCACCTGGGTTGATTCCAGTTTTAGCTACTATGAATTGAGCAGCTATAAACATGGTTGAGCAAATATCCCTGTAGTGAAGCATGGAGCCTTTAGGGTAATAACTGCATCTGCTGGTAGTTCTATATTGATTCTTCCAGAATCTCCATATTGATTTCCATAGTGATTGTACAAGTTTGAAATCCTACCACATCTTTGCCAACATATGTTGTGGATTTATTTTTTAATGATTGGCATCCTGCTGGAGTAAGGTGGAATCTCGCAGTTGTTTAAATATGCATTTCCCTGATGGTTAGGGATACTGAACATTTTAAGTGTATTATCCATTTGTATTTCTTTCTCTGATAAATCCCTATTCACTTAACTATCCTATTTTTTTTGAGTGGGTTCTTTGATTTTTTTTTATTGTTTAGCTTTTGTGTTTTTCGTAGAGTCTAGATACTAGTCCTCTGTTAGTGGTACAGGTGGTGGAAATATTTTCCCATTCTGTGGATAATCTATTGGCTATGCATATGGTATGTTTGTGCAAAAGCTTTTTAGCTACATAAGCTCCCACTGGTTGAGAGATTGTTTAATTTCTTAGACTACTGGCATATTGTTCAGGAAGTCATTCCCCACACCTCTATCATGGAGAGTTTCATCTCTTCTTTCTTCCAGTAGTTGAAGAATTGAAGATCTTAAATCCATTTGGAGTTGATTTTTGTGTATATTGAAATGAATGGGTCTAGTATCACTTTTCTACATGTAGTTATCCAATTTGTCCAGCACCATTGTTGAAGACACTGTCTTTTCTCCAGTCTACATTATTGGCATCTTTGTCAAAGATCAAGTAGCTGTAGTTATTTGACCTGAAGTCTGGGTCTTCAATTCTGTTACCTTGGTCTATGTTTCTGTTCTTATGCCAGTACCATGCTGTTTTTGTTACTATAGCTTCATAATATAGCTTTAGATTGGGAATGATGATACCTCCAGAGGGGTTTGTTTTGCTGAGGATATGTTTGGATATCTGAGGCCTGCTGCCATTCCATATGAATTTTGAGATCATTTTTTCCTATCTCTTTGAAGAATTATGCTTGAATTTTTGTTGGTATTGCATTAAATCTGTATATTGCTTTTGGTAGAATTGTCATTTTTGCAATATTAATTCTCCCTATCGAGGAGCATGGGAGGTCTTTCCATCTGCTCAAGTCCTCCTCAATTTCTTTCTTGAGTGTTTTTATGCTTCATTATGCAGGTCTTTCACATCCTTGCTGAGTGTTACTCCAAGGTATTTGTGGTGGTTTGATTAAGGTGTCCCCCATAAACTTGGGTGTTATGAGTGCTAGGTTCCCAGCTGATGGAGATTTGGGAATTAACATTTCCTGGAGGCAGTGTATTGTTGGGGGTGGGCTTATGGGTGTTATAGCCAGTTTCCTCAAGCCAGTGTTTGGCACACTCTCCTGTTGCTACTGTCCACCTTATGTTGGCCAGGGGGTGATGTCCACCCTCTGCTCATGTCATCGTTTCCCCCTGCCATCGTGGAGCTTCCTCTCAAGCCTGTAACCCAAAATAAACCTCTTTTTCCCACAGGCTTCTCTTGGTTGGGTGATTTCTACCAGCAATGCTAACCTGACTGCAACAGTATTTAATATTTTTTTGTGGCTTTTGAAAATGGGAAAGGATCACTGATTTCTTTCTCTGTATATTTGTACTTTGCATATAGAAAGGCTACTGATTTTTGTGTGCTGATTTTTTACCTGCCACTTTGCTGAAGGACTCAATCAGCCTTAGAAATTTTGAGATGGAGACTTTCAGGTGACTTATATATAGGATCATGTCATCTGCAAGTAGGGCTAATTTGACTTCTTCCCTTCCAATTTGTCCCACTTTTACTTCTTTCTCCTGTCTTCTTTCTTGGGCTAGGACTTCTTGTATTATGTTAGAGAGCTGTGGTGAGAGTGGACATCCTTATTTTGTTCTTGATCTCAATGGAAACTCCTTGAGTCTTTCTCTATTAAGTATTATTTGGGCCATAGGTGCTTTATATAGCTTTTATTGTGTTGAGATATAAACCATCCATGCCTATTCTCTACAGTGTTTTGATCGTGAAGTGGTGTTGTATTTTATCAAAAGCCTTCTCTGCATCTATTGAAATGATCATGTGGTTCTTGTGATTAAGTTTATTTATGTGGTATATTATGGTTACCAATTTCTATATGTTGAACCATCCCTGCATCACTGGGATGAATTCTTGTTGAGCAAGGTGGATAATGTTTTTGATGTGTTGTTGAACGCAGTTTGTAAGAATTTTGTTCGGGATCTTTTTATCTAAGTTCACCATGAATCTAGAATTATAGTTTTGGTTTTTTGTTTTATCTATTTCTGGTTTTGGTACTAGTGTGATGATAGCTTCATAAAAAGATTTGAGGAGGATTCCATGTTCTCTGATTGTGTGAAACAATGTGAGAAAAATTGGTTTTAGTTCTTCAATGAAGGTTGATAGAATTTGGCCAAGAAGCCATCCAGCCCTGGACTTTTCTTTTTGGGGAGGGTTTTGATTATCTTTTCAATTTCAATGAATGTGTTAGGTTTGTTTAGAAAATTAATTTGTTCTGAGTTTAGTTTTGATAGGTGGTATGTGTGTAGGAATTTATCCATTTCCTCTAGATTATCCTATTTTGTAGAGTAGAGGTTTGGGAAGTATGTCCTGATGATTCTTCCAATTTCATCGATGTGTTTTGTGACCTCTCTTTTATAGTTTCTAATTTTGTTAGTCTGAGACTTCTCTTTTTTTGTTTGATCAAATTGGACAAGAGTGTATCAGTCTTGTTTATTTTTTTCAAAGAACCAGCTCTTCATTTTATCAATTTTCTTAATTGTTTTCTTAGTTTCCAATATATTAATTTCTGCTCTGATTATGTTTATTTCTTTCCACCTAGAGCTCTTACGTTGATCCTTCTTGTTTTTCCAATAACTTTATCTGGATAGTTAGGTTATTGATTTAGGATGTCTTCTTTGTTATGAAGGCATTTAGTGCTATGAATTTCCCCCTTATGACTGCCTTCATTGTGTTACATAAGTTTGGGTAAGTTTTGATATCATTAGCATTCAATTCCAGAAACCTTATAATTTATTTTTTTTTAATTTTCCCACCACCTATTTGTTGTTTAAAAGTGTGTTGTTCAGTCTCCAGGAGGAAGTGGAGCGCCTGATGTGTCTCTTGTTAATTTCTAGCTCCAAAATATTGTGATATGATATTATGCAGGAAATTATGTAATTCCCTGAATTTATGGAGGCATGCTTTAGGGCCTATTATATGATCAATTTTGGAGCAGGTTCTGTAGGCCACCAAGAAGAATGTGTATTCTGTAAAACTGGGGTGGAATGTTCTGTGGGTGTCTGTGAGATCTGTGGTGTTGTTGAGCTCTATTATTTCCCTCTTGGTTTTCTGCTTAGATGATTTGTTTGTTGATGATAGTGTAGTATTGACGTCCTCAACTATGATGGTGTTGGTGTTTATTTCTGTTTTGTTGTCGAGTAGGTTTTATTTTATAAACTGTGGTGCATCTGTGTTTGGTGCAACAAGCTTTATGATTGTGATGTCCTCATGCTGGATTGTTTCCTTGATGAGTAAGAATTAACCATCTTTATCCCCTTTGAGTGCTTTGGGTTTGAAGTGTATTTTATCAGATATTAATATAGCAACACCTGCTTGTTTCTTATTTCCATTTGCTTGTAATTACATTTTCCATCTTTTTCTCCTTGAGGAGATGTCTGTCTGTAGTAGTGAGGTGGGTTTCTTGAAGACAGCAGTTAGAAGGATCCACTTTTCTGATGCACCCTGTTAACTTGTGTCTTTTGATGAGTGAGTTGAGACCATTAATATTTAAGGCTATAACTATGAGGTTTGAATTAATCCGTGCCATTATGGGGTGCTTTATGGGGTTTGGTGCTTTCTTGGACTTTGTATTTTTTTGAGCCTGCTCTAGATTTTATTATTGTAATCTTCTTCTTGTAGGTTCTTGAAATTGGTTGTTTGACTCTTCTGTGTGGAGTATTCCATGAAGTATTCTCTGTAGTTTTGGCTTTGTGTTCATATAATCATAGAGCTGACTGCTTTTCATGAAAAGTTTTCCTTTCATCATTTGAGGGAAACTTTCACTGGTTATAATATTTTGTGTTGGGAGCCATAGTGTTTGACTTTGAATTGATTCATTCCAGGCCCTTCTGGCTTTCAGGGTTTCCACTGACAAATCTGAGGTAATTAATTGTTTCTTTCTTGCTGCTTTTAGCGCTTCCTCTTTGTTTTCATTGTTAAGAATTTTAACTGTGGGGCTGGAGAGATGGCTTAGTGGTTAAGGCGCATGCGTGTGAAGCCTAAGGACCCAGGTTCAATTCTCCAGGTCCCATGTAAGCCAGATGCATATGGTGGCATATGTGTCTGGAGTTTGTGTGTAGTGGCTAGAGGCCCTGGCATGTCCATTCTCACTCTCTTTCTTTCTCTCTCTCTCCCTTCCTCTCTCTGTCTCTAAAAAATAAATAAAAATAAATCTTAAAAAAAAAAAGAATTTTAACTATGATGTGCCTTGGAGAGTTTCTTCTTTGGTCCTGTCTGTTCGGTATTCTGTGAGCTTCTTATATCCAGATGGGCCTATCTTTTGTTAGACTGTGAATTTTTTCTTCATTAATTTTGTTGAATATATTCTCTATGCCTCTGGCCTGGATTTCTTCCCCTTCTTGTATACCCATAATCCAGATATTTGGTCATTTTAGGCTATACCACAATTCCCTTGTATATGATTTTTTGAACTTAACAAAATTTTTGGAACCCCCATCAATTTCTTCTGTCTTGTTCTGTCTTCCACATGAGTGACTCTGTTAGTGAGTGATTCTAGAGAGGTTTTTAAAAGCTCTATTTGAATTTTGTACTCTGTTGTGCTTTTTTGAATCATGTTCATTTAATATTTTATTATTTTATTTTTAGAGAGAGACAGAAAGAGAACGAGAGAGAGAGAGAGAGAGAGAGAGAGAGAGAGAGAGAGAATGGGCTCACAGGTCCTTCCAGCTACTATGAATGAACTCCAGATGTGTGTGCCCCCTTGTGGTGCATGTGCTACATTGCACACTTGCGTCACTTTGCAAATGGCTTAAGTAGGACCTGGAGATTTGAAAATGCGTTCTTAGCTTTGCAGGCAAGTGCCTTAACTGCTAAGCCATCTCTCCAGCCCTCCATTTCAGTTTTGAGGTACAATTTCAGTTTGAGGTCTGATTTTCTTGATGCTTTCTGAAATTAATTCTTGCATTTGATCATGTCTTCATTAAGCTCAACCAGGTTGTTATTGTGAACCTCTATTTGTTGACTCATCTTCATTTCATTTATTTCTATCTTGAGGCTCTTCTAATATTTTCCTTTTTTAATGTTTTATTTTTATTTATTTGAGAGAAAGAAAGGGGCACAGAGATAGAAAGAGAGAGAATGGACATGTCAGGGCCTCAAGCCTCTCAAAATGAACTCCAGATGCATATACCACCTTGCACATCTGGCTTACATGTGTCCTGGGGAATGGAACCAAGGTCCTTTTGCTTTGCAGGCAAGTGTCTTAACTGCTAAGCCATTACTCCAGTCCCAAGTTTTTTTCAATTAAGTTAAGCCTAGTGACAAAATACCAGCTGGGGTGCCAATTTGTTAATTCAGGGGGGAATAAAGCAGACATTGAAGAACAGGACACTCCTTCAGCATTCAGGCCCCTTCAAAAGACCAGTCTGCATTCTTTCTGTTGTCCCAATGCAGGTTAGCTGGCCCAGTCTTAATGGTTGAAATCTCTCATATAATTACAGCATAACAGGCAGAAGTTTTGGCCCAAGGATTTCATTTTTTCTGTGCCCATATCCCTCTGCTCACACCAGTATATTTCTACACAATGAAAATCTGCACAAATTCTCAGGACATGGGTAGAACAACAAGTCTCTTGCACGATCTGCTTCTAGCTCAGTCTGGACAAAGCTCTTTCTCATCCTCATAAGCCAGACATCAGAGTCATTAGCTCTTACTGCATTCAGGTCTTTCAACTCTGAGCAGAATAGTCCATCAAACTTTACTTATAGTACTGCAAGGCATCCCTTGGACCAAGATTTCAAATTCTTTCACATTCCTCTTGAAAATAAGCTCTAAAAGGCCAAAGCTACACAGTCAGGTTTCAAGCATAACAACCCCACTTCTGGAACCAACTTTACTATTGCAGTCAGGTTTGCATTGCTGGCAGAAATCACTGAACCAAGAGCAGCTTGTGGGGAAAGGGGTTTATTTTGGCTTACAGACTCAAGAGAAAGTTTCATGATGGCAGGGGAAAATGATGGCATGGGCAGAGGGTGGACATCACTTCTTGGCCAGCATTGCGTGGATAACAGTAACAGGAGAGCATGCCAAACACTGGTAAGGGGAAACTGGCTATACCCATAAGCCTGCCCCCAATAATACACTGCCTCCAGGAAGCTATAACTCAAATTTGCTATCAGCTGGGAACCTAGAATTCAGAACACCTAAGTTCATGGAGGACATCTGAATCAAACCACCACAACCAGTAAGCAATCTCCCTAGCCCCATGGTATACATTTTGTACAGAAAACATGTTATCAAATTTTGAGGAGAATTATTTCTGTCTGAAGCTGGGATTTTAAACTTCATGATGCTAATGATTAGCCAGCCTACAACTTGATGCTCAATTATTTTTCACTCAGGCCTGACTATGTAGCTGCCCATAATACCCATATTTTAGTAGTAAAATCTATTATACTAGCTATTCCTTGAGGCTATTCAGAAGGCAGTAAGCAATCATATTTTAATTTTACAGATAAGCATAGATATTAAATGTGGCATGACAATATAAATCACATGAGCAGAAGGAGTGCTAGAACATGATTTATGGATTTTATATTTATAGATCAGTGAGCCATAGAACATCATTGTTTCTACATTGTTCTCCCTGAGGATGAACTAAGATGTACCTGCATTTGTGATCATACAGTCCAAATGCCTGTTTTATATGGGTATAAATTAAAAATGGAATAAAGTATTTGTGGCAAAAAATCTTTTTTTTTTCTAAATAAAATCCAGTATAATCTGCATTCCTATAGTCTTGAAACGTTAGACCAAGAGAACAAAATACAAGGAAATAAGTTTTCGTAATGACTTAAAAGTTTTTTAATGTGTGTGTGTTTGGTGAATGTGATGACCTCTACACTATGGGAATCACCTCTAATGGTTTTTTTTGGATTAATTACACAGCATGTTATTTTTGGTAACTTTGGAAAATGAAAAACCCAGCAAAGATATGAATTACAGGTGTTGTATTTTTCTGTTTTGCTTTTGAAGCCAGGTTTCACTCTAGCCCAGGCTAACCTGTAATTTTCTCTGTAGCCCAGGATGGCCACATACTCAACGTGATCCTTCTTCTTCAGCCTCTTGAGTGCTAGGATTAAACACATGTACCACCACACCCGGCTTGAATTACAGCTCTTACTCAATATAGTCATGCTATTTTCAACAGAATTCATTTAAAGTTGGAGAAGATAAGCTCATTTGGAGATTCCTGTCAACTATTCAGCCAGCAAATACTTCAAACCCTGTTTTATGTTCATTCATGATCTAGGCCAATGAAATATGAGGGTCAAAAATGAAGCAGTCCACACTCAAAAAGTTCACCTCTTATTCTTTCTATTTAGTTACAGGCTAGCCAATGCAAAAGTTGAATGCTTCTGAAACCTTTGTGGATGTACTATAAATACACACACACACACACACACACACACACACACGTTTTACTCCTTTAACTTTTTGCTCTTGCTCCCATTTTCCTGGGGGCCCATCTCAGAGGAGTTATGGTATTCACTGTGGAGTCATGAAAGTCTCAGTCAATGTCTGTGTAGTCAGAGGGAGACTGTGCCTCAGGGTAATTCTACCCATTCGGTGGCTGTTACAGTCCTTTTTGCCCCTCTTCTGCAATGTTTTCTGAGCCGTGGCAGGCCTGTTAGTAGTCTGACTTCATGTTGAGTTCCCTGTAGCCTCTGAATTTCTGCTTTCATGGGTTTTGATTGGCCACAGTGCCTGTCAGCATTGCCCTGGAGATGGTTATCAGGCTAGCAGTGAGAGCAGTATTCATGTCACTGCTTCCTCTGAAATTTCTCCTGGACCCTGACAGATATTGTAGAGGTGGCACATCTTGTGGTGGGCAGTAGGCTATTTTTTTTTTGTCATATTGATGGATCTATGTTCTCCTCCATTTTCTCTGCCATGTGTAAAATAAGAGAGATTATCCAACCAAGAGTGAGAACAGCTTGGGTTAAAGGGGCTATGTATAGGTATTTGAGAGACTTTTTGGTTTGTAAGCCTACTCTTCTTCTCCAGTGAGCAGCAAGGGCTTCTCTTTGGACTTTTTCAGTTTCCTAACCATGGCATTCTGACTTTGTCTCCAGTAGTAGATACGAGTTCTCTCCTTCTGAGTGGGCCTCATGTACAATCAGAGAACAGTTGGTTTACCTGCACAGGCTGTGTGCCACTATTGCACAAGTGTGTACTTCTTGTCTAGCTGGTTGGTTTTTGTAATCTTCAAGGTCCCCTGCTTGTTTATGCTATTGGTGACCACTGTCCTCCAGCAGCTACCATAGTGCTTTCTAGCACTGTGAAGGCCAGCCAGGAGGAAGTTGGTTACCCTCTGAATTCTAGCATCATATCCCAATGTCCTATGACATAGCCTGTGGTGTCTTCAGCAATAGAAATTTATGTTTAAGCTCTGGCAGGTAATCAACTGTTTTGGCAATGGCCTACATTATTTTGGAGACCTCATGAGTTTTCCTGGCTAACAGCTCACTGGTTTTTTATTTTCCTTTTTTTTTTTTTTTGAGGAAGGGGGAATAATTCAATTCTGGACCTGGGATTTACTTGCCAGAGCCCATGGTTTTAAGGTTAAGCTTTTCTCACATTGTACAAGGTGCTTCTGTTTAGACTGTTCCCCCCTCTCCTTTCATTGGTGGTTATATCTTGTAGAATGATAGCCAGATGGAGAGTTTCTATGGAACTGATTCATGCTGTCTAACTTTTGTGTAATTCCCTCTCCACCCTCCCTACCTCCTATACCTCCAAGACCTTCCCATCCCCTATATTCTGTCTGTCCCCTAGCCTGTCATGGAACTTTTCCTCTCCTCTTTTCATATTTCTTCTTTCACCTGTCTCATTCTAGTTTTATGCCCATATTCCTGATGCTTAATACCATTTCCACTCATCTCCATATGATCCTAGCTAAGAACGACAAATGGGAGAGAACATGCAACATTTGTCTTTCTGTGCCTGAATGACCTTGCTTAGAATGATTTTTTTCAACTCCATTCATTTTTTCAAATTTTATTACATTATTTTTACTCACCACTTATTCTCACATGATAGAATTCCATTGTGTATGTACCATGATTTCATTATTCATTCATTAGTTCATGGGCATCTGGGATGATTCGAGTTCCTAGCTATCGTGAATAGAGTAACAACAAACATAGCTAAGCAAGTATCTCTGTAGTAAAGAGTAGATGGAGTCTCTAGGGTATATTTCCAGGAGTGGTATAGCTGGATAAAATGTTTTTTTGAAGTCTTCATACTTATTTCCATAGTGGTTGTACTAGTTTGCATTCCAACCAGCAGTGGGTAAGGATTCCTCTCTCCACACAACCTCACCTGTATTTATTGTCATTCAGTTTTTTGATGTATGTCATCCTGACTGGAGTGATGTGAAATCTAAGAGTTGTTTCAATTTGCATTTCTCTTATAACTAAAGTTGTTGAACATGTCTGTAAGTATGTAATGGCCATTTGGATTTCTTTGAGAATTCTCTACCCCATTTTTTGATTGTATTGTTTGATTTTTTTATTGTTTAGTTTTTGAGTTCTTTGTAGGTTCTTAATATTAGACCTTTGTCAAAGATTATAGCTGGTGAAGACTTCCTCTCATTCTGCAGATTGCCTATTAACTCCTTTGATGGCTTGCTTGGCTGGACAATAGCTTTTTAGTTTTATGAAGTCCCAATGCTTTAGTGTTGATCTAATTTTTTGTGCTACTGGGGTCTTATTCAGGAAATCTTTCCCTATGCCTATAACCTGGAATGTTTTCCCTGTTTTTTCTTCTAGTTGTTTTATAGTTTAAGGTCTTATATTGAGGTCCTTAATACATTTAGAGTTGACTTTTGTGCAGGGTGAGAGAGGTGGCTCTAATTTCACTCTTCTACATGTGGTTATCCAATTTCTCCAGCACCTTTTGTTGAAGATGCTATCTTTTGTCCAGTGTGTATTTTTGGCCCCTTTGTCAAAGATTGGGTATCTGAATTTACAGATGGGCCTTCTATTCTATTCCATTGATGTATGTGTCTGTTTTTGTGTCAGTACCATATTGTTTTAATTAAGGCATAGGCTTTTGATTATGCTTAGCATGCCTTAATTTTGGACTCCTATAACTGGAGTATCCTCTGTGTTTTCATTAGAGGCTTCCATTAAGAGGCTGGGCACTTTTGGTGGGGCTCTCTTGACTTGATGTCTTGCTTTGTTTATTTTGTCTTGAGGTTTGCCAGTCTCTAGCTTGATCTTTGTTGTGTTGAGAGGGCAGTACTTGCTCTTCTTATGGCCTCTGAGTTGTATTACCTTCCCAGAAGATATTCTGAAACAAACAAAACATCAAGATCATGAAGCAGTGATGACTTTAATGTCTCCTAGATGTGTGATGACATGGGAAAAGTGAGCAGATTATTTCATGATGTGGAGGTGATGTGGCATAGGTGGTTTCAGAAAAATTCAAAGATGCAATGACACTTCTGTGTCAATACCAAGCATAGGCCCCTGCAAACTATGTGGCTATGTAGCATTGATCAGTTTTTGAAAAATGGATAAATGAACTTCAGTGCCAACATATTGGCTTTAGTGGCCAATTTTTTCTTCTACCATTTGGCTTCTAAACTCCCTTCATTCTCTCTCTCTCTCTCTCTCTCTCTCTCTCTCTCTTTGGATTCTATAAGGCAGCTGAAAAAATAATAATGGATTGGGTTCCAGGGATGGTGAAGATCTGGTTTGACTTTTTTCTACTTGTATCTTGGAGAATCACTGTGGGACTTACTTTCCTCATTGCCAAGAGGCAAAACAGTAATCATTCTACACAACAATACTAAACTACTTTATTTATTATTTAAAATATTTTTGACAGGGTTTCACTCTAGGTCAGGCTGACCTGATTTTTTTCTGTAGCCTAGCCTGGTCTGGAATTTACAACAATCCTCCAAACCACCATCCCAGATTAAGTTGCTGGTTGGATTCATAGTGAATATGGGATGTTTCTCTAAGTTCAAAAGGATATATATATATATATGTTCATAATGACACCAAACATTGGCATAAGCTATGAGTTCCAGGTTTAATTTAAATTTTATGTTTATTAATAGTAGATATTATAAATTGTAATAACTTATGACACTAAGAGTCATCCTTTTAAAAGGTTGCTTCTTTGGACAAAATGTGAACAATGAAGATTATAAATAAATCATGCCATTTTATTCTCATGAAATATTAAGGACAACCATTGATATATTATGTTGAGAACAATTAGAAGTCAATGAAAAATTTTAGACTGAGTTTGAAAATTGAAGAGAGAAACTCAATTATGTAAAATTACAGACTATTATAGAAAAATTAAACATTATAAAAGACTTAGTACATAAAAGACACTGGCCTTAATTTCAATTCACATAGAGAACAGCAGCTTTTGTCATAAGTCATACAACCTGCTACTGTTTCAAATGTGAGGAACCCACTAGAAGGATTTAAAAAGTAGAATACAGATATTACTTACACAAGAAAAGTCAGAAGAAAAGAATACATCTGAAAAATATTTTGTGTAGCATTTTTAACTTCACAAAATACAGGGAATGATATAATTAATTGGATAAGGATATAAGCTGCTAGACAGGTCTGTCAAAAATGATGCTGTAATTTATTTACATATAATTTCTAAAGGAGAGCTCATCAACTTTGAGTATCTTCAGCTTAATGAAACAGGTTCTTCTCTGAAAGGTTCATAAAGTTCTTATGGTAAATCTCAATATTTGGTACTTTGCACTATATAATTAGAGACTCATTTTAACTAATGACCAAAATTCATTCAACAAATGCACATTGGTTTCCTACAATGCAATGGGAAATATCTTAGATGTGAGACTAGAACAGCAAGTAGCAAGTTTTGTTTCCCAGAATCTTGTCACATTCATTTATACATTTGTCCCATTTTTTCCTGAGGCAAACCCAACAGAGAGACAGAGTGTGAGAGAGAATTGGCATCAAAGAGCCTCCAGCCACTGCAATCACTTGTACATTTGTGTCACTGTGCGTCTGGCTTACATGGGGCCTGGAGTGTTGAACATGAGTCCTTAGGCTTCACATGCAAGCATCTTAACTGTTAAGTCATCTCTCCAGCCCAATTTGTCCCATTTTTATGGTAGTTTTGCTTTGTTCCTGTAGATTAAAAGTGAAAAAGTCAGGCCCAGGTCTAATCTTAGTTTGTACATGTTAATGAGACTAGCAACAGCCACCACTGCCTGGTCACTAACACACATCAGGCACAGTGGTCAGTACATTGCCTTTTACAATGATCATGCCATACTCCAGTACCGATATCATTACACAGATAAGAAAACCCAGCTCAGAAATATGTAATCCACTCTCCTAAATTCAGAGAGATTATGTTTGGTAAAAGTCCAATATTTGAGCCCATGTAATAGACTCAAGTCTATGATCTTGTTCATTCTACTATGTCACTTAGTGATGTTGGTGGCTGAGGTGATTTTGGCTAAGACACATTACTGGGGAGGGCACAGAAGTAAGAAGAAAGGAAACAGATTTATCTTTGGGCTCTAACTTTTGCCAGATAGCTATCAAAATGATTACTAACTTAAATTTAATTTTTCTAATATTCCTATGAACTAGGTAGTCTTACTTTACAAATAAGGAATTTATTTATTATTTTATTGAATATTATGTAGTTGCAAGGAGAGAGAGAGAGAGAAACTTGGGCACACCAGGACCTCTTGCCTCTGCCACCAAACTCCAGATGCATGTGCCACTGTGTGCATCTGGCTTTACATAGGTACTGGGGAATTGAATCTTTCCTGTCAGGCTTTGCAAACAAAGCCTTTAACTGCTGATCTGTCTCTCTAGCCCAACTATTTTATTTACAAATACTTTAACTACAATAATGTGAAAATCTGACAACAGTGGATAAGCTAAATAGGGTCTCAGTTTTCTCAGACATTAAGTTTGGTATTGACCAAGGAACTCAATAATGTCAAGGCTGACATTGATAAAATTCTTGTGGATTTTTCCTCAGGATTAAAGATGGCTACCACAGCTTCAGCCATCACATCTGCATTCAAGGAAAGAGCATTTAGTGGGAGAAGAGTTGTCAATTTACATATTAACCAGGAAAGTAAAACAACTCACTAGAGTTCCCCCTAAGTCTAGAAAACTTTTATTTACACGTTAGAACATTGCTATTTGACTATCAAACTACAAGGGAGGCTGGAAATGCACTCAGGTTTGGGAGATAGGACATGGGAAGATACAGAGAGATCAGGAATGGCTGCAAGGAAGAAAAGCCATCATTTTTCTCTCTTGCTGAAGTGTTGCAGAAACCACAGGCTAACCTGGTATTGCATTAGAGTGGAGTGGTCACTGGTCAGGAGCCTTTGGGAAAGCATGACATATCCTGGAGGCACACAAGATCAGAGAGAGGCCTTCCAACTCTACTCTCTTGGAGGAAGAAGGTCTGCTGGAGTACCAGCAGGGCAGGTAGGGGCTCTAATGCCTTCTCCCTGGGAAGAAAAGAGAAATACACATCCACCCAGTTTTGTCAGGAAGTCACCCAGAGGACGCAGAAGAGGGATCCACAGAACAGGAGAGAAACAGAAGGCAGAGGAGAAAGCAGGTGCAGAGGGTCCCCTGAGAGGTCTCTGTGAAGTGGAGTCAGAACCTGCTTCTCTCAGAAAGTGGGATGATGAGATGCCCACTGACAAGGACCAAAGTGGAGGGTTTCAGGATGGAACTCCTAGAAAAATGCTTTCATTCAAGCAAGGTATCTCCTCCCAACCACCATACCACAATGTAACAGAGATGGGAAAGAAGCCCCAGTACCACCTTCCACCACCTTCCAATGAGTCTGCTCTCCCACTTCCACCAGGCTCAGGGTTCTGGGCCAAAGAGAGTAAGGGGTAGGAAGTTGTTGGTTTTCAGTAGCTCATACGTCCCCTGCCAAATTAAGAGTCAGACATGGATGAGGGAAGAGTAGGTAATGCCCCGAGCTTTTAGGGTGCAGAAGTGAGAAGAAAGGTGGTCCAACATTTATTAGATACTTATTAGCTTTAAAGTGATTTATATGCTGAATTTAATCTTTCCAATATTCCTATGAACTTGGTACTCTTATTTTTCAAATACAGAACTATTCTATTTACAAAAAACTAAAAAGTTACAAAAACCCAAAAGACTGAAAACAGCAAGTCAACTGAATAGGGATTCCAATTTTCTCACACAATCAGTTTGGCATTGACTGAAGAGCTTAACATCTATAAAATTCTTTTGCACTAATCAGGACTTTAAAATTTTTTATTTATTTGCAAGCAGAGAGAGAAGAGAGACAGAGGGAGCATGGGCACTCCATGGCCTCCAGCCACTGCAAATGAACTCTAGACACATGCGCCCCCTGTGCATCTGGCTTACGTCGGTCCTGGGGAATTCAACCTGTGTCTCTTGGCTTGGCAGGCAAACGCCTTAACCCCCAAGCCATCTCTCCAGCCCCTAATCAGGACTTTTAACAAAATTTCTGGCTGGGCGTGGTGGCGCACGCCTTTTATCCCAGCACTCAGGAGGCAGAGGTAGAAGGATCGCCGTGAGTTCGAGGCTACCCTGAGACTCCATAGTGAATTCCAGGTCAGCCTGGGCTAGAGAGAGACCCTACCTCAAAAAACCAAAAAAAAAAAAAAAAAAAAAAAAAAAAAATTCTGGAAAGGTATAGACTCAGCTCAGTATTTCCCTCAAAGACTCCAAAAACATTATAAGGAGTCTCAGCAAAGGCAGTGAATGTTGCAAAGTAAATGTTTCAGTTTTCTTATTTACATCCCATCACTAAAACGTGTGTTGTTTAATAGGATTGAGATGAGGAAAAATCAAGTATTCCCTATAGGTGGCACTGTAACTCTTCCTAGAACTAGATCATTGGGTTGGGAAGAACATTTGGCAGGATTGTTGTCAAACTTGGATTCCTTGTATATCACCTATTGAGGCTGAAAAACTAAGGATTCATGGACAACAGAATCTTAGAGACTCCAGTTCAGGAAGTCTGTAGTGGTCCTGACGACAATGGTGCAGCTACTGGCTGTGTTTGAAAATCACAGTGGAAGAGACTGTTGCAGTTACCTTCTTTTTTTTTTTTTTCCACATGAATCACTATTTTTATTTAGAATATAACACTAACAACATGATGACAGATTTTCACTATAAACCTGTACCAATAAGCAAACAATCTTCAAAATATGTTGTTCACAGGTAATCTGAGTATAGCAATATTATTATTTGGTACTAGGCTCAAAGATGACATTTAGATTCTTCAACTTTTGGGTATTTATTGACATCAAAATAATGACCTAGTCATGCAGAGGAAAGAAATTCAAAAGCAGTTTCTTTTTCTTCTGCCAGTTCCTTTGCAGTAAGATCCATTTCTCTCACGTGAAAAATCATTGATAGGGAGACTTTCAACAAATGTCCAGGTCTTATTCTTGATCACAACAGGCAATGAGTACAGCCGATCTTCAGGAACAGCCTGTGAGTTGCTGTCAGAACTGATGCCCATGGACACAAACTCTCCCTCCTGGGTTCCAAACCAGATGTCTCTGCCGTGGTCAGAGATGGCTTTCGCAGTAGACGTAGCACTGGATGGTTTCTGGTCCTTGACGACAGCAGCGCCAGGCTGTTGCACAGTCGTGATGAATTCTCCCTTGAGCCAGCTGTCGTCTTTCAGAGCTTCATAAAGACCAACTTCCTTTCACTGAAACTTCACCTTGGCATTGTTGACATCTGGATACTGAGTGGAGGAATAGTTCCCCCAGACAATAAAGTTCCCCACATCATCAGCAGTAACCCCAAGTTTAAGAGCAGTTTAAGATTTAGCACAGTTGTGGACCAAGCCAGTCAAGAAATTGAAGTTCTCCTTGGGGATGGAGGGAGCAGACTTGGATGCTGTTAGGCAGTTTGTATTTGTTGGGTTTCCCATGACAATGACCTTGACTGACTTCTTGGCATATTTGTCCAAGGCTGTACCCTGGCTTCTGAAGATTTTCATATTTGCTTTCAGTAAGTCTTTCCTACCTATGCCTTCCCTTCTTGGCATAGAGCCCACAAGAAAGGTCACATTTAGGTCTTTGAAGGCAACCTCTTCTTTATCTGTAGCAATGACATCTTTCTGGAGGGGAAGGGCACAATCTTGCAGTTCCATTAGGACTCCATCTGGAACAGTATTCATGGGTGTGATACCCAACAGCACAAGAGTTATAGGCTGGTCTTACTGAAGACAGACCATTTTGAGTACTGTACAACAGTGAGTATGCAATTGGCCCAGCTGCTCTGGTCACAAGGACTCTGATTGGTTCAGACATGATTGCAATCCTGCCGTTGTCTTCTGCACCAGGAAGAACACGGAACGAGGAGTATGCCAGGGAGCTCAGGTCACCTCTACTACAAAAACCAGAGTGCAAGGGTGCGCCTGCAGTTACCTTTCTGTTGTGGGGACAAATATCCACCCAGAAGCAGCTTATGGGAGGAAAGAGTTTGTTTCAGGCTTGCACAGTGCAGGGAAAATGTCATCAATGGCTGAGGAAGCTGGCTTACTTTAGCATCCTCAGCAGAGAGAAATAGCTGCCAGCAGTAGCAAGCATCAACGGCAGAGCTCAAACAGCCTCTCAACACGCCTGTGGTAGTATGATTCAGGTGTCCCCCATAAACTTAGGTGTTTAGAATACCAGGTTCCCAGGTGATGGAGATTTGGGAATTAATGCCTCCTGGAGGCAGTGTAATGTTGGGGGCAGGCTTATGGGTATTATAGACAGTGTCCTCTGGCCAGTGTTTGGCACACTCTCCTGTTCCTGTTGTCCACCTTATGTGGGTCAGGAGGTGATGTCCACCCTCTGCTCATGCCATTGTTCCCCTGCCATCATGGAGCTTCTCCTCGAGGCTGTAATCCAAAATAAATCCCCCTTTGTCCCCACAAGCTGCTCTTGTTCAGATGATTTCTGCCAGCAATGCAAATCTGACTGCAGCAACACCCATAGACCTGGACTGAAATTCACCCCCAGTAACATGCCTGTTGTAGCAGGGATCTGCCTGCTAAGAACTTAAGTAGGAAGTTTAATATTTTTTTAATTTTTTTGTTTATTTTTATTTATTTATTTAAAGTGACGGACAGAGAGTGAGCTAGAGAGAGGCAGATATAGACAGAGAGAGAATGGGCACGCCAGGGCCTCCAGCCACTGCAAACGAACGCCAGACGCTTGCGCCCCCTTGTGCATCTGGCTAACGTGGGTCCTGGAGAATCAAGCCTCAGACCGGGGTCCTCAGGCTTCACAGGCAAGCGCTTAACTGCTAAGCCATCTCTCCAGCCCCAGAAGTTTAATTTTAAGAAAAAAAATGCCTGAGTCCTATGGGGCCATACATTGAAACCACCACAGAGACCTTTTTGCTTACTCTGTCCCTCCAACACAGTGTTGTCCAACTTTGAGGAATGGGCAGAAGTACTCCCATTCTCTTTGAGAAGCAGCATCTGTTGCTTGATTCCTTTCATGACACCAATATATGTTCTCAAAACCCACATGGATCAGCCTTAGGGTTCCATTAGGGCTCTTGTCTTTTGTGAAAACCACATGGATAATAACCACAATGGAAACAAACTCAGAGATTGGCAGTGGGCAAAAATTTTTTTTGTTTAATTCTTAAGTAGAACTTCAAATTGTTGATCTGCACCATTCTTGTCTTCACTTACACTGTAGGGCACTAGGCAAAATATTTTTTGCATATGGTTAAGGTTTTCTGAGAAAAGATATCTGGCCTGACTTGGATTACAGGACATCAGGTGTAAAAGTTAAAGGGTGATTTAAACCCCAGATACATCAGAGGAGTGTCTCTGCACTTTCATTGTAAAGGCTGGAATAGAGCCTGTGGTAGTCAAATTCACTTTGTCTTATGGAATGTGACATTTATTTACATTCCAAAGGGTAAGAACCCAGGACCTTTCCCATTTTCACCTCAAAGGGAGTTTCTGTACCTTGAACAGATTAGATTTCCTTCCACAATTTGGAGTAGAGGAATGGAAAAGGTCATGTGTGCACATGATACCAGATTTGTATTTTGAGGATTTCTCTCCAGTGGTACCTGAAACTCTCTTTGCATTTGCGGGTGTGCTTCTCTTAGAAGTGAAGAACCATGATGTGAGGACAAGATGCACTTGTTATAAGTAATCATCATTTTTTTGATCTTGAAGTCTCATGTTTACATTCAGCATAATACAAATAATGTAGATGTTAAAAATAGCTCAAGTAGGAGTTTGAAGAGGAAGGTAAATAGAGGTAGTATGTTCCACTCATTGCTGAGAGAAAAAAGCAGTCACTGGAGTCACCAAGGAAGGCTGTAATGAACCAAAAGCGGGACTATGGACTTGGGAGCCTTAACTCTAGCTGGCACTAACTGCTGCTATCACTAGATGCTGCTAAGAGCTGGGGATTACAATAGCTGATGAGTGCTGGGTCCCTGACAACTAAAGCCCACAACAATAAACCACCAAGTGCTACAAGTCTGTTATTTTTAAAACCTGGAGCCATATATATCTAGTGCCCAGGGATTGGAGCTTATATGTCTCTGAGTCTGTCAGCCTTGGGTATCATACTCAGGAATGTGGTCCACCTCCTTTGAGATAGTGTTTATCATTGCCTGGAACTCACCAATTAGGCTAGATTGGCTGAGTAGTGAACTCCAGGGATCAGTTTGTCTGTCCCTCTGGACAGATTATAGATTTGCCCTGCTATGCCCAGCACCTTGGGGATTAAATTTAGGTCCTTATATTTGCATGTCAAACACTTTACTGACTGAGCTATCTTCCCAGGTGCTATCTATTTTAAATACTGTTGCTGTTACCTTCTCATTGCTGGCACAAAGCACCTAACCCAAAGTAGAGGAGGGTGAGAGATAGCTAGCTTTTATTAGGCAGTTTCAGTTATGCCCAGAGAGAATCAGGAGAGGCCATCCCACATGCCACCTCACCCTGGCACAAGGATGGAACTCTTGGTAGAAATGGAACTTGTGTCTGATCGAGATTGATCTACGGTGCCCCTTGCTGCCCACAGTCTACTGTGCTGTCAAGATTGGCTGGTCTAGGTGGGTTGGCTCTGGGATCCACTCTCCAAATCTACAAACCAGTTGGGTCTTTCCCCCTTGTCTATAAAGGATGCTGACTTCTTGTCATTAGCTCCTCCAGCTCAGCTCAGTTCAGCCAGTTCAGTTCAGCACTGCTCTGTGTTATTGTTTTCTTTTTCTTTTTTTTGTTTTTTTTTTTTTTTTTTCTGGATTGCAGCTCAGTTCTGCCTCACTTTGTTAGGGCAACTAGAATACATGTGAGTCTGGCTTCACCATCACATAGCCTGGCTGGGTTGGGGGAAGGAGAACATAAAACTGTATCTTGGTCTGGGGGAACTGTTCTGCTTGCCTCTACTTTATAGCTTGGGGTAACTTCTCACTTTGATTCATCCATGATTTTCCTCTGGACTCCTAATCTACCACTGGGTATGTCCCTGACACCCAAGAACTACCTCATGGTTGCTTTCACTTGCTCTAGGTGTACTACCTGCTCCTATTCAGTAGGGGGCCTCACAGTGGGGTTGCTGGCATTCCTCAAGGAGTTGTGAGTTATACATTGTGGGAGCATAAGTCAGTTACTGGGGTTGGGGGGAGGCAATGCCTCTGGGAATGACATCCCAACCTGTGGCTCTTAAAACCTTTCTGGCCTTCTTCTGCAAAGTTTCCTGAGCCTTGGTGGGTATATTTTAAGTCTACTTCAGTGATGAGCTCTTAAGAGCCTCTACATTTCTGCTTTGGTAGGTGTTGAGTATCCTCAGCATCCATTTTCTCAACCTTGGTGCTGATTATCAAGCTCACTGTGGAAGCAGCACTCTTGCTCATCTTCCCACTTCCTCTGTGGTTTCACCTGGACCTTGAGTGAGATGTAAGGGGTGGTTTATATCCTCTAGTCTCACTACCTTCTGAAAAAGAAAAACACATTCTTCAACAGAGAGTAAAGTCAGCATACGTTAAATTGGATAAGTGTTATTATTTAGGGAGAGTTTGATGGATGTAGCCCTTCTCCTAGCCAAAGACTAGTGAGAGCTTGACATTGGAGAGCAAAATCTTTGTCTCCATAGGATTCAGACCTGTTTCCCAGTTCCAGATCTGGGTCACCTTCCACTGAGTGAATCACTTAGCCAGTCAGAAAGACATTGTTTACCCACCAAGGCTGTGTGCCACTAGTAAACTGGTGCAGACTTCTTGTCAGGCTGGCTGCTTCTGAGTAGCTTAGACCCCTGCTTGCTGACAGCATTGTTGGCCACTTTCCCCCAGTAGTTCATGTAGTGCTTTCCAGCACTGGATGGGCTAAGTTTCTGGGAATTGGATCACTTCTGGATTCCAGCCAGATCTTTCCATGTTCTGTATTGGCACCACATGGTGTCTTCAGCAATAGGGTCTTACCTTTTACCTCAGGTGGGTAATCAAATGCTTTGACAGAAGGCTGTCTTGTTTTGGGGAACTTACAAGTCCCTCCAATCAACAAGTCAATGAGTGTAGCACATATTTCTGGTGCTGTGAGTTATAGGTCAGAGCCATTTTTTTTAAAGGTTAGGCTTCATTCCCTTTCCTGGGCACCTTCTTTTTGGGTACTCCCACTATATTCCTGTTCAGGGCTATATCTTTTAGTCTACCAGCATGGATAAAGGTTTATATGGCACCAGTTATTTTGGTTTAGCTTTGTGTTTATTTACCCTCACCATTTTATTTCCCTCCCCCTTCATATTTTAATATTAAAGTCTTTAATCCATTTGGAGTTGATTCTTGTGTATGGTGAGATGAGATGGTCCAGTTTTATTTTTCTACATGTGGTTATCCAATTTGTCTAACATCACTGTACAAGATACTATCTTTTCTCCAGTCTGTTACTGGCACCTTCTTAAAAAAATTTAAAAAAAAATTTATTTATTTATTTATTTGAAAGTGACAGAGAGGGAAAGAGGCAGATAGAGAGAAAGAGAGAGAATGGGTGTGCCAGGGCCTCCAGCCACTGCAAACGAACTCCAGATGCATGTGCCCCCTTGTGCATCTGGCTAACATGGGTCCTGGGGAATCGAGCCTCGAACCAGGGGTCCTTAGGCTTCACAGGCAAGGGCTTAACCACTAAGCCGTCTCTCCAGCCACTGGCACCATTTTATCAAAGACAAAGTAGCAATAGCTACCTGACCTAAGGTTTGAGTATTCAATTCTTTTCTATAAGTCTATATTTCTTGTTTTATGCCAGTATCATGCTGCCTTTGTTACTATGGCTTTGTAAAATAGCTTTAGACCAGATATGGTGGTACTTCCAGTGGTATTTCTTTTGCTAAGGCTATGTTTGGATATCCAAGGCTTGCTGCCATTCCATATGAATTTTGAGATCATTTTTTTCTATCTCTATGAGAGTGATGCTTGGATTTTTATTGGTATTGCATTAAATCTTTATATTGCTTTTGGTAGAATTGCCATTTTCACAATATTAATTCTACCAATCCAGAAGCATGGAAGGTCTTTTCATATTCTCATGTCTTCCTCAATTTATTTCTTGAGGGTTTTTATGCTTCATTATATAGGCCTTTCACATCATTACTTAGTGTTATTCTAAGGTATTTAATTGTTCTGTGGCTATTGAAAATGGGAAAGCCTCACTGATTCCTGTCTCTGTATATTTGTCCTTTGCATATAGAAAGGCTATTGTTTTTTGTGTGCTGATTTTTGTCCTGACACTTGGCTGGAGTAGATAATCACCTTTAGGAGTTTTATGGTGCAATCTTTTGTGTTTCTTATGTATAGGACCATATCATCTGTAAATAGGGCCAATTTGACTTCTTCTTTTACAATTTGCATCCTTTTGTTTCTCCTTTCTTATCACTTGTGCTAGGACTTCTAGTACTATGTTGAAGAGCAGTAGTGATAGTGGGCGCCCTTGTTCTCTTCCCAATCTCAGTGGGAACTCCTTCATTTTTTTCCCCATTAAGTATTGTTTGGGCTTTAGGAGCTTTATATATAGCTTTTATTGTGTTGAGATATAAACCCTCCATGTCTATTCTTTCCAGTGTTTTGATCATGAAATGATGTAGTGTTTTGTCAAAGGCTTTCTCTACATCTATTGAAATGATCATGTGGTTCTTGTGATTAGGTTTTTTAATGTGGTATATTACATTGATTGATTTCTGTATGTTGAACCATCCATGCATCCCTGGGGTGAATCCTGCTTAAACAAGGTGGATCATGCTTTTGATGTGTTGTTGAATTGTTTGCAAGGATTTTGTTCAGGATCTTTGTATCTAAGTTCATCCAAGATATAGGCCTATAGTTTTCTTTTGTTTTTGCATTCTGTCTGTTTTGGTAATAGGGTGATACTAGCTTCATAAACGGAGTTGGGGAGGATTCCCTGTTCTCTGATTATGTGGAACAGTTTGATAAAAAAAATTCGTTTCATTTCTGTAATGAAGGTTTGATAGAATTTGGCTAAAGAGCCATCCAGTCCTGGACTTTTCTTTTTGGGGATGTTTTTGATGACCTTTTCAATCTTGATGAATGTGATAAGTTTCCTAATGAATTCATCCATTTCTTCCAGATTATCCAATTTTGTGCAGTAGAGGTTTTGGAAGTATGTTGTAATGATTCTTTCAATTTCAATGATTTGTATTGTGACCTCTCCTTTTTCATTTCTGGTTTTGTTAATTTGGGACTTCTCCCTTTTTTTTTTTGTTTGATCAAATTTACCATGGGTTTAGTGATCTTGTTTATTTTTTATTTTAGTTTCTTTACATTTTAAAATAAGCATTTTATTTAAGAGGGATTTGGGGTTTACAAAATTTATGAACACATATTACAAAAGTTCTCATAGGCATCACACCTACTTTCCTATATCCTTAACATCTTGTATCAGTTTTATATACTTGTTTCAATTAATGAGCAAACACCAATATGAATTCATAACTAAAGTGTACTCTTTGTTCAGATTCTTAGGGGTTTTCCTGATGCCCTCTTATATTCAGCCTCCATCTAGGTGGCTACATCGCATTTTGTGTGTGTGTGTGTGTGTGTGTGAGTAAAAGGGATTATTTTGGCTTACAGACTCAAGGGGAAGCTCCATGATGGCAGAGGAAAACAATGTCATGAGCAGAGGGTGGACATTACCTCCTGCCCAACGTCAGGTAGACAACAGCAACAGGAGAGTATGCCAAACACTGGCAAGGGGAAACTGGCTATAATACCAATAAGCCTGTCCCCAACAATACACTGCCTCCAGGAGGTATTAATTCCCAAATCTCCATCAGCTGGGAACCTAGCATTCAGGACACCTAAGTTTATGGGGAATGCCTGAATCAAACTACCACATTTCACCCCTGGCCCACATAAACTGATAAGCATCCATGATGTAAAATGCAATACATTAAGTCCCACTTTAAAAATCCCCATAGTTAGCTGGGCATGGTGGTGTATGCCTTTAATCCCAGCACTTGGGAGGCAGAGGTAGGAGGATTGTTGTGATTTTGAGGCCACCCTGAGAATACATAATGAATTCCAAGTCAGCCTGAGCTAGCATGAGACCCTACCTCAAAAAACCAAAATAAAATAAAATAAAATATTAAAAATCCCCATAGTTTTATCAATTCCAATGATGTTCATCCTCATAGTCCAAGGTATTTTAACTGAGCCATAATATCAACCCCCCCAAACCCATAATGGCACAGAATAAACATTCACACTACAAAAGATGGCATTGGGCATAGTAAAGAAATATTTAACCAAGACAAGATTTAAACAGGGCAAACATCAAACTCTGGCTCCAAGTCCACCAACTCTAGCCAGTAACAAGTCTACAAGTCTGATAATTCTAGCCAGCAACAAGTCTCTGGAGTTTCAATTCTGTACCTCTAGCTAGGCTCCTCACAGTCCTGGAAAACTTCATCTGGGGTGGGCAGCTCTCTTTAGCAGCTGTCTTGTGGTCCCAGCATCTCTACTGGGTCTCTACTGCAACCCACTGTTCATCTTCATGGTTCCATCGGGTCTCCATGCAGGCATCCAGTAAACCTGCTTCACATTGCCCATGGCCATTTCCAAAACACAAAACTGTGTTGCAAACTAATGACCCTCTCTTTCCTGCATTTTTTTAAACAAACAAACAAACAAAACAAAACAAACCAGCCTTTATTCAGAGGAGTTAGAGTGTGCAAATCATTTCAAATCAATTTCTATTATCTTTTTTATTAGTTATATATAGTGTCTATACAGCCATGATGGTACCGTACTTAGCATTCTCCCTGTCATCCCCCACTGCAGATTATGGGTGTTACATTGTGGGGGTGGCCATCAGTTATGGGGGAGAGGCAATGTCTCTGTGAATAATGACCCAACTTGTGACTGTAACAATCTTTCTGGCCCTTCTTCCATGAATTTCCTTGAGCCATGCTGGGTTCATTTTAGGTCTATTTCAGTGACAGGAGGTCTTGGGAGTCTCTGTGTCTCTGGATATATGGTTTGGTAGGAGCTGAGTGTTCTATGTGTCTGTTTCCTTCACCCTTGTGCTGATATCAGGATCAACTAGAAAGCATCTCTTGTTAATTTCCCCACTAACTCTATGTCTTCAGCTGGTGCCCTGGTGGGGTGCAAAGGGCTGATTCTCTCCTTAGGTTCTGTGTCCATCTGAAAAAGAGAAGCAAATTCTCCAATGGATAGTAAGGTCAGTGCAAGATACATGAATGCCCATTATTATTTTAGAGACAACTTAAAAGGTGTAGGCCCTCTTGTAGCCCACTATTGGTGGGAGCTTAATATTGAAGACTGGGCTTGATTTTGGATATGGTTCTGACTTGTTTCCCAGTTCCAGGTATGGGTTCCTTTTCCACTGAATGGATCCATTAGTCAAATCAAGACCAGTTCGTAACCCACCATGGCTGTGTGCCACTATTGCACTTGTGTGAGCATTATGTCCAGTTGATTGCTGTTGTGTAGCTTAGACCATGAGTTTCTTAGACAGATGTTGGTCATTTTCCCAATGTTGCTCATGTAACATCTTCTGGCACTAGACAAGCTGACTGCCTGGGGATTGACTCTCCTCCAGCTTCCAGCTGGGTTGCTCCATGTTCCATCCCAACAGCATTTGGTGTCTTTGGCAATAGGGCCTTACCATTAACCTTTGGAGGGTCATCAAGTACTCTGACAGAATTCTGTCTTCTTTTGGGAAACCTTGTAGGTCTCTCTGGTCAACAGCTCATTCTAGATGTTACCCATATGCTGGTACTGGGAGTTACAGGTCAGTGCCAAGGGAGAAGGAAGAAAAATATAGGTAATATAAAAGAGAAAGAGAGAAAAGAGAGAGAGAAACAGGGGAAGATTGAGGATAGTCTTTATCATACCCTCTCCAGACCCCTGTGAATCAGGTATTCTCTCTAAGCAACTGATGAAGGTTTGACTTTTTAGTATGTCTTTCAGGTTGTAGGATTTTATGGTACCATTTCCATTTGGGTCCAGTTTTTTGCCCCCCCCCACCATTGTCCTCCCCTTCTGCCTCACCATCCCTATTGTCCAGTACTCGAGATGTTTATTAGGTATGTCAGCATCACAGACAGATTCAGGTTAGGAGCCACAGATGAGTGAGACCATGCGACAGTTATCTTTCTGTGATTGGGTGAGTTCACTGAGAATGATCTGTTCCATGTTTGACCATTTTTCTTCAAATTTCATTGTGTAATTTTTTCTTACTGCTTCATAGAATTCCATTGTGTAGATATACCACATCATAGTTATCCATTTGTCTAATGATGGACATCTGGATTGATTCTAGCTCTGAGCTATTATGAATTGAGCAGCTATAAACATGGTTGTGCACATATCTCTGAGCTGAGGTTTGGAGCTTTTAGGGTAAATGTCCAGTAAAGGAATAACTGGGTCTGTTAGACTTTCTGTAGTAATCCTTTTTAGGAGTCTCCATATTTCTTTCCTTAGGTTGTACCAGCTTGCATTCCCACCAACAATGAATGAGGGTTCCTATTTCTCCACAATTTCTCCAGCATTTGTTGTCATTAGATTTTTTTCTTTTTTTCTTTTTTTTTTTTTTTTGGTTTTTCGAGGTAGGGTTTCACTCTAGCCCAGGCTGACCTGGAATTCACTATGGAGTCTCAGGGTGGCCTCGAACTCACGGCAATCCTCCTACCTCTGCCTCCCGAGTGCTGGGATTAAAGGCGTGCGCCACCACGCCCGGCTTCTTTTTTTCTTTATTAGTTAGTTTTGTATTCAGCAAACTGTCAGTTTGGTACCATTATTAGGCTCATCCATGACCTACCCCCTCCCCCCGACCCCTCCTTGTTGAGGTATATGGGTCATGCATTGTGAAGTTAGCCCACAGTTATGGGTAAGTTAAATGTCTCTGCATATCATGACCCAACATGTGGCTCTGACATTCTTTCCGCCCCCTCTTCTGCAAAATTTCCCTGAGCCATGTTGGGTTCATTTTTGGTCTGCTTCAGTGATGAGGTGTTGGGGCCCTCTGAGGCTCTGGGTCTCTGATTTGGTAGGAGTTGATTTTTCTCTGTGTTGATCTCCTTCCCCCTTGTGCTGGTATCCGGTTCATCAGGAAAACAGCACCCTGGCTTGTTTTGCTAATTTTTCTTAGTTTCAGCCGGGGCCCTTTGGAGGTATGATGGGGTGGCTCTCTCCTTAGGATCTACATCTATCTGAAAAAGAGAAGCAGATTCTCCAATGGAGAGTAAGTTAGCACCAGGACAAATGAGATAACCCTTACTTTTTTAATAGAGAATTTAATACGTGTAGGCCCTCTTGTAGCCCATGATTGATGGTAGCTTGATATTGGCAAGTGGGCTTATGTTTCGATATGGTTCTGACTTGTTTCCCAGCTCCAGCTATGGGTCCCGTACCACTGAGGAGATCAGTTAGTCAAATTGAGAGCATTTGGTTCCCCACCATGGCTGTGTGCCACTATTGAACTTGTGTGGGCATCACAATAAGTTATTTGCTGCTAAGTAGGTTAGACCATGAGTTGCTTGGACAGATATTGGTCATTTTCCCCCAGTAGCCCATGTAGCACCTTCTGGAACTAGGCTGACTGTCTGGGGACTGACTCTCTTCCAACTTCTAGCCATTCCATTCTATTTTGCATGTCAACCACATAAGGTGTCTTCAGCAGTAGGGTCTTACCACTAACCTTTAGTGGGTCATCAAGTACTCTGACAGAAATCTGTCTGTCTTTTAGGAAATCTTGTAGGTCTCTCTGATCAAAAGCTCATTGTGGATGATAGCCCCATGATGGTACTGGGAGTTACAGGTCAGTGCCCACTAAGAAAATGAGGAAAAAGATAACTAATGTACAAGAGTTAGAGAGAAGAGAGAGAGCGAGGGAGGGGGAGAGGGAGGGAGGGAAGATGTAGAAGATTAAGGTTAGTGTTGATCCTACCCTCTCCAGTGTCTTGTGGTTCAGGTGTTCCCTGTAAGGGCCTGGTGAAGGATCAGCCATTTGGTCTGTCTTTTAGTAAGTAGAATTTTATGGTACCATTGCCGTTTGGGTCTAGATTTGTGTTTCCCACGCCTTTGATGCCCTCCCCTCCCTCCCCTTCCATCCTAGTGTCTAGTCCACAAGATGCTTGCTGGATATGTAAGGTATCTTGGGTAGATTCAGGTTAGGTGCTGTAGATGAGCGAGAGTATGTGGCGATTTTTTTTCTGTGATTGGGTAAGTTCACTGAGAATGATCTGTTCCAGGTTCAACCAGTTTTCCTCAAATTTCATTGTGTCATTTTTTTCTTACTGCTGTATAGAATTCCATTGTGTAGATGTACCACATCTTAGTTATCCATTCTTCTAGTGATGGATATCTGGGTTGATTCCAGCTCTTAGCTATTACAAATTGAGCCGCTACGAACATGGTTGAGCAAATCTCTCTAGCCTCTGGTTTGAAGGTTTTAGGGTAGATGCCCAGTAAGGGAATAACTGGGTCTGTTGGTATATCTATACTCAGCTTTTTCAGAAGTCTCCATATTGCTGTCATTAGATTTTTTAATGTTTACTATCCTCAGGGGGTAAGATAGAATCACATAGTTGTTTTAATTTGCATTTCCCTGATGATTAGGGATGTTGAACATTTTCTTAAGCGTGTGTTTGCCATTTGTATTTTGTCCTCTGAGAACTCCCTGTGCAGTTCTCTGCCCCATTTTGTGAGTGGGTTATTTGACTTTTTATTGTCTAGGTTTTTGAGTTCTTTGTAGATTCTTGAAATTAGGCCTCTGTCTGATGTGTATCTGGCAACGATTTTCTCCCATTCAGTAGGAAATCTATTGGCTCTGCTTATTGTTTGTTTGGGACAAAGCTTTTCAGCTTCCTGAGATCCCAATGGTTGAGTGAGTTTTTAATTTCCTGAGCCACTGGGGCTTTGTTCAGAAAGTCTTTTCTCACTCCTATATTATGATAAGTTTCTCCTATTTTTTTCTTCAGTGGTAGCAAAGTTTCCAGTCTTATATTGCGGTCTTTGATCCATTTGGACTTGGTTTTTGTGGATGGTGAAATGTGTAGATCAAGTTTCATTTTTCTGTATGTGGTTATCCAGTTTGTCCAGCACCATTTGCTGAAGATGTTATGTTTTTTCCACTATACATTGATAGGGCCTTTGTCAAAATATCAAGTAGCTGTAGTTATTTGACCCAAAATCCAGTTGGTGTGTATTCCTGTTTTTATGCCAGTACCATGTTTTTATTACTATGGCTTTATAGCATAGCTTTAAATCAGGTATGGTGATGCCTCTAGAGGTGTTTCTTTTGCTGAGGATACGCTTGGATATCTGAGGCCTTCTGCCACTCCATATGAATTTTGAGATCAGTTTTTCTATCTCTGTGAAGAAAGACATTGGGATTGTTATTGGCATTGCATTAAATCTATATATTGCTTTTGATAAGATTGCTATTAAAAATATAGAACACTTCACGAATTTGTGTGTCATTCTGGCACAGGGGCCATGCTAATCTCTGCATCATTCCAATTTTTAGTATATATGTTGCTGAAGTGAGTACCTTGTTTATTTTTTCAAAGAACCACCTCTTTTTCTCATCAATTTTCTTCATTGTTTTCTTAGTTTTCAAGCCATTAATTTCTGCTCTGGTCTTGGCTATTTACTACCATCTGGAGGTCTTAGTGTTGGATTCTCCTTGTTTTTGGAATGCTTTTCAGTGGATGGGTAGGTTACTGATTTGGGATCACTCCATCTTTGTTTTTTTTTAATATTTTATTTTTATTTATTTGACAGAGAAAGAGGGAGAGAGAATGGGCATGCTGGGGCCTCCAGCCACTGTGCAGCTGGCTAATGTGGGTCCTGGGGAATTGAAACTAGGACTTTTAGCTTTGCAGGCAAATGCCTGAACTGCTAAGCCATCCCTCCAGCCCTGTATCTTTATTTTGAAGGCATTTCATGCTTTGCATTTTACCCTTAGGCATGCCTTCATTTTGTCCCAGAAGTTTTGGTAAGTTCTGTTTTTATGTTCATTCAATTCTAGAAATTTTACAATTTCTTTTTGGATTTCTTCCACAACCTATTAATTGTTTAAAAGTGTGTTGTTCAGTCTCCAGGAGCTGTTGAAATTCCTAATGTACCTCTTGCTATTTTCTAGCTTTAAAGCATTGTGATTTGAAGCAGGAAGTTACATAACTTATCCTCAATTTATGGAGGCATGCTTTATGGTCTAATATATGATCTGTTTTGGAGAAGGTTCCATGGGCCACTGTGAAGAATGTGTATTCTGTAGAATTGGGGTGGAATGTTCTGTAGATGTCTGTGAGATCTGTGGTGTTGTTGAGCTCTATTATTTTCCTGTTGGTTTTCTGCCTGGATGATTTTTTTGTTGATAGTGGAGGATTGACATCCCCAACTATGATGGTGTTGGTGTTTATTTCTGTTTTGTTGTTGAGTAGGTTTTATTTTATAAACTGTGGTGCATCTGTGTTTGGTGCATATAGGTTTATGATTGTGATGTCCTCATGCTGGATTGTTTCCTTGATGAGTAAGAATTAACCTTCTTTGTCCTTTGTGAGTACTTTTGTTTTGAAGTCTATTTCATCTGATATTAACATAATGCCTATTTCTTGTTTGTGTTTGCTTGGAATTTCATTTTTGATCCTTTCACCCTATGGATGTGTCTATCTTTAGTGGTGAGGTGGGCTTCTTGAAGTCAGTGGATAGAGGGGTCTACTTTTTCTGGAAGATGCATTGTGAGCATCCTTCATTTGGCTCTTACATCCTTTTAGCTACCTTCTGCAATGGACCTGGAACCTTGGAAGGTGTGATAGAGATATTTCAGTGCTGAACATTCCTCTGTCACTTCTCAGCACTATGGTGATTTTTCAGTCATCCCAGAAGTCACTGCCATCTGAAAAGAGAAGCTCTTCTAACCAAAATCGAGAGAAGCATTAATATGAATGTTAAGAGATGTGTTTACTTGGTGGTTTTGGTGAGCAGAACATGTGCATTTAGCCAGACACCATCAGGGGTTACACCCCTGGGCTCATGACCACCCCCATCATAGACTTTCAGTACCAGGCATGTATTCCCTAGTCCTTAGGATATATGCCTAGTAGTGGTATAGCTGAGTCATATGGTAAATCTATTTTTAGCTGTTTCAGGAATTTCCACACTGATTTCCACAATGGTTGTCCCAGTTTACACTCCCACCCACAGTGTAGAAGAGTTCCTCTTTTTCTGCACCCTCACCAATATTTATTGTCACTTGTTTTCTTTTTTTTCTTTTTTGGTTTATTTTTATTTATTTATTTGAAAGTGACAGACAGAGTAAGGAAGAGGGAGAGAGAGAGAGAGAGAGAGAGAGAGAGCGAGCGAGCATGCCAGGGCCTCTAGCCACTGCAAATGAACTCCATACATGTGTGCCCCCTTGTGCATCTGGCTAACATGAGTCCTGGGGAATTGAGCCTTGAACTAGGGTCCTTAGGCTTCACGGGCAAACACTTAATAGCAAAGCCATCTCTCCAGCCCTCATTTGTTTTCTTGATGATAGCCATTCTGAAAGGAATGAGATGAAATCTCAAAGTAGTTTTAATTTATATTTCCCTGATGGTTAGTGATGTAGAACATTTTTCTAGATGTTTATATGCCAGCTGTGTTTCTTCTTTAGACAACTACCTATTTAGTTCCATAGCCCATTTTTTAATTGGATTGTTTGAGCTCTTATCATTTAGTTTTTTATTTCTTTGAATATCATGAATACTAATCCTCTGTCAGATGTATAGCCAGCAAAGATTTTCTTTCATTCTGTAGGTTACCTCTTTGCTGTATTCACAAAAGCTTTTTTATTTCATGAGGTACCAATAGTTGATTAGTGGTTTTAGTTCCTGAGCCACTGGGACTATATTCAGAAAGTCATTGCTTATGCCAATTTATTGAAGTGTTTTCCCTAATTTTCCTCTAGCAGCTTCAGAGTTTTAGGTCTGAAATTATGGTTTGTGATTGACTTGGACATGATTCTTGTGCATGGAGAGAAATAATGGTCTATTTTAATTCTTCTACATATAGATATCCAGTTTTCCCAGTGCCATTTGTTAAAGAGGCTGTCTTATCTCCAATGAATATTTTTAGCATTTTTGGTTGAAAATCAGATGGTTGTAGTTGCCTGGACTTACATCTGGGGCATCTATTCTGTTCTATTAATCTATGTGTATGTTTTTGTGCCACTACCATGTTGTTTTTGTTACTATGGCTCTGTAATATAGCTTAAAATTAGCTATGGTGATACAGTCTTATTTTTGTTCCTTAAAATTGTTTTGGCTATTTGAGCTTTTTGTATTTCCAAATGAATTTTAAGATAGTTTTTTCTGTTTCTGTGAAGATGCTATTGGGATTTTGATTGGATTTGTATTAAATGGGTAGATTGCTTTGATTAAGATTGACATTTTCTAGTGTCTTCTGCAATTTCTTTCTTGAGTGTTTTAAAGTTTTCATTGCAGAGCTTCTTCACTTTCTTGGTTAGGCTTATTCCAAGGTACTTTTTATTTACTTGTTTATTTTTTTGAGGCAGTTGTAAATGGAATGATTCCCTGATTTCATTCTCAGCATGTTTCTTGTTAGTATATAGGAAGGATACTCATTTCTGCGTGTTTATTTTGTATTCTGTTGCATTGGAAAAGTGTTTATCAGCTCAAACAGTTTGCTGGTAAAGTATTTAGGAACCTTTATGTATAGAATTATATCATCTGCAAATAATGATAATTTGATCTCTGCCATTTCAATTTGTATCACTTTTATGTGTGTTTGTTGCCTAAGACTTCCAGTAGTATGTTAAATAAAAGTGGGAACAATGGGTACCCTTGTCTTGTTCCTGATTTCAGTGGAAAAGTTTCAAGTTTTTTTCCCCACTAAACATTATGTAGGTTATAACTTTGTCATAAATAGCCTGTATTATGCTATGTTCCTTCTATTCGCAGTTTCCTGAGGACTTTTACCGTGAAGGAATGCTGGATTATGTCTAATGCTTTTCTGTGTCTACTGAGATGATCATGTGATTTTTGTCTTTTTATATGGTACCAATTTGCATATATTGAACCATTCCTGTATCTATGGGATAAAACCTACTTGGTTGTGGTGAATGAAAATTTTGATATATTCTTGTGTTCTGTTTGCCAGTATTTTTTTTTTTTTGAAATTTTTGAATGTATGTTCATGAGAAATATTGGTCTGTAATTTTCTTTTTTTTGTTCTGTCTTTTTCTGGTGATTATAACAGGGCAATGTTGGCTTTGTAGAAGGAGTTTGGTAGTATTCCTTCCTTTCTACTTTATGGAAAAGTTTGAGAAACACTGGTGTTAGTTCTTTCATGAATGTCTGCTAAAATTCACCTGTGAATTCATCTGGGCCTGAACTTATTTTAGTTGGGAGATTTTTGTAACTGTTTTGCTCTCTGAGCACATTATACATCTGTCTAAATGGTTTATAGCTTCATGATTTAATTTTGGTAGGTCATATATATCAAGAAAATTACTATTTTTTCATATTTTAAAACTTAGTGAAGTATATGTTCTTAAAGTATGTCCTCATGACTTTTTGAATTTCTTTTGTATCTGTTGTAATGGTGCCTTTTTCATCTCTAATTTTATTGAGTTGTATCTTTTATCCCTTTCCTTTTGTCAGAATAGCTAAGGGTTTAATCAATCTTATTTATCCTCTCAAAGAACCAACTCTTTGTTTCATTGATTCTTTGTATTGGGGGGGGGTGAGGATTATTTCTTCTTATTACTGATTTTTGCTTACCCTTGTTCTTCTTTTGTTCTGAGGCCTTTAGTTGAAGCATAAAGTTGTTTACTTATGACCTTCCTAATTTATTAGTTTATTTTTATTTTTATTTATTTGAAAGAAAGAGGGAGACACACACACACACACACACACACACACACAGAGAGAGAGAGAGAGAAATAGAGAGACACAGAGACAGAGAGAATGGGTGCACCAGGGCCTACAGCCACTGCAAACGAACTCCAGATGCATGTGCCACCTTGTGCATCTGGCTAACGTGGGTCCTGGGGAATCGAGCTTAGGTCCTTTGGCTTTGCAGGCCAATGCCTTAATTGCTAAGCCATCCCTCCAGCCCCCTAATTTCTTAATATAAACACTGAAAGCTATATATTTCCCTCGTAGGACTGCTTTTATTGCATCTAAAAGATTTTGGTATGTGTGCTCTCATTATTATTAGATTCTATGAATTTTTGATATCCTTCCTGATTTTTTCAGCGAGCTAATCATCATTTAGTTATATATTGTTTAGTTTCAATGATTTTGTGTATGTTCTATAGCTTCTCTTGCTGTTGATTTGTAGTTTGATTCCATTGTGAGCAGATAGACTGCAACAAATTATTTCAATTTTCCTGTATTTGTTAAGATTTGCTTTGTGGCTTAATATATGGTCTAGTTTAGAGAATGCTCTATGTGCTGCTGAAAAGAATGTGTATTCTGCATCATTTGTGTTTAATGTTACATTTCTTTGTATGAGCTCATTTAATCCAGATGCTTCTCTTTATTGTTTTTACCAAGATGACCTGTCAATTGATGAGAGTGGGGTATTGAAGTCACCCATTACAATTGTGTTTGGTATTATCTGTGAATTTAAGTCTAATAGTGTTTGATGAAATTGGGAGCACCTATGTTTGATGCATATATGTTTAGCATTGAAATATCCTCCTTTTAAATTGTTCCTCTAATCAATATAAAGTCACCTTCCTTATCTTTCCTAACTAATATTGGTTTGAATTCTATCCTGTCAGATATTAGGATAGCAACACTACCTGGTTTTTAGGCCCATTTGCTTGAAATACTGTTTTCCATCTTTTTACCCTAAGACAGTGTCTGTCTTTTAGGGATAGTTGAGATTTGGAGGCAACAAACAAGTATCCTGCCTTTTTTTTTTTTTTTCTTGGTTTTTCGAGGTAGGGTATCACTCTAGTTCAGGCTGACCTGGAATTCACTATGTCGTCTCAGGGTGGCCTCGAACTCATGGCAATCCTTTTACCTCTGCCTCCCAAGTGCTGGGATTAAAGGCGTGTGCCACCACGCCCGGCTGTATCCTGCCTTTTGATCCAGTCTGCAAGCCTGTTTCTTTCAGTTGGGGTATTAAGGCTATTGATATTAAGAGCTTTAATTGAAAATTCTTGCTATTCTTCTGGTTTTGTAGTTCTTCAGGCTTTTCTTTTATGGTCTTGTATTAACTATTATTTGAGTTCAATTTATTTTTTCTTGTTTTCTGATATGTGTGTTTTTCTTTCTCTTCAGCATGAAGGATCCCTTCAAGTAGTTTTTGTAGAGCTGATTTAGTGGTCATATATTCCTTTAGCCTTTTTTTTTAAGGGAATGTCCTTATTTCTCCATCAATTTGGATTGATAGCTTTGCCAGATAAAGTAATCTCAGTTGGCAGTTTTCTTTCAGACTTTGGAATACATCATTCTAATTCCTTCTGGCTTCTAAAGTTTGTGTTGAGTAATCTACTGTTATCCTGATGGGCTTCCCTCTATATGTGACTTGCTTTTTCTTTCTAACTGCTTTCAATATATTTTCTTTGGTTTGTATGTTTAGTAGTATAATATAATATGGTACTGTGAGCTACTTTTTGGATTTTGTCTGTTTAGAGTTCTAAAAGCTTTCTGTATTTGTACTGGCATCTCTTTCTCTTTCACTATTTGTGGGAAATTTCTTCTATGATTTGTTGAAAATACCTACTATGTCTTTGGAGTGAAATTTTTCCTTCTACTATCCTCTGAATTCTTATGTTTGATCTCTTCATAATGGCCTGAATATCTTGAAATTCCCCTTCATGCTTTCCTATTAGTTTATCTTTTGTTGTCATTATTAGATTTGCCACTATGTCTACCTCAGAAAATCAACACACACACACACACACACACACACACCAACCAACCAAACAAAAAGATATTCAGTCCTCTTCTTGCTCCATTCTACTAGTGAGACTTCCTAGAGTTTTCTATTTGACTTACTTTGTTTCTCAGTTCTAGTATTTCTGATTGGTATTTTTTTCATTATTTCTATTTCCTTACTCATGTCTTGTATTGATGACTTTATTTCATTAAGTTGGTTTCCTGTGTTCTCTTGGGACACCAGGAGTTTGTTTTCTACTTTGATTCCTTTAATTTCTTCGAACATAGATATAATCTTTTTTAAAAAAATTCTTTGTCAGGCATTTCATCTAAGCCAGTCTCACTGGAGCACATTTCTGATGGATTCATAATTTTTCAAAAATATTTTATTTATATTTATTTATTTGAGAGAGAGATATACACAGAAATAGGCAGGCAGACAGAGAGAATGGGCACGCCAGGGCTTCCAGCCACTGCAAATGAACTCCAGACATGTGTGCCGCCTTGTGCATCTGGCTAACGTGGGTCCTGGGGAATTGAGCCTCAAACCGGGGTCCTTAGGCTTCACAGGCAAGTGCTTAACTGCTAAACCATCTCTCCAGCCTGGATTCATAATTTTTGATGGAATTTTATTGTCTTGATTTTTTTGTTTCTTGTATTATAATGCAGAGATTTTAAATTAATTTTTAATTTAACACTTGGGTGTTCTAAGTATCTGAACTATTCTTAGATGTGTAAATATGGTGTTATATACCTTAAGGTGTCAGGTGTGGCTCTTATGTTACTCCCAGAGTAACAGCAAAAGTGACCCTAGGAGTTGAGTTTGCCTGATATGCAAGTATTTTACTAGGCTGGGTGGAGCAAATTACTGTCAGAATCCAAAATTTAACTGAGTAAGATACATATTCAATCAAAGCCAACACAAAGTATTTATGCAAGAGTGATGATTAATACAAACAGATAATCTAATAAAGTCAAAGTCCCCAAGTGTGTGTGTTGCCCCAAACCCTTAATCTTGTCCACTGGGAGGCTGAGATTTATTGTCTGAAATGGGTTCCAGGTCAGTTTAAGGCCAAGTGTGACCCTTCCCCCAGTGATGACCAAAGAAAAAGACAAAGGCCCTACAAATCAGGGAATGTCAAAGGCAACAATAGTCAACACCAACATACAGCTTATTTGAGAATGGTAAAGCCGACCAAGAATACATCAGTGAAATCTAACACATAACCTGCCCTGACATGGGAGGTAAAATTAGCACTTATAATGAAAGCCTATGTACCCAGATTTGTGTAATTAGGCCCTGTTACTTTTTGAGATGGCTTCCAATCTTACCTATGGTGAGTACCCACCTCTGTCCCTCTTTGTTGGGCTGGATTTGGTTAGGCTGTTTGGATTGCTGGATCTGGCATTTTGATCAGCTGTGCTGGACGCTTTGTGGCTGGTGTGTGGATGACGTCTCTGGAGCATAGCACTGGCAGTTGGGGGAAGGGAGGCTGTGCAGGGTGCCTGGAATTGTACCAGAGCTGCACAGCTGGTCCCATTTGTGTTCTTCAGCAGCTGCTCAGCTGGTCCCTGCTGTCTTCCCCTTTGAGTTTCTAGACTTGGGGAGAGGCTGGTGTGAGTGGAAAATCCCTTCACCTGGCTTCTGCTCCTGCAGCTCTGTGCTGGGCTGGGTGGGCACATGGCTAGGGGCCACCAGCATTATGGCAGGAGCCCATTCTGGATGGCTGCCAGCTTACTAGAAGCTCTGGGTGTCTTCTACTTTTCTACTGTGGTTGATAATTCCTCATACAGCTTCACTTTTCAGTAGAAGAGTGTATTTTGTTTGTCTGCTTATTCCACCACCTCCCCAGGCTGCTTTGGCATGGCTACTACTAAAATATAGTTTGAAGCTTTGCTTTTGGCTTTAAATGCCTGTCCAGGACCTCCACTGTGGGAAGTTTGAACTCCTTTTTCTTTTCTAAATATGAAATAGCCAATGATGTATAGGTTGGCAAGAGACTGAAGTATCTAGAAAACAACTTTCAGGCAAAGGATGCTGCCAGCTACACGACAGATCCACATAGACTGTGTCCTCTCTCTGTGACAGCAGCCATTGAAATGCCAGAAAAGGAACAGAGAAAGGGGAAAAATCTGAGAATGTGAATAAAATTTGTAAAAACATTTCAGAGAGCAGTGATTAGATAACCAGGTGAAGAAGAACTGGAAACTCAGAAAGGAAGAAGGCTGGTGTTACAGATGGAGGAAGATCTTTTCTTGTGTGTGTTTTTTTTTTTATCCCATGTTTTCTGCCAAGGTAAATCAGAAAAGTGTCACAGAAACCCAGGCTGTTGACCACAGGTAATTCTTCATGTGCAAGCCTCTCCATTGCTCTTTATAGGGCAAGGACTGGATGCTTAGATGCAGTTTTCAGGGAGGAGGTGCTGGGAGCTATTTAGAAGGCTGTTATGGGTTGAATTATATCTGTCAAAATTCTTGTGTTGAGCTTTTAACTTCTAGTACCTTCTTTGGAAATAAAGTCATTTCAGACTTAAAGAGAAAAGAGTGGCCACAAAGGAACAACCACAACAAAAAGGCATGTATGTCCACTCAGAGGACAGTTATCTAAAATGGGGTGGGTGACATGCCTAGTGAAGATGAAAGATCCTGATCATATGCCAGGAAATCATTTTCAGGATCTAATGGGTGTTTTCCATATCTAGGATTGGTCTAGTTTGTGCATTCTCATGTGAAAACCAAACCCCACTAAAAAATGGTCCACATGATGGCACTGTGGGCCCAAAAGAAGATTCTTGTACTCCAGGCATGAAATCTGTTTATGTTTTCAAGGTTTTCTTATCCTTTGCTAATATACTGCAGCTTGGTCCCATGCAGGATTTTTTTCTATTAAAAAATGTTAGCATTTGGAAATCACATTCCAAATTTTCATGATTCCTGCTTACTCTTTCTATAATCCTCAGCAGACATTAGAAAACCTTCATTTAAATCCCAGTTCTAATATGGGAATTTGGGTCTAATTCCTAATTTACTAAAAGCACTCATAAGGCAGTATGTAGGCACTGCTGGCATTTATTGGTCCTTGGGGACTCTGAGGTAGGAAAGACAGTGGAAAAATAAAGGGAAAGAGAGGAACAAGGCTGTAAGCTTGATCAGAAAAGTGCAAAATGCCAGCTACAGCCATGACTGACGTGGCAAGGGAATAAAGCAGTGGAGAATCCGTACAAGGTTGTGCTGTTTTCAAGGAGGAGAATCTCGTTATTGTCAAATGTGTTTCAGTTGGAGTTTCCACAGAAACCTGTCTTATTTATTATTATTATTATGCAGAGAGAACAGCAAATGGTTTGAATTAACCACCAAAATGATGAGCTTGAATGTATACTCAGAGATGTCTGAACACAACTTACATTTATATGGCACTTAACCCGTTTATAAAGTGCTTTTATATATCTATTATCTTGCTTGATTCTCTAAAGCCTCCTGTGGGGGCAATTTAAACAATGCTACCAAACCCTTCAGGATATAGAAACACAAGAGGTTCAGAAACATGCTCAAGGACACAGAGTATTGACTGGTTAAACTGGTGCATGAATCAGGTCTAATCTGCAAAACGGGGTCAATGACACCTTCTCCCACAGAGGTGTGTTAAACATTACCTCAGATCTACACAGAGTCAGTAATGTTAGCTGGCTGGATTGCAGGGTCTACTTCCAATATACATGTTCATATGCTGGTTGCAACAATAGAAGCTATTTATGTGGTTTACTGCCAAATTACCTTTCATAGTCTCCCCACATTTCCATTGTCCATCAAAAAAAGAGTCCACTGGAGGAACACAGAACAGCTGCAGAAGAATATAAACATATTGTCTAGAGAATCTTACTGACCCTTGGGGCACAGGTGTTCCCCCATATCTAGGGTTGATAGTTCTTGCAGGTGAGTAATCTGAAATGGAAACTGGGGTACTAGAAGTTAGTGTCTGACAGAAGAAATCATAATCTGCATGTGCATAAGCTACAGTTAGGAGAAAGAGGCCTGAAACCTCACTATAGGTTGAGCTAAAGATAGTGACTTGTACTGGTTGAACACTATGTGCTGGGCAATGTTACCTTAACTTACTCAGTCCTCCTGAGAATCTTATTGTGCAAGTCAGATTTTTTTTTTTTTCTGTGATGAATACCTAAGAAACAACATAACAGGAGGAAGTATTTATTTTGGCTCATGGCTTTAGAAATTTCAGTCCATGGTCCACTGGCTCTCTAATTTCTGGGCTGCAGTAATGTAGAGACTCAGGGCAGAAGAGTGTGAGGAGCAAAGTTGTTTAGATCATGGTGGATAGGAAGTGGGGTGGGGGTTGGAGAGAGAGAGAGAAATTGCTATGTCAGAGGGCTTCTGTCTCTTCCCTCTGATTTATTTAAGTCTGCTCTGGGGATCAAACCTAAGATCCTGCACATGCCAGTCAGATACCTGGCCACTGAGCTCCATCCTCATCCCTTCTACTTTCCATCTGAGCCTCCAACCAACTGGGCAATGCTTATCTTCCTCCCTTAGTTAATCATCTCTGGAAACATACTCACTACTACACAGAGATATGATTTACTAATCTCACAAGCACTTGTCAATCCTGTTAAATTGACACTTAAGATTACCATCACAGCTGTGAAGCAAATGATAGTATTCCTTATATCTCACAGGACAGAGACCAAGGCACATTTGACTGGAGTGCCAGAGGCGAGATGAAACCCCTGTAGGCACAGAACAAGAAAAAACAAGTGTTTGGAGGATTGTTATAAAAACCAAAAGAGCCATTCTCAGATGGAAACATGAAGGGATCTTTACTTAGCCACTTTGCACCTAGAAAAATGGCAGTTGCAGATGGTGCCACCTAAAACATGCAGGCAGAGTAATGGCTGGAACTTAGCAGGGACTCTCACTACCATCTGATGACCTTGCTTGTTCTGCTTTTTCAGATCTATGAGCTGCGCAGGTCCATCATCATCATCAATCATCATCATCACTAAGCCCTGCCTGAACTGGTGTTGCCTGGGAAAGCCCCTTTGGTTGGTGCCACTATGTTTTTTCCCTAAGGTCTAAGCCAGGCACACTTGCTAGTTTTTTTTCCCCTGTTTGAAACCTCTCTATGTTTTTGTGCCATTTCCTTCTGAATTTCTTCTCAGATTTCAGCTTACACTGGATGTCAAAAAGTATCCAGTCTTTTGACATTGTGACATGATGCTGGGATGCACATGCTCTTGTAAAGATACTGTCGAGAGAGTCTTACTGACCCTTGGGACACAGGTGTACCCCATAGCTAGGGTTGATAGTCCTGGCAGGTGAGTAATCTGAGATGGAAACTCGTTTACTGGTGCAGGGTTGCCCACACCTGCAGCAGGATGTTCTTTGGGATTGGAGCACAAGACCAACTGTTTTACGGCAGTGCAACTGCATGGGGGAGAGCCTCTGCCTTCTCCGTGGGGCTGGCTCCTAGTGCCTTCTCTCTGCTTGGCATCTGAAATTACCTTGCAGATATTGCATATGGAATGCAACAATGCAAGTTTCTCTCAGAACCACTTGACTCGATATCTGAGCTAGTTATCAAGAAAGAGGTGAGGGGGGTTAATCAAACAACTGCAAAAGAAGATGGGCTAAACTCCATGCCTAAGCGGGGTCTGTTAGTGCCAGCGTCAGCCTGGGAGCCTTCAGAGCCTCAGATTAGGTTCAATAATCAATGGCTCCTCCTAGATGCTCTGCAGATCCCAGCACACAGCTCCACACACCACTCCTGAAAGGAAAAAAAAAAAATCAGTCCTGCAGACAGGCAGAATTCCACGCTTTTGTCTTAAACACAAGCCTCTCTCCAATCTGCCTGATCAGCAAGGCCATGCATGAGACACAGGTTGTGCATTTTCTGGAAGGTTAAATGAAGGCTTGTTTTCAGCAAGCTGATTTCCAAGAAGCAAGAGCTTTCCTGGATACAGACCTACTTCCGGATGCATCCTGGCTGCAGTGGTTTCCAGCATATCATCAGATACCTTTCCTGCTGTGTGGTCCACAGTGAACTTACGAACTTACATTGTTTTTAAAAGGCACCAATAGCTGAATTGCATAATATAACCTGATGTTCTGACAGCCTCACTTATACTCAGGCTAAATTTAAAGGTCACGAGTGCAGGGACATAGTGGCATGAAAAAGAAAGTGCCTTAAAAATGGATTTCTCAGGCGTTTCCTCATGTTTGAGAGCTTTCTACCATAATACACAGTCAAAATTCCCTGTGAGCTTAAAAAATATATATAACCAGAGAATATATTTCTTGGAAACAAACGGCAAGTTAGTAGATTCAGTGTAAAGTGGCTGCAGCTTGCTCAAGATGGTCTTGGTCAAGCGCTCACTGATCCTTTCCTCCTGTATCCGTCCCCACCTGTGCTGTGAGAACCTGCACTAAGGGTCCAGTCATGCAGGAGATGGGAACCCCTGCTTCTGCAGCGCTTATCACGGAAGAAGGACATTGACACAGAGTTAGGATGGGGTGAGATGGCAGAGAAACTGTAGTGCATAGCAGTGGAATCTTGAATCAGTCTGAAGAGTGGACAGCATGCTCCTCAAAGAACAATGCTTTAGCTGTGTGCTAATGTGTGGTCAGGGGTAAAGTATTTTAGGAGAGGAAAAGTGTGACACAGAGCATGTCTAGATGCTTGCATGAGCAAAGAATATGACAAGAGGGCAAACTATGGCCCATGGGCCAAACCTGGTCCCCTGACTATTTTTTGAGTCAAATTTTATTAGAAAATAACCACGATCATTTGTTTACTTATTGTTTGTGGTAATACTTGTATTAGAGTGGCTAAGTCAATTTGTTACTATGTAGTGTCTGACCAGTGGCCCATAATAGGTACTTAGGAATAGTGCTATTGTTGATTTTTGCTAGTTTGTATACAGGAAAATCACAGCAAAGTGGCTGAAGAAAGAAGAGAAAGTTCTTTTTTCAACAGGCTGTGTGTTGGCCTTAGTAAAAAGAAACTGCAATACTTGGTTTTCAACCTAATCTAACTGATCAGTGATCACCTAGCATCGGTACTCATACTGCTGAAGTCATCTGTCCTCAAGAGAGTCACATAGATGTCCATGTAAACACAAATAAGTCTATAATAACCTTCATTTATGAACAAACATCAATCCCTAAATTCCATTCATCCCAAATAAAAGTTCTCAGCTTGGTTTGTAGAGACTGGGCCTTGGTAGTTGTTTTTCTTTCTGGTTACAGTGGCCTCTTTATTTTTGGAAATGCTCCAAATAAGAAAAGTGATTGTTGTGGGGTTGGAATCCAGGTATGTTTTATTTTTAAAAAATATTTTTATTTTTATTTATTTATTTGAGAGAGAGAAAGAGAGAGAGAAAGGTCAATAGAAAGAGAATGGGCACGCCAGGGCCTCTAGCCATTGCAAACGAACTCCAGATGCATGTACCACCTTGTGCATCTGGCTTACATGGGTCCTTAGGCTTCACAGACAAATGCCTTAACTGCTAAGCCATTTTCCCAGCCTCCAGGTATGTTTTATTTTAAAGCCCATTTTCTACCTTCCACTTCTCAGTTTGTATCATGGGTTGAGATCATGGTTGCTGACACAATCTCAGAATTACATGACATATCATAAAAAGAAAGTCATTTCCTTCTTCACCTTAAATTCTCTTTCAATTCTTGTCATACCAAAGGGAAAATCTCTAACAAAAGACAGGGTATGGCAACTAAGAAAGCATTCTAGAGCAAGACTTGCTATTATCATGTTACATAACAAGTCAGTCCCAAGCTTAGATACCTTAAACACCAGTAAACATATGTTATTCTGTACAAATTATGTGGGTGGGAATCTGGGAATCTACACTTGGTGGTTCTGACTCATGAGGGAAGATGCTAGCCAAATTTCACTCACCTTGAGGTGGGGCTAAGCATGAGGCTTCTCTCTGACAAGTTGGTGCTGGCTTCTATTCATGACTTCCTTAGAGCTGCTTGAATGTGCTCTTGGTATGGAAACTGGATCCCCCCATGCCAGTCATCTGAATGTAAGGCAAGAGGGTTTTTTATGACCTCTTCTTGTAATTCACACGATGTCACTTCTGTCGTATTCTTAAGTCATCACATATGCATTATGGAAGCTGATAACACAAGACATGGATATCAAGAGGCAAAGACAAATAGAAGCCACCTTGGAGGCCAACCCTCCCACTACCAGCTAAATAATATTGGCAAAGTTCCTCAGTGCCTCAGTGGTTTACTTACCTGTAAAATGAGAAAAGTGCCTCATAGTCAATGTTTGTTAAGAATTAAATAAATGTTGTACTTACCCATTACTGGGACAAAGCACCTGACCAAAAGCAGCTGATTGAAGGAAAGCATTTTTATTTTATTTTATTTTTTTATTTTGGCTTATAGTCTTGAGGGACAGCTGCATGATGGCAGGGAAAACATGGTAGAATAGAGGCTGCACATCTCCTTGTCAATATCAAGTGGACAACAGCAGCAGAAGGGTGAGCTTAGTTCTGGCAAGGGGGAGCTGGATATAACACTCTGAAGTCCTCCCCAAACAACACACCTCTTCCAGTAAGCCTCCACTTCCAAAATTGCCACCAGCTTGGACTAAGCATTCAAAAACACATGAGTTCATGGGGGTATCTGATTCAAACCACCACAATAAGCTAATGTTTGTAAGGGATAGAACAGTGTTTAGAATTCCATGTGTATTAGTCAGGGTTCTGTAGGGGAATAGAATCAATAGAATGAACATGCACTGTAAAGTGGATTTATTAGATGGGCTTACTCAATACAGGTTGGGTAATCCAAACAATGGCTGTCCTCAGACTGGAGAATCTGAGAATCCTGTAGCTGCTCCGTCTATGAGGCTGGATGCCTTAGCAGTCTCAATAGGGTCTTGAAAGACTGGAAGATTATAGAGCTGTTGGTCTTCAGTCCCCATTTGAAGGTTAAAGAAACTGGTTCCCAATATCAGTTAAGGGTAGATATACTCTCCAGGAAGGAGCAAGGGAAGCTAGGTTAAAGCACTGCTATTTCAGAGCTGTTGAATATAGGCTGCTGCTGGAAGAGGTTGTCTACTCTGGGGAAGGGGTTCCCCCTCCGTTAACTGTTCCTGAAATGCTTTCACAGACCTTCCCAAGAAATAAATCTCTTACTTGATTCATGACCTAATCAAGTTGATAGTAGAGACTGACCACCACACCATGGCTACAAAGAAATGTTTATGTTAATACTGAGATAACTCTTGAATTCAGTGTGACTCAAAGATCCAGGCTCCCATGAGAAAAGTGGGGCAACAGGGTAGGCAAATTAATGAATTATTTTCTTCATCAGGAACATCAACTATAATTTTAGACTCCATCATAGTTTTTTAGTTTAAAAAATCAAGTGAACAATATAGTCATATAGTGAATTTATATTGTGGGGCAAGTTTATTAATTACAGACCAAAAAAACAGCTTGCAGACAACCAGCCATTCTGCAAGGAATTTTAAAAAAATTATTGCATTTTAAAACTGACACATTATATATTAGTGGGGTATAGTGTGACATTTCTATACATGTAAATAGTGTGTAATGATCACATTAGGGTAATTTGCATTGCTATTACCTCAGCATACGTAACTTTTTTATATTGGAAACATTAAAAACCTTCCTTATTAGCTACAGTAAAAAATAACAGTTAATTACTTTTCTAACCCTTGCTAATCTCTTTTTTTAAACTAGTGTGCAAGCAAAGGATTTTACTGATATTGTTTTCTTTTCTTAATTTGTAGAAATGTGCAGGAAACTAGATGGGCTCTGTATGCAAATAGCAAGCTGCTCTCAATGTAGAAGGCAGGAGAAGACGCTAAGGGGAATGAGTTGTTGTGGAAAGTCATTGAAAGGCAGTTTCTTTTTACCAGTTTCTTGGCCAATGATTATTTTTCTCCCTTTACAAATGTGTTATAAAATGTATCTTACAATGAACTTATCTCAGTTCCCCCGAAACACTGGCCAAGATAAATGATGGAGAGAATTAGTGATCTGGCAAAAGATTCCGGGGAGCATAGAACAGGAGTAGGCAGGCAAGCAATTGCAGTCATGAAGGGGTACCTGTCCCTTTCCACAGAGGGTGGGTGCTTGGTCTCACCAGGATCACCTAAGGACCTTTTGATATTCTTTTCCCTTTGGAAGATCAAATGAAAAATCCTCTCTTGCTTTCCCCCATTTGTGAAAGGTTTTTCTTTGTCTCCTTTGAGGCAGGGTCTCATGAAACCCAGGATGGCTTCAAATTCACTATGTATCTGAGGCTGGTCTTGAACTCCTGATCTTCTGCCTTTACCTCTTGAGTGTTGGGATTTTTGTATGCACCACCATACTTGGCTGGTTTCTTTTTCTTAACTCATCCTTCTTTCTAGGATACCTGCTTCACGTGAGTGTTCTGTGGGTCCTGGGTGCTGTCTGGACCATGACCAGGTTAGAAAGGTGCTGCTGGAGGCCAAGGGCTCAGTGGGTATTTTGGTAGAGATAATCAAAGTCTGTTGCTTGGAAACATAAAGGAAGCAGTAGCTATAGAAACACAAAACAAAATAAAAGCCAAAAAAAAAAAAATATTTGCAGCTTTTTTTTCCAATAGAACCTTCACATTTTGATAAAAGGTAGGGCTTGTAAAGAACTTGAAACTCATCACTGTCCTCTTTTTAAAAAATGTATTTTTATTTATTTGTGAGTGAACAGGGAGAGAGAGAGAGAGAGAGAGAGAGAGAGAGAATATGAGTGAGTTTGGGCATGCCAGGGCCTCTTGCTACTGCAATGAACTCCCAATGCATGTGCCACTTTGTGCATCTGGATTTATGTGGATACTGGGGGTACTGAACTTGGGCCATCAGGCTTTTTGTGTAAGCATCTTTAACTGCTAAGCAATCTCTGCAGCCCCTGTTATTGTACCCCTCCTTAAAAGAGGAAGTTTCATAAAGTGAAAATCAACTACTTTTTCCTGGGACCATCAGAGAAGTGTGAATGTCATGTAAGATACCACTTCAAACTGTGGAGACAGTTGTATCCAGAGATATGTTTCTGGAGTCATATATTGGTAGAGATATTTAGAAGGTAATTTTAGAAAAATTAACTGGATGGAGTATAGACTAATGTGAGAGCCAGAAGTTTTTATAGATCATGGTTTTGGGGAATCCTCAAAATTTTATAAACTTTTCCACCTAGGAACCCCATCAGTATTTTGTAATGGATACCTGAGAGAAAATCCTTTGAGGCTTTGGCAGGGTAGGGACAGTAACCATAGTGAAATAAATACAGAGCCTTCTTCACAGACCTGCTCCTCTAGGACAGGACTTGGCTAGATCCTAACTTAAGCTGAAAGGATGGGATTGCCCTTGACTCCATCCCCTTCAGCCCTCCTATCCCATCCAATGAGAGAAGAACTCACAGTCATAAGTAGTCAGGGTTCCAAGCAAATAGATGAGGAAGGCTCTAGTAGTAATGCAAAGGGTAGAGGGAAATCTACACTACTGAAATAAAAACCTGTGATATTCCATTCCCAAAACCATGAGCAATAAGAGGCTGAGTCTCAATCAGAAGATGGCAGAATGTCTCTTCCCTCTGCGATTTTACCACCACACCAGTAAGGACCACAACCAGCAAACTGGATCACAGAAAATGAGCACAGAGTGACACTAGAGGACCTGAAGCTCCAGCTTCTACAACTACAGAAGACTGCAGGGCCATGACAAATGGTGTAAGTTGTGTGATGGAAATAAAACAAGTAGAAGAAAGGGGAATGTTGTAGAAAAACATTTAAAGTAACAGTGGCACAAAAATAATGATAAACAGAAAACTACAGACCCAGAAAGCTCAGAGTATCCCAAGCAGGATGAATAACTGATGAGTCTATAACCTAGGCATGTTGCTTTCATATTGCAGAAAAACATGGACTAGAGAAAAAACCTTGATAAAAGTTCTGATATTGGAACATCCTATGATATCCATAAATGTGTGCAATTTCTGTGTCAAACTGTCATATATATATGAATATATATATATATGTATATATATATTTTTTCAAGGTAGGGTCTCACTCTAGCCCAGGCTGACCTGGAATTCACTATGGAGTTTCAGGGTGGCCTCAAACTCACTTATATTCTCAGTACCAAATCCCACTGGAAAGTCTTTATGGCATCAGGGCAGTGTGGAGATTATAGATTTCTCCTATCATATTCCAACTCCTTCTCTAGACCAGTATTTCCATGTCCATTTTCATTTGTACTTGTTTGGCTAGAGACAAAGTGTTTCCCAATCCAATGGAAGACACCCAACCCTGAGCTGTGGATGATGCTTGCTCCTTTCCTCAGCGTTATTAAACTTGAACAGATGAGAAAGAAGGACCCTGCCATGTAAGCCTCATTCCTGCTGAATGTTTAAGTTCTTGTTTCAAGGTCATAGATGTGATAGGGCAGGAGCTCTGCCACTCTTATGCTGAAAATACTCACTAGCTCTTCTTCCACCTACAGCAGAAATGGCAGTTTGTCTTATATCCTTCCTGGAGTTTGAGTCTGGTATCCTGGAAGCGAGGGTTGAAATGGCTTCTGAGGCTCCCAGGGGAGCTAGCATACTTCATTAGTTATGTTTGCACTAGGAAGGGAAAGTGGTGGCCAGTTAGCTCCATAGCTGATATCCTTAGCATGTGGATAAAGCTTCATTGAAGACCTATGTCTGACTTTCCAGTCTTATTTCCCATCTTCTTTTATCATAAGCCTTGTTCAGGCAACGGATTTACTCATGGATCTTCAGAAAAACTAGAGTAGTCCTGTCCCATCACTTTGAAGTAGCTTTCCTAGTTAGCTGATGGTACCAGTCCTATAGAAGTCTTTCCCTGTAAGAGAGCTGACTAGTTAATGGCTGTGACATTCCCCACAGTTTATTATCTGGGTTAGTGCTCATCTAATGAATCCCTGCTGGAGTGTACTTCTGTGAACTTCCAGCCTCTTCCCCCCTTGGTGGCTAATAGGAGATCCTCTTTCTGCTGAGTTGTTTCTTGACTATTCTATGTTCTTCTATTCACCATGTGCCATGTCCCCCCACCACTGACTCAGTGATGCACTCCAGCATCCTGTTAGAGTTCATGTGTATGTGAGGGAGAGAATAGGGATGCACTTTTCTTGGTAAGTAGAAGGACCCTGCTAAGCATGAAGCTGGACAAGGCAAACAGAGCAGGAGAGACAGAACAAAACGGAGATACAGAGATCTATTATGGAGATAGTCTGTTATTGAGGTGATGCTGACGAGAATACATACTACACACCAGGGGGCTGTGTAGATAAAGAAATCACAGACATGAAAAAGATGGTTGGCTGTGACAATAACCAAATCTCTCAAGCAGAATTCCAGTAATTTGTATGGATATCCCTTCAGGAGACAGAACCACAATGCCTTACCTTTTAGATGTAGGTTGAACCAAGTTACTTTCTTCCATGGAGTAAGATGCATAAATGGAGAAAAAAGGAATGACATTCTTGATGGTGAATCCTGACTTATGTTTTGGCCAGGGCATCAAGGTCAACATCAATAGTCATAAGCATGTGGATGACATGCACCCTTGAGATGATGCAATGTACATTTTTTCCCTCTTTTGACTTTAACCTCTTTCCACAAAGCTCCAGTATAATAATCAGCAAAATATTAGACAAAAACCAACTTAAGTTTTTTTTTAACCTAAATATCCATTGTTTTGAATGTGTGTGTGTGTGTTGTTGTGTATGTGAGTTCATGTGTGTGAGTGCAGCTGTGATATGCCTATGGAAGTCAGATATGACTTTGGGTTCTGGTCCTCACTTTATGCCTTATTTGAGGTAGGGTATCTTGTTGTTTGCTGCCGTGTGAACCAGGTTAGCTGACCTAGAAACTTCTGGGGATTCTCCTGTTTGTAGCTTCCATCTTGCCACAGGTGTGTTGCTGTTATAGTCATGTGGGTTCTGGGGATGTCAACTCAGTTCCTCACACCTGCATGGTAAGCTCTGTACCCACTGAGCCATCTAACCAGCCCCTAATGTCAGCAATATCACAACCAAGATGAATCTAAAGAGACAAGATGACTGAATGATATATTGTTTTGAATGTGGTCATATAAAAGAAAAGAGAAGACTGACAAAAATTAAGGTAGTTTTCAGAGAAATATATCGATCTTGAAAAGATTATGCTAAGTGAAGTAACCTAGGTTGTGAAGGTCAAACACTGCATATTCTCTATCATGTGTGAATCCTAGCTTAAACTGTTTAGATTTGTATGTGAGTTGGATTGTTAGTAGTAGAGCCCAGGTAGGAGGGAGGAGAGGGGAGGGCTTAAGGTGAGGATATAATAGATATGTAAATATAGGTGCAGAATACTGGCATAAGTGTGTTCAGGGGAGGGGATGGAGAAGAGGAAGGAGTGTGAAGAGGGTTAATTAAAATTCAAGATGTTATTAATAAGCCATATGGAAACCTACTTTTTTGCTAGCTAATAATATATATGTTAAAAAGAGAGTTTGGACAGAAACACCCCATGGAGGTAGATAATGTTGTGCCCAGAAGCCATAGATTATTACAAAAATTTTCAGTGCCAGAGGTAGGATATTGTTCAGTGAGTTGTTGGACAGGGAGGCCCCTGATGTCCCCTAAACATTGCAGGCTATTGCCAAAGCTCTTGCTTGCCCACTGCACCCTGTGGCGTGGGCTGCAGGTCACAGAGAATTCAAGCTAGAGCTGAGCTGGAAGCTCTCTCCCTGTTGACTAGCTGTCAGGATGCTGAAAAGAGCTATGCAGCCTGTTAAGGGAGAAAAGTCATCAATGGTCTTAACCAGCAGTGTACCCTGCAAATATTATGGCCGGCCAGCCAGGCCAAATGTTCCAACTTGTTCAATGGTGGCATGTCAGTTTGGGGAAAATCAATTTCTCTCTGATTGGAGTTGAGGTGGGTTCCACTGGAGGGAATTTTTGCCTGGTACTAAAAACCCAATCAAAAGCCTATGGCTGGGGAGGTTTTAAGCCCTAGGGGAAAAAACTACTGACATTGTCAGGCTATATGGATATGGATATATTATGCCCAACAAATTTCCCTCTAAATACTTATGTTTATGCCCATATATTAATGCTACTCTTACTTTTGGTTAGAGAAGCTTCTCTTTTTAGATGGTGGTAGACACTGGGGAGACTCAATACTCAACAAAGTGCCCAGAAGCGACAGTGATGTGTTTAGCACTGAGTGAGACATCTCTGTCACACCTTCCAGGGCTCAGGGACCACTGTGGAGTACATGGCACAAAGAATGTAAGTGCCAAAGGAAGAGGAGGACTGTTTTGCAATACTGTTTTCCAGACACAAAGTGATATTCATGACCTCACAGTGGCTGACACTACACAAGACCTGTACAGTAGGAAGGGAAAATAATGACATCCAAATAGAAGAGGGATTAGTTGGAATGAATAAGGGATTCAGTGGAGAGAGGATTCAGGAGGGAGAAAAGAGCGGGGATTATGATCATGGTACATTGTTTACATTTATGGAAGTTGTCAATAAAGGTTGGAAAAGAAAAAGTTAAGGAAATCTGAACATATTTATGATGTCAATTAATAATGTCAATATAGCTTTGTTAATGGTAAAAAAAAACCATCATACCTATCTAAGAACTAATAATAGGGAAAACTGGAGATCGGGAATGTGGGGTATCTCTGTGTCATCTGCACAGCTTTTAAGTACCTCTGTGGCTATCCTAGTATCAGTTGTTAAAATGGTTAGATAAAAAATAATTCAGGCAAGGCTATAGCCAGAGCCACAAAAGCAATGCTAAGCGACTTGCTTGGAAAACTCTATTTCTTCTCTTCTGCTTAAGGAGTTCAAAATGTGGAGAAAGAATGAAGGCTAGGGACCTTAGGACTTTATGCAACTGACAATTTCTCCCTGGACAGAGGCCAAATTGGGAGAAGGGCCATGAAGACAAGGATTTCAAAACTGAGAAGTCATGCAAGGGTTTTGAAAGAAATTTCAAACATAGGGAACAGCTTGCACGCAGATCATTGTTGCAGTCAGCTCCTCATTGCTGGGATAAACATTGGACCAGACATATCTTATGGGAGGACAGAGGTTTATTTGAGGCTTATGGAGTCCAAGAGATCACCTGGCGAAAGAGGCTGGCTCGCTTTCACAGACAGAAGCAGACAGACACAACTGCAGCAAGCAAACACCGATTCCAGTGCTGAAACTACTTTCTCCACACCTTTAGGCTGGAATGAAGATTCATCCTCAAACACACACTAGAGCTGGACTCCAGGGTCTGTCCACAGCAACATGTCCCCCTGTAGCAGGGATCTGCTTGTAGAGGCTCAAATAAGAAGCTTAATTTTAATGAAACACCTGAGTATATGGGACCATATATTTAAGTAATCACATTCAAACCACAGATACAGATGTAGGCTCCTCCAAGCTCTTAACAAGAAATGTTAACTAGTAACAAAACAACTGTCTTTGTGTCCTAGCCTTTGTTTGTCATTTTCAACCTCCTCCTCCTCCTCCTCCTCCTCCTCCTCTTCTTCTTCTTCTTCTTCTTCTTTTTTCAAGGTAGGGTCTTCCTCTAGCTCAGGCTGACCTGGAATTCACTATGTGTCTCAGGGCAGCCTTGAACTCATGGCAATCCTCCTACCTCTGCCTCCCGAGTGCTGGGATTAAAGGTGTGTACCACCAGGCCCGGCTATTTTCAACATTATTGATTCCACTGCGGTGCTGTCTCTTGAATTAATCTACCCCATTGCACCTCTTCCAGATCATTTTGGCATGCTAGTCATAGACATAGACATGCTACTTGCATTCTTATCACTTCAGGCAACTAAACTCAAACTTTGTGCCCTGGTTTCCTCATCTTTAAAATGGGAAAATAATAGTACCCAGCCTCATAGGAATTTTGTGTAGGTTAAATTAGTTAATGTAAGAAAAGAGTTTAAGATAGTGACTGCCCCATGACACTACACATAAGTAGTGGCTATTATATTATTAACATTCCATTTATTTCTAAAACTAAATTCTAAGAAGCAAAAATAATATATATAATATATATAAATGTTTTCCCCCTTTGGCTTCATTTCCTTCTGAAATGCTAATACCCATATAACTATGTTGTGACAATATGTGTATCTGCTAACATGAGTCATTGCTTCCATCACCTTTGGGTGCCCAAGGATGGTGAATTCTGGGAGTCTCTATGGGGAGGTATGCTTGAAAAGAAAATTAATTCAAGGCCTATCATCAACAAAGGCTGATTTGGAAGGCTTAAATTCCATGTGGAGAATGGATGAGGTGTTCATTAGTGAACAGCCTGTGGTAAAGAAGATAAGAAAGTCCCATAGCAGGATCACAGGACAGGCTGTCAGCTATTCTGAGAAGCTGTACTGAGGAAGAATGGTGGGAAGTTTGAAGATGGGTGGTGGTGATAGGCAGCTATGACTTTCTTCTCTGTTGCTGGCTGGGGCTAGTTTGGAAGCTTCTTTGTCCCAGTTTCCTCTTTGGAAAATAGGGATGGTAAGGGGTTGGTGTGCACTTCACATGAATTAATAGCACTGAAGCATTTGAACGGTTTAAGGCACAAAGGGAGGAATTCCTTAGAAGTCAGAGACCCTAGAACAATGAACACTCCCAACCTGATCCTACTGTGTAGCCCATTCCCAAAGCTGTTCCTATGGGGCAGGCCAGAACTCAAGGCGCTGGATATAGGCTGAGAATGTATGTCAAAGCTGACAAGGAACTGAGTCCCATGTCATCAGTATGTAAACTCCTCAGGTACCTTCAGTGATAAGTTGATCATGACACTGGTACCTGGCTCCTTCCAGCTTCAGATGGTCCTAAAGAAGATCCCCACTGTGGGTAGAAAGCTTTGTTCCCTTTCCTCCCTCCACTGACTACCTCTTTGCCTGCTGATCAGAGTGGCCCAGGGCTTCTACATGACACTAGCTCTAGAGCTATGAAAGGAGAGTGGATGGGAGGGAGTAAGTTGGTTTTAGATATGTGAAATAAATACAGCCTGTTTTCTTGAAATCATCCCCTTAGGATCTGTGGATTCTGCAGCACTTACTTACCCAGAAGCTGTGTGTGTTTGGGAAGGAGACTTTGTAGGCATTTTGTTCCTAGGTTGGCTTGCTGAAGGATCCAAAGAGTCTGATTTGCCTCAAACCACTCCTGATCCTCCATTTCCTGAGATCTATGGAAAAATCACTGCATCAGGATTGGCCATGTGAAATTTCAGATCTTATGCAAGAACCCATACACAATTACTATTAAAAGTCTGATTTTTTCACTGTGAAATTTTGTGAATTAGGTCTCACAGAAGAAGGGAAAAAGCTTACAAACCATCCTTTGTTGGATGATACATGGAATAGTCTTCATGTTGCCAATGTATCAGCTATGGAAACAATTTCTTTCCTAGGACAGGGTTCAAGCCCAAGGCCATTGCTGAAACTGCAAGGCAGGGTAGGAACCATTTTTTTCAGAGTCATAAAAATAAGAATCTTTACTTTCACAATATAAGATGTGACTCAAAAGATAGAAACTTTACAACTTACTTTTTTGACTACCATTTATATCTCTTTTGGTCACTTTGGCCTAGGAGAAAGAAACCGTTGCCATGTCAAGGAGATTATCAATTTCTGAGGCTTCCCCAAGATTAATGTTCTTGGATTCTGGTATTTAATGCCCCAGTCTACTTTCTTCTTTAGGGCTCAGGTGATGAAGTAATTCAAGCAGTTGAATCTAAGCAGGACTAGATTAGAGATATCAGAAGGAAGAATATTCTGGGAAGTAAAGCTGAAGCAATAACCAAAAGCTAAAGCAGCAAAGGCCTAAGTGGGACAGTGTTCCATGGCCACCTCAGGTGACAGTCTTTCATTGCTTCTCAGTGGGCAGGAAGAACATTGGGTGGGCCAAAGTTCAACATCCTCTCCATCCAGGCATTCCTTCTTTTTAGCTTTCACCTTCCAAGTATGGGAGAGACTGCCCTCCTTTCTTTTTTTCTTTCTTTCTCTCTCTCTTTCTTTCTTTCTTTCTTATTTCTTCCTTTCTTTTTCCTTCCTTCCTTTATGTCTCTCTCTCCTTCCTTCCTCTCTCCCTCCCTCCCTCCTCTCTTTCTTTCTTTCTTTCTTTCTTTCTTTCTTTCTTTCTCTCTCTCTCTCTCTCTCACTCTCTCTCTCCCTCTCTCTATGTGCTATACAGGCAAATGTGTATGTCTATTTATTTCTGATTGTTTTATTGTCAATTTTAGACATGTACATAATCTATTTTGATCATAGCACCTTCCGATTATTTTCTTTTGTTTCCTGTAAACCATCTCCCACTGAACCCTTCTTTCTAACTAGTCCCACTCCTATTTTGATGTCAGTTTTTTGGTCCTTTTCCATTATCGATGACAGCATATGAATGGGCCCAACCTTGTCCAGGTCTTGTGCAGGTAACAACAGCTGCTGTAAGATTATGGATGCAATGACCACTTTTTGTTAGGAAGACAAAGTTCCAAAGCATTCCTCCCCAATCTTTGGCTGTCACATTTTTCTGATTTTATTTATTTATTTTTTGGTTTGCATGCAGAGATTTAGGCATCATTCATTCTGGCATTTTCAAGTACAATTTGGTTTGGATTCCTGTCCCCATTCCCATCCCCCTCTCCCTTTTCCCAGAATTCCACTCTCCTTGTATCACATGCATTTTGTCTTCCCTCTTCCATTTCATACCTTTATGTTCACTTTGGTTGTGGTTCTATTTTTATAGGTTAAATTCCCACTTGCCCAACTCCATATGTGCATACTTAGGGATATTATACTCTAAGGCAGATCCAAATATTAGAAAGAACAATGCAATTTTGTATTTTCAGAGTTTGAGTCACTTCACTTAGTATAATTCTCTCTAAATCCTTGTATTTTTCTAGCAAATTTCATTTTGATTTAAAAAATTTATTTATTTATGAGAGAGAGAGAGAAAGAGAAAGAAAGAAAAAGAGGGAGAGAGAGTGTGTGTGTGTAGGTATTGGCACATGAGGGCTTCTTGCTGCTGCAAATAAACTGCAGACACATGCACCACTTTGTACATCTGGTTTTATGTGGATACTGGGGAATTGAACCCAGGCTAGTAGACTTTGCAAGCGGATACCTTTAACCACTGAGCCATTGCTCCAGAACCCAATAATTTCTTTATTCTGTACTGTACATTTGCACTCATCTGTCGATGGGCTGATTCCAAATCTTAGTTATTGTAAGTAGATATGTAATAAATATGTATGTACAAGTATTTCTGTAGTAGAGTATGGAGTCCTTAGGGTATATGGCCAGGAATGGTATTGCTGTATTGCATAAGAGGTGTAACTTTTTGAGATACCTCTAGACTGATTTCCAAAAAGACGGTACTAGTTTGCCCTCTCACCATCAGTGGACGAGCATTCCTCTTTCCTTGGATCCTCACCAGACTTTGTTGTCTGCTTTCTTGACGACAGCCATTCTGACCAGGGGTAAGATGGTATCTCAAAAAGACTGTGGTTTGCATTTCCCTGGTGGCTACTGACTTTTTTTTTTTTTTTTTTTGGTAAACTTTTTGTTCATTTCATTAGCCCATTTGGTGATTGGCAGGTTTCCTTCTTTCTTTCTTTCTTTCTTTCTTTCTTTCTTTCTTTCTTTCTTTCTTTCTTCCTTTGTTCCTTTCTTTCTTTTTTCTTTCTTTTGGTGTCTAAATTTTGTAGTTCATTGTAAGCTGTGGTCATTAGCCTGATGTCTGAAGTATAGGTGGGCAAAGATTTTCTCCCATTCTGTAACTGTCTGTTCATATTGAACACTTACCATGTTACCTGTCTGAGAATTTCTGGTCACGAATTATTGTGTGCTTCCTTTAGAAGCACACAAGGGTGATCTTCATAAACAGATGTTAGAATGATGAATTGTGATCCTAAGCAGGGGTTGTTAAAAATATTAGATTTATCTAAACCACCTGCCATTCGTAGATGACAACTACAAAGTTGTCAGTATATTTTATCTTTCATATTGGCTACCCCAAAGGTTCAGTCACCTCTTTAAGGGTTGGCTCATGAAATGCAATCCTCTTTCTTGTGGCAGCCTTCTAAGGTCATATGATTCAGTAATTATGGCAAAAACCATAGGCAAGCTTGTATGAGATGAAAATTCAGCACCTTTCTTTACTCATCTTTTTTAGGTAAAGCGAATAGCACATGTGAGCCCCAAGGCAAGCACACAAAGTTCCTATTTCAGAAAGAAAAGCAAATTTCCAAAGCAAATTTTTATTTTTGAGGAGAAAAAATAATCCTAACATACAATTCAATGCCTTTTATTTGCACAACATGACACATAGAAATTGCAGTTCTGTTTTCAGTAAAATCATTCCCTGCAATCAGTGATAACCCTGGGTTTTGCAGGTTTGGCAATGGTTTGGCTAACTCTGTGCCTTTGTACAGAAATAAAGCAGACAGGAAAATGCTAGGCAACCTCAGAAACACACACATTTATTTATTTATTTTTATGTATTGATATTTGTTGATAATTTATCTCTAGTGAGGGTTGCATTTAGAGCTTCTTGCATTCTAGGCAGTCACACAACAAACTGAGAGAAGTATTCAAAATCCATATTCCAGACAAATAACTAATTAAAATGATAACATGGGAGCTCAGAAGATAGCTTAGTTGGTAAAGTGTTTGACTTGCTAGCATGAAGACCTGAGTTTAATCACCAAAACCTATATAAAAATAGACAGGCATTGTGGCACATGTCTATCATCCCATCATAGGAGTAGCAGAGACAGGTATATCCCTAGGGCTTGCTGGCTAGCCAGTATAGCTTGCTAGGCAAGATACAGGCCAAGGAGAGACCTTGTCTCAAAAGGTAGACATCACCTGGGGAACAACATGGTTATTCTCTGGCTTCCACATGCACATGGCATACATGCATCTGTATCTGCCTAGTAGTACACATGTACTCCCCCCCCCACAGCTAATTTTAACGTAATTCAACACCCATACATGGTCATAATAATGGTGATAATGGTAATGTATATTTGTGTAAGTTTACAATTAAACCAGGAAGTTTGGCATGCTTAAAGCTATATTTCTTACTTCCTTTTTTAAAATCAAGGAACATCATTATTTACCAATGTTTCTCCTTACAAAAAGAATGTGTTACTTACTGCATTAGTTGAAATGTGTGTAAGAAATGTATCTGTGTGCCATCCCTTTGATGAATTTGACCTATAATTTGATTATATAAGAAAATATCTCTGCAGGAGCTCCCTGAAGAAACAGGAAACATCACAGGAGACCAGGAAAAAAAAAAGAAAACACCAGCTTATGGTGAGGCTCTCTGCAGGGAGCAGGGAGAGGGCAGTGTTGTTAATAAAAAAAAGAAGAAAGAAGATTTTCATCTAAAATGAGAAAAGAGAAGAGAGAAAAACAGCTGCATTTATATAAGATGATATGATTTGATTCCATTTATGGCATAATGGGAAAAAATAACTTGAACATTGGGGTTAAAATTGGGCTGAATTGAAAAGAATCCAACTGGATAAAATGGCAGCTCTTAACAGAAATATAAGGTATTCTAGAAATGGCATTAAAAATGAAGAAAATGGTCATACTTTAGGTTGGGTGATTTCTCTGTGAACTACAGGAGCCTGGAGAACTCATTCATTTAAACTTTACCAGTTTCCAGCCTATTAGAGTTGCCAGAGACTGCCACTTGTGGGGTCTCACTGTGAATTAAGTGTAGGGCTGAATTGGCTCTGCGGGCATGCTATGGGCCAGGGCAAAAACCTGTACTTTAGCACCAGCTTTCTTCAATCCCGAATGTGCTACAGGTATGATCAAGTTGCAACCACACTCTACCTCCCCTCCACTGTTACTCAGTCATGACTCAGTTAGCAATAACTCCCTAATTCCTCAGCTGGCAAAGGCAGAAATGGAAGAGTCATCCTTCATCCTCCTTTTTCTTCATCTTCCTTGTCTAGTCTGCAGGCAAGTTCCGTCAATTCTATCTTCTCAAATGTCTCTTATATGAGTACTTTTCTCCTCAACTTCCAAGCTGTTATTCTAAGCCTCTGACATCTTTGCATCCTAATTGGTTTCTCTACTCTTCCCATACCCTTTCCATGTGCAATTTTCTAATAGCAGCCAGAAACAGCTTTTAAAACAGGACTCATATCTTCAGTGGCTTGAAAATCAAGCCTTCTAAAATGGCCAAGCCAGCCCAGCAACAAAATGTAGTGCTCACATTCTATTGCAAATCCTCTCCTCTCCCTACCACACTGGCCTTCATCCAAGCTTTTCCTTCGCCATTCACATACTATTTATCCATGGATGTTGTGGCCTCCCTGGCTTCCTTATCCTACTTCACTAGGCTCTTCCAAACTTTATGGTCCTTGTGAATATACCTTTGGGGTTATCTAAGTATAACCTACAAAGACCAAGTTCCCTTTTTACCCTTTGCTTATATAATATCCAAAGTTCTTGTTCTTCCTCTTCCATTCACTATGCTAGACTGATGAAGAGAGAGAAACCTAGACCATCTTGAAATTTCATTGCTCCCATATTTAGGGGTACATCAAGCAGTTGTCTATACTTCCCTTTCCTGGAACATTTCCTAGCGGGTACAAACCAGCCTTGTCTATGTGATACCAGTGCTAGGGAGATTGTGTGCCCTGTACTACCTTGTTGCATGCTAGATTTCCCCAATGAAGTCCATTTCATAAGTTGTACAATGCATGGCCAAAGTGTATCTTTATCCCTCTACCTGATAACTATTTTAATCTCATTTTTATCCCTAGATATTAAGCCACCTAACACCCCTTGGTCTCCTTCTTACCTCTTAACACAGTGTTAAGAGTAGCAGTTCTTTCTTTTTTTTATTTTTTAAAATATTTATTTATTTTTCATTTATTTATTTGAGAGTGATAGAGAGAGAGAGAGAAAGAAGCAGATAGGTAGAGAGAAAATGGGTGCTCCAGGGCCTCCAGCCACTGCAAATGAACTCCAGATGCATTCACCATCTTGAGCATCTGGTTTATATGGGTCCTCAGGAATTGATCCTCGAACTGGAGTCCTTAGGCTTCACAGGCAAGTGCTTAACTACTAAACCATCTCGCAAGCCCAGCAGTTCTTTCTTGTTGCTGGGACAAACCACCTGATCAGAAACAGCTTACAGAATGAAAGGGTTTATTAGCAGCTTGCAATTTAGAGAGAAAGTTTTTTCATGGCAAGAAAAATGTAGCAGGAAGCTATCTCACATTGTCACTTATCAGAGAGGAAACAGCAAGAGTGAACTAGTTGGAATTGACTAGGGGTGCTAGGTCACAAAATCACAAGGCTCACCCCAGTGACATACCTCCTCAACCAAGGCTGCATCTCCCAAAGTTTCCACTACCTGGGGATTAAGTATGAGGCTTAATCATAAACACATGAAACATTTTACGTTCAAACCACCACATTCTATCCCTGGCTTCAATAAATTTCTGGCCATCTCATGATACAAAATACATTCAGTCCAACCTTAAAAGTCCCCATAGACTTTATCAGTCTCAACACTGTTCAAAAATCCAAAGTTTCATCTGAAACTCAAGTCAGTATCTTAACTATGAGCCCTGAAAAATGAAGACACAAGTTATATATCTGCAACACACAATGGCACAGAGATAACATTCCTATTCCAAAAAGGAACGAGGGCATAGCAAAGAAAGACTGGTTTAATAAAATATTGAAAACCAGCAGGGAAAACATCAAATCTACAGCTCCATGTTGGGCATGTGAGATTTGTGATGAAATATTCTGGGCTCTGAAAGGCTTAGGCAACACCGCCCCTCGAGCTGTGCTGCTTACGTCCTGTGAAAAGCTACCTGAGTCAGCAGCTTTCCCTGGCAGCAGTCCCGTAGTCCTGGAATTTCCAAAATCTTGGAGCTTCTACTTCAGCTCATAGTTCAGCTTCACCCAAAGGCTTCACAGGCTTATCCCACAGGGATCTCAAACCTGTCTCCTGCTGTCAGTCCTCAGGGACTCCCAGAACCATGGTTGTACTCAATGACTCTCTATTTCTTACATCTCAGTGCTTCCAAAACCAGTACCAGGTGCACTATGCAATCAAATTCGTCAGTCCAGTAGGGATGAAGTCTGACTTTGTGGTGCAGGAAGCTCCTTCAGAATTTTTCCTTCAGGCCCCTCCTTTCAAAAGAATCAGCACTTCTCCAACTGTCCTAGTGCAGAGCAGATGGCCTATTCTTGATGGCGGCAATCTCTTATACAGTTACACCTGAACTGAGTACAGTCTCTGAGACCCAATCAACATTTCTTCCTGTGCCAAATATCACATTTGTCACATCCTTGCTATCTACTTTCCCCACCAAACACACTAGTCAATTACTTTTAAATTTGACTTTGCTCACTTTCTTAGGTCATAAGCAGAGTGCAGTCAGGACACCACATACTGCATCAAGCCCAGGTTCCAACACTGGAGGCCAAGTTTGCATATCTCCAACTACATGCAAATAGACTATAAGGATTTGGGAATCCAGGTGCAGTTGTGTGAGGGAACTTTGAGGAATCTCATGCCAATAATTACAAAGACCAATTAATTTGAACCTCCATACATTTAACTGACCTTTAAATTTGAACAATACTATATATGCAGCCAAGGGCATTTGGAATCAGAAAAATCACAAATCTTTGCTGTGTCACTTACTGGCCATATAATATTAGGTATATTGGGTATATGATATTAGGTATATTAGCATCTTTGAACACCAATTTATTTATGTAATAGGGCAAATTACCATCCATCTCAGAGTTGTGGTGAATGGTTAAATGAAATAATATGTGTAATTTCCTTGGGCTATAGGGTTAAAGTCTTATGTCTATCTCAGCTTCTTTCTAGATCTTTTCTCCACTGAATAAAAAGCAACAAAATAGAAAAAGGAAAAGTGGGAAAGGAGGAGAAAATGTCCGTGAGAAAATAATTTATTAAAAATAATAAATGTCCGTGGACAAAGTATATGGAGAAGGGCCGAGTCACTGACAGCAGAAGTGGTAGAAACATAAGGGATTGAGAGAGGGATATAGCTAGAGTGACTAGACTCCTGAAGGTTAAAAAAAAAAGGCAGTGTGGTGGTTTGATTTAGGTGTCCCCCATAAACTTATGTGTTCTGAATGCTAGGTTCCCAGATGATGGAGATTTGGGAATTAATGCATCCTAGAAGCAGTGTATTGTTGGGGGCAGACTTATAGGTATTATAGCCAGTTTCTCTTTGCCAGTGTTTGGCACACTCTCCTGTTGCTATTGTCCACCTTATGTTCACCAGGGGGTGATGTCCACCCTTTGCTTATGTCATCACTTTCCCCTGCCATCATGGAGCTTCCCCTTAAGTCTATAAGCCAAAATAAACTCTCTTTTTCCGCACAAGCTGCTCTTGGTCAGGTTTCTGCCAGCAATGCAAACCTGCCTGCAACAGGTAGGAAAGTTTGCATTTGCTAGAAATCAAACATGATCTGACTTCTTATGCCTTTCCTAGTTCCCTAGACCTTGTTTTCCACAAACTACCAGGACTCCTCCTGGGAGGGAGGTCTTTCATAGTATTTAAGCCTTGTGGTGATCAAGTTCAGCCCCCTGGTGTCAGGGCTAGCCTCTTCCTTATACATCTCCTAGAGCTAAACAATTATGTGTCCCTCTGGTTCACTTGAGCTGGAAGACAGCCCACCACTATAAGGTTATAAATACTTTTGCAAGGGGAGGGTAGGTTCTCTGACCAATTGGGAACTTCTAGCTGTGGATGATTCCCTAAGCTGGGCCTGGGCCAAAGGGTTGAATCAAAGGGAGGGCCCCATAGCCCTTACTCTCCACATGTGTTCTTTATACCCCTCAGATCCCCACATGGCAGGAGCTCCTTGAATTTTCTTTCTTTTATTTCCATGTTTTTTCCAGACCCTCCACATGGGATCTTTAGTCACATGGGTGCCTTTCCTTGGCTCTGTACTTCTCTCAATAAATATAATAATTTAATAATTATCCTTATCTGTCTTTTTATTCAATTATTTGATTAAAATTAGAAACAAACTTAGGGTTAGGGGTTCAAGGACTTTCTTGGACTCCTAATACCGAACTACAAGATTATGTGAAAGTAAGCCTGATTTTCTCTCAGATAGAAACACTGAACTGTTGGAGGGTAAGGTGATATCCACCTGTACAAAAAAGATTTGATGGAATGTCTGGTGCAGGGACCTCTACCTCTCATGACAGGAAAATATCCTTTGTCCCCTCATGTATAGGTTTCAAGGCTCAGTCATATGTCTTGAGAAAACCAGAAAGAATGGAGAGGAGAAAAGAGGCATCAGGGTGAGACTGGGGGCAGTTGGTGATGGTCTGTAGACTGAAAACTGAGAAACTGCCAACTTTTACCCAGTCCCTGCTCCTCATTTGCTTTCAGGGTTTTGTCAGCCAGAGGTATCCCACCCTCCTTCTGCCTACACATGTAGGAGATCAAGACACTTGTATTTGGACAAATGGAATTACTCAAGAGAAAGCTGTGGTAGACATGAACACTCTAGAAGTCTCTCAAAGGAAAGCCTCAGTTTTTATGAACAATACCTTTGATAGATTGAATGTATATCCCCCATAGACTCAGGTGTTTTATTAAAGCTTGTAATTTGGGTCTTCAGCCACCTGGCTGGAGGTGGTGTTACTGGGGAGACAGATCTGCGGGTCCAATCCTAATGTGTGTTTGGAGGTGGATCTGATTTGCAGCCCAAAGGTATAAAGAACAGTCTGAGCTCTGGTGGAGGTCCTTGATTTTTGCTGCCCTTTGGTGTTTGCTACTTTTTTCTTTTTCTTTTTTTGGTGTGTGTGTTGATGCTGGTGTTTTGTTTACTGCAGTTTTTCTCTCTGCTATATGGAAACAGCTTTTGCTGTCACTGATGGAATCCCCCTGGGTCTGTAAGCTTGAAATAAACTCCTTCCTCCCATAAGATGGTTTGCTTGTTCATCCCAGGAACAGAAAACTGTCTACTACAGAAATTTGGCCACAGAGAGTTAGGGTGATGCTGTGCAATGAATTTGACCATGCGGATTTTGGTCTTTTGAAACTTTTATTTTGGAGGAATGGGTATGGACTTGGTACTTATAAATGAAGATGACTTCTAGAGTGTTAAGTTATATTTTATGGGCTATTCTGGTGAGAGTTTGAAAATGCTAAATGAAGAGAGAATGATATTTGACGGCTTTGCTTATGTACTTTCAAAGGGGAAGGAAAGAGCAGAGAACTCGGTTAGAATTGTGCTGCTGGCATAGGGCTGGCTACATGCTGCTGTCCATGCCCAGAGAGTTTGATCAAGGTTGAATTTGAAAGCAACGTTCCTTTTAAAAATATTTTTCTTTCTTTCTTTATTTGAGAGAGAGAGAGAGGGGGGAGAGAGAGAGAGAGAGAGAGAGAGTGAGAAAGAGGGAGAGAAAGAGGGAGAGAAAGAGAATGGTTGTGCCAGAGCTTTCAGCCATTGTAAACTTCAGACGCATGTGCCCCCTTGTGCATCTGGCTTACATGGGTCCTGGGGAATCAAACTGAGGTCCTCTGGCTTTGTAGGCAAGAGTCTTAACTGCTTAGCCATCTCTCCAGCCCTGAAAGTAATGCTCTGATGTACTTGGTGGAAGATATAGAACTGAAAGATATAAGATTTAAAGTTGGAAAAATTCAAGCAAGTTTAAAATTACAGGCAAAGAGGCAGGTTTTTAGTTTACTGAGGCTGCTAGTGTTAAACAGATTATCACCATTAGCTACTTTACCTTGAAACAATGGAAAATATGCCTGAGGTGATTCCAACCAGGAAAGACTGAATGATAGAAATGCAATCGCTTGCAAGGAGATGACACAGAGGAAGGAAAAAGACAGCTATTCAAGGTCAAGATCTATTCCCCCTGAGTTACAAATGGTTGTATGGCTTTCCTCCTGGTATTGGTTTTGGAAGCATGAAAAATGCATGGAAGTGGGTCATGAAGTGCACACTGTTCCAGAAACTTCTGCTGAGACACAGGACATAGAGCAGAGCAATGTTCCTGATAAAGAGACCAGTAAGGCCACTGTAAAATGGTCCATGGATTGCAGTGGAGACCTGAAGATGTTTTGGACATACTAGGACTGTGCAGAGGCTTGGAATGGAGGTTTTCTCAGGCTACTCAGCCCAGGTGGAGGGGCAGAATTGGGAAATCCAGAGACTGTCATCACCGGTTATGATGTCAGACTTGAACTACAGATGTTTGCTTTTCACCTGATGATTATTGATTTTGCATTGGTCCAAACTCTCTTTATTTTATTTTATTTATTTATTTATGAGAGAGAGAGAGAGAGAGAGATAGAGAGAAAGAGGGAATGTGCACACCAGGGTCTCTAGCCACTGTATACAAACTGCAGACATATGTGCCCCCTTGTGCTTCTGGCTTATGTGGGTCCTGAGGAATTGAACATGGGTCCTTAGGTTTTGCAGGCAAATGCCATAACTGCTAAGCCATTTCCCAAGTCCCCTAGTTCAGTCTTTTTTGTTATGCCTTATATCAATGGAAAGGTTTACTGTGTGCCATTGTATGTTGGAAGTATTTAACTGGTTTTGATTTTTACAGGACTCACAGGTTAAGAGTCAGTCTTGAAACTCAGGTGAGACTTGGGACTTTAGAACAATCTGAAAGTTGATAAAGACTATTGGTACCTTTGAAGTTGGATTGAATACAGTTTAAAATATAAAATGGTCTTGACTCTATTGGGGGCCAGAGGTGGAATGTGGGAGTTTGAATGCATGTTCCCCATATACTCAGTTATTTTGTTAAAGCTTGTTACTTGGATCACCACCAACTTGGCTGGAGAAGGTGTCACTGGGGTGAATCCTGGTGTCCAGCCCTAAGGTGTGTTTGGAGGCAGATCTGATTTCCAGTCCAGAGATATATAGAGAAGTCTGAGCTCTGGCTGGGGTCCTGCTTGCTGCTGATTGGTGTTTCCTGCTTTTTTTTTTTTTTTTCTTTGGTGTGTGTGTATGCATGTGCATGCATGCTGGTGTTGGTGTTTTGCTTGCTGCATTTTTTTTTCTCTGCTTGTATGTATGGAAGCAGTGTCATTGGCCACTGATTGAACTTCCCCCTGGATCTGTAAGTGTGAAATAAAATCTTTCTTCCCATAAATTGTGTCAGATTTAGATGTTCATTCCAGCAACATGAAAATGTCTACTATAGTACCTTACAATGACGTTATCCCACTTTCATTCTTATGGAAGTTTCCACTCATGTCTTATTGTAACATTCTCTAATATGAGGTATCACTAGATGTTTTAAAATGTTTTATGATATCATGAAAAAAATAGATAAACATCAGGACTTCCAGTCAAGATGGCAACCTCCTAACCAAGCTGCACCTCCCCAGAGGAGAAAGAGAATTCATGCAGTGAATTTTGGGGCACAGCTTTGGGGCTGTGACACTCCTTGGTAGCCAGTAAATTTCAGCCTTTTTCTGTTAGGGAGAAAGTAGACAAGTAAGTAAAAAATAATTATGACAACGGGAAGGAGTCATATCACCTCTTTCTTTCAGGGGCTGAAAATGAGCTGAAAGACAGGTGGGTTATTCTTCCATCAACTCATTACAGCCTCTTCCTAAATCTGTTTTACACAATCACAATAAGCTTTGAAAAATAAGCATTTCTTGATTCAAGTACTTGTTTGGGGTTAGAGAAATGCCTTGACAGTTAAAGAAGCTTACTTGCAAAGCCTGTCAGCCTGGTTTTGATTCCTAGTACCCACCCAAAGCCAGATGCACAAAGTGGCACATGCATCTGGAGTTCATTTACAGTGGCAAGAGGCCCTAGCATGCCCATCATTTCCTTTCTCTCTCCTTGAAAAATAAAATAATAAAAATATTCAAACCCCTGCCTCTCTGCCATGCTGACCACCCACCAGTATCCTGTTGCATGCAAGCTCAGACTGCTTCTATGTCCCAGTATACTGCCACACAATTTAGGCTGCTTTGGTGCTTGGTGCTTCAGCGTACCTCTGAGCATGAGCTCAGGCAGCTTTGGAGCATCACCGCATGAGAGCTCAGGCAACTTTGGTGTCCCTGCCACGCAGGAGCTCAGACTACTTTGGCATCTGGCCTCAGGCTGCTTCAGCTTCCCACTGTGCTTGAGCTCAGGCTGATCCACCCACTCACGTGTTAGCTCAGGACCACTCTGCCCATCTGCTTGCCTGCCGGCTAGCTCAGGCCAGCTCCCCCAAGAGGCACCACTTCCCTGACCATCTAGACCACAGTCCTACTCTCTCTGCCCATACACAGTGATGGGCGGACCACAGCGCAAAAAAAAATTAACATGAAAAATCACATGCAAGTAAATCCAGTAAGATAAACCAGTCCTGCAATGAACATCTCTAATCAAAACATAGCAGAGACATTAGGATCAGAATGCCAAAATGATGCTATGAGCAATACAACCCTGGCCAAGCTACTGGTAGAACCTGCAGAAAAGCAACAAAGGACCAATGATCATGTGGATGTTGCCATCACTAGACTAGACCTAATAGATAAGAAAATGGAAGGAGTTCAAAGACAGTTAAGAGATATGAAGGAGAGTGAAAAAAAAGAGGACCTCAAAAATCAGCTGGCAATGCAAAATGAAGACATAAAGAAAGGCAAGGATGAATTCCAAGAAGCATCAAGAAAATCAGAAAATGATGTGAAAAGTGAACTTGACAGAGGGATGGAAACTATCCATAGAAAGCTAGTAGAAAACGCAAACCTAATTGAACAAGCCCAAAATTCTTTAGAAGCTCTCAAGAATAGAGTCAGCCATGTGGAGGATAGAAACTCCCATCTGGAAGACAAGACAGAAGAAACAGTTCGAGAGTACAAACGTTTCAATAAGTTCAAAATTTTCTGTGAACAGAACATGAGGGATTGTGGGATACTCTTAAATGTCCTAACATCCAGATCACGGGAATACCAGGAGGGGAAGAATTTCAGACCAAAGGCATGGAGAGCTTATTTAACAAAATAATTGAAGAAAACTTTCTCACTTTCTCTCTCTCTCTCTCTCTCAAAAAAAAAAAAAAAAAAAAAAAAAAAAAAAAAAAAAAGGCCCATCAAGATACAAGAAGCTAACAGAACTCCAAACAGATTGGACCAAAGGAGAAACTCTCCAAGACATATTGTCATTAAGACTCTAAACATTGCCACCAAAGATAAACTATTAAAAGCAGCTAGGGAAAAACAGCACATCACTTTTAAAGGTAATCCCATCAGAATTACTTCAGACTTCTCAATGGAAACCCTGAAAGCCAGAAGGGCCTGGAATGGATCACTGCAAAGTCTAAGAACCTATGGCTTCCAACCCAAACTACTTTACCCAGCAAAAGTGTCCCTCATAATAGATGGTAAAAGAAAAAGTTTCCATGACAAAACTCAGCTTTACAATTATATGAACACAAAACCAAAACTACAGAGAGTATTTCAGGAAATTCTTCACACAGAAGAATCAAATAATGAACCTCAAATGCCTACAAGAAGCAGATCACAATAACCAAACTCAGAGAAGGCACAAAAATCTTCAAAGTCCATGAAAACACCAAACCACATATACCAACACATTATGGCAGGGATCAAATCAAACCTCACAGTCATTACCTTAAATATTAATGGCCTTAATTCACCCATCAAGAGACACAAGCTAACAGGATGGATCATAAAATTAGACCCCTCAGTCTGTTGCCTTCAGGAATCCCACCTCACCACTAAAGACAGACACCTCCTCAGGGTGAAAGTGTGGAAAACAATATTCCACGAAAACGGGAATAAGAAACAAGCAGTGCAGCTATACTAATATTGGATAAAATAGACTTCAAACCAAAAATAATAAAAAAGACAAAGAAGGCCACTTTATATTTATCAAGGCAATGATCCATCAAGAGGATATCACATGCATAAATCTTTGTGCACCAAACATAGGGGAACCGCAGATCATAAAACAAATCCTACTTGACAATAAAACAGGAATAACCACCAACACCATCATAGTTGAGGACTTCAATACACCATTATCAGTAATAGATCATCCAAACAGAAACTCAACAGGGAAGTAAGAGAGCTCAAAAAAACCATAGATCACTTAGACCTAACAGACATCTACAGAACATTCCATCCCAAATCCACAGACTACACATTCTTCTCAGCAGCCCATGGAACATTCTCTGAAAAGATCATATGCTGGGTCACAAAGCCTGCCTCCATATATTTTGGAAGATTGACATAATTCCCTGCATGATATCAGATCACAATGCTATATTGCTAGAAATTAACAACAAAAGACCCACCAAGAATCCCATCAGCTCCTGGAAACTGAACAGCACACTTCTAAACAATAAATGGATAGCGGATGAAATAAAAAAATGAAATTTGAAATTTCTAGAAATGAATGACAATGAGAACACATCCTGCCAAAACTTATGGGATAGAATGAAGGCAGCCCTCAGGGGAAAATTCATAGCACTAAATGCCTTCATAACAAAGACAGACAGAGCTCAAATCAATAACCCAACCCTCCACCTAAAGGCACTGGAAAAGCAAGAAAAATCCAACCCAAAAAGCTCCAGATGGAAAGAAGTAATTAAGATCAGAGCAGAAATTAATGAATTGGGAACTAAGAAAACAATTAATAAAGTTGACAAAACAAAGAGCTGGTTCTTTGAAAAAATAAACAAGATTGACAAATCCCTGGCCAATTTGATCAAGCGAAAAATAGAGACACTTCAAATCAACAAAATTTGAAATAAAAAAGGAGAGATCACAACAGACATTAGTGAGATTGGGAGAATCATCAGGACTCATTTCAAGAACCTCTACTCCACAAAACTGGATAATATGGAGGAAATGGATAAATTCTTGGAGACATACCATCTACCAAAGCTAAAGTCAGAGAAGATTAATCTCCTAAACAAACCTATCACACTCATTGAGATTGAAAAAGTAATAAAAAACCTCCCCAATACATGAGTCAAGGAAAAGATGGCTTCTCAGCTGAATTCTATCAAACCTTCATGGAAGAACTCAAACCAATATTTCACAAACTGTGCCACACAATTGGAGAACATGGAAAGCTCCTGCAACTGCTTCTATGAAGCTAGTATCACCCTAATTTCAGAAACAGGCAGAGACGCCACAAGGAAAGAAAACTACTGTCCTATTTCCTTGATGAACTTAGATGCAAAGATCCTGAACAAAATCCTCGCAAACTGAATCCAACAACACATCAAAAGCATTATCTATGTTGATCAAGCAGGATTCATCCCAGGAATGCAGGAGTGGTTCAACACATGGAAATCTGTCAATGTACTACACCATATAAACAAGATTAAACACAAAAACCACATGATCATTTTCGATAGATGTAGAAAAGGCCTTTGAAAAATACAACATCACTTCATGACCAAAACATTGGAGAGAATTGGCATGGTTGGTACATATTTTGACATAATAAAGGCTATATACTAAGCTCCTAAAGCCTAACTACTACTTAATGGAGAGAGACTGGAGGAATTCCCATTGAGATCAGGAACAAGACAGGGGTGTCCACTCTCATCTCTGCTCTTCAATATAATACTGGAAGTCCAAGCTCAAGCAATAAGACAGGAGAAAGATACAAAATGGATACAATTTGGAAAGGGAGAAGTTAAGTTAGCTCTATTCACAGATGACATGATTCTATATGTGAGAGACCTGACAGACTCCATCCCAAAACTCTTGAAGGTGATTAACTCTTTTAGCAAAATAGCAGGATACAAAATCAATGCACAAAAATCAGTAGCCTTTCTATATGCAAATGACAAAGATACAGAGGAAGAAATAAGGGACATTGTCCCATTTTAAATAGCAACAAAAAAAAAGAAATACCTTGGAATAACATTACCCAAGGAAGTGAAAGATCTATACAGTGAAAACATAAAAACACTCAAAAAAGAAATTGAGGAGGACTTGATAAAATGGAAAGATCTCCTATGCTCCTGGATAGGCAAATTTAACATTCTGAAAATGGCAATCCTACCAAAGGAAATATACAGATTTAATGCACTTCCCATTAAAATCCCAACATTGTTCTTCATAGAGATAGAAAAAATGATCTCAAAATTCATATGGAAAGGCAGAAGGCCTCAGATATCCAAGCATATCCTCAGCAAAAGAAATACCTCTGGAGGCATCATCATACCTGACCTAAAGCTATATTACAAAACCATAGTAATAAAAACAGCATGGTACTGGCATAAAAACAGGAGTATAGACCAATGGAATAGAATTGAGGACCCACACTTTGGGTCAAGGAACTACACCTACTTGATATTTGACAAAACCCCTATCGATATAGGCTGGAAAAAAGACAGCATCTTTCACAAACGGTGCTGGACAAACTGGATAATCATATGCAGGAAATTGAAACTTGATCCACACATCTTGCCACACACAACACTCAAGTTGGAATGGATCAAAGGCCTCAATATAAGACCAGAAACTCTGCTACTACAGGAAGAAAATATAGGAGGAACTTTCCATGATATAGGAATGGAAAAAGACTTCCTGAACAAAACCTCAGTAGCAGAGAATCTTAAACAGTCAATCACCAAAAAAAAAAAAAAAAAAAAAAAAAAAAGAGCCGGGCGTGGTGGCGCACGCCTTTAATCCCAGCACTCGGGAGGCAGAGGTAGGAGGATCGCAGTGAGTTTGAGGCCACCCTGAGACTCCACAGTGAATTCCAGGTCAGCCTGGGCTAGAGTGAGACCCTACCTCGAAAAACCAAAAAAAAAAAAAAAAAAAAAAAAAAAAACAGTCAATCAGCCAATGGGATCACATGAAGCTTAAGAATTTCTTCACAGAAAAACATACAATAAGCAAAGCCAATAGATTGCCCACAGAATGGGAGAAAACATTTCCTGAATATCCAACTGACAGAGGCCTAATCTCTAGAAAGAACAAAGAACTCAAAAACCTAAACAATAAAAAGTCAAACAACTCACTCACAAAATGGGGCAAAGAGCTGGACAGGCAGTTCACAGAGGAAGAAATACAAATGGCAAACACACAGTTAAGAAAATGTTCATCATCCCAGCTGGAGCTGCAGACAAGGGATTGGGCCTGAACTGGCATGGGCGGATGGGCAAAACGAGCCTGAGCTCACACGTGGGTAGGTGAAATGGGCCTGATCTTGTGCGTGGACAGGAGTGCAGCCGGAAAAGCAAGCAGGCCAATGGGTAGAGCAGGCTGAGCTTGATTGGGCAGATGGCCGGCGCGCGTGCAGCAGGCAGATGGACGGATCGAGCCTGAGCTCGTGTGGGTCAATGGGTGGAGCCTGCCCGAGGTCACGTGTGGACAGGGGTAGCAGGGTGCTTGCTCCTGCGTAGTGAGGCAAGTGGAACTCTGCTGGCCTGTGTCCCTTCTCTTGTAGTATGTGCAGGAGTATCCTGAACCTGGGACTATGGCTACGGTGGCTGTTGGGGGGGTGGGGGTGGATTGAGGGACTGGTGAGCTATCCAAAAGTGAGGGAATCAGTTGATTGCCTTTTTATCTCCCTCTGTGCCCTCCCACTGGCAATCTATTAGAGATTGCTGTCCCCTATGAGACCCAGTTTACCCTTAATGTTTGCCTTTCTTTCCTGGAGAGGTGCGGTGCCGTTAGGCGGTCACCATCTTGACTGGAAGTCGCCATGTAAATCTTATTCAAAGATTACCTTAGTGGGCTGGAAAGATGGCTTCACAGTTAAGGTGCTTGCCTACAAAGCTTAACGACCCAAGTTCAATTCCCTAGTACCCATATAAACCAGATGTACAGCGGCTCATGCATCTAGAGTACATTTAGTGGCTGGAGGGCCTGACATACGCATTCTCTCTGTCTCTCCGTACTTGTAAATAAATAAATAAAAATATTAAAGAAAAAAGAAAAAAATTCCCTTGGTTAAATAATATCTACAAAGTATTTTTCTTAATTCTTCCATTATTTGTTGCTTTTTTTTTTTTAAATAAAAGGTTGTACTCTTAGACTCCCATACCCCTGCCCCAATTCTGCTGAGGGTCTTCTGTGGTGGGGACCAAGAGGTCTCAGTCAGTGTCTGGAGGAGACAAGGTGACTCAGGCTATTCCCACACACTCTGGGGCCCTTACAATCATTCAGCCCCCTCTTCCACCATGTTCCCCAAGCCTTGACAGGCAAGATAGGGATATGATTTAGTGTTGCTTTCTCTGTAGCCTCTGGATCTTTGTTTTGATGTGTAAGTGATCACACCATACATAGCCCTCACCTTGGAACTTGTTTTCAGGCTAGCTGTGAGAGCAGTATTCATGTCATCATTTCCTCTGTAATGACTTCTGGGCCTGGGCAGATGAAGTAGAGGTGACCCATCACATGGTAGACAGTTGGCTCTCTATTCTTAATGTATTGATGTATTCAGGTTTTCCCCCAGTATTCACCACTATCTGTGAGATAGAACAGATTCTCCAACCAAAAGTGATAGAAGTTTGAATTTAAGGGGATAGTCCTAGTTATTAGAGAGACTTATTGATGTGTATGTCACTCTTTTTAGTTAAAGAACAGTGGAGGTTCTCTGTGTAACCCATTGGTTTCCTGTCCTAGGGAATTTGGCTTGGTTTCCAGAGCCAGATATGAGTTATCCTCCACTGAGTGGGTTTCATATCCAATCTGTGAGCAGTTGGCTACCTGCATCAGATGTGTGTCACTATTGCACAAGTGTATACTTCTTGCTCACCTGGTTGAGTTTATAACTGGCAGGATCTACTGCTTATCCAATCTGTTGGCAACCATTATTCTCCAGCTACTGTCATTGTATTTTCTAGCACTATGAGGGCTAGTGGGGAGAGAATTGCATTTCCTCTCAGTTCCAGCGTGGTCACTTGATATTCTGTGTCTGCAAGCTATGGGTCTTCAGCATTAGGGAACTTACCTTTTTGTTCTTACAGGCAAATAAGAGTTTTAGCAATGCCTGTACCATTTTAGTGACCTCATGTGTCTCCTTGACAGTTCACTTTGGTAGGGGGAACCCAACTCTGGCTATGGGATTTGCTAGCTAGAGCCCATGATTTTAGAGTTATAATTTCTCTGCCTTCTATGGGGTTGCTCTGTTCAGGTTTCCCCTCCCCCTTATTGAGGGTAATGACTTGTAGAATGATATCCAGGGAAGTTTTCAATGGAATTGTTTCATCTTGTCATTAGTTTTGTGTATTCCCTCCCCTATCTCCTTCCTCTACCCCAAGACCTTTCCATCCACTTCCTCCCTCCATTCCTTCCTTCTTGCTGGCCATCAATTTGTTGTTGAATAGCCTTACTCCCCTCTCTCTTTGTTTCCTTTTTCCTAGCTTAATTCTAGTACTATGTCCACACTGTTGGTACCTATTATGACGTAAATTAACTGAAACTGATCCACAATAAGAGTCGCATCTGAGAGAGAACATGCTGTGTTTTTCTTTCTGAGCCTGTGTGACCTCACTTAGCATAATGTTTTCCAAATCCATCCATTTTCCTACAAATATGATTATTTCATTGTTCCTTAAAGTTCTGGAGGAAGCAGTTCTCCTACCTCAATGAATAGAAATTGGACTTTCTATTGACAGTACCTTTGAGTTAATTAAGAAACCACCTGGCAGTGACGTTAAGAAACCTGGCACATCCTTCATCAAAATAAACTCTTTTCACACCACAGGAATAAATGCTGTCTGTTTAATGGTATTAAGTAGTTCACTCATTAACTTATCATCAATAAATCCCCTGCTGAAATATGCACATGCCAGGATTTTAACCTTTTGTGCTATAGATATGAGAGTGTAATGAGAAAAGCTCAGGACTTGGAGGTTTGGTTTTTAATACTTTTCAATCAACATTTATTGAATGTGTTTCAGGCATGGTATGAGGTGCTGGGGTCCAGTAGTATATAAGACATAGCATTTGCCTTCACACTGTTCAAAATGTAATGCTGGGAGACAGACAAGGAGACCTGCAGTCATGATGTCGTGTGATAAGGTTATGATTGGGAAAAGCCATACAGGGAAATGGCGAGGGCATCTAATATGTTGTCATATTTATAGGTTGAGTGTCCCAAATTGGAAAACACAATATCCAAAGTCTGAAGGATTCTGAGTGCTATCATGGAATAATAACCAGAAAAATCTACTGACTGCCTGACTGCATGTGACTAGTTACACACGAACTAAAAGTATCATCTGACATTACATTCTTCTCACCTGTCTGCTTCTTGTCACTATCTAAGTATGTCCAAACCTCTGCCATCTTGTAAAACTCTCTTTTGGTTCTTTCTGGCTCTTTCTCCTTCACTATAGTGCCTTAAACCTCCTCATGCTGTTTGAAATTGCCACTTCATGTCTCTTTCAGTTTATGAACATCCTCCTATTTTGTTAAAAACAATTGAGATTTAGCAAATAAATTGATGCTTGGTGGTACCTCCACCTGTTATGGGTTTGTTCTGTTAAGGTCCTCTACCTCTACATGCCCATGCACCCTGCAGCTGTGGTTGGGAGTGGAGAGAAGAATTTCATCACATTGCATGTCAAGAATGACCCCTATCTTCCAGATCCTCTCCCACTCCTTTTTGTTGTTACTCCAGTCTCTCTGTCTTTCTGTGTTCCTCCTCTCTCTCTCTCTCTCTCTCTCTCTCTCTCTCTCCTCTCTCAGTACCGCTTCTTGCTATATATATCCCAGGCTTTCCTAGACTCATGACCTCTCTTTTTTGTCATTACTCATCTAGGACTTAGTCATCACCTCTCTCACTACTTCTCAATGTCCATTAATTCCTCAGAGATTACCAGAGTAAGGTAGGTCTTTAGTGAACAGAACCTCCTGAATTTCTTTTTTTTTTTTCAAAAAAAGAAAAAAAAAAAAAACTACAAAACAAAACTCTCTCTCTGTGTGTGTGTGTGTGTGTGTGTGTAAGAGAGAGAGAGAGAAAGAGAGAGAGAATGAGAGAAACACCAAGGCTAGATGCATGCACCACTCTATCTATCTGGCTTTACATTGGTCCTGGGTAATTGAACCCAGGCTGATAGACTTTGCAAGCAAACTCCTCTAACTGCTGAGCTAATTCCTGAGCCCTGGATTCCCTAATGTGTGTGCCTATGTAGGTATGCATATGTGTATGTGGAGGGGTACACATGTGTAGGGAACAGAGACAACCTAGGGTGTCCATTCAGCAGTAATGCAGTCTACCTTAGTTTCATATTTGAGATAAGATGTTTCATTGGCTCAACAGTTAGGCTAGACTGAATACTAAGGATACTTATAAGGTCTTTGCTTCTCTAGCACTGGAACTACAGGCATATACTATCAGGCTTTGCTTTTTTTTTGTGAGTTCTGGGGATCATACTCACATCCACATGCTTGCAAGGCAGGCATTTCACTGACTGAGCTCTCTCTCTAGCCCTGACCCACTGAATTGTTTTTAAGGCTTTACCTTGTTTGTCATATTCTACCAATTATTAATATGGTAGAAATAGAAACATTATTTTCCATATTGTTTTTCTATTTATGTGACAGAAAATTAATAGCGCATTCTAAAGACCCCACTAACAGGCATGTTATGCATGCTTGGTTTTGTCAAATGCAACATGAAGACAATTATTTATGATTCTACATTGTTAAGAAGATTAAATGAGATGTACTGAAATTCCCTGCCATAAAACTGAAATGTCCAGCTTCTCAGTCCATGCCATACTTCATCATTTGGTAAAGCAAAATAGGGAAATGAGAGATAATTGGTAAATAGAAAAGGCTAGATGGGGGCCTTATTACTGGTGCACACTTCACTTCTGATAGACTGGTGATCAGACACGAAGAAGCTCTTGTAAGTGACAATGAGCCAGCTCTCCCATGGACAGTTGGGTATCCAATGAGAACTAGACATGTAGGTAGTAATCATCTTGGGTAATCAATGGTTTTGACATTTATAGGTTTTCCTCTTTTGTCTTGTCTTCATATTTATTTTTGCATTTGTAAGATTCCTTAACCAAACCTACTCATAGAAGACAGACTAGGAGAAGAGGAATGTGGCTAAACAAAGCTCATTCTCTGGTACCTTGTTCTTAATCCAAGGTCTCCTCCTACTAAGTGTCTTCCCAGGGCACCTGCTTCATAAAACAACCACTTCCTTAGTGAAGCCTCCAGCAAGCTCCTTCTCTTTATTTTAAGAAAGGATAGAGTTTGTAGGCCTGTGGTCCTCTTACAAAACAAAAAAAATTCTTGATAGAGCAAACATTTCCTGAAGTCCTATTTTCTTTGAAGTATTTTGAAGCTTTCAAACTCAGACATAATGAATGGAGCTTTTAGAGCGAATAATCATTCAACAGCATAAGTTATTTTAATGGGCCCATCACTGAAAACTAAACTTCCACCATCTGTTCTACCCTTTAACGGCAAATACAAAAAGAACACCATTCCCAGTGGCATCATAAGAAGGTAGATATAAGTGATTTAAATGCATGTTTTGGTTCTGTATTCAGTACAATATACATTTGAAGGAAGACTTACACTGGATTTATTTGCATGGCAAAATAAAGATTGAGAGTGGGAGAAATTCTATGTGAACAAAACTCAAATTTTGAATGGTATAGAATATGTTCTGCTATGTCCTTCCTTCCTTCCTTCCTTCCTTCCTTCCTTCCTTCCTTCCTTCCTTCCTTCTTTCCTTCCTTCCTTCCTTCCTTCCTTCCTTCCTTCCTTCCTTCCTTCCTTCCTTCCTTCCTTTTCTTCCTTCCTTCCTTCTCTCCCTCCCTCCTTCACCCTTCCTTCATTCTCTCCCTCCTTCCCCCTTCCTTCCTCTTTAGTTTTCTTTCTACAGATAGTTAGGGAATGTTCCATGGAACTAGCACTGTACTACACACTTGGGATATAGAAGTTAACAGTGATAATTGGTAAGACCCTTGATAACTCTAAAGGAAAACACAATAGACCACTTTACACAAATGTACATAAAAATTCCAGCATTTCTTTTATATTCTGCTTCAGAATGCTAATGTAAAGGAGAAAAGCACAGAAAGAAGTTAGCAGTAGGCCCATCTTGCCTGATAATTCCTAGCTGCTCCACAATGGGACCTGTCAGAGACTGTTTCATGATTAGAAAATTATTTATATATCTGACTCTGTTATCTTCTCTCAAACATGGTATGATGGCTAAGCTTGGTTGTCAACTTGACAGGATTTTAAATTACTGTGGAAACAAATCTCTGGAAATGTCTGTGAGATATTTTTAGATAAGATTAGTTGAAATGGGAGGACCCACCCTAAGTGTTAGGGCCACCATCCCTTAGGTTGATTTCCTGGACTACAAATAAAGGACTGCTGGCTGAGCACTCAGCATTGACCACTCTGCTCTGCTGAGCTGGGAGTGACCAGGTTTTGCTGCCAGGCCTTTCCCCACCATAATGAACTCTATCATCTGGAACTGTGAGCTGAAATAACCCCTTTGTTTCCCTTGGTTGCTTCTGGTCAGGTGTTTTGTCCCAGCAGCAACAAAGTAACCGATATACATGGAGATAATAATGTCTGCCTGTTACTCTGTTGTGATTGAATGAACTGTATAAACAGAGCCATTATCCCAGAGCTTGGCTCATACTTGATGTGATCTGTTAATTCTTCTTTTATCTCCAATTTATTTTTTTATAGGTTTAGGGAAATTATTTTTGGGGCACAACTGATACATAAAATATAAGAATAGAAAAGGATCTAAGAAATAGTGAGTTTTAATTCAATGTTTCTTTTTGAAAGACATAAATTTCATCTTGAGCCGAATTGGTAGCTACTTCAGAGTCTTGCAGTTGAAGTAGCTTCTGAGACATCTTGGTTGTATACCTGTTAATAAAAAAAAGTGTCAGGTATGGTGGCACACACATTTAATCCCAGCACTTGGGAGGCAGAGGTAGGAGGATTGCCATGAGTTAGAGGCCACCCTGAGAGTACATAGTGAATTCCAGGTCAGCCTGGGCTAGAGTGAGACCTTAACTCAAAAAAACAAAACAAAACAAAAAGTATCATGCATTCCTGAAATATGTGCATTCATATATATGAACTGCCAAATTAATAAACTATGCACCTTATAAAATATATATCTAATGGAAGTGATGAATAATGAAATATCTATCTAATAGAAGCAATTAAATAAATAATTTGTTTGTTTGTTACTCACTAGTTGCATTGGCTTGACACTATGGGAAAGGCAATCTGTGCTGGTTACTTTTCTCATTGCTATGATGAAAATATCTGATGATAGCAACTTAAGGACACAGTAATTTGAGGTACAGCCCACGTGGTGGGAAGACACGGTAGCAGGGGCTTGAGATACCTGGTCACATTGCATCCGTAGTTACGAAGCAGTCAAGAAAGCAGGGGCTCAGCCCACTTCCTCCACTGTGTTTCGTTCTGGACCCCAGCCCCAGGCCCAGCCCATTAGTCTTTCCAACTCAAGTAACCCTTCCTGGAGACAGCCTCAAAGGTATGAGCAGATATTTGTATTTTAGATGATTCAAAATCTCAACAAGGAGACAATCAAGATTAACCATTACATGTATATGCTAATGTCTGGAGGCACACTATCTATACATTAGGTGAAGTTTATTACTGACAAATGTATAACTCTAGAGTCAAATATTTAAATGCATTTCCAAGATAAAAATTTAAACTGACTTCATTATTTCTATCTTATGATGGACTGACCAAAAACTATTAGGAAGAGAAACCTAACCTGCTCTTTATCTTCTTTTCCTCCTATCAACCTACCTATCAACCCACCGTGTGCTTTTGCAGAGATATTTGTAGTCACTTCTCCATTTTGTGATGACCAATCTGATAAAAAGTGGAAAACAAAGCATAAGATAAGGACATTTCTATATATTTTCTCTTAAGAGCTTTATTGCTCTCTTTATGGATTTTATTTTTTTAATGCATGTGGATGTCTAATTGATTGACTTCCGCTTACTGAAAGTTCATCCTTTCCCTACTGAAATGAAAGTACATATACTCATGTCAAGTGCTCATCCTGTCTTGTCTATTGATGTTCTATTCCACTGATGCATTTGTCTTTATGTTGATGCTGCCCTCTCTTAATTTCTGTAGCTTCATGATCATGTTGATAATTGAACTATAAATCCTCTTCTTAGTTCTCAAGATTATCTTGACTTTTCTTAACCCTATGTTTGCATTAAAAATGTCTAAACTCCAGGCTTCAGTCAAAGCAGTTGATTACCTGCCTGAGGCAAAAGCTAGGACCCTATTGCTGAAGACTGCATATGCTGCCTACACAGAGCATGGAGAGACCTGGCTGGAATCTGGAAGAGAGCCAGCCCCCATATAGTTAGCCCATCTAGTGTTGGAAAGTGCTATGTCAGCTACTGTGAGAAAGTGGCCAACAATGGTCTGAGAAACCAGAGGTCTAAGCTACTCAGAAGCAAACATCCTGACAGGATACACATGCCAGTGCAATAGTGGCACACAGCCTTGGTAGGTAACCAACAGTTTTCTGATTGGCTAACATATCCATTCAGTGTAAAGGAACCCATATCTGGAATTGGGAACCAGATCAGAATGATCAGAGCAAAGATTATGCTCTCCAGTGTCAAGCTCCCACTAGTCTTTGGCTAAAAGAGAGGCTACATACATCAAATTCTTCCAAAATTAATGCTTATCCCATTTAAACTATGCTGAATTTACTCTCCATTGGAGAATCTGTTCTTATTTTTTTTAGAAAGCAGCAACACTGGAGGAGATAAACTATGCCCTGCACTTCATCCAAAACACAGCTGGAACCACAGAGGAACTAGGGAGACCAGCAAGAGTGCTGCTTCCATGCTGAACCTGACATCCAGCACCAGGGTGAAGGAGACAGACTCTGAGGATAAAGCAGATATCCAGAGGCTCATAAGAGCTCATTACTGAAGTAGACTTAAAACTCAGCCACCATGGCTCAGGGAATTTTGTGGAAGAGGAAGAGGAAAGATTGTAAGTGCCACAGGTTGAGACATCATGCCCAGAGGCCTTTCCTACCCCCACAAAAATGACTGACTGCTGCTTCCACAACACATAAACCACAAACCCATTGTGAATACCTGCAACCCCACTGAGGATGGTCCCCAGCAGAATGGGGGCAGAGACGAGGAAAAAGGGTACCAACATATGATGTAACCATACAAAATATGTCATTAATAATAATAATATGTAAAAAGAAAAATAACGATTTGATGACCAAAATGAGCTAAAAAAAAGTATATGGGAGAAGTATGGCATAAACATGTAAGACATTTTTCATAAAAAGGTTAAAAGCGTTCTTAAAATAGATGAGAATTTAGATTATGAATTATTTTATCCTAAAATAAAAAAAAATAATAATAGGGCTGGGGAAATGTCTTAGCGGTTAAGGCATTTGCCTAGGAAGCCTAAGGACCTCTGTTTGATTCCCCAGGACCCATGTAAGCCAGATGCACAAGGGGCACATGCATCTGGAGTTGGTTTGCAGTGGCTTAAGGCCCTGTCATGCCCATTCTCTCTTCCTCTCTCTCAAATAAATAAAGAAATGAAATATTTTTAAAAATAAATAATGATAGAAGATAACAGAACTAATAAAAATTAAATAATGTTATAAAAGGTTGTAAAAATGATCAAAGAAAATAATATGGGTATAAGTAAGTTGACTATAATTAAAGGTTATTTAAATCCCTAAGATCAAATATAAGCACATTGATATAAACCTAAAATCGAATCATGTTTGCATAATATTCTTTTAAGTTATTTATCTGCTTTGGTTACATTTACAAAAGATTTGGTAACAGTTTATGTAAAGCTGTACTCATTCAAATAATTAGATAAAACTATGTTCCGTTACAAAAAAAGTCTAAATTAGCTTGTCAAGTTTTAAAAATATTTATTTATTTGAGAGAAAGGCAAATAGAGAGAATGAGAATGGGCATGCCAGGGCCTCTAGCCACTGCAAACAAACTTCAGATGCATGCACTATCTTGTGCATCTGGCTTATGTGGTGTGGTAGTTTGAATAGATGGCCCCCAAAATATGCAGTTCTTTATTGTTTGTAGTTTGCATCTGCAGCCACCTGGCTGGAGGCAGTGTCATTGGGTGGATCTTAAGGTGTGGTGGTGGGTTTCAGATTTCAATCTAAAGATAGGCAAAGTGTGCCTAGCTGGAGTTCCTAAAGTGTGCTGTGTGGCTTTTGGCTTTTGGCTGGTTCTTCTCTCTCTATGCTTGGACCTGTGAAGGCAGACCAGTTTCTTCTGCTATTATGAAACTTCCCCTGGATCTATAAGCTTCAATAAATATCCCTTCCTCCATAACTGTGCCTGGTCTGGAAGTTCATCTCAGCGAACCTGAACCTGTCTGCTACATGTGGGTCCTGGAGAATCGAACCTGGGTCTTTTGGCTTTGAAGGCAAATACCTTAACCACTAAACCATCTTTCCAGCCCAAGTTTATCAATTTTTAAATCAATTCTTCTGGTATATTGATTAAGACTCAGTGATTATCTTGGAGAATTGATCATTACAACTTCTTTCAATCTATGAACATAACATATCCTCCATTTTTAGGTTATTAAAATTATTTGCTTAATAGATTACTGTATTGAGTTCTCCTTTTCTTTTTCCACCCCTCATATCTCTCATTCAGAACTATTCTGTTTTTTATGTTATAGCAAAATATAACTTTTTTAATAACATTTTTTTGCTTTTTAAAAAAATTGTTTATTTATTTATTTGAGAGTGAAAGAGAAAGAGGCAGATAGAGATATATAGAGAATGGGCATGCCAGGGCCTCCAGCCACTGTAAACGAACTCCAGATGTGTGCACCCCTTTGTGCATCAGGCTAACATGAGCCCTGGGGAGTCGAGCCTCGAACTGGGGTCCTTAGGCTTCACAGGCAAGTGCTTAACTGCTAAGCCATCTCTCCAGCCCAAAATACAACTTTTAAAATTTTATTTTACTAGTAGTTTTGTCTATAGAAAGAAAGAGAATTTGGTTTAACATTGAACTTTTAATTGATGACCTTGAAAAATTTGCTTACATGTCTAATATAATCTGTAAACTGTAACAGTTTTGTTTCTTCTTTTCTAATTCTTATACTCCTTTGTGTGTAGTATGTGCAGTTTGTGTATGTGTGCATGTGGTATATGTTTATGGATGTGCAGATGCATGTACCCTATCCACATACATGTAGAGGCCAGAGAAAAGCATCAGGTGTCTTCCTCTTGTTCCTCTGTCTTATTTCCTTGAGACAGGCTATCTGACTGAACCTGTAGCTTGTACCATTTTTTTTTTTTCTGGTTAGATTGGCTGGTCAATGAACCCCAGCAATCCTCCTATCTTTGACTTCCTTGGTGCTGGGGTTACAGGCATGCACAGTTGTGCCTGAAGTTTTATTGAGTGTTGGAATTGAACTCAGGACCTCATGCTTATACAGCAAGTTATCTCACAGGCTGAGCCATCTCCCCAGCCTTTAATCCTTATTATATATTTTATTTCTTATTTTGTATTATGACTGGACATACTACCTTTCATTAACATAGTTTCTAAATTTTTTTTTTGTAGATTCTTGATCAAATTTAACCTATTACCCCAGTCTTAGTTTGGTGGGCATTTTTTTACTTCATTAGAAAGATCATGAATTTTTCTAATGTTGTTTCATTAATATGACACATTATATTTATTGATATTTGACTATGAAATTAACTTCATATTTAATGTTTTTCATTTATGTTCATGTAAGACATTATTTTTTTAATTTTTCTTCCAGCATCTTTCTGCATATAACATACAGACAGGTTTTGGAAATGAAGATGTTGGCAACGTTAGGGAGGGAGAAGTTATTCTGCTTACTGTGATGTACCATTTGGCCTAAAAATTCATATCTATCTCAAAAACAAAATGAAACAAAAAATAGAGCCCTGATTTAGACTTTCATTTTTCCCCCATAAGAAACGAGAGAAGTACTCCTGAGCATTTAACATGCCACTGAGCCTTGAGCTGCTAGGTAACTTTGGGACCAGAATAGTCAGAGTGTTAACCTAATTTTGAGAGGGAAGGTTAGAGGGAGGGAGAGGGAGAAACTAATAAAATAATTAAGCACCCTTTGCTTCTTAATGAAGTGGCATGCAACTGTATCCAATTTCCCTTTTGCTTCTCCTTTGATCTCTATAAGCTCTCCCTTGGTCAAACCTTTTCTGTTTGAATTGCACTAATTTATAACTCAGGGCTTCCATCTGGGGATACAGATTTGTGCAGGCCTGTTCCACGCTGAGCTAAATTTGCTCAGCACCTGGATGAACATATTGGTTTCGGCATATTTACCCAAATTGTTAGTAAAACATCAGAAATGGTCGGCTCCTGCAAATCAAATTGAAGCAGGGTCCCTGTCACTTATGCTAATACAGTTTAGACCTGCCATTCACACTTGAAGCCTGCTTTCCAGCTTTCCATTCACAGGCCTGCAGCTCCTGGAGCCTCAGATCTGGCACCTGAAGCACTCACCGAGAGGGACGGAGAGAAGGGAGGGAGGGAATGTAGCTGCTTCTAGCCTCTAGTTCCACACATAGTCTGCCCAATTTTTTAACATTTCCTTTCCTCTCTTTGCTTCCCAAAGGGTAAATGGAGAGTTATTGCTGGTTTCTTTCTTTCTTCCTTTCTTCCTTCCTTTCCTTCCTTCCTTCCTTTCTCTCTCTTCTTTCTCTCTTTCTTTCTTTCTCTTCTTCTTTTTTTCTTTTTGCCCATCCAATCTTTTTGCCACCCCCCCCCCATTTTGTTTGATTGAAGGGTTAGAGAGTCTCAGCTTAAAGCCAATTTTGGAATGCAGGTGAGGGTCAATCAGGAAGAAACCATTTTTCCCTCCTGGTTTTTTTTTTTTCTTGAAATATCCTTTTTTTTTTTTTTTAGAAAAAAATTACATTTATGCAAACCAGCACAAACCTTTCTGTGGTCATTTTTTGTAAGTTGCCCATGTGCAGCTCAGTCCTCCCAGCCCTTTAAAGCAGAGTTCCTTCCCTGGTTTCTGCTGTAAATGCTTTTAATGCAATACCTGCTTACTTACATCTCTATCTGGTGAGAAATGGCAGACTTTTGAGTCTTTGGGCTTCAGCCTTGGCCACACAGGGAAGAGGCTGAAGCATCTTGCCCTGAAACTAGGTCTGATCATGCATGACCAGCCCATGGTGGCTTCCCGTATGTCCTAAGGAAAAAAATCAGGACCAGAATGAACAAGCTTTGCAAGTAAAATGCCTAAATGAAACCTTGCAAGAAGGACAACATGGTGGCATTGCTGAGATGAGGCATGGCAAAGGGGCACTGTGGGTTCAAGGACTGGACTTGAGCAGTGGCTGGCACTGTGGCAACTGCTCTTCTGGAAGCTGGATACTATGACAGTGGACACTGGTATGGATTTTTCTGCTTCGTGTTATTTGCATACTAGCCTGAGGCATTTGAATCTGATTGGCTATACTGGAGGAACATAGCAAAACACTTGCTACAAAGAAGGAAGGGGGATATTCCCTCCTCAGTGTCATGGCTCTGTCAGTTGTCTCAGACTACTAACAGACAGTACAGGGTTTAAGCAACTGAACTTCATTTTAAAAATATTTTATTTTTATTTATTTAAGAGAGAAAGAGAGAGAGAGACAGAGAGAGGGAGAATGAGTGTGCCAGGGCCTACAGCCACTGCCAACGAACTCCAGATGCATGTGCCACCTTGTGCATCTGGCTTACGTGGGTCCTGGGGAATCAAACTGAGGTCCTTTGGCTTTGCAGGCAAGTGCCTTAACTGCTAAGCCATCTCTCCATCCCAAACTTCATTTGTTTTTACAGTACTTGAGGCTGGGTGTTCAAGCTTAAGGAGAAAGAGAGAAAGAGAGAGAGGGAGAGAGAGGGAGAGAGAGGGAGGGAGAGAAATTGCTCTAATACACCAGTCCATAGAGACACAATTTGGGACACAATTCAGCTAATTACATGAGCATTCATTATACTGCCGTCAAATAAGCTGGTTTATTGGTATGTGTTAGGAAGGATGCTAACATTATATTCTGTATCTCCACCATGTGGCATAAAGTCTAGAACATAGGAGAAAACCGGGTAAGAGCCTATTAAGTAAATGAATAAATCATGGTAAGTTAACCCAGCATAAAAAGTCATTGTGACTTTAGTTAAGTTTTTATTCATTTAGTTTATCTTGACGCTGATTGTGAGTGACGTGTATTTTTAGAAAACATTTTAGTATCAGTGAACAAAACCATCAAAAATCCAGAAGACAAGTGTGCTTGTTAGTGTGCTTTGCGCCAGAAGTGTTCATAGTGGAGCCGAATGAGGAAAGCAGGCCAGGAGATGAGTAAAAGCTAAGCAAGAAAGTGTCCTCACTTGGGTCTAGCTTGGTCTACAGCCAAACTCTGAAGCACAAATAATGGAGTTGGTTCCATCTTGAGTTACTCCCAAAGGACTCCAGCCTCTTAACCATGTTTATCAGTCACTGGCTGAGGTCTCTTTCCAGGAGGAATTCAGAATCAAGCTCCATGGAACTCACATATTTACAGGGCATGGAGCTAAGCAAGATCAAACCCAAGCCAACTTCACTTTTCCAGGCCCCATTCTTGTAAGGAAAGTGAAGAAGAAAGCACACAGGACTTGTTTTCAGCAGACAGAGACTGTTCATTGAAGCACAGTGAGCAGCTGTAGCTGCAGCCTTCCGGCAGGATGGAGGGGAAAGCCCTGAGTCGGGGACAGGGTCAAGCTTCTAAGGAGGCAGTTTGAAGAATCAGGAGCTAAGTGAAGTCTGGGGAGAGCAGATAAGTAACTGAGTAACAGTAGCTGCTTGTGGTTTTTCTCAGAATGAGTCAGAGCAAGTTGCTTCAGTGAGTTTATCCAGGGGCAGAATGCCCTGGATAGTTTCTGTTCCTCAAGGCTTTCTGGGTTCAAGGGAGTTGTAGTCCTTCACTTCTGAAGCAGCAATCTTGTATCTAGTGAGACTTAGTGTAGATTACTCTTGCTGGCATAGCATATGACTGCGGGTGTACTTGCTTTAGATTCCCCAACGGACTCATAATTGCATCTCCTTCTGCAAGCATCTTCTTTTCTGGGTTTTTCCATCTGCAGAGGCTAAGTGGCCCACCCTCTTTTCTACCTACTGGATATGCACCCCTATATAAAAGTTCATAAGAATTTAAAGTATTTGTGACATCATAGTTATGCAGCTTGTCTTCAGGAGGGAGCCAGCTGCAATCCCTCCACACTTGTCCCTTCAGCAGGTTGTTTCATCACTCTTTTGAGGCAATCATCTGTTAGAGGTTCGCTGTGGTAGGAGTAATGAATTCCACATGTTTGGACCTGTACCATCTTAAGAATGTTTAAATAATAGTGTCATTTTGGAAGATAGTGGAAACAGCCCTGAAGCAACACTGTGAGAATATAAGCCCTTTCTTATGACTATGGAAATAGCACACCATTAGGCTAACGGGCTCATACTGTATAGCATGAGACATGCTACTCTCCACCAGTAAAGATGTCATATTTTGAACAGAATGAGACTTCCCTTGGTTAAGTTTGTGATAGTTGACTAACAGTTACCATGATTCATCTCCATGAATAGATTGTGGAAGTTTTGACCCCATGAATCGGTTATGGCAGTCTATTACCCCAGCATTCTTTTTTTAATTATTGTTATGTACACAGTGTGTATATAGCCACGTTAGTACCATCGTTAGCCTCCTCCCTGTCCTCCTCCCTCTGCAGGGACCCTCCTTGTTGGGGAATGTAGGTTGTGAGTTGTGTACCCAGCATTCTTGAAGCACTTGAGGGTGGCATCAGTATCTGCCAAATGCTCTGAGATGACACTTCATTTCTCATCTTCTGTCTTGGGTGGGAGCACTTTCAGGGGCTTCCATGAGGTCTTCCTGATCCTAAACTGTTGCTGTCCAACCTGATGTGAAAGTTCTGCCAACTCCTAAGCATGATAATTTTGTCTTCAGAGAAATAGAAGCAGGTGAATCTGGGGCCTGAAAATCCACTGTGAGACGGACCCGGACTTATTATTTGAAATAAATAATGAAACAGACACTATATCCATGGCTAAGTGTTTACCTAAACTCTGTGTCCTATAGCCTTTGGAATATTTGAGCATTCCTTTTTCTGTAGCATGTAATTGAGCTAACAGCCCAACTATTTTCTTATGTGCAGTTAATGCAGTTGATTGCTTGTAAGGAATGAACTGGGAGACTGTGCACATGTTTTGGTGTTGCCAGCTTTGATTTTTTTTTTTCAGGAGATCTAGTATCCCCTCCTGTTCATGGACTCTGGATCTGAGGTCTCCTCAGGTCCATAAACTGGGCAATCAAGATTCTTCCACTGAGGCAGTAGACATGGGTTTTCAACTGTTCTTTGTGATTGTGTATTTTAAGAGGTGTTTCCTGATTACCCATCTATTTTGCCCCTGAGGATATCAGAATCTGTGAGCCATTTCCATGATCCCTGTGGGTCAAATGCTTCCAGATTCATTCCAGCTTGATTTGCACTATAGTATTTACACTATACACTTGATTTGCACTATAGTAACGCATGCTCATCAGTGTATGTCTGACTGTTGAATGCTGCACTGACCTCTTCTATTCCAGGTGAATCTGAAAAATTATTTATTTATTTATTTACTTTTGAGAGAGAGGGAGTGAGTGGAAGAGAGAGAAAGAGGCAGATAGAGAATGGGCACACCAGGACCTCCAGCCACTGCAAATGAACTCCAGATGTATGTGCCACCTGTGCATCAGGTGTATGTGGGTCCTGGGGAGTTGAATCTAGGTCCTTTTGCTTTGCAGGCAAACACCTTAACCATTAAGCTATCTCTCCAACCCTCCAGGTACAGGTTTTCATTGCCATCAGCCACAGGTGACATAGCTGCAAAATCCTATCGTTTGAGCTTTCTGGTTCTACTGGCTTTTGTTACCAGCGGTTTAGGTGGGGTTTCTTCAATACATATGTAAAGATGGCAGAGAAAGAAGAGGCCACATTGATATCCCATGATGCTGAAAGCAAAACCTCAACTTGAACAGTGCTTGTTAGATGGGCAGACATCTCCCTGACAGAGGTCCCATTTTATTTGCATCTTAGAACAGAAGGAGGCAAAAAAGAACACATGTTTGTGGAACGGGTTGCCATAGTGGTGATGGAGATAATTAATCAAATATGTGGGTAGGAGATACAAAACAGGAAAGCAGATAGATGCTGCAGTCAGGTTCTCATTGCAGGTAGAAATCACCCAACCAAGGGCAGCTTGTGGGAAAAAGAGGTTTATTTTGGCTTACAGACTCAAGGGGAAGCTCCATGGTGGCAGAGAAAATGATGGCATGACCAGAGGGTGGACATTACCTCCTGGCCAACATCAGGTGGACAATAGGAACAAGAGAGTATGCCAAACACTGGCAAGGGGGAGCTGGCTATAACACCCATAAGCCCACCCCCAACAATACACTGCCTCCAGGAGGTATTAATTCCAAAATCTCCATCAGCTAGGCACCTAGCATTCAGAACATCTAAGTTTATGGGGGACACCTGAATCAAACCACCACAATAGATATAATATACAAAATACAACAGTGAAAATAAATGTGAAGACTCAGTTATCAAGACGACATACAAAACTGGCTGCTGTGACAGTCTGGAGCAAAAGACAGAACGGGACTGGATCATATGGGTTGTGGTACAAGAGTCCAATGTGTCAGTTGTTATTATTACAAACTAAACTCATAGCAGACTGGAAATAGAAATGAACTTCTCTAAACTAATATGAGAATCTTAAAAAAAAAAAACCTACTGCAAACAACATACACAAAGGTGAAAAATTGAAAGAATTCTCCTTTAGGCCAAAAGTGAGGCCAGAATGCTTCCTGCAATGAGTTCAGCAGTCTATTAGAAACCAGTGCTCACATCGTCAGTCTACTAAGCTTAAAGGACTGCAAAGGAAGAAACAAAGTTGCTGTAATCCACTATCTACGTAGAAAACCTAAATAAAATTTAAAACTCAGTAAGACTGTTCAGTAATGCTTATTGAGCTAAGATATAAAAACTAAGAAATTTCTTTACATTATCCACACAGGAGTACAAAATAAACAAGAAAAAGATCAGCTCAAAGAACAGAAAGTGAAAATTCAAGTTTACTGTTATAGTCCTAACCCCAAGAGTATAAGATAGGAAATTTTTAGCAACAAATTGAAAATTTTATTGAAAGTCAGAAATTCAAAATAGATAGGCATAACATTTTTATGTTTAGAAAATAGTCATATTATAAACATATTAATCCTCCTCAAATTGATCAAAAGATCAATGCAATTGTAATCTACATTTCAGTTCCTTTTGTAAAGCCTGGCAAGGAAGCTCTAGAATTTTTACTGGGGGTGTGCATTCGTTGTGCTGTTTGGGAAGCAGATACCATAATGTAACTGGAGGAACAAAATGTTTATTGGGTATAACGAATGGTCAAGGGACAAGGCAGCAGGAGTATGCAGGCAAAGCCTCCGACAGCACTCTGTGTGGAAGGAGAGCAGGAAGAAAGGAGATGCCATGCCAGGCTTGGTGACACTGGCCTATAATTGTAGCTACTGGGAAGCTGGAGGGTATCAAGTTCAAGCCTGACTTCATATACTAACATAAAAAGTAAAGATAGGACTGGGGATATAGAATGGGTAGAGATTCAATCCATAGTACTTAAAAATGAGAGAGAGAGAGAGAGAGAGAGAGAGGGAGAGAGAGAGAGAATAAGGAGGAAGAGGAGAAGTAGAAGAGGAAGAAGGAGAAGGTCGAGGAGGAGGAAGAAGGAAGGAGAGAGTGAGAGACAGAGGGGGAAAGAAGAGAGAGAGGAAGGGAGGAAGGGAGGAAGGGAAAGGGAGGGAGGGATAGAGGGGGAGGGAAGGAGAAAGAGAAGGAATGTTGAATTGTTTGCCTCTAGAGAAAGAGATGGGGGCAAAAAATGGTGAAATGATTGCCTCTAGAGTGAGAGAGGGAGGGGGAAAGAATGGTGAGATGATTGTCTCTAGAGAGACAGGCGGGGAGGAAGAAAAGAGAAAGAAGGGATGGTGAAGTGATTGCCAAGAAAGAGCGATGAGTGAGAGAAAGAGAGAGAGAAGCAGTGAGAGAAGAAAAGAGAGAAGGAATGGTGAAGTGACTGTCGGGGGCGGGGGATAAAGAAGAAAAGAGAAAGAAGGAAAGATGAAGTGATCGCCTCTAGAGGCGGAAGGCAGGGCAGTTCTTTGCCATCAGATGGGCTTGTCCCTGCGGTCAGGCTTCTCCTGTCTGCTCATGCCCCCTTTCTAGTTCACTGTCCTGGAATGCTTTTGAGGTATCAGAGAGGCAATGAAAGATGCTTTTTGCTCTCAGACCTCTTTATGGTATCAAGACACCCTGAATCAAGCAAAGAAATTTTATATTTCCTGAATCTTGTAAATTTTTCTGTTAGGTACAAAGTGTTGTCTTGGAAACAGGATTGTTTTAAGCTGGGTGTGGTGGTGCATTACTTTAGTCCCAGCATTCAGGAGGCTGAGATAGGAGGATCACCATGAGTTCGAGGCCAACTTGAGAATAGATAGTGAATTCCAGGTCAGCCTGGGCTACAGTGAGACCCTACTTCGAAGAAAAAGAAAAGAAAAGAAAAGAAAAGAAAGGAAAAGAAAAGAAAAGAAACAGGATTGTTGTTTTGGTTTACATTTGGCTCTTCTAAAACCAGTACTAGTGATAACTATTTTCAAGCAAACAAATTTGTCTCTTGACATCCCTGTTATACAAATGTGTCACTCCTATGGGTATTTATGGTGGCAGATCTCGATTTTACTCAGGTAACCCTATTTTACTCAGCTAACATGTGTGCATTTATTCATCCATTCTTCCATCCCCTCACTTAAATAAGTAATTAAAATGAAATTTTTGTTTTGGCTTCATTGTAAAACATTTACTTAATTTGAGAAATTAAGTCAGTTTTTTCTGGTATAAAGAACATTTGGGGCTGGGAAGGTAGTTCAGTGGTAGGATACTTACTTAGCATGTGTGAGGCCCTGAGTTTGAGTCACAGAGCTCTAAGGGAAAATGGACAATTAGCTTGGCTAGGTAAATGTAAAACTAGTTTTGTCTGTTCAGCTATACCTTGAATATCAGCCATAGACTGCCTGCATGACCTATATCTGTATTTCTTAGGTTCATATGAAAATGTTTTAAAAACATACCATAAGATAAAAATATTTTATCAACACCAATGTATCTGTAAAATTTGATGAAAATAAATATTAGTTCCAAACCTACCCTGGGAAGTATGGTACCTCTAAGTAAAAAAAAAAATGCAGATAAAATAAAGAGTTATTTGATAAAACTTTTTGGAATTGTGTATGGTCATTTCTTTACTTCCCAGAAACTGCAAAGGAGAATAATTAAAATGACTGAAGAAGCTTTAGCAAGTCAAATAGCTTTCAATTATTTCCTTACAACAAAACTGAAAACAACAGAACTAAGCTGTCAGCTGATGGATCATTAATAACAATTTCTGAATACGCCACTCTATGAAGGGAATTTTGCATAAAATTTAGACAAAATTCAGAGAATTGACTGATTTTTCTATGGCAATATTTCTTCCACTACTGTATGTGACACCAAAGGGGCCGTCTCTGTATTTCAGACTCTCTGCCTGTTCCAGCTTCTGAGTCCTGACAGAGCTGCCTGCTGCTTTCTCACTCAGCTCCCTTTCCCTTTTCTGTTCTGCACCCTTCTCCCCCTCTCCCCTTCTCTTGTTCTCCCCTTCTTTCTTCTATCTTTTCTCTTCTTCATTCTCTCTCACCTGTGGTGGTTTGCATCAGTTGTCCCCCATAAACTTAGATGTTCTGAATGCCATCTTCCGAGCTGATGACAATTTGGGAATTAAAGCCTTCTGGAGGCAGTGTATTGTTGGAGGTGGCCTTATCGGTGTTGTAGCCAGCTTCCTCTTGCCAGTGTTTGGCACACTCTCCAATGTTGGTACCATCATTTCCCTCCTCCCTGCCCCCCACTCCACTAAGGACTCTCCTCAGTGGGATTGCTGGTATTCACCATGGAGTTGTGGGTTATGAGTTGTGAGAGCAGCAGTCATTGTGAGTGTGTGTGGGGGGGCAATGTCCCTGGACATTCCCTCCCGCCCTGTGCTCTTACATGCTTTCTGTCCCCTCTTCTGCAAAATTCCCTGAGCCTTGGTGGGTGTGGTTTAAGTCTACTTTAGTGCTGAGCTCTCAGCAGCTTCTGGATTTCTGCTTTGGTGCATTTTGAGTCTCCTCAGTGACTGTCTCCATCACTCTGGTGCAGGTTGCCAGGCGTGACATGGAAGCCGCACTCTTGTTCACCTTGCCAGTTCCTCTGTTGTTTCACCTGGGCCCTGGCTGATGTGCTAGGGTTGCTTAATCTCCTGCCGGGGAGTCAGCTATCCTTGTCCTGTTGATCAATTTTGGTTGACCTTAGTTCTTACCATATTCTGAAAAAAAAAAAGTCAAACAGATTCTCCAATAGAAAGTGAGACCAAGGTAGGTTACAGGGATAAGCATGGTTAATTTAAAGAGATTTTTGATGGGTGTAGCCTAACTTTTGGCCAAAGGTTACTGGAAGTTTCTCTCATTGGAGTCCATAATCTTGGTCTCAATTGGATTCTGACCTGGTTCCCAGTTCCTGCTTTGTATTCCTTTCCAGTGAGAGGATCTCATAGCCAGAGAGCCAAAGGTTACCTGCGTAGGTACACAGCCTAGGCTCTTCATTTTCTTGATGGATCTTTTCTGGCTTCCCTCCCTTTAGGAGAAGTATCCAGGCCTCTTCTTTGACTCAGAAGTCACAAAGTGCTGAATTCTTCCTTTGCATCCTCACTCTGCTTTGATGAAGATTGTTTCTGGCAGCTATGCACAGTACAGTCACCACTAGGGAGAATGTCTCACAGGGAGGAGGCAGGTCATCCACCTCCAGCCTCTATGGGGAACTACAGGGCTACCCAGAAATGAAAGGAGACAGAGGAGTGGTTAAGTGGTAATGATCATGCAAATTACTGGATTCCAGCAGTATGATAGTGTTAAAGAAAAAAAAAAAATCAGCCATGCTTGTGAAATTACAGTGAGGACATTATTTAGGACCATTGTCATAAGGACACACAGAGAGATTGGGCTAAAGTCCAAATGCAGCACAGGAAGATGGAAATATAGTACCAAGGAGGGCTTGGGGTGAGTGGATAGAAACAATTATGAGGAAGCCTCCATGCAAGGAGGATCCTGGCTAAACCTACTTATTAAGATTCAAGAATCTTTTTTTTTTTTTTTTTTTGACGTAGGGTCTCACTCTAGCCCAGGCTGACCTGGAATTCACTATGGAGTCTCAGGGTGGCCTCGAACTCACGGCGATCCTCCTACCTCTGCCTCCTGAGTGCTGGGATTAAAGGCGTGCGCCACCACGCCCGGCGGGATTCAAGAATCTTAAACCAAGGTGAGTTTAGGCAGGTGACCAGAGAGAATCTTACACAGATAGGATGTGTGTGTGTTTGTGTGTGTGTGTGTGTGTGTGTGTTTCTTGACAGCCTGACTTAGTTTCTTTGCTACACTTTATTTTTAAAGGAAGTATACAGATGGATCTAGGAAGAGGTTTTGAGAGCCTGACAAAAGTGTGGCCAAACCAAACATCTTTAATAGCAAAAGTAGCACCAGATACCACCAACCTGGGATACTGGGCTTCCTGATATGCATTCTGCCTTGTTTAGATACCAGTGCCTGGCTCTCAGCATGCACCCTAGGCTGTTCATCCAGGGTGACTGACTCTCTATACTCATTGCGTCTCCCAGGTCCAGTCTCAGCAATGCCTTGGACTCATTTATTTTGCTTCCATAATTCCTTGCTTGTGCCCTTGCTCATCTTTGTGGACATGTATGTTTGACACCATTGCTTTTTTCACTGTTTTTATGTCTTAAACTTTATATCTGATTTCTAAGACTCTAGATTAATGTCAACCCTGCCACAGAATTGTAGTCTCATACTCGTTATTCCTCCATGAGAAGTCTTCAGAACTAAAGTCTAGTACCAACCGAGCACAGTGTCCTGAAAGCCCTATGCTTTGATAGTCTCTGAGAAATTCAGCAATTGACAATGAATCCATACTGTTTTATAATCTCCTTACAATGCATAAAATATCTATGGTGAAGATCGTTGGTGCAGACTGAATGCCTGTGGCCCTCTACACTGCATGTATTGAAACTCAATGTTTAATGTGATGAGCAAGAAATGATATCTTTGTGAGGTGAATTGGTCAAAGGCTCACTTTTGTCATGGGAAGACAGAGTACAGATATGGCACCTTTGAACCACAAAATATGGTCTCACCAGATACTAAATATGCCAGCATTTTGATCTTGGCCTTCTTGGTCTCTAGAACTGTGAGTAGTAACATTCTGTTTTTAATAAGCCATTTAGCTTGTAACATTTTGTTATAGGAATTCAAATATATCAATAAGAATTGACGGCTTTTCTGAAGCCTGAGCAAACAGCATTGATTGAGTTGAAGTATTTTTCCCAATATCCTCCTGAGTGATTATCATGAAGAACAAGTCCTGATATATCATGCACATGGAACATTAAACACAGAAGACCATTCCTACTCCTGAGAACTCATAATACAATCATAAAAACATCAGAAATCTTTTTGATTAGCTGAAAGGTATAATTTTATTTTTTTAATTGTATTTATTTGACAATTTTTAAACATGAACATAATATATTTTGATCACAATTCCCTCACGTTACCTTCTCTTGCCCTCTTCCATCATTCTGCTACAGAATCTCTTCTTTGCAAATAGTTCCCCTTCTACTTTCATGGCCTTTTCCTTGTGAGCATGTATAATCCACTGAGTTTAGAGATGCATGTATGAACATGATTAGGGGTGGCATTTACCAGAGAACATGAAACTTACCAGTGCCTATACCACTGCAGGAAATGTCTCCATTCCCCCAGTAACCATTAACTGCCAATAACCCTTCAGGGAGGGACGAGGGCCTCATGCTGTCCTCTGCATTCATGACAAAATGTTGCTGGACCCAACATTGGGTGGATCTTGTGCAGGTAACAGTTGTGCCAGTATCAGTTGCTATGAGCTCATGAATGCAATGGCTATGCATGTATGGAAGACAGTGTTCCACAGCACTCCATCCCATCCTCTGGCTCCTACATTCTTTTCATCACCTTTTCTGCAATATTCCCTGAGCCTTGGAGGGGGAGATATAGATGCCGTGTTTGGCGATGAGCACTCCACACTCACGTATGCTCTTAATGAGTTTTGAGTGTCCTTAGCAGTCACCACCAACTGCAAAAGAAGCTTCTCTGACCAAAGCTAGAGCAGCACTAATCCACAGATATAAATATAAAATTTGCAGGACAATTTGATGGGTATATCCATTTTTCAAACAACAGAAGCAGATTCCCTCCTAGGTCCTATAATCACTCTAGTCACAGGCTTTTGCCGAGGTTTTCAGTATCAGACATGAGTTCCCTCCCACAGAGTGGGCCTCAAATCCAGAGAGCAGTTGGTTGTTTCCATAACTAGTTATGGAACTAATGTACTAGTGGGCACATCTTTACTGGCCAGTTGGTTGTATAGCATGCAGGGTCCACTGCTGGCTCGTTCAGACTGTTGATGATTTTTGTCCCCTAGCAGTGTGCATAGTACCTTCTCACACTGTGAAAGCTACCTAGGGGGAATGTCTGAACAGACAGGCCCTGAGTGGGTGGGTAATGCTAATTCAAGAAACTATAGGTTATTATAGGAAAATCCTAGTGCCTGAGGTAGGTGAGTTGTTTGTCAGGGAGGACCTTGAGGTCCTCCAAATAACGTAGGCTATTACTACCACTGTGGCTTGTTCACTGGAACAGGATGATAAGATGCTGTTGTTGAAGACACCACCTTCTTCAGTTGATAGACACAAATCAAGCTGAAATTCTCTTGCAGTGCATGCTGGCTTATGAGTATCTGTTACTTTCTCATTGCTGGGAACAAATACCTGATCAGAAACAACTTACGGAAGGAAAAGGGATTAATTTGGCTCACAATTCCAGAGAGTAGAGTCTATCATGGTAGGGGAAGCATAGCAAGAAAGATCAGGAAGCCATAGTAACCCTGGCAGAGCAAGGAAGATAGACAACATGTACATCAAATTTTAGTATGTTTATGTATGAAAATTCTCAATATAAATACCATAAAAATGAAAGTGCAGCAAGCAGGACTAGACTATAACACATAAAGGCTCATCCCCAGTGACCCATTTTCCACAGCCAGGCTCCTTCTCATAAAGGTTCCATAACTTTCCCAAAACAGCTCCATGAGCAGGGGATCAAACACATGATCTTATGGGGCATTTTACATTTAAACCACCATATTGTGAATTTATCAAACATAAAGGGTCACCTTCCTGTTTTCCTTGCTTCCTTTACTTTTTTTAATATATTTATTTATTTTAGAGAGAGAAAGAGTGGGGGAGAGAGAGAGAGAGAGAGAGAGAGAGAGAGAGAGAGAGAGAGAAATGGGCACAAAAGGGCCTCCAGCCACTGCAAACTCCAGACACATGTGCCACATTGAGCATCTGGCTTACATGAATCCTGGGGAATTGAACCAAGGTCCTCTGGCCTTGCAGGCAAGAGCCTTAACTTCTAAGCCATCTCTCCAGGCCCTTGATTCCTTTTCTTTATCCTTTGCTTTTAATATCCCAAAGGATCAGAGACATTTGGAATATAGTTTTAGGTAATATGGCTTTTGTAAAATGATTTAGTCTACTATAGCAAATGAGAAGTGGGTCTCCCAGTTATTATACATTACCTTGACCACTGGTACCCTTAAGGAGGCACAAATCAACAAATTCTATGGCATCACTGAAAAGAGCATGTTGTAAGGTCAACCTGACAGATGTTCCATATTATTAACTGAATTGGATGAATTCATTATACTTCATGAGAATGAATTTATGTCAGTTTATTGACATAAATTTACTAGTAAAATGTAGATCTAAATAACAAAATGGCTCCTTTGCATATAGGTTTAGAATCTTTCAACATGTGTCCATGATAAATTATTCCACCTAATTGGCACTGTCTGTCATGCTAGTGACATTTTGTCTACTGATCATATAACTAGTTCATGACTGTTGATGCTCTACCAATAAATCATAAGGTAAACTTTCTAAACACCGAGACATGTTTATATCATTTATATGTAATCTTAGAGCATATTCACTCCCTCTATTGACATTAGGAGTCAACTAAGATCACAGTTCTATATTAAATAAGAAAAACCTAGGATGGGAAAAAAAATTCCATTTTTTAACAGAAAATTTAAAAAGTGTGAGAGTCCTGCATGTAAAGTAGTGTGATAGACCTTTTCACTTTCACTGGACATTTATTTGGTAGGGATCATCTCCATTTTGAAAATGTATAACCAGAGACATTAAACTTTTCCAGTGTCATTCTGCTATGAGATTAAATTGAGAATAAGTATAAAATATTTGATACAGGTTATATACTTGATCAGAAATATATCATATTTCCTGAATATGCAACTTTGAAAATAATTATGCTAAAATGGTGATATTAGCAGGAGACACTAAAGCCTTCCTGCTGGCCAGTTTATTGTCATCCACAATTTGCTCTCACGTCAGTGTTGCAATTTGAGAATTCCTAGACCTGATAGGAATCTGGTAGGAATAGATCTGGTAGAAAAAATGTAGACCTCTTTGGGCATTTGAGACAAATAGTATTTAAGCTGTGTATAATTAGCCTTGATTGAAAATTGACTGGATTGAGATACCTGGGAGACTGGTAAAGCACCCTTTTAGGTGCATCTGTGAGGGCGTTTTCAGAGACATTTGGCATGTGCTGAGAAATGGAGGGGGAAAGACTCATCCTCAAAGTGGACCGTGCAGACTGAGTACCTGAGTGGAACAAAAGGAGAGAGAAGAAGGAACCAATGTCTTCTGTTGTTCATCTGTGAAGGAGCACTGTTAAAATGAAGTAGCCCATGGATTCTTCAGCCTCTCACCATGGATTTCCACTCTCACAGAGCGTTTAGGTCTTCAGCCTCAGGTTGGGGCTGCATAATTGGTACACCTTTCTCTGAGGCCTCCAGCTTTTTGGACTGTTTACTGGCTTTGTTTTCTTTCCTTTCTTCCTTCCCTCCCCTCCCCTCCCCTTCTCTCTCTTCTCCTTCCCTTTCTTTCCTCTCCCTTCCTCCATTCTTTCTTATTCTTTATTTTATTCTTTCTTTTCTACTGTGTTTTCCACTTATCTAGTATGCAGATAGCCATTACTGGACCACCCAGCCTCAATGGGAAAGCCAACCCAATAAATTCTCATATAGTTTATATTATATAGCATATATTATAGGTTATAAATTATTATTAAAGCTTTTATCTGTTATAGAGTTATATAGGTTTATTAGATATTTGATATGTAATTATTAGGTATTGGTTAGTTAGAAATTTTCTCAGGTTGTAGGTTATTTGGGAATCTTTGGGTCTAGAGTAACCGATACAGAATATGGATGGATTAGGGCACTGTCCACCAAGACTCTCATTAATATGCCACCTTTGCCCTGAGCTGGACTTCAAGACCCTCTGCAGTCTATTAGGCACTGTGAACAACACAGGTAGAAGGTTTAGTCTTTAGTATTTGGGAGTTGAGTACTCTGTGACTTGATTCCCTGGACAGTGTCCCCAATCATAAAGGGTTCTTATCCTGTGTCTCATACCTTAGGACTTTCTAGAGACTAATGAAATCAGCTCCACGAAAGCGGAAACCTGCTCTGTTCCATGGGAAACAGGCAAATGAGGGTCAATCCAGGTTGTTATAGTTGAAGGATCTGTTCACATATTTACAAAAAGGCTTAGAACCTACCTCTACATTCCTTAGCCCTGTCCCCAGCATCAGGAGCAAAGATATAATTCACTGACAGTTTCATCTTTCCTCTGGCAGCTTTTATATTTCCTCCTCTGCCAGACAGGAAAAATGGAGACCAAGGAGGCAGGGTCATGTGATCCACAGCTAAGCTCTTATCCTTGACTCAGGCTTAGGTGTTGATCCTGCCTGAGACAAGGATCGGCGAGTTAAGGTTTGGAGAAAGCCTCTTCTAAATACTGGGACTCTGCAGCTCCCAGGGCAGGCTTGAAGGATTTGAAGTAATGCTTCTGGAATCCTCTCCTTATTCTTAACTGTTGAGATGAGGATTTTACATTGCAGTGATAGGTGGCCCTCCTTCCATACCAGCCAGAGAAAATGGAAAGTACAATTATTTTGGTTCTCAAAAATGAGTGCATTCATTCATGGCATTGATTTACTTCCATGCCAGGTATTGTGCAAAGCAACGGAGATGTAGACACTAAACATCTGTATAGTGGTCATATCAATTGATGTGTGCTGTGCTTTGGGAGACTGATATGCTAAGAAAAATCCACATGTATTCTTTCTCACATTTTCCTATTTAGGAATAGATTTACCTTCAGTGAGCATCGCAAAAAGTGAAAGTCTGCTCTTTCTCAGAAAGACTCCAGTGAAGATTTGTGTGATAAAGTGTAAGGAATGTTGATGCAATCTGTGTCGTGTCCTCTGGTGGTGACAGGATGGGCAGGGGGAGTAGGAAATCCAAAGTGAGGCTGAAATGACCAAATTTCACTTTCCTGAACACAAGAAATAGCAATGATTTATCTGTGATGTGTTACCTGATATTTTAAAAATGTGAGGACCAATCTTTTGGGAGAAGCAATCTATTAGGGAAGTCTAAATGGAGAGAATGTTCTAACAGTGCTAGGGAGTCTTTAAGAAGACTAAGCAAGGATTTCTTCTCCATCATCACCTCTGTATTAGCAGAGAGACTCCTAGTATTCTTTTATAAATATTATGCTGCACAGCATCTTGACTCTTAAGACTGGAGAAGTTGCTCAGGCAGAAGGTGCCTGTGTCACCCAACTCAGCATTTAGTGGTGAACTACTGTCTATCTGCCTGACTAGATCTCCTTGAGAATAAGGAACTGGGTCTTATTCACAACTAAGATCATAATTCCAGTAAGTGTTGGGTATTTCCAATTCCTGGTCTGATGGTCCTGTGCCCTTTTCTTCCATCAAGAAATAATGTTTATTTCTTCATTCTTGAATGTTGGTGGCTTCTGACTTGTTTTGGCCAGAAGAGTGTAGTGGAAGTAAGAATGTGTACAAAAGAGCCTGGGAACTCAGCCTTTGCTCTTTTGGGATCCTGAGAGCTTATGTCCAGGCCACCCTGCTGAAGAGACCATAGGAAGAGACAGAGTCTTGAGGATTGGAGGGGATCAAGGAGGAGAGGCCCCACAACATGTGAGGCTTGTGGTCATCTGAGTTGAGCATCACACAGATGTGAATGTGATCAGGTATCCTCCAGACCCAGTTGGTTGCCCTTGGCCATTACCACATGGATCACACACAGCTGTCCTCTCTAAGACCTGCCAAAATTACAGAACGGTGACCAACTAATCACTGTAGACATTTTAAGACTTGAAGCTTTTGTTTATTTGTTTTTCTTTTACATATTGATTTTCATAATTAGCATTCAAAGTTAAGTTTCATGGCATTTTCAAATACAGTTTGTTTTAGTTAATTCTCCTATTCTCTCATCTCTTCCCTTCACCTTACTGCTTTCATGTCACCTATGTCCATTTGCCCTTTACCTACTTCCATGTCATCTCTTTTTACAGTTTCTTGGTCATCTTTCTAGCTATCTTTTAACCCATGTTTGCACCCCTTATATACATACATATTAATATTAAAGATCTGCATGTGAAAGAGAACATGTGGTTTTTGGGCTTTCTGAGTTTGAATTTCTTTCCAGATTCATCCATTTCTCTGAATAGTTCATAATTTCCATTTTTTTGCCCTGTGATCTGGCTTGAGTATCCATGTGAGTCTGTCACTCCTTCCCAGCCTGGCTGGGACCATCCTGGATGAGAAGGGGAGAATACTTATCTTGACTTGGGTACATTTCTTCTTGCCTCCTATCTGTGTCATATTTTGGGGTACCTTCTCACTTTGATTGTACATAAGATTTATCTTTGTGGTGGTTTGATTCAGGTGTCCTCCATAAACTTAGGTGTTCTGGATGCTAGGTTCCCCAGCTGATGGCGATTGGAAATTAAAGCCTTTGGGAGGTGGTATATGTTGGGGATGGGCTTATGGATGTTATAGCCAGTTTCCCCATGCCAGTGTTTGGCACAGTCTCCTATTCCTGTTGTCCACCTTATGTTGACCAGGGGGTGATGTCCACCCTCTGCTCATGCCATTGTTTTCTTGCCATCATGGAGCATCGAATCTATAAGCCAAAATAAACCCTTTTTCCCAAAAGTTGCTCTTGGTCAGGTGATTTCTGCCAGAAATGTGAACCTGACTGCAACAATCTTTGATCTCTAAGTCCACTATTTCATAATCCTCTCTGATTTGTCATTTGAAGGGGCTTCTATGTCCAATATTCCATGCATGTGGAACTGCTCCAGCCTTACCCTAGATATCAATTTCTCCTAAACAAAACTCAGAAATTATGATTTATTCCTAAATAAACTCAATAATTCATAATTTAAAAATTCATAATTTTATTTTTATTTAGTGCTGATTAAAATTCCAGTGTATATATGCACCACATCTTTATTAACCATTCATCCATTGATGAACATCTGGACTTATTCCATTTCCTTGTTCTTTGAATGGACCAGCAATACACATGGATATGAAAATAGCTCTGTAGTAGGATATGGAGTCTTTTGGTATATACCCCGGAGTGTTGTAGCTGGGCCATATGGAAGATGAGTTTTTCATTTGTTGAGAAACCTCCACAATAATTTCCATAATGGCTATACTAATCTGTATTCCCACCAGCAGTGAATAAGAGTTTTTCTTTCTGCACCCTCTTACCAGCATTTGTTGTATCTGCTTTTTTCAAGGCAGGGTCTCACTCTAGCTCAGGCTGACATGGAATTCACTATGCAGTCTCAGGGTGGCCTCAAATTCATGGTGATCCTACCTCTGCCTCCCGAGTGTTGCGATTAAAGACATGTGCTGCCACGCCCGGCTTGTTGTCATTTTTTTTTTTTAATGATACCTACTCTGACTGGGAGGAGGTGGTTACTTGTTTAGAAATCGTCAAATCTAGAGTAATAGATAATTGATAATAATACCTGCTACTCAACAGATGACAGTCAACATCAATACGTGTAGATCAATGAATGAGTGAGGAGTGGACTGACTTCTCCTCCAGATGTTTTTTTGAGGGATGCCAGGTCAATGGGTACATACTTGGCAATTTCTCATCTAAGTAGGTGAAGCTGATGGGAATACTTGAGCCAGTTCATGCTAGGTGGTTCACGTATCTCTCAGTGCTCCCTGCATGTCTGGAAAACCTCTTTCTGTTTAACAGATAGGAAAGCAATTGCTCTGTTATAAGGTGGTAAAAAGTAAGTGCTGTAGACAGAGAATGCACAGGGCATCACATATAGCTTTCTGGAGAGGTCAAAGAAGGCTTCAGAGGTGATTGCTTGAGAGCTGAGGATGCTCTTCACCATCAGCTTCACCTTGCAAATAATGGAAACAGTCTACAATGAGGTAAGCTGGGGAGGTTTGTCAACATGTAGGGCCACAAATTGCTTCTGGGACTGTCTTGATTCACTGGATTTCACTAACAGTTCTAAGGCCTCACATGTATATTTGGGGTGCTGGGTATGGTGACTGCATGGAGGAAAGGGATCAGGGCTTGGGCCTGGGCACCTTAGTGGACACTGAGGGTATTAGAAACACTGCAGAACTTTGAGCAGAGATTTGATGTCATCTGACCTGGAATAGCATTCTGAGTTTGAGACTGTGAAGGACAAGTTGAACTGTCAGGCTTCTGAATCTGACCACACTAGGCTATTCTTCCTCTGGAGGCTGGATGCCACGTGGGTGGGGTGTTCTTTGTGAACTCATTCTCTACCATGCTTAGAGAGTGTCATGCATTTCCTTCCCTGACAGCAAAAAAACTGTTAGAACAGCAACAACAGAAAACAGAAATACAAGGACCAAGATAGCCAATCAGGTCATCTCCTCCTACTATGGCCCATACCCACCATGGTCACCACTACATGTACATATATTTTATATTTGGCCTTGGTGTCTGGTCCATCTGCCTTCTTTATAGAACTCCAAACTCCCTGAGGTCAGCATCCATATTCTGCCTCCTTCCTAAGACCTCATTGATCACAAGAGATGCAGGCTCCTGCTCATAAATCCTGCTCATTGCCTGCCTGAAGGATCCTTTAGAAGAGCAGAACTAACCATGTGGCTGTCCCTCCTAATCACTGAGTATTTTGTAGTCCTTGTGCCTGGTCTTCTTTGTCTCATTTTTCCTGGATTTCTACCAGGAAAGTTCCCTCCATCCCAACCCCAGAGAGTCTTTCCCTTCTCTAATTAGTTGTGGCTAAGAACACTCTTGTCCTGCTGTATCTAACCCAATGCCCTCTTCTGTAGCTTTAAGACATTGCTCCTTAGCCTGAAACCTGAGAAAGGAACAAGAATTCCTTTATTCATTTATTTTGTGATCTCAAAGCTGTCTATGAATCCCAATTTCTTCCTCCCCTGAAGCCTCTTTTTGTTAGTTTGGAGGAATAATATTTCATTGCTCATTTATCTCTGTCTACAGTGTTAGTTTTCAAACTTGTAAGGTCTTCCTAGGCACTTAATTTACGTATTTTTCTTGCTATGTTGATATATCACAGTTGCTGTCATTTATTGAATATTTACTCAGTGTGTGAACTGCTGGGCTAAGCATGTTTACACACATGATTGTGTTTGAGTCTACAATGAAGTGAGTGCTGTTATTCCCACAAACACATAAATAATTTGAAGCTCAGAAAGGCTAAGTAACCTTCAAAGTTCACATATCTGGGTAGCAGTGGAATTAGGGTTTGAACTCTGGGTATTCTTTTCTAAGTATGAGATCCTCATTATTGCTAATATATTATCTTCAGATATGGCCATTGCATATAGACTGTTCAGTAGTCCCCATCAGGCTTCCTAAACACCATAGTTTTGTCTAGAAACACTTCATTTTCACATGTTCACATAAATAAGGTTTCTTTTTAAGAGTTAGGCATAGTGGATGTGATTCAGTTTGAACTCATTCTTATCTTGGGCAAGTTATTCTCTAATCTGTGGTCTGCTAAAATCAATATGGGGGAGCCCCAATCCAAAATGCAACTATATTGGAGATAGGGCCTCTAGGAGGTAACTAAGGTTACACAAGGTTCAAGGAGCAGGGACAACTAATATTATAAGAATGGAGAGAAACCTATTTCTATATGCATGCACAAGGATAAGCTGTGGAGGATTCAGTGAGAAGGCAGCCATCTAAATCCCAGTAATTGTACAGACATTAATTGATGTCAACAGATCTAGGTTTTTGTTCTGGAGATAGGAATAGGGATTTACTTGTTCAGCCATTCAATATTTATTCTCTGTCTGTGATGTGCCTTCTCAGTGACGGTGATACAGGAGTGTGTAGGACAAATCACATCCTCTAATGGAGCTACATTTCAGACAGACAAAAAGAGTTCAAGCCAGTAAACTAATAATATAATCTTAGGCAATAATAACTGTTGTGAAGAAATAATTTATCTGAGCAAATCAACAGAGCTAGCTGGGGAGCAGTGAGAAGTCTTTAGACAGGGTGGTAGAATCATCTCTCTGAGGAGTAGATATGTATAACGAAAGGAGTGAGCTCTGTAGTGTTCTGGGGTAAAAACATTTTAAGCAAGAGGAACAGCTAGTTCTGAGCTCCTCATGTGGGATAATATCTGGGTGTCCAAAAAACAATGGTAGCCCAATATAACTTGGTATGATATGGGAAGAGCAGATGTCACAGGCAGTGAGGGACCACTTGGCAGGTGGAAGAGATGAATGGAGGCTTTTGATATGATTTGTTCTATATGATTTGTACCTTTTATGAGGTTCTGTGATACTGAGTTAGGGCTTCAGGAGGATTAAGGAAGCATGCATCAGTCAGTCTACATTAATATGGAAATGCCCAAGTTTATTAGCCCAAATTGTATTTGAGCCTCCATAGTTTCATGCAGTAATACTAAACTTTTATTTCCTCATTTGTAAGATATAGAATAATAATAAACTTAACTTCATAGGATTATTTTGAGAAATAAGGAGCTCCTATATAATCAATATTTAGCAGAGTTCTGATTCTGATAAGTACTCAAAGAATATTACCTGAGATGAGGGTGGTGGTGATGTACATTTTCCCATATCCTGAAAGAAGTTGTAAAGTAAATCAAATCTCACTGGAATTTGCAAGTTGGGCCAATCTGTTTTTCTAAATTGTATTTGTGTTATATTTGAGCACATGTATAACCATTAGTTTATATATTGTGTCTAGATTCTCTTATCCTGGGAAGATAGAGTTAAATAGTCATAACAGATAATATGTGGGCTACACAGTACCTATCTCTTGCTAGTTCCCTTCAAACTGGGCAGTAAATGAGTTTTCCTAATTGCAAGTCAGACTGAAGCATTATCTTCTACCTCACCTTCATCGGTATTTCACCATTGCCTGCAGCTTAAGTCCAAGCTCTTTTTCATGGCACCTCAATTCCTCATATCTAGTTGCAGTCTTGCTTTTGTTCTTTCTACCTTATAATTCATGGCTCAGGACTAAAAGCTTAAGTTCAGTAGGTGCTCAGTGAAGGAAGACTGAAAGGACAGTGTGCACAGAACAATGTGGTCTGGTAGAAAAGTCTGGGGAAACATGTGAGGATGTGGCCTTCGCCTTTTGTTGATGAAATTAAATACTGGGCAGAGATTCTCTGAATTCAGAGATACCCAACTGGTCTGAAGCTGTTGAGTAGCTGATTCCTAGGAGTTTTTGTCATCAAATGTGAAAACCTGTCTCAAAAATAAATAAATGAGTCTAGATTTGTGTTTCCCACCCCTTTGATGCCCTCCCCTCCCTCCCCTTCCATCCTAGTGTCTAATCTAGGAGATACTTGCTGGGTATGTAAGGTATCTTCGGTAGATTCAGGTTAGGTGCTGTAGATGAGTGAGACTATGTGGCGATTTTTTTTCTGTGATTGGGTAAGTTCACTGAGAATGATCTGTTCCAGGTTCAACCATTTTTCCTCAAATTTCATTGTGTCATTTTATCTATCATCCACAATGAGCTTTTGATCAGAGAGACCTACAAGGTTTCCTAAAAGACAGACAGATTTCTGTCAGAGTACTTGATGACCCACCAAAGGTTAGTGGTAAGACCCTACTGCTGAAGATACCTTATGTGATTGACATGCAAATTAGAATGGCATGGCTGGAAGTTGGATGAGAGTCAGTCCCCAGACAGTCAGCGCATCTAGTGCCAGAAGGTGCTACATGGGCGACTGGGGGAAATTGACCAATATCTATCGAAGCAACGCATGGTCTAACCTACTTAGCAGCAAATAACTTATTGTGATGCCCACACAAGTGCAATGGTGGCACACAGCCATGGTGGGGAACCAACTGCTCTCAATTTGGCTAACTGATCCCCTCACTGGTATGGGACCCATAGCTGGAGCTGGGAAACAAGTCAGAACCATATCCAAACATAAGCCCACTCTCCAGTATCAACCTACTATCAATTGTGGGCTACAAGAGGGCCTACACATATTAAATTCTCTATAAAAAAAAAAAAGTAAGGGTTATCTCATTTGTCCTGGTGCTAACTTACTCTCCGTTGGAGAATCTGCTTCTCTTTTTCAGATAGATGTAGACCCTAAGGAGAGAGCCACCCCATCATACCTCAAAAGGGCTCCGGCTGAAACTAAGAAAACTTCGAGAAACAAGCAAGGGGGCTGTTTTTCCTGATGAACCAGACACCAGCACAAGGGGGAAGGAGATCAGCATAGAGAAAAATCAACTCCTACCAAATCAGAGAGCCAGGGCCTCAGAGGCCCTCAACACCTCATCACTGAAGCAGACCAAAAATGAACCCAACATGGCTCAGGGAAATTTTGCGGAAGAGGGGGCGGAAAGAATGTCAGAGTCACATGTTGGGTCATGATATGCAGAGACATTTAGCTTACCCATAACTGTGGGCTAACTCCACAATGCATGACCCGTATACCTCAACAAGGAGGGGCCAAGGGGAGGGGGTAGGTCACGGATGAGCCTAATAATGGTACCAAACTGACTGTATTTGCTGAATACAGAACTGACTAATAAAAATAAATAAATAAATAAATAAATAAATTAAAAAAAAAAAAGAAAAAAAAAGAAAAAATAAATAAATAAATGAAAATAGAAATAAATAGGCTCTAAAATAAACTAAAACCCAGTGACAACTTTGTGCCATGGCCTTTCCTGATGCTTTCCCTCACACCTCACCTGGTTAGCCTTACCTAGAGATTATTTTTTTAACGTGAATTAATTGACTCCCCTGGAAGAGCTGTGAGGAGAAGGAAGATATCTATTTATGCAGATTATACATTTTTACATCTACTATTATAGAGGAGGTAACAACAAGCATTTATCAAATAGGTCACATTTCAGAATTGTTACAATACTTGCACCTTAAGAGATGGGTGTAATTATCCTATTTTTACAAACTCTAACATTATTCAATTGGTGTAAGTTTTGATTGAATTTACTGCTGATTAGAGTTGATCATCTCTTTAAACAACAAAAAAAATTATGTCTCATTCAGTTCATTAGCAAGACTGGTGATCAGTTTATGAACCATAGCACCAATAGTAATCATCAAGAATAATTGATTTCTAATGTGGACATATTAACTACATAGATATATGGAAAAGAATTTACCCTGCCAATTATTAACATGAAAAATAAACAAGTCATAGACCATAGGCAAAACGTTTAGCTTCTCTGCACTCCTTGCCTTCCTTTGATAGAAATGGGAAAAGAAAATTAAGGTCTGTGCCTCTCCTATCTGAAAACTGATAAAAGATGTGATGTGGAGAGGTGGCACATGGGAGAACTTCATTAATCATGCATGCATTCAATCAACAAATATTTACTGAGCACCTCTGATGTGTTGGACATTGGGGTAAAGTATGATTGCATTTGTGAGCTTATAACATGGAACACGTTGTATGGTGTTTTTCCACTGGGCATAACATGAGCCATCTTGAGGTCAAGAATGTTATGGCCTAATAGCTATGGAAACTTTATAAGAGGTCACTTTCAGGGAGAGAAATAGGGACAAAAACTTCCAGCTTGTGGCTTAGGTGAGAGTTTTGCAGTCTCTTGGTTACTCGTTAAATTCCCCAAAACAAAAAACCAGAAACTGTGAGGTGGAACAAGGATTAGAGTGTGTTAAAAATTCTCCTCATGATTCTACTGTGCAGCCAGATTTGAAAACTGCAGATCAAGGTCTTCAGCTAATGAGGTGGAGAAACTCAGTTTATACAGAAAGATTGAGAATTTCCTATAGGGTCTTAGGATCAGGTCTCAGGTTAGAATGGAACAATTTTGCCCCATGTCTTCTCTCTTTCAGATGAGGTTAGCTGTGTGGTCATAGAGAATTCAAGACCTTGGCTGAGTGCTTCTAACTATGAGGACCACTTTCTCCTGAACCATTCATCTCTCTTCATCTTGCATGACACAAAAGCAGTAGGAACACTGTTTGGTGGCAAAGACTGAGCAGTGAGTGTCTGATGGTTTTGCAGGCAAATCTGATGCTAGACTTTCCTTCAAGAGACCAGAGTATGACTCACACATGAAGTCAGTAGGCCACTGCACATCTGGTTCCTGGATCTGTCTCATCATCAAACTTCCTGTTTTTGTTCCTTTGTGTGTATGTATGTGGGGTGTGTGTGTGGTGTCTGCATGTGTATGTGTGGTCTGCGTGTGTGTGTGTGTGTGTGTGTTTAGGCCAGCGGTTGATATTACAGGTCTTCCTCAATAGCTCCCTTATTTTTTGTGACAGGACCTCTTGCTGAACCCAGAGCTCACCTATTTGGCTAGTGTAGCTAGTCAGGGAGTCCCAGGGACTCCTTGTCACTGCCTCTCCAGTGAGGACATTACAGGGCTTTACCTTGACTGACATTTTACATGAAGACTGGGGATCCCAACTCAAGTCCTCATGATGTGGCAAGCCCTTTATTCATTGACCCATCTGTCCAGCCCAAACTTCCTACTTGATGGATTTAAAAGAAGAATGGTAAAAGAACTTCAAGATACAAGATCAGGTACAGACCACTTTAACTCTTGAAGTGTATGAACTGTCACATTTCTAGATTTTTCTAAATCTAATCAATTCTGGAAGAAACACAATTGCAGCTGTGTGACAGGGCCTGTCCTGTGACTCCTTAGGGCTTTTCCCACTTCACAGAGAGCATGAGAGGAAAGTCTGCCAGCCATTGGTCCTCTTGTCACTGATATCATGTGTAATGAGCTAATCCTTCAACTTCTGTTCAGCACCTCTGACCCAATAGGCCTCATACAGGCCAAACAGGAACAGTCCACTAACTGGATCAACACAGTGCCCTGAACCACACTTTGTCTCTGAAGTCACAGCTCCTAATGTCATGCTCTCTCCATGACCCCTTAAGATCCACTACTGAAAGCCACACATCTCAAAAAGAAAGGACTTGCATATCATAGAAAACATGAGATTTATCTTTTGGCATTTAAGTAACTTCAGTTAATATGATCCTTCCCAAATCCATCCACTTTTTAAAGAAATTTCATTGTCCATAGTGATAAATAGAATTCCATTGTGATTTTGTACCACATTTTCATTATCCACTCATCTCTTGATGGACATCTTAACTGATTCTAAATCTTAGCTATTATAAATAGAGTGGAAGTAAACATACATATGCATGTATATCTGTAGTAAAGTGTGAAGTAATTGGATTAGGTATAGTTGGGTCCTATGGGAAGTCTATTTCTAAATTTTTAAGCTACTTCCATACTGATTTCTGCAATGGCTATACTACTCTACACTCCAACCAATAGTGGATGAGGGTTCCTCTTTCCTCACATCCTTGCCAGCATTTGCTGTCTGTTTTCTTGATGGTAGCCGTTCAATTGACTGGGGTAAAATGGTATCTGAAAGTTGTTTTAACTTACATTTACCTGATGGCTAGGAACAGTGAATATTTTTTAAAGCACTTACTGGCCATTTGTCTTTCTTCTCTTGTGAACTGTCCATTTCATTAGCCCTTTGGTGGATAGACATTTTTTAGGGGGTGTTTAATTTTTGTAGTTAATTGTTACCTGTGGTTATTAACCCCATGTCTGAAGTACTGGTGGCAAAGATTTTCTTCCCTTCTGTAGGCCATCTGTTCACTTTGTTGATCTTTTCTTTTGCTGTGCAGAAACCTTTAAATTTCGTGTATATATATTCGTGTAAATTATATATAATTTCGTGTATGTATATATATATATATTGTTTCTTCTTAGGGCTATTTCCTGTGCTATTGCTGTCTTGGTTGGAAAGTTCTTGCCTATGAAAAATATTCCCTACTTTTTCTTGAGAATTTTATGTGTTTCAGATTTTATTTAAATATTTATTTGAGAGATAAAAAGGAGACAGAAAGAAAGAGGGAGAGAATGGGTGTGCCAGAGCCTTCTGCCACTGCAAACAAACTCCAGATACATGCACTATTTTGCACATCTGACTTTATGTGGGTACTAGGGAATCAAGCTATGCAGTCAAAACTCCTTTAACCACTGAGTGATCTCTCTAGCCCTGTTTCAGGTTTTAGTTGGAGGTCTTTGATCCACTTTGAATTGATATTTATGTAGTAAGAAAGATATGGATCTAGTTTAATTTTTCTGCAGGTGAATATCTAGTTTTGCCATAACCGTTTATTGAATACGTTGTTTTTTTCCAGTGAATATTTTTGGCTCATTTGTCAAGGATTGGTGGCCAAAGCAGTGTGAATTTATTTCTGGGTCCTCTATTCTTCTTTTTTTTTTTGTTGTTGTTCTATAAGTCTGTTTCAGTGCCAGTACCATGCTGTCTTTATCACTATCCCTTGTGGTATAATTTAAGATCTTGTATTATGATACATAGGATTGCTTTGGTTTCATATGAATTCTTGGATTAGTTTTTCTAGCTCAGTGAGGATTATCATTGTTTGATGGGAATTACATTGAATTTGTAGATTACATTTAATAGGTAATCATTTTTACACTGCTAATTCTACGAGTCTAGGAGCATGGAAGGACTTTGTATCATGTAGTGTCCTCCTTGATTTCATTTTTTAGTGTCTTGAAGTTGTCATTGTATAGATCTTTCAAATTTTTGGTTAGGCTTATTCATAGGTATTTTTCTCCTAGTAGCTATTGTGAATTGGATTTTTTTTTTCTTGATTTCTGTTTCTGTGAGTTGACTATAGGTATATATAAAAGCTACTGTTGGGCTGGAGGGATGGCTTAGTGGTCAAGGCATTGCCTACAAAGCCAAAGGACCCAGGTTCGATTCCTCAGGACCCACGATAGCCAGGTACACAATGTGGTGCATGCCTCTGGAGTTCCTTTGCAGTGGCTGGAGGCCCTGGCATGCCCATTCTCTCTCTATCCCTCTTTCTCTCTGTCAAATAAATAAATAGATAAAACTAAAATATTTTAAAAGCTACTGTTTGGTGTGTTGATTTTGTATCCTGCAACTCTATACAAAGTATTTATAATTATTATATAATATTATTGTAAACAGATTTAATAAACATTATTTATTAGTGAGGAGCTTTTTGTAGATTATGTTAGTTTTTTTTTAAGTATAGAGAATCATGTTATCTGCCAATAGGAATCAATAATTTGACTGCTTCCTTTACTATTTTTATTTATTTTATGTCTTTTCTTGTCTTATTGCTCTAGTTAGCTTTGAGCAATGTTAAATAGAAATGGAAAGAGTAGATGTTTTTGTCTTATTCCTTTTTTTTTTAATAGAAAACTAACCCTAATTTTCTCCATTTGATATAATGTTGGCTGTGGGTTTGTCATATATGGCATTTATTATTTTGAGGTATGATTCACCTATTGAACATTCTCTAGGACTTTTATCATGAAGGCATGTAGGACTTTGTCAAATGCTTTATCTATATCAAATGAAATGATCACATGTTTTATATCTTTAAGTTTATTTATGCGGTGTGTTACATTAATTGACTTATGTAAGTTGAACAAACCTTGCTATGCCTGGAATGAATCCGACTTGTACATGATGGATAATATGCTCAATGTGTTCTTCAATTCAGTTTGAAAGAATCTTGTTGAGAAATTTTGCACCTATGTTCATCAGGGAAATCTTTTTTTTGTAGTTTCCTTATTTGGCTGTTATCTGGTTAGGAATCAGGAGGACGACGGCTTCATAGAATGAATTTTCTACATTGTGGAACACTCTAAGAAGAGTTCTGTTTGATTGTCCCTAAAGGTATGATAGAATTCCATGATGAAGCCATCTGGTCCAGGGCTTTTCTTTGTGGAGAGTGTTTTACTTTTAGCTTCAATGTCATTGTTTGTACTGGGTGTGTTTAAACTATTTATGTCCTTCTCTTTTAACTTTGGAAAGTTGAATGTGTTAGAAATTTGTCATTTTCTTCTACGTTTTGAAGTGTTTAGGAATATATGTTTAAGAAGTATTCTTTAATGATGCTTTAGATTTCATTGGGATCTGCTGGAACAGCTCCCTTTTGTCTGTAATTTTATTAATTTGGATCTTCTATGTCTTTTTTATTAGTTTGGATAAGAGCTTATCAGTCTTATTTGTTTTCTCCAAAACCCAACTCATTTGATTAATTCTGTGTATTGTTCTTTCAGTGTCTACTTCACTAATGTCTGCCCTTGTTTTTACTATGTCTTGCCATCTACTGGGTTTGGATGTGTTTGTTGCTCTTTCTCTAGAAACTTAAGGTGGATGGTTGGGTTGTTTCTTTGAGATCTCTGTAATTTCTTTATATGTGTATTTCTAGCTACAAACTTTTCTCTTAGTACTGTCTTGGCTGCATTTGAGAATGTCTAGTAGGTATTATCATTTTCATTTGTTTCTAAAAATTTTTTAAATTTACTCCTTGATTTCTTCAATAATTGATTGTTTTTTTTTTAATTGTGTTGCTTAGTCTCCTAAATCTGCGAGTTTCTACCTACTTTCCTTTTGTTGATTTTTACTTTCATTCTACTGTGATCTGATAGGATACAAGCTATCATTAGCTCAAGTTTTTTATTTGTTGAGGTTTGTTTTGTAGCCTGTTGTGATAAATTTTGGAGAAGTTCCACGAGCTGCTGAGAATAATATGCATTCCCTTTCTGTTGGGTGGTATACTCTGTACATGCCTATTAGATCTAGTTGATCAATAGTGTGGTTTAGATGCTTTTCTGGATTTTAGTCCAGATGACCTATTTTAGAGTAAGAGTGAGGTATTGAAATTTTCCATTATTGTTGTGTCTGGGCTTGTGTCTTTTACTGTTTATTTTCTGAAGTTAGGAGTTCCAATATTTGGTGCATAAATCTTTACAACTATAATATTTCTTGATGAATTGTTCCTTTTATTAAAAAGTAATCTCCTTCTTTGTCTTTCCTGATCAGTTTTGGTTTGAAGTATGCTTTGTCTGATATAAGGATGGACACTCCTGCTTTTAGCAGTTTCTATTTGGTTGATAGTTTTTTTTTTTTTTTTCTATCCTTGTATACTCAGTTTATCAACATCTTTGTTGGCTAAATGAGTTTTTTTTTCCAGTCATTTAGTCTGCATCCATCTTTTTCTTGGTAAATTAAGGTCATTTATATCCAAGGTTGTTATGGAGAGAGGCTTGATATTCCCTAATATTTAGTTGGATGATACTCTAACTGGCTGTATTATTGTCATTTCTTCTCCTTTCCCACCCACAGTGTGCTGATCTGTGGTGTTAGGCATAGCTGATTCTTCCCCATTTCTTCTTTGTTTATCAGGTTTTTTCATAGCATATATCCTATTCTCACAGATGTGACTGTCTTTCTCTTCTTCCCTGTTGTTGCAGTCAGGTTCACATTGCTGGTAGAAATCACCCAAACAAGAGCAGCTTGTGGGAAAAAGAGGTTTATTTTGGCTTACAGACTCGAGGGGAAGCTCCATGATGGCAGGGGAAAATGATGGCAAGAGCAGAGGGTGGCCATCACCCTCTGGCCCACATAGGGTAGACAACAGGAACAGGAGAGTATGCCAAACACTGGCAAGAGGGAGCTGGCTATAACAGTGTTAAGCCCACCACCTACAATAAACTGCCTCCAGGAGGGATTAATTTCTAAATCTCTATCAGTTGGGAACCTACCATTCAGAACACCTAAGTTTATGGGGGATACCTGAATCAAAACACTACATTCCACCCCTGGTCCCCATAAACTGATAACCATATGTGATGTAAAATGCAATACATTCATCCAACTTTAAAAGTCCCAATAGAGCTTGGTGTGGTGGCACACGCCTTTAATCCCAGCACTCGGGAGGCAGAGGTAGGAGGATCACCATGAGTTCAAGGCCACCCTGAGATTACATAGTGAATTCCAGGTCAGCCTGTGCTAGAGTGAGATCCTACCTCAAAATAAAATAAAATAAAAATAAAACAAAATAAAAGTCCCAATAGTTTTTATCAATTACAATGATGTTCATACATCCCCATAATCCAAGATCTTTTAACTGAGCCATAATACCAAAATAATAACCTCGAAAACCCATAATGGCACAGAATAAGCATTCACACTGCAAAAGATGGCATTGGGCATAGCATAGAAATATTCAACCAATACAAGATTTAAACAGGGCAAACATCAACCTCTGTAGCTCCAAGTCCAACAACTCTAGTCAGTGACAAGTCTCCAAGTCTAATAGTTCTAATCAGCAACAAGTCTCTAGTATTCCAACTCTGCCTCTCCAGCTAGGCTAGTCACAGTCCTAGAAAACTTCATCCAGGGTTGGCAGCTTTCCTTAGCAGCCATCTTGTGGTCCCAGCATCTCTACTGGGTCTCCACTGCAATTCACGGTACATCCTCATGGCCCCATTGGGTCTCCAAGCAGGCATGCAGAAAACCTGCTTCACACTGCCCAAGGCCATTTGCAAAATACAAGACATGTTGCAAACTCAATGACCCTCTCTTTCCTGCATTTCTTGTACTCCACAATACCAGGTAGGGTACCAATTTGTTAATCCAGGGAGGAATAAATCAGACTTTGAAGACCAGGACACTCCTTGGGCACTCAGCCCCTTCAAAAGAGTCTACATTCTTCCTGTTGCCCTAGTTCAGGTCAGGTGGCCCAAGCTCAAAGGTTGTAATTTCTCAATTGCAGCTAAATGGGCAACAGTTTACCTAAAGATTTTTTTTTTCTGTGCCATATCTCTCTGCTCATACCAGTTCATTTCTATGCAAAGCAACCCTGCACAACTTCTGAAGACATGGGCATAACAGCAAGCTTCGCACACAAATTGCTAGTCCAGTCCAAGCAAAGCTCTTTCTCACCCTCATAAGCCAAACCTCATAATCCATAGTTCTTACTGCATTCAAGTTTTTCAACTCAGATCAGACTAGTCAATAAAACTGTACTTACAGCACTGGAAGGCATCTCTTAGGCCAAGGTTTCAAATCCTTCCATATTTCTCTTGAAAATCAGCTCTAAAAGGCCAAAGCCACACTGTTAGGTATCTATCAGCAATCCCACTCCTTGGTATCACTTTATTGTTGCAGTCAGGTTCGCATTGCTGGTAGAAATCACCCAACCAAGAGCAGCTTGTGGGAAAAAGAGGTTTGTTTTGGCTTACAGACTCTACGGGAAGCTCCATGATGGCGTGGGAAAATGATGGCATGAACAGAGGGTGGACATCACCCCGTGGCCCATATAAGGTAGACAACAGGAACAGGAGAGTGTGCCAAAGACAGGCAAGAGAGAGATGGCTATAACACCCATAAACCCACCCCCAACAGTACACTGCCTCCAGGGAGTGTTAATTCCCAAATCTCTATCAGCTGAGAATCTAGCATTCAGAACACCTAAGTTTATGGGGGACACCTGAATCAAACCACCACACCTGTAAAGTATTCCTTTCAGAATTTCTTGTAGAGCTGGCCTGGTATACTTAAGTTGCTGTAGTTTGTGTTTGTCTTGGAATGCCTTTATTTCTCCATCAATTTTAAAAGATAATTTTGTGGGTGTAGCATTCCTGGTTGATAAATGTTTATCTTCAGAGCTTGGAATATGCCATTCTAATCCTTTCTGGATTTTTAGGGTTGTTGATGAAAAGTCGCAGGCTATTCTGACATCCTTGCCTTTGCGTGAGGGTTGCCCTTTCTCCTTGAGGCTTTCAGTATTGCTTCTGTACTACGACTTGTTACTATGGCATGTCATGCAGAGGGCCTTCTCTCGTCTAGAATACTTGGGGTACTATATGCCTCATTTGTTTCGATATCAACTTCTTTTTACTTTTAATTTAATTTAATTTATATATTTGCAAGCAGAGAGAGAGATAGGAGATAGAGAGAGAATGGGCACATCGGGGCCTCTGGCCACTGCAAAGGAACCCCAGAAGCATGTTCCCCCTTATGCAGCTGTTTTATGTGGGTACTGGGGAATTGAATATGAGTCCTTTGGCTTTGCAAGAAAGTGCCTTAACCACTAAGCCATCTCTCCAGCCCCTGGATATCAACTTCTCTAGATTTGTGAACTTTGCCTTTATAATGTCAGTGAACTGTGGAACTATCCCTTTTGCATTTACCTTAGGTCCTTCTTAGCCCTTCATCCTGAGGCTTTGGATCTTCAATTTATAAACCAGAGTTCTTGGAACTATTGCTTATGGTCTTGATTTTTTTTTTTTTTTTTTTTTTTTTTTTTTTGCTATTGTTTGGTTTTTCAAGGTAGGGTCTCACTCTAGCCCAGGCTGATCTAGAACTCACTCTGTAGTCCCAGGCTGATCTCAAACTAATGGCAATGTTCCTGCCTCTCCTTCCCACATGCTGGGATTAAAAGCATATGCCATTACAATTAGCATGGTGTTAAATTTTTTCATATGAGTCTGTTTTTTTTGTTCTGTGTCAAGATAATATATCTTAACTTTGTCCCCCATCTCTAAGACTTGTTCTTTTGCATGATCTTGTCTATTAGTATTGCATTCTGTTGTGGTTTTTTAAAATTTATCATTGATTTCAGTTTCATAATTTCTGCTTGATTCTTTTTCAGCATTTCAACTTTCTTGCTAACGTTTTCTTGCATGTTTATGTTGTTTTCCTCCAATCTACTCACTGTTTCATTCACTTTGGCAAATATCTTATTAAGAGCTTGAATGTGTGTGTGTGTGTGTGTGTGTGTGTGTGTGTGTTTGTGTGTGTGTTTGTGTGTGTGTGTGATCTGCCTATTTGAGGTGTTCATGTGTTCATTATTTTTAGAAGGAGAGCTACAAATACTTTCTCTAACATTTCCGCTGTCTCATTTTTCTGATCCCACTGTGTGGAGTTGAGAATTTGGAGTGTGCTGTGGTGGAATATTATCCTTTACTTTTCATGTTTTTTTTTCCCTTGAATCTTGGGCATATGTGGAGATACTTTTCCTTTTTTATTTGTCCCCCTTTTCTCCTCCACTTTGGTTGTTTCTTCTGTTTCATGTTAGTTCTTTTTTTCCACTCCTGTGTTCCAATTAGGTTTATAGGAGGTTGATTCAATGTTGAGTCCTGGATATTTGTTGGTAGGTTTTTGTTGTTGTTGTTGTTTTGTTTTGTTTTGTTTTTCAAGGTAGGGCCTCACTCTATCTCAGGTTCAATTCATTATGTAACCTCAGGCTGGCCTTGAACTCATAGAAATCCTCTTACTTTGCCTCCTAAGTGCTGCAATTAAAGGCATGCACCACCACACCTGGCAGAGAGAGAGAATGGGATTTCCAGGGCCTCCAGTTGCTGCAAATGAACTCCAGACACATGTACCATGTTGTGCATTTGGCATTAAGTGGGTACTAGGGAACTGAACGCAGGTTGTTGGACTTTGCAGGCAAGTGCCTTAACCACTGAGATATCTCTTCAGCACTGTTGGTAGTTTGGGTCAGATGTAAGGTAATATCTTGTGTTACTGATGTGAAATTTTGGCTCCAGGGAGTAATTAGGTTCCATAAAGATACAGGAAATCCCAGGCTCATGGACCCTAACTTTTGGGTCTTTGTCCACGTCAACAAAAGTTGAAAATGTGGACTCAGAAAAGGATAGATAATTATATAAGGTTTATGTTAGGAAGAAGTAGGATCCATAGGGAAAGCAAGCAGGGAAGTCCAAGCCAAAAGAAGTTTGGATGAGAAGAGAGAAGGGAGATGAAGAAAATCTTTCTTAGGAAAAAGTATGGGCATACACATGTGGAAAGCAAAGCAAGATAGCCCAAGCCAAAGATTCCCCCTTACGTGGGACATCTGAGAAGACTAAGAGAGAGTAGAGGCTCAGAGCTGAGAGAGATCACGCATGTAGCAAAACAAGAAAGCACCCAAAACAAAACATGTGGAAAGCAAGCAGGAAAAATGCTCAGGCAAACAGAAATCCTTTTTCTTTCCAGCCAGGATGGGAAAGGGGTGAACTTAAAAAACGAAGCCAGGAAGAAAAGACCAGGAGAGTCAAGGGCCGGAAGATCAAAAATCTTCACAGAAGTGGTTTATGAGATTTACATGGGACAAACATTGAATTAGAAACAGCCTCATCATCAGACTCAGGTGTGTAAGAGAGCGATCTGATTGGTTGGTGGGCTCACTGGGCTGACTCAAGAGGGGCCAGCCCAGAGGAAAGCCTGGGAAAACTTGAACGAGAAGCAGAAAACTTCACTGGAGTTGATGCCTGCAGCCATCTTCGATGAAAATGGATCAGACACAGCTTCTAGTATTGCCAGGGCAGGCTCAGTGGCATCTCCTTGGACCTCTGTTCCTGGCTAACTACCTATAAAAAAAGCTACTTTAGTCCTATTCTGTGTCATTATCTTTCTGTTTCCTTTGGAGTTTTGGCTTGCTTAAGAATTGATATTCAAGGCTGGAGATATGGCTCAGAGGTTAAGGTGGTTGCCTGCAAAGCTTAATGACCCAGGTTCAATTCCCCAGTACCCACATAAGCCAGATGTACAACGTAGCACATTAAGCTCCAGTTTGTTTGCAGTGGTTAGTGGCCCTGGAGTGTCCATACTCATATATATATATATATATATATATATATATATATATATATATATGTTTGCCAATAAATAACACATTTTTTAATAGAAGAACTGATATTCAGGTATTTGCACCAATGTGATGTTAGAGTGGTTTGGATGCTAGGACTTTAATACCCATATTGAGGAAACAATTGGTGCATCAAAAGTAACAAAGGGTATGATACCTGCAAATCCAAGACAGTGAGCCCATAAAGAATTAAGAAAATGAGAGAGAAGAAAAGGAGAGAGAAAAAAACAGAATGATGACAACCAGATAAAAAAGGGAAAGACAGAGATTAACAAACTCGAATAGAACCAACACCCATCAATGCAAAACTAAGCAAAATAATGAAATACACAACAAAACAGTAACAACAATAGAAATAAAGAAAGCAAAGAAAATTAAAAACCATCAAGATATACATCAGATTGTGTCCTTTCTTCCTCACCTTGGGTTACAGGTTGTAGTTATGACACTCCAAGTCAACCAGATGGCTATAGCCATTGTAGAAAAAGCAAGTTCTATAATGAAGTCAGCTGGGCAGGGTTGTTCACATCCATAAACCCAAAACTCTGTGGGTAGGGGGCTTACTGTTGATTTCAAGGCTGGCCTGTGATTCAGAGTGAGTTTCATATCACCCCTGACTAAAATGAGACCCTGCTTCAGAAAAGTAAGGGTAGAAAGAAAAAGATAAGAACACATTTTTTGTCACTTCTCAGGGCCGGGATTCCCAGCTCTCTTAGCCAGATGGAATCTGCCCCTGTGATACTAAGATTAGCGTTCTAGTCAGCAGAGCTGTGTGTGGGCTGGTGGAATTCTGAGCATCTTGCTATGCTAGCTTCAGTCTGGTGGGGTTGAGCACTCCCCCTTAGCAGGGCTGTTTGGGTCTTCCTTTCTTCCAAGGGTGTACTTGCTTACCCAAGTGCAAGTGTGGAAGGCCAAGTTCCCCGTATGCTGATGTTGCTCAGAATTCAGCTGTAGTGACTATGGACCTGTGCCAGGGCCAGGAGATGGCTGGAGACACTGTTCACTGATCTGGGCCTAAGAAGTTCCCCAGGGACTGGTGCTCAGGATCACTCACTGGCAGCTTTGGTTCTTGGGCTTCTCTGGGCACCTGAGAGTTGGCTCTTTGTTGTCTTGGGGTACCCGTGGGGATGCCTTTCGGAGGGCCCTCTGCTTAGGTGATGCTGAGGAGCTGACTCAAGGTTTTCCTGTCTTGATCCCCAGAAACTCTTTGCTCTCTGCGAGGGAGGGAGAGTCCTGGCTGGGCTCCCTGGCTGCCTGGCTACTGGTGTTCCGTGGTGGTTGAGCAAGAGTTTTCTTCCCAGGATGTAATTTTTGTTCTTTCTGACTTGAAGTTGACACTTATAGTTTGGCTGGGCAGATGCCACCCTTGACACTTTGTTTCTCTGTTCAAACATGGCTTGTGTACCACCATCTTACCTGGCAGTTGCTAGAAATTTTCTAATTCACACATTCTATTTCTACTGGTTAGCTGATGCCTGTCCAGAGCCTTCCTCTTGGCCTTCCAAGAAAAACCAGGTTAGGGAGATAAGAATGGGCACAGAGAAGCCCACTGCCACCCATCAATCCTGGTGCACAGGTGGACATCGGCTCTGGGGGTCTCATCCTTGGTCATATCTGTTGCTTCCTGCATGGCTGGCAACTGTACACAGGGTCCTGTCTACCTTGGCCAGCTGCTAAGTGGGAGGACAAAAGAAGTTTTCCTCTACTTTCTTTTCTCTTGTGTTTGTTATGGAGAACTGGGTTGGTAAATGGTGATTCAATATCTTGGCTTATGTTCATCTTCTCTCTTTTTTTATAGATGAGGAGGCTAAATGCGGGTCCCTTGTTCCTCAGGGGCCATTGCACACTGGCTCCCCAAAGGCATCCAGGTGACTGAGGAGCAGGGTCTTGACGCAAGTGTGACGGGAAACAGCTTCAGAGAACAGCTCATTTATTTGTCAGGGGTTGAGTTTCTATAAGCTAAGAGAGAGCAGAAAGAGGGTCCTAAGAGGTTTGGTGGGTTCAAAGGTTGCTTGCTGATGCCTAGGTGTGTTCATTCCAGCAGGTAGGGGGTCAGGTGATCTATGTAGTGGTGGGAAAAGTTATGGGGTATGAGTTGCAGGGGAATGGGCTCTGTGAAGGCTGCTGGCTGATACCATATAAGGAGTTTCCTAGGCAACTTGCCAAAGGTCACAGGCTATGAGGACACCTAAGTCTTATGAGGATATCCAGGTGTCTGGGTGGAGAGGGAGTGGCCTCCTGTAGCCCCGGGGCCCTTAGCCATGCCTGGCAGCTCAGGCCTGTTTTAACCCTCAGTGGCCCAGGGCCCTTACCTGTGGCAGACAGCTGAAGCCCCAGAGGTCAAGTAACTTACCCAAAGATGTACCTGAACACGCATAGAATGACAGATAAGAAGAAAGAGCATCCTGGCTCTCACCACGACATCACAGTAGCCACTGAGTATCCCAAAAGCAAATAAAAGCAGGAGATAGCCAGGAAATGTGGTTGCCTAGCATCCTAGGTTTTCAGTATGGTTCTATTACTGTGATATTTATGACCAATGATGTGAATTCAACCCTACCCAACCCAATCTTAAATTCTACTTTACATTTTCTCCTGAATTTCTATCTTTAGTCTTTATTTCTTTTTTATGTGTGTGTATCTATGTATGTATGCATGTTCATATGTTTGTGAGGGTGCATGTGCAAATGCGTGCACATGGGTGTGGAAGCCAGAGATTGCCGTTGGGTGTTTCCCTCTATTGTTTCTACATTATTTTATTGACATGGGGTCTGTTACTGAACCCAGAGCCCACCAATTCAGCTGGTCCATCTAACCAGCCTGCCCTGGGGATCTGCCTGTCTTTCTCCTGAGTGCTGGGATTACAGGTGGGCTACCACACCTACCCAACATTCATTTGGGTGTTTGGGATCCAAACTAAAGTCCTCAGGCTTCCACAGCAAGCACTTTACCCCATGAGCCATTTCCCCATCCCTAATTCTTATTTCTATAGAAACTATTTCAGTAATTGTAGTGTGTTCTTCTGTTTAATTATTATAATTATTTTTGTTGTTTCCTATCCCCTGTTAGACAGAATAGAAACTTAGGCATGAACCATTCCTGTGATAATACCCTTGGCTCTGCCTCCTAAAGGCACTCCCTAGGGGAAGGCTAGGTCTGAGGTCTTCTCTCACAGCACTCAGCATCCAATCAGGGGACACAGCTTCTCCTGGTGTATTTCCTTTTATCAAATCCGGACCAGCCTTCTGAGTAAAGGTTGCAAGAGGAGAGCCTTTGGGGAACTGGAGGGATGTTGAAAGACACAAGATCAAGTTAATTTCCCTCCTAGCTCCCTTTACAAAGTGAATTTCCACCCTTTCTCCTCCTTGTGGGGCAGCACAGCTTTTCTACATCAGAAACTCCAGGAGAACAGGACTGTATATCTCAGTGGACTTTTCTCAAGACTCTAGTCTAGCTTATCCTTTCTCTTATCTATAAGCAGCTACAGAGATTTTGCAACCAGCTCAGAATGTCCTTGCAGACTGTAATATGAAAGTTCCAGCTCATTTCCTTTGTTCCTCACTCCCTACACAGTCTGGGAGGAGCCCTGGACTCTTAGCCATCTTTTGCGCTTACTGGAGTCGTCACTTTTGAGTGTTGGTTTTCACTATATCAACCCTTCATTTACAAGCATATGTTTAAGGGCTGAATGAGTGTTCACTGGAAGGCAGGTGAATGCTCTATTGGGACATTATCTCATGGTCATGGTTTCTCTCTCTCGCATTTGCTTTGTGAGGCTGACATTGCACACTTGCTGTCTTTCTCTTCTTGGGTATATATTTTACATGTGGTGTGCCCCACTTTGCTTTGTTCAGACTACGTCTGCACTTCTCTGGGAAGCATGTATTTTGTGGGGGCAACTACCCTCTAGTAAAGCAAGAACTGTGTTTTCTTTTGCTCTGATTTTATGAGTTAAATTTGCCTTGGGTTGATTTTGGAAGTCAGGGATCGGGAGTACATTATTTCTATGCGCCATGAAAGCAGAAGAATCCAAAAATCTAAATGTTGGACAGTAGTGAGAGGCAATGAAACAAAAGAGAGAATTCAGCTAGCATGTCAGCTGGGGTGAAGCCAGCAGTGAAAATTCCATTGTGGTGAAGTATCCAGAGCAGATTTTACACAGAATAATGTTCTAACGTGTAATTTATCATAGTTTGTGTTTCCATGATGTAAGTCCACCCTCTATCTCCTCCAGCCCCCTCCAAACATTCAATAAAGTCCACCATACCATGTTCCCAACACCCCAGGAGCTGTCTTTTTTGCCTTATAGTTTTGTTGGAAGTAAGGAAGGCTAGATATAAATGAAACAGAACTATCTCAATAGAAACAGGACTTTAGAGAGAGGTGACCACACAGTTAGAACTGCTATCCCAACTTAAAGAAATGTTGGTAGACCATGTAAAGCCAGACACACAAGGTGGCACATGCATCTGGAGTTCATTTGCAGTGGCTGGAGGCCCTGGCATGCTCATTCTCTCACACTCTTTCTCTACCTCTTTCCTCTCTCTTTCAAAAATAAATAAAAAAAATAGTACAAAAAGAAATGGTGGTGGAAAGCTGGATTTTATAGGCCAGAAAATAAGGATTTCAATCTGTTCAAATTCTGGAGTCTGAGAGATCCCAGCAGACATTCCTGATTTTATGTTATTGGACAAGTCTGTGTCTCTCTTCTTCTTCTCTCTCTGTCTCTCTCCTTTAATTCTGTCTTTCATCATAAAAGCCTGTGCAAAGAATTTCACATGTATATGTGGGTTAAGAGTCCACATGTATACGTGGATTGTGTTGTATGAAAGTGGAGGAAGACTTTACACAGACTCCCTGGGGGGAGTTTTGCCCATGAAGAGCATGGAAATATGAAGGTAGAAATGGAGAGCGTACAATTTTTATTATGTACTTATCTTTTTGGCAAGAAATATCTATAAAAGATACAGCATCATATGAGTTAAGATATATATTCAATATATATTATTTATTTTAATTCTGCAAAAACCATTTTTTCATTGTCAAGTAGACCACTGTCAGAAAAATAGTTAATATTATTCTTCAGCTTAAGATTAGCCTCATCAATCTTCCAACAATTCCATCTATCACAGATCCTGCCAAGAGTTTTTCAGTGTCTTTACTGCTCATATAGATTGTCTTCACTGGTATTCCCTTCACATTCATCTTAGTTAATCCCTGGGTTCCCACAGTATTTGAGCCTTGGAAAGGCCTTGTTATCTTTACAGACATGTTAGTATCTAATCTGGCCCTATATATCTCAAGCTTTCCTGGCTGTGCTCAGTGATCAGGTGTTCACTGAGGCCTCCTGATAAAATACTGCCTCTTCTGCCCTAGTAGACTTATAGTTTACTTTTAACATAACTCACTTGAAATTTAATAGGAAGTTTTAAAGCCACATCTGATCAGAGCCCCATAAGTTCTAGCTTTTAAGAACAGCATTGGCACACTAAAACAAAGCCTTCTGAACTATTGAGAGGAAACGGTCTTGCCACTGTGTTGTATATTGTTTCCTTATTCACAGGAAACACTTACCCATAATAAACTCATTGACAAATGAGGGCCAGCAAAACAGTGCCTGGGACACTGGGAGTGTCTTTCAGGTTACAGGTAGTGTCTGACTGTCACTTTCATTAGGAGAGGGGAGAGATGAAATGAGTTCCTTATGATATTAGCTTATTATAGTCAATGATGGAGATGTTTGGAAGTGATGGAGGGGTGTACATAATCTCTATTTGTTCCTTTAATGAAATAAATTCCCCTAAATTTTCTATTATGTGCTTGAGCATTGATTTTTGGGTAGGAGCTCTCCACAGGAGATACAGCACCATGTAAATTAGCATGTACACTTACTATACCATATAAATTAATATACATATATAGTCTTGCACTATTGTATACTATTTTAAACAAAAGAAATTACTATATAACTGATTTTTTATCTTATAATCTCTGTATAAAGAACAACTCATAGGACTTTAATTTTTCTCTCTTGGCAAGTCCCGGAATCATTGAGGAAGGTAAGAAAAGAGCCAAACAATTTTTCAGAGCCATAAGTGAAATTGCCAGCAAGAAGCCCCAATACCATTTGCTTTCTTACACTCTTAAGAACTTTGCACAGACAATGTCTGACTTTCCATTTTATAGACAATAAAACTGAGGCCTGGAGTCACAGGTAGCACAGGGAGTACCACAGCTAACTGTGGAAGGCCCACCCTCCTATAGCTTTGTGGGGTTCCTCGGCTTGACTAGTACTTACTTTCCAGTCCTTTTATGTTGTTCTGAACACCCATATGTCTTCAGAAGACCCAGTGCCAGGTCTCTATACAGTGCATCTACAGTCCCAAATAATGCCTCATTATTTTCCTTTTATTCCTGGCTAAAAAGAGCCATCAAACTCCTTATCTAAGAAACAAAAAATAATTGGCTCCCTGTTCAGCTTTCTTCACAGACCATGGCTCAATCTCCTGCTACTACCTGTGGGCATCTTGGCTTTGCATATTCCTGTCGGCTGCTCCTCTGGGTTGATGCTTTCCATGGAGTGAAAACTTGCTTTTGAAGATACAGAAAAACACACAACCTGTCTTAATAGGTCTTGGCTTAAACTTAGCAAAACAGTTGTCAAGTTTATTCCTATAAGCTTGGAAATAGATACATGTGTGCTCATCATTTGGTTGTATACATGTTCACTGATAGAACTATTGTGTGGAGGAATTGTGAAATAACTTGGTCATTAATTATACTTCCACAAATCTAAATAAAATAAAAAGGTACAGTTGAAGAACTTTATGCAAAGAAAGAGTCTCTACTGTGTTGTTTTGAGTGATGGCAAGAGAAAAAAACAGGTAACAAGTTGACTGCCCAATAACTAAACAAGAGTTTAGCAAGGGTACTCTATCTGCTGATGAATATCACAAAGCCATTGACATGATGTTTATGGCGGCTTCAGTTTTCAACTGACAACTCCAATGTGTGTATTTATAGTGTTTGTTCCTCAAATTTCATTAAAGTGATAGCAAAGGGACCTTTCAAAAGGTAGTTCCATGGGCTGGAGGGATGGCTTAGCAGTTAAGACACTTGCCTGCAAAACAAAAGGACCCATGTTTGGTTCCCCAGTACCCATGTAAGCCAGATGCACAAGGTGGAACATGCATCTGGAGTTTGTTTGCAGTGGCAGGAGACACTGGCATGCCCATTATCTCTCTCTCCCTCTCTGTCTGCCTCTCAAATAAAAAACAAAAGGATAGTTCCAGGAGAATACAGAACAGACTAAAGCAACTGAAAGGTCATGGCAAGAGCAGTCATACGTTGCTAGAAGCTGGAAAGCATATTTGGTTGATAACTGAGTTCTATGGCTGGGAGAGCTGATCTTTAGGTAAATATCCTGCCCACCTGGGTAGAAGGCTGTAGGTTTGCCCTCAGTAGACGTTAAATCAGATTCCACACTTGGTGACCTGCAACATATGGTAAGAGCAGCTAAGAGTGTGTGGAAAAACGTGCAAAGAACTGAGCATTTCCTCCTCTGTGATGGTTAATCTTGATTTTGATTTTCAGCTTGAAAGAATCTGGGATCAACTAAGCCACACCCTGAGCAGGTCTGTGAGAGCATTTCCAGAAAGGCAAAGGAAGAAGGATAAAGGTTCCCTCAGCGTAGGCAGCACTTCCAATGGATGGCCTATATAGGAAAAGGTCTAAGATAGAGCAGTCTTGGTCTGCCTTCACTTCTTGCTGGCAAGTATGTCTATGGTTACTGCTGCTGCCACCACCCTGTGAATATCAAACTCCAGCTCCTTTGGCCTTTCAATGTGGACTGAAGACCAGCAGCACTCCAGGAATTTTCTAGGCCTTTAGTGTCAGATCACAACTGTGGAGGTGTCAGCTTTGTGGACTGACCAGCTGCAGGATTCTCAGACTGTCTAGCCTGCAGACGGTCATTGTTGGACCAAATGCAAATTGTCTTATCACGTATATATTTTCATATAAATCTCTCTCTCTCTATATATATATATATGTATGCATATATATATATATATGTAAATCCCACATATATATGTAATACACACATACACACACACACGTGTGTGTGTGTGTGTGTATATTTCCATTGGCTCTATTCTCTTAGAGAAACCTGACTAAGGAAGCCTCCTTCTCTCTGCTATGCTAGGAGTGTTGGCAGAAAATCTAATAGCCCTAGACAGTGGATGGCAGAATTTTCTGTGAAGAAAATAATATGCCAAGGAAGAAACAGCAAATCCTGAAAGTGGACAAGAAGAAGGGACTTAGCATAATGGCCAGGTCTTATTCTTGTCACTCTATGGTAAGTCCACTGCTTGGTAACCCTTGCCCAGGCAAAGGGGAGCCACACAGCTTATAATGCTTCATTCTCAAATAAGAACAAAGAGCAAAGATCACAAGACATTCATAGAAACCCCCTACTAGGAAAGGCAGCCATGACACTATGCCATGAAGAGAAAGACAATGATAACAGTTCTTCTGTCAGTAAGAGAAATCACCTTGGTCATGAACAGATTTAAGGAGTACTCAGAAAATATTAGGAAAAGATATGTAACAGAAGTAAAATAATAAAATTCAACACAGCAGTTGGCAGGTCAAGTTGAAGTAATCTATCAGAAAGTAGAACAAAGAGGAAAGTATATGTAAAAAGCAAATAAAAATTTCAGAAAGAATAGAGAATTAAGAGAAGAAATAATGTAAAATAATTTCCAAGATTTGAAAGGCTCACTGTAAAGAATTAAAAAGCAATAACAACAAAAAACTTCAGAGGGCCATTTGTTAAGACATATTAGAATGAGATTTCAGAAACCTATAGATAAAGTGTTGTAGTAACCTCATTGATGGGATAAAGCACTCAAACAAAATCAGCCTCTGGGAAAAGAGTTTATTTCAGACTTACAGTCTTGAGGGAGAGTTTTATCATGGTGGAGAAAGTACAGCAGAATAGAGACTGCACATCACATCTTGCCACAGCAGCTGGTCGGAAGCAGCAAGACAGTAAGCTAGATGGCACTGGCAAGAGGCAGCTGCACTCTAATACCTCAAAGCCTTCTCATCCAGCAAGCCTCTATTCTCACATTACTACCAGTTGGGAATTGAGTATGAGGCTATGGGAGATGCTCCACATTCAAATTACTACATTCTGCTCATGATCCTCATAGACTTATGACCATCTCATGATGCAACATGAATTCAGTTCAACTTTAAAAATCCCCATAATCACTATAAATCCAACACTGTTCAAAAATCTGTTCACGACTGGATACCAGCACAAGGGGGAAGGAGATCAGTACAGAGAAAAATCAACTCCTACCAAATCAGAGAGCCAGAGCCTCAGAGGCCCCCAACACCTCATCACTGAAGCAGACCCAACATGGCTCAGGGAAATTTTGCAGAAGAGGGGGCAGAAAGAATGTCAGAGCCACATGTTGGGTCATGATATGCAGAGACATTTAGCTTACCCATAACTGTGGGCTAACTCCACAAGGCATGACCCATATACCTCAACAAGGAGGGGCCAAGGGGAGGGGGTAGGTCATGGATGAGCCTCATAATGGTACCAAACTACTGTATTTGCTGAATACAAAACTAACTAATAAAGAAAAAAAAATCTGTTCATGATGAGACTGTTCAAGTCTCATCTGAAACTCAAGTCTGAAAAAAATCAAATACTTCATACACATAATAGCACAGAATAAACATTAATATGGCAAAAAAAGAAGACATAGCAAGGAGAGATTGGAATAATTCAGGACCAAAAACTAGTAGGAAAAAAAATCAAACACTGCAGCCCCATGTCTAGCACATGGAACTTGTGATGAAATCTCTGGTCCCCAAAACCCTTCCTGCTACCCCACAGCCTTAAGCTGCTTGCTTTCTGAGCATATCCACCAGAGCCAGAGTGAATAGCTATCCTGATTGGTCATCCCATAGTCCTGGCATCTCCAAAATCTTGAGCTCTCTCCTGCAACCCACAGTTCATCATCATGGCTCCATACCCTGGCCCCTAATAGCCTCTATATAAGGAAGATGACCTTGCTCCATATTGCCTAGGGGGCATCTAAAACAAAGCATGTTGCAAATGCAATGATCCTCTCTTTCCTGCATTTGTCATAATTCTTTTTTTAATTTTTTATTTCATTTATTTATTTGAGAGTGACAGAGAGAGAAAGAGGCAGACAGAGAGAGAGAGAGAGAGAGAGAGAGAGAGAGAATGAGAATGGGTGTGCCAGGACCTCCAGCTACTGCAAACTAACTCTACACATGTGCGCCACCTTGTGTATCTGGCTAATGTGGGTCCTGGGGACTCGAGCCTCAAACCGGGGTCCTTAGGCGTCATAGGCAAGCGCTTAACTGCTAAGCCATCTCTCCAGTCCCATTTGTCATACTTCTAAAACCAGTACCAGGTGGGCTACAAATTTGTTAATCCAGTAGGGAATAATCTGGCTTTGAGGAATGGGTATACTCCTTTAACAATCTTCCTTTAGGTCCTCCCTTTCAAAAGAAAATCTGCATTCCCCATACTGTCCTGATGCAGAACAGCTGGCCCAATATCAGGGGTGGCAATCTCTCAAACAATTTTAGTTCAACTGGGCTACAGGGTCCAGCTTAAAACCTAAAACCTGCTTGACATTTTCTTCTACAACAAACTTTATATTTTTCATAGCATTGTGCTCATACCAAACCATTATTTCTAAATTCAATTTTACTCCACTTCTCAGGACAAGTGTAGAGTGCAGCTTCTAGCTCAGTTCCTAGCAAAGTCTTTTTTTCCTCCCCCAAACCTCATAAACCAGGCCTACACAGTCCATAGTTCTTTCTGCTTTTAGGTCTATCAACCTCTCACCAACATGGTTGATTAAGCTCTGCTTATAGCACTAAAAGACTACTTTAGTTCAAAGTTCCAACTCTTTCCATATTCCTCCCACAAACCATTTACAAAAGACCAAAATCCACAGGGTCAGGTTTATAGCACTACTGACTCCACTTCTCAGCAGCTAAACTCTCTTTTCAGGGGGAAAAAAAAAAAAAAAACTGACCCAAAGCAGCTAAAGGGAGAAAAGGGTTATTTCATAGGTACATCCTTGAGGGGAAGTTTCATCATGGTGGAGAAATTAGGGCACATCAGAGACTGTTCTTTGCATCTTGCCACCTCAGTTGGCAGAAAGCAGCAAGAGAGGGAGCTGACTAACGTTTGCAAGGGGGAGCTGTGCTGTAAGACTTCTAAGCTGCTCGTGGTACACCAGTCAGATTTTCTTCAGTTTTCCTTGTGCCACATTTCTATTTCTGCTAATGTTAATTTGGCTCTTATCAAACCATTCCTTAATGTATAAGTTTTTCTCCATTGCATTAAAGAAATGGATGAATATATGTATATGTGTGTGTGTGTGTATTCATTTAAGGAAAGTCCCAGAAAGTTGAATTACCCTGGATGGCTTTCTGACTATATATCAGTTACTGTTGTTGATGCTGTGACAAAGGCTGATAGATAGAGACAGAAAATGGTGTATTTTGACTCACAGTGCTGAAGGAGGATTGTGACTGGAGTAGCTAGGTTTTTGGTGGTGGGAGGCTCAGCACTAATTTTTAACATCATGGCCAGCCAGAAAGCAGAAGATGGGACTAGAAACAAATGCTGTAGCCCTCAAAGGCATGTTCCTCATGACCTCCTCTACCAGCCAGGCCTAACAACCTCTCCAAACTACGCCACCAGCTGGGATTGGGTAATTAAACACCTGAACCATTGGGGGGCTTTTCAAGTTCAAACCATAACAAGCCACCTGATTGCTAATGGTCATATTCTGCTAAAATATAATGAAGTAGATGTTTTACATAAATTTTATGTGGTGGTTTGAACTAGCTGTCCCCATGTATTTTGAATGCTACATCCCCAGCTGGTGGCAATTAGAAATTAGAGCCTCCTGGAAAAAATATGTTGTTGGAGGAGGGCTTATGAGTATTATAGCCAACTTGACTTTGTCAGTGTTTGACACACTCTCCTGCTGCTATTGTCCACCTGATGTTGTCCAGGAGGTGATGTCCAGCCTGTACTCATGCCATATTTTTTCCTGACATCATCAAGTTTCCTCTCAGGTGTGTCAGCCAAAATAAACCCCTTCAACCCACAAACTGCTTTTGGTTGGGTGCTCTGTGCTAACAATGAGAAGTGAATTGCGACAATAGAATTGGTACTGAGAAGTGGGTCTGTTGTCAGAAACCTGACTGTGTGGTTTTTGGCCTTTTGGAACTGATCCATGGAAGGAATACGGAAGGATTTAAATCTTGGTCTAAGAGATGCCTTGGAATATTGAAGTCAGAGTTTCATGGACTGTTATGGTCAATGGATTGTGAGGTTTGGCTTATGAAGGGAAGAAAGAACTTTGTCAGGACTGGTCTAGAAGCAGTTTCTGTGAGAGGTTTACTGTGTTCTGCATGCCTGTGTCCTGAGACCTTGTGTGAGGGTGTGTTGTATAAAAATGGACTGGTGCGAGCCGATGAATATAGCACAGAGAGAAATGAAAGCTTTGGGCTAAAGACAACAGCTTTGTTCAGCTGTAATTTTTAAGAAATTATAATTGTTGATCTGTATTGGGACAGCAGAATTCAGATTTTTTTGAAAGAAAGGGGCATGAATTCTGAAGGAGTATTTTTTGCTCCTTAAAGTTGGTTTTATTTCCCCCTGAATTAACAGGTTGGTGGCCCATCTGATACCATGAAATATAACAAATGGAGAAAAGAGTCATTGGATTTGCAACATGGTTTTGATTTTTGGTAATGGCCATGGGCAACATGAGGTAGGGTTGTTGGAAGTCTCTGTGTGGAGACACAATGGAGCCAAGAGGATGAAACATGTATTGCAATGGAGTCCTCTAGGACGTAAAAAAATAATTTTTATTGACAACTTCTATACTTACAGACAATAAACCATGATATTTCCTTCCCCTCCCCCACTTTTCCCTTCACAACTCCACTCTCTATCAAACCCCATTCCTCTCTCTGTTAGTCTCTCTTTTATTTTGATGTCATAGTCTTTTTCTCTTATTATGAGGGTCTTGTGAAAGCATTGCTGGGCACTGTGAGGTCATTGATATCAAGGCCAATTTCTGTCTGGACAGTTGCATTGAAGGAGTGGTACCTTCCTTTGGCTCTAACATTTTTCTGCCACCTCATCCACAATGGACCTTGAGCCTTGGAGGGTGCGATAGAGATGTTTCAGTGTTGGACACTCGTCCATCACTTCTTCTCAGCACTGTGCTGCCTTTTGGGTCACCCCAGTGGTCACTGCCATCTGAAAAGAGAAGCTTCTCTAACCAATAGTGAGAGTAGCATTAATATATGAATATGAACATTAAGTGTAGTGTTTCAGGGCAGTTTGGTGAGAATAACATATGTATTCAGCCAGAAAAGAGCAGGCTTTATACTCCTAAGGCTCATGACCTCCCTTGACATAGGCTTTTGATTAGGTTTCCAGTACCAGGCATGTATTCCCTCCCATAAAGTGGGCCTCCAGTCCAATTAGAGAGCACTTTGTTTCCCCCAGAGCAGACATGCCATTATTGCACCCATTCAGTCATTTGGCCTGTGTGAACAAACTTGAGGCTTCCAGTGCCCACTGTTTTCACCACTGATGTCTCCCATAGGGCTGCATTCAGTGCAGCTTTTTCCAGGTTTCAGTAGGCTGGGCTACATGGAGATTTTCAGCTTAAAACCAGCTTGATTTCCCAGTGACCTTGCCACCCAGGCATGTAAAGTATTCAGCAATAGGGTCTTACCATCTATTACTCATGGGAAACCAAGGGCCTTGGCAATAGCATGGAATATTTTGGAGGCAACAGAGACCTTCCTAGCCAATAACTCACTGGAAGGTATTCCATCCCTGGCACTGAAAATTTTCTGGCAGCAATCTATGGCTTCTGGATGTGCCATTACCCAGAAAAGTAGGCTTTCATAAGTCTTATTCAGAATATCTTAAATTGTGATGATCCTCCTACCACTCTTCTCTTACTCAATCTCTTCCCCTGCCCTCAATAAGGCCATTTCACTCACTGTAATCTGTTCTATATATATTCACCACCCCCTAAAGTCCTTCCCTTCCTTTATAGCCTTTTTCTAGCTCAATGGCCTCTGCTACTGATTTCTGGTTTTAGCTCACACACAAGTCTATACATTTGTAGTTAGAATCCACATATGAGAGAGAACATGTGACATTTGGCTTTCTGGATCTGGGTTACCTCACATAGTATAATCCTTTCCAGATCCATCCATTTCCCCTGCAAATTTCATAATTTTATTTTTATTCACTACTGAATAGAACTGTATTCTAAATGTACCACATCCATTCATCTATTGAGGAACATCTAGGCTGGTTCCATTTCCTAGCTATTGTAAGAGAGCAGCAATAAACATGCTTGTGCAAGCATCTCTAAGGTAGTTAGAAGAGTCATTAGGATATATGACTAGGAGTGCTATAGCTAGATCATATGGTAAATCTATTTTTAGCTGTCTCAAGAACCCCCACACTGATTTCCATAATGGCTATACAAGACTACATTCCCAACAAGACTATAGAAGGGTTCCCCTTTTGTCCATATCCTCACCAACATTTATTGTCATTTGTTTTCTTGATGGTAGCCATTCTGACAGGAGTAAGATGGACTCTCAAAGTAGTTTTAATTTGTATTTCTCTGATGGCTAAGGATGTAGAACACCTTTTTAGATATTTACATGCTGTCTGTATTGCTTCCTTTGAGAACTCTCTATTTCGAGCAATAGCCCATTTTTTAATTTGGTTGTTTGATTTCTTATTGTTTTGTTTTTTGAGTTGTTTGTATATTCTGGATATTAATTCTCTGACAAATTATTAGCTGGCAGAGATTTTTTCCCATTCTGTAGGTTGTCTCTTTGCTCTATTCACAGTGTCCTTTGTTATACAAAAGCTTTGGGATTTCATGAGGTCCCAGTGGTTGATTAGTTGTTTTATTTCCTGAGCAATTGGAGTTATATTCATAAAGTCGTTGCCCATGCCAATACATTGAAAGGTCTGATATTTAGGCCCCTGAAGCATTTGGCCTTGATTCTTGAGCATGGAGAAAGACAAGGGTCTATTTTAATCCATGTGTGTGTATCTATATCTATCTATCTATCTATCTATCTATCTATCTATCTATCTATCTGTATTATATTATATTATATATATATATTTCCCAGTACCACTTGTTGAAGAGGCTGTCTTTTCTCCAATGAATATTTTATGCATTTTTGTCAAAAATCAGATGACTGTAGCTGCCTGGATTAACATCTGTGTCTTTTATTCTTTTTCATTGATCTACATGTCTGCCTTTGTGCCAGTAACATGCTGTTTTTGTTACTATGGCTTTGTAATATAGCTAAAAATCGGGTATGGTGGTACCACCAGCCTTATTTTTGTTGCTTAAAATTGTTTTGGCTATTCTAGTTGTTTTTTTTTTTTTTTGTGTGTGTGTGTGTGTGTGTGTGTGCTTCCAAATGAATTTTAGGATTTTTTTTTCTATTTCTGTGAAGAATGCCATTGGAATTTTAATGAGGATTGCATTAAATGTATGGATTGCTTTTGGTGAGACTGATTTTTTTTTCTTTTTTCTTTGTTAGTCAGTTCTGTATTCAGCAAATACAGTCAGTTTGGTACCATTATTAGGCTCATCCGTGACCTACCCGCTCCCCTTGGCCCCTCCTTGTTGAGGTGTACGGGTCATGCATTGTGGAGTTAGCCCACAGTTATGGGTAAGCTAAATGTCTCTGCATATCATGACCCAACATGTGACTCTGACATTCTTTCTGCCCCCTCTTCCACAAAATTTCCCTGAGCCATGTTGGGTTCATTTTTGGTCTGTTTCAGTGATGTGGTGTTGGGGGCCTCTGAGGCTCTGGCTCTCTGATTTGGTAGGAGTTGATTTTTCGGTGAGACTGATTTTTAAAAAATTTTTTTGTTTACTTTTATTTATTTATTTGAAAGTGAGACAGAGAGAGAGAGAAAGAGGCAGATAGAGAGAGAGACAGAACATGGGATATCTTTCCATTTCCTTGTGTCTTCTGCAATTTCTCACTTTAGTGTTTTAAAGTTCTCATTGTGGAGATCCTTCACTTCCTTGGTTAGGTTTATTCCAAGGTTTGTTATTTTTTTAAGCAAACTTGAATGGGAGAGATTTGTTGTTCACTTTTTTAGTGGGCAGAGTGGAGCAATTTATTGGCAAATTCTAAATTTCAACTGAGCAATATACATGTTCAATAACAAAACAGAACAGAGTATGCAAATGTGGGGATTGAAACAAACAGATAACCTTATATAGCCAAAATCTCTAAGTGTGTGTTGCTCTATACCCTTTATCCTGTTGGCTGGGAGGTTGAGATTTCTGTTCTGAAATGGGTTCCAGGTCAGCCTGCGTCTGAATCAGACCTGACCCCAAAAGGACAGAAGAAAAGGACAGAGGCTCTGTGATCCTGAAAGCATCAAAGGCAACAATAGTCAACCCACAAACACAGCTTAATTGAGAATGGTAAAGCCAACCAAGAATATGTAACCCATAACTTGCCCTGACCTGGAAAGTGAGATTAGCACTTCCAGTGCAGGCCTATGTGTCTGCTTTTTTTTTTTTTGTCAGTTGGTCTCGTTACCTTTTGGGGTGGCTTCCAATCTCACCAATGCTGAGTGCCCACCTCTATCCCTTTGTATTGTGCTGTGAATCTGGTGTCCTGATCAGCTGTGCTGGATGCTCTGCCACTCAGAGCTGAATGAATTCTCTGGAGGGTCATGGTGTTGTTGTTTAGGGGATGGGAGAGAGCAGGAAACCTGGAGTTGTACTGGAACTGCTTAGTTTGTCTTGTTTGTGTCCCCTATTGCAGCTCCTCATTTAATCTCTGCTGTTACCCCTTCAGACTTCTTGACTTTGCAAGCAGGATGATGAGTTAGGAAAATCCCCTTGTTTGGTCTCTGCTTCTGCAGCTGGGCAAGCAGGTCCACGCAGGTCTTCATGGATCAGGTCCGGGTTTGCACTCCTTGGTGGGATTCTGGCTAGTTTCCTCCTTTCTGATAGATCTTTTTCTCTCTTGCTTCTCTGCTGTGGCTGATAAAAACATATACACCTTCACTTTCTGGATGAAGAGTGTAGTTTGCTATGGTTTTGCTTAAATCCATCCCTAGGCTGGATTGGTGTGACTCCTATGCAGCTATCTTGCCCTGAAGTCTTTTTTAACTTTTTTAATTTTGTTTTTATTTGAGAGGGGGAGAAAGAGAAAAAGAGAGAGGAAGGTAGAGAGAGAGAGAGAGAATATGAATGAGCATACTAGGGCTTTTAGCTGCTGCAAATGAACTCCAGACACATGTGTCACCTTGTACAACTGGCTTACATGGGTCCTGGGAATTGAACCTGGGTCCTTTGGCTTTGCAAGCAAGTGTCTTAACTGCTAAGCCATCCCTCCAGCCTTTCCAGGACTTTTTGAAATGCCAGGACTGTGAGAAAGCCACCAAGAAAAGTTGCTGTTATGAGATGCATTATTTCCCAGGCTATGAAGATGCTAGCTGGAGGGGTGGAATTGGAAATCCAGAGACTTTTTACTGGTTAAAATTATTGGACTTGGAGACATATCACTTGTTGGAGTTGTTGACTTGGAGCTCACCAGGATTGTCAGCTTGTGAGATTCACCTGTGTTATAGTTATCTTTTCATTGCTGGGACAAATACCTAACCAGAAGCAGTGTATGAGAGGAAAGGATTTTTTTCAGCCTTAAAAATTCCAAGGGAAGTTCCATCATAGCAGAAGAAGCTGGCTCACTTCCATACATTCACAGCAGTGTGACAACAGGCAGTACCCATAAACATGAACAGCTAGAGTTCAAGCTGGCTCACTATACGCCTTAGGGCTGAACTCAAAATCTGTGCCCAGTGACACACCTCCTCCTGCACGGCTCTGCCTGCTGAAGACTTAAGTGGCAGATGAATCAAAAATGCCTAAGGCTAAGTTGGGCATACATTTACATTAATACCAACATATTCTAACCCCGAATTCCCACATTCACGATCATCTCACAATGCAAATTGCAATGAGTCTAACTTCAAAAGTCCCTGTAGTCTTTACCAACTTCAATATTTTTCAAAGGTCAAAGTCTCACCAGAGATTCAAGACAGTCTTTTAAATGTGAGCCATGTAAAATCAAAACACAGGGCTGGAGAGATAGCTTAGCAGTTAAGTGCTTGCCTGTGAAGCCTAGGGACCCCGGTTTGAGGCTCAACTCCCCAGGACCCACGTTAGCCAGATGCACAAGGGGGTGCATGCATCTGGAGTTCATTTTCAGTGGCTGGAGGCCCTGGCACACCCATTCTCTCTGTGTCTCTCTCTGCCTCTTTCTCGCTCTGTCTGTCACTCTCAAATAAATAAATAAAATGAACAAAAAATAAAAAACAAAACAAAACACAAATTATATACTTTTAACTTATAATGGCACATTAAACATTCCAATTGCAAAAAGGCATAAAATGGAGAAAGTGGACCACTGCAAAATCAATAACCAGCAGACAAACATCAACCATCTGCAGTTTTTCTTCATCTTTTTTATTTTAGTTATGTACACAGTGTGCATACAGCCATGTTGGTACCATTATTAGCCTCCTCCCTATCCTTCCCCCTCCACAGGGACCCTCCTTGTTGGGGAATGTGGATCATGCATTGTGGGGTTAACCATCAGTTATGGGGAAGAGGCAATGTCTCTGTGCATAATGTCCCAACATGTGGCTCTAACAATCTTTTCACCCCCTCTTCCGCAAATTTCCCTATGCCATGTTGAGTTCATTTTAAGTCTACTTCAGTGATGAAGTCTTGGAAGCCTCTGTGTCTCTGAATATCTGGTTTGGTAGGAGTTGAGTGTTCTCTGTGTCTCCTTCACCCTTGTGCTGGTACTAGGTTCACCAAGAAAGCAGCACTCTTGCTCATATCCTCAATTACTCTTAGTTTCAGCTGGGGCCCTGGTGAGGTGTGATGGGCTGATTCTCTCCTCAGGATCTGTGTCCACCTTAAAAAGAGAAGCAAATTCTCCAGCAGAGAGTGAGGTCAATACCAGATAAATGGGAAAAACATTATTATTTTAGAAAGAATTCAATAAGTGTAGGCCCTCTTGTAGCCCAGGATTTGTGGGAGCTTAATAATGAAGATTGGGCCCATGCTTTGGATATAGTTCTGACTTGTTTCTCAGCTCCAGTATAGGTTCTGTTCCACTGAATGGGTCAGTTAGCCAAAGCAAAAGCAGTTGATTACTCAACGTGGCTATGTGCCACTATTGAACTTGTGTGAGCATCACATCAGGTTGTTTGCTGCTGAGTAGCTTAGACCACAAGTTGCTTGGACAAATGTTGGTCATTTTCCCCAGTCAGTCATGTAGAACCTCTGGCACTAGACAATCTAACTTATGGGGACTGACTCTCTTCCAGATTCCAGCCAAGTCACTCCATGTTCAGTACCAATAGCATATGGTATCTTTGACAGTATGGTCATAGCACTAACTTTTGGTGGGTCACCAAGTACTCTGACAGACATCTGTCTTCTTCTGGGAAACCTTTTAGGTTTCTATGATCAACAGCTCCTTGTGGATATTAACCACATGCTGGTACTGGGAATTACAGGCCAGTGCCAAGGAAAAGAAGGAAGAAAAAGATAGGTAATATAAAAGAAGTAGAGAGAAGAGGAAGAGAGAGAAAGAGACATAGGGAGGGAGGGAGAGAGACAGAGAAAGAGAGAGAGAGATAAACAGGTGAAGATTAAGGTTAGCCTTCATCATACCCTCTCCAGCACCCTGTGATTCAGGTGTTACCTTTAAGGACCTGAGGAAGCTTCAACCATTTAGTCTGTCTTTTAGGATGTAGAATTTTATGGTAGCATTGCCATTTGGGTCAAGTTTTGGGTTCCCCACGACCACCCTTACTCTCCCCTCCCACCACTCCCTCCCTCTTGTCCAGTCCTTGAGATGCTTATTATGTATGTCAGCATCTCTGGTAGATTCAGTTTAGGATCCACAGATTATCTTTCTGTGATTGGGTGGGTTGGGTGAGAATGATCTCTTCCAGGATCAATCATTTTTCTTCAAATTTCATTGTGTCATTTTTCCTTACTACTGTGTAGAATTTCCTTGTGTAGATATACCACATCTTGATTATCTACTCATCTAATGATGGACATTTGGGCTGATTCCACCTCTTAGCTATTATGAATTGAGCAGCTATATACATGGTTGAGCAAATCTCTTTGAACTGAGGCATGGAGCTTTTAGGATAAATGCCCCGTAAGGGAATAACTGGGTCTGTTGTAAGTCTATAATCAACCTTTTTAGGAGTCTCCATATTGCTTCACATAGTGGTTGTACCATCTTACATTCCCACCAGCAGTGAATGAGGGTTCCTATTTCTCCACATCCTTGCCAGCATTTTTATTCCTTTCATTTTTTATTATTTTCTATCCTTACTGGCTAAGGTAGAATCTCATAGTTGTTTTAATTTGCATTTCCCTGATGATTAGGCATTTGCCATTTGTATTTCTTCCTCTGAGTACTGTTTGTTCAGTTCTTTGCCCCATTTTGTGAGTGGGTTGTGTGACTTTTTATTGTTTAGGTTTTTGAGTTCTTTATAGATTCTATAAATTAGGCCTCTGTCCATTGTATAACCAGCAAAAATTTTCTCCCATTCTGTGGGTAATCTATTGGTTCTGCTATTTGTTTGTGAAGAAACTTTTCAGCTTCATGAGATCTCAATGGTTGAATAGTTTAAGTTTCTGAGGCACTGAGGTTTTGTTCAGGAATCTTTTTCCATTCCTATATCACAGAAAGTTTCTATTTTTTCTTCCAGTACTATCTGAGTTTCCAGTCTTATATTGAGGTCTTTGATCCATTTGGACTTGATTTTTGTGCATGGCAAGATGTGTGGATTGAGTTTCATTTTCCTGTATATGGTTATCCAGTTTGTCCAGGATCATTTGTTGAAGATGCTGTCTTTTTTTCCAGTGTACATTGTTAGGGCCTTTGTCAAATATCAAGTAGCTATAGTTGCTTGACCCAAAGTCTGGGTTCTTCATTCTGTTCCATTGGTCTATAATCCTGTTGTTATGCCAGTACCATGTTGTTTTCATTACTATGGCTTTGTAATATAGCTTTAGATTTGGCATGGTGATACCTCCAGAGGTGTTTCTTTTGCTGAGGATATGCTTGGATATCCGAGGCCTTATGCCATTCCATATGAATTTTGAGATCATTCTTTCTATCTCTGTGAAGAAAAACATTGGGATTTTTATTGGTATTTCATTAAATCTGTATGTTGCCTTTGGTAAGATTGCCATTTTCACAATGTTAATTCTGCCTATCCAGGAGCATGGGAGGTCTTTCCATTTTCTCAAGTCCTCCTCAATTTCTTTCTTGAGTGTTTTTATATTTTCATTTTATAGGTCTTTCACATCCTTAGTTAATGTTATCCCAAGGTATTTTGTTTATTTATTTTTGTTGCTATTGAAAATGGGACAATGATGCTTATTTATTCCTCTGTATTTTTGTCTTTTGCATGCAGAAAAGCTACTGATTTTTGTGCACTGATTTTGAATCCTGATACTTTGATGAAGGAGTTAATTACCTTTTTGAATTTTGAGATGCAGGTTCCTGGGTCTCTTACATATAGAATCATGTCATTTGTGAATAGGGCTAACTTAACTTCTTCTTTTCCACTTTGTATCCATTTTATTTCTTTCTCCTATCTTATTGCTTGAGCTAGAACTTCCAGTACTAACTATGTTGAAGAGCAGAAGTGAGAGTGGGCACCCTTGTCTTGTTCCTGATCTCAATGGGAATTCCTCTAGTCTCTCCCCATTAAGTATTACTTGGGCTTTAGGAGCTTTATATGTATCCTTTATTATGTTGAGATATAAACTGTCCATGCCTATTCTCTCTAATGTTTTGATCATGAAGTGAAATATTTTGTCAAAGGCTTTTTCTACATCTATTGAAATGATTATGTGGTTTTTGTGTTTATGCTTATTTATGTAGTGTATTACATTGACAGACTTCTGTATGTTGAACCACTCCTGTGGTGGATAATGTTTTGATGTGTTGTTGAATTCAGTTTGTGAGGATTTTGTTCAGGATATTTGCATCTAAGTTCATTAGTTCATTAGTTCAGTTCAGCTCAGTTCTGTTTTGTTCTGCTCTCCTCTCCTCTCCTCTCCTCTCCTCCTCTCCTCTCCTGTCCTCTCCTCTCGATCTGAGTCTTTTTCTGTTTCTCTTATTACTATGGCATTGCAGTGTGTCTTGGAGTCAGGTATGATGATACTACCTGCAGTACTATTTTTGCTGTGGATATTTTTGGTTATTTGAGGCCTTTTAGTATTCCATATGAATTTTATGATAATTTTTTTCTATTTATGTCAATAATATTGCTGGGGGCTGGCGAGATGGCTTAGCAGTTGAGGCACTTGCCTGAAGAACCAAAGGATACAGATTAGAATTCCCCAGGATCCACCTAAGTCAGATGCAAAAGGGGGCGCACAAATCTGAAGTTTATTTTCAGTAGCTAGAGGCCCTGATGCTCCCTTTCTCTCTCTAACTTCTCTCCATCTGCTTACTTCTCTCTATATATCTCAAATAAATAAATAAAAATAAAATAAAATTTAAAAATGAATGTTACTGCAGTTTGGATTGGAATCTGTATATTGCCTTTGGTCCATTTTCACAATATTAATTCTTCCAATCTATGAGCATGGGAGATCTTTCCATCTTCTCATGTCATGCAAAATTTATTTCAGTCTTTTCATATTTTCATTGTAGATATCTCTCACTTCCTTGATTAGGGATATTCCAAGATATTTAACTTTTGTACATATTGTAAATGTGACTGTTTCCCAGGATTTCTTTCTCAGCATATTCCCCATTGATATATAAGACAGTTATTAGATTTTGTGTGTGTTAATTTTATATCCTATAACTTTTCTGAAAGTGTTCATCATCTTTAGGCATTTTTGGTGGAGACTATAGGGTCTCTTAAATACTGAACCTTATCATTTGCAAAGAAGGCTACTTTGTCTCCTTGCTTTCCAAATTCTAACCCTTCTTTCTGTAGTCTTAGCACTCTAGCAGTATTTGAAGTACCATGTCAAATATTAGTTGGGAGAGTCAAAATCCCTGTCTTATTCCCAAACTTAGTGGGAAGACTAAGTTTTTCATTTGGTATGATATTGGCTTTAGTTTTGTAGTATGTAGCCTTTATCATGTTGAAATATGTTTCTGCCAATCCTTTTCTTTCCAATTTTTTTTCATCAGGGAATGTTGTATTTTGTTGAAAGCCTTTTATGCATTGATTAAGATAATGTGATTTCTATCTTTCATCTACTTATCTGATTGCATTATATTGATTGATTTCTGTCTATTGAACCATCCATTCATCCCTGGAATGAACTTACTTGATTAAGGTAGGTAATATTTTCACTGTGTTCTTAAATTAGATTTTCAAGAATTTTGTTGAGAATTTTTGAGTCTTATGTTTCTCAGAGATATTGCTCTATCATTTTCTTATGTTGTTATATCTCTGTCTGGTTTTGATATTATTTAATGCTGGCTTCATAGAAGTTATGGAGCATTCCCCCCTTTTAATTTTATGAAAAAACTTGATAAACAGTAGTTTCAGTTCTCTATAATGGCAAGATATAATTCAGCAGTGAATCTGTCTGGACCTGGGCCTGTTTTTTGGTTAGGAGATTTATAAATACATCGTCACTCTCATTATTTGTTATAGTTCTATTTCAATTATTTTTCTCTTCTGGGTTTAACTTTGTTATGTCATACATATATATCAAGAATTCAGAGTCACATGTTGGGTCATGATATGCAGAGACATTTAGCTTACCCATAACTGTGGGCTAACTCCACAATGCATGACCCGTATACCTCAACAAGGAGGGGCCAAGGGGAGGGGTAGGTCACGGATGAACCTAATAATGGTACCAAACTGACTGTATTTGCTGAATACAGAACTGACTAATAAAGAAAAAAGAACAACAAAAAAAAAGAATTCATCCATTTCTTCCAGATTTTCCAGTTTGGTGGAATACAGGTTTTTGAAATATGCCCTTGTTATTCTTTCAATTTCATTTATATCTAGGTTAATACCTTCTTTGTTCCCTCCAATTTTGTTGACTAAGGTCTTATCTCTCTTCCTTTTGGTTACTTTGGTAGGAGTTTATCAATCTTGTTTATCTTTTCAAAGGAATAGCTCTTTTTTTCATCAATTTTTTGGTTTTGTTCACTTCTAATTCATTGATTTCTGCCTGGATATTGACTATTTCTTTCCATCTGGTATTTTTAGATTTGGATTGTTTTTGTTTTTTCAAAGCCTTCAGACGGACCCTTAGGTTATTTATTTGGGATATATTTTTGTCTGGTAGGCATTAAGAGCTACAAACTTCCTTCTTAGGCTAGCCTTCATTTTTTCCCATAGGTTTCAGGATGTAGTGATTTCATTTACATTAAGTTTTAGGACTCTCTTGATTTCCTTCTTGGTTTCTTCAATGACCCAATCATTTAATATGTTGTTCAATTTCCAGGAGCTCATGTATTTACTGTTGATTTTCTTGATATTATTTTAGGTTAGTTACATTAAAGGTGCTATCTCAGTTTTTCTAAATGTATGGAGACATGCTTTGTGTCTTAATGTGTAATCAATTTTAGAGAATGTTGCATGAGCTGCTGAGAAGAACATATGTTCTTAAGAGTTTGGATAGGAACTTCTGCATATAAATGTTAAGTCCAGTTGATCTATTGTACTCTGTAGCTCCATTGTTTTGCTGTTTTCTGTTAAGATGTTTTGTGTATTGGTGATAGTGGGATACTAAAGTCACCTACTACTATTATCTTGAGATTTATGTCTGAGTGTATTTCCCATAGATTTTCTTAACAAAATTCAGTCACTTTTTTTAGTGCATTTTTTTTAGGATTACAATATGCTTTTGAGGAATTAGTCCCTTGATCGCCATAAAAAAGCTTTCTTTATCTCTTCTGATTTCTTTTGATTTAAAGACCAGCTTGTAATAGATTAATATAGCCATATATACTTGTTTATTTCCTTTTGCTTCTAACATTTTGTCTATCCTTTAGCCCTAAAGTAGTGTCTTTGACAGTCAAGTTGGTTTCTTGAAGATAGCATATGGATAAATATTGTTTCTTGACGCAACCTATTATTTTTTATTTTTTATTGGGGAGTTGAGTCCATTGGTATTCAGAGTTATTATTAAAAATTGTAACATAATCCCTGTCATGATGATGATTTTTGTGTTATTTGGTGTTTTTTTATCTTCATTTTCCCCTATTTTTATGGTTTTCTTTATTGGTTTCCCCCTCATGTACCTTCTTGAATATGTTTTTCTTTTCAGTATTCCATCCAGTGTTCTCTGTAGAGATGGATTGGAGCTCATATATTTATATATCTGGCTTTTATAATCTAAAGCTTTTCTTTTTTCTTCTTTCATGAGAATGTTGCAGCTACCTTATTGTTGGTGGGACAAAACCCCTGACCAGAGCAGCTCATGGGAGAAAAGGGATTATTTCAGGCTTACAGTTTTGAGGGTTAGCTTCATCATGGTGGAGGAAACTGACTCACTTCATCATTTATCCACAGCAGGGAGAGAGAGAACAATTAACCATAGTTCAATCTGTTTCTTAACACTTAGAGCTGGTTGCAACCCCAAGTCGATCCTGGTGATGCATTTCTTCTATCAGGGCTCCATCTCCCAAATGCTCTACTAGGTGGAGACTAAGTAGAAAAATTAATCACAAACACCTGAGGTTACAGGGGCAAGATATTCAAAATTACCACAGAGAGATAATTTTGCTGGCTTTAGTAGTTTGGGTGTACCTCTGTGGTCTTTCAATATTTGAAACACTATTCCATACCCCTCTGTCTTTAAGACCCTCCATTAAGAAATAGGATCCTAGTCTGATTCCAAAGTTGCATATGATCTGAAGTTTTGAACATAAATGGGGAGATGCTTCAATGTTATTATTAACTATAATTTGTATGAAAAAAATCCCAGGAAAGAATTTTCAGAACAAATGTAAGATTTCCTAATATGCACCTAACACAATAGGGTTTCCCCACTGGTTGTTTCCAAGTACAAAAATCTTGGCAAATCATCCATATGGCTTGGGAGAGATTTCCTGGGAGGATCATTAGTGAGTCAGGTTGCTGTTTGCCGCACACTGGGGTGTTGCTATTGATGCAAACTACTTTGCTTTTTATATCATAATTTTTAAAGGTCTTTGTATTTAAATTACATGCACCAATGTTTATGTAGCTTTAAAACAAACTTAACACTGATTCAGTGAATAACAACATTATTGTGTGGAATAAGAAAATATTAATCCCAGCTTTTCTGTCAGAACAGATCTTTACTTGGATGTTCATATTTACATAAAAGGAATTTTAAATAAAGAAAATTAGTATGGACATACACATGTCCAATGTATGCAAATTGTGTTATTAGTTGATTTTTTAGTATTTTTCCCAAATTACAAGAGGTTATGTATTATATACAATATAAGAATAGAACCCTTTTAAAAAATTCCTTACTCAGAATTATAAAGTATTTGATTTCCTTAGTTGTAGCATTTAAAAGAAAATCATATGATAAAAGTTTATGCATTGCTATTAAGGTGTGTTTTTCCCTAACCTACATCAGTGTATACATCTCTGGCATACAGGTATAGTATTTTCATTCTTACCCTTAGTCTTACCTTCTTTTCCACTTAACACATAAATTAAATCAGGTTTCATGAGGACCTCAGGGCCTCACAGCGATGTGGCTCTGATGGCGCACTGTGGTATACTGTACTGGTTTATGTGCTTAACATTGCTGTTGGAGAGTGAAATATGTTTCCATTCTACAAGTGTTTCATTATTCTAATTTTATGTTGCATTAAAATATTGCATAATACTGGTGGGTTAATTCAAATAATCAAATAATTAATCTGTGCACTTGATAGTACTTCCTTACCTTCAATAAAATTATCTTTCCATCTTTGTATTCTCTTAGCACCATTGTCTTTGTATACAGTATCCTGTTTTCCTCCTCTACTCACTCACCTGTTCAACAGTATCAGCACTTGTGTAGTGATGGCATTATTTGTACTACAGCATTAGCAGAAACATCTGAGTGTATATGTTTCGGGCAGCGGGAAGATAGCTAGGGGGCATATTGATAACATGGAAGTTCTGTTTAATTAACCCTTCAGAATTTAGATCTCATCCTAGGATCCTTCATTCCTACCAAAAGCAGAAGAATATACCTCTAAATCCATTTCATTTTCACTAACTGAATATTGCATTGGAGTCTGTTTTTCTTTCTGGAAAGAAAGACAGGTGGAAGAAGGGGTGAATTATTTTGCATCCTAAAGATATATATATGAAACAGTATATAGTAACAGCTGTCATGATGCCCTGGATAGAATTAGTTCTTACTTGAGCTAGTTGTAACCTGCATTTCATTGGCCTATTTCTATTTCTTGTCCATAGCTTCTCCACCCAGTAGCATCCATCTGCTAGGCAACTTTGACATGAACTACATTTTCTTTAGGTGCTTTTATATGAATGACTTCATCAACACAAAATGATTAACATAGAATATATGAGCCAAAGGACTGAGATCACGTGGCTTCCAATTGAACTTCATCTTCAAGTTTTTTATTTAACTGATATAATACACTGTTTCTGAGAAAGACAATTATGAATGCCTTCTGAATGTTACTCACTATCTCTTCTAGAGATTGCAATTTACAAGCCAAAAAGGGGTATAGAATAGAATGGATGTGCTCATGCACATATATGTCATGTGCCAGTCTATGAGCATTGTACAAAGAAGATAGTTAAAAGTCTTCAAATGTTACATTCATGGTAGAATAATGGGCCAATCTTGAGTAGAAATATTTTCTTTTGTTAGCTCTCAGTAGGGATTTAAACCAAAGGGCCCAAAACAAGAAACAAAATCTTATGTTTCCTAATAATTCATTATCAAAACCAAAATCCAATCATATACATTTCCAATGGTATGACATTTGTTATTTTATTTTTGTCATACTGTTGGCAATGTATATAATTGCCACAGCAAAATACATTCTTCTTCCATAAAGGGAAGGTGTATCGGTTATTATTGGCCACAGCAGAAAAGCAGGAGAGAACAAGATCTACCAGAATGGAGGAAACCAGCCAGAATCCCACCGAGATGCTTGCAGCCCTGATCCATGTGCATCTGCGTGCTTGCTGGGATCGATGCTGAGCTGCAGGTGTAAAGACCAAGTAAGGGGATTTTCCAACCTCATCTGCCCCCTTTCAAGCTAAAAAAAAGTGTGAAGCAGAGACCAGCTCAGGAGCTGCTGAAGGGGATACATGTGCAACAAGCTGAGCAGTTCCAGTACAACTTCAGACTTCCTGAACTCTCCCATCCTCCAACTGTCAGAACTGTGAACCTCTGGAGAACTCATTCAGCTCTCCCCCACTCCATGGCAGGGCATCCAGCACAGCTGATCAGAATACCAGATTTATAGCACAACATGGAGGAATCAAGGTAGGCACTCAGCATTGGTGAGATTGGAAGCCACCCCAAAATGTGTTACAAAAAATGAGTTACAAACAAGCAGGTACATAGGCCTTCACTGGAGGTGCTAATCTCTCTCTCCATGTTATGGCAGGTTATGAGTTACAAATTCTTGGTTGGCTTTACCATTCTCAATTAAGCTGTATTTTGGGGTTAACTATTATTTCCATTGATGCTTTCAGATCTATGGAGCCTTTGTCTTTTCTCTTCTGTCATTATTGGGGGCTGATTCAGACCAGGTTCACCTGGAACTCATTTTTCAACAGAAATCTCAACCTCCCAGCTGACAAGATTAAGGGTATAGAGTAACACACACCCTTATGGATTTGGGCTTTATAAGGTGATCTGTTCATTTTAATCCCCACACTTGCATACTTTGTGCTGGTTTTTTATTGAATGTGTATATTGCTCAGTTGAATTTTAGAATTTGCCAAAAAATTGCTCCACTCAGCCCACTAGAATACTTCCATAGAAGGCAAACTCAACATCTATGATTACTTCTGTGGTTGGATTGGAGTACAAAGGGCTACACTTGGCACTTTAAACTGCTAACCTGAAGGTAGATAAAATTAGATTTCCATGTCTAAAAGCACTTCAGGTAATGAGAAAACCCAAGCCTCAAATCAACTCAGAATACAAAAACTACTACATTATAATACAAGAAACACAAAGAATCAAGACAATAAAATCCCACCAAAAATTATAAATCCATCAGAAATGACTCCCAATGGGACTATTTTAGATGAAATGCCTGAAAATTTTTCAAAAAATGATTTTTATCTATATTCAAAGAAATCAAGGAAGAAATTAATCAAAGAAGAAAACAAAGGAATTAAAAAAGAAAACAAACTCCTGAAGAAATCCCCAGAGAACACAGGAAACCAGCTTAATGAAATAAGGAGGTTAATATAAGACATGAGTAAGGAAATAGAAATACTGAAGAAAAACCAGACAGAAATACTAGCACTGAAAAATACAGTAAGTCAAGTAAAAAACTCTGTGGAAAGTTTCACCAGTAGAATGGACGAAGGAGAAAACAGAATATCTAAACTAGAAGACCAGGTGGCAGATCTAATACGGTCCAAAAAAGAGAAAGACAAGCTAACAGGAAGGTATGAATGGGAATTTCAAGATATTGGGGACACTGTGAAAAGATCAAACATAATTCAGGATATAATAGAAAGAGAAGAATTTCACTTCAAAGGCATAGTAGGTGTCTTCAACAAAATCATACCAGAAAAAGTTCCCCAAATTGTGAAAGAAATGCCAATGCAGATACAGGAAGCTTTTAGAACACCAAAACAGATAAAACCCAGAAAGAACCTCTCCTCGCCATGTTATAATTAAACTACTAAATATGCAAACCAAAGAAAATTTATTGAAAGCAGTTAGAGAAATAAAGCAATTCACCTATAAAGGCAGGACCATCAGGATCACAGCAGTTTACTCAGCATAAGCTTTACCAGCCAGAGGGGCTTGGAATGATGTATTCCAAGTTCTGAAAGATAACAACTGTAAACTAAGATTACTTTATCTTGTAAAAGCTTTTATCCAAATTGATGGAGAAATAAGGATATTCTGCATCAAAAACAGGCTAAAGGAATTTATGACAACTAAGCCAGCTCTACAGAAAATACTTGAAGGAAACCTTCACTCTGAAGAGAAAGGAAAGCATACACATGAGAATCAAAACAAACAAACAAAAATTCCAAAGAATCTGTGAAACAAAGAGTTTGTTCTTTAAAAGGATAAACAAGATTGATGAACCCTTAATAAATCTGACCAGAAGAAAGAGAAAAGGGATAAAAATTAGTAAAATAGCAGATGAAAAAGGCACCATTACAACAGATACCAAAGAAATTAAGAAAATCACATGAACAAACTTTAAGAATATATATCCTCTAAGTTTAAAAACCTGAAAGAAATGGTTGATTTTCTTGATGCATATGACCTAAAAAAATTAAATCAAGATGAGATAAATCAATTAAATAGACCTATCATAAGTGTAGAGATACAAGAATTTATAAAAAGACTCCCAGCTAAAATAAAGTCCAGGCCAAGATGGTTTCAATGCTAAATTTTATCCAGACCTTCATGCATGAACTAACACCCCTGCTTCTCAAACTTTTCCATAAAATAGAAAAGGAAGGAAATCTACTGAACTCCTTCTATGAATCCAGGATTACCCTCATACCAAAACCAGGCAAAGACAGAAAAAATAATAAAAGAAATTGCACGCAAATCTCCCTCATGAACATAGATACAAAAATTCTCAACAGAATATTGGCAAACAAAATACAAAAGTATTAAAAAGATCATTCACCTAGATCAAGTAGACTTAATCCCAGAGGTGCAGAGATGGTAATACACTACATAAATGGGCTGAAGAACAAAAATTATATGATCATCTCAATCTTGCAGAAAAGAAGTCAACAAAATCCAATATCCCTTCATGGTAAAAGCTCTACAGAAACTAGGAATAGAAGGAACATATCTCAACATAATAAAGGCTACTTATGACAAACCTACAGCCAACATATTGGTAGATGGGGAAAATCTTTGTAGCAGACAGCTTCAGGTTCGCTGAGATGAACTGTCAGACCAGGCACAGTTATGGAGGAAGGGATTTATTGAAGCTTACAGATCCAGAGGACGTTCCATAAAAGCAGAAGAAACTGGCCTGCCTTCACAGGCCCAAGCAGAGAGAGAGAGAAGCACAAGCCTAAAGCCACACAGCACAGCACACTTCAGGAACTCCAGCTAGGCACACTTTGCATATCTTTAGATTGAAATCTGAAACCCACCACCACACCTTAAGATCCACACAATGGCATTGCCTCTAGCCAGGTGGCTAGAGATGCAAACTACAAACAAATAAACAACTGAATACATTGGGGGCCATCTATTCTATTCAAACCACCACATTCCGCCCCTGGCCCCCAATAGATTTATAACCATTACACATTGTAAATTGTACTCAGTTCAATTTCAAAGGTCCCCAGAGTCTTGACCAATTTAAGATATGAAGACCTGTAAAATCAAACAAGTTAAACACTTCTAACATATAAAGGCACAGAGTAAACATTTTCAACTGGTATAAGGCACAGCAAGGAGAGACTAAAACAATGCAAACTTAACCACCATCAAACAAACATCAAACTTCTGCAGTTCAAGTTCAATATACCCAGAGACTAACAGTCTCCAGCTTTCCAATTCCACCCCTCCAGCTGGGCAGAGTACCCGGGGAGCCCTTCCATCCCAGGCCAACAGTGTGCTCTATGGTAGCCCTTGCACAGTCCTGGTATATACAAAACATCTTCAGGTCTTCATGCAAACCATGGTCCATCTTCCATAGGCTCTTTCAGCCTATCAGGGCATCATGCCCTGCCTCATGCCACATCTCAGCAGCAGCTCCTGGAACCATGTGCAATTCATGACCACTCTTTACATTTTCCAAAGGCTCTTTCAGCCTGTCAGGGCTTCAGGCCCTACCTCATGCAGCATCTCAGCAGCTGCTCCTGGAACTGTGTGCAATTCACGACCACTCCGTGCATTTTTCATGCTTCTGAAACCAATACCAGGTGTGCAGGACACAGACATATTCTTAATTCACAGATGAAATAAATCATAACCTTGAAAAGCAGGTTCCTTCTCCAGTCAACTCTTTCCAAAAGAGTTTGCATTTCTATGATAGTCCTTCCTCAGGCATCCTTTCCATTGTTTTAATGTAAAGCAGTTGGACCATCTTCCTTAAGATTGCTAATGTGTTTGACAATAGCAGATTCAGTAACCTAAAACCAGTCTCAGTGCCTGTAATTTTAACTTGCTTGAGGTTTTCCAGCTTAAAATCTTAAATCTCTCAGTCCAATATCTCTAGCCAAGCACATCAGTCCATTACAAATTTAACCTTGTCACTCCGGGCCTGGGCAGCAGGACACAGCCAGCCCTTATGCCAGTAGCCCAGTTCCAACAAAATCCTCTGCAGTCTTTCCTTCCCCTTAGAAAGCTCATAAGCCAAGCCTCGAAGTTCAATGCTGTCTGCACTTAGCATTCTCAGACTCTCATCAAAATAGTCCATAAAACTTGGCTTACCACTCCAGAAGACATTTTCTGTTGCAAGCACCAAGTCCATGCCTATTCCTCCAAAACAAAAGTTCCAAAAGATCAACATACACATATCCAGGTACATCACACCCCACTCCTGGTACCAAATTCTGTAGCAGACAGCTTCAGGTTCGCTGAGATGAACTGTCAGACCAGGCACAGTTATGGAGGAAGGGATTTATTGAAGCTTACAGATCCAGAGGACGTTCCATAAAAGCAGAAGAAACTGGCCTGCCTTCACAGGCCCAAGCAGAGAGAGAGAGAAGCACAAGCCTAAAGCCACACAGCACAGCACACTTCAGGAACTCCAGCTAGGCACACTTTGCATATCTTTAGATTGAAATCTGAAACCCACCACTACACCTTAAGATCCACACAATGGCATTGCCTCTAGCCAGGTGGCTAGAGATGCAAACTACAAACAAATAAACAACTGAATACATTGGGGGCCATCTATTCTATTCAAACCACCACAATCTTGAAGCTTTTCCACTAAATTCAGGAACAAGACAAGGGTGACCACTGTGCCCACTCTTATTTAATATAGTACTAGAAGTCTTAGCTATAGCAATAACACAAGTGAGACTCATAAAAGTGATAAAAATGTAAAAGAAGAGATCAAATTATAATTATAATTATTTGCAGATGATATGATTCAATACATAAAGGACCCTAAAGACTCTACCAGCAAACACTTAGAGCTGATAAACAATTTTAGCAACGTAGCAGGATGCAAAATAAATACACAGAAATCAGTAGGTTTTCTATATACTAACAGCAAACATTTAGAGAATGAAATCTACGAATAACTCCCATTCGTAATTGCCTTAAAAAAAAGTACCCTGGGGCTGGAGAGATGGCTTAGCGGTTAAGCTCTTGCCTGTGAAGCCTAAGGACCCCGGTTCGAGGCTCAATTCCCCAGGACCCACGTTAGCCAGATGCACAAGGGGGCGCATACATCTGGAGTTCGTTTGCAGTTGCTGGAAGCCCTGGCACGCCCATTCTCTGTCTCTCTCTCTATCTGACTCTTTCTCTCTGTGTCACTCTCAAATAAATAAATAAAAATGGACAAAAAAATTTTTTAAAAGTACCCTGAAATAAATCTATCCAAGGAAGTGAAGGATATCTACAATGAAAACATTAAAACACTCAAGTGAGAAATTGCAGAAGACACTAAGAAATGTATAGACATCCCATCTTCTTGGATTGGAAGAATCAATATTGTGAAAATGTCAATCTTACCAAAAGCAATCTACACATTTAATGCAATCCCCACTAAAATTCCAATGGCATTCTTCACAGAAACAGAAAAGGCAATACTAAAATTCATTTGGAAGCATAAAAAACCTAGAATAGCAAAAATAATATTGAGCAACAAAAATAAGGCTGGTGGTATTACCATTCCTGATTTTAAGCTATATTACAAAGCCATAGTAACAAAACAGCATGGTACTGTAGCAAATACAGACATATTGATCAATGGAACAGAATAGAGGACCCCAATGTTAATCCAGACAGCTAAAGCCATCTGATTTTTGACAAAAATGCCAAAAAAAAATTCATTAGAGGAAAGATAACCTCTTCAACAAGTGGTGCTGAGAAAGCAGAATATCTATTTGAGGAAGGATAACAATAAATCCTTGTCTATTTCCATGCACAAGAATCAAGTCCAAATGGATCAAGTACCTTAATATCAGACCTGAAACTCTGAAACTGCTAGAGGAAAAAGTAGGGGAAACCCTTCATCATATTGGCATAGGCAACAACTTTCTGAATATAACCCTAGTTGCTCAGGAAATGAAACCACTAATCAGCCATTGGGATCTCAGGAAATTACAAAGCTTTTGTACAGCAAAGGACACTGTGAACAGAGCAAAGAGACAAGCTACAGAGTGGGAGAACATCTTTGCCAGCTATCAATCTGACAGAGGATTAATATCCAGAATATACAAAGAACTCAAAAACCTAAACAATAAGAAATCAAACAATCCAATTGAAAAATGGGCTATAGAACTAAATATAGAATTCTCAAAAGAAGAAATACACATAACATATAAACATCTAAAAGAGTGTTCTACATCCTTAGCCATCAGGGAAGTGCAAATTAAAACTACTTTGAGATTCCATCTTACTCCTGACAGAATGGCTATCATCAAGAAAACAAATGATAATAAATGTTGGCAAGGATGTGGAAAAAGGGGAACCCTTCTACACTCTTGCTAGGAATGTAGTCTGGTATAGCTACTGTGGAAATCAGTTTGTAGTTTCCTGATACAGCTAAAAATAGTTTTAACCTATGACCCAGTTATAGTACTCCTAGGCACATATCCTAATGACTCTTTTCACTGCCTTAGAGATACTTGCACAACCATGTTTATTGCTGCTCTCTTCATAATAGCTGGGAAATGAGACCAGTCTAGATGTCCCTCAACAGGTGAATGGATAATAAAGATGTGGTACATTTACACAATGGAGTTCTATTCAATAGTAAAGAAAAATTAAATTATGAAATTTTCAGGGAAATGGATGGATCTGGAAAGGATTATACTAAGTGAGGTAACCCAGGCCCAGAAAGCCAAATGTCACATGTTCTCATATGTGGATCCTAGCTACAAATGTTTAGACTTGAATGTGAGCTGGAACCAAAAGTCAGTATCAGAGGCCAGTAAGTTAGAAAAAGGCTATAAGCAAAGGAGGAGAGAGAAGGACCTTAGGGCATGGTATTATATATATGTAAGTAGAAGAACAGATTACAGGCAATAGAATGGCCTAAGTGAGGCCAGGGGAAGGGATTAAGAGAAGGGTGGTGGGAGGGTTAATCAAAATTCAGGATATTGTGAATAAGCCACTTGATAACCTATTGTCTTGAATAATGGCACACTCAGAAGCCATAGACTGTGACTAGAAAAATTTAAGCACCAGGGATGGGATGCCTTCCAGTGAGTTATTGGCTAAGGAGATCCCTGATTCCCCCCAAAATATTTCAGGCTATTGCCAAGGCTCTTGGTTTCTCACCAGGAATATATGATGAGGCCTTATTGCTGAAGACTCCACATATCTGGGCTTCTAGGTCACTGATAAATCAAATGGGGCTGAACTGAAAACCTTATCCTTGTAGACCAGCTGACAGAAAGCTGGGAAAAAGCTGTACTTTATGCAGCCTTATGGGAGACAGAAGCCATCAGTGGTGAAAATAGTGGACACTGCAAGCCTCAAGTTTGGCCAGCCAGGCCAAATGAGCCAATGGATGCAATAGTGGCATGTCTGTTATGGGGGAAACCAACTGCTTTCTGATTGGACTGGACACCTGCTCTATGGGAAGGAATACATGCCTAGTACTGAAAACCTAATCAAAAACCTATGGTGGGTAAAGTCATGAGCAGTAGGAGTGTAATGCCTACTCTTGTCTGGCTAAATGCATATATTATACTCACCAAACTGCCCTGTAAGCACTTTACTTAAGGTGCATGCCCATATATTAATGCCACTCTCACTTTTTGTTAGAGAAGCTTCTCTGTTCAGATGGCAGTGACCTCTGGGAAGATCCAAAATGCACCATCGTGCTGAGAAGATGTAATGGAGGAGATCTCAGCACTGAAACATCCCTATCACATCTTCCTAGGCTCAGGATCTATTGCAGAAGAGGTGGAAGGAAGCATGTAAAAGCCAAAGGAAGAGTAGGACTGCTTAAAATATAATCAACCAGATAGAAATTGGTCTTGATATCCATGACCTCAAAGTGTCTAACACTATCTTCACAAGACCCTCATTATAGGAGACAAAGATGATGACATCAAAATCAAAAAGAGAGACTAATAGAGAGAGGGTGGGGATATGATGGAGTGTAGATTTGTGAAGGGGGAGGGGAGGGAACTATCATGGCTTATTTCTGTAAGTATAAAGCTGTCAATAAAAAGGAAACAAACAAACAACAGCAACAACAACAACAACAGCAACAACAAAAGATTGAGGATGCAACTTGAGTCTCTAGTGGGTGGAAGACCTGCTGGTGAATAGGTATGTTACTGGTGATAGATCTTGTAGTTTAACCCTTAGGTGTGTAAAGAGGAGTTTGTACTTTGACTCTTGGTGTTTGCTGACTGTTTGGTGGTGTTTCTCTCCTATGACTTATGAACGTGATCCAGCTTCTTCTGACATTAATCATGTTTCCTATGGATTCTGTGAGCCTGAAATAAACCTTTCCCTCCCATAAGCTGCATCTGGTTGGATGTTTGTTCAGCAATGCAAAAGGAACTACAGTAGTAAAATTGGTACTGAGAAGTCAGTCATTACTGCAATTAATCTTACCATGTGGGTTTTGGTTTTTTGGAACTTGTTTGTGGGAGGAATGTGGAAGGCTATGCCTCATATCTGGTGCTGGTTTTGAAGCATAAAAAATTCTAGAAAGCAGGCTGGAGATATGGCTTAGTGGTTAAGGGCTTGCACACAAAGCAGAAGGGGATGCATGCATATGGAGTTCATTTGCAGTGGCTGCAGGCCCTGGTGCACCTACTCTCTCCTCTCTATCTCAATAAATAAATAAAAATAAAAAGTTTAATAATGAAAACAATTCTGGAAAGGATAGGTCATTGGATATGGAACATGATTTTCTTTTTCAAAATCACCATTGGACAGAATGAAGCAGGCCTGAAATTCCTTTGTGGAAGTCCAGTAAAGGCACTGTTTCATGTTGCTGTTGATATATGGCAGGATAGAAATCCCTGTATGGACACCAAGTAAGTCCATTGTATGGAGCTATAAAGATGGACCATGATTTTCAGTGTAGACCCAAAGACATTTCAGATATACCAGGACTGTACACTTGTTGTCATGGAGAGGTACTTGCTCCAGACAGAATTGAGCCTGGGCTGCTCAGTCAAGCTGGAAGGGTGGAATTGAAAATCAAGAGACTTTTTTCTGTGGTTATGAATATTGGTCTTGAACTGCAGAAGTTTGATGTTTGCCTACTGGTTATTCATTTTGCATTGGTTTAGTGTCTTCTTGTTATGCCTTTTTGCAATGGAAATGTTTACTCCCCTCCATTATGTGTTGAAAGTATATGACTTGTGTTTTTATTTTACAGGGCTCCCAGGTAAGAGGTAGTCTTGAATCTCAGATGAGATTTTGGACTTGTGAGCAATGTTAAAGTTAGTAAAGATTATGGAGTCTGAGCCAAGTGTGGTGATGCATGCCTTTAATCCCAGCACTTGGGAGGCAGAGGTGTGAGTATCACTGTGAGTTCAAGGCCACCCTGAGACTACATAGTGAATTCCAGGTCAGCCTGGGCTAGAGTGAGACCCTACCTCAAAAAAACAAAACAACAAAAAGATTATGGAGTCCTTTCAAATTGGACTGAATACAGTTTTCATTGTGAGATGATTATGAGTGTGGGGACTAGGAGAAGAACGTTGTTGTTTGAATGTGAATGTTTTTCCCACAGCCTCAGGGGTTTCTGATTAAGGTTAAGCATCTTATTTCAGTCTCCAGTAACCTGCTGGAGGAGTTAGTTACAGGGATCTTGTAGTCCAGCCCTAAGGTATATTCAGAGAGAGGTTGTGAATGGCTGTTTGTGGCTGCTGGTATTGGTGGTGTCTCCCTGCTATGGATCTATGAAAGTGATCCAGCCTTTCCTGCCATTGATGGCATTTTCCCTGGATTCTGTAAGCCTGAATTAAACCCTTTCCTCCCATCAGCTGCTTCTGGTTGGCTGTTTTCCACAGCAATGAAAGGTAACTGGAACACTGTCCTTAATTCCAAGCCAAATTTCATTTAATGATTGCTTGTAAAACTCAAGTCAGAAATTCAAAGAGCAATTTGAGTAAAACTCTAATATTCTGATTTTATTTTAGGACTTCTGGGCAAGATGGCAACTGCCTAACTGTGCTGCACATCCCCAGGAAAGAAAGGCAAGACATTAGGGTTCACTGGGACTTTTAGGGGAGGTCAATCTCCAATAGATTGCCAGTGGGAGGGCACACGGGGGAAAAAACAGGGAATCGCTGATTCCCTCACATGCGGGTAGCCCACCCCTACCCCCAAGCAGCCGCAGTACCCACAGTCCCAGCTTCAGGAAACTCCCGCACTTACTGTAGGAAAAGGGTCCCAGCCCAACATAGTTCCACTAGCCTCACTGCACAGGGGCGATTACCCTGCTACCCCTGCCCATGAGTGACCTTGGCCAGGCTCCGCCCAAGGGCCCACTGGAGCTCAGGCTCCTTTGATCATTTTGCCCACCAAAGGTGCGCCACCACTGATCCCTACTTGTGCAAGCTTAGGCTGCTCAGAACATTTGTTCACTTACCACTCTGGCCGCTGCACATTCACGTGCGAGCCCAGGCCCATTGCAACTGCCCATGCGAGCTCAGGCTGTCTCTGTCTGTGCTTACACTAGCTCAGGTGCCAGCTCTTCCCTGTCTGCCACGACAGCCGACCACCATTGTCCTGTTGCAGGGAAGCACAGACTGCTTCGGGGTCCCAGTGTTCCCCCATACCAGAGTTTGGGCTGCTTCAGTGCTTGGTGCCTCAGTGTCCCTCCTAGGGAAAGCACAGGCAGCTTTGGTGCACTACCGTGTGAGAGCACAGGCAACTTTGGTGCCCCTGCCAGGCAGGAGTTCAGGCAGCTTTGGCAAGTGAGAACCAAAGCCCACATTGCTTGGCAACTGCCTCAGGCTGCGTCAGCTTCCCACTGTGCTTGATCCCAGGCTGATCCACAGACCTACTTGCCCATACATGGTGATGGGCAGACCACAGTGCAAAAGAAATAACATGAAAAATCAAATGCAAGAAAATCCAGTTAGTTCACCCAGTCCTACAATGAACATCTCTAATCAAAACATAGAAGAGTCATTAGGATCAGAACACCAAAATGAATCTATGAGCAATGCAACCCTGACCAAGCTACTGGTAGAACTTGCAGTAAAGCAACAAAGGACTGATAATCGTGAGGATGCTGCCATCACTAGACTATACCTAATAGATAAGAAAATGGAAGGAGTTCAAAGACAGTTAATAGATATAAGGGAGAGTGAAAAAGAAAAGGGAACCTCAAAAATCAGCTGGCCATGCTAAATGAAAACATAAAGAAATGCAAGGATGAATTCCAAGAAGCATCAAGAAAATCAGAAAATGATGTGAAAAGGGAGCTTGACAGAGGGATGGAAACTATATATAGAAAACGAGTAGAAAATGCAAACCTATTGAAGAAGTCCAAAACACTCTAGAGCTTTCAAGAATAGAGTCAGCCAAGTGGAGGATGGAAACTCTGATCTGGAAGACAAGATGGAAGAAATAATTCGAGACTTCAAAAATTTCAGTAAGTTCAAAAGTTTCTGTGAACAGAACACGAGGGAATTGTGGGATACCCTTAAACGTCCTAATACCAGGATCATTGGAATACTAGAAGGGGAATAAATTCAGACGAAAGTCATGGAGATCTTATTTAACAAAATGATTGAAGAAAACTTCCCCAGTCTCCTAAAAGAAAGGCCCATCAAGATACAGAAAGCCAACAGAACTCAAAACAGACTGGACCAAAGGACAAACTCTCCAAGACATATTGTCATTAAGACTCTAAACATGAACACCAAAGAGAAAATCCTAAAAGCAGCTAGGGAGAAACAGTACACCACTTTTAAAGATAACCCCATCAGAATTACTCCAGACTTCTCAATGGAAACCCTGAAAGCTGGAAAGGCCTGGAATTAAACACTGCAAAGTCTAAGAACCTATGGATTCCATCCCAAACTACTCTACCCAGCAAAAGTATCCCTTATAATAGATGGTGAAAGAAAGACTTTCCATGACAAAATCAACTTTACAGTTGTATGAACACAAAACCAAACCTACAGAGAGTATTTCAGGAAATTCTCCACAGAGAAGAATCAAATAATCAAACTCAAATGCCTACAAAAAGCAGAAGACAATAACCAAACTCAGAAGGCACAAAAACCTTAAAAGTCCATGAAAACACTAATCATCACAATATGGCAGGGATCAAATCACATCGCACAGTCATTACCCTAAATATTAGTGGCCTTAATTCCCCCATCAAGAGACACAAGCTAACAGGATGGATCAAAAAATTAGACCTCTCAATCTGTTGTCTTAAGAAACCCACCTCACCACTAAAGACAGACACCTCCTCAGGGTGAAAGGGTGGAAAACAATATTCCAAGCAAACGGCAATAAGAAACAAGCAGGCATAGCTATATTATCAGATAAAATAGACTGCAAACCAAAAATACTCAAAAAAGACAAAGAAGGCCACTTCCTACTTATTAAGGGAATGATCCATCAGGAGGATATTACAATCATAAATCTATATGAGGCAAACACAGGAGCACCACATTTCATGAACCAAAACCTACTTGACAATAATACAGAAATAATCACCAACACAATCATAGTTGGGGACTTCAATACACCATTATCGGTAATAGATCATCCAAACAGAAACTGAACAGGGAAGTATGAGAGCTCAAGAAAACCATAGGTCACTTAGACCTAATGGACATCTACAGAACTTTCCATCCCAGATCCACAGACTACATATTCTTCTCAGCAGCCCATGGACCATTCTCTAAAATAGATCATATACTGGGTCACAAAGCCTGCCTCCACATATTTAGGAAGATTGACATAATTCCCTGCATGATATCAGACCACAATACTATTTTGCTAGAAATTAACAAAAGACCCACCAAGAACCCCAACAGCACCTGTAAACTGAACAGCACACTTTTAAACAATAACTGGTGCTGGACAAACTGGATAACCATATGCAGGAAACTGAAACTTGATCCACACATTTTGCCATGCACTACATTCAAGTCCAAATGGATCAAAGACCTCAATATAAGAACAGAAACTCAACTCCTACTGGAAGAAACTATTGGAAGTACTTTCCATGATATAGGAATGGAAAAAGACTTCCTGAGCAAAACCCAAGTAGCTCATGATCTTAAACAGTCACTCAACCAATGGGAACACATGAAGCTGAAGAATTTCTTTACAGACAAGCATACAATAAGCAAAGCCAATAGATTACCCAGAGAATGGGAGAAAATATTTGCTGGTTACCCAACTGACAGAGGCCTAATCTTTAGAACCTACAAAGAACTCAAAAACCTAAACAGTAAAAAGTCAAACAACCCACACACAAAATGGGGTAAAGAGCTCAACAGGCGGTTCACAGAGGAAGAAATACAAATGGCAAACACACACTTAAGAAAATGTTCATCATCCCTAATCATCAGGGAAATGCAAATTAAAACAACTATGAGATTCCATCTTACCCCAATAAGGATAGCAAACATCAAAAAATCAATTGAAAATAAATGCTGACAAGGATGTGGAGAAGCAGGAACACTCATCCACTGTTGGTGGGAATGTAGGATGGTACAACCACTTTGGAAAGCAATGTGGAGACTCCTGAAAAAGCTGACTATAGAGATACCAACAGACCCAGTTATTCCCTTACTGGATATATACCCTAAAACCTTCAAACCACAGGCCAGAGATATTTGCTTAAACATGTTTGCAGTGGCTCAATTCATAATAGCTAAGAGCTGGAATCAACCCAGATGTCCATCACTGGAAGAATGGATAACTAAGATGTGGTATATCTACACAATGGAATTCTACACAGCAGTAAGAAAAAATGACACAATGAAATTTGAGGAAAAGTGGTTGAACCTGGAACAGGTCATTCTCAGTGAACTTACCCAATCACAGAAAAATAATCGCCACATAGTCTCACTCATCTATAGCACCTAGTCTGAATCTACCCAAGATGCCTTACATATCCAGCAAGCATCTTGAGGACTAGACAATAGGGTGGGTGGCGAGGAAGGGGAGGGTAAGGGAGGAGGTGGGAAACACAAATCTAGACCCAAACGGCAATGGTAACATAAAATTCTACTTCCTAAAAAGCAGACCAAATGGCTGAACCTTCACCAGGCCCTTAGAGGGAACACCTGAGCCACAACACACTGGAGAGGGTATGAAGACTGATCTTAATCTTCTAGAGCTTCTCTCCCTCCCTCTCTCTCTCCTCTCTAACTCATTTATATTAGTTATCTTTTTTGTGTGTGTTTTTGTTTTTTTGTTTTTCAAGGTAGAGTCTCACTCTAGCTCAGGCTGACGTGGAATTCACTCTGTAGTGTCAGGGTGGCCTCAAACTCACTGTGATCCTCCTACCTCTGCCTCCCGAGTGCTGGGATTAAAGGCATGCACCACCACGCCTGGTTATATTAGCTATCTTTTTCTTCCTTTTCTTAGTGGGCACTGACCTGTAACTCCCAGTACCAGCATGTGGCTATCATCCACAATGAGCTTTTGATCAGAGAGACCTACAAGGTTTCCTAAAACAAAGACAGATTTCTGTCCAAGTACTTGATGACCCACCAAAGGTTGGTGGTAAGACCCTACTGCTGAAGACACCTTATGTGGTTGACATGCAAAATAGAATGGCATGGCTGGAAGTTGGAAGAGAGTCAGTCCCCAGACAGTCAGCGCGTCTAGTGCCAGAAGGTGATACATGGGCGACTAGGGGAAAATGACCAATATCTGTCCAAGCAACACATGGTCTAACCTACTTAGCATTAAATAACCTGTCATGATGCTCACACAAGTGCAATAGTGGCACACAGCCATGGTGGGAAACCAACTGCTCTTGATTCGGCTAACTGATCCCCTCAGTGGTACAGGACCCATAGCTGGAGCTGGGAAACATGTCAGAACCATATCCAAACATAAGTCTCCATTACCAAGCTACCACCAATCATGGGCTAAAAGAGGTCCTACACCTATAAAATTCTCTATAAAAAAATAAGGGTTATTTCACTTGTCTGGTACTAACTTACTCTGTGTTGGAGAATCTGCTTCTCTTTTTCAGATAGATATAGATCCTAAGGAGAGAGCCACCCCTTCATACCTCAAAAGGGCCCAGCTAAAACTAAGAACTATTGGCAAAACAAGCAAGGGTGCTGTTTTCTTGGTGAACTGGGTATCAGCACAAGGGTGAAGGAGATCAACACAGAGAAAAATCAACTCCTACCAAAGCAGAGATCCAGAGACCCAGAGGCCCCGAACACCTCATCACTGAAGCAGACCAAAAATGAACCCAACATGGATCAGGGACATTTCGCGAAAGAGGGGGCGGAAAGAATGTCAGAGCCACATGTTGGGTCATTATATGCAGAGACATTTATCTTACCCATAACTGTGGGCTAACTCCACAATGCATGACCCATATACCTCAAAAAGGAGGGGCCAAGGGGAGGCGGTAGGTAATGGATGAGCCTAGTAATGGTACCAAATTGACCTTATTTGCTGAGTACAAAACTAATTAATAAAAAAAAAAGAAAAGAAAATTCTTGTTTTAATCAGTAGAATGAAACAGTATGGACAGGAAGAAAATTAGAGCTGGTGAGATGAGGAGGGTTGATATTCTGTAAATATGTGCTATGAGAGTGAGACAGAGCGGCATAACCCACAGGTACAGAGTAAGCTTTTTGTCTCCTTGCTGGAGTCACAAGCAGCACAGGTCCATTTTGGTTTTAGATTGGGCGAATAAAATGAAATTTGTTTTGAGATCCAAGTGTGAGTGTAAGAGCAACCTTGAGCATACAGTAGATAGCTTGAGTTGATGAGATCAAAGGAGAGAGTGTAGGCTGTAAAAGTGAGCTGTGAGTCAGTCACTTGAAAAGTGAGTTGTGTTTATTCCAGTTCCCACAGAGAGAAGAGGTGATACATGGCTACATCCAATCCAATAAAGAAGTAAACCCAGACACATTTACAATGACTGCCTTCTTCTAATATTTGGTATATCCCCAAACTGCCACATCTTACTTGCTTTGGCTCACCAGCCCCTGTCCTGCTTTGAGGCTGAGACTTGCTCATTTAGCACAGCCACTGTGTACATAAACTCATGGCTCTTACACATGCCCTTGGATCTTACTACAGACTTGCTCCCTAAGTGACTCCCTAATCCTACTTATGCCAAATAAGACTCTAGGGCCTCAGACTGGGACCATTTGTTGTTGTTTTTTTAAACGTTCATACTATTTTAGATCTTGTAGAACTCAGGAGTGCTGAGGCATGAAGGAGATGTCAAAAGTTTTTCATTCTACAAAGGGCTGGGGTGAGCAGCAGTGATGAGAACCCCACAGTTTCTGAAGCCTCTTGGTGTGAGTGAAAGAGGAAGGGGGTCCTTTGTGTACTATCCAAACACATTTCCATAAGTGTTGAACATTTGGGCTAAAATAGGATCTTGGCTTCACTTTCCTTGCAAATGGCCAGGGAGAAGGCAACAGCTCTCATTAGGCACAGGGAGGAGGAATCTGGCACTCCGCCTAGAATGGAGATTTTACATTTCAGAGAAACGATGCAAGAAGGACATCCCGCAAGAGGCTGTTAATCAGTAAAATGAGTATTTGCTCAAAGCTCACTTTCCCAGCTGAGCCCCACCCCTCAGTTCCAAATCTTGTTGGCTGTTTTCTGCTCCATTGGATCGCCCATAGCCTTGCTTAGGACCATATCTGTTTGAGGATGTTACTGTGAGAGTTTCAAAGTGATGCCACTAATATGAGCACTTCTCTCATTTTATGGACCAGAAGGCATGTGAAATCTGTCCACAGTTAAGACCATCACAAAGAACAGGCATTTGTGAAAACTAATCCACTATATGCCAAACCTATTCTAAGAACACTGCAAATATTAACTCAGTCTACCCTCACAACAAACAGGTGCTGCATTTATTATCCCCATTTTACAGAGGAAGGCTTAGGCATAAAATGTATGTGGTTTGCCCAAGTGACAGAGCCAGTGCTTCATCCCAGCCTGTGACTTCACAGCCCACAATTTTAATTAAGCACAATACTTCAGTTGATACAATGACACTTCATAGGGTGGATGGATGATCATGTGGGATCACTGATGAAGGTAGGCCAACATCAGAAAACTAGAAATGTTTCAGTCATACTCCTGATTCCTAATTTACTATGGCAAGGATTTTGTATCCTTCCTTCTTCATTTACTCCATTCCTTTCTTCCTGAGTCTTTCTTTTGTCACTCAGTGGCATTGATTTGTTTTCTTAGGTTAAAGAGTGTTTTCATCTTACAAGAGTCATCTGACCATAAAACCTAATTCAAATTTTGCAGATTTGAGGCATGTGCTCTTGATGTATTCCTTCTAATACCTCCTAGTGCCCAACTCAGCCTAGCACATAACTTTTGTATAACTATTTAATACTCTTTTATAAAGTATGGATTAGCTCATATTGCTCAATTTACCAAAAGCATAAAGTATAGACAATAATTCACATTAATAGAGAAAGTTATGTTTTCCTTTTGCCTTTCACAGAAATCATTAATGTATATTTGCTGCGTTCTGTATCTCACTTCACTTGTAAAAATTCAGTAGCTCAAGAAGAGAGGAAAGAGAATAGAAACTTTATAACAATTTTGGCATGCTGGAGTCCTTTTTACCCTACCTATATGTGTAGGTTTGGATCATGTGTCCCCCATAAACTCATGTGTGCTGAATTGTTGATCTCCAGCTGTTGACAATTTGGGATGTGGAGGCTTGCTGGAGGCGGTGTGTCACTGGGGGGTGGATCTTGAGGTTTATTACTTGCCAGTGTTCCTGAGGCTCAATCTCCTGCTGTTATTTTCCACCTGCTGTGGCAGAGTTGTGATGTCTAGCCTATGCTCATGCCAAGCTGTCCCATGCTATTTTTTCAGAATGTAAGCCAAAATAAAAATACTTTCTTCCATCAGCAAATTTTGGTAAGGTGCTTTGTCCCAGAAAGGAGAAGGTAACTATAGCATGATGTTACTTAAATTACAATTTTGAAGATCACTGGTGAACTGATGTTTCTATTTCTTTGAATTTTTGATCAACTACCTACTTTGAACCCCTTTCAAAAGAGACTGTCCCCCAGTGGACTGGGTGTAGGGCTTAAGTAATCACAGCTGGAAGGCTTTGGCAAGTGCACATGCAAGATGACATCAGTGCGCTGGAAGTTTAGAGATGATAAGAGAATGACATTTGAACAGATCAATAGGGTAATATGGCATAGAATAACAAGCAAGACTACGAGTCTACAGTAAAGGAGTAGCTGACTTGTAGAGCATAAGTATTTGGTTTCATTTACTGATGGCTAGTTTGTTATTTGTTAAATTTTCTGCTATGTCACCAAGGACATCTATGTATGATCTGACTGAAATTGAAGTCTCCAATTCCTTAAGTGTTTTAGACTCATTGTTTTTATTTCAATGAACTCAAGCAGTAATTGCAAGGCTCTTTGCTGACCATTTTAGCTGCCTTTCTGTATCTGAGGAGCTTATTGTGGTATGGGTTAGCCTCTCCCTACGATGGAACACAGATTCACCTTTCCCCCATTCCTGACTTGAATGTGACTTAGCTCTGTGAGATTTCATTTCATAAGCTAGTTCAGTGAAAAGATAGGTGATAGTCTGTCCTGTAAACACTAGTGAATGGCAGACACATCAATGAGATGGTACTGATCCAGTGCCACTGTGCACCAGAGGCAAAGCAGTAGTTGTGTCCAGAAATTGCAGTTATGGTGTCATGGGTCTGTAGTCTCCATGTGTTACTTCCTGGATTGCCATAGTTCCTACAGTTTTTCTAATTAAACCACTTAGAATAACCCTATAACTAATTCAGTATTGTGCTTGTATTCCTTGTTTCAAGATGATAGCTTGAAAACCCTGAAATATCTTCCATATCATTTTTATGAATGGTATAGAACACATTTAAAGTAATGGATATGTTTAAAAATAAGTCAATACAAAATAGTAGTACTCAAAAAGGAGAGAAAGCTCTTCATAGACAAGAAGTGGTGAATATTTCTTAGAAAAAAGGATTGGCTGTATGTCAGTCATTATTGCTGTAAAATCAGGCACAAAATATCAGTGCCATACTATAATAAATACTGACTTCTCATGCATGGGTCTGTAGACTGGCTAGGCAGTGTTGTTCTGAGGGGTTGGCTGTGAGTTGTCAGGGACACAGCTGATCTAAGCCGAGCTGATTATTTTCATTAGGAAGTACCTTTGGTTCTGATCTTTGCCACAGGTTGCTCATTTTCCTGAAAGCAGCAGTTGCTTAGGGTACATCCTTCTCTTGTGGATGTTTAAAAAGTGTGTTAAACTGTGCATACCAGCCACTGTCTATATGAGGCTTGTATCCACTTCATCATCCAATGGAAGTCACATGACTAAGTCTAACGTTGTGAGTAGGAGAAGTAAATATTTAGTGAATCTTAACTTCCATAGTGAACTATATATAACTTCATAGAACATCAGAGCTATTTATGATGCTTATCACCCAACCCACTTCACATAAGGGAGAAATGAGGACTCATTAAATATCTGATGGACGTGATATCCCCTTGAAGACAAACTTGATAAGGGGCACAATGTATACATGAGATAGAATGGATAATTGACAATAATCTGAATAAAACCAAAAATAAGTTTAATATTATTTGAGAGTTGAGAGGAAAAGGAATGAAATAATTTTAAAAATAGATTGTTATGGGCTGAAGAAATGGCTTAGCTGTTGAGGCACTTTCCTACAAAGCCTGAGGACTCAGATTCAAATACCCAGTACCCACATAAGCCAGATGCACAAGATGGTACATGTGTCTGGAGTTTGTTTGCAGTGCCTAGAGGCCCTGGCATGCACATTCTCTCCCTTTCTCTCTCTCTCCTAAATAAATAAATAAAATACTTTAAAAATTTTAAAGATTGCTATATGGAAAAAATTAAGCAGATAGTGGCCATAATCAGAGGTTTCAGAAAGAGAACCATAACAGTTGGAATGGAAAATTCAGTAGATGCACTTACTGAAAGGTACATACAGCTGAACAGTGCATTGGTGAATTTAAAGATAGGATTGGAACATCACAGGCAATAGACACACTCACTGAAAGGTACATGCAGTTGAGCAATGTATTAGTGACTTTAAAGATGGGTGGTTTAATGCATAAGTGAGCAGATCAAAATGGAACTTGTGAGATCATGCAGACCAGTGTTTCCTGATTTTCAACAGGTGCAGTTCTTTAACATGGCCACTGTTGCTAAGCTTTATCTGCACATCTCAGATCCATTCTCTGTGCTTCCCATCCTGGTGCCAGTGCTATGAGCCTTTCTCACACACCTGCCATCACTGGCTCCCTCACTTCCTCTCATCTGTTCTGCCCCTCCACAATTCTTTCTATATACTAGAGGTTAAATGAACTATTTAAAGCATAAGTCCCCCTCATTTCTGTCTAAAATACTTGAATGGCATTCTCTTAAGGACTAAACCCCAAACATGTGCCACTGTCCACAGGGTTCTGAGTTTGAAATCCCAGCCTCATCTTCATACATCTCACAAAGCTTGTTACATTGCAAGACTTAGTTCAAGTCAAGCAGAAAGGCTCTAAGTATGAAACTGTTGGAAGAGCTGTTTCCTGTGTTCAGAACACACATTCCTCCCTACCTCAAATTTTCCTGAAAAAGTCCTCCTTTGACTTGAGGAATTAGTTGAATCTTATCTTTAATAGCTTAGCTATTGCTTCTCTGTCTTCCCAAGCCAGAATCAGTTTTCCTCAGTATCCACTCTCGGGATACCTGTTGATTCCCCTGTGTCACCTTATCACAATTATATACTATATGCATGTTTCATTTAACGATTTTTATCTGTGATAAACAAGTATTCTACAGTTATAACTGTAACATTTTTTTGTGCACCACCTACCAATTCCTGACCTAGCATTGGACATACAATTGCTTTTCAAGAACTATGAATGAGTATTTTTAAATATCATAGTACACTGATTGAACTGTGAATATATGCCACTGTATTTTATGGTCTTAAGTTTTGTGATTGATTCAGGAAACCACACACAGCCATAAAAAGAGGAGCAGCAGGGATTTTCTGGTGTTTGATTTCACAAAGTAGTGAAAGTTAGTTTGTCCCTTAGTGTAAAATTAGCTCTTAGATGACCAATTTGTGTCATACTCTTGTTGAATTTTACCAAGATTATCTCAGCAAAAAGATTCTCTAGAAATTGTTTTTCCTTCTCTCTGTGAATTATAATGCCACAATTTTCTTCCTTTTTTCATAGCTTCTATCAAAACTTAAGATCTCCAAGTCCATGACATTCCATGGAGTGAAATGTGTCCTCAGTTAAATATGTTTAAATCCTGGGGACCAACATGTTGACAGTGGGTGCTAGACCTCACGAATGGAATTAGTGCACACACAAAAAAAATTGCCTCCCACCATATGAGGTTATAATGGAAGGATAGCTAGCCAGCCATGAGGAAGTTGGACTTCACCAGACAATTTGCTGTAATCTTGAGCTTGGGCTCCTCAGCCTCTGGAATTATGGGTAATAAACTTCCATTATATATAAGCCACTCAGCCTTTGGCACTCTGTCATAGCAGCCCAAATGGACTAAGACATCTAAAAAGGCATGTTTGATCTCTTACTAACATCTTATTCTCTTCCTTTTTAATGGAAGTCCAATTTTGTTCAAAACTATCCACTTCAGAGTCAGGGACATTATAAGTAGTCAAATCCTAGCCCTCTGAGTCTTCATAAGTTACAACCAACTCTACTAATTACACATATGTCTTCATTAAAGTAAATGGGAGACAATAGAGAAATACAATATTCACGGAGGTTTCACTGTTGAAATATTTTCAATGTTTGTTTGGAATTTCTGTGATTTTGGTCTGTGCACTAGTGAATTATTTTAGCCTTTAGTGTTCATAATGTCATATACTTTTGTGTCCTACCCATTTTATCCTGTTCTAAGGTGTTAGTGTTAATTTCTTTGCAGTAGCTTCATATTTTATTGAGAAACTTTTCAGCTAACAATTTTTCCAGGACTGCAACCATAAACTGGAAGGCTTAAGACAATAAACATTTGCTCTAATAGTTGTGGACACTAAGAACCCAGTCAAGGTATCAGCAGAGCTGTGTTGTCTTCTCCATGGGAGAAGTGAATGCAAGTCTCTTTCCTAGCTTCTGGTGTACTTGTAATCTCTGGCACCCACTGGCCAGTAAGAGTATCACTCTGGCCTACATCTTCATGCTGCATCTTTCCATGCCTCATTTTTCTCTTTTCATATGGGCACCAATCACATTGACTTAGCATCCAACCTAGATAAGGGTGGCCTCATCTGAGGGTGCATCTATCTGTGAAGATCCAATTCCAAATAAGTTACTGTTCACAGATGCTGGATTCCAGCAAATCTTTCTGAAGGGGCTCATGTAATTCAAATTCATTTTACTCTTCTTCAGAAGTCAGAAATTACTGATTTTTACTATTATACTTACACAGTATTTACATACTTACAGAGTGTTTTAAAATCTAGATTTACCTAGGGTAGATTCCTGGAAATGGGAATTCCTAAATCAAAGCATGAAAGTGAACACTTTATTTAGTTTTATTTGATTTTTATTGACACTTTCCATAAATATTAACAGTGTACCCTGACCATATTCACCTCCCTCACCCCTCTCTTTTCCTCCACTTAAATCCTTTCCAATGAATTCTTTTTTTCCAATTTATATAAATGTATTTATTTTACATAGGTTCTTAGTCATGCATCCCTTCACCCCCAATCTCCAATTCCCTGAGGGGCCTCTTCAGTATGGTCCTTAGTGTTCACTTTTTGAGTAATTAGGGCCTCTGTTAGTCTCTGGGGTGGACTGTGCCTCCTTCTCATCCTGTGGCTCCTACAATCTTCCTGGCCCCTCTTCTGCTAGCATTGGTGGGAGTGTCAGAACCGTTCTTGATGTTGAGTTCTCTGTAGGCTCTGTATTTTTGTTGCGATGCATTTCAGCTCTCCACTGTGTTTATTGGTATTTCCCTGGAGGCAGTTCTCAGACTAGCACTGAGAGCAGTACTCATCATTGCTTCCTCTGCAGATTCTTCTAGACTCTGATCAATATGGTTGGGGTGGTACATCTCATGGTGGGCAATTGGATGACTTTTCTTTCCAGTTGATGTATCTTAGATCTCCCCAGTATTCTTTGACATCTGTGAAATAAATCAGATCTTCCAACCAAGGGTGACAGCAGCTCTGATTAAGGTGGATATGCATATAACTTTGACAGACGCTTTGATGAGGATACCCACTCAAGATGTACAGAGAACAATGGGAGCTTCTTTCTGGAACTTGTGAGCTTCCTGTCTGCGGGGTGCTAACTAGGAGCCCAGTACTAGTTATGTGTTCTCTCCCATAGACTGGGCCTTCTGTCCAACCAGAGGGCAGTTGGTTACCCACAGAGGCTGTGTGCCACTACTGCACTGGTGTATATTTCTTGTTGGGGTGGTGGATTGCTTAGCTTGCAGGATCTCCTGCTTATTTGAACTCTTGGTGACCACTGACACTCAGAAGCTGTCATACCACTTTCCAGTGCCAAACTGTATCTAAAATTTCCTCTTTCTTTCCAAAACTACTAATTTAAATTGCTATTAGAACTATATAGGGGTATTTCTCTTTTGTTTAATTCTTACTAATATATTTTTTAGTTAAAACTGATTGGTCAGAAAAATGTAATATCTTGTAATGTGCATCAAAGCTGAACATTGCCCCACACTTGAGTTGCTATGCATTTTCTTTTTGGAAGACTTTCTGCTTTCTTCATTTTTGTGACTTGTCTTTAAGAGTCTTTGTGCTTTTCTAGTTGTGTATTCATATTTGTTCAATCATCTTTTCTACTCTGTTGGTTATCATGATTTGGTTTGTTTTTATCCTGCAAAATTTTAATTGGTGTGTTATTGTCTACATGGGTGATTTTCTTTTTTAAAAAACGATTTATTTTTATTTATTAATTAGAGACAGAGAAAGGGAGAGAGAGAGAAGGGGCAGTCCACGACCTTTAGCCACTGCAAACAAACTCAGACACATGTGCCACCATGTGTATTTGGCTTATGTGGGACCTGGAGAATTGAACCCAGATCCTTAGGCTTCATAGGCAAGTGCCTAAACTGCTAAGTTATCTCTCCAGCCCATACAACGGAAATTTTCAAAATGCATACAAAACACCACCTATCAGAACAGGTGTCACTCATGTATCGGACCTGCCTGCTCATGTTTCTTTTTATGAAGGCTTTTTACCATTCCTGAAAACAAAGTCTTTCTCCAAAAGATGGGAATTAAACTGAAGCTACTTTTAATTTTATTTATATATGTTGCATCCATTAATTTATCAGAAATGTTTTTTGGTATGTAGAATGAGATAATTATTTAAATATCTTCTGTTTCAAATTGTTGGCTTATTGTCCCAACCTCATTAACCCTAGCTTTTTGGGGAACTGGCTTATGATGAATTCTTTATCAGATATTAGAATATGATACACTATCATCAGTTTTGGGCTATTGCCCTTGATAATAGTTTTGCACAAATGTCACATTATTTAAATATGATAATGTTATAAAATATACTGTACTTCCTCTTTTAAATTTTAAATATTCTTTTATTTTTATGAGGACATCATAGAATCATTTTGTCAATGTCAAGATGAGATTCTTAATAAAATAGTACCAAGCCACACATTAGTTTAAGAAGAACTTATACTTCAGTGGTGCTCAGCCTTGCCTTCTGGCTTCTCTTTCTTTGATGCAAGGCTTCTTATACTTCTCTCCTTAAAGTCTTCCAGCTTTATATAGGTCACAATTTTCATCAGAACTCTTTCCTCTTATGCTATCATTTTTTACTGCTGCTAGAAATAATAATTTTAAAATGGTTTACACATTATTTTGATAATCTTATTTACCATCCACCCAAACCCAATATACCATGAGCATTTGGATATTCTAAATTTATGGCAGAATAACTTACTTTTAAATAATTATCTTTTCATATTATTTCATTTTTTTTCTTTCCTCAAGATTTCTCTATGTAAATATTAATGGTGAAAAGGTTAAATTTTTGTTCTTGATTTTATTTTATCTTTAAGTGATTGCCACCTATTAATGTCAAATAATATTTATTTCTATGATAATAACTTTTCTTATAGCCCCTTGGATTGTAAAACTGGAAACTGGTGTGAGTTTAATGATGTGTTTTTTGTGACATTTACTTGAATGATACATTTTTTTCTTTTTTTAATTTTTATAATTTTATTTATTTGAGAGAGAGAGAGAGAAATAGAAAGAAAGAGGCAGAGAGAGAGAATGAGTATGGGTACGTTTGTCACTGCAAATGAACTCTAGACACATGCCCCCCTTTGTGCATCTAATTTTATGTGGGTACTAGGAAATTAAATATGGGCCATCAGGATTTGCAAACATATGTCTTTAATCACTTAGCCATCTTTCCAGTCCCAAATGATATATTTTTGTGTTGCCTTTGACCTACTGCTGTGATATGAGAATAATTTATTTTCAAATTGAAATTATACACTCAAGCCAATATTTTATTTTTAAATTAATGATGGCTTTATATCTGATAGGTAATACATAGCAATCACTTATTTCTATCAAATAGACTTTGCTTTTTCTTTTTTAGTGGAGTAGGATCACTCTTTGTAACCCAGGCTGGTCTCAAACTTGTTCTGTAGCCAACATTGGCCCAAGATTTACAACCCCTCCAGCTTCAGCCTCTCAAGTGCTGGGATTGTGGGTATGGACAACTATACTTGGCTTATTTATTCTTATATTAAAAAGTTTCTGACCCAGAGACTTGTTCTAGTATAAGAACCTGGAGACATTCCATGATAGTTTTCCATTTATTTATGTTTCAATTCAGCACTCTTTTATTCTTTTGATGTAATTCATAATCATTTCTGAGAAGCCCCTCTGCCTGGCAGGGATGGAGTTTAAATTCAGTCCCTATAGCCAGAAAACCCAAATTCCTATCCTGACTCTGGTAATTACTAGCTGTAAGAACTTGAGCAGTTATTTTAACTATGAAAACCCTCAATTTTCTTAATCTGCAAAACAAACATAGTAAATAGCACCTATGTGATGATTTCCTATATGCATAATTTCTACAGAGTTCTTAATGGTGTCTGTATTCTCAGTAGTCTATCCAATGTTATCTTGATGTTATCAACTTGTTCAAGGAGACAAAGCTGATGACATCCAGGGCTGTGGAGATGCTTGGTGGGTAAAAAGATTGCTGTGCAAGCATGAGGATGTGAGTCCAGATCCTCTCCACCCACGTAGAAGCTGGGCATGGCAGTGTGTGCCTGTAATTCCAGCACTGGGGAATCAGAGACAGGAATATAACTAGGGCTTGCTTGCCAGCTAGTACAGCTGATTCAGGTGAGCTTCAAGTTCAGAGAGAGACCTTGTTTCAAAATTAAGGTAGAGAGTGATTGAGAAAGAAATGTGATATCGACCTCTGACTGCCATATGCAGGCACACACATGTGCACACACATATGCACACATGTGTGTGCTCAATCATATATGAACATGCATATGCATGTATGCAACTATACACATGTACTCACACATGAAGGAGAACAGGTTCCATGCTAGATGCACAAGTGACAGGCCAGATGTATACCTTCTGTCCTTCCCAAGCCTCTGAACATAGCCAACTTCTTGTATGTTACATAGGATCTCTGGGATTCAAGTCTAATTCCTTTCCCAGTTCTCTAATGCACATACATTCTTTCTCATGTCTTTCTCTTCTCCATTCCTCTGACAGGTCTGACGAACAAGAACTAGATGCCCGTATAAGCAGCAGGAGCCACATAACCAGGTCTTGCGTGTCATGCTATCTTCTTGATCTTTGTGATCTATGACATTGACTTGAGTATCCTTCTGGTAGCTTCCATTAAACATGAAATTAGGCCAGCACCCAGAGAAGTCACATGTCCATAGATGCACCAATACTGGTTTTATAGCTTGAATCAGTAGCTCCTGCTGCAGAAGATTCAGAACATGATATGGCTTCACACTACCTAATGCTGTCCTTGTGTCCTGTTGTACAAACTAAGTTTCAAAGGTCTTATATTTGATCACATTTTTTCATATATGATGATATGTATGATGTGGGTGCATGTGTATATGTGTCTCAAATTTGTGTTAATTCACATGTGTCTGCATATGTATTCGGAGGCCAGAGGTGGATGTTGGGCATCCTCCTCAGTTGCTCTCCACTTTATATTTAGAGACAGAATCTTGCAGTGAACCTAGAACTATTGTTTGGGTTAAACTAGCCAGTCATTGTGCCCCTCCCAGATATTCACTATCTTCAGAATTAAGATTACAGGTGCACCCCGGTACACCCAGCATTTTGCATGGGTAACTGGGGTCTGAAAGGTTTTCATGCTTGCACTGGAAGCACTTTACCCACTGAATCATCTCCCTAACCTTTAATCACCTGTCAGCTCATGCCCGCTGCATTGAACATGTTCCATCATATCATCAAGGTCAGCCTCCTGTTACTTTTCTAATGAAGGTGATTCATTTTATTCTGCTAACAGGACTTAGTTTCCTGATCTCTCACCTTTGAAGAAACAGCTAAGTTGTTCTTGCCTTCTGCCCCCAACCATTTATATGAGTTGGATGTCAGAACATCGTCCCTTCACCCCAGAGGCAGCAGGCTTTTCGCAAAGAAGCCAAGTCTTAGATCGTGGACTGTTTATGTTTTTGTGATAGGGTGATAGGAGGTTTCTTATGCTCACTGCATCACGGAAGACACAATGCACTAAATCACTCAGATGCAGGATGCCATCAAATGATGCTTTTGTTGACAATCTCCCAGGGCTCCTGTTGGCAAAGTATGCTGGGTAGAAAATGGAAGGTTTTCAAAGGCTTGGGGCCATTTTTGCATCCCTATAATTTCAGTCCTCCATTTTCCCCTTTCTACATGGGTCCCACTGAGTGCCCTTAAGATTTCTAAGGCCGATTAGCAGGTTAGAGACTATCAAGGCATATTGACAGGCAAGGTCACACTATTTACTGTTATCATAATTTCTCATAAATTTGAAGCTTACACTGGTCCTTTTGGTGGCTTTGCTCAAATCCTATCAGGTGGAGATATTAGAATTAGAATTCTTGAGCTGAACCATGTTTTCAAATTATAGTACTAGTAGTGGGAGTTGTGCCATTTGGGTAAGGAATCCAGCTGGAAGTTCACATCTCTTTGATCACCAGACTGAACAATTGACTTTGATCACAGGGACAACAGTTCTTAAAACAGCCAACTTTCTTCCTGAAATTTGCAGGTAAACAGGTAAACTGATTGTGGTATGCAGCAGTTCAGATCTAAGACAATAGTCTTCTTTGAACTGGATTTATGGGGCTATTTATTAACATCACAAAGAGTACATGATAGATGGAAAAAGTAGCTTCACTCCCCAAAAGGTGCATCTAAAGGTCACTGACTCTGTCCTCTGTGTTTGGGCTTCTAGCTCCTGGATGGATTGAGCTGTGAGGATAACAAGTTGTTCAGGAGAAATTGGAGTATGCTTGGAGGATGGACTTGTTCAGTAGAAGGTGCTTAGGAGAGTAGCTTTGGACACAGGGGAAACTGAAATAAAACCCAGCTCTCCATTTATTGTGTGTGAGATCAGGGGCTAGTTTCTAAAACTCTTCTGTGCTTAGGGTTCTTTCTCTGATATATTGGATTGGTACATAGGGGACATACATGTGCCAAGAACTATATCTAGAATACAATGATGTATTCTTTGACAAGGAAGCTCTGCAAGGCGCCTCGTCTATTGGAGAAGGAAAAAAAAAAAAAAAAAAAACATCAGGCATCCCAAAACACTGGTCAGTCCTTCTGCTCTATTCCTATACTCCCAAGAGGAAACTATATTTGATTATTTCCAGCAAATTGCTTTAAAGTGGTGTTTCAAATTGTGTCTGGATAGGGTTTGTTTGAACATTAATATACAAGAAGCTCTATTTGTTTAGATGAAAATGCCTGAAACTTGGGGATTGTAGAGGGTACTTCCATAGGGGAAAACCCCAAGTGCTCAGTTTTAGAAGACTTAGCTGTGCAGCACTATCTAGCACATAACCTGTGAATATGAAGTTATGATTTGGTTCCTTTTGCTTTACCCTAAAATACTAGCCCCTTGTCATGTGGTATCACATAAATCAACAAGATCTCATAGTTGCTGGAAAAAAAAAGATATTGAACCTGAGTGCAGCTGCCAGTTACCTTGGACTGAAAGTCAAAGGCCCAAGGTTCCCCTCTGCCTTAAGACTTCTCTGACACTTAGGAGACACTTCTCTGACCTGGGAGAAAATACATCAGTTGAACAAGGGTGTGGTCCAGCTGTCCACTTCACTTCTCTTCTGCATCTCTGCTCAGGTGCTTGCATTTCTGTGCCATTGCCACAGCTGTTTCATGGGAAACAAGCAGAGCACAGAAGGATGGAAAAGACGGCCATATGAGGAGTGGGGCACCTAGTGATTACTGCTACATTGAAGCCAGGGGAGTCCTAGGGGAACAGATGTGAGACCCCAGCTCTGCAAGTTCTGTGCTATTTGACTATGACATTATCAAACACTTCCTGGGTTGGTTTTCTAGGGCAACCATAACAGACATTTCAAACTGGGTGCCTTAAACAATAGACATATTTGCTCACAGTTCTGGACACTGAAAGCTCAAGATTGAGGTCTTGGCATGATCAGATTCTCCTGAGGCCTCTTTCTCTGATAAGTCTTATTCTATTTTCCTCTTACAAGACCTTATCTCCAAGCACAGCCACATTCTGAGGTCCTGGAGTTTAGGACACACTACTTCGTTATGGGCTGGCTACCAGGTTCATTCTTGAAATGTTGGTATCCCCATACTGCTAACATGCTTTTTTTTCTTTGTACAGTCTTACATAGGTACACCAAATATCCTATCTTCCTACTTAAAATGTGATTGACAGACCCACTATACTGGCATCACTTGGAAATTTACTAATATCCCAGGTCTCACTTTCGTACCAATGAATTGCTATTTGGACTCCAGATATGGCCCCCAAGTGGTTCGTAGGCCTATTAAAATTTAGGAAGTGGGTTGGGGAGGTGACACATCAGTTAACGGCACTTGCTTATAGAGCCTGCTGGCCTGGGTTCAATTATTCAGTACCCACATAAATACAGATGCAGAAAGTGGCCATGGATCTAGAGTTTGTTTGCAGTGTCACCCTGACACATCCATGTTCTCCCTCTCTCTTTCTTTCTATTTCACACACACACATACACAAATAAAAATATTTTAAAAAAACAAAAGACTAATGTACTAATGTGAGAACTCACAATTCACTTGCCATCTGTCTATGACTTAATCTCAGACCTCCAGAAGGCTTCTCCCCAATTCCCACTATGTCACTAGCTGCCCATGGCATCTTCAGGATGTCCCACAGACATAGCCACCTCAGCAGCGCTCCACCTCTACTCCTTGGAGTCCTCCTCTCAGTGCATACTCATTCCTGGGTATTGCTGAAACCCATCCAACCCTCCTACGGGATGTGAGTTCCTCTATATGTAGTCAACCCACTCTGGCTGTTCCCCTGGCCCTCTTTATTTCTTATCTCTGTGTCTCCTTATTTACTGTACCTGCTCAAGCCATGGCTTTTCTCCACCCACTGGGCTAATAAAGACGATTCCTAATAGATTTACTTTTCCTTCTGATTTTGTTTGCTTCTGCCTGGATCTTTCTGGCCTCTGTTGCCTGGCAACATTCCTCATTATTTAGGACTTAGCTCTGGAATCCTGTTTCCTCCCCATCCCCCACCCCCATCTCAGGAACCCTTTCTCTGTGTTTCCTAGTAACTATGCTTCAGTATTCTCATTGGAGAAATAGAACACATAGGAATGTTTTAAAGAAATTGGCTAGGTTCATGGAGTAGCCCTTGTCACAGGGAACATGTGCAACGTGTTCCCGACAGGTCATCTTGGCATGCCATCATCCTTTCCCCAGACCAGAGGTCCATCTTAGATCATGGTCAGGTGGCCACCTGCATTGAATCTGTGATGTGGGAAGCACGTGGTGAAGCCTTTGGAGTGGAAAGCCAAGCCTTAAACTAAGTCCCTTGAGAGTGGGACTGTGACTGTCCTCTGAGAATTCCAGACCTCTCTCACCCCGCTCAGCCCACAGCTCTTTAAATTTTTACTGTCCCAGGTGACAGCTGGACATCTGAGGTGGGAGAGGTGGGTGGCATCATTCCCGGCATGGTATTAGAAAAGGCAACAAAAGCTACAATGACTTTATGGGTATTGTGTAAATGAGGAGTAGTGCAGTCAGTGTACCTGACCTATAGTTTTGAATTTGTGCCCAGAAGCTGTTTGCAGAGATAGTATTTTTAGAAATATGAAAATAAGTACAATTAGATTAGAGAGATGTGTCAAGCATTTTTAAATGACTGTCCTTTGACCATTACAGCTTAGGTAATGACAACTCTTTGAATAATGGTGCTATATTTTCTAATTAAACAATCAAGATTCTCCAATCATTACATTAACAAAGATAAGGATCAAAAGGCTGGAACCTAAAAGAAAAGAGATTTTCAATGGATAGAAATGGTGGTGAAAATGGTAATGTTTTTCTTGATTTTTTTTTTCTGTATTTTATTAACTCTTTGTGCCCTGGATATATTTTTCTTTATATTTAAACAGCTCTTTGTGGTGATTTAAGAGAACCTGTGGTGCAGAGTGTGCCCACACTAGACAGACCTTGATTTATTATAATGTCAGGGAGAGCAGCCTGGTCCACGAGAGGAAAGCTGGCATGATTACTCTTTTAGAATTAAAGCTTTAATAGGAGAGTTAGAAGCACCATGCCAGGGTAACATGATGAGGTCAGAAACCAGAGTTGTCTAGACACAGACGATAGGAAAGAGTCACAGAGAGAACAGAGTTGAAATCTGGAGATGAATAAGCCCTCTTGTCCTTCAGGGTGCGGGGGGGGGGGGGAGAAGGAGGGGAGAGCTGTGCTGCTGTCACCTGCTCTCAGATAGGACCCAAGGCGATAACCCAGGAGACTTTGAGTTTCCCTGGCAACAGGGGACTGGTCTTGTTTACTAGTTTGGCCCTAGTCCCCAGGCAACTGGGGCCTGTTAAAGAGACAGCATCTATGTTTGAATTGTCTGTTGTGCAGATTCAGGTAAGTCTCGACCTCTCAGAATCTATGTTCTCTCCCACAGAAGGAGTGATTAGATTTAGGATCATCAGCTTAGCTCTGACTTTGGAAATAATAGTGGATTATATGTAATGAATATGTATTTATTTATTTATTTATTTTTGATGTAAGGTCTCACTCTAGCCCAGGATGACCTGGAATTCACTATGTAGTCTCAGGATGGCCTCGAACTCAAAGTGATCGTCCTACCTCAGTCTTCTGAGTGCTAGGATTTAAGGTATATGGTACTGTATGCATTTATGCCTGCATCACTCATCACAGTCAATATGTAGAAGTGTTGCCTTAATTTTCCTTTTTTCCTAAAGCAAATCAAGTGCATCTCAATGAACACTCAGTGACAACAACCTCCCATTGGCAGTGACTGCTGCCTCGTGCTGTTCCCTGTGCTGAAGGGAAGGACCAGGGTATTCCTATGAGGACACCACTCTGAGGGTTGCACATGGCACAGCACACTGACCCATAGGGCTGCTCTTCTCCAATCTCACAGGTCTAGAAATAAAGGCAAGTCTTAGGCAACCACACATGTTGAGCCAGTGTAGAGTTTAACATAATTAGTTATGGCAATTGGAAATTATGAAACATAGTTGAATATGCAAAATGTGATAAGGTGTGTAAGATATATGTATGTAACTGGTGCAGCTCCAGTGGCCTGGAATGGGTCATTGTCCTAGTGACTTCTTTTATTTTTCTGTTTGTTGTTTTTCAGACAATCTCACTATATAGCTCTGTTTGGTCTAGACCTTGATATGTAGACCAGGCTGGCCTCAAACTTGCTGTGATACTTCTGCCTCTATCTTCCAAGTGCTGGGATTATAGGCATGCAAAATTATTTTACTGTCTTCAGCCTTGAAGGGAAAAAAAGTTTAGGTAAATTTAAGTCAAATTAATCTTGTATTACAGGTCCAATCAAAACCCATCTTCAATGGTTAATTCGTGTACAGCCAGCATTGTGCAGAGACCTGACCAAATGATTAAGGTATGAAGGGAGGCATATACCTGCAGGACTTCTTCAGGCTCTAGAAATGTGCTTTCAGCTAAAATGACTTCATGCCCTCAAAAATGACCTAGTCAACTGACATCATCATGACCCATGTGGCAGTGGTGTTATCTGTCATCTACAGAAAAGTCAGTGGGAAAACCATATTGCTCAGTTGTGTGACCTTTGGAATTAGTCATGTCTGAAGTCAACTGAAAGCCAATGAAGCTATTATTTAGTTTTTTTTTCTCTTCTTCTTCTTCTTGATTATAACACCAAACAAGAAACCTGCATCATGGAGCATGCATAGGTCTGAGACAGAAATAAATGTTTGTTCCCTATGCTGAGTGTGAAGTGTAAATGAACAACTGACCTTGGTGGATCATAAAGCTTTCCTGGACCATAGCATGATAAGGAACATCTGTTACAAAGCAAGCTCATAACTCAAGGATCAGGCCTCAAGAGCTATTAGGACACCTTATCCTCTCTCAGCAGATGATTAGTAAACAAAAGACCTTCTTTTCTCCCCATTCTTCACTCCCAATGACCTCCATATCCCCATACTCCTAGCCCCTGGCCATTTAAATCTCTAGTCTCTCACATTCAAGCACAGCAGTTCCATGCTGTGTCCCTCCAATAAAGAATAACCTGTGCTAGAGAAGTTGACTCTCTTTCTCTCTTGTACTCATGTTGCTATAGTCAATCCTGATTTCCAACAGGGTGGATCAAACACCCAGCTTGCTGAGTCCTTGTGAGTGTCTGACTTGGTATTTCACTGGGGAAACTCTATTATTAACTAAAAGGATGCATATTAGAGATGAGCCCTAGGTGGTGACTTTAAAGGTATGTGGACAGACAAGTATGTGTTGGAGATACTGTTCCCCACTGTAGGAGTGCTGCAAGGCCTCAGGACTGTGCTCCTGGGCATGATGCCCAAGGTTGTCATTTGCTCACTCTCTGTCTTTGTTTGTACCACTTTGTTTGCTCAAAGCTGACTCTTCAGGGAAGAGTTGTGTTCTGTTTCCTTTTCTGCCCTTGCTTGCATAGCTCACGGGGTTTTGTTACAGATTCATTCACATCAACCATACAACTCCTTCATCTCCTCTCTGGCTTGCATTACTAGAATGATAATGGAATGATCTGCAGACATCTTGCCTTCAAAACTATGTGGGATCCCCTTGGCCTTCTTCCTGCATCTTCTTTGCTGGTGACCAGTTTGGAGAGCATGCTGCTGATGCTGGCCACTGTCTTCTTTGTGGTCCTGGACTGCAGGGACTGAGCTCTGCTTTCCTCTGAGCTGCCACATGCCCTTGGACGTCAGGGGCCTTCTAACTCCACCCGTTCTCGTCTTTGGCATGTGGACAGAGTTCTTTAAGCACTTCACTCTTTTAGTGGCAGGGCTTAAGAGAAATGCCTATGGTTGAATCCAGTGAAAATATGCTTTTTCATAAAGAACAACAATGAAAGTACAAAAGGTTTGGAAGTATTTGTACCTGTTCGTAAAGGTGATGTTACTGATGAGAGAGAGAGAGAGAAAGAGGTGGGTAGTGGCATGGGTAATCAGGTAGAGGGTTACTTACAGGCAGAGCTCCTAGTCTGCGTCTAAGGAACTCAGCCTCACTATCTTCAGCACCACACTAGAATTTCTGGGCACCACTCTCAGTGTGGATCCTGCCTGGGCCTTGTTATTCCATGCTGTTCCTGGGAAGCTCCATGTCCAGTATAGGACTGTTGGGTCAAGGCAGGCTTCTGAGTCATGGCTGACCATGATACCTAGCCTCACTGACTCACTGACTATCATTTCCTTCCTTCCCCAGGGCTCCATGTGTCACATGGTGGCCACTGAGCTTCTGTCTCATGGAGCTCTGAGAACAAGATTACCCGTCATACAATCACTGGCCTTATAAGCCTCAGGAGTTCTTGAACACATTTGTTCTTGATTATTATTTATGCTATTTTAACATCCTAACTCTTAGCCTCAGCTCTTAGCTCCCAGGACAAATGCCACTTCCTGGGATTCTAGCCTCTTGTTGGGACTTTGTTAATATCCTAATCACTAAACTTCTATGCAAATTTACTAAGATATTTGCTATAAGTTTACTCGAAAAGTGCCCAATTCATACATTTAAAGTAGATTTTAATTTATGGACATTTAACTCACAAGCAACTCCTAAATGAGTTAATTCTTCCAACAAATATTCTTTTTAACAAGTGATTTGTATGTAACATGTATGGATGGTAGCGTATTTTCTAACTCCTGAATAACTGATAGTTCTATAGGGTATGCAGATAAGTAAACCAAAGATGCAAAAATAATGCGCTGAGTGCCTTAAAGTGAAGATGTGGGTGCTATCCAAGTATGAGGAGGGTGCCTGAGTAAGATGGGGCACCTACAATCCAAGTCACTGAAACACTGCTCTGTAATTCTGTCCTGAGGTTTGAGGCTTCAATGGGTTCTTCAAGGTCAAGTTTAATTCCATATCTACTTCTTTGTCTTCAGGAAAGGAGTAGTTCTATGTGATGTGTACAGTAGGTAGAAAATAACATTTATTCTTCTTTTTGCATATGTATGTTTGTGGGGTGCATGTGTGTATGAATATTTGCATGTGCCAATGTGTGGGAGGACATGTACATATGTATGTACAAATGGAGGTCAGGGATCAATGTTGAGCTTTCCTCTTCACTTTGTTTTTTGAGATAGGGTTTCTCACTGAACCAGGAGCTCACAGATCTGGGTATATTCCCTGGTTGGTAAGCTCCCAGGGATCCCCTTTCTGCCTTCCAAGTATTGAGATGACAGGCATAAGTCACAATGCCCAGCATTTACATGGGTTCTGAGAATCGGAGTTCCGGTCCTCATGCTTATGTAGTAAGTATTTTACCCACTGGGCTGTCTCCGTAGTCCTCATTTATTGTTCTTAAAATATGTCCACATAAGCTTCAGTCCATGGATGAATAAATACAATATTGTTTTTTTTTTTGTTTTGTTTTGTTTTTCGAGGTAGGGTCTCACTCTAGCCCAGGCTGACCTGGAATTCACTATGGCGTCTCAGGGTGGCCTCGAACTCACAGCAATCCTCCTACCTCTGCCTCCCGAGTGCTGGGATTAAAGGCGTGCGCCACCACGCCCGGCCAATATTGTTTTTAATCCAAAAAGTTGAAGTCAGCAGGAAGGAATTTGAAATGGAACAATCTAGGAATAAAAAAAATGCATTCTTATTACAATGAAAGTGACAAATCAAGGAAGAGCCCCCTTTCTGCCAGTATAAAAGATAACCTTAGTGGCTACAGAAGCCACTAAGAGGCTAAGGAAGGCAATGATTCAGAGGGAAAAGTGCCTGGGTCCTCCTTGCTATCCTGGAACATAGGAAGAAATGTGTTTAGGTTATACCTTCTGGCTTAGTGTATTAGTTACGTTACTTATTACAAACACCTGATAAGAAGCAGTGTAAAGAAGAAAGAGTTTATTTGTTATAAGTTTGATGGGATGCTTTCCATCACAGTGCAGAGGGCATGGCAGTAAGAGTGGGAGATCAGGTGGTCAACTGTAGCCATAGTCAGGAAACAGAGAGAGAGAGCAAGAAGTCCGTTTGGGCTACATAAAATCTCTAGGCACAGTTGAGTTGCATCACAGGAGGACCAGGCCAATAGGCAAAGGTTCCTGCTCCTGACTTGAGTAAACCACCTGGAATAGTCCATTCAGGGCCAGGAGCAGTGAATTTGCTGTCCAGACATGTTTCTATTACTGGAACAGTTCCAGCCTCAGCTTATGCTATGCAGTATTCTCCGTAAGACAAAATGTTTATCTCCAGTTGAGCAAACCCTAAAGCAAAAGAAGTAACACAAACAACCCAAGGCAAGGTATCCTCATCAAGAAGGCCTACTCACCTAGTTGAAGCCTCCAACAAGAACTAGTTAGACAAAGTGGGACCAAAGACGATAACTTGATGGAAACTAACCAAATTATGGTATGTTCATATTTAACATTCCCAATTAAAAAAAAAAAAACTCAAGCCCACCCTCAGTGACCCATCTCCTATAGCAAAGCTTCTCCTAAATGTTCCACAGCCTTTCCAAACAGTACTACTAGCTGGGCACCAAGTGTTCAAAACTATGAGCCTATGGGGGATGTTTTATATCCAAAGCATAACGCTTGGTTATGACAGTTTTCCCTGGGTCTGAAGGCAGACATGAGCTATCTAAGGAGAACAAGTATGTTGTTTAAATTGTGTTGGCTGATTGTTTTCCCAAACACCTCTCCTTAATCAGTGAATCCCAGCTGTGAGAAACTTAGAGTCTCTCTTTCTCTGTGTGTACAAGTTTGGTTTGTGACATTCCATGCTTCAATTTGGAAAGCAAGATCATGCCTAGATTGAGAGGGAGATTTCTGCTATCTATGAACTCATTTGATTTTGATACTACAAGGATGGCTCCACAGGTAAACTCTGTGTGCCTAGCAATCCTTGTTATTCTTATTACTGAGACTCACTGACTTCTTGTAGTTAAATGAGTCTGCAAGTAACAAACCATAGGCTAAACATCAGAGACATGGGCACAGGTTCTTCTTTGCCATTAGCTATCTGTATGGCTCTGGTAAATGTCTTAAACTCTATATTCAATGATACTTTCTAAAGTCTATAGGAGGGGCTAAAGAATAATATGAAAGGGAAATAGTATAGAGCAAATGCTATAAAAATGTTGATTTTGAAAGCTGGGTGTGGTTGCACATGTCTTTAATCCCAGCACTCAGGAGGCAGAGGTAGAAGGATCACTGTGAGTTCAAGGACATCTTAATAATACATAGTGAATTCCAGACCAGCCTGGGCTAGAATGAGACCCAAACTCAAAAACAAACAAATGTTTGTTTTGTCTGGGAAGATGACTTGGTAAAGGGCTTGCCTTGTATGCATGATATAATGACCTTAAATTTTAGTTTTAGAGCCCATGTAAGAATTGGGGTAAACACTCTTCATCCCAGTGTTGGGGTATAAGACATAGAGAACCCTGGGGCTTGCTAGCTAGCCAGCCGAGCCCACTTGGTATGTTCTAGGCCAGTGAGAAAACCTGTCTCAGAAAAATAAAGGAGGATGACACCTTTTGCAGCCCTGTCTTTACCTGAAAGACCAGAGAATAGTATCTTATCTTTCTCAGTGCTTTATACATCTCTATTCAATATGTCTCTCAGCACACAAAGAGGCTTGCAGAGCTACATCAAAGAGGGATTATGATCTTGTTTCTCAGGTAACAAAGCTGAGATAGAGAACGTTTGTGTAACAGGAGAGTCACCGCAGAAAGCAGAACGCAAGACCCCGCCTTCTGCCACCTCAGCTCTGTCATGGCACCATTGCTATTGGTGAAACAGTGTCCAGCTCTGTCCTTTGTACTTCATAGCAACATACAAATTTCATTCACATATTCATAATGCCTTTCTGGGAAGACAACAGGGACTCATATCCAACCATGTGACTGAGGAGGAAGAATGGACACAGACAAGCCATATCTTGGCTCTTTTATTGATATATAGTCAAAGGCAGGACTAGAACACATGTTTCTGAACCTCTTATGTTCTGACTGTTGCATGCTAAAGCTCTTAATTAAACTTCTGTTGTTAGGTAAATACTGAGTTGGTTGCTATAATATATCAAGTGCCTATATTGTACTCATTGCTTCTTGTGTGATATCTCATTTGCTACTCATAGTGAAAGATAGTATACTCAGAGATGAATTTCTCAGGGAAACTTAATGTCACCTGAGTTTTAAACTCAATGTTACTTGAGTTTTCCCTTCTTCTTTCTGCTATGTTGTTTCTTATGGGAGTAAGAGATAGGTAGAATGCTGAGTGCTGACTGGGTGCTGATACTACATTGAACTCACTGAACTCTGCATGCACTATCATTTAATCCTTGGAGTGAATCATGACTTCCTGATCCAACTTCATCCACTCCTAAGGCAATAGGGCCTCTGTTAAATCAGCTCTGAGTGTGTGGTAAATTATTAAATCTAAGTGCCAACCCCAGGATCCCAAGCTCCAGCCAAATGCTAGTGATTGAGATTCCAACTCTGATTTAGGATAGCCTTGCAGCCAGAGCCCTTTCTAATTGGACAATCAGACATTGACTGACCGAAATTAGCCTCTGATCCAAACACTCTTGGAAATGATGGCTTTGATCTCCTTCCCATACTGCCCAGGCTTAGAATTTGTTAATGGCATTGATCTCAGTTTGATTCCTAGCATCAATTCTCCCAGGACTCATGCAACTTATTTAATTTCTTTGAACTGCTTCCTCATTTAAAGATGGACATATATACAATAAAGAATCTGCTTGCTTACATATTCAAAGTATTTAACAAGAAGTCTAGCAAAGAAACAAGCCCCTTAATGTGGATGCCATGGAAGTCCACTGTTGTGCTGGATGACCTGAGGGGAAGTTCAGAGTGTCTTCGGGGAGGGATCAGGGCAATGCTGTCCATCCAGCCTTTCCTGCCCACCATTCACTTTCCTCACAGATGAATATGACAATAAACTTGGGGTAGGGAGGGTGGACTTTGGATATCAGAGCAAAAAAGAGAGAAGGAGAGAAGAATGACAAATTAGGCAGATCTTTCCTTGAATAACCATGAGAAGTATCTTAGGCTATCTTCTTTTGCTATGAATGAATTGGGCCAGTCATAAAGAAAAGAAATTTATTTCCTATTACCTTAAGCCCCAGGTCACTAGATTTCATCTGGAGACTGGGGGATATGTCAGTCAGTAAAGGGCTGGCTCTACAAGCCTGAGGTCCTAAGATTGATACCTAGACCTAGGCATGGTGGCATATACCTATAACCAGTGCTGGAGAGGCAGAGACAGGTGGAGCTTACTGGCAAGCTCATCTAGGTGAGCTTCAGGACAGTGAGAGAAGCTATTTCAAACAGAAGCGGACCCGAGAACAACTCCTGCGGCTGCCTTCTGGCCTGCATGCACTCATGCACACATGCGTGAGTCAACCCAGCACACACATATGAGCCCACACACATAAGAACAGATATACAGACACACCACACTTCCACACAAACACACATGCAAAACAATGCATAAAAGCCTACATTATCAAAGACCTTTGCTTTTTTTTTTTTTTTTGTATAGGGTTCACTCTGTAGCCTAAGCTTACCTAGGACTCAGTATGTAGCCTCAAACTCATGGTAATCCTGTGCCTCAGCCTCCTAAGTGCTGGATTTACAGACTGGACCAACACACTGTGATTGTTGGAAACCTTATTTCTGGTGGGAACTCTGGAGAGTCCCAAAGTTATTCAAGATGTCAAGCGGTAAGATAGCAAGCTTGCTCATAAGGGCTTCTCTTTTCCTTATGAACCCATCAAACTCATCATAGGGGCCTCACTCTCAGAACCATATCCTAATTCCTAAATATCTCCTCAAAGCCTCACTTCCAAATCCTATGAGCACAAGACCCTTGAGATTAAGTTACAAAGTGAGTTTTGAGGGAACAAACCAACCAAAGTAATGAAGTTGCTGTTGTAGTCAGGTTCACATTGCTGCCAGAAAACACTTAACCAAAAGCAGTTTGTGGGGAAAGGGCTTATTTTAGTTTAGAGACTCAAGGGAAGTTCCATGATTGCAGAGGAAAATGATGGCATGAGCAGAGGACATTACCTCCTGACCAACATCAGGTGGACAACAGAAACAAGACAGTGTTCCAAACACTGACAAGAAGAAACTGGCTATAACCTATAAGACCTCCCCCAACAATACACTGCCTCCTGGAGGTGCTAATTCCCAAATCTCCATCAGCTGGGAACCTAGCATTCAGAACACCTGAATCAAACCACCACAGTTGCCATGGAAACCAAGAAAGTAGAAGCAGGGAAGAAACTTACTCTCCTGATGGCCATTATGTCCCAGTAGCATTTCAGAGAACAGTGACCAACAGAGGGCAGCTGAGAAGTCAACATCGTAGGTATAATCTAGTTTCCACCACTTGTTGGCAATGTGGGCCTTGGAAAGTTTCCTAACTTCCCGAGGCTTACTTTCTCTGTCTGAAAAATGGGAATAATAATAAACAGCAGAGTTTAGCATTGTGAGAATTAAGTGAGTTCATCTAAATTGAGTGTCAAGGATTGTGTTTGGCAAAAATTGGGTATCATATTTCTAGTTATAAAGATTATTAATATTATATGTGTTGTAGTCAGGTTCAAATTGCTGGTAGCAATCACCCGACCAAAAGCAGTTTGTGGAGAAAAAAATAGGTTTATTTTGACTTACAGGCTCAAGGGGGAAGCTCTATGATGGCAGGGAAAATGATGGCATGAGCAAAGGGTGGACATCCCCCCCCTGGCCAACATCAGGTGGATAATAGCAACAGGAGAGTGTACCAAACACTGGCAAGGGAAAACTGGCTGTAACACCCATAAGCCTGTCCCCAACAATACACTGCCTCCAGAATGCATCAATTCCCAAATCTCTATCAGCTGGGAACCTGGCATTCAGAACGCCTAAGTTTATGGGGGACACCTGAATCAAACCACCACATTATGTGAACATAATTTTATTTGTTTATGGCATATCACTTATGATAGTTCTCAACTCATAAAAGAAGAAAATGAGGCTCAAAGAGGAATGTTGCAATTTAGAGTCAGACAAAAAATATTTTCAACTCCCTAGTCAGTCTCCCATCAAGTTCACACTTAGAGATAAGGTGCTATGTGAAATGAGGTATGGAAGGAATACTTCTAATAAAAACTACTTAATGTATCCTAGCTGCTGTAAAGTTTTGAAAAAGTTAAAAGTAAGTAAGGCAAAGAATAAGACCCAGCTATCTTACTATATAACTAGAGCATGGGGAAGATGGGAAGAGATGGGAGGTAGCATATCCTGGCATATATTAATTTTCAGGACTTTTTCCAGTCAATTGAGATCACCATGATATTGTGAACTTGTTGAAGTTATCTTCTTGTTGCTTGGATAAAACACCTGAGCAAAAGCAGTTAATGGAAGGGAAGTATTTATTTTGGCTTTTCAGTCTTAAGGAGACGCTCCATGATGACAGGGAAAAGGTGGCATGAGCAGAGGCTAGACATTATCTCTGTTACAACAGATGGAAAATAGCAGCAAGAGAATGAGCTAAACTCTAGCAAGGGGGTTCTGGCTGTAACACCCTTAACCTGCCCCAACAATATAACTCCTCCAGCAAGGCTCCACCTTCCAAATTGTCATCAGCTGGGCAACAAGCATTCAAAACACATGAGTTTATGGAGGATATATTATTCAAACCACCACAGAAATTGAACAGTCTGGGAATATTTACACCATAAAGCTTGGTAACCACTATATAGGAAAAATAAAAACCAATACAAAGTGGTGAACTGTGATGGAGGGAAGAGACTGGAGGGGTAAAGACATTTCTTTGGATGAACATTTCTATACAGTTTTTAGGTTTAAACCATGCAAATGCAGTACCAGCTTAATTTCTTTTTTTTGAGGTAGGGTCTCATTCTAGCCTACGCTGACCTGGAATTCACTATGGAGTCTCAGGGTGGCCTCAAACTCACGGCAATCCTCCTACCTCTGCCTCCAGAGTGCTGGGATTAGAGGCGTGTGCCACCACACCTGGCTCCCATCTTAAAATTTTTTAACCTCTTAAATTGAAAACAGAAAAAAGAAATGAGTTAGATGTCAAGCTGCCAGCATAGCCACAGAGAGAACAAGTATATTTCATGAAGCTCTAAAACACTATAATTGTTAATGGGAAATATTACAGGGATAAAAAAAATACAGAGAGGCTGGAGGGATGGCTCAGTGGTTAAGGCATTTGCCTGCAAAGCCAAAGGACCCAGGTTCTATTCCCTAGGACCCAAGTTAGCCAGATACACAAGGGGGTGCATGCATCTGGAATTCCTTTGCAGTGGCTGGAATCCCTGGCACACCCATTCTCTCTCTCTCTCCCTTTTTCTCTGTCAAATAAACATATAAAAATAATATTAAAAAATACAGAGAAATGTTAAACTTCTGTCAATGTTTTATTGGTAATAGCAATTTTAATACTAATATTTGGAAACTATGTTCGTTCAAGCAAGTGAATAATTATGTTAATGTTCTTCAAAGTCAGAATTTTTATTATAAGAAAAAGTACAATTATAAAGTGAAAGAAATTAAGTGAAGCCACTGTAATGTCAAAATTAGATAGAAATACTGATTAGGACACATTATATAATATACAGTATTGTACTGTATAGTGTTTTGGTCAACCTCAGACTTCATATATGATGGTGATTCTATAAGATTATATGGAGTTTAAAATTGAAATTACTGGCAGGGTATGGTGGCACACACGTTTAATCCCAGCACTTGGGAGGCAGACATAGTAGGATCACTGTGAGTTTGAGGCCCACCTGAGGCTACATAGTGAATTCCAGATCAGCCTGGGCTAGAGTGAGACCCTATCTCTAAAAACAAAATGTAAAAATTTTTGAAATTGAAGTTACCTATATGCATCATGTTGTAACATCTGAGTGTAACACATGACTTGTATTCATGAACACACATGTGTTTGTAGTGGTACTGATGTAAATAAACCTATTACACTGTTAATTCTGAGAAAGCATAGAACAAACAATGTATAGCACATAGTCCTAGATAATGGCAGCAAATGAATATGTCACCAGTGTGCATATGTGTTGTGTCTGTGTGTAAATGCCGTATATGTGGGTGCATGTGCATGTGTGAACATGTGCTCGTGGAGGCCTGAGGTTGACATTGAGTGCCTTCGTGGTTTGTGAAAAGTTCAGGAGATTATGTGCTTCTGATTCGATATATCTCCTCTGCAGACTCCAATCAGGCTCTTGTCATTCATTGTTAGCTTCCTACCTTTCTAATAAGCAAACAAGTCAGAAGAAGGAGACACCAGATAGGGTATACAGGAGGGAGAAGTTCTGGCATTTATGTGAAAGGGCTAGTTATCTCCATCTGAAAGTTTTGGGGGAAGATCCTTGTACAGAGATACAATAATACAACTTACATTGAGCATAAACCACCTGTATTCATCTCACTTTCCTTTTCCTGCTAGAAGCTACCCTACATCGATAAAGTCAGTCAAATACATATCTGCCAAAAGTCTCTTTCAAGACTTTGCTCTGGGCATTCATTTTGGAACAGAAGATTAGTAAGATTGAGTTCATAATGCTTCTCATCTCTGAAAGTACCTGAAGGGTTAATGCACTAAGCAATGATTTTAAGATAACACCTGAATTATTTCAGAGCCATTTTCCCAAAGAGGCTGGTGGTGCTACTGAAACAATGTTCTTAAAAGCTTTCTCAGTCCTTCAACCCCCACTAGAGATTGTTCAAAGAGAAGAATGAAACTTTATCTGATGAAATGTGAACTGGAGAAGAATATGATAAGAAGTGTTAAATCACTATCAAATTGAGAGTTTGCTAAATGTTTCTTACATAGTTTGAAGAAAAAGACATCACAAGACTCCACATAGCTATCCAAGACTGAGGGGACCTGAATTGATCAGATAACTACAAAGTTTGGAGGACCATTTTTAGATTAGAGCAGCGCAAGAGGGGGAATGTCTCCCACGGGAGCTGTGGCCCATCATGAGATGACCTGACAGTATTCATTGCTCATCTCTCCAGGCTACGGAGTCTTGATCTGTATAACAGGAATAATGATAGTATAAACGAGAAAGTTGACATGCCTTAGAATGGTGCCTGGCATAGAGTAAGCATTCAATAAACAAGTAATTCTCAATCTAATTAAGCTGCTTTCTTCCCACAACTGGAAGTACATACTATGTGTTTGGCAGTATGATAAGACATTGTGTATTGTTTGAGCTCTTTGATGGAAACTATGGAATCCATTTTACCAAATTTAGGCATAAAATGAATTTGTATTTTTAAAACATGGTTGCTAGTTGTTGGTCACAACTGGGAGCCACAATGCCAGCATCTACCTCAGGATTGCTCCAGTGAGCTTTCTGCTACTGGCTCTGGGGGGAGGCTCTGTCTTTGGGCCTTTGCATCTGAACTGAAATCTCCTTTGAACTCATTTGATTAGAGGAGATCAGGTCAGATACCTAACTATCATACCTTCAGGGAAATCTGGAAAGGTAAATATCTGGACCTTATTAAAAGACATGATAAATATCTACTAGATCACATCTTTGTCTTCCAAGAGTTTATTGACAAAACAGGGGTATAAATAAATCATCACAACATCAATACTATTGAAGATTGTGTGCTATTATCTAGCAAATATTTATTCTCACTTCCCCATAGCAAAGTCTGTTTGACATTTGACATGGTGATGTAACCTGTTTTCATCTATGGACCTGTGAGTGGAAATGATGGTTTGGAAGAGGCAAAGGTTTTAAGATGTATGTTTGATTGCCTTTGTTTCTGCTCTCTACCATGAGAACTTCATATTGGTGATGGCCACGCACCTTAGCTTGGATGCTTAAATTGAGAAGACACGTATATGAGAGCCCAATGCAACTGCCTCATGGCAGAGCCACAGCAAGAAATAGATTCTGTCACTGTAACCCTTTCATGTCTGTAGATTGCTTAGTATATAACAGTGTTGTAGAAAACACTGGCTGATGCAAGGAAATAATGTCAGACTGAGGCACATTTATCAAATGCTGAAGGAAATAGAGGGAAACAAATGAGTAACTAGGCCACTTTACTGAAGGCATCACAAAGACAGTGACCTATGGGAAGAGTTCTTGGGGCATTTAGGAGTTATCCAGGAAAACAGGCATATGGAAAATAAGATCGGCATAGGTAATAGTTCAGAGAATTAGAAAGGTCAAGCATGTTTTGGTAAACTCATTGAACTAATGGTAGCATTTCTTCAGCAGCAGCAATTTAAGCATCATGTGTTGCCTCTGAAAATCAGTGGCATCATTTTTACTTACTGTCTTTATTTAGGTTCACTTACCTCCTTGTCTTGCTACTATAACTCTTGTCACCATAAACTTAATTACAAAGTCTCTAGCTTGATATCAAAAGTATTTTTCTAACAAATATAAAATTATTTAACTATTAAAAGTTTAAACAGTGATTTTCTACATGCCTACTGTTTTGCATGCCCTGTGTTTTCTCCGACACTGCTACTGGCATGTCTTTTCTGCTTTGAAGTATTTTCAGCGGGACAACAATCTGCCAGTCAGTTTCCAGACTCCCCCACATGCACTTCTTGGGTACCTGTATGTGACCACATTTTGACCAGTAAATATAGGTCCATTGGGTGGTGCTTTCAGAAAGGCTATTGTCTTTTGGTGAGAGAAGATTTAGATGGCTGGTACGTTTTGCTTTTCATTTTCCTTTTATTTCCCGGAGCTTATTAGATTCAATGTCTGGGAGTGGAGCAGCTGCCTTGAGCTTGCGAGTGTGAAGAACATACATTAAAGAATTCAAGCATAAAGCTGGAAGGAGCTTCTCCTTGTGAACTTCCTATACAGCTATTCTAGCTCAGGATCTAGATCTGATTAAGATTAGAGGAATGGGGCTGGAGAGATGGCCTAGTAGTTAAGGCGCTTGCCTGCAAAGCCTAAGGACCCATGTTCAACTCTCCAGATTCCCATGTAAGCCAGACATACTCAAGGTGAGGCAAGTGCAAGGTCACACATGCCTGCTAGGTGGCAAAAGCAGCTGAGGCCCTGGCTTGCAAATTCTTTGTGTGTGTGTGTGTGTGTCTGTTTGTCTGTCTGCCTCTCTCTCTAAAATAAAAATAATAATAATAATAAAATGAAATAAAATAAAAACGATTAGAGGAGTGTCAGTTAAATACCACCAGTCTTAACTGCCTATGTTCTGAAGAATCCTGGGCTAGTGCTTGGGTCTCCATGCTGGGAGGCCAGGGCATTCATGAAAGGCAGACAACACCACAACCAGAGAGCCTGCAAAAGCAGACAGGAGAGTGAAGAGTTTTCACAAAAGACAGTGTAGCAAAGCTCTTCAGATTCTAGCTTTTCTTAGATTTGGGCCCAAGTACAATCATCTAAATAGGTTTTAGTCCTTATATTGTATAGCACATATGGAAGCAAGATGGTCTTTTTTAAAGTAATCATGAGAAGGTCTTATTTCTAGATTTAATGACCTTAACTACCAACTGGAAAAATCATACAAGGTCTAGAAATCAGGGTTTTTTGTTTGCTTGCTTTTTAGCTGTGAAATGTCATAGAGATTGTATTTTGAGGGCTGCCACAAAACTGGTATGAATCCCAAGTTCCTGACTCTTGGAATCTATGAATTGACAAATTGTTCTGTATGCTAATAAGATGAGTGGTGGTTAAGGTACCCAGTCAGCTTCAAGATGGAAAATGGTCACAATACAGACCAAGCCAATAGTGTAAGAAATTGTTCATTGCTGTGACAAAATACTTCAGAAGATTAACTCAAAGGAGGAAAAAATCATATCAGCTTACATTTTTCATACATGGGTGCCATTTTTCTGGGCCATGGTGAAACAGGATCATGGTAGGGAGTATGTGGTAGAGCAAAGCTGGTCAACTTGTAGTACCTAGGAAAGAAACAAAGCAGAAATAAGGAGATAGGCACAGAGAGAAGGAGGAGAGACTTGGAGACATGGAGGAAGGGGACAGGGTCCAGATATTCTGATCACTTGTCCACAATGATAGGCTTCCTGAGCTAGGTAGGGTTCATCTCCTAACAACACTATTAGCTCATGAGCAAGCCTTTAAACACATGAGTCTTTGGGGGATATTCAAGGTCAAAATCATAATACGATTAGAGTTTTATAACTCTAAGTCTCCCCATGGCCTCCAGAGAGGGGAGACAGACTGGAGATTGAGTAATTCAACAACAACTAATGAGTCAATCATTCCTTCACAATAAAACCTCCACAAAAACTGTAAATTATGGAGTTTAAAGGGCTTCTGGTCTGGTGAACATTTCCCCTTACTGTGAGGATTCGGCATCCCATGAGGACAGAAGTCCCTGTGCATGAGACCCTTCTGCATCTAGCCCTATGTACCTCTTCATCGGACAGTTTATCTTTTTCTTTATAATTTCCTTTAAACTAAACCAATAATAGTAGTTTGTTTATCTGAATTCTGTGACCCCCCACTTTTTTTTGGTTTTTCAAGGTAGGGTCTCACTATAGCCCAGGCTGACCTGGAATTCACTATGTAGTCTCAGGGTAACCTCAAACTCATGGTAATTCTCCTACCTCTGCCTCCAGAGAGTGGGGATTAAAGGTATGCGCCACCATGCCCAGCTTTTTGTGACCCATGTTAACAGATTACCACATTTAAGAGGGAATCTTAGGAACTCCTGACTTGCATCTTAGTTGGGCAGTGTGATTAACCTGGGTATCTACTATTTATGACTGGCATCTAAAGTTGGAGGCAATCTTGTGAGCCCTCAACCTGCAGAATTTGTGTTACTTCTGGCTAGTTGGTGTCAGGATTTTATTAAAGTAAACTGTAAGGCACCCAGTCAGTGATTGCACTGGACAACAGAATCTCTTGATATGGAAAACTCACAAATTTGTGTCAAAAATATTATAAGGAAATCATTTTCCTTCAACTCTATTTCTTAGTTAGAGAGTTTTAATGGAAGATTGCCTTGGCTCTGTCAGCAGGGTCTCTTAATATGAGTACATCTATGTTCTAACAGCCAAGACACTGTCATAGACTTTCATGAACACTGTCATTCACTAGCACAACTTTCTTACTTTGGATTCAGTGTCCACAATATTATAATAAACAATTTCAACTAGTCCCTGTGAAAGTTATCAGTCAAAATAGAGTCATTTGTGTCAGACTCTAACAAAATAAGGCCTGAAGGTTATGAAAGCAGAACTCATACACATATGTCTGATAACAAGAACTTACTAGGATGCTGTCAGAATCATAACCTTGCACAAAGGCCACTGAACTATTACACAATAAGCATATCTCCATGAAGACATCTGCCCAGCAGTGGCCTGCCCAACTTTAGCCTGATGCTACCTACCGTTGTGATTGACTGGAATCAACAGTAATTGTGCTACAACAACTTATGTGAACCTGTTCTTTTTATCTTGAAAATTTTGTCCCCTGTGCCCAGCTTGCTATGGCATGTGTATTCCCATTACAACATTCATTCCTGAATAAATTCATTGTCTTAGGGGAACTGCGATCCACTTTTTATTTGGGGTTGACATTCTTGTCCACACACTGCCCTTGGAACTTCCATTGACATCTTTCCATCCCCAGGGCTTTCTGGCCTTAGGACTGACCTTAGTCAGGTGGGCTTTTACTGGAATCTGACCTGTATGTCAAAAGGTGCAATCGTGGTAACACAATAACAAGCTTCTTCTAATAACAAGGGTACCTGGGCTTCTCTCAGGGAGGTCTAGGACATTGTTTGTTCAGCTGATGAGAGGATTAGCTTGAGTTGACAAGGCTGTCTGTAGAGCATGGCAGTTGATTAACTTGGATGCTGGAGAATTTTTTGCAGCACAAACTGTTTGTTGTGGGAAGACCTTAAGTAAACAAGTAATGAAAATGCAGCACAGGCCATTCCATCCTTATTCCTAGAAAAGACCTCCTGTTTCATGTTCTGCTTTTTTAATTGCCTTATGGGGAAGATTGTTTTTGTGAAATATTTTAAATATAGTCTGAATTTAAAATTGGCTAAGGAGGTCAGTACTGCCTGACCCAGCTTAAATTTCCAGAGGGCCAATTGAAAGCACACTGAACAGACTCAGCTGCAAAAAGCAGACTTCATTTTCAAGGTGACAGTTTCATTTCAGTCCATTTCACCCAAACTTGGAAGAGGAAAAGATTGACTATGAAATTAACTGAGTGCCATTTCTTATTCTGTCTTTGCTTTTCTAATTAAGAACTCTGTTTCATGGGTGTCTTTCCTGCCAGGTTCACCTGAACTGACAAATTCAGCTGTCTGGATATACAGTTTGAATTTTGGAGTTCAGTATTTCTCAGTTTAAGTCCAGGTTCTTCTGCTTACAATTGTCATGACTCTGGGTGTTTTGTCACTGGGCTCCATTGTAAGATGGTGATAAAACATAAAATAGCAACTTCAAATTTACCTATGGTTTAGATACCTAATAAACTTGTCATTTCCTCCATTGCTTTCCACTTGTGGAAACTTCTTCCCAGGTTTTTGCTGTTCCTGATTAACCCTGAACCTTGTGCACTTGGTTATCTATCATCATTCTACCATCTATCTATCAACTGATTTATCATCTATCTATAATTATTCTATCTATCTATCTATCTATCTATCTATCTATCTATCTATCATCATCATCATTATCTACCCATCCCCAATCCATACATTATCCATTCACATACATATCCATATTTTGACCATTCATTTTACCCATGTTCTACCACCCAAACCTACTTTTCTAGCATTCTATCCCATCAGAAGTTTCCTGGACATTTGAAATTTATCTGACAACTCAATTCATAGGAAAGCTTAGAGACTTATACAGGAATTTTTTAAACAACATGTTGTCTCTTTTTATGTATTTATTTATTTGTTTGCAAGCAGACAGAGACAGAAAAAATGGGCACATCAGGGTGTCTTGCCATTGCAATCTAACTCCAGGTGCATGCATCACTTTGTGCATCTGACTTTTTCATGGGTACTGGGGAATTGAACCCACATCGCTAGACTTTGCAGGCAAGTGCTATAACCACTGAGAAATCTCTCCAGCCCTAGAATAAATATTTTTACTATTTGTAAATATTTTCTTTAGGATTTCAGCCCAAGTTTCTTGCTTTACTGATGAAGAGAGGTGTTAGGTAACTTTTGCAATTCTGCATGCTTTAGAGAAAAATACCATGCTAATACTTTCTAGGTTCTCCAGACCACCAATAGTGACTCTAAAGATAAAGTATTTTTCATAGTGGTATCTTACTATTAGGAAAGATAATGGTAAGTATAATGATGGTACTGATGTCTTTGATATCAGCAATAGGAAATTTTTAATCCTTATCATGTGCTCAATACTATACTTTATCCAGTGTCTATCCAGTGTCTGATTGTGATTTTACTGACAAAGAAACTGAGACTTAAGGAGATTAAGTCATCTGTCCAAGGTGATATGGTTGTTGCTAGAAGCATGGATATTTGAATACAACTTTGGATTTGAATCTTACTTTGAATTGAAAGTCAAGCTCTTCCTTCTTCTGATGCTCCAATCAGGTGAGAAAGCAGTAATGATGTAATGATGGGCATAACATAATCATGATATACTTGAGTATTTATTGTGTATTCACCTGTACCAAGCATATCAGTGAGCATGCATTAGTAAACTTATTTCTCACAACAACTCAATGAGGTCAACATCTTTATTATCCCTGTCAGCCACTGTAAGGTCAAGAATAACACGTCCGATTTGTGTCTGGAGGATAGTATTACAAAGCATGTCTCCTCTTCTTTGGCGCTTACATTCTTCCCACCACATCTCATGCAATGGTCCCTGAGCCTTGGAGGGAGTGATGGAAATGTCTTACTTAATGCTGAACATTCCACTGTCACTTCTTGGCCTTTTGAAGAGTATGAGTCACTCCAGTGGTCACCATCATCTGAAAAGGGAAGCTTCTCAAACCAAAAGTGAGAGTAGCATTACTAAATGGGCACAAACATAAATATTTAGAGGGCAGTTTGGTGGGCATAATATATGCATTGAGCCAGACAACAATAGTAGTTTCCCTACTAGGGCTTATGACCTCCCCCATCATAGGCTTTTGATTAGAGTATCAGTACCAGGCATGTATTCCCTCCTGTGGAGTGAGCCTTAAATTCAATCAGTGGGTAGTTGTTTTCCCCCACAAGTCATGCCATCATGGCACTAGTTAGAATATTTAGTCTGCCTGTCCAGCCATCAAGCTTGCAGGATACACTACTAGTTAAGACTATTGATGACTGTGGTGATTTGATTCAGGTATCCCCCATAAACTCATGTGTTCTGAATGCTAGTTTCCCAGCTGATGGCAATTTGGGAATTGAAGACTCCTGAAGGAGTTGTGTTGTTAGGGGTGAGCTTATGGGTGTTATAGCCAGCTTCCCCTTGCTAATGTTTGGCACACTCTCCTGCTGCTGTTGTCTACCTGATGTTTTCCAGGAGGTGATGTCCACCCTCTTCTCGTGCCATCATTTTCCCCTGCCATCATGAAGCTTCCCTTCAAATCTGTATGCCAAAATAACCCTTTCCTTCCACAAGCTTATTTTGCTTGTGTGCTTTCTGCCAGAAACATGAAGCTAACTATAACAATAAAATTGGTACCAGAATTGGGTTGTTGCCTGACTGTGTGGCTTTTAGCCTTTTGGAACTGATTTGTGGGAGGAGACACCTTGGAATGCTCTAATCAGCATTTAATGGACCATTATGCTCAGAGTTGAAATATCTGAATGCAATTAGAACTATGGATTGTGAGATTTGGCTTCTAAAAGGAAGAAAGAACTCTTCGGCAACTGATCTAGAAACAGTCTGTGTGAGAGGCTTGCTGCATTCTGCCTGTCTGTGTCCTGAGAACTTGTGCAGGGTTGCATTGCACAGAAATGCACTGGTGTGAGCAGGTGGATATGGCACAGAAAGAAAGAAATGAAACTTGTGCCAAAACTGCTACTTACTCAGCTACAATTGGTGGAAAGATTACAGCTATTGAGATTTGGCCAGAAGATCTGTATTGGAACTGTAGGGAAAATGTGCACTGTTTTGAAATTAAGGCTGTCTGAATGATAAAGGAGTTGTCCTGCTCTTGAAAGTTGGTTCTATTTCCCCCCTCAGTTAACAAGTTGGAGGCCCATCTGGTACTATGGAGTACAACACATGCAGGAAAGAGAGTGTCATTGTATTTGTTTTTGGGAAATGGCCTTGACAATGTGAAGCAGGATGTAAGACCCTGTGTGAAGACTTGATGGAGCCATGAGGAGCTGTGGGTTACAGTGGAGTCCCCCAGGACATTTTGAAATGGCAGGACTGTGAGATGGCCACCAAGGAGAGCTGCTGTCTTGGGAGGCATTGTTCTCCAAGCTGTGAGTAGCCTAGCTGGAAGGGTGGAATTGGAACTCCAAAGACTTGTCACTGGTTAGAATTATTGGACTTGGAGGCTTGTCTCTGGTTAGAATTGTTAGAGTTACAGAATTTGATGTTTGCCCTGTTTGTTTTAAATCTTGTATTGATTGAATCTTTGTTATGCCCAGTGCTATTTTTTTTGCAGTGTGAATGTTTATTCTATGTCATTATTATTATTTTGGTTTTATGGCTTGGTTAAGAGACCTTGGGCTATAGGGATGTTTGAACAGGGTTAGGATTGATAAAAACTATGGGGACTGTTACAGTTGGACTGAATGCATTGCATTCTGCATCATGTATGGTTATCAGTTTATGGGGATTAAGGATGGAATGTGGTGGATTGAAGTAGGTGTCCCTTATAAATTCATGTATTCTAAATGCTTGATCCCAAGTTGATGGTAATTTGAGAATTGGAGCCTCCTGGAGGAGGTGTGTTGTTAGGATTATGTGTCTTATAGCCAGCTTCCCTTGCCAGTGTCTGGTTGACTCTCCTGCTACTATTTTCTACCTGATGGTGGACAAGAGGTGATATCTAGTCATTGCTCATGCCACATTTCCCCTACCAGCATGGAGTTTCCCCTTGAGTCTGTAAGGGAAAATAAATTCTTCCCTCCCATAAGCTGTTTTTGGTCAGATGCTTTCTGCCAGCAACCTGAAGCTAATTGCAAGCATGACTTCTCCACCAACAGCCTTCATAGCTCTTTCTAGCATTGTGTCAACTATTCAACAGGGAGGAAGTTTCCCAGCTATGTCCTTTCTTCTTAGGATTGCTTTGGCTGTTTGTGGTCATTTGTGCTTTCATTTGAATTCTTATGTTTTTCAGCTAAGTAAGGAATGCTGTTGGAATTTTGATGGGGGTTGCTTTGAAACTGTAGATTACTTTTGGTAATATAACCATTTTTCACAATATCAATTCTTCTAATCCAGGAACATAGAAACTTTCCACTATCTAGTATTTTCTTTGATTTCTTCCTTTTCTTTTTCTTTTTTAGTGTCCTGAGTTTTCATTACACATATCTTTCACAGTTTTGGTTAAGTGTGTTCCTAGAAAATTAACATTTATAGATATTGTGTATAGTATAGTGTATAGTGTTTTTTTCTAGATTTCTTTCTCTGTAAGTTCATTGTAAGTGTATATGAAACCTACTGATTTTTGTGTGTTGATTTTGTGTCCTGAAGCTTTATTGAAAGTATTTATTAGCTCTAGAAGTTTTCTTGCAAATTCTGTTTGGTCCTTAAAGATACAATCATAACATCTGCAAATAGGGGTAGTTTAACTTCTTCCTTTCCCATTTTTATTTCTTTTATGTCTTTCTGTATTATTGCTTTATCTAGGATTTTGAACATAATACTGAGTAGAACTGTTGAGAGTGGGCATCTTTGCCTTGTTATTGGTTTTTGAAGAAATGATCTTAGTTTTTCTCTGTTTACTATGATGATGGCCATGGGTTTTATGATCTTTATTATGTTGGGACATGTTTTACTTATTCCAACTTTCTCTAGGACTTTTAACATGAAGGCATGTTGGACTTTTTCAAATGCCCTTTTGGCATCAATTGAGATGATCATGTGATTTCTATCTTTATTTATGTGGTGTATTACATTTATAGATTTACATATGTTGAATAAATATTGTACCCCCAGAATGATAGTCTCAATGTGTTCTTGAATTTGGTTTGTGAGAATCTCCTTTCTTCTAAGCCAAACAGTGTCAAGCTTTATTAAAGACACTTTTCATAAAAAATCATGATGTTCCAGGCAAGACATGGGTAGACAAGAACTTTCAAATTCCCTTCTTATATGGACTACCAAAATCAGGAAACCACTGTAAAATCCAATGATGTTCATTTGATGCTCTGAACAGGGAAAGTTTAGAGTGACATTAAGTATGTTGTTTGACAACTTTTCACAAGCTGACCCCGACTTTCAAGAAGTGAAATGAAAATGGCAAAATTACCAATCTGAAAACTATAGAGTCTTTTACAAACAGGTATTACTGTTCTTGTGAGCAACTCCACCTCAGTGATGTCACTGCAATGTCCAGATCATCTGACATAGTAGCAAAAGTGATTTTTAAGAAGCAGGGTCCCAATAGGCTTCTGGTTTTAAGGGAGTTAATTCTATATTGATAGTGGAAGGGGAGAGCATAAAGATGGATTTTGAGTTTTCTAATGCCACAGGACATTTATTCCACGGTGGCTATTGTGATAATATCAGTGACTTCTTCTTCTTAAGCGCCAAGAAGAATCTTTCAAAACTAACAGGGAAAAATATTTCCCCATCCTTCCAGCTTGGGAGACATTCTGTTAGTGACAAATGTTCCTTCCCTCCAAAAACAATGAAGTGTTCTGTATGCAAACAAAATAGCCTTAAAAACAAGTAAAACAAAATTCTTCACTTTTCTAAAACTTGATTTGAGAAAACAGTATTTCAAAGTGTATAGTCACCAGAAGGCCACAATTATCAAAAATACACCCATCAAAATCTCTCTTAATTAACTATACTTATCCCCTTAACTCTCTGTTGGAGAATCTGTTATTCTTTTACAGAAAGCAGCAAAAACTGGGGACACCCAAAATCTATCAACATGACAAGAAAAGACAGCTGGCTCCCTATGCGAACCACCTTTTGCACATCAGCTAAGGTCCAGGTGAAACCGCAGAGGAATTCATGAGTTAAGTAGAGTACGGCTCTCAAGGCCAGCCTAACAACCTGTGCCAGTGTGATGGCAATAGACACTGAGGACACTCAAAATGTATCAAAGTGGAAATCCAGAAGTAGCTGAGAGCTCAACATTAAAGAAGACCTACAACACACCTACCAAGGCTCAGGGAATTTTGCGGGAGAGGGGTCAAAAGAAAGTAAGAGGCACCGGGTGTAAAGTAGTATCCAGAAGCATTGCCCCCTACCCCAATAACTGACTGCTGATCTCAGTGAAATGGGGGCAGGGAGGAGGGAAATCATGGCAACAACACATGATGTGTCTGTACAAAGTTTCCACTTAAAGAATAATAAACAAAAGCACACACTTCACTTGGCATCCCCAGCACCTCCAGCATTCTCTGCCTGCCCTATTTGGGCTCCCCTTGCCAGAATCAACTTTCTTCTTTTTCCCTTTGGGTACCTTCTCTCTCTTCTTTGTAGGGCCCTTTTAGGCTTGGGCTTGGGCTCTGGAGGAGTAGGTCTGGCAGACAGCCTTGTGGATCTGCCCTGTGGTGGGTCCTTCCCCTTGGCTTTATCTCCTTGAGCATCCCCTTTGGACTTTCTTCTGCGCATCAGCTTTGGGTCGAGAAATAGGGTCAGGGGTGAGGGGAATATGTGCTAAAGGAGCAATGCAATGGCCTGGGACTTTGGTCCCTCAGGGGATCGTCCTTGTTTTTTCTTCATACTGCTCCACGTTTGCAAGAATCTTGTTGAGAAAGTTTTCATCTATGTTCATCAGGGTAATTGGTCTGTAGTTTTCTCTTTTTCTGCTATATCTTTATCTGGATAGGAATCAAGGTAATTCTTGCTTTGTAGAATGAATCTGGGTGTTCCTTCACTTTCTATTTTGTGGATCAACTTGAAAAGAGTTGTTATTAGTTAGGCTATATTTAAAAGTTTCATATAATGCAGCAGAGAATTCATCCTGTCCTAGGCGTTTTTTTGGAAGGAAATTTTTAATTACAGCTTCAATTCAATTGCTCACAATGGGTCTGTTTAAGTTGTTGATACTTTTAAATTTTAACTTTGGGGAGGTTATATGGGCTTAGAAATTTGTCCATTTTGTGTCTGGGGGGAGCACGTTGTAAGGAGTCTACCCTTCCTTTGGCTCTTACATTCTTTCCACCACCTCTTCCACGTTAGACCCTGAGCCTTGGAAGGTATAATAGAGATATTACAGTACTGAGCACTCCAGTCACTTCTTTCCAGCACCATGATGCCTTCTGAGTCATCCCAAGGTCACTGCTATCTGAAAACCCTACCTACACAAGACCATCATAAGAGGAGGAAAGATCATGACATCAAAATAAAAGAGAGACTGATTGAGATGGGGAGGGGATATGATGGAGAATGATGTTTCAAAGGGGAAAGTGGGGGGAGGGAGGGTATTACCACGGGATATTTTCTATAATCATGGAAGTTGTTAATAAAAATTTGAAAAATAAAAAGAAATTTGTCCATTTTTTTTTAGGTTTTCTAGCTTTTTGGAACATAAGTTTCTAATGTATCCTCTAACGATGGTTTGGATGTTATCAGGGCCTTTTGTAACAACTCCCTTTTTGACTCTGACTTAATTAATTTTTGTCATCTCTGTTAACTTAGCTTATGGTTAATCAATATTATTTACTTTCTCAAAGAACCAACTCTCTGATTAATTCTATGTATTATTCTTCTGGTGCCTATTTCATTAATCTCTGCTCTGATTTTTATTATTTCTTGCCGTCTACTGAGTTTGGGATTAACTTGTTGTTTTTCTACAGCCTTGAAGTGAATCATTAGGTTGTTTATTTGAAATCTCTCTAATTTCTTGATAGGAGCATTTATAGCTATAACCTTCTGCTTTAGGACTGTCTTAGCTATATACCAGAGGACGTGGGAGGTTGTATTATGATCATTATTTTTATATTTCTTCCTGATTTCTTCAGTAACTCATTGTTCTTTCCAAAAGTGTGTTAATCTCCAGAAATTTGTGTAGTTTCTGGATTTTGTATTCTCTTGTCATTGATTTTTTATTACATTTGTGTAATACATTATTACATTTTATTACATTTACTTTTATTACATTGTGATCTGATTACCTCACTTTTTTGTATTTGTTTTTGTTATGTGATGTAGTATGTGATCACTTTTGGAGGCGGTTTTGTGTGTCCTTGAGAAAAATTTACTATCTGTTGGGTGGTATACTCTGTATATCTGTTAGGTCCAAATGATGTATGGTGCAGTTTAACACTGATGTTTCTTTGCTAATTTTTAGTTCAGATGACCTACCTAAGTGTCAGAGTGGGGTGCTGAGTCTTCCACTACTATTGTGTCTGGACCTAAGTGATCTTTTATGTCTCTCAGGGTTTGTTTTATGAAATTAAGAGACCCTAAATTTGGTGTATAAATGTTTATAATTGTCATATCTTCTTAATGAGTTGATCCTTTTACTAATATGTAGTTTGCCTTTTTGTCTTTTCTGATTATCTTTGGTATTAAGTGTACTTTGTCTGTCATGAGGATGGATAATCCACAGATAATTCCATTTGTTTGGTAGTTTGATTGCTGTCCTTTGATACTCAGTTTTTTAACTTTGTTTTATTGACAGCTTCCATAATTACAGATAATAAACAGTGATAATTCCTTCCCCTCCCCTTCACACATCCACACTCCATCATATCCCCTCCTCTCTCTGTTAGTGTCTCTTTTATTTTAATGTCATCACATTTTCCTGCCATTATGAGGGTCTTGTGAAGGTAGTTCTAGGTGCTGCGAGGTCATGGATATTGAGGCCAATTTTAGTCTGAACAATTTCATTGTAAGCAGTCCTACCACTTCCTTTGGCTCTTACATTCTTTGCACCAACTCTTCATCAATGGACCCTAAGTCTTGGAGGGTATGATAGAGATGTATCAGTGCTGAACACTCCTTCTTCATTTCTTAGCACTGTTGTGCCTTTTGAGTCATTCCAGTGGTCATTGCCATCTGAAAAGAGAAGCTTCTCTAGGCAAAGGTGAAAGTAGCATTAGTATATGGGTATGAACGTTAAGATGAACATTAAGTAAAGTGTTTTCAGGGCAGTTTGGTGAGCCTAATATATGCCTTTATCCAGACTGAGGCTCCTGACTACCCCACCAAAGGCTTTTGATTAGATTATGTTTTCAGTACCAGGCATGCATTCCCTCCCATAGAGTGGATCTCCAGTCCAATTAGAGAGCAGATGGTTTCCCCCATAACAGACATGCCATTATTGTACCCATTTGGTCATTTGGCCAAACTTGAGGCTTGCAGTGTCTACTGTTTTCACTGCTGATGACTTCTGTCCCATAGACCTGCTTGCAGTGGAGCTTTTTCCGGCTTTCATTCTGCTGGTCTACAGGGAGGAGGTTTACAGCTCAGCCCCAGCTTGAATTCTCAGTGACCTTGCTGCCTAGGTATGTAGAGTCTTCAGCAATAGGGTCATGCCATCTATTTTTGGTGGGAAACCAAGACCCTTGGCAATAGGCTATAATGTTTTGGGGGCGTCAGGGACCTCCCTGTGGTCTTCCCCTTCAGGTTTCTTGAGTTTGCAAAGAGGGTGGTGTGAGTGGGAAGTCCCTTCATCAGGCTTCTCCTGTGGCTCAGGCAGAACCTGGTGGCCGTACAGACCTGCACCATTGCAGGAGCCATTTATGCCGGCTTCTGTGGTCCCTAGAATCTCTGGATCTCTGCTACTTCTCTGCTGTGGTTAATAATTTCTTATACAACTTCATTTTTGGTAGAAGAGTGTATTTTGCTGTCTTTCTGGTTTTTTCCCACATATAATGCTTTGTTTTGGCTTTTACACCACCACCTTACCCAGAAGTCTGATACTCCTTTTTTTATTTCTTTTTTTCAATTTATTTAATTTTTTATTAATTAGTTTTATATTTAGCAAATACAGTCAGTTTGGTACCATTATTAGGCTCATCCGTGACCTACCCCCTTCCCCTTGGCCCCTCCTTGTTGAGGTATATGGGTCATGCATTGTGGAGTTAGCCCACAGTTATGGGTAAGATAAATGTCTCTGCATATCATGACCCAACATGTGGCTCTGACATTCTTCCGCCCCCTCTTCTGCGAAATTCCCCTGAGCCATGTTGGGTTCATTTTTGGTCTGCTTCAGTGATGAGGTGCTGGGGGTCTCTGAGGCTCTGGCTCTCTGGTTTGGTAGGAGTTGATTTTTCTCTGTGTTGATCTCCTTCCCCCTTGTTCTGGTACCCGGTTCACCAGGAAAACAGCACCCTTGCTTGTTTTGCCAATTTTTCTTAGTTTCAGCCAGAGCCCTTTTGTGGTATGATGGGGTGGCTCTCTCCTTAGGATCTACATCTATCTGAAAAAGAGAAGCAGATTCTCCAACAGAGAGTAAGTTAGCGCCAGGACAAATGAGAAAACACTTACTTTTTTTATAGAGAATTTAATAGGTGTAGGCCCTCTTGTAGCCCACAATTGATGGTAGCTTGATAATGGAGAATGGGCTTATGTTTGGATATGGTTCTGACTTGTTTCCCAGCTCCAGCTATGGGTCCCGCACCACTGAGGGGATCAGTTAGCCAAATCAAGAGCAGTTGGTTCCCCACCATGGCTGTGTGCCACTATTGCACTTGTGTGGGCATCACAACAGGTTATTTGCTGCTAAGTAGGTTAGACCATGAGTTGCTTGGACAGATATTGGTCATTTTCCCCCAGTCACCCATGTAGCACTTTCTGGCACTAGATGTGCTGACTGTCTGGGGACTGACTCTCTTCCAGCTTCCAGCCATGCTATTCCATTTTACGTGTCAACCACATAAAGTGTCTTCAGCAGTAGGGTCTTACCACTGACCTTTGGTGGGTCATCAAGTACTTGGACAGAAAACTGTCTGTCTTTCAGGAAACCTTGTAGGTCTCTCTGATCAAAAGCTCATTGTGGATGATAGCCACATGCTGGTACTGGGAGTTACAGGTCAGTGCCCACTAAGAAAAGGAGGAAAAAGATAAATAATATAAAAGAGTTAGAGAGAAGAGAGAGAGAGAGGGAGGGAAGCTGTAGAAGATTAAGGTTAATCTTCATCATACCCTCTCCAGTGTCTTGTGGTTCAGGTGTTCCCTCTAAGGGCCTGGTGAAGGCTCAGCCTTTGGTCTGCCTTTTAGGAAGTAGAATTTTATTTCTTTTTTAACATTTTTAGTGGCTAGGTATGTTTCTTGGAGACAACAAATAGTTAACTCTTGTTTTTTAATCCAGTCTTTGGATGAGTCCTCCCATTAGTGAGCTGAGGCCATTTACACTCAGTGTTACTGTAGGAGAAGACTATGTCCCCTGTTAATTTGCTGGATAGTGCTCTGAGTAGCTGGATTATTGGCATTTCCTTTCATTTCCCCCTAGGAGGTTGCTGATTTATTTTGTAGCATAACTGATTCTTCCCATTTCTTGTTAATTCATGTGTTTCTTTCTTGAGATGTATCTTATGTATTCTCACAGATGGAGCTGTCTTTTTTTCTCATTTTCTGTATAATATTCTATTTAGAATCTTCTGCAGGGTTGGTTTTGTTGACATTAATTGCCTTCATTTTGGAATATCCTTATTTTCTTCCATTTTTGAAAGATAACTTTACTGGACAGCATTCCTGCCTGGTAGTTATTGACTTTCAGATCTTGGAAAATATCATTCCCTTCTTTTCTGGCTTTCAGGGTTGGTAATGAAAGATAAAAAGTCATTCTGATAGTCCTGCCTTGGTATGATTCATGTTTTTCCCTTATAACTTTTAGTATTATTTCTTTGTATTATATTTTTAAGATTGTTACATGTTACATGTGTTGTGCAGAAGTACTTCTCTGGACATGTCTATTTGGAGTTCCATATGTCTCTTGTCTCTTGTGTTGGATGTCAACTCCCTTCTCCAGGCTTGTGGAATGTTTCTCTTAGGATTTTTGTTTTGTTTTGTTTTGTTTTTGTTTTTCAAGGTAGGGTCTCGCTCTAGCTCAGGCTGACCTGGAATTTATGATGTTGCCTCAGGGTGGCCTCGAACTCATGGCAATACTCCTACCTCTGCTTCCCAAGTGCTGGGATTAAAGGCGTGTGCCACCACATCCGGCTATTTTAGGATTTTGGTAAACATTCAGCCAAGTCCTTTTGCATTTCTATTTTTACTTTTTTGGTTTTTTTCAAGTAGAGTCTTGCCCTAGCCCAGGCTAACCTGGAATTCACTCTGTAGTCTCAGGGTGGCCTTGAACTCACAGCGATCCTCCTACCTCTGCCTCCTGAGTGCTGGGATTAACGGCCTGTGCCACCATGCCCAGCTTTGCATTTATCTTATCTTCTTCTATCCCTTGTATTCTGAGTTTGGTCTCCTGAATTAATCTGACAGTTCTTGGAAATATTGGCTATATGCTTTATTTTTTTTTTTCTGTTTATATGCATCTCTGTGACTTATTGTCTTGACTTTGTCCTCTATCTCTGAGATTTATTTTTCTGCATAATCTTTGTTAGTGGTACATTATGATATAGTTTTTACTTGATTGACTGTTGCTTACTGACCATATTCTAGTTCTTTTTCAATTTTTTTGATGAATTTTCTCTCCATGTTTGTGAACTTTTTTTCTCCAATTTACTCACTGTTTCATTCACTTTGGTTAAAGACTGTAATGTTAGATTTAAGAGTCGCCTTTAGTCAGCTACTCCTAAGGAGTGACTTGCAGAAACTGTCCTATTTATCTCCTGCACATCTTTGCTATGTCCAACCCAGCCATGGCTATGGCTGACTGCTCGGCAGAGCTTTTGGTGAGGGGCCCTGCTGCCACCCTGGTAAGTAGTCATGGTTCTGTCCATCCTGAAGTTGGCATTAGTGGTTTGGCTGGGCAGAATGGTTGCCATGTGACCTCTGTTTTTGTATTCCTATTCTTCTAATTATTCAAACATTGTTTATACCCTGCCATTTTATATAGACGTTCTCTATATTGTTTTTAGTGAGAAAATGTTCTGGTTCCAACTAGCAACGAAGTATTTCTTAAAGCATTATGTAGTTCAAACAAAGTCCGTCAGGACGTCACCATGCCTATGTGCAATGGTCTGGGACTGAGGTCTAGATGTCTCAAGGTCCATTCCAACTCTGACTTTCTAGTTTAATGAGCTTTTAAGAAATAATACAGATAATTGAAGTTTCCAAAGGTGAGACCATTGTGAGCTGCCATCCACCATTTCTTCCTGGAGATAGAGAAGGAGAAGGAGATCTGGAGTGAGGCTTTCCTTGTAAATTCTCATAAGCACACCATTGCCACTAATCAGTTGCTTATTACTTTGTCATCTACTGCCTACCATTCAAGGGCAAATAGAAAATGCTTGTCTAAGGGTGTGATTTGCCTGGATGACATGCTGGGCTAGTGATAGGGTACAAACAAAGAGCCCCATTGATATCCCTTGCCTCAATGGCAAGTACATCATGATTTTCAGATGGTGGACCTGGTGACTCATTGAAATGCTTAGAAACAATGGCTTTTTGTTGTAGGCTTTTATTGCTGTTGATCACCTCAGAAGGGGGTGAATCTCAGAAACAGTGTTTCCATTTCTAAGTGTTCATGTTTGCTTAGTGATAAAATCACCTGCAATTATGTAATAACTATTTAAGAAATTAAAGTTCTAATACTGATATTAAAACTTTAATAATGAAGACCCTTTATGTGTGTTTATGAAAACATAATGCACAATAACTATTAGAATTTTAAAGCTTTAAAAATTACAGCCTAGGTTGCGATGTTGTCCCAGAAGCCACTAAGTTTTCTAAAGAAAGAAAAGAAAGTAAAATTCTGAACTTGCAAACATTTGTAAGGATACATCTTATCAGTATGAAACTATAAGAAAAGGAAAATAAATCCATTCTAGTTTTGCTTTTGCTTCTTAAACAGAAAAAGACAAAAAACAAAAAACTACAACCATAGTGTATGATAAGCCCTGAGATGGGAAAGGCATCAACTTTGTGAGGGGAAGACATGAACAGAAAATCTGTTTCAATAGACGGGGCACTGGACGAGAAAGTATAGTGTTTGATGTTATCTGAGGTTTTGAGCACCCACAGGGGGTCATGGGATGTGTTTCCTACAGAGAAGGGGGTGTACTGTTCTTATGAAATGAGTGGATGGTGGACTCTGTCAAGACTTTACAGTCATCAGACCTAGAAAGTGATTCAAGGCACCTCTGAATCAGCTGTCAGGCCTTGTGATCTGAACAACAACACAGATGTACTCTCTGAGCTCCAGCTATGGACAGTGTGCTCACATGTGAACCAAGTTGGCTCACCTACAGACTGACTGCAGAATGGACAGCCATCTCCTGGGGAGGTTGGAGTAACTCAAGCAGAAGAAGGTGTCCCATGCTGAGGGGTATCATTATCAGCCATCCAATTCCTATCGCTCTAGAAATATAAAATCAAAATGCGTTCAGGGAAGGTCATCATTCAAGAAAGAAATCATGTTTCCACAACATCCTGTGAGCAAATACTCACCTCCTGCGACCAAAGAGCTCCCACTGGACCATTCTACCATTCTGGCACAAGTTCCACCACCTTGGAAACAAAACCTTTCATAGTGGGACCTCTCAGAGACATTCAACATCTAAATTACTGCAATCATTTTGATCTCAGAGCACATGGAAGGGGCCGATTGCTTTGATTCATGTCTGAATACCAGGAAAGTTGGCTTTCCTGAGAAACTATTTATTTTAGTCTTTGGCTCCTATCTCTGGAGTGGGGATACTAGAACCCACTATGAAAGTACTCCTGGCCTCTTTTCACCCTCTTTCCTGGACAGTGGAGTAGTTTACTGGTTGGGTGACTTTAACAAGTGAAACCAAGGACAGCCCTGCCTCCTTTCTTTGCTCCTGTAGAGGCAACACCCATTCTGCTTCTCTACATGATGTCAGACCTTCCCACAAAGGCTTCAGTATTCCTGGCTACTGCTAAACAGATGAGTCCCTCCAGTTCTCTTAGCAAGCAGCATGCCTGCAGAGACAGGCCGTATTCTCCATGTCAGTACTGTTCTAAGGTATTAAGCTATGTGTGTATGTGTGTGTGCATGTGTGGTGGTTTGATTCAGGTGTCCCCATAAACTTAAGTGTTCTGAACACTAGGTTCCCAGCTGATGGAGATTTGGGAGTTAATGCCTCCTGGAGGCAGTGTATTGTAGGGGGTGGGCTTATGGGTGTTATAGCCAGTTTCCCTTTGCCAGTGTTTGGCACACTGCCCTGTTGCTATTGTCCACCTTATGTTGGCCAGGGGGTGATGTCCACCCTCTGCTCATGCCATGATTTACCCTGCCATCATGGAGCTTCCCCCTTGAGCCTGTAAGCCAAAATAAACCCCTTTTTTCCCAAAAGCTGCTCTTGGTCGGGTGATTTCTGCCAGAAATGTGAACCTGACTGCAAAAGCATGGGTATGTGTGGTTCATGTGCATGTATGTGCATATATGTGAGGAGGGCAGATGAGAACCTTAGGTGCCATTCCTCAGGCACTGTGCACCTTTTTCTGAAACATAGTCTCTTGCTGGACTGGAACTTACTGAGTACGCTGCTAGGTTGATTGGCTAGTGAGCCTCACGGATCTGCCTGCCTTTGCTTCCCTAGAGCTGAAATTACAAACACACACCAACATGCCTGTATTAGAGTTTAGAATGTGTATTCTAGGGATCAAGTTCTCATGTTTGCAAGGCAAGTATACTACTGACTGAACTATCTCCACAGACCCCTAGGATGATATTTTAACATTCATATAACTCAACTCCTATGTAAATATAAATTGATCCAAGACTTGGTTAGGAATTTTGCTCCTTTTGTTGGTTAGGATCCTCCCTATACTAATGTTTCAGACTTATAATTCACTATTTGCTTTTGGCCTGACCCATCAGGAAATTCAAATTCCAAATAGTAAGATAGTGACATGAGTGCATTGATATGTAACAAGACGTAAATAAAATACAAAGGGCTTATGATATGATTCTTATAATTTTATGGATTAAAGAGTGAGTCTAGTGAAATTATTTGACTAGGTGTAAATAAAAGAAATGTCTTGCCGGGTGTGATGGCATACGCCTTTAATCCCAGCACTTGGGAGGCAGAGGTAGGAGGATTGCTGTGAGTTCAAGGCCACCCTGAGACTACAGAGTGAATTCCAGGTCAGCCTGAGCTAGAGTGAGACCCTACCTCGAACCCGCCCCCCCTCAAAAAAAAGAAAGAAATGTTTTTATTCTGATATCAAATTTTCATCTGTGTTTTTGCTGACTTTTACCAATTTGTCTCCTACCACTTTTTTCCTGTGGCTACACCTGTGTAGCCACCAGGGTATATTCCTTTCAGTGATTATTGACATAATGCGAGATTGTAGATCAACATCTTTGCATCTGAATACTATTGTTTGAAAGTCAGATTTTAAATATATGTAGTTTGTGAAAAGTACTTTGGTTTCTGAAAAAATCTTACTTGGAGATACATTGAGAGGGTCCTGCTGACTTCATCTCTTCTCTGGGTATGATTGGCACTGTCTCTGCATCATGCCTTGGAGCAATAAGAGTAACCCTTTGATTCAGATCTGACCTGAGAATGGATTCCACCATTGAGAATGGATGCTGTTATATCAGAAGTAAAAAATGATTAAACATGCTTTTGCCTTTTCCAGAAAAATCAGCTGGAGTTTTCATCATTTGACCAATTCCTGCCCAGCATCCTGGCTTTCTACTTTCCCTGCTGTGATTATGAAATTTCATCCATGAGGGACCAAACATAGGTTCTTTGGCCTCTGAGTCCCTTACTTTCCCTTGCTTTCTTTCAGTGTATCCATGGAAACAACTAAATATCAGTTCTCAAAATATAGACAATCATCTATTGCTCTCTGAACAATGTAGCACAAATAAAGATTGTTTTGGGGAAAATGTGAATTCTTGCAGCAAATTATGAGGTCTACTTACAGAATATAGGTGTGAGGGAAGAGGTCACCTTCCATTTTCTGAACATCTGAGTATAAAAGTCATGGAAGGCTAGAGCCAGTGCATTTATACACATGGAATGCTAGAGTCAGTATACTTATACACGTGGAAGGCTGGGGCCAGTATATTTATTACGCAAGGAAGCATAAGCTTTCAGAAATACTGGATTTGGTCATTGAATGCAGTGCTTTTTGGTCGTTTTCAACTTGTGATCTTGCATACATAGGTATATAGATTACATAGTAAAATCAAACATTTACTGATAATAAATCACATAAATATTTTTAAAAGTTCTTTGTTACATAGATAATTATATCATTTATTAATGACAAAAGAAATTTACATGCTAATGAGATTGTTATGCATATTTATTTTTACACTAAGATTTAAATCTTGGCAGAATATTTGATATTGTAGGACACAGCATCTAAAGATTTTTGAGAGTTGATCAATATGTTGATATTTTATAATCATTGATGTGAGAATGTTGCTTTGCATAAATGGATAGTGCAAAATGTGAGAATTTAGACAATTTCAGAAATGGTAAATTATGTCCTAATCCCAAACCAAATGAATCTAAAGAGTCTTTATGAAACTCAAGTCAGTGACACAAACAATTGAGATAAATGAGGAGGAACCAAGTGTGGGTGGGTCAAGGCTGCTCCAGAAGCCATAAGTTGCTGGTGAAAATCCCAGCACCTGAGGTGGGATACTTCCCATGAGTTTTTGGTCATGGAGGTCTCTGTGGCTCTCCAAACAATATACGCTATTGCTACTGCTTTTCACTGCCCACCAGAACCGGAGGGCAAGACCTTGTTGCTAAAGCACCACACACTGGTTGCAGAACATGAAGAAAGCAAGCAGGAGAAAGCTGAAATCTTCCCCCTTCTGTGCCAAAGGTAGTACTAGGCTGCCAGGGAAGAAGTTCCCAACAGTCTTGTTTAATTGTAGACCCTGTGTTCTACATTACTGACCTGCCAGGCAAGGTTTTCCCACTAGTTCCATCATGGCATGGCTGGTGAGGTTGGTAACTACTTTCTGGTTGGATTTGGGGTACACATTGTAAACATGGTCAAAACCCAATGGTTGGGTAGTCATAACATCTCATGGGGAAGCTACTCCTGCTAGTATGCTAAATGAGCATGCTGTGCCTGTCACACCACCATATATTTATGTTCATGAATTAGTGCTCTCTCAACTTTTGTCAGAGAAGCTCCTTTGTGCAATGGTCAGCAATTACTACAGAGTCTCATAACTTCTCAAAGTGCTGATAAAAGTGAGTGTAAAGCTGGGCATGGTGGCACATGCCTTTAATCCCAGCACTTGGGAGGCAGAGGTAGGAGAATCACTATGAGTTCAAGGCCACCTGAGACTACATAGTAAATTCTAGGTCAGCCTGGGTTAGAGTAAGACCCTACCTCGAAAAAACAGAAAAAACAAAACAAAACAAAAAAGTGACTATAGCATGCCCAGTCCTAAACAGGACATCTATGTCATCTCTTTCAAGGCTTGGGGATTATCAAGGAAGAGTGGTAGAAAGAATGTACAAGCCAAAGGATGAGGAGAAGTATGAAATGCTGTTTTCTAGACATGAATTCACAGCAGCTGTGGATTTCTGCACAAGACCTGAACAAGATTGGGCCTCTCAACCATCCATCATGGGTGGAAGAGGCGCTCATGAGGCCCCTCACCTCTCTCTGAAGATCTATTGGAAATTAATGGTTGATGGGGAGGGATAGCTATTTTCTTCAGCGACCTAGTAAGTTCCTCACATGCCTGTAAATAACCCCTCATCCATGTTCCTACAAGAAACCCTAATTAAAGTAATTAGGTCACAAGAAAGAGAGAGAGAGAGAGAGGGAGGAAAGGAAGGAGAGAGGGAAGAAGGAAGGAAGGAAGGAAGGAAGGAAGGAAGGAAGGAAGGAAGGAAGGAAGGAAGGAAGAAAAACTGGAGAGATGGCTCAGAAGTTAAGGCACTTGCCTGCAAAGCCTAATGACCTGAGTTCTATTCCCCGGTTCCCACATAAAGCCAGATGCACAAAGTGACACCTGCATCCGAAGTCCCTTTGCAGTGGCTGGAGGTCATGGTGTGCACATTTCTTTGTCTTTCTTCTATCTTTCTCTGCTTTAAAATAAATAAAAATAAAAGTATTTTTAAAAAGAAAGAATGAATGGAGAAAGAAAGAAAGAAAGAAAGAAAGAAAGAAAGAAAGAAAGAAGAGAAAGAAAAGGACATAGAAGTCAAGGGGGAATAATTAGAAAGAAGAAGAGGATCAGCAGAAACAGGAGAGGGATAAGGGAAGGTAATGGGGGAGAACATGATCAAAAATATATTATATACATATTAGAAAATCTAATGAAATCTATTATACACATTACCTATAATGTAATTAATTAGAATTCCCACTTTATAACAAAATACTGTCCATGTTAATTTTATACTTACCTGTTAAGGAATAATGATATGTTTTGGTAAGAATAGGGAACTTATGTATAGTAAAAATGTTATGATTCATAACACACAATGGTGTTGGATCTCAGATGAGGTGTTTTAGGCAACACTGCTGACAACATGTGATGTGCACATTGCAGAGTCTGTGGTTGTGTGTTCAGAACTTGGGCTTCGGTAAGGTCACACCAAGCAACACAGGTGAGAACTGCCAGAAACATTTTGGATTACTTACATATTTGATTTTAAATTAATTTTGGTCATGAATTTGAAAACATTTTATGTTTGCTAAAATCTTCTTGACTCCATTCAGTTATGGGGTTTTTCTTGCAGTTTAAAAAGGTATTATTTAATGAGTACCTTCTAACACTAGGTTCTGCTTGACTCACTTCAATGGAACTGAGGTGCCATTCATAGTTTTGTGATAGTGGTGACCCAGCTCATCAAGGTTGGCTTCCTGTGACCTGGTTCTATAGCTAGAGTGAGCAGCCAAAAATAAGCTCTAGCCATTGTTGTAGACAGCTCCCCAACGCATTTTCAAACCAGATGAAGCATATAGAAAGAAGGCATTTATTTCAAGCTTACAGATTCAGGGGAAGTTACATCAATGGTGGAAGAAGCTGGCTTCCATTCATACATCCAAGCAGAGAGAGAGAGAGAGAGAGAGAGAGAGAAACCACGATTAACTAGCAAACACCAAAACACAGCAAGCAACAGAGACCCATCCAGAGACAACGCTGCTTTCCACACCTTTGGGCTGGAATCTGGATCTTCCCCAAGTGACACCTCCTCCAGCCATGTGGCTATAGACCTAAGTTACAAATCTCATTTTAACACCTCAGATAATGGGGGACATACATTGAAACTACCATACCCACCATCTTGCTCTCTTTATGTCCCAAATCAGCAGCTGATATTACCTTTATTTCTTTAATTTCTTTTTCCCAAGCTATATTCTGAATGTCTATCAGGATCACAACCATGTTCATTACTATCATAGAGAGATCTTACTACCTTGATTTTTCAGTTTGATCAATCTTTTACCTAATAAGGAGTAATAACCTAAAGGAAATAGATGGCTTGTCCCAGGGGCAAAGGGTATGGATACAAGCAGACTAGAAGGGGGGTCATGCTGACATGGGTGAGCATGAACTAGCATGCATAGATGCTATGTAGCATGGCTCTGATCAATGGAGCCTATAATTCTTCAGTTCACAGAAATAATGAGGAGTACTGCAAGATAGCTTAGTATGAAAAACTGGTAGTTTATGTCTAGTTATATGACAAAAAATGACATTTAATATATAGGTGAGTCCTGTTGTTAGAATTTTAACATGGCCAATTACCAGTGGGGTTTCACATTTGTCATGTATTTATTAAGGATTTGTAGTTCTATGCATGCTCTAATGTGCTTGCCTACTTTTCTGCTAGATATTTACCATTAATTCCTTTACTAACTAAAGAATGTGGTAACTACTTTCCTGGTGGATATGCGTTACTTAATTGTCTCAGTTAACAATTTCCTTCCATTTCTGAAGTTACACATAAATTTTATATTTTTATATAATGATATAAGATAATCCTTCTTCATGAAGTTTTCTTTTTTCAACTTCGATTATGTTTATACATATACATAGTGTATTTTGATCATAATACCCTCCCATTACTTTCTTTTGCCCCCTTCTTCACTCTCTCTCCACTGAACCCCTTCTTTCTAACTGTTCCCTCTTTAATCTTGATGTTGTTATTTTTGCTCTCCTCAGTCATCCAAGACAACATGCTGATGGGCTCCATTCTATGCAGTTCTTGGGCAGGATAACAACAGACAGTGTAAGGTCACGAATGCAATGACCACTTTATATCTGGGAGACAGCGTTACAAACCACTCCTCCCTATTCTTTGATTCTTACATTCATTCCACCACATCTGCAAAAGTCCCTGAGCCATTGAAGTATATGATAGAGGTATTTCATTAAGTGTTGAACCCTCTTCTTCACTTCTCAGCTCTTTGATGAATTTTCAGTCTCCCTAGAAGTCACCGTCACCTGAAAAGAGACATTTCTAACCACAAATAAGAGCAGTACAAACATATATGCATACATGTAAGTATTTAGAATACACTTTGGTGGACATAATACAACCATTTTAGCCAAACAACAGTAGTTACTTTCTACTTACGATTTGTGGCCCTTGTAGTCATAGGCTTTTGACTAGCTTTTCAGTATCAGGCATGAATTTTCTCACATGGAGAGGGCCTCAAATAAAATAAGAGCACTCCCCATAACAGAAGTGCCATTATTATAGTAGTGTGTCTATCTTGCTTGAGAGGCCAGTTCTGTAGCTTGTACAGTTCTCTATTGGTTCAGACTGATGATGACTTTTCTCCTCCAGAAGGGTGCACTGCATTTTCCAGCGCTATGACCACTAGTCTAGACCACTAGTCTAGCTCAGTTCTAGCTTAATTTCTCAGTGTCCTATAACCAAATCATGTGGTATCTTCAGCAATAGGGTTTTACTGCCTACTTCTGGTGGGAAATTAGGAGCCTTGGCAATAGATTGTTTGGGGGACCTCGGGAGCCTTGCTGATCACTCTATTAGTAGATGGTATGCCAACCCTGGCACCGAAATTTTTCTGAGACAACCTATGGCTTCTGCACTTACTCCCTCACAGGCTACTTTTGCCGTAACTCTCTTGTTTTGAAAAACAAAAACAAAAACTATAGGTATATATCCTAAGAAATAAGTAAGTTTCCATATGTCTTATCTATAACCTCTTCAGTTTTGATAAATTCTTCTCCAACCCCTTCTTTTCCTTCATCCACCTCCCCTGACCCAGCTTAGACTATTCTTAGGCCATTTGACCCCAGTACTCCTCCTCTCTACTTACCTGTCTACCATGTCTTTCCTTAAACCCTCATGGCTCCTGCTTCCCTCATGGTCCCTTTCTAGCTTATTAGCCTCTACTATTGACTCTATCTCCAATTCAGTCACTAAAGGTCTAAATATTTGAAGTTAGGATCCACAAATGAGAGCGAACATGTTGCATTTGGCTTTTAGAGTCTTGGTTACCTCAGTATAATCTTTTCCAGATCCATTTATTTTCCTTAAACTGTCATAATTTTACATTTTCTTAACAGGTGAATAAAACTCCACTGTGGATATATACTACATCTTCATTGTCCATTCATCAGTTGATGGGCATCTAGGCTGATTTCATTACCTAGCTATTGTGGATAGAGTAGGAATAAATAGATATCTGCATAGTAAAGTCTCGAGTCTTTAAGGTATATTCTGTGGTTGGTGTTATTATGGTTTTCATTTGATAAATGAGGTTGAGAGTAATGCCATCCAAACATCAGAGCTGAGTAGAGGTAGAGGTCTAATTCTACCACATGAGTAAGAGATCCCTCCCAGTACTGGTTTCTCTACAGCTTAGCTGAGTTGTAGTGCTTTGTTCCAATATATTATATACTTTGAAAATTAAGATTATTCCTAATTGTTAAATATATACTGTTGCTTTTGCTCATTTTATTTTTCTGAGTGAATAGAAGAATCTAGTTATTTTTATATAACTGTAATTATGTTTTCATATGTATGATGTGTCTGGTCAATTTAGTCACCCACTGAAAACCCTCTCAATAGATTATCTTGAATTTTAATCAATAAATAATTACTACTGTAAATCTTGCTAAGATGGAAATTCTTCCCAGATTATCTACAGATCAGATCCAATCTTTATTGAATTCCAGCAGGCTTCTTTCAGAATTGCAAGCTGACCTTAAAACTCATGGGGAAATGCTAGCCAACATGATTGTATAGAAACAACTACACTTCCTAGTTTCTATCTTCCTATAAAAACTGTAGAAATGAAGACAATGTGGGTGAGCATAAATATTAGACATAGAGGAATAGAACTGAGAAACAAAACAGAAAACCTCTCATATTCATAGTCAACTAAATTCCAACAAGGATACTGAGAACTGTAGGTGTCAAGTTGACTAAGTTAAAGAATCTAGGTAGGTGGTGATGCATTGCTTCTGGGTGTGCCAGTGAAGGTGTTTCCAGAGAAGACTGGCATATAGTTAATGGACTAATAAAGGATCTCCTGACTGTTGATAGCAATGTGGACATCCTGGTTGACTGATAGAAGTGCACACACACACTCACCAGAGACAACAACATGACTCCTTATCTATAAAAATCTCAAGGGGCCGGGGCAAATACAAAGTTCCCAAATGCAGATGTAGATATAACTGGATTGAAGTGCAAAGCAGTCACTGCTGTTTCTAATCGTTCTCTCACCTTGGCCCAGAATCCATCATTAAGAGAAGGGAGTTTTCCCTTGGGCCAGATAGAATTATCCTTGGCTGCCTGCAATATGCTCCCAGTTGAATAGTGCACACTGGCTTTTTGACCATGAGCATCATTGAACTAGCTGACACCTGCTGACATGGAAAAACCAATGCTATGAGAGGATGTTTTGCAGTGCTGACAGAAATCACCTGACCAAGAGCAGCTTGTGGGAAAAAAGGTTTATTTTGGCTTGCAGTCTCCAGGGGAAGCTCCACCATGGCAGGGGAAAACAATGGCATGAGTAGAGGGTGGACATCATGCCCTAGCCAACAACAGATGGACCACAGTAACAAGGGAGTTTGCCAAACACTGTTATGGGGACATTGGCTATAACACCCATAACCCTGCCCTCAACAATATACCACATCCAGGAGACTGTAATTTCCAACTGCCAGCAGCTGGGGAGATTAGCATTCAGAACACCTAAGTTTATGGGGGACACCTGAATCAAGCCACCACACTCTGCCCTGACACCCATAAACTGATATCCATACGTGATATAAAATAAATGCACTCAGTATGATTTTAAGAGTCCCTGTAGTTTTTATCAATCCTAATGATGTTCAAACCTCCCCATAATCCAAGGTCTTTTAATCGAGTTATAATACAAAAAAAAAAATCCCCCCAAAACCCATAATGGCACAGAATAAACACACTTCAAAATATAGCATTGGGCATAGCACAGGAATATTCAACCAATATAAGAATTTAAACAGGGCAAACATCAAACTCTGTAGTTCCAAGTCCAACAATTCTAGTCAGTGACAAATCACCAAGTCCAATAATTCTAATCAGCAACAAATCTCTGGAATTCCAATTTTGCCCCTCCAGCTAGGCTACTTACAGTCCTGGAAAACTTCATCCAGAGTTGGCAGCTCTCCTTAGCAGCTGTCTTATGGTTCTGGCATCTCCATTGGGTCTCCACTGTAACCCACAGTCCATCCTCACAGCTCCATCAGGTCTCCATGCAGGCAATCCAGCAAACCTGCTTACACTGCCCCATGGCTGTTTCCAAAACACAATACCATTTAGCAAATTCAATGACCCTCTCTTTCCTGTATCTCTTTATACTCCATAATACCAGGTAGGGTGCCAATTTGTTAATCCAGGGGGAAATAAAGCAGATTTTGAAGAACAGGACACTCCTTGAGATTTCAGTCCCCTTCAAAAGAAGGGGACTGTTGTCCCAGTACAGGTCAGCTGGCCCAATTTCAATGGTTGTAATCTCTCATACAATTGCAGCTGAGCGGGCAGCAGTTTCAGCCCAAAGATTTCTTTCTGTGCCATATCCCTCTACACATACCAGTCTGTTTCTATGCACTACAACTCTGCACAAGTTCTCAGGACACAGGCATAACAGCAAGCCTCTCACACAAACTGCTTCTAGCCCAGTCCAAGCAAAGCTCTTTCTCACCCTCATAAGCCAAACCTCACAGCCCATAGTTCTTACTGCATTCAGGCCTTTCAACTCTGACCAGAACAGTCCATCAAGATGTACTTAACAGCACTACAAGGTGTCTCTTAGCCCAAGGTTTCAACTCCTTCCACATTCCTCTTGAAAATCAGCTCCAAAGGCTGAAGCCACACAGTCAGGTGTCTAGCAGCAACCCTACTCCTTGGTATCAACTTTACTGTTACAGGCAGGTTCGCATTGCTGGCAGAAATCACCTGACCAAGAGCAGCTTGTGGGAAAGAGGGTTATTTTGGCTTACACACTTGAGGGGAAGCTCCATTATGGCAGAGGAAAATGATGGCATGAGCAGAGGGTGGACATCACCCCCTAGCCAACAACAGATGGACTACCATAACAGGACAGTGTGCCAAACACTGGCATGGGGAAACTGGCTATAACACCCATAAGCCCCCCACCTCCAACAATACACCACCTCCAGAAGGCTTCAATTTCCTATTGCCATCATCTGGGGAGACTAACATTCAGAATACCTAAGTTTAAGGGGGACATCTATATCAAACCATCTCACAATGTGTATACTTTCCTTCTCAGCCCACACATGGGTTCTCAGGTCCTGGTCTCATGCTTTGTTTTTCTTTGTCAGGTGATTTTATCTGTTGTGCTTACCTGGGTCTTACTTAGAGTCACAGTTCAAAGCCATTGGTGCAGTAGAAGAAAGTGTAGGCTGGGTAGCTTCTTGTATACTCAGGTTCAGATCTCTTTTATCTACCAGCCCAATGACCTTAGATGTCTTTTTGAATGTCTATCTCTTTCTTACCTGTTCAATGATGACATTCATGCCTTCCTCCACTCAGGTGGGTGTGAGAATTAGAATCCGCATGTAAAAAGTACCAAAGACCCAAATGATTCTTAATAAAGAGTAGCTGGAATGATTATGCACAAACTGGTTTCTTTACATGCATGGGTAAGTTTGCCTGAAATTAAAGTAGTTTCTGGGTGCTAAACTGGGTCTCAGGAAAATTGGATCATTGTTCACCTTGTTATTATGGTGAAACAAGTGCCATGGAAATCCTTTTGGCTTAGCATGCATGTGTAAGTGCAAGGCATTCCCTCTGCAGAGCGTTCTTTTTCCAGGACTCTTTAGAGCTGACCAGAGAAGAGGAGTCAGTTGTTTGATCTTGTATGGTGATATGTAGGCTTTCCAAAATTCCCTCTTTCTACAAATGAAAGTGTTTATCTTGGGAACAATGGACTTCTGAGATAGGCCTGAGAAGTCTATTTCCATTGAAACAATTTCATACTCATTTGTGAAATTTTGAAGGTCTCCTTTAAGGCATTGATGCTTCCATTAGAACTCGACAGAAGAATCTGTAAGCCTGTAACTGCTTTGAACAAAGAAAGAATTAAAGGGGAGAGAATAGTTTATTCTTGTATTGGCCTAGATCTAAATTCAAAGGAAAGGGCCTCTAGTAGAGCATGTGGGCTCTGATAGAGACACAGTGAACTTTATCAGGATCAGCATTGCTTAACTGAACAATAGATATTTTTGGAAGACTCTTTGAAGTCAATTGAAAAATGAAAAATGTTTTCTTTATCCAGGATGACATCATTCCAGAAATTGAGAAAAAACAGGGCTGAGGGTGGTGCCTGGGAGATCACCTCACCAATTTTCTTAGTTTATAGTTTGTTGTTGTTGTTTTTGTTTTTGTTTTTGTTTTTCGAGGTAGGGTCTCACTCTAGCCCAGGCTGACCTGGAATTCACTATGGAATCTCAGGGTGGCCTCGAACTCATAGCAATCCTCCTACCTCTGCCTCCAAAGTGCTGGGATTAAAGGCATGTGCCACCACGCCCGGCTTTCTTAGTTTATAGTTTTAGTAACATTGCAGTGCCTTTTACAGCTCAGTAGTTTCAAGTTTGTAAAACATCTATATATAAATACCAACAGTGTGGATGTATTATCTTTCCTTTTCTTTTCTTTTTTTTTTTTTCTTTTTTTGAGATAGGATCTTGCTATAGCCCAGGCTGACCAAGGTGTTCACTCAATAGTCTCAGGGTGACCTTGAACTCACTGCAATCCTCCTAACTCTGCCTCTTAAGTGCTGGGATTAAAGGCGTGAACCACCACACCTGGCTTGTTTTAGCTTTTCTTCACTTAAACTCCTCAATGGTCCCAAATACCATCTTGAGTCCACTGATGGGCAAAAGAAGGGAGGACAGATGCCAACAGAGAAGTAACCAGACTCAAATGTATACAGGTATCAATATGCTATTTCTCCATCCTCTGTGAAATCTTTCCTGGAAACCTCACTCACAGAATTTGCCTTTTACCCAGGGATCTCCTACGGTTGGACAGAAATGGAGAAGGACTCAGATCTTGCCATGTGGTGCTTAAAACTTGATCTTGCTATTTTTTATATGTGTAAACTTAGTCAAGTTATTCTACCTCTCTGAGTTCCTTACAGGAAATACTGCATCATTCCCAGCTGTGACATTAAAGCACCACATTGCTGAGCTGACAGTATTTGTGCTCCCCATGCCTTTAAACTCATCTAGCTTTTGTTTTCAGTTTTGCTGTATATTTCCTTTAAGTATATTCAGCCTAGGCATTTGTCCTTTATCCTCAAGGAATTATGAGCAGCTTGAGGATGGGGGACCAGGTACAAGAATCTATGTGGCTTACTATGATGCTAGGCACATATCAAGTGCCCACTAAATAAGTATATTTTGATTTTATAAACTCTTGTCAACCTTAAACCAGCTTAATATTGATTGATTAATAAATTATGGTATATTCCACATATGGAATTATATGGGAATTATTTGGGAACTAAAATCAGGTTCTCAAATATATTTTTATTGGTTTATTTGCACATTTGTGTACACGTGTGCATAGGTGCCCCAGGATCTCTTGTTGCTGCAAATGAGTGCCAGATGTATGTGACCCCTATATTTTGCTTTATGTGGGTATGAGAATTGAACCTGGGCCAACAGGATTTGTAAGCAAGTACCTTTATCCACTGAGTCATCTCGTCAACCCCTAAAATTATTTTTTAACCTCGTGTATGTGTCATGTGTGTGCATGTGTGTGTGAGTGTGTTGTTTATATACCTGTGTGTGCCCAATGTGTTCACATGTAAAACCAGAGGAGAACATCAGATATATATGAGATAAGTAAGTTTATTCTGCATATGACCAAGGTGTGAGCAAGAAGAAAAGGCTCCTGGAAGGATAAGTATCAAATATCAGTAATGGATATATTAGAGAAGTGGAATTACTTTATTTTTTCTGTTTACTCAAACTATCTACAATGAGCATCTGTTAGCTTACAATAAAGCTGAGCTTATAAATGTTTCCTTATAGAAGATAAAGAGGGTTTCTCACTATAGAATGAAGTTCCTTAAGGATGCTGCAAATGCTGCTTTAGGGGAACCGATCTTGATGGCTTTGTGCTTGCTCCATCCTACCCTGTATAGAACTGGTGTAGGTTGTAATGCCCCATTGCATTAATGGTTCACCTCAAGGTCAAAGAGAATGGTAAAAGTATTTCTGGGCTGGGGAGATGGATTAGTGGTTAAGGTGCTTGCCTGAGTAGTGTAAGGACCCATGTTTGACTCGCCAGATTCCATGTTATCCAGGTTCACAAAGGTGATGAAAGCTCAAGTTTACACATGCCCTCTAGGTGGCATAAGCATCTGGAATTTGATTTCAGTGGCTGAGGCCCTGGCACACCAGTTTTCTCTCTCTCACTCTCTATTGTTTTTAAATATTTCCCACAAGAAGAGTCACTTATTTTTAAATCTCCTGTCACATGGTCTTAAGCTTCAGTAACTTCAATGGGGGCCTCCTTGCTTCTTCCATTACTAGATGTGCACCACAGTTTACTCATACCCATGGTGTGGAGCACCAGCCACAGCAAACAAACTCCAGACACATGTGCCAGACACATGTTTATGTACCCACATAAAGCAAAATATAGGGGTCACATGTGCATCTAGCTTATGTGGGTCCTGGGGAATAGAACCTGGGTCCTTTGGCTTTGCAGGCAAGCACCTTAATCACTAAGAAATCTCTCAAGCCCCTATTTTAAATATTTTTATTTAGTCATTTGGGGGGGGGGCGATGGGTTTTCCAGGGCCTCTTGCCACTGCAACAAACTCCAGATTCATGTGATACTTTGTGAATTTGGCTTTACATGGTAATGGTAATCTAACTCAGCCAACAGGCTCTGTAAGCAAGTACCTTTAAACACTGAACCATCTCACCAGCCCCCCAAAAACTTAAAACAATAGCTTTGGTGACATAAGAAAGTGGGGGTGGGGAGCACTTGTTGATGGAAAGCATATGCAGAGACACATGATGTGTGAACATTGGTGTTTTTAGAAAGTAGAGAGCCTACTGTGAAAAGAGAATCAGTGGAGAAAAGTGGAGAGTGGCTGTAAGGTAAGCTGAAGTCAGGCTGCAAATTGCCATGGATGTTGGAATTTTTTTTTCTGAATATGCTATCATCAATTCCCCCTCTCCTGGTGTGCACATGCTACTTACCATCTGCAAGTAGAGTCTCCCTCAGTACCTTAAATCTAGGCTAACCTGTGACCTCTGTGGTAGACCGCATACCGATGTGACTAAGTGTCAGTTTACTCTGTCCTGGGAAGCTGGTTCTTGGGACATTGCCTCCAATCTTATTCTGTGAGAACCCCATGGAATGCTACAAAAACATTCTAGTCAACAGCACTGGCTCCACTCCCACCCAGTACCAGCAGTGTGGCTGCTTCTTCTGATGTCCAGCCTAGTCAAGCCTCTGAGGAGTTCAGATGCCCCAGCTGGAAGCTGCCGCTCTAAAGTGCAAGCCCACCCAGCAGAGCTTTTCTCTCCACAGGCTGTCATTATAATAAATCATTCTTGAGAGTCACTAAGGTTTGAATGAATTTGCTATGCAGCAATAGATAACTGGCAATGTTCTAGGAGACAATGCCATGTTCAAGAACAAATCCAAGCTTTGTGGTCTAGGAAGCTCTAGATTCAAATCCCAACTGTATCATATTTTGCATATTAATGAGACAATTCATTTGATGGAGTTGACTCTGCCCCTGACCAGATGTCCTTTATGAAACCAGCCTGTCCATTCCAACATGCTCTGTCATTTGTCATCTGGTTGGCCTCTTCTCCATAGAATTGTCTGCTGATCGAAGCCATCTTGCTTTGAAGCTTCTAAGTCTCTCCCACACTCTGGGCATGGTTCCCAGGCAGTACTGGGTTGATACAGTGTCTAAACATTGGCCTCTAGCACAAGAGGAGATTCCTCTGTAGGGAAGTATATAGCCCAAGGCCCTTACCAAATGGATTGTCCTAATATACCCCCCCCCCCATCCTAAATCCCAGTCTCTGGCTCTGCCTCTGGGGACCCTGACTTAAGACACATATTCTCCCTTAGCTTCCTTTTTGAAGTACCCCTTCCTAAAATTTTCTAAGATAAGAAATTGGAATTCTAGCACCTAATTCCCACTTTATAGGTGATAAAAGATCACCCTTCATCATCCTCATTGCTGTTAAGTAGAACATGAGGAAAGTCCTTTCAACAAAAACAGTCCTTGAGTGAACTTTCTAAACTTGGTGTAGGTAACCTTTAAAAATATAGGCAAGAATGATATTACCCTTTTGTTTTTCGAAGTAGGTTCTCACTCTTGCCCAGGCTGACCTAGAATTCACTATGTAGTCTCAGGCTGGCCTTGAACTCACAGTGATCGTCCCACCATTGCCTTCAGAGTGTTAGGATTAAAGGTGTGTGCCACAACAACATTAACTTTTTAAGTGGAATTATTTATGCTTATTGTGTGGAGTTATTGTGAGGATCTGTTGGAATAGTGTCTAGGAGTTATCTAGTCCAGTCTTTGGTAGGGGAAGCCACTGGTAAGAACTGTAGGGGCATGGAGTGGTCCCCACTTTTCTACACTGTCCTTAGTCAGCATGGGGCTCAGCACCTAAAGGACTGCGTCTTCCCCTGAAACCACAGTGAGCAGGGACAGGAACCCCCATTTACTAAAAATACCACAGGCTATAAGACGGTCTACTTGTGTCTTCTCCACTGGCCATGAACCAATCTAGTTCTTCTGTTTCTCACCTCATCTGAAGAATAACTAGATTGTGTTGGAAACATAGCATCTGAGAGAAGCAGGGAGGGCCTGGACACTCCTTGCTCTGTCCTTGCCTTCTACCTCATGAACAGGGTGCCCCCTCTGTTATGGTTCCAGCATGTCTCCCACCAGTGCACGGTTATGAAGAGACGGAGCATTTAAGAGGTGATGGAGTCTGACAGCTCTGCACTCATGAGTGGATGGATGCTGTTATCAGGGAAGTGGGTTAGTCATCATGGGAGTGGACTGCTGATAGAGGAGTTCTACTTCCTTCCTCCCTTTTTGCCCTCACTCCCACCCTTCCCTGAACATCTTACCTTCTGTACTGGGGCCAGGCTGTGGTATTCTATTAAAGCAACAATGAACTGAGACATCTTTCAACACTTTGGTGTTGTGTTCTCTGTAACCCAGGGCATTAGACTCAGGGAACAGTGCTTTCTGAAGTCCCTCAGTGGACATGCTAGTGGGGCATACAAATCGGGCAGTGTTGCTGAGCCTAGGACGTTGGTCTGGCATGAGTTCTAGGTACCCATTTTTCCTTAATGCCTATTTCTAAGTGACACATATAGTCTGTGTAACTTACTCTATGTGAATGCGTGCTAAGACAACTTGGCAGGCAATGTACAGTGAACCTGCTTCATACAACTTTTACAGTTCCATGTGGAGTGTAAGCTCAACATTCCTTATAATTGTGAGTAGACTGGTACACACATACACACACCAATAGCTAGATTCACTTACTTTGGTCATTAACACAGTTTATTATTGGCACATTTACCAGTAAAGCATACATAAAATACAGCTGTTTTATAACACACGGAGCCACTGTGTCTTTACACATGTGGAGGAACATATTAATAAGCAAATGGAAAATTAGTTCTCTTATAAAGTTTCACATAAATACACTGGAATTGCCCCAAAAGAAAAGTTCCCATAAAAGAACCAAATGAAGGATTTACAAAATATTATACAAGAAATATACCATGAAAAAAAAAAGTCAACTCAGATACAATAAAAAAAATACAAAAAGTTTCAGATTTATTAAACTGCCCACAAAATTAATGGAGTACATGGCTTGAAAATATTTGGATCAACAGCAATTTTACAAATGCGTACATTTTCCAGGGTCTAATAGTCTGTGTTTACATAAAAAAATCTACCCCGGTGTCTTTGATGATTTCTTGTTTCAGCATTTGGACTACATTGAACCAACTCAGACTGAAGAACCAATCAACGTTAGGCTGACTATAAATTACCTCTCTTCCTTCTTTGCTGTTGCTGCCCAATGGGACAAATGAAGGAACAACAAAATGATACATTACTTTTCAAATGCTGATTCTTTTTTTGTTTTCTTTTTTTTTTTTTTTTTTACTGAAACAAGAAACTCTCAAATGCAAGTCAAAAAGCTGAAAGTATTTTACAATATTAAAAAGTCATCTGAAGTTGGGTTCGGCATATTAATGACATCCTGAGCACAAGGACAGCATGGCCTTCGTTGAGTGCATGAGCAGGGAACTGAACACAAACCGAAGGCAAGACCATGCCAGGAGGTGCGCTAGTGTTTGCTCGCTCTAATTAGCTTCATTGGCAGCATCGGTGCTTCCTGTGAAGGCCTCTGAGGAAGGCCCAGGGAGGCTTACTTGGAACGATCCTCTCAATTAAAGAAAATGCAAGAAAGAAAATTAGATCTTTGTGGTTTAGAAATAGGTTTTTGCATGGAAAAGTTTTTTGTTTGTTTTTGTTTTTAATTTCTCCTTTTTCCTCTCCTGATAGAAAGATCTGCAATGGGATTTCTACCCGGCGGGCCTAGGACAGAGAATCTGATGTGGGTGGCCCATTACTGGGAAGCCTGGGGTGGGGGGTTTTCTGATTTGGTCTCTTGCGTGGCGGGAGGTTTATTGTTCCACGGGCTGTTGTTCCCCAGGGCGGGTGAATTGTTGAAGTCCTCCTCGTCGTCCATGCCGTTGGTCGCATCATACTGCGTGTTTTCTAATCTAGTGATTAGCCTTTCGTCCTCGTCCCCAAACTCACCTCCCATCAGAGTTGGCTCTCCTACCACCATCACATCCTGTGAACAGCAGCTGACATTATTACAGGGAAACCTTGGGAGAGAGAAGCTCAGCTTAAAACAACAGCGGAAGGAGCTGGGGGACCTGGGACAGACCGGGGCAAGTCTCAATGTCGGGCCCAGACGTATATTTGATTTCTACAGGAAATAAACATCGCCTCCTGACGTGTAACAACCACGCGAGTTTATGTCCTTAGTGTGCAGCCTGACACCGGAGAACGAGCAATGCTAGCAATCTGCAGAAATAAAAAAATGGATTTTTCAAAATTAAAAAAATCCACGCTTTGAACTTGCTGACCCTGGGGACTTTGGACAGGGCTGTGGAACCTTCTGCTGGGTGCTTTTCAATACCACCAAAAGGCCGCTACTCATTGAGGGCCTGTAAGCGGCTTTGGGAACTATCCCCAAACTGGGACACATGTACCACTCTGTAGTATGCACTCCACTCATTCCAAATGGTATTTTCTCTGTCCCCGGGATGATATACATTTTAATTGAAGACAGAATCTCTCTTTTTTTTGCTCAGCCAGGCCCTTTTGTGCAGCCAATATCCTTGACATTCTGCTACTTAATTATGGTAATTAATTTAGGTAAAGTTTTCGATAAAAACAATGTTCACACTGATTTGACAATTTGCATAGCTAATTAAGTCATTAGCAAAAACCTGCTGATTGCCAACAAGCCCTGAATTTACCATCTGTTATTTCATGGTGCCTGTCACCTATTTCCACACAGGCAACCCTGCTGCCAATCTGGGCGGTAAAGAGAACCAGTCCGTCCAGCTGGTGCCATAAAAGGAAGATGAAGAGGGAGCTAATTATAATCACACTGATGGAGCTGGCAGTCATCAGGAATGGAAGCTAGCAAGAAGATCCCCACTAATCACTCCTTTAAGTACAAATTGTCCTTCCATGCAAACAAGGAGGCCACCTACTGTAGCGGGGAGCCCAGTAGAGGGCACAGCTGGAGAAGCCCAGGCATGGGGGTAGGATGGGGGATGCACTCACAGGATATAGCTCCAGCTTCTTTGTGCAAAGGAGACTGGATGTGTTGCATAGCCTGGGCATGGGACAGGACACCTATGAGGTCGATCCTTTGGAAAGGCTTGGGGGACTATTTTACCTTAAAGTTCAGAGCAGCAGGAGAGTGAACAATGAAGCCTCCAAGAAGCCAGAAAAGGCTGGGCTGGACCTACTGCTTTTAGAAGACATCTCCTGGTAGGAAGGCTAATTCTACAAAGTACTTTGACATAGGGGCTTTGCCAAGTGAAGCTGTTTGGACAGTTCAGTGTATAGTGAATACAGCCTATGATCTCGAGAATGGAGCAAAAGTTCTTTGATATCTTGAAAGACTTTAAAGGTCTTTGAACAAATCCTCTTCCTGAATTGCAAATTCTGAATTTACCTGATCTATTTTGAGATGGGGAACCCTGTTTTGTTTATTACTCTCTCTCCCTTGATTTAGGTGAGACTGTGAAGAGGTTTCCAAACTATGGTTTCTAACTAGATCCTTTTGTGAATTGATAAAATTAATTTTAAAGAGAAATATCCTAGATAGAGTAAATGCATAAAATATGAACTCAGTTAACTTAGTCCTAAGAGTGCTAGCAAGACACTGAGCTTAGTGCTTCTAAGAAGGCATTTACTACACAATGAACAAGCAGAAATTACATGACAGGTAAGGAAACTATAAGGATTAAGGTGAGACACAAAATAGTCTTTCTGACCAGCAAGAAGGACGATATGGTTTAGATGGAATATGGGCACTGCACAGACTTGTGAACAGTATTCAGTTAGCTGGGCAGCCAGCTGGTGATGTGAGCATAAAAAGTGTCATTTACAGGCAATTAGAATCTGAATTGTGATCAGAAACAAAGGTAGATACAAATAATTGGGCAAGATTGAACAGAGCACACAAGGATTAATCTCATTTCAGTATTGTGAGCAACACACTTAGAAGCACTTGGAGAATGAACACATGATTGGGTGTTGGAACCAACCATGTGAGTCAGTTAGTACTGTGAGTACAAGATATTGAGAAAGGCTGCAGAAATGTGAAGATGTAAGCATGGCTTGAAAGACATGGGAAACATCAGAACAGTCAACTTCAGTGTGACTTTAGAAGAAAAGTCCTCAGCACTGCTGTATTGGAAAACAGCATTCATGCAAGAAAAACAGTACGGAAGTAGTGGAGTGAGTCATCCCGTAAGGTTCTGATATAGCCAGCCTAGGGATGTGTGGGGAGAAGCCCCTCCCCCCCCCAATGGTTGGAAAAGATGCTGATGTGTAGGTCTTAAGTATCCCAAGCTTCACAGAGAGATGCCACATTGGCTTTATTGACTATATATATAATCTCCTTAGTCATATACACACACTGCTTATATAACTGACTGACAGGTGGCTCCCTATTAAGACTGATACTTGAAGCCACTTTCAAAACTATATGCACATTTCTACTTGGTTCTTTCAGACGTTTACAATAGGATAATGACTCTGCTCTGTTATCCTCGCACAAAATCAATGAAGACACAATGCACATTTTAGGCTGCTTCTCCCTAGGGGATGTGAGCTGTACTTTCCCACCCCTACATCCTTGGAATCCCCCACTTTGGTAGTAAGAGTGCATTTCCTTCCCATCTCCAGCCTGGGAGCCCCACAGGAGGCCAGCCTCTGCTCCTGAGCTGGGAGCTTGGAGGTGCCTCCAGCTTTTGCCCACTTCATATCTTCTCACTACTTCCCCGTGCAAGGACCACCAACCTCTGAGGAGGACTGGAAGTGACTCCTTTCAGGGCCCCTCAATGCTTCTCCTTAAATTGGCCAGAAGGGGTCACTGCTGTTGAATGACACAGGTCTCCATCCCTCCCAGAGTTGAGGCTGCAGTTCGGGATGGCTCCTAGCCCCTGCTCATGGAGTGAGAAGCAGAATCCAAGGATTAAACCCTAGTCCTGGCCACACACACACATTGCTGCTGCTGCAGCTCCAGCAGACCACGGCTGTGGTTGTTGGATCAGGCAGCTGATGCCAGCAGATAGCATTTCTATTCACACAGTAAGATAGTGCTGACTCAGTAGACATGGTTAAAAGATGTGGCCACTCTTGTCACTTAACGCCCACCCAACTCAAAGACATCTGAGAGTTTACACATTTTCCTAACTTGGTTCTCTGGGTCATCTGAAAGTTCTATTCAATGAAAATACATTTAATTACATGGTGTGGGGATCCTGCTGAAATTCACTTTTTCACCTCTTGTGGTGATTTGCTTTTACAAAATCCATATGCATGAAAATGCCTCAACTCAGGGATCCTCCACCAAAATGCATTGATTGGTTTGGAGGACAGTAAGTCCATGGAGTACAAAAAACAAACAAACAACAACAACAAAAAAAAAAACCAAATCTGTGTGCTGCTTAAAATAAAATTGAAATGATTCTACCCAGACCAGGTATGTCAAGATGCATAACATGCTGACTATTACACTCAGCTTCTGCACCTGTGGCAGACATCACTAATAGATGGCCCACTAAACCCAGGACAAGTCAGAATCCTTTTCAGCACTGTGCTTTGTGAGCTGACAGGAAGAACTAACTTAATGGCCATCACTAAATTAAGCAATGGGCCTCCTAATCCCTTGGTCTTGGTTTTTTGTCACTTTTTATTTTTTTAAACCTTGTTGTTGGGAGTATCTGATATAGTGTGGTGCACACAGTAAGACCTTAGAAACACTTGTTGAATTGATATAAATTCTTGCAATTTCTGTGCCATTTAGTAGCTCCCTAACCATTCAGAATTCTCTGACTTACATTCCTCAGTTACTAGAAGAAACTGACAAATATTAGTTTCTAAAATTTGGGGACTAGAGGGTTACTTGCTTGAACTTTTCAATCTATTTGCATCAGGCCATTTCTCTAAGCATTTTTACAATTTAACCAAGAGCAGGCATAAAGTTTGTGGTACCTTAATAAAAATTTTTTGCTTTGATTTCTTTTCCCTGTGACTTTCAGAGGTGACAGATGGACCTCCTTATTCAGAACATATAGGATTGAGAACTATTTTCATTATTTGAGGGATATAATTTTTAGCAATCTTATAATTCAAATGGCCTTGTCAGTGGCTGGATTTCCTTCTCTCTCATGCAGTGAAAGTAAAAAATAAAATAAAAATAAATAAATAAAAACATGTGTGGGAGATAGGAGAGTCCCTGTGGCCCAGGTAAATCACTGGGTACAGAGCTTGTTTTAATCTCAAAGAACTGACTGATACATAGAAAGTGGGTAGAAGTGGGTGGGGGACAGACTTAAAAGGTGCATTTGCAAGTGGAGAATTCCAGGTAAAAAGGCCAATCTTAGGGAAATAGATGGAGCAAAATAGGTGAGGACATCAGGCAGAAGACAGAAAAGAAAGAAAAGGTGAGATTGTGTTGGTGAAAAAAAGTAACAGGAAATGGGCCATACTTCCCAAGATGTATTATCTAAAAAGTATCCATGAAGCACGAAGAAAAGATCAAGATTCAAATGGAGTCAAATACCTGGTGACATTTGTCTCATTGCAGATAATAGTGATGGGACGAGTGCAGTAGAATAGAAGCCACAGGAATCTTGGGAAGAACAGGAGAGGGGATGGCAGGGGTTTGTAGGTACAGGAGAATTTGAATTTATTGTCTAATGCTGGTTCCAGGAATTTGGAGGCAGGAAAGGGACCTGGTTTGGTTTGAGAAGAATCAAATAGTAAAGTTCTACATAGTTTGCCTTGAATACCCTTTTTAGAGACTATCCTTAGCGCTCCGTTTTGGAACTCCGGGAAGGCCCTTTATAAATGGGCTTTGTCCAGAAACAGAAATGAAAAGAACAGGGCAGCGGTCAAGAGAGTTTAGATCAAACCCTGGGCTGTCTCCTCCTGAGCTAATGAAATCCACTGAGCTGCAATTTCGGTGGCTGTAAGTTAATTACCTGGGTCTTAAAATAAGAGGGGATGCCCATGCTGGGAAAGCCCAGCCAAATTACAATATGAGGCCAGAGCTCAGGGGGCCAGTTTCCAGGGGCACACGGGGTCTCCAGTGCTGCTGAGAGGCCCCAATATGCTACCAGGCATGCTGCTAAGTGACGTTTTAATTAAGCCTTAAGTGACATATCTCCTGTCTGTGACTCTGATGACTTTTTAATTCAGGTCCCATAGCAGCACTGATGCTTAATATTCCCTCTTAATCCCCAGTTTGCAGGGAATGTTTCCATGGTAGGGTTCCTACCTCCCATCCCATCTTTCCCGGTTCCTGCCTTGCCCCTTCCGGTCGGCACCTCCAATCTGTCCAGAATCCCCCCAAAGCAGATTAGAGACTAATCCAGCCCTGTGAGGAGGGAGACAGGCAAAGGCAAGGCTTCAGACCTGAAAGGAAAGCGAGACTTACAGGTACCTGAGTGGACAGGCTCAGGCTTGCGGCTGGCGCCTTCTTCTTGCTGCCCGCGCTGTTGGTGGTGTTCCCGGCGCTGCTGTTGGATGTGCTGCTGGTCGAATTTTTTCTTTTTCTTCTTTTTGTTGTTGGTTGCCTTGTGGGTTCTGCTGCAGTATGGAAAAGGGAAAGAGAGATGCGTTCCAGGGCAAAAGCATCAAGGTGACAATTTGCATACTGCTCATCTAATGAAGCTGGTTTTGCAGATTGAAGAGTGAACTACTTAAAATGTTCCATTTCTTGTAATTTATAAAAAGAAAATAAAAGGAAACAAGATGTTGGTTTGTTTTTAGCAAAATTTTGTGAGAGTCTTTTCTTTTGCATGTAGAAAAAAACGACTCTTTCTAATTATATGCCTGGAGTTTACCAATATTATTTCAGGTGTGAGCTACAGGTACCACATTCATAACTGAATTTAAAGCACTTTTACCAGTAGGAAATTTAGGGACTTTTTCCCATTGAACTAGTTTCTCTTCTTTTATTTTTATTTATTTATCTGAGAGCGACACACAGAGAGAGAGAGAGAGAGAGAGAGAGAGAGAGGGAGAGAGAGAGAGAGAGACAGACAATGGGTGCGCCAGGGCTTCCAGCCACTGCAAAAGAACTGCAGATGCATGCGCCCCCTTGTGCATCTGGCTATCGTGGGTCTTGGGGAATCAAACCTCGAACCGGGGTCCTTAGGCTTCACAAGCAAGCGCTTAACCGCTAAGCCATCTCTCCAGCCAGAACTAGTTTCTCTTTTTACAGTGTGAGGAAGGACTCCTGAGATGATGGGAATAAAATTCAGCCAGTCAACCAGTGTGCAACACTGTCCCCTACTGGGCAGATGTCACATTGCAGCCTATCTCTATTACACCTTGATAGTCTCAAGTGAAAAATACCTTGAAGTTCACCTGCTTTTGCCTTTTCAATGGTGAGCTTAAGGCTTCTTGGTTTTGTAGGAGCACTCAGTATTGAATATGTCGTAAGAATGTGTCAGCATGGTATAGCCAGCATATTCCGAAATAGATAAAAATATTTTGGACCCAAATGGTAAGGCAGCCATTTAATGGAAATGTAGGAGCCCATGGCAATTTGTGGTAGGAATAATATTTTTTTTTACTTATCTGTTTATTATGTATTGACCTTTAGTATCTGTGGTACTATTCTTTGTTTTCTATGTTTTAACTTTTAGATTCATAACAATCTAGTAATTAGGTATTTTATTATGATATTCATTTTTGAATCCTTGAAAGGTTTTTCTGTGCAGTTTATGAATAAGTTGGAAATGGTAGGTAAGAAAATCCTATTGCTGCCTCCCCATATTTTAGATGTGATTTTGATAGTGAAAAGGAAAGACAGTTCCACACTGGAACTCACTGAGTTGTCTTTATTATTAAAACACACATGATGCTTCTAATGGATAAGGAGATACTCTAATCAGACTGCTGAGTCCACTGAGTTGCTCTTGACTGATGATATAAAATGTGCTTACCCTTACTTATTTTCTCTTTCAGTATCAATGAGTATGAAAAAAAAATTCACTCACCAAATGCTTTGAACACCTGTGTTTTCTAACATACAACTCATTATTCACTCATTCATTTGTTCATTCAACAATTATTCTCTGAGGCCCACTAGGCAGCAGGTGCTCCGTTTGCCATTGAGGTGATAGCAAAGAATGAAACAGTCATAAATATTGACTCATCACCATAGACTTACTTATGAGATATTTATTCTTATCCCCATTTTACATGGCAAGGTCTGAGGTGTAAAGTAGCTGGGTCTCAGTAAGGTTTCATCTCTGAAGTCCACCATTGTAGTGTCATAGCTACCTGCCACCACCAGAATAATGCAGTTTGTACATTTTTTAAATGCAGTTACCCTAAATTTCATGAGCAAAGTATAGATAAAATACTACCAGATTTATGTCCTTAAGGTCAAAGCAAAACACTGCTATCAGGGCAGACTGAGTATCGGTGTGACTTTAGCACAGCCTGTTCTGGTCTGCTTCCATGATCTTCAGCAGTTCTCTTTCCTCTTTCTATCACCCTTTAGGAGGAGTACCCATAATGCAATACAAAACCATTATAGATGCCTTGATGGGGGAAAAAAGCTTTTGAGAGTAAAGATCAAAACATTTATTAAAGAGTGGCAGACAGATAGGAACATAGCTCCATAGTGAATTGTTTTTTCATACTCATTGATACTGAAAGAGAAAATAAGGGTAAGCACATTTTATATAAATTAATACAATAATACTATTTTAGACTAAGATGGAGGTACAACTATTCCATGTAAAATAATGCTTATTTTTTTCAGGTTTTTTGTTTGTATTTTTGTTTTATCTTTTGTTTTTTTGAGGTAGGGTTTCACTCTAGTCCAGGCTGACCTGGAATTCACTATGTAGTCTCAGGGTGGCCTCAAACCCACAGTGATCCTCCTACCTCTGCCTCCAGAGTGCTGGGACTAAAGGCGTGCACCACCATACCAACATGCCCAGCTCTATTTTTTTTTTTTTTTTTAGTTTTTTAAAAACATGTACTTGGTTAAATCTTCTGTATTCATTTTATACAAAGCCCCTGGCTAATTACCACTGCATGGTGACTATTACATTTTGTGATTCTAAAAGCTATGTGCCTTGTGCTAATAATTACTCTTTATAAAAATTATTTTCAGCAAATGTATATAGTTTGCTTTTCTGACCAATGAGGCTCGACACAAGCCTAAGAGTGCAAATACATCAGATAGGAAGACATTTTAATGATGACTTGAAGCAGTCATTTCAGAACCCCAGCAGGAGACTGTAGTATCTAAACTGCAGGGTAGGGAAGTGAGGGAAATGGGGCCTTTTATGTGTTCTCTTCATGATCAGAGTAGCCTTTGATATATCTTAAGAAATAGTGCAAATTTTACATGCCTCGTCTCCCTTTCTTCATAATCGCTAAAATTTTCAAAAACTAAAACCAAAAACATTATGCTATGAGACACCAGCAGGCTGGTCCAATGAAATGGAACAATTGATATATGAAGAGATAAAAATCATAGTTCTGACCTTGGTTTTGCCTTGAACTTTTTTCACCTCTTTCAGATTCAAGTCTTTCTCTAGCAACAAGGAAATAACAGACCATTCCCAAAGATATTTTTCCTTCAAAAGTTTCATATATCTATGTCCAAAATTATCACCAAGAATATTCCTGATAACTGACTTCTTATAATTTACAGTCCTCTTCTTTTTCATACCACTTCATCCCCAGAAGAAACTTCTGAAAATATGTCTACACAGACAATGAAGAAGGATAGTGTACCTGGTGGTGCCACCATCCGCTGCCACTTCTGAAACAGGCAGGTCTTCAGGCAGTCTCGGGGACTGAGGTTGTAGGTTTTGTGTCTTGACATCAGCTCCTGCATGGGCTCCAGTATTACACACAACTGCAAGGAGTTCAGAGTCATGGGTGTTACTTGAACATATTAATTACACTAGATAACACTAATAGCTGGGATCCATTAGACAGCTTATGGGCACTGTTCTTTCTCTGGTTTTCATGTTCTCTATGTAAGTTTGAGGGTAAAGAAATATTACCAACACTTGATTATTCCCACTTTGTTTAGTATCATTTATAAAATGATAGTACAGCTGAATGTGATTTAAACACACACGCTCACACATGTGTGCACCTTCTGGAAAGACTGGGTAAGATTCATGCAGCTCTCCTGTGAATTCAGATGACCCTCCCTGGATAAAGCCAAAAGGTCTCATCTGTGGAGCACAGCTCTGATCTCTGCTCATGCTTCTGGCTGTTGTTCTTGTTTGTATAACCACACACTGAGAGTTACAGTGCCAGTTCATACAGATTATCTGGCAAAGAAATTCATCTTTTAAACTTTGCAGACTAGACTAACAAGTACAGGAACTCTTCAATCCTAATTCTCATAAAGGCAGACTATGAATGCTATCTTATTTTTATGCACATCCTCATTTCTAGTTCATGCGTGAAGATAATTTAAAAAGCTCATGCCAATAGTCATCTGCCATGTATGTTGGGGGTGGGGTTGCTGTGGTCCTGCACTTAACCACCTTGATCATTCTGCTATTTAGACATTTCAGTTCCAGTTCAACCCAAGAGGATTGACGACACAGAGTAGTGGCTGAAACCAGAAGGCAAAACCATTTAGGAATGCCTTAGACCTTTCTATATTCCTTCAGTTTTAAGTCTGTCAGAATTGCATTGCATTGACAGTCCCAGTACCATAATTGCCAGTACAAAGCCCATGACGTGGAATGATGCATTCATCATGGCTGCAATTACAGAGATACAAATATCATCAATGCACCTGCCCATAGGCAAAAGCATCATTTCTTCATAAGAGACACATGAGTTCTCCAGCTTCATTGTCTACCTTCCTCACAATATCTACCCTACCCTTAGATATCCTTCACCATGAACATCTTCCTTATAGGTCATGCTGCCCACTGAATTTTTCCCTTCCTTCTCCTGGCTAATTCCTGCCCATGCTTGACGTCATAGTGGCTTTTCTGTTACAACTTCCTCCCAGATGAGCATCTGTCATGTGCAAGCTGAGTTGGTGCACCTCACCCCTTAATTCTCCCATTGCTCCCTTTCAGCTTTATGGACTTATTCATGCTTGTAGCCACCTGCTCCCAAGTCTGTCTTTTCCATGGAGTCTTTGAATGTTGACAGTATGCCTTTTGTCTCTGTGTTCCCAATGTAGGCTCTAATAAATGGATGCATTTAAGGAATAATTCTTAGGAACACTGTAAGGTTTTTCTAGGCCCGAAAAGAGGTTTGAGGAATACCTCCATCCAAGCCATGTGCACTGACTATGATCAATCTCTTTCACTAGATCCAAAGGTCCCACATGTAATGCTGCCACTCACTAGTAGAGCTTCAGACTCTGTCGTAAAAATTCTGGGCTTCAGAAGAGAAAGTAAAGACTACAGTGGTTTCCAGCACACATTCCACTCTGCACTCCTTACACCTTGCCAAGCTTCTTTTTTTGTCCAAATCTAAGCACGATGATCAAGATTGCCTTTACCAAGAGTGATTTTTCGGCCCTTTTTACTTGTCTATGACCTCAATTTATTAGTTCAACTAACCCTATTTAAGGGCTATCTGTAAATTTCTTCCACTTACAGTTTCTCAAGAAGAAAAGAACAAGACTTCAAAGCCTGGATCACACCTATAGGGTGTGCACTACAGGGACCAACCTCCCCAATACTTAAGGATCCATCATTATGATATATTACATTATGTTATATTGGTTCTTTAACCTTGTGTACCTTGGTGCTTAATTTGGAGTTTCCTTTGAAATCTAAAATGCTAATGGAGAAACAGCAGTGACAGAGGCAGAACTGCTATACTAGTAACTTTGTATTCCAACACAGTGAAGACTATGCACACATATTTCTATTATACTCCTTCCTGGAAGTCAAGCTCTATGCACAGCAGTGTGCGAGATGCCATAACCATCTCTAGAGACAAGACCTCAGGATGACTTAACCCTCAGAGCAGAGCCACTGCTAAATTCAGGCAGAGTTAGAAGTTATTTGCAATTACAATTAAGTAGGATGGTAAGATAGGGACTGAGAAATATGTTTTGTTTTTTTTTAATAAATATTTTATACATTTGACAGAGAGAGAGAGAGAGAGAGAGAGAGAGAGAGAGAGAAAGGTAGAGGCAAACAGAGAGAAAGGGAGAATGTGCATGCTGAGGCCTGTAGCACTACAAACGAACTCCAGCTGCATTCACCCCCTTGTGCATCTGGATTACGTCAGTTCTGGGGAATTGAAACGGGATCCTTAGGCTTCGCAGGCAAACACCTTAACCACTAAGCCATTTCTCCAGCCCCAATAAATACTTTTAATAAAAGTTTCTCAAGGTTTTAAACTGTTTCCTTTTGATTAATTTCTCTTTCCTTATATGCAAATTTATAATGAACATAAAACACACAGTAGTATGGAACAAGCATGGGTTTATAAGCTAAGATGTCTTGATATGCCTTTTGACTGTCACCTTGGGTAAACCAATGAATAGCATAGGGTTTCCATTTCACCTGCAAAACAAGTGCCTATCTCTTATGCTATGGGAACACAAGAGTTGGAAACTGTAGGTATTATGATTAGAAGGCATAGTACAGATTGCAGAACCCACCACATTTCTCTGAGTTTATATCAACAAACTTTTATTGGGTTTCTTATTCAGTTGTCAGGCACTGGTCTTTTGTGTCAGGGAAATGAAAATGAGAACAACACAACCTCTGCCTCCCTAGAAATAATTTAAGCATGTTAAGAAAGCTACCTTAAGTTCATAGTTCAAAGTTCAAGTGTCTTAGGAAATCACATTCTGACACAATTTTTCATTATATAGCAAGTTGGATGAAAAGATGACCTGTATGGAACAGAAAGAGCTACCACTAACAGCATCAGGATACTGTGATAACCTGTGAGCTCATTATCTATGTCATTTTTATAGTGCCTTTCCTTTCTGGGTATTGGAAACATTTTTTTTTTCAGGAGCTAATCCTCCCAATCTTTCCTTTCCCCTTTAATGTAAAAATACCTTCCCATCACTGTAACCCATCCTGAGAGGGCTTGCATCTGTGCATGCCAATCAAGAACCACCACAGACATTTGCTTGCAGTGGAGAGGCAGCCACCTCCTCCCCTACTCAGCTATGCAGACAAGGCATCATATCTGCTATGCTGATGCTGTGGCTTTGCTGGGCTGCATGCTGTAGGTGGCAGAACTAACTCAGAGAAGACTCTGTCCTCTCTGGCAGTAAGCCATTGCATCCTGGCAATAGCTGAAGCATTATAAAATGAAATCAGGAACATGGTTGGAGGAATGAGTTTCTGTGAAACCTAACCAAATCGTGGAGCTGTGATTCTCACTCTCTCTGATGTCTCAGACCTTTTCGAGAATCTGACGAAGGCTATGCTACTTGTCTTCCAAATTTTTACACAATTTTTGGAAGTTAATGAATCCAGTATAGTCCCACCCTCTTAGTCTAAGTAAACAGTGCCTTTTCTATAGTAAGTATGTGCCAGGCTGTAATGGTTCATTTCCCTCATGCTGTGCATGTGCACACACACATACAAACACACACACACACACACACACCACTCATATGATGCACATCAATGAAATTCAGCAAAATAATACAAGTCCTTTCATTTGGAAGAACAATTTTATTTGCAAATTTGTGCCTTCTGCAAAGTTCCCAGTGGACCAGGTTCTTTGCCTGAATAAACAAACAAACAAAAAACCCTAACAACAACAAAAAAGGCCACAGCCAGTGTATCTGCAGCAGGGCAGATTTTATTCATTGGTCTCCTCTTGGGGAAGAATTGGAGAATAGCTCCAGGAATCCCAGGAATCTGTGGACAGGGCAAGAGGCAGACTTGAGATCTCTCCTTAAATGTGGTGCTACTCAACATGGACACCTGTCCAGACCAGTTATTATTCCACAAAAAGTCATTGCCTACTTCAGCAAAGCTCAAAGAACATGATTTTACAGCTTTCATGATGGTTAGGCTGGGATTTCTTCTCTATGTGCTTCCGACTTTCTAATTTCTGACCCCACACAGTCTTTGTATGGAATTTGTCACCACAAGAAGGATTTGCTGAGTGAAAAGGATGCTTGGATGGATGGATGGATGGATGGAATACAGGAATTTTGAGTTTCTTGTATGCTGATAGACCAATAATTTGGGGTGTTCCTGGATCCTTTTCCTATGAATTTGAAAAATGAAATCCATGGACCAGAGGATAAGATTCAGAAAGATTTTATAATAGCTTAAAGCTTTAGTTGGATGAAGAGAAGGGGGCTTAAGCCTAGAACATAAGAAAAGGAAGCAAGGTGAAGCTCTTGCCCAGAGTTAAGAGGGGGTTTGAGAAGCCCACCTCAGAGGTTCAGATCTGGTTTTTTTATGGGGAGTAGCTACATGAGAAAGACCAGATCAGCCGGTTGCTATCCACAAATACCAGATTTTATAGCTTTGGCAGTAATCTTAGGTAAGAGTCAGAGTGTCTGTCCTCTGTGAATGGTGGTGTATGCTTAATCTAGAAATCTTTTCTGGAGAGTGTAACATCTAGATTTCTGCAAGCTTAGTGACATTTCCTGCTTTTTGTCAAGTAATAAAAACCATTCACTTTTGGGGTTCTGTTACCCTGATTGCCTATCCAATTTCTGTCTCCTATGAAATGGATGGATGGATGGATCAGATAGCTGGGTCAGATTAATAGCAAGGAGTCATTTGGTAGATGCAAACAATTCAGTTACAGTCCTGAGGACTTAGAAGTGATAAATTTATTCATCTGATAAATGACTGCCTCTTTTGTTCAGAAGGGTTGGCCAAAATGCATAGCTATATCCTGGCCAGGCAGGAAAATCTTAGCCCATTCTTAGGACTCCTGCAATTTCATATTAACATAGGACCTAGCAAAGGTATACAACATGGTATTTCATGTTTTCTTTTATTTGACAGTTTTCCTGGAGAGATTTGATTCAGTTATATAATCACACACATTCTTCTGGAGCAGTTCATCTACAGGATTGGAGGAACAGGTGAAGCTTGTCAGTGTTGGTCATGAACTACAAGAATAAAGCTGGTGTTTGGAGTCAGCTTGTGATTAACTCCTAACCTTCACTCTGTCATCAGCACCTGAATTCTATCCTGTTTGAGTGATTGCTTCTGAGAGTGAACCACCCACTTACTGTACCTCGGGCCACCAGAGATACTCTATGCTCAGGCCTTGGTTTATGTATTTATATCATGTCTGTAAAGACACTTTCCTTTTTTGTAGTCTCCATTACCAAGAGTTGTTAAACTATGGCCTATGCACTAGATCTGACACTGCTTTGGGTATTGTCTATAGGTAATATGAACTGCAGCAGAGTTAAGTAGTTGGACAGAATCATATAGCCCACAAACCCACAGCTATATAATGCTTCAGCCTTCCAAGAGAGTTTCTTGATTTGTAATCTGAACTGTGTTATTCCAAGGAAACAGGATGCAAAGGACTTTTCATATCTCCATGACAGGTGAGGAGCTGAGGTAGAGTATCCATCAGTTTACTGCTTCCTTCACTGAGGAAGTTTTGCATTAAAAATAATTCAAATGAACTAGACAATATGGCCAGTGATGTAGTTGATTTACATGGAGGGAAAATCTCCTTATCTTGTTGTGGACCAGTGGGAGTTTGCAGCTGGTCAAGCCCTGGCCTGAAAACCATACTTGGGTCACACCAGTCTGTACCACTAATGTCCATCTGAAGACCCACTCCTGTCTCTAATTATATTAGTAATGGAAATTTTCTTTTCTCGCAGACTTGCTCATCTCTTATCTGGCAAGCCATGTTTTACTTTTTGCTTCTTTTTATTTAACATGGTATTATGTATGCTCAAATATTTGTTGAATTATAGCTTAATAATAGCTATGGTGTGCCCACTCTATGTCTGTCCCCAGAGTATGCACTATACACATGCTAATTATGTCATTAACCCTTGTCACCTCCTGGCCTACTTTTACAGGTGAGGAAATTCAGACCCAGAGCCATTAAGTCACCCATAGCTGACAATAATGAGTATGATTCTTATAATGTACCTGAGCTAATGCAGCTTCCTGGAGGGCAGAGGAAAGGTTCAGCTGAGTTTTTCTGATTTCAATACTGTGCTATGAACTGCTATATTGCTATATTGCTTACTTCTGTGAGCATGAACCTCATGGCTTCAACTGCTTGTAGGAGACTGAGTTCAAAGGCTTTCCTTGTCTCTGTACACAGCACATAGCATTGACCTGCTTGCCACAAAGGGCAGGTGACACATGAAGAGCTCAGGCTTGAACCAGATTCATCTGGGTTCAAATTCCCAAGTCTGTTCTTGTCCAAGAACTTCAGCCTCTTTGAGTCTGTTTTCCCAAATATAAACTGGGGATTGTGATGCTCATGTTGGATGGTTTGAAAAGCCTGGAACAAAATTGGTGCTGAAAAGATAGACATTGCCATTATGAAGACGGCTGTGCTAGAACAATATGTTCTGCGGTTGGCAAACTGCTCTATGAAGCAAATTACATGGTTTTCCTGGGATGTAGAGGGTTCCCTGTTATAAGCCCACAAGGGGTGTTAGTCAGATCAATGTCACATGACTCTTTAACAGCTAATGTAAGGTAATAACACCTTTGTAGAACTCAGCTATAGTTCCTAAAGGTTCAAATCTGTACATTACAGTTGTTGTTTTCTTTTTTTTCCAATAACTTATTCCTCTAGGTAAATCTGAGTGAAAAAGAAAAAAGAAGGTAAGGAGTGATTAATACTGCGGAATAAGTCCTTCCTAATTAAGAAGCACACTAAAAAGAGATCTTATATGAAAGTGATAGAAAAGGATAATATAAGGCATTTAAAAGCAAAGGAAAAAAAAACAAACTGAAAAAAGCAAACAATGCCCACCTCAAAGCAGATAAGAATGAATAACAGGCGCCTGACTACACCCCTCCCTCTGCCTAGAGAGGAAAAACAAGCCTGGGAAGGAAATACTTAGCCTTCTAAACTATGCAATTCCAAAACATCAGATTATGATTCGAATTTATTTCCTGATAGGATTAAAGGTAGATTGGTAGTCAAATTCAAAAATACCCTTCTTTTGATCTTAAGATTCAAGTAGAAGAGCTTTTGCCTTTCTCAATTGTTTTGCAAATTGATTACTCAGGGAAGTTATCTCATCCCTGGGACCCTGCAGATCAGAGGGGAGTGGCTAAGATGGTTGGCTTCACTAGGAAACAGCTACCACTCTGGTCTTAAAGGGACCGTTGTTTTTCCTGTGCCAGCAGGCTTTATATTTCAAAACTCATTCTATGGTCTGACTTTGAGACTGCCACCAACTGACTCCTGAGGATGCTGTTTGCATCTGAGGTGAGGTACCTTCCAACAGACTAGCCACACTCATGTTTTTTTGCTGTGTCCCTGAGGCTCATGGCACAGTCAAGGTTCCCACAGCATATTCCCCTGTGCTCCTCTGCAGTGATGGTATACAATTTCTCCACAGTCTTATGTAGCATGAGTAAGGCCTCCACAGTGCTCAGGTTACTTGCTTACTTGCTCTTAGTGCTTTCCCTCCTTTCCAGTTCAATGCCAGGGATAAACCCTGTATGTTATTACCAGCTGTCTTTGCCAATTGACTTCAGTAAGGCTCGGTCCATGGAAGCCAAAGTAGGCAGTGCTTCTAGGATGGCCAGATTCAAATAACAGTGACTTAATGCCACAGAAGTGTATTCTCAGTTCTGGAGGCAGGAAGTCATGAAGCAAGGGGTCCGCAGGGCCATGCTCTTCACACACTGATGAAGAAACTTTCCTAGCTTCCGGGTTCCTTATCATGTAGCTCTATCATTTCTATCTCTGCTTCCCTCTTCACATGACCTTTCCCCCATGTGGCTGTGCCATCTCCTCTTGTTTGAAGTATACCAATCATGGGGGATAGGATCACCCTAAACCAGAATGGTTTTATGTTGAGACACCTGAACTACATCAGCAAAGACCCTATATTCAAGTAAGGCCATATTCCAAGGTTCCAGGTGAATATGAAACTTTAAAGTACATTTGCAAAGTGCTCCCTTTATGCATAAACCTTATGACTCACCAGGAGGCCGTGGCTTCACTGAAGATACTTTGAAAGTCATTAGGACATATCTGTTAAAATTTTACAGATGTTCCTGACCCTGTGTTTATGTGTGTGTGTATACACACCCGTGTCTTCATATTTAGGCATATATACACACACAACCTGAAAGTTAGATTTTGATGATATATTGGCTACCTATAACATTTGGCCTGTATTGTATATAAAATGTTCTGACTCCATCCATGGATTCTACTGGCATTTCTAAATTCCTTAGCCAGATAGCTATATGTTTCCAGAAGGAAAAGGAAACATTTGCTTGATCAATAACACACTTCTAGGGAGTGCTGTTCTTGGTCTAAAGTATATGAGCACCTTTCATGCACTAAAACTTCTTATTGATCAATTGCTGTGGCTCAGAGAACTGCCAGGGTTATTCTGACAGACACCATCTCTTCATTGATTGTCACTGAATTTGGGTTTAAAAAGAAATGGCAGCAGCAAGATTCATGTATATACGAATGTGTGTGTGTGTGTGTGTGTGTGTGTGTGTGTGTGTATATATTTTTTTTTTTAAGAAATTTGATTATTGAGTAGACATAATTTTCATGTCCAAAATGAAAGTCAGGAAATTCGAGTAGGAGAAAATGTTAGTCTTCAGCAAGAATTCTTTTTTTTCTTTAGGAAACTTCAGATTTTGTTCCTAAGACCTTTAACTGACCAGAGGAGGCCTACTCACCTTACTGAGGGTGATCTACTTTACTAAAGTGAATCAATTATAAATGCACCCAGATCTACAGAATTTATCTTTAGGGAAACATCTAGATTTTGACTAATTAGTACTATATCCTGGCTAAGATGACACATACAAGTAACTATGATAGTGCCTGTCTCTTATTATATTATATTGTGAAAACTAGACAGCTGGGATGTCTTTAATTTTACTTTTCAGTTATATCACTTAGCACCAAGTAACGGGGTCAACATTTGAGGAATGAATGAATTACATGGATATGGTAGTATAGAAGAGCAGAGCAGAAGGGATTCACCATAAAGAGTAGATGAGATTCTGCTTGCAATGGAAATAACATGAGACAAACTGGGTATGCATCCCATGCTATCCATTAAGGCCTTCTATGCTCACGATGGGCAGAAAGTGGAGGAGCATCAGGGATGATGGTGAGCAGAGGACACAGCTCTCTTCTCAGGCTCTTGTTAGAGGGAAACACACAGGAATTCAAGTGGGCTGCATATTCTGAAGAGCAAAGTATGCTGGACTGGGCCATCAGGAAGAACTTGTATAGCTTGAATGTAAAATGTCTCAAGTCTCATGTGTTTGAACTCTTAGTCTCTACCTGCTAGTGCTGTTTTAGAGGCAGTGGTCTCACTGAATGAAGTCATTGTGAGTGAGCCTTGAGATTTTAAAGCCCAGCCTCACTTTCTGTTCTCTTTTACTGATTCCTGACTGAATGCAGTGTAACCAGCTTTTCTTTTTGTTCCTGCTGGCATGCCTTGTGTCTTCTCAAGACTGTAAACCAGAATAAGCCATTTCCTTCCTTAAGTTGCTTCTTGTCATGTATTTGGCCACAGCAATGGGAAAGTAAGTGATATAGTCAGTATTTAAGTAGAGACCCACAAGGGTGAACTAGAAGTCATCCAGGTGAAGTGGATGCTTAGAGTGTCTCATGGGGGGACTTCTCCAGCTGAATTCAGGAGCGATCTTGGCACTGGAGACTCCTATGTGGTAAATGAGAGGGAGGACTGATTAGAGGGGCAGCAGTGGGCTAGGTTCAAATGAATGGGTCTACAGTGTCTGCCCCATGGAAAAGCTGAGAAGACCAAATAATGTAGACATAAATCATAGAAATAGACATTTTATTGAAATATGGTAAGTATCTGTGCTTCTAAAGCATGAAAAAAAATCACTGATTAACACTCTGATGTTTTTGGTGAAATGAAAGCACTAGATATCTCCAGAAGGCAAATACGAGCTGTTTAGTGTCCAAGTAGGAGACACCAGCCATCCAGGGAACCACTGGTCACAGTATAGAAGCTAGCAGCACTCCTGTATCCTCAGAGATGCTTTACCTAGTATGTGAGTTATTTTTTTTTCAGGAACTCAGAGCCCATGTGCTTGCAGTGGGAAAATTTTAAACGCTAACACTTATAAATGGAGTCTTATAATCTTAATACTGTGAATAAGGGAATTGGGATATGGACCTTGGGAGCTGTTGGTGACTGTTTCCAAGGAACATGGCTATCTTATACATGCAGTTGTAATCCCTCCTGAATGCTGCTGAGTGGTTATGCCTGCCACCTGTCCTGGTGCAAATACCTACAAGACTGGCCAAGACAGCTTTGTGTTTTGGGGCTTGGGGCAGTATCCCCGCAGACATTGTTTGGGGGAATCTCTGGGATGTGGTTGGTGGCACGTGGCCCTGTTTTGGCACTGGACACCCAGAAAGTAGCTGCATTTACATGTTTGCTTGCCTTGTCCCAGTATTCCACTGGGCAATAAATAGCCCTCCTACTCTGAGTTGAGACACAGGAAAGCAGAAGTTTCTTAGTAAGTGACACTCAGCTGCTCGATTGCTCCTGGCTGCCCCATCACAGTGCTCCTGTGTAGTCTGCATTGCAGACATTTCCCCTCCCAGGGACAACAAGGAGCTTGGCGGACAGCATATTCATCTATGAGAGCTAGCAGATGCTGTGATTCATTCATTCAGTCATTCATTCATTCAAGACACATTTATTTATAAACTATATTTGTTCAGGTGCTGGGAATACTATGACCAGGAAAAAGAAACCACTGCTGTTAAAGGGATAGTGAAGGAGACAAACAATAAGTAAGTAAGTAAAAGATATGCATGCTTGTGATTCTGCCCACAGAAAAAGAAAACAGGGAAGGGAGGTATGACACTCTGAATTTGAGAAGGTTAAAAATCTGGACACTTATGCTAAAGGCATGAAGACAGAAAAAAATGACAACTCCAGTGATGTCCATGTCCTGATCTGGGAATCTGCCAGTGTATGTCATGGCAAAGGGAATTCAGGTTGCTAGTAGTGCATACCAAGATGGAGAGATGAGACTTTATTATCTAGGTGGGCTCACTCAGCCTTATTAGCTTTGTTATTACAAGGATACAGTGATGGTTCATGCCAGGAATCAACTTGACTGGATAAGGGATAGAAGAATGGCACAGCACATTTCTGGATATATCTATGAAGGTGTTTCTAGAGGCAATTTCTAGAGGAGACAGAAATGTGGGTTGGTTGATGGAGCTCGGAAGACCCACTCGCGGTCTCCATGCAATTGGCAGGGACCAAAGGTACATCAAAAGCCAAGTCATCTCTCTTCTCTCCCCTTTTCCTCTCTTCTCCCCTTTTCTCATTCCCTCCCCTGTACCCCCCTCTTATCTTCTTCCCCCTCTTTCTCTCTGTATTTTTCTCTCATCCCTTGCTCTGTCTCTGCTGTATCTTCTTCCTCTCCTCTCTTTTCTTCCTCCTTCTTTCTTCTTCCTCTGACCCCCTTCCCTTCCTCTCAACCTCCTCCCCACCCTATCTCTTTTCTGAGGTAAGAACCCTTCTTCTCTTGTATTTGGATACCAATTTTCACATTCTCTGTCCTATGAACTCTAGGACTCACACAAGTGTTGTACCAAATTCTCAAGCCCATGTTCTCAGACTTAGTTATATCACTGGACTTTCTGACTCTGGGGTCTTTAGACTTGTACTTACATGACCTGTTGTGGGTCTTCTCAGCCTCCATTTACATGAGCCAAGTTCCAGTAATCTCCCTTCTCTTTCTCTCTCTCTCTTTCTCTCTCCCTTTCATCCATTCATTATCTCCTATATTCACCTATATATACTGTTTATTTTGTATGTGTGCAGAACTCTAACTAAAATACATATTTAGAAGTACACAAGGGAATTCGAAGGTAGAGTCATTTCTAGCTGGGAAGATGCAAGGCAGCTCTGAGCTGTGGAGGGGTCATCCTCCAGCAGCTTAAAGGGCAGGGAAGCAGCCTGTTTCCTCAGGCCTTAGGGAGAAACATGACTCTGACAAGACCTTGACTTTAGCCTAGTGAGATTTATGCCATATTCCTGATCGACTACAAGATAATAAATTAGTATTTCTTCAGATCACTAAGCCTGTGGTAATTTATCTATATTGTAATAGGAAACTAACACTTAAAACACATATCTTTGGTATAGTTTCCATATTTAACAAATAAAAATATAAAATACCTACTTACTTACATATATATTAATGTGTGTATATGCATATATTTGTGGATCTGCATAATATGTGTATGAGTATGTGTGTGCACATGTGTGGAAGAGGTCTGAGTATAACCTTAGGGTGTATCTCCTTGTAGCAGACAGTTTTAGATTCACTGAGATGAATTTCCAGACCAGGCAAACTTATGGAACTGTGTGCACTTCATGACCACTCCATGTATTTTTTTCATGCTTCCAAAACTAATGCCAGGTGTGCAGGACACAGCCATATCCTTTTGTTTGTTTGTTTCTGTTTTTGTTTTTTGAGGTAGCGTCTCACTCTAGCCCAGGCTGACCTGGAATACACTATGGAGTCTCAAGGTGGCCTTGAACTCATGGTGATCTTCCTACCTCTGCCTCCCGAGTGCTGGGATTAAAGCTGTGCACCGTCGCACCTGGCTAGGACACAGCCATATTCTTAATTGAGGGATGAAATAAATCGTAACCTTGAAAAAGAAGATTCCTTTTTCACTCAACTCGAAGAGTTTGCATTTCTATCACCATATTTTTTTTTTCAGGCATCCCCTCCATAGTTTTAATGGAAAGCAGTTGGGCCATCTTCCTTAAGATTGCTCATGTGTTTCACAAGAGCAGCTCCAGCAACCTAAACCCAGTCTCAGTGCCTATAATTTTAACTTGCTTAATGTTTTCCAACTTAAAATCTTAAATCTCTGAGTCCATTATCTTTAGCCAAGCACATCAGTCCTTTACAAATTTAACCTTGATCAAACTCTCTAGACCAGGTCAGCAGAATGCAGCAGCCCTTATGCCAGTAGCCCAGTTCCAACAAAGTCCTCTGCAGTCTTTCCTTCATCTTAGAAAGCTCATAAGCCATGCCTTGAAGTTTAATGTTCTCTGAATTTAGCATTTTCAAACTCTTACAAGAATAGTCCATAATACTTGGCTTACCACTCCAGAAGACATCTTCAGTTGCAAGCACCAGGTTCATGCCTGTTTCTCCAAAACAAAGTTTCCAAAAGACCAAAATCCACATGGTCAAGTTTATCTCACCCCATCTTCTATTACCAACTTCTGTAGCGGACAACTTCAGGTTCACTGAGATGAACTTCCAAACCAGGAAAAGTTATGGAGGCTATTAATTGAAGATTACAGATCCAGGGGAATAATACCATAATGTCAGAAGAAACTGGCCTGATTTTACAGGTCCAAGCATAAAGAGAAAGAAGCACAAGCCAAAAAGCAAAAAGTCAAAAGCCAGACCACACAGCACACTTTAGGAACTCCAGCTAGGCATGCTTTGTATATCTTTAGATTGGAATCTCAAACCCACCACCACAGCTTAGGATTGGACCCTAAGATCTACCCAGTAACAAGACCTCCAGTCAGGTGGCTGCGGATCCAAACTATAAGCTTATAAAACACTGAATATGTTGGGGAGCCATATATTCAAACCAGCACATCTTCTACTTCCATCTTGCTTGAGATAGGGTCTTCTTCTTTTTTTTTTTTTTCCTCTCTCACTCCTTTGCTTCTGTATGTGTGCTAATCTAGCTGGCTTGTGAGCTTCTGGGTTCACCTGGCTCCACCTCCCATTTCCATATGTGTACTGGGATCACAGACACATGTGCCACTTTGCATCTGGCTTTATGTGAGTGTGCAAGCACCTTTAATCACTGAAGTATCTATCCTAGCCTGACCAGTTATGTTTTAATTTCAAATAATTTGTTAAAGTAATATATTAGTAGTAATAATTTATTATTATTTATCTAATGTTCAAATCAGGCATTTTCATAAAATCCTGTATTTTATCTGGTAGCTAAAATGTCAGATGAAGTTAAAAGTGGGATTTGGGGAAAAAAATCATTCTCGACAGAAAGCAAATAATATTTTGAGTACAGCAAAGGCCTTAGGGCTTTGAAAAATTTCTCAAAGATGGAGAGAATAAGGAAAGGGTAGGAGAAGATAGGATATGGTCTATGGCCACACCACCCTGAATTTTCCTGATGTTGTCTGATCTTGGAATCTAAGAAGGGTCAGGACTAGTGAGTACTTGGCTTAGAAAAGACAGGATCAGGAAGGCCGTAAGGAGCTTGGTCATAATGCCAAGGTGAGGACATTGCCCTTTGATCCGAGGGAGTCAGGAAGGCAGTGGGTAGATCTGCAAAGGCAGGCCAGTGTGGGAAGGCCTCTGCAATGGAGACATGCTGACTAAGAGCTGTAGGTGTGTTCTGCAGCCAGCTTTGCAGTTCTGGTGTGTCAGGCTTCTACTTGCCAGGGTTCATGCTGTGTCTTCCTTCACAGGGGCCAGCAAGAGAGAAGAGCACCTTGACAGGAGAATGCTGACTCCCAAGCTAATTTATGAAGGGCATGGGCAAAGAGCTATGTGTCTCACAAAGGTGAAGACAGTATAACAAAGCCCAAGTTCCCCTGAAGCTCAGTGCTCAGGTTGCAGGGAAGGAGTGTGATTATTGTCCACTCTAGATAAAGCAGAGCTGAGATCCATACAAAGATCCCAGGAAGATATATTTCTCTTAAAAAAATATTTTTATTTATTTATTTTGTAAAAGAGAGGGAGGGAGGGAGGGTGTGTCTCTCTGTGTGTTTGTGTGTGTGTGTGTGTGTGTGTGAGAGAGAGAGAGAGAGAGACAGACAGAGACAGAAACAGAGGGAGAGGGAGAGAGAATGGGCCTGTGGCCATGGCAAACAAACTCTAGATACATGTGTCATCTTGTGCGTCTGGCTTTATGTGGGCACTGGGGAATCGAACCTGGGTCCTTAGGCTTTTCAGGCAAAAAGCTTAACAACTGAACAATCTCTCCAACCCCTAGGAAGTTATATTTTGAACACATTCAACATATCCATGTTTTCTTGAAAAAGTTGCAGGAGGGAAAAGGTTATATCATAAAACTCTTTAGAAGTTCAGAAGCCTCACTGTCTATCCTTTTCTTGATGGGTATGTATTTGTGAAGTTTCATGGCTGATGCCATCTTATCCTGTCCCTTGTAGGGATTGTACCCCTTGATGTGAGAAGGAAGTGTTTCTCAGCCTCTTTGGATGGGTGAGGGGCCAGTTCTAGTTGGCAGAAGTGTCCCAGAGAACTTGCAACAAAATGTCAGCATAATGCAACTTAAGTTCATTCACTCTAGGCTTCTGCATTTAGTGGGAGTCTCAGACTCCTAAAATATTTGTAAATCAGTAAGCACAGGTGACCAAAACAATTATAGAGGTTTGAACACAGGAACACACTTGACAGTTTCAGCAATGGAGCCTAAACTTATAAGGTTTGAGAAGCTGTCTTCTCTTGCTCTGTGGAGCCAGTGTCAGCCCTGGCACTTGGCCTTGGGCCCTATATGTGTATAAGTCCAGGTGCATCTGTGACACAACAAATGTAGAGGTCAGAGGACAGCCTTGGCTCAGTCCTTGCCTTCCACCTTGTTTGAGGCAGGCTCCCTTATTTGCCACTGCATTGCATATGCCAGGCTAGGTAGCCTGAAGCTGTCTGGGTGGAATTCTTCTGTTTCTGCCTCCAACCTTGCTATAGTGTGCTATGATTATAGACATTTTTTCTACCACACCTAGATTTACATGGTTCTGAGGACCTGAACACAGGTCATAGTGCTGTGTAGCAAATGCTTTTACCCACTTAGCCATTGCCCAGTCATTGCTTTTTCTTTCTTCTCCCTACTCCATCTAGCATTGAAACAGCTCTGTGCAGTGGGTCTTACTTGTCTTTACTAATGAGCCATCTGGGGCTTAAAGAGTTTTAAGTACATCTCTGTTTATAATTTATCTCTCTTTTTTTTGTGGATTTGGACCTATGGTCCCAAATTCCAGTGGCCATTACCAGCCTATTTTTTATTTAATTATGTTTTTTAAAAAAGAGAAATTGGAGCCAGGTGTGGTGGTGCACGCCTTTAATCCCAGCACTGGGGAGGCAGAGGTAGGAGGATTGTCATGAATTCGAGGCCATGCTGAGACCTCATAGTGAATTCCAGGTCAGCCTGAGCTAGAGTGAGACGCTACCACTAAAAATAAAAAAAATAAATAAATAAATAAAAGAAAGAAAGAAAGAAAGAAATTGGGTGATTTGCCTTTATAGCAGTAGCTAGAAAGTCAGGCCAGTCTGTACACAGTTCATTTGATCCCTATACAGACAGGTGCCCAGCAAAGAGCATGTTTTCCATAAACAACTATTGAATAAATGGATAGTTCCAAAGTCAACATTCTTTCCACTATCCTTCTACAATCACCAGGTAACCTCTTCCTCTGGTACACAGTTATGAAACTAAAGCTTATTGGAAGAGTGTGGCTGCGCCTTTTTTCCTCAGGTCAGCACGGGGTCTGGGTTCCTCTGTTACCTTTCTGTAGCTCTGGCTTCCAGTGGTATCTCTCAGAAACAGCTGAGGAAAGACCACTTCCCTATCAGGTATGAAGCTGGAGAGTGACATTTCCTTTCCCTTAATTTCTCCGAAAGACAAACAATGCATGCTTTAAGAGTTCTGCATCAGTTCCTAACACCCATATGTCAGATATGCAAACCCCTCACTTCTCTCTGTGTAGCAGTGAGATCTAATCACTGTTGTCTTTCTTCATTTCGATTATGAAACGCATGCCCTGCTCATCACCTGTGTCCTTGGTAGTTCTCAGCTCCCCATGGCTTCTCAAAAGTCATTTGTCTTGTTCACATTGTTCTGGGTCCAAAATCAATCATGGTTTCAGAGAATCATCATTGTGTCACTTTTATTGAGGGCTGGCATGGCTAAGTAGATAGACAGACACATCAAAATAGGGCTGTGGTTTAGGAAAACAAGACTCTTGGAATGATTGTGGTCAAAGAGGCTTCTGTCCAAAAATACTCAAGAGAGATAATGTTGCAAGATGTCATATAAGGAAGCATTACAACCCAGTTTTTCTGTGAATATTTTACAGTTGAAATAAATAAGACAAAACAGAGTAAGATTGGAGGCAAAGGAAACACGGCCCCTGAATAAAGCCCTCTGATAAAAGCCTGTTTTCTGAGATTTCATTTTTGCTTGATCACTGGGCACTAAAAATAAACAGAGATTATTCCGAGCTGGGATTTTAGGAGAAAAAAAAATCAGCCTCTCTTCATCCTCTATTTTCCTTTTTACTTTTTCCTCTTAATTTTAATTTTACCAATGATCGCTTTGGCAGTATAACAAATGAGGGGTTTTAGGCTTCACAATGTTTTCTTCAGGTACATAACTACATATGTGTACACACACACACACACACACACACACACACACACACTCCTGTGTTTCTTTACTATGGCTTTAGCACAGATGCAGTGTTTTTCACAGAATGCTATTTTTAGACCGAATAGTAGGATGTCTGAAGCATTAATAAATGGGCAAGAAGCACAGACCCACGGTACATGGTAATATGCCAGCACGAGAGCTAGCCTGGCCTTTAGCCAGTGAACTGTGGTTTGATATTGCAGCAGTGAGAGTAAAAGCACTGCTTACAAAGAAATGATTAATAAGCTGACACACTTCCAGGCATTTATTTCCCATTCTTTAGTGCCAACTATATTAATATCAGCATATTTTCAACTTTATTAGCAGAGTCTCAGAGCCTATACACTTAGGTAGGTTCTTGGACAGACTTTTAAATCAGCTGTACATTATTTGGAGAGGTGAACATTTGACAGATGTTGCATTTTCTCTGTTATTCTAATGGAGAATGTCTGTCTCCTTGACACCGTGCACTGAGCAGTAGATGCTTCTCCAAATCCAGAGTTTCAGGAATCTTCTTGAACTGTGGTGGCAGCATCCATTGGCAATGGATCCTTGGGCTATTGGGTGTGACTACTTAGGGCCTGTTTGGTTTAAAGAATGACTGCTTATGTCTGTGACCAACTGTTGCCTCTGCATGTTATTTTGTCATCCTTGAGACAACAATACTTTCTAGGAATGGAGCTAGTCAACAGACTCTTGTCCCCTCTCTCGATAAGCTCATATCTCAAGCATCTGGGAAGATGGAGGAAAGAGGCCTTATGGGGTGGAATTAGGATGACTAGAATATTCCAATTGGCCCTGAACTGTTCCAGACTTTAAAATAGGAATTCTTACTTCTGCAAAGCCTCTGAGGTCCATTCAAGTGGGAAGCTAGTTACTTAGTGGCTTGAGCCTAAGAGGCCAGCAAGGGGCCTAGGTTTTGGAATGACATGGGTTTAAAGCCCAGCTGGTATCTTCCAGCTACGTATCTCTTCTCAGGCCTTTGTATTATCAAAATACAGTAGCATTACCTAGTTTGAAGATAAATGCACTTGTTTCTGAAGTTAATTAAAATTTATATCTGTAAAAATGGAAATTTTAACAGCTACCTCTCAGACTTGAAACAGCAAGGCAGAATCATATTTATGAAAGTGTTTGCACAGACAATAATGACAAACTTGGAATCCTATGACAAAGTGGACACAGGTAGGATCTCAGAATGGGCCCTTAAAAATACTCAAATAAAGTCACACAGAAAGAATATGCTTGGATCTTATAGAGCACAGTGCAGTGAGCACCATCTGCCAACATTTGTTCTATATTTCATAATGAGTTAGAGCAGAGGAATTTGAAGTTCTCACCACAAAGAATGATGAATGTTCAAAGGATGGAGGGAGATGCTGATTACCCTGGTTTGATCATTATATGTTTTATACATATATTGAGTTAGCCTACTGTACTACAAATATGTACAGTTAACATGTTTCAATTTGCTGATGAATGATCAAAATTTTAAAATTCTGCTTAAAATGCTGATATCAAGTGACACAGACAAAGCCTAGGCTTTATGCTTCCGTCATGAAATTCTTCTCCATATGTCTGAGACATTGCCCTCAGGAGAACAAATTGACAGAAGTCCAGTCCCTCACCTCACCATTCCTGAGAATTACCTAAAATCCTATTAGAAGGAAGGACATCACCCTGGCTGAGCACATGCGTGCTCACAGGAAAGACCTTGGCATCCAGTAAAATTCCATTTGGGGGTTACATGAAAACAATGATTCCTGCAAAGTTGAAATTCTTAATTAAATGTTTTCAAAGGGAGTATAGATGAGTGCCTCTAAGCAGGAGAGTACTTCATGCTTAGAGGCCAGCTCAAGCCTCCCGAAGCAAAATCTTCACTGCCAGTGAAGCTTTTAAGTATTGATATTCCCTGTATTAATAATATCCCAAATCACATTCATAATAATATAATTAGCCATGCAATTCATATCATACAGCATGCAAGGGCTCTGCATTATTAATTATGCCAGTATAGCCTTTGTATAGAGCACCAGGCTGTAATTTTAACTCTCAAGGTAAATGATCATAAAGCTGGGGGTAGGGAACCCAGATGAGAATCAAGCCAGCTATAGCAACAGCTTACATCTGCCTGGGGATCACTAAATAACAGTGAATGTCCTGTCTGCAATGCCTGCAGGGATGGCACCGTTTTAAAGTCCAAGCTTGCATGAATTTGGCTGTGCTCCCAAGTTTTGTGTGTGGCAAAATATGATTAATGACCTTGAAGTGCTAATTCCATCTCAGTCCATTTCAACCCCATGGGGCTGTGTGACACTTTTATGTTGATGGAGAAGATGCCTTAGGGAGGGTCTGAGGAACAATCTTACCCCAATATGGGATTGCCCCACAATTTCTATCTTCTACCTTCCTGAGCAGTCCAGCCTGGTTCTGTAGAAAACTCCAGCATTGGGGCAGGTTAGTCATTGGTGGTTTTGCTGAAGGCCTAAGCTAGCCCTGAGTAGTGAAAACAAGGTGATGAAACGTAGTCGTACTAATTTACATTCCTCACGCAGCTTCCAGGGCCATTGTTTTTCAGGAATCTTTCTTCATACACAATGTGTATTATCATATTAGAAATAACTACCCATTGGAGAAATGAAAAATGAGATGGAGCTGTTTTCATTTTTCAAAGTGAATTTATAAGAGCACAACTCTGCTGAGATGCAAACACGGATGAAAATGTTAGAGCAGAATGAACTGGGTCAGATTTAGCTGGGCCTGGGTCAGTCTCCTCGCTGTGCATCTGCTGGACTTTGATTGATTTTTCCAACACCTCCTTTCAATCTCATGGTCTATCACCAATGGCAGGTGCTCCTCTACAGAAGTTATCACTTTCTTGTTCTCTTTGTATGTTACCTGTGTGTGTGCACATACGTGTGTATGCATGTTCATGTGGGGGGAGGCACAGGCCTATGTGTATGTGTGCCTGTGGAGGACAAATCCTAAACTTGGGTATCATTTCAGGTGACATCCACCTTCTTTTAAACTTGAAGACAAGGTCTTTCAGTAGCCTGGAGCTCATCAAGTAGACAAACTGGTTGTGTATGTGAGTACAGGTGCATTCATGTCACAGTGCGTTAGAGGACAATCTCAGGTGTCAGGCCTCACCTCCCAACTTGTTTGATGCAAGTTGTAGGGTGTTCGCTTCTGTGATTGCCGGGTGAGCTGGCCCACAAGCTCTTAGAGATTCTCCTGTCTCTGTTTCCCGTCTTTCCACAGGAGCACTGAGATCACAGACACAGGCTAACACAACCAATTATATGTGGCTTCTGGAGGTCCTCAGGCTTGAACTTTAACCAACTGGCTATATCACCAGCCTATTTATTGTTTTCTTATTCATTACAGTAAATTCATGCAAAATGTTAAAACCAAAAATGTGATTTTTTTTTGTGAATCTTATATATTGGATGAGCCTTAAGATAGTTTATGGATTTGCAGAAATAAATGAACTCTGTTTCTTTTTTTTTTGTTTGTTTGTTTGTTTTGAGGTAGAGTCTCACTCTAGCCCAGGATGACCTGGAATTCAGTCTTTATTCTCAGGGTGGCCTTGAACTCATGGCAATCCTCCTAACTCTGCCCCCCGAGTGCTGGGATTAAAGGCTTGCACCACCACACCTGGCCTGAACTCTATTTCTTAAACTAAAGAACCTGAAAGCCTAGTGGTGAGCAACCAATCATAGTTCAGTATTGGAAAAACATAAATAAGATGTATGTATGCCATAAAGTGCTTATTCAACCCATTGTCCTCCTACTGTACAAAGTTCTCACATCCATAGGAAGGCTCTAACAGGGGGAGGTGAGTGGGATGTGGTCTTTGGGGTTGGTCCCTGTGCCCAGAAACACTTAGAACTGGCCTGGCAAAGATCCTCTGCCTTACAGAGGAGATATTCCTTTATGTTGGGTGAAAATGGAAAGGGTGTTTGCAAAGAGGTAAGAAACCAATGGGCTAGATTTTGAATGTAGGAAGGAATTCTCCAGGCTGAAAAAGTGGAAAATCCTGTGCAGATGTGTAGAAGCATGCAGTGGTGCAGCACACTTGGGAAGTGTTTGGTATGGAATGAATTCTAACACCTGTCAAATGCATACATCAGTACATCTTACAGCACATTAATACAGCAGATCTTAATAAATGTTAGGCATAGGAATACAAGAAAGGGTTGGGGAGATGGCTCTGTATATAAAATGCTTGCTGTGCGAGCATGACAATCTGAGTGCAGATCCCCAGAACCTATGTGAAGTTGGATGTGGTACTATGAGCATTTGTAATTGCAGTGTTCTTACGGCAAGACGGGAGGCCAAGAAAAAAGAAGCCTTAGAAGCTTGCAGGCCAGCCAGCCTGACATGCAAGGAGGCAGACAGAGACTAATACCTGAAGTTGTCCTCTTGATCATCACATGAGAGCTGTGGGATGTATGCACCCCACACCCCAACTCTTACTCTCACTCTCTCTCCAACACACACACACACACATACACCCAAGAGAAAAGAATAGAAGAGACTTAAGATTGAAGAAATTTGAACTAATATATGGAATGAATAAAGAATAAGTAATTTCTTTTCTGCAGGACTTCTCAGAGCTTTTATCTGAATTCTTGAAAGGCAGTGGAGGATTTCCCAAACTCACTACTAGATTCTTTTTTGAAAATAAAATTGCCAACTTTTTTTAGAGTAATAGGAGGCCAATATATTGACAACTTATTTGTTGATGATTCAGCATCAAATATTACCACTAAATTTTACATACAAGTTCATTTTTAGAGAATAGTTTGTGACATGTGAATAGAAACACTCAGCACACCTCCTCCCACAAAGTTCCACCTCCCAAATTATCATCAACTGGGAATCAAGCATTCAGAATATATGAGTTTATGAGGGTTATCTAATTCAAACCACCCAATTCCTTCCATGCCCCCTATAAACTTATGACCATCCATGATGCAAAATGCAATCTATTCAGTCTAACCTTAAAAGTCTCCAAGTTTTTTCAATCCCAATACTGTTCAAACATCCCCATACTCCAAGGTCTCTTGACTGTTAGTTGTATAACAAAACAAAAGAAAAAACCCTCAATGACACAAAGTAAACATTCATACGGCAAAAGATGGCATTGAGCAGAACAAGGAAATTTGAACCAATACAATATCTAAAAGAAGCTGGATAAATAATCAAATTCTATAGCTCTAAGTCCAATATCTCTAACAAATAACAATGTCTCTAGGGTCCCAATTCTTCCCCTCCAGCTCACAGCCTGATGAACAATTCATCCCAAGCCAACACTCTCCTTGGTGGCCATCTCAAACTCGTAGCATTTCAAAAAAACATTCCTCAAGTCTCTAGTATAGACCATGGTTCATCCTCGTAGTTCCATCAGGTCTCTATTCTAGGACTTCCAACAACTCTGCTTCACATTGCCCACGGCCGTTTCCAAAAAACAAAACTGCATTGCAAATCCAATGACCCTTTCTATCCTGAATTTGTTATACTCCATAGTACCAGGTGGGCTACCAACTTGTTAATCCAGGGGGAATATAAAGCCAACTTTGAAGAGCAAGATAATCCTTCAGCATTTAGGCCACCTACTTTTAAGAGTCCACATTCTTTCTGCTATTCCAATGCAGAACAGCTGGCTCAATATTAATGGTCATAATCTCTCAAACAGCCACAGCTGAGCAGGTGCTGTCTCCAAACTGGAACTTTTATTTCTTTTTGTGCCATATCCATCTGCTCACACCAGTCCACTTTCATGCAAAACAACTCTGATCAAGTTCTCAGGACACGAGAAGATGCAGCAAGCCTTCACACAAACTGCTTCTAGGGCAGGCCAGACAAAGCTGTTTTTTTCCTCTCATAAGCCAAACCTCACTGTCCATGGTTCTTTCTGCTTTAAGATCTTTAAAACTCTGATTATAATGGTCCATAAAATGTTGCCTTTAGCATTGCAAGGCTGGGGGAGGGACCTCATTCAAATAATCACAAGTGCCCACATTCTGTGTACCAGGTTCTATGCTAGGTATTTAAATAAGACAGACATACAATCCCTGCCTTCAAGACTGGTTGAAGTATACTATTGTCTGTGTGAGGGGGTAGGCGGGGGGTGGGGAAGGCAGGCAGCATGAACTAAGCACATCCAAAATGGTTATTCAACTGAGACCTAGGTGGAGCCATGCTGGCAAAGGCTTCCTGGGAGATGGAACCAGAAGGTTTTGAGGTCAATTAGCAAATGGATAATAACGGCCTGTAATAGTAGTGAAATGCATTGTGTGTCCACCATGCTAAAGTCTATGCTGGTGCCTTCACTTACACCTCCTCTGTGAAGTATGTTGTATTATTACTGCCATGTACAGGTAAAGACACAAGACTGGTATTTAGAAAGTTATTTTCCTTTGTTCCTAGCTCAGAAGTAGTAGAGCTGGAAACTGAACTTGCATGCAAGGAATATTGTCATGTTCCTTCTCTTAACCACCACACTATGCTGCTGATCTCTGTGCTGGGGAAGATCCTTAGGGATAGGTGATGAGGAACAATTTGTAAAGACAGATGAAGCAGAATGGCACAAAACCTCAGTCTCAAGGGTGCAAAGAAAGTCAGGAGTACCAGGCCACAGAGGTGACGCATCGCTCCCCGTGGCTGCTGGCTCTGTCCCCAGTCACCATCTTTGCTTCTGGTAGTGGACTTTAGTAGAACAGGAAATATGGAACATGATCACATATTTTGTTGTTGTAGGAGCAGAAATACCAAGTATCAACCCATTCTCCCCCTGGCTGGGTGTAATCATGGTGACAGGTCTGCTCTGGGGAGCTAGGTGGCTACAAAGTGTGCTTTCAGTTGCTCATGGGGCACGTTTCCACTGCATAGTGTGTAGTTTCCCTCAGCGGGGTCTGTGCAGGCTTCTGCGGTGCTGGCCACATGCCTGGGCAGCCTCGGCTACTTCCCTGAGGAACTGGTACCTCATTGAGGCTGCTTTGCCTCAGATGACACAAAATCCTGACATCCTGGTGAGAAGGAGAAGCAGTATTTAGATGAACAGGCTCAGACAGGAACACAGAGTGAAGCACATTGGTTTTCTTATAACAGGAGACTGTATTAGGGTGGAAACTTACGTCACACTTATGTCACCCTCAAGAATCATGTGACTCAGATGGGTCAGAGACTAGGGAATGTCTGGGAAAGACGGTTGGAAGCCTCTGGAAAGGCATGAGGGCATACTAAAGAGGTTCAGAGGAATATGCACAGAGTAGAAGTCAAATGTGCTGAGTGTTAGCATCCCATTGATGCCCTGTAAGGCTTTATACTACCTACTCAGACTCTGTGCTCAACAGAAAGCCCATTTCAGAGCTGCTCCGAAAACTGAAAAAGATGATATATGCAAGCTGCTGGGTGTCCTATGGTGTACATAGCAGGAGTGCCAGCATCAGTCATTATTAAACTTGTGCCATTTTTTCCTGCAATAATTTCTATTTTTTCTATTTTTATTATGTGTAGGTATATGTATCCATATGGTGTGTGTGTGTGTGTGTGTGTGTGTGTTTATGTATGGACACACATGTGTCACTTTATGGCATTTAGAAGTCAGAGGACAATTTTGGGGTATTTCCTCTCCTTCAACCCTTTTTGAGACAGGCTCTCTTTGTTTTTCAATCATCACAGCTTAGGCCAGGGGACTTGGACACAAGTTATCTGGTACTTAGGAGACTGGGAAGCTAGCTGATTAAAGCAGCTCTGAGAGCAGTGAGTCTTGTCACTCCCATACACTTGTGTGGCTTATGATCTGCAACATGGTGCCTCCCATGTTTATGGTACAAATGCGAAAAGTTGACCATTTTCTGTTGAGCCTGAACCAAAGGCCCAGGCATGAACCATAAGCTCTGATTTTCTTTCTGGCATCAGGGAGGCATGAAGAGCCAACACTGGCTTCATAAGCTGGGGAGCAAAGAGAGAAACAGAGGCAGAGAATGAAACATATCTTTTAAAGACAAGCCTCCGGTGACACATTTTCTACAAACAGGGCCCACTACCTAATTTTTCCACCATGCCTTTGATGAAAGCTGCTGCATTGACAACAAAGCCTTCAACATGAGACTTCAGGGACATTCTAGATACAAAGTACAAGAGTCCGCCAAGCTGTCTTGGGAATCTGGCTTTACATGGGTACTGGGGAATCAAATTCTGGCTGTATGCTTTCTAGGCAAGTGCCTTAAGTGCTAAGCCATCTCTCCAGCCTCTCTCCAAGCTCTCATGGAATTGGGGATCAGGAAAGTTTTATAGAGGGGGTTGATTTTGTGTAAAGCCTAGAGAGACTCATGGGTATATTATGGGTAAAGGAGTTGGCAGGACGATATAGAAGATACTCCAGCAGAATGATGTGGATGTACAAAGACCCAAGAAAGATCAGGCATGTTTTGGAGATTGTCAGGAAAGCAGGTCTAGAGTGCAGGGTACTTTGAGGTCTGAGGACATTAGAAACAGTGCAGCGCTTCTCTGTTAGACCTAGACAGTCAGTGACTCCCTCTACTTTGGTAGCCATGGTGATGATACTGGTTGAAGATGATAATAGAACAGATTTGCACAACACCTTGTGGTTTATGAACTTACATTCACACATATTACAACATGTCGCTTGATCCTGTGAAAGAGGTCATGCAGGGCAGTGATATTCCCTGCCAGGAGATGTTACACAGGAATTTAGCTTCCCATTGCTTATATGAACTGGTGCCAAATTTATTGAGACATCCCACAAGGCAGTGATCAAGTGCTTTTTTTCTTTTTTTAATCTGGAGTTTAGGAGTTTACTGCTATTTCTTTTACACAGTAAGAAAATACCCAAAGAAAGAGACAGAAAGAGAGATAGAGAGAGAAATCAAATTCACTAAATATCTAATATAACTGTGGCAGAATTAGAGTTCATCAAATATCCATGTAGTGCTCCACATTTCCAAGTTCACTTGAAGTTGTGTGACAATATCTATCGAATGGAATGGGCATGAGGCTAAAGTACTTGCTTTCCCCTGACCCAGAAAACTTGGGCATGAGGTTTTCCAGGAAGTGTGGTTTGATGATGGAGGAGGGTGGCTAACCTAAATTGAACTTTATGCAACAAGAACTGAGTGTGGGTTCCATGCTTACTCCAGCATCATACCTGGACATTTGAGTCCTCTGTCTTTGAAATTTATTTCCCACCATCTCAATTTCTCTTTTTCTCTCTGTCACTGATTTTTCACCTTTGCTGGACTTTTTGGAGTTCCTCAGCTGTATCTTTTGAAAGTTGCTCACTGATGATCTCCTCTCCTAGCTGATTTTAAGTTCCCTCAGGGTATAGCTGTATATGACAACTGTTTGGAAGTAAAAAATATCCACAAGTAGAATGTGGCACAAAAGAATATATGCATGGGATTAATTTTATTGAAAAAAATCTTGTCTTTGAGCACTTTTATACCTTTACCTTAAATTAATAAAATCAAAATCTTACATAAAAGTACCTTACCTTTATTCAATTGGGATCTGTGAATTATATGAGGTGTCTGGTAAGCTGTCAAACACACAGTAACAATGGCCAGCAAATGGGTAGAATGGTTATTTCTAACATTAAAAGTGTGCTTCTTATAAGGTAGAACCTGTGTATTTGCTTAGTTATGCATGGACATGGAGCTGATAAAGTGCAACATAACAGTACAATTTGTGACATCCCAAGTAAGGACCTCAAAGTGGGCAGGCAGGACTAATGTGACATTTGTAACTTGTAGTATGCCAGGTATCAGTACACTAGAAAGCATTAGTATACTTGTGAAAGAACACATACTACTGGACAGGAATTCCACAAGGGTGAACTTGAATCTCACTTGAGCTACAAAATAAAAAGCCAGTGACACAGTTTGGCAATTGGGCAACTGCAACTGACACCACTCCTAGTAGATAGCAATTCATAAGAGCTGAGACCAAATGCTCCAGGAATGTGTGGTGAACCTCTCATTAGAAGACTCATCTCAGAGAATGTGGATTCACCCAGCCCGTCTGGCTTTAGGTGTTACCAGGCCCACTTATTTTTATGCCTCAATCTTTTTCTTTTTCTTTTTCTTTTCCTTTTCTTTTTAAAAAAATGTTTTATTTTTATTTATTTATTTGAGAGAGGGAAAAGGGAAAGAGGGAGGGAGGGAGGGAGGGAGGGAGAGAGAGAGAGAGAAAGAGAGAGAGAGAGGGAATGGGCACGCCAGGGCTTCCAGTCACTGCAAACGAACTTCAGATGCATGTACCACCTTGTACATCTGGCTTATGTGGGTCCTGGAGAATCGAACTGAGGTCCTATAGCTTTGCAGACAAGTGCCTTAACTACCAAGCCATCTCTCAGTCCTCTTTTTTTGACAGTGGTAATTCACATTTTATTTATGACAGGTCCTGAGAACACACACATCCAATCTCAGAACAGAAATGTCCAGCATGAGGCTACATAACTTTCATATGCTACTTGAACTTTCTTGTGAGAACTGAGTTAGTCTATTTTCCAGCTTGCCCAGCTCACTGATGTGCACACAGCACCAGCAAATTCATAAACAGTTTATATCTGTGACCATAGCAGGGCGGGGTAGGAGAGCATCAGTAGCTCCAGCCCAAGAAAGGCATCCTTGTTTACTAATTCACTGAGCAAACAATGGCCCAACACCTACAACATTCCAGGCAGATGTGCAGGTCCATGAAGAAGGCCTTACCTCTATTCTCAAAAAAGGAGAAATGAGAGTAAAACAAAGAAACAGGGAGGACATGTTGGCTTTTAATAAATTTCAGGTAGATGAAATTTAACAGGGTTAAGTGATACAAAATGGCTCAAAAAAGAGAAAACAGGCTAGGCATATGTCCTTCTAAGATGATATTTCATAATGGCTCAGCCATGTAATGAGCCTCTGATTAGCCTGGAGAGAGTGGGGAAAAGCTTGATTTATTTGCTGAAGGCTGAGTGACTACGAAACAGTGAGAAACAAAGAGAGAGATGGGGCCAGGTGATGTTAATACTCATAATCCATGCAGAGAGTTGCAGATGCACATAGAAGCCACTGGAGGGTTCTTCCTGGACATTACAGTATAGGGTTGAAATCTAAAGCAAGCATCTCCTATATTGGTCTACTTCGGATACCAAATGCTAAAAAAACCTATCAAAAAGTGTTTTTTTCTTTTTCTTTTTAATATTTGAGTTGGAGTAAGAGTCAATAGTAGAGATCAAGAAGCTAGAAAGGGGTCCTGAGTGAGGTAGGAAGGGGGAGGGCCTAATGGGAGGAAAGTAGCTAAGTAAGCAGAAAGGAGAAGTACTGGGAGTAGAATAGTTCTAAGTAGGCCTGCATGAGTGGTTGAAGGAAAGAAGAGGGTGGGTGGGAGAAGGTGAACCAAAACTAAAGAGGTTATGAATAAGCCATATGAAACCCTACTTCTCTATTAGTTAATTAAAAAGATATAAGTAAAAGAGAGAGTGTGTGTGTGAGTTTGAGCAGATATAAATCCTGTGGGGATATAAATCCTGTGCCCAGAAGCCATAAATTGTCACAGAAAAATTTCAGTGCAAGGTTGTGGTAACTCCCAGTAAGATGTTGGTCAGCAAATTCCCTGAAGTCACCAAAGCAACATAGGTTATTACCAGCTTTCTTGGTTGCCCACCAAATCTAGATGCTATTGCTGAAGACAACACATGCTTCGGTGGTAAGGACTCTGAGAAATCAAGCTAGAATTGAGCTGGGAGGTTCTTCCCTACTGACTAGCAATCATAGTGCTAAGAAAAGACTGTGAAGCCTGCAGGAGGAGAAAATTCATCAAACAAATCAACCAGCAGTAGACCCTGCAAGCTCTACAACTGACCACCCAGGCACTAGCGCAACAGGGCATATCTATTATGGGGCTAACCAGCTGCTCTCTAATTTGACTTGAGTTCCTCTTTATGGGAGGAAATTCATGGCTGACACTAAAAACTTAGTCAAAAACCTATGACGTTTTATGGGTCATAATGCCTGGGTGTGTGTGGGAGGGAGTTACTATCATTGTTGGTTACATGGATATATTATGGATATATTATACCCACTGAATTACTCTCAAAATATTCATGTTTATGCATGCATATTAGTGCTGCTCTTACTTTTGGTTAGAAAATGCTCACTTTTCAGATAGTGGTGACTGCTGGAAAAATTCAAAATTCATCCAAGTACTGAGAAGTGACAGTTCAGGGTTTAGCATTTAGTAAGGCATCTCTGTTATAGCCTTTAATGGCTCAAGGCATATAAAGGAAGATGGATAGATAGGAGCGATTTGGAATGCTGTCTCCCAGACATAAAGTCTTCATTGTATTCATGACCTCATAGTGGCTATTGTTATCTGCACAAGACCTGCATAATATTGGACCCACCAACAGATTGTTGTGGATGATGGAGGAGGGCAATAAAAAAAGACATCACTATAGAAGAGGGAATAGTCAGAAAGAAATGAAGGTTCAGTGCAGGTGGACGGGGTAGGGGAGACCAAGGAAGTAGTTACACAAATTGTTTTAATAAAGTTTTTATTAAAGTAAAAAAAAAAGCCCTTGTTTTTATATTTACCTCTTTGGTCATCATTGTCATTTTCTTTACTAATATTGACTAACATATGACCCAGCTACACTCTCCTGGGCATATACCCAAAGGACTCTGTGATCTGCCATAGATATGCTTACACATCCATGTTCACTGTACTATTTTCAGTAGTTGGGAAATGGAATCAACCTAGATAGCCATAAATTAATGAATGGATAAAGAAAATGTAGTACATCCATGCAACGGAATTTTACCCAGATGTAAAGAAAAATGAAATTATAAAATTTGCAGGAAAATGGGTGTAATTGTAAAAAAAAAAAAAAAAAAAACAAAACTACTGAGATAACCTGGGATCAGAAAGACAAAAATTGCATGTTCTCTTTCATATTCAGATCTTAATTTCGAATGCTTGTATATAAGTAAATGAGGGAATGTGAGACTGAGTATGGACTATGAATCAGGCCTGGAGTACACAAGAGGGACATGAGAGATGGTGAGAAGGGGAGGGATGACAAAAAGAAACATATAGTATGAAAGTGTGAAAGAGGTCATGGTGGGAGAGGGCAAGAGGCTAAAAAGAAGAAAATAGGAGGGAAAGGAAACATAAAACAAAAATTTCTTGAAGTACAACACAACAAAATCTAATTCTTTGTGTGCTAATAAAGTAAATAAAATTTAAAAATAACAACTTAGCACCCAGTCTACTTAAGTATCATGCAAGATTTTAGATATACAGAGTGTACCAAAATTAAATTCTTACTCTCAGGTGTTTTACAATCCAGTGGAGAGAGATAAGTAATAAACCAACCAAACGGTGTCACTTTGTGTCTATAGCTGTATCAACCAAGTAGGGATTTAATGAACCAACTGTGGATTAAAAAAAAACAATGCTTGAACTAGTTGGCCTCTGCTAAACATGTACAGACTTTTTATGGTTAATATTCCTGGACCATATAGTAAATCAACAATCTATATAGTGTTTGTATTTTCTCAGGTAGAACAAATAGTCTAGAGATGATTTAAGGTAAGTCACATGAAAGTACATTTCATATAGGGACTGAAGCATCCCGGAGTTTGGTATGCCTGAGGGACCTGGAACCAGTACTCTGGTGCACCAAAGGTTAACTTCTATAGCAGATTAAGAAATACTATGTTTTGTGAAGGAAAAATAAGAGGCTGTTAAGAGAGAGTGGTGTGTGTGTGTACATGCTGGCTATTTCTGATAATGAGTCTTGAATGGGTTAACTGAAGAAGACTAGAGAGAACCCCATGATACCCAGGAAAAAGGGGAGTTGAGGATATAGAGACTGCCAGTTCCAAGGCCAGTGGCAAGGAACATGCTTGGAGTAGCTAAGGAAGAGGAGATGGCTGGAGGGAGTGATGGGGAAGAAACATGAGGGCTTGGTAGCTCAAGGACTGTGGATTTCATTCTGAGAAGGAGATTTCTGAGCAGAGGTGTGGCAATAACTCCATGTAAGTCTGAAACAGAAAGCAGCTGTACTAGAAGTGATGGTGGGAGGCAGACCTCACAGCTCCAGGACACAGTCTGAAGTGAACGAACAGGGCTTCCCAGAAAGACAAACACAGTCAAGATAAGAAAGATAGTCACAGAAAATTGCCAGTATCATTGGTTTGAGGGTGTGCAGGACAGAACAGGTAGAGGCCCCCGTTTAATAACAAAGAACATGAAACTTCTATGCATCAGAGTTCCAAGGGGAAGCGCTGAGGAGGCAGGGAGATCTGTGGAGTTCTCCCTCACAGCAGAAGTGGAGTGGGGACAGAAGTCTACTTAGAGAGTGTATTGGAGATGTGGAACTGAATGAGATCTCCTAGTAAATGGGTGTGTGGCGGGAGACAGAGGAATCACTGGACTGAATTCAGAGGCATGAGGAAGAAAAAGCAGTTTAGGGGAGGAGAATCGAAAGATCACAATGACCATGAGGCCAGCAAGGAAAGTTTGAGAAGGAACGGAAGCAGTAGCAAAGCCTTCCCATGTCTCCCTCTCTTTCCTTTCCTTTCTCCTCTATCTTTCCCTCCCTCCCTCCCTCTTTCTCTCCTTTCCTCCTTCCCAACTTCCCTCCTTCTGTCCTTCCATTCTTACTAGTCTAAGATGCAGAATAGATGTTTCTGATGCTCTTTGCTGAACAGAGGGCCCTGGGTTTCCTTTTGATTCCCTACAATGCATGCAAAGACACAGCAGATAAAGAGATAATTGCGTCTAATGGCAAAATGCAACCCTTGTACTCTTATTATATGAACAGCATGGCTTGTGCTTTCCTTCCAACTTTTACCCATGGAGAATTGAAAAGACTCTCCAAGTGAAGGCTCAGAATCATCCAAACATGCACATGATCAGCATAAATGGCTCATTCTGGATGAATCCACTTCAATTATATATTTAATTTAGCTGAGAGCTCCCCCAAAGGAGAGTTACTCTGTATTCACCATCAAAAGTATGCCTGATACCCTAATGGGGAAAATTATTTGCCAAAAATTCATACAACCTTTTTTATATTAATGCACAAAAACTTGAAGGTTATTAAGCCCCTGACAGCCCCTGAAGTTGGAAATAAAGCAACTAATGAGAAGAAAAACTACCCCGCCACCTGATTCCCAAAGCCCCAGCCATCTTTATTCAAGAATGCTGTGACAAATGGTACTTCTCACCCTTCTAACATGCCCCTTCTCTGCTTATAGATTTAGATGGATAACATGACTGCAAGAGTTAGGCCCTGAAGCAGAAGATTGCCTCTGGCACCTGCCGTCTGCAATTCGGCTGAAATTTCCAAGAGTCAAATGAAATCATTGTAATAGGGTAAGTCTAACTCTGCAAGTGAATTTGTAAAAATTAAAAGGTCTGAGTGGTAATGTTGATGAACTCATTTGTCTCATTTTTCCTCATTAAGATTTAATTGAAATGAACTCTGGTGACTGTAATGAAAGTTACATTCTTATTTTCCACTAACAGATAAAAAAAAGTAATTTTTTAAAAAGCATTAGACCCTACTTGGGACCAGCATAATGCACTGCTGTTTCATTCATTAGTATTGGTGCAAATACACTTGTGAAAAAAAAGAAAAAGTAGAAGAAACATCATTTCATCCCATCAGAATAAGACTGAATTTTTGGCATTTAGGAAATATGAGTGTCTGTGTTTGAAGCCACAATTTAAATAGCGTGTGGATGAAATAAAAAATGTGACTTGGCCCCCTACCATGTAAAACTAATTTAAAGGAAATGGAAAGTCAAAATATTGCCATCTAAAATAATTACCTTATATAGACATAGTCACTCATTTATCTACGACTTCTATATATTGTGTGGGAACATTAATGTAAAATACAATCTTATGTATGCATCAGAAAATCTGGGACTGTCAGAACAGAAGACTATCTTCATTGGGGTTTTTAGGGCACCTACTGCTTATAATGCCATTCAGTAGACACCAAATGGTGTAATAGGATGGGAGACCAAACATTCCAGCTTTATGAAGATCTTCATTGTGTCTCCCTTCAATCTTGCCCTGCTTGAAAGATAAAGTTTGTGCCAATGTCACCAGAAAGCCTCCTCTCTGCTCATACTGTCTGTGTTGCACAATTCTCTGTGACATCAGACACTGTTGCCAACACTACTCTTTCTGTATGTGATACTCTCTCCCTCTTCCAAAGCTTCCAGGTCTCTTTCTTCCCCTTGTTCCCCATCTCTGGTGGCTTCTCTCTGATCTCCTCTTGGTGGTATTTATTTGTCTCCCCAATAGTGGTACTCTCCGCTGTTCTGCTCCAATTCACCAGCCTTCTTGTTCAGGACTTTGCTAGAACAAACTTGCCCACTGCCAAGGGTGGAATAATGCACATCAGTGATACATTCAAATCCTAACTCCTGGAATTTATAACTGCAAGATGTTTGAAAACAAGGCCTTTACAGATATACTTAAGGTAAAGGTCAGAAGACTGTGTCAAACCTCACTAATGGTCCTTCAGTCCCGTGATAGATATTCCAGTGAGAAGAGGAGTAGCTACAAAGAGGCACCACAGTTGTGTGAAGATGGAGGCTGACCACAGTTGCCCTGTCATCATCCCAGGGACTCCCAAGTCCATGGGAAGCTGGATGAGGCAAAGAAGGGCTATATCCCAGTCCTTTTGAGAGAACTTGGCCCTGCCAACACCTTGATTTGCAACTTTTGGTCTTCCCACGTTGACAGAATAAAATCACGTTGTTTTAATCCACCAATGGTTGGCCATGTGCCATAGCAGCTTTGTAAATTTGATGTGTCCACCAACATGAAGCCTCAGTGTCTACTTTGTCCTGACTCCCAGTTCCATAGTCTAGCCCAGACCTCCTTTCTGAGTTTCAGACCCTTGGTACCTAACTAGGATGACTTAGTGACTCCTCCTTCTCATGGTGTACACGAGGTTGACTAGAGCTTCTGCCCACTACTTCCTTCAGCTGGTGATTCTGAAGACTTGACATTCATTTTCCTAATCATGAACCCTGTAAACTGGCAAGCTGGATGCTAACTACAGAGGCATCAGCAAAGTACAGGACTAAGAACCTGGACCCCAGAGCCTAAGTGCCTCATTTTGGCTTCTGCTCATTTTCCCAACTTGAGTCAGTTTTTTCTCTTATTCTTCAGTTTCTTATCTGTAACACAGGCTGCTCAATATTCTTACCTTCAACAGAATGTGAGATGTAAATGAATTGCTCTTTGTAAAGGGCTTAAAATGTTGATCAGTGGCTACAAAGCATTACTTGTTTATTTGGAAATAAGTTTGATAGTTTAGAACCATTTAGAACTGTCCTGCTTCTTGACCCAAACTCAGGGGTCATCAAGACCACAGTATCATCCAAAGGTGGAAACACAGGCATTTGTCAGGTGCCTTGGAAAGCACCTCTGTGTCCAATTGTGCAGGGCGTTGAATGCCCATTTCTCACCACTGACCCTCTGACTGTGGTTAGCCTGCCTTCCTCCAGGTATACAATGCATCCCAGGCTCCTGACCTTAAGTCCATCACCCTCCTCTAGAGTACTCTTTTCTTCTATCTCTTCCCATTCTATCACCTTTTCCCTGGTATGTTTAAACCTTCTCCACACTCTCTCCAAGGTTCACCAAACCTGAAGTGTTATGATCTGTTTATTATTTGTATTCTTGAAAACTGTAGCTCTTTGGAAGTAGGCTTATGTTTTGTTCCAGTCTGTACTTTGAAGTTGTGGAACTTGGCCTCCATCCAGTGGACATGCAGGGAACCCTTGTGAAAGGAGGAATCATTTGTCTTGTAGCTTTGCATCCCTCCAGGTAACAAGTGACAGGGTAGCCTGAAAACAGAACTTAGCTACTTCATTATGGCCCTAAAATCCTCCACTTTAACAATTAGCTGAAAGCCTTTTGGGAAATATTATAGTCACTTACTATTTAGATTCCCACAAAACACAACACTTTGCAGTCTGTTAACTGGTTATAGACCAAGTACATTTCACCAGGAAACAGCAAAACCTGCCCATGGCAAGGATGAAATGTGAGAGAGATCAAGGACAAGGAGTAGGATTTTTAGGTGATTAAGGGTATGGAGTGAGACCCTATGCAAAGGAGAAAAATGAAGCAATTTTAATACCTGACTATGAGGTATTATACTATCAAGGCCTTTGTGAGTTCTGAAACCAACTCACTCAAGACCTAGAATGGATGCAGAATTTCATGTACACTATTATCCTGTCCAGAACCTTCTGTAGGGACTATCACACCAAGTACACAATTTCTTAGAGCATCTCACCCATCAGTGTCTTTCACAGAGTTTCTTTGTTTTAGTTTCCTCAGAATAACCAGTCCATGGCTTTTAGTGCAGTTCACAGTTTCAGTGCTGATGGCAGATTGATGGTGGATGGAAAGCACATGTCTTCCGTACAGACAATGAGTTCCAGGAGTGGTGATTACACTAGGTGTCTACTCTGAACAAGGCCATCTGATTGCCCTGGTTAGCAATGAAGAGGAAAATGCAGAGGAACTCAGCTCTTAAATCTTGCATTCAGTCTGGCAGTAAGTACTGTTGTTTCAACTTTTAAAATAAAACCAAGAGAATTCTTCCCACTGCATTCACCTTGGTCCAAACCATATCAGTTTGTTTAGAGTTTTGCAACAGCCTCCTGACTCATCTCTGTATTTCTACAGTTTCCCACCTTCTGCCTGTTCAATGAAGCAACCATGGTCTTTGCTCTTCCCACAAGACACAACCCGAGCATGGCAATGCTACAATGTGACCAGGGTAAAAATTCTGTGTCATTTGTGGTAGACACTAATTTTTACTATTTGAGCCTGAAAGAAGTAGAAGAGTTACTTTCTCATAAAGTGCATACCCTCAAGCTCAAGCCAGCAGTAGGAATATGTTGGGCTCTTGATTACAAAGTAGTTTATTTCTGGAAAACTCACAAAATACTTGCTAAGAAGCAGCCAGAAGTTTTCAAAGCTCTAATATAAGTGCTGAAGTCAAGTCATACTTCAAATGGTATGCGAGTTAACTGTGCATGAGCAAGTCACCTCTTTAAGGTAGGGAGAGAGAGTGTGTGTGTGTATGAACAGATACATGTGTGCATATATGGGCATGTGTGCTATGGTGTGCATGCAGAAGTCAGAGGACAAAACTCTCACCTTCCACCTTATTTGAGACAGGGGCTCTTTTGTTTACTGCAGCAAACATTATACTAACTTCCCAGTGAGCTTTGGGATTCTCTTGATTCTACCTCCCATGGCTGTATGTATGTCGGTGTGTTAGAATTATAGATGCATGAATGACTTGCATCTGGCTTAGCATGGACTCTAGGGATATGAACTGGTCCTCAGCCTTGCACAAGCATTTTTCATCATTGAATGTCTCACTAGCCCTTGGGCATATTATATAATCTAGTTGGCATTGCAGGGTTTCTTAAACAATGGGAAAGCATTTTATATATACTGGGTTTAGAGTAATGATCTTAGTTCAACTTCTTTCTTACAATGGCTCACTTACTTATTCCAGTAAGATAAACTCCCTGGGCCTCACCCTTCTCACCTGTATAATGTAATAATGTCTCTTTCAGGCAATTGTACTCGTTTATCTTAAGCTGTACTCACTTACCCAGAATTCTGTTGTGATATCCCTTTCTGTTGGCAGTGTGCTCAGGCTTCTAATAGAATTAATCTCCCTCTTTCTGTGATTTCCTTCTATACTCATGATAAATCACCAATTGGTTAATAATTTCATCTTAATTGTTCCACATGTCTACCTTTTCCTCAATACTACAGGTTTCTGGGTTGTAAGGAATAAGTCTTATTTATCTTTATATCCTTAGTATCTCAATCAGTACCATTTGTTGAATGAATGAATGAATCAGCTCTCAGGAGCACACAGGGTGCATCTTATACATGAAAACTAGTTATGATTTTCTATTTCCAAGAGATTTACCTCTATTACATTGGCAAATTATGCCAGAGAACTAAAAGAAGAGAAACATATAGTGTGAAGGGAGAAGAAAAACAATAATCAAAATTTTATATTAATAACATTGGTGAAAATTCCAGTACCAAATGTTGATAAAGATGGAACGATAACTCTCATACACTTTGGGTGGGTGTATACATTGACACAGCCCTCAGGGAAAAACTTCAGATGTGCATGCTATTTGTCCAATTCAATCCATGGGTGCATGACTTTGAGAAATTTTGCACACATCAACAAAGAGAATGTCATATGATATTTGAAGTAGTACAGTGTGTAATATAGTTGTACAGTTGAAGGTATCTAAATGTCCCATCAGTGGGAAACACATATATGATTAATGGAATATTCTTGCAACTCAGCTTCCTAAAGCACTTCAAATACATGAATGAGAGCTGCATGAATTAGGAAAAACAAATCTCAAAATTAGACTGAAAAAAAGCAAGCTGCAAAAGATTTGTAATACATCAAACACCATGTGGAATATGTTTAAAAGTAGAAAATAAAGCCATGTATTATTTTTGGAGATGCACATCTATAATAAATTATTAAATCCTTGGAAATTGGTAACCCTGGGGGTAGGAAGAGTGAAATAGAGTTAAAGTTGTCTTCTGAAACATCCAGAATGTAGTTATTTTATTAAAAATACTCGGAGAAAGATTTTTATGTTATGTAGTAGATATGCAATCTTCAATTATATTTATTTTAAAATATTTCTTACAAGGATGGGAGATGTTGCACTACTGCTTATCTTCTGATATAGAGCAGAAGCTTCATGGAAATGTGAAGATCAGTTGAATATGCTAAGGTATTAATCAGTGAATCTGAGATGATTGTGTCTTAGGGATATGTTTAAAGCATTAAAAATGCCATCCTTAGGGGGAGGGGGTAGGACATGGACAAGCCTAACAATGGTACCAACTTGACTGTATTCACTGAGTACAAAACTAATTAAGAAAAAAAATTAAAAATGCCATCCTTTATTACTATATTTTCTTTGATTGAGAATTTTCTCATAATGCTCTCAGTCATAATCTTACTAAAAACAGTTAATTCTTTTTAAAGATTTTTTTTTTTATTTTAGAGATAGAGAATTGTCATGCAAAGGCCTGTCACTGCAATAGAACTCCATACAATTGTGCCATCTAGTGGGCATATGAAACATTGCACTTGCCTCGTAGGATCTGGAGAATCAAACATGGGTCCTTAGGCTTTGAAGACAAGTGCCTTAATTGCGAAGCCATCTTTCCAGCCCAAAACAGTTACTTCTTATAAAAAGTAACAAATTGGGGTCTGGGGAAATGGCTTAGCAGTTAAGGTGCTTGCCTGCAAATCCCAGGGACCTCAGTTCAATTCTCCAGGACCCACATAAGCCAGATGCACAAGGGGGCATTTGTTCCAGGAAAGAAATGTTGATTTATTATCAGACCAATAACCAAGATGAAACTGTGATAGTATTCATGTATAAGGAAAATGGCCTGGGTTCAAATCTCAGCTCTGTTCCTCACTGCTTGTCTGCTTCAATTATTTACCTTTTGTGAATGTGAGTTTTCTTAACCTGTAGTGAGGATGGGAATAATAGCCCATTCTAGGTTGAGGGAGGACTGAGTGAGTTGGTGCATGTAAAAAAATTAAGATGATACATTGAGTGTTAATTGCTTTTAGTGTTATGTTTAATTATAATAACAGAGAAAGTAATGCCATATTCTTGGATACCAGAAATATGTTTGATAAGAATTAATATATTTTTGTCCTTAAATAGCTCTTAATAGTGCAAGGCTTGTTGCTACCTAGACAGGAGAAATGTGTCTTTCTCAAATTACAAGTCATCATCCTGCTTAATGAGCAAGTCTAGCAGAATTTCCAAAAAGGCCACATGCAGGATGAAGATGTTAATCATTCTCAGTATTACTTAACACTTTCTGATTGGTACTAGCCATTAAAACTAGACAAAAGAACAAAAAGAGATAAATGAACTAAAAAGGGCTTATAACATCATCATTTGCAAATAATACAATGATTACCTGAACTATCCAAGAGGGTCAGCTTGAAAAATGAGTGCTATTAAAATATTTTTAAATCTAGTTTAGAAGAAAACAAATAATTTTTAAGAGTCCTACAAAGAATAATTAAATTGCATTATACAAGGTACCAATGTGTATGACAGTAACAATACTTTTAGAAATTGGCATATTAACAGAATAGGAATTGAAATAGCTCAAATACTTAGAACAGTTTAGCATATGCTTGAGGCAGTATTTCAAATTAGTGAGAGCAATGTGTATTAATCAATACATGGTGTGTGTATAATTGAACAACTAAACACATTCCTCATGCTTCATAACTTTTCAAATTCCAGGAAGATCAATTACTTGAGCATAAACAAAGCTACTCAATTTTAAAAGTAAAGAATAGTATGTTTATTACTTGCTCAATGAGGGCTATTGCTAAACACAAAACATACAACAGAAGACATATAAAACACTGTTTCTTTCAGCAGACATACACAACCACAAAAATTCAATAGATAAAGCCAATAAAATTTAAATATACCTCTAAGTTGTAATTTCGATTATATTGTGATGAAGTTACATCTGTGAAATATACACAACCCTGAACATAGATACTCATACGCATATATATATATATATATATATATATATATATATGTGTGTGTGTGTGTGTGTGTGTGTATATATATATATGTGTGTGTGTGTGTGTGTGTGTGTGTGTATATATATATATATATATATATATATATATATATATATCAACCCAACAGAAAAAAAGTAAAGTTTCTAAGCAACAAGAAAGGAAATATGAATTACTTTTAAGTATATGACAAGGTAATGACTTTCTCTTGTAATAAGAGAAATGCATATTAACATGAAAATGAGATGCCATTTTTCATCTACAATATTAGAATAAAACCTGATTTTCAAATGTTGTTGATGGAGTGGAAACTTGGTATGATCTCTATGCTGAAGATATGCTGACTACATATATATGTATATATATATTCATATATATATATATGTGCGTGTGTGTGTATTTATATAGATATACAGATTTATATATATATATATATATATATATATATATATATATATATATATGAACTGTACTCCCTAGATTTATCCTACAGATTTAACAGTTACCCTGTGCAAAAATCAAATATGAAAAGCTACTTGTATATGATTGTTAATTCTAGAAAAGGATTAGAAGCATCCCAACTGTCCATCAACTTAGTGTAGATAAAATGAACATAGCTACAGTGACATCCCTGTCTAGTAAATAAAGAGGAACCTAATGTTCAACACTTAGCACTGTAAGCATAGTCTGTTCCCACATATGCATGCAAGTTTAGAGTGTCTGAAATATACATACATTATGATTAAAGAAAAACAAAAGAAACTAGCAAGGGTGGCTACCTCTTGGGAGGAGATCTAAGGGATCAAAGTGTGTAGGTGTGGAGGGTATAATGCATTCTAAAGACTTTTGTCTGTTTTAATTTTCTGCTATATGAATAAATTATTTACTCACAGTATACACCACTAAATTTGTTGAAAGAAGATGGAGACAGTTAAATGATTGACAATAATCAGGAAATAAATGGCTGCATATTGACACTGAATTAGAATTGAGTGATGGTGATGGAAAATGGGAGATCATGGAGGCCAGTACTTGTCTCTACATATGAGATCCCTGTCCCTTAAATGTTAGCATGAAATAAATGAAATAGCCAATATTTAACATTTTTGACCTGTAAAATGGTAATTTTCTATAATTTAGTTCAATGTTATTTTCCTCTGTGTAAATTAGTCCAGAAAGTGGTAGTGACAATAATAGTGGCTGTCAGCTCTATTACTCTTCGCCATCCCAGTCGACATAGTTTCTGGATTTGGAGCGTGAGAATTCAGAGAGTGAGTTGGAATGCTGAGGGCACTAACCCATATGAGTCAGTTTGGCTCCTGTGTTTTGAATAACAAGTACCTTGAATGGAATTGCAAAGGATTTATTTGAAGTTTTATTTAAAACTCACTGATCTGGGCTGGAGAGATGAAAGGTTTGGAAAGTGAGGGAGAGGTCCTTATCATTGCAGAGAACTACCAGCTTTCTAAGCATTTCATTGTGAGTACCTCTAACCTTGGGAGGTGGTGACATCCCACCTGTTCCTCCTCACTGTACTAATTCTGCTTTCCTTGACAAACCTGAGCTGGTGAATCAGTTAGTGTTAAAGGAGCTAACAAAGGAAAGCCTCATTGCCAAAGTCTGGCCACTGTTGATGGTAGAACTACCTTTCATGTCATTTCCAAAGCCAGTTATTTCCTTCTCATCTCCCACTTGTTAATAATAGGAGCTGGAGCTCAGAAGTGTAACCTGGTTGCAACCATAGTATGTGCTTGCAAATTCTGTTAATCAGCTCGGAGAAGACTTTCATCTTTCTACCAAGCATTTCCACTCATGATAAACAGTTCAGAAACATTGTAGGTGGCCACAAATTTCCTTGTAGGTAAAACACAGGCAGAAACCAAAGTAAAGTTAGGAAAAGGAAGCAAAATTTAGAATTTCCTAAAGCTAAAATCCTCCATGGCCACCTTTTAGGATTTACGTTCTGACTCTTATGCTAAAATTTTCATGATGACCTATGGCATTGCTAAGATGGAAAGGTATCACTCTATCATATCTACATTTCACAAAACTCAAGAATTAGGCTGGAGAGAAGAGGGAGGAATTAAATGCTTTTTAGGGGGAGACTCCATTTTATGCCATGATTAGCCAAGAAAAAAATTCCAGGTCAAAAGCATTGTGTGTGATTTTCATTAGGCAAGCATCTGTACTACCAGAGTCAGAATAAGCTAGCTAGCAGCCAGAGTAGACCTTGTTATGTAGTAGATACTTAATCAAGGTGGAACTGTGTACAACCCTTCTATACTAACAGGCAAATTACCTTGGGTCAGCTTTTCTTTACCTGTCTTCTGATTTTATATATACGATGGTATTTGCTCACACTTCTTTCAGATTTTTAAAAATATATTTTATTTATTTATTTATTTATTGGAAAGAGGCAGAGAGTGAGAGAGAATGGGCATGCCAGGGCCTGCAGCCATGGCAAACAAACTCCAGATGCATGTGCCGCCTTGCGCATCTGCCTTATGTGGGTCCTGGAGAATCGAACCGGGATCCTTTGGTTTTGCAGGCAAATGCCTTAACTGCTAAGCCATCTCTCCAGTCCTCTTTCAGTTTTATATTCCTTTATTTTAGAATGCTAAAGTTGGAAAAATGCTTAGAAGTCATGCCTATTTCCCTTGTTTTATGGATAAAGAACATCTACCAAATAAAGTTAATGACATACCACAACCTACTTAAATTCAGGGTTGTTTATGAATGGTAAAGAAAAACCTCATGTCCTTGCAGAAGAAAACTGCAGACATTTAGTCTATGATGTTAAAGATATATAATGGCCTTCACAGTTGAGCACTCCAGGATGGCTAGGAGACTCTGGAATTCTAGATTTTATCAGTGGTTGGACACTTTAGCACTTTTGACTTTTCAAGGAGCACATGTTAAATTGAGACTTAAAATGATTGACTCCATATAGGTCCTGTTGTGAGCATTGAGTACAAAGATAACAATTTCTGCTTTTGGTCAATTGCCATTCCAGTGACAGGCACAAGAGGTAGAGAGGCATTAGAAGGTAGACTGGAAATTATGCAAGTGATGGAAGTACTACAAAGAAAATAAGATGGAGAATGACTGTTGACCACAAACCACTTTAGTTAGATGATCAGGGAAGACCTCCTGAAAGACAGGTTATTTGTCTTGAGACTTGAATAGTAGGCAGCCAGCTATGCAAAAATCTACCAGATTATTCAAGGCAGCAGGATGAAGCTGCTTCTGATAACAATTAGAAAAGAGAAAACATTTGTTAAGCACTTACTCTGTGTCAGCTGTATTCTGAGTGCTTAATTGGTACCATTTCACTTAGCCCTCTCCACAACCCTCGAGATAAGAGACTATTAGGGACTTGAGCACAGAAAAGGTAGCCAACTGCCCAAGGTACCAACACTAATGAAATAGCCAGATAGAAAGTACCAAGACTCTGCCCTGAAGGAACTGGGTGTGATGGACAAGGAAAGTTGTTGTTGGTGGTGGTAGGGTGGGGCTGTGGGTTGGAGCAATGAGTAAATTTCCATAAGGCCTTGCAGGCCACTCTAAGAATTTTGGGTTTTACTTGGAAAGTAGTATGAGTATGGTATTACTAGATGGCTCTAAGGAAAATTGTTTTAAATTCCACCTCAGTGGAGTGACAGGATTTGATCTATGTTTTTAGAGTGTATGTGCAGGCATCAGCATAGGGATAAGAGTCTGAGTGATGAGGGGTAGCCGTGAGTGGGGAGAAGTCTGAGGAAAACAAGGATGTGAGGCATCATGGAACACGCCAGCTCTAGTTTGACCTCCATTTGGCTTACACTCCAGGTAGTTGTCAATGTTCTCCATTGTATTTGTTGACAACTGAAAACAGTCTGGCCATCTCAGTGGAAATGACTGGGTCATGCAAGTCTTCAAGCCAGCAGTTTTGAGAAATGAAATTTCTACAATTTGAAAGATTGGTAGGGGCATCAGGTTAACATGGGATCCCAGCCTGGCCCTGGAGTTGGTCCTCTAAATGATGTCAGATATGTGCCAGCACCCTTTTAAATTTTAGTTTCTCTTATAAAACTTGCCATGAAGACTACCCTCCCAAGGCTGTTGTGAGGGTCCGTGTCCTTCCTGCAATAGGACTCAGCAATACTATCTCACTGTTCTCCCTTCTTCTCTACATGTGTTGTGGACATTTTAAATTTCACTTGTTTTCTGTCAATCATAGTACAAGTTTATGGCCTTTTCCAAATTATTATGTATATCAAGACCAGAGATATTAACCTCACCTGTATTTTCTTTTTTTTATTTGATGAATTTACTTGTTATACTTATCTAGTCCTTGAACTGTGCTAACGACAGACCGTGAGGTTATAGAATTTAAACAAATCTGTTATTTTGAAGGAATTGAAGCTTCCTGTGAGCAAGAAGATGGTATCAGAGCAAAGTGGAAGAAAACCAGACATAGAGAACTCAAGCCTCTCAGGTAAGCAGGTAGCCTTATGCATCACCTCCTCAGGTTCCAGCCAGGTTCTCTGCTTATTACTTCAAATTAAAATACATTTAAATAGCCCCTTTTTTCTGCCCCTTTCTTCTCCAATTCTCCTGATACATATCCCCACCCCCAGACAATTCAGAAAATTTGGAGGGCCATTTTCTGAGAGCGTCAATTCTGGGCTCCATCTTGCACTTAACTTTTCAATCCCACAGGCTTCCCTTAGACTAACAGGCAATTTCCCACTTTCCCATCTCCCTTGATTTTCAGTGGCGTGTTTAACAACAATTTCCTTTTCTTTTTCTACTGTCTGAGATTGGGAAATTACTTTCTTTAATCCCTACTCTATTTGTAATTTTAAGGCCAAATACCCATGGCTCTGAAATTGTTTTCAGGTAAACTTTCTCTGCTAAAGCACTTTTTATAGGCTGTTATGTTTGGGCACATGAGCAATGGCATGTATATGGAGATCAGAGGATAACTTTGAGGTGTTTTTTTCTCTTCTTCCACCTTTTTTTTTTAAATGCAGTGTCTCAAAAAGAAGTGCCTGTTTTTGCTGATGCACTGTGCCAGTATAGCTGGCCTGTGAACTTCTGCATTTCCCTGGCTCCACCCTCCATTCTGTTAAGCAACTTGGGATCACAGACACATGTGCCTCTTTGTGTCCAGCTTTATGTGGGTCTTAGGGAATTGAACTTGGGATGGCAAATTTGCAAGTAAGTGCCTTTAACTACTGAGCCATCTACCCCCTCCCTGCATTGACTTTTGAATTCACTGTATTCTAGATGATAGGATGTATATTATGATTCTTTCGCTTCTTTAAGAGAGAGTTAACTGCTTAGCCGGGTGTGGTGGCTCAGGTCTTTAATCCCAGCACTTGGGAGGCAGGAGGATCACTGTGAGCTCAAGGCCACCCTGAGACTAAAGAGTGAATTCCAGGTCAGTCTGGGCTAGAGTGAGACCCTACCTTGGGGAAAAGAAAAAGAGTTAACTGCTTAAATTCACTTCTCATGTAGTCGTATATACTAGATTTCTATCTCCAAATGCAATGATAAGAGCCCTTAGGATGTTCCAAGTCTTAATCATTCTGTGTATGGAGCATCCCATGGCTGTGAAGGGTTTCCTCTGTCTCCTTTTAGATCAGGCCTTTCTGTGAGGAGGAAAAGCATAGAGGAGAGGGAGGAATAGCAGTATCAGAAAGAAGAGAGGACAGATGAAGGGAAGGGAAAAAGGAGGGACAAGAGGAAGTGAAGGAGAAATGGAGGTTGAGAGAGGAAAGAAGACAGAGTCCTGCTGCTCACAGTAGTGTGGTACAGAACTTTTTGTCACCCTAAACAGCACTGTGATCTGACTAGTTCTGTGACATTGGGCACTGGTAGATTCATAGTTGTATGGTGGGACAATACCTATTCACTGTAGAAATCCATATAAGTTGTTCAATGTCCAATGGTATCATGATCATTCTTGTTTGTGATAGTCCTTGGAGAATCCAGACTTGGTCTCTGAATTAGACTAGCTTCATACATATTAGGTCATATGCTTGCCAACCTGACTATGACATATGGTCTAGCCTTTGACATCTCTAGCCACTTGCTATGTGAGTCTGATAGCCTTGGGTAGTTCTATATCTCAAATCAATGGGTTGAATTCATGGGTTATATTAACAATGTCAAATTGTGACTGTAACTTTAAAAGTTCTTCCTTTTATTTTTTGGACATAGCATAGCTCAGTTACCAGTTTGCAAACCATCCATGAGCCATAGGCCATACTCTAAATAGTACCTTTTATACTGCCATTCCTCTGAGGAGCTCTAATGTTCCAGGCACTGTGTAAGGGGTGGGAAAGTATATCAGGCCTCTGTGTCTGAAAGCACAAAGAAGGAAAGGGCTACCTAAATTCCACCCCACTCTCAATGTCAATACCAGCGTCAGCTCACAGGGACCTCCCTCTGTCCTCAGACTTTTTATGACATTTAGATGGACTTTAATCCCTCGTTTGGTCATCAGATTGAGGGAAGTATTTGGCTAGCAGTCAAAGTCTGACAAAAACAAGAAACAGAAAAAAAAAAAAAAACTCACAAGCATTCCAAATGCTGATTCCAGCCACACTCACTTTCCTGGAGGTCATGTCATGTCCTTCTGTTGGGGCATTTCCCAAAGTTAATTACCTGGCTCTTCTAGGCAGTAGGCATCCTGTCTTTGCTATCAGTGGAGGTGTCCGGCAGGGACCAACGCTTGTTAAGGCATGACAACAACAACACTCTTCATCCACTTGGGAAATTAAAGGCATAAGATGAAAACAAGACAAAATATGACTGTGAAACCCAAACGCTTTCATGCCCAGTGGATCATTTACCTGAAGAGTTAGACTCTTAGATAGCATTGAAAGCACTCTAAAATAATGATTGCACAAATAATAGTTGTATGAGGGACATATACTAGTTACTTTTCTTCTAACCAAATCCCTGGCAAGATGCATCCTAAATGAGGGAGGATTTATTCTCAGGCTGATTATTTGAATGTGTACACTCCGTGATGATGGGGAAGGCATGGCAGTGGGATTGTGTGGCACGCTGCATCTGCAGTCAAGAAGCAGAGCTCACATAGGAATAGGCTCCAGGTTTGAAAACCTCACAGCTCATCCTCTGTGACCCACTTAGTCAAAAAAGGAACCTTCTCAAGGTTCTATAGCCTTCCCTTTTTTTTGCTACTAGTGCCTATGGGAGAATATTTCACATTCAAACCACAATAAAAGGGGTTCCAAATATATGGCACATGTCCCAAGCTCCCTCATTTTCCACACATCATTCATCATCCCATTGATTTTTTTTTCTCCTGATCTTCCATACAGTTGCTGAATCTCAACATAGAATTCAAGGCCACAACCAATATAAAAAAGATGATTGGTTGTCTTGAGCAGTAATTTAGAATTTAAAGGTACTCCCTACATGCATTGTCATTTTAACCCTCACCTGTGATGCAGTTGCTGTAATTCTCAATGGACATAACCATCCATATATACAAAGATGGGGTCTGAGAAATTAAGGGACTCAGTTAACATTGTGTAAAAATAAATGGCAGCAGTGGGAGCTGAACTCAGATTCACTGCCCTGAGAGCATATGAAGCAATTGGTGTTTATTATGTGCCTTCTGTGTATCAGGTTCTGATAAAGTGGTATTCATCTAGTTTTCAGGTCAGCCCTATGGGACATATTATTGCAAATTTTCAGATGAAGAAACTGTGGGTTAGATATTAAATAACTTGCTTAAGACCACACATAGGACTAAGGAATTATACCTACATATCTCCAAATCCAAAGCATAGTTATTTTTCTTCTGGCATGGCCTTTAAATTTAAGCCCTTTACTTTGATGAAACACTGCTAAGAGGTAAAGGGGTTTAGAGAATGGTATTAGTGACAGTAGCAACTTGAAGATGAATTCAACACTTCACATTAGAAAAATTATGAAATAAATATTTTCATAGCACCACAATGGAACACAGTTGCAGTGACTATAGATGGTTGATGTGATGACTATGTAGAAACATGCAAGTGTTTAACAAATAGCATTAAAAATCATATGGAACCTAATTGCATTAGAGTAGAAATTATGCACATGTATTGATATAGAGTAAGTAAAAACACAAAGAATATCTTCTGGTTGAGGTTCAGGATGAGATGTTTCAAAGTTATGTTAAATCACACAAAAATGTGTATCATAGCATCAAGAAAATAAGACCAAGGGAAATAGAGAAAATAATTGGTTATTAAAAAAATCTTTCCTCTAGACTTGCAAGACTAAATTTCTAAAATAATAATAATGAATAAAAATGAATAAAATGCTATCTAGAGAAAAATTTGATACATATTAAGGAGTAGTAAGCAGAAATGATATACAACAAAAAATTGGCACCAGGAAAGCTGGGTTATTCAAGTGGGAATTTTGCCCACTGGCGATATGTACAGGCCTCATGTTCTGTTCCTCTTATTGTTTAAATACACTCCTAGTTTTGAGGCTCAGCTTCATGGTAAAGTTCTAGAAATGACTGAGAATTAATCAGTTTTTGTGTTTTCCTACAAAATTAAGCCTTCCATTTAACAAAACATTTGTTAACCATCTACACAAGTTAGATTTACTTGGAACTTATATGTCTTCACATTACTTAGACCATGGAGCAGGGTAGATGAGGGGAATGAGGATTCATGTATAGGACCAGCTAAGAATTGAAGCCGGAAACCATGGGCTCCAGGAGCTCAGGAGGGAGCAGCTGGCTTTTCTGAGGGCTGGTAGACATTCTCACAAGAGGTGATAAAAAAATGAGTCCTGAAAAGTGAGAAGGGTCTGGCCTAGGAAAGTTAGTTGAGGAGAGAAGAGCTGGAATAGGGTGACAGGCAGTGTGGTAGTTTGAATAGGTGCCCCTCAACTGATTGAAGAGTTTATTAAAACTTCTTGGGTTTCAGGCCCCTGGCTAGAGAAGGTGTCACTGGGCGGTCCAGCCCTGAGGTGTGATGGTGGATTTGACATTCCAATCTAAAGATATGCAAAGTTCTTGCAGTTTCTGAAGTATGCTGGTTTTGTGGTGTGGTTTTAGGGATTTGGCTTGTGGCCTCACTCTCTCTGCCTGGTCCTTTAATGGAGACTTGGAAATTAAAGCCTCCTGGAGGAGTGTATTGTTGGCAGCGGGTTTATGGGTGTTGTAGCCAGTTTCCCCATGCTGGTGTTTGGCACACTCTCCTGTTACTATTATCTACCTTATGTTGGCCAGGGGGTAAGGTCCACTCTCTGCTCATGCCATCGTTTTCCCTGCCATCATGGAGCTTCCCCCTTGAGCCTGTAAGCCAAAATAAACTCCCTTTTCCCCCACAAGCTGCTCTTAGTTGGGTGATTTCTGGCAGCAATGAGAACCTGACTGCAACAGTAATGTTGGTACTGAGAATGGCATTGCTGCTAGACACAAGACTGTGTGGCTTTGGCCTTTTGGAGCTGATATTCAAGAGGAATGTAGAAGTATTTGAAACTTTGGCCTAAGAGACACCTTGCAGTGCTGTAAGTACAACTTGAAGGACTATTCTGGTCAGAGTTGCAAGACCTGAATGCAGTAAGAACTATGGACTGTGAGGTTTGGTTTATGAGGGTGAAAAGAAGCTTTTTCTGGACTGGGCTAGAAGCAGTTTGTTTGAGAGGTTTGCTGTTTTGACTGTGTCCTGAGAAGTTGTGCAGGGTTGCTTTGCATAGAAACAGACTGGTGTGAGCAGAGGGATATGGCACAGAAAAAATGAAATCTTTGGGTGAACTCCTGCCCATTCTGCTGTAACTGAGAGATTACAACCTTTGAGATTGGGCCAGCTGACCTGCACTGGGGCAACAGGAAGAATGTAGACTCTTTAGAAGGGGCATGAGTGCTCAAGGAGTGTCCTATTCTTCAAAGTCTGCTTGATTTGCCCCTAGATTAGCAAATTGGCACCCTATCTAATATTGTGGAGTATAAGAAATGCAGGAAAGAGAGGATCACTGAGTGTGCAATGTGGTCTTGTGTTTTGGAAACGGCCATGGACAGTGTGAAGTGGGATTGCCTGCATACAGACCAGATAGATCCACAAGGATGAACCATGGATTGAAGTGCAGACCCACTGGAGATGCTGGGACCACGAGATGGCTGCTGAGAACAGCTGCTGGCCCGGGATGCCGTTTTACAGGACTGTGAGTAGCCTAGTTGGAGGGATGGAATTGAAACTCCAGAGACTTGTTGCTAGTTAGAATTATCGGACTTGGAGATTTGTCACCGGCTAGAGTTGTTGGACTTGGAGCAACAGAGTTTGGTGTTTGCCCTGTTTAAATCATGTATTTCTTGAGTATTTCTTTGCTATACCCAGTGTTGTCTTTTGCAGTGTGAATGTTTATTCTGTGTGGTTATGAGGTTTTGGGGATTTTTTGGTATTATGGCTCAGTTAAAAGACCTTTGACTATGGGGATGCTTGAATATCATTGGGATTGATAAAAACTATGGGGACTTATAAAGTTGGACTGAATGCATTGTATTTTGTATCATGTATGGTTATCAGTTTATGTGAACCAGAGGTGGAATGTGGTGCTTTGATTCAGGTGATGCCCATAAACATAGGTGTTCTGAATGCTAGGTTTCCAGCTGATAGAGATTTGGGAATTAAAGCCTACTGGGGCTGTTATGGTTATTAAAGCTAGTTTTCCATGGCAGTGTTTGGAACACTCTCCTGTTCATGTTGTCAACCCACTGTTGGCCAGGGAGTGATGTCCACTCTGCTCAAGCTATCATTTTTCCTGCCATCATGGAGCTTCCCCCTTAAGCCTGTAAGCCCAAATAAACCTCTTTTTGATTTTTTCCCCCCAAAGCTGTTCTTGGTTGGGAGATTTTTGGCAGCAATGTGAACCTGATTGAAATAACAGTGAAGCTCACAGATTGTCCAGCATGCTGACTGGGTTCAAGTCCCAGTTTTGCCACTTATATATAAAGCTGGATGATAGTGTCCTTGCCCATGGGCTGCTGTGTGAGACCACTCCGTCAGGAGACATGTAGTGACACAGGACCTGGCATGTAGCCAGTACCACACTGAAGCGGCACCTTGAGAGGCTGCTCTGGAGTGCTCAAATCTAGCAACGGTTCCTGGATTCATAGTCAGGAAGAGGGCTTGTCCTTCTTCCCCCTTCACAATCTTCAAGAGCTGAAAGTAGCGAAGGAAGGAAATTTGGCATTTCTTAATCCATGTTCAAGCAGCTTATAGATATAACCAAGTATCTGTCAAAGATCTCACCAGTCAATAGTCACAATGTATGGGCCAGACTCCAAAGATCTAGATCTCAGTAGGAGTCAGTTGACAACACAGGTTAGAAAATTTGAGCAGGGACATCTTCACATTTTTCACCTAATGATGAAAGGATCCTGTTAAGGGGAAGCATAGGGGTAAATAGTGGCCATTTGTATTCTGTGCACAGGACACTCCATAGACCCTCACTCACCAGACCCAGCTTCCTATCCAGATAGCAGGGCTGTCCCTAAATGCAGAGTCCAGGGGTGTGGGGATAGTCCTAGGTACACCCAGTCTGCTAGGCTAGACTTTGGTTTCCCTCTGAGCAGAGACAGGCAGACTGTTCAGTGGTTCAGGGCTGTCATGACAGTAGGGGTGATGAATTAGTTGGTGGGTATTAAAAGCAGTTATGGCTTTTGCCAGGTCTAGATTTGGCTCCAGAGCCTCTAAGCTGGAGATACAGTCTTTTCCCTCCTCTAACCACCTAGGTCAAAGACTTGGTCAAAAGTTGCTTAATCATCCAAGAACTCTCTCATCCACCAGCCAAGTTATATAGAGCCAGTGAGAGTTCCTTTGTTCCCTTTCTCCCTGCTGACCCCTCACTGTGGATGGTGACTATACACCAACAGCATCATCAGAATGAGAGGGAATTAATTGGGTAGGTTTATCTTCAGGTAGCCAGCTAAGGCCCAAAGAGGGAACCAAAAGAGATGCCACACAACCTGCTTCAGTAGAACCAAAGCTCAGCATCTGATCCAGTCTCATCCAATCAGCTCTCTTACTCCCCCCTCAGGTGTGCTGGCTTCTTCCTGAGCCAGTCCCCTGAGCACAGACCAATCAGCTCTCTCAGACTCACCTCAGCCTGAGTAATAAAATTATAATAAAATTATAAATGAATGCTTACCAGGTGGGAATACCTCTTTTAACTGTTCATCTTTCTGAATTCCTGCATTCATCTCCAGGTCCCTGCTCTGGTAAGCCCACTTGGGCTGGGACACTGCGGGGAGGGACTCCTATTCCCACGTGGGCTCTCTATCCCTTTTGCCTTCCACATGGCAGGAGCACTCAGCAATTTCTTCTCTTTCTCTTCACTTAATAAAGTTTTTCTGAATCTTACCCTCTGGTTTGTGGATTTTAGTTCTTTGAATTAATAGGACAAGGATCCCGGGATACCCCAATTTATTGGTGTATTAGCATATATTGGTGTATTGGCAAGGAACCTCAAGACTCCAATTACAAGACTGTAATTCATTCCCCAATTGAATGTTCCTTTTTCCTCCCAATGGATCTATCCTTTCTGTTCTACCATATACTTTCCTTTACTTATCTTTTCCCACTCCATGACTATTGATGCAGGATTTTGGGCTTTGGGAGGGGTCCCCCAAGTTTATGAATCACAATTTTGGGTCCTGTTCTATTTTTAATAAAGAATTGATAAAAATGAACTCAAGAAGGATAAATTATGAGTGAGTAAATTTATTTAGAGAAAAATCACTAATTGTGGGATTTATTAAAGGGAAATTGGGATGTAGGAAGAAGGCTGAAGCAGAGTCATAAACACATGAAAAGTAGGAACACACATTCATGTGGAAAACACTGCATAGTTCATAAGGTTCATTTAAGACAAATTAAGGTTTTTCAGGAAAGACTAGAGTAGAGCCACAAGCATGTGGAGGATAGAACCTAGGAGCTTGTAGAGGGAGATTTAGAAGTATCACATATAGCATCCACTTTGTACTTGCCCATGGGAGAAGTTATGAGGGCAAATGATGGGGGCTTAAGGAAGAATAGCTTAGAGAAAATATCAAAGTACAGACCAAGAAATTCAGGTGAGAAATTGTGGGGAACCACTGGACACTAGGAAAGCAAAAGTACCTCCATCTTAAATAATGACTCCATTTTGTAATAAGTTGTCTGTTCTGGAAAGTCGCAAGGTCTGCAGTTGTTAACCCATGCACGGAAAAAGAATAATGTAACCCATAAAGAATGAGAAAGTTGTTATCTCATGGCTTTGGGGCTGGGGCCTTATCCTGTGAAACATCTTGTGCCTTTGGGGCCGGAACCTTATCCTATTGAAACGGAACTGTAGCAATACCTAAACTGTTGACAAACTTCCCTGTTCTGCTGTATAAGAGGCACACTGAGAAAAATTAGAATTGGCAGCTTGATCAGACTCCTGTCTTGCTGTCGGTTCCTTGTGTCTCTTGTCCCTTTCATTTCAGGTTCTCTGGGGTCCATGCTCCCGTTGAAGCCCCGCTGGCCGGGGCAAGAAATGAATAGTAAAGAGAGTTACACCTATGGTTACCCTGTGTTTAGAGCAATTACTGAGGAAACAGGCCTAAAGTTAGAGAACACACCCACATAGTAGATCTAGAGTAAAGGAAATAAGCACATGGTAGGTTCAGAGACCAGAGGAGAATCATAGGTGTAATCCAAGTGAGAAGTTACCCCAAACTATAAGAAAGAGGCAAGCAGAAAAACCCTCCAGACCAAGAAGTCATAGTCTACTCTCCCGCCCCTGCTCAGGCTGGGTGAGAGGAGAAGCCAGTCAAGTATATGCAAGCAGAGATGAGAGGGAATCCTGAGAGAGCAATCAGGGAGCTGGGATAGACTTTATAGCTGCTTGAAATGTATTCTTTTCTTGGATTCAAGTATGTAAAAGGCTATCTGGGCAGTAAAGGCCTTAAAGTATTAGACTATAGGCAGCAAGGGTTGCTGTAGCTGAGTCTTGATTGGACACGGGTTCCATTCCTGCCAAGTCTTTCATTTATGCTAGGGCAAGGTGGCATTGGTTCTCTCTGGGCCTGTTTCTATCTCAAACTCCTTAAAAGAATCTAGCTTTCTCCTGTGTTTTCATTCACTATCACCTTCCCCATGAAGACTTCATCAACTGATTCCTCTAATGTGTCTTTATTTCATTTTATACTTCGTTCTTGATGTTTCCCACTATTTCTAATTTTCTCTAAGAGTCTCACCTCAAAGGAGGCAATTTCTTTTTTTTTTTTAATATATTTATTTGAGAGAATGAGAGGAAAAGAGAATGGACACTCCAGGGTTTGTAGCCACTGCAAACTCCAGGTGCATATGCATCCTTGTGCATCTGGCTTTATGTAGGTACTAGGGAATCGAACCAGGGTCTTTAGGCTTTTTAGCAAGTTCCTTAACTACTCAGCCAGCTCTCCAGCTCCAGGAGTCAATTTCTTATTTCTTTCTTTCTTTCTTTTCTTTTCTTTCTTTTTTTTTTTTTTCAAGGTAGGGTCTCTCCCTAGCTCAGGGCTGACCTGGAATTCACTATGTAGCCTCAGGGTGCCCTCGAACTCGTGGTGATCCTCCTACCTCTGCCTCCTGAGTGCTGGGATTAAAGGCATGTGCCACCACGCCCGGCTTCAGGAGTCAATTTCTTGATGGCAGATAGATGACTTTTGTCTTTATATCTTCAGTGTCTAAATATTAGTGAATTGGAGGAATATTTCCAAATCTTCATTCATCAAAGAGTAATCCTGGCTAAAGTGTTTCAGCAATTCAACTGATACAGTGTTTGTGCATAGAAGTCAATGAACACAAACAAAATTCATAAACTCAGTCCACACAATAGCATCAACTCTGATGGGCTGCGGACTCTGGAAATTGGAGTTTCTTTGCCAGGAGGGAAATCAACATATTAGAGGCAACAATCTATGGAATGTGGCCATTGCTTTCTCATGGGTTCTGGAGGACAATGCTCCTTTTGTAGATGAAATCACATACTCTACCTGTAACTCAGTTACTGCAATTCTATCCTAAAATCTGGTGTGATCACTGTGTGAGAGAGTCAGGTAGCTTTGTTAGGCAGATAGGGTGATTGGTCCCTGAAAGTAAAAAAGCAGGAATGTCTCTGGGCTTGCCCTTACAGTCTGCCCTTTGTTAGAGATCACAGAAGAATCTAGCTTCTTCTTATTTCTTGCTTAAAGGAGTTCCTGAGCCCTGTTTTTCTACACCTCATCCCCTCCCTGGTAGGAAAGCCTCCTTTCCTAAAATTCAAATCTAATCCTGACATTGTGGTTGGTGAAATTTATGCACCAGAACTTGGCATCATGGCAAGTGTTTTCCTGAGCCAGCTTCTAGCACAAACCAATCAGCTGTCTCTCTGGCTCACTTGAGCCAGAAGGTGAAACTCACCACAATAAGGTTATAAATAGATGTGTGAGAGGGGATGAGCCTTTCTCTGGGTTGCCCTGAACCTCTGGGTTCTTATAAGCCTCCCCTCCTCTCTGCACACATGGGCTGAGATGAGGGGGACCCCTTTGACTCCTCTACCCCCTCCTGCCCTCCACATTGCAGGAGCTCTCTGTACTTTCTCTTCTTTTTTTTCTCTAAAACTCTTTATAATTTTCTAGACTTACATGAGTTCTCAGACTATGTGGCTGTATCAATTTTCCTTTCCTTGGTTTTGTACTTCTCTAAATAAATATAATAATTTAATAATTATAATTCTCAGTTTTGATTGTCCAATTCTTTGGTTAAATACAAACACAAATTCGGGCTTTGGGAATCAAAGACTTTCCTGGACTCCCCACAGACCCAAAATCAATTGTATTATAGAGGTTCTTAGTATTGTTTAGCAGGAAATTTTACTTTAAAAACTTAATGTTTTAAAATAAAAGCATTTCATATCTAAGCCAGCAAAATCTGTTCTCTCAGTCTGCCTAGGTAGAATGTCTGCCTAACACCACTGGGTTCACTTTCTCCAGGAGACCACAGAAGCCCTCTCCCAAGAAGGCTTACTGATTCTCCAAAGGAGGGGGGAAACTGCAGGTCCAAACACAGAGGCAATGAACTCAAAGGCAGCACATTAGAAAGAGTTGGCAGCCAGAAACTGAGTAGCATCAAAGCATATTATGCAACAAGGGCATTGTTGCCCTTTGAGTAATTAATTCCAAGAGTTATAAATATACAGAAGAACCTCAGTGCTGACAAATTCCAAGTTTGATGCTTTGATAATGAAACACATTCTCCATTAAAACACACAAACACACGCGCACACACACACACACACACACACACACACACACACAACATACATTTCATGCTATACTATTGAACTTTATTCATTCATTCATTCATTTTTATTTTTGCATGGCACATGCTAGGTAAACACTCTTATACTCAATGAGATACATGGTCAATACTCTTTCTGTTTTTTGTTAATTTATGTTTTAAATTTTGAGACAGAATCTCATTAAGTTGTCAAGGCTTGCTTTGAACTCACTCTGTAGACCAAAAGGCTTTGAATTTGGTAATTCTCCTGCCTACACCCAAGTAGCTGGGATTATAGGCCACCTGACCCAGTTTGTACCTCATTTTAACTTCTTGGTTCAGAATGAATAAAAGTTTCTGAACTCCTTGCAAATTCCATCAGCAAATTGAATTATTGAATTAGTCTTACCCTGAGGTAGTTGAGGGTGAAGTTTGTCAGACCCATCCTGGTGATATTTTTGGACAGCTGATCCAGGACCTGAGGATCTTGTGCCTAAGCAGAGTAAGAACAACAGAATCATGTATTTCATTCCTATGAGATGGTCTCAGGAAAATGTTAGACTGTACTACTGCCATCCAGAAAAGCAACTGTTACACTGCCAATTCTCCTTGGAGAGCAAATTGCTGGAGACAATTCCATTTATTTTTATTTGTTATCATATATATATATCATGTATATATATCATAGAAAGACAAAGACAGAGAGAAAGAAAAAAATTGAGGAAGAGAAAAATGGGTGCTCCAGGGCCTCTAGCCACTGCCAACAAACTCCAGATGCATGCACCAGCTTATGTATCCGGCTTACGTGGTGGGTAGTAGGGAACTGAACCTGGATCCTTAGGCTTCACAGGCAAATGCCTTAACTGCTAAGCCATCTGTTCAACCCTCATTTAACATTTTGAGGATGCTTGCACACAGTACTGTAAAATTTAATGGAGTGGACAAGGAGGATACCATAGCAGAAGACTCAAAGTCCCTGGAAAGGGAAGAAATGGGGTTAACCAGAAGGAAGAAGAAGGGTGAGGTCAAAGTTCTGGAGAGACAGCCTAGAATCAGAAGCAGGGAGACAGTGAGCTTCTCAGGCTAGCTTTGGAGTCAGTGCCAGCAGTGTCAAAACCTTGCCTTTGCCATATACGGGCAAACAATGGGGAATGTATTGACCTTCTTTGAGCCTCACTTGTACAATAGGAATAGTAGAATAGGAATCATAAGTCACCTCACTGAGGTGCAGATGAGATGATATAATGTTTGCTAAACTTGCAGCCAAAGGCCTGCCAAGAAAGTTTTTATTCTGGTTGATTTTTCAGGATCTGGAATAAATCAGGCTCATGAAGTCTGATTTTGCTATAATTTTTTGGAAGCGGTTTTATCATGCATTATAGAGGAGGGACTGACTTAAGCCAATGGCTTTGACTTCTTCTTAGAGAAATATAGCAGACTAGCTCTGGTTTACCTTTAAAATAGACCTCTAGAGAGGCAGGAAATTCACCCTTGAGTTAATTGGCTTCCCTAAGTTAATGTAACTTATGGCTAAATGAAATCACAAGAACCCCAAATCTCTCATTCAAGTTCAACAACATGGTCACGAAGGAACAATGCCTGTTGGAACAGACACACTCCTCGTTGAATGGCTCTAATGAAAACTGGAAATGGTTCCCACTTCCTGTTTTAATTCACCCACCCAGTTATACCTAGCAACAGGCAAAGCAATGCTTGGTGATAAGTAAATGCAACTTAGGAAAAGAATGAACCATTAACTGGGATAACCTCAATTTGTAGTTAAAAACAATAAAGGATTAAAAATTTTCTTATAGCACACCAAGCTTAGAAACAAAAGAAGGAAAGAGAGGCAGAGAGTGAGAGAGAGAGAAAGAAAGAGAGACTATGGATTCAAATGGTTGAGAGAAAATAGTGAGGAAGGCTGGACTTCTTTCAGACAGAACTAGGTTTTCTCCTAGAGTAAGATGGTATGGGAAAGAAAAATAAATCAAGTAAAATAGAAATGAAATTACTTACGTGCATGGCTAGAATGCTCCTTGGGACTAATTCTCTGTATTGTCTAATGGTAAAATGCCATGTTTTTATTCTCATGAGATCATCAAAGGTAAACTCCAAGATCAGCCTGCCTTCCGTACACACCTAGGGGTGACAAACAACACATGCATTTGTATGCAGTTCACACAAGGCACATTTTGTGACTCTTATTAACTATTCAATGGTACATCCCTTTCTGTCCTTGGGCATAACTAGCTCTTTTTAACGATGAAACAATAGTGACTTACCTATGACCGTGCATGGGAGCAACTATCACTTCTAGAATCAGTGGATTCAAAAGACAGCGACTTAATAGCCATGAGGTGATAGTCTCTTTGCTAACTACCAGTGAAACTACCTAGCTGTATTTCTCCATCTGGAAACGTGTAGGCAAAACACATTTTCTAGGGACATTGGTTCAAATACAACCAACACAGAGTATGCTTCTCTCACCCTTTACCTCTACTCTCTTTTCATCATCCTCCTACCATGGGATCTTGCACCCTTGTTCTAATCGCAGCAGTCCTAATTCTGGAGAATGTTTTCCATAAGTTTATTCATGCTTACGTGTAAGTTACTACAAAGTTACCCAATTGGAGGACATTTTTATTTCCAAAGAGCAATGAAATCCCACAGGGTAGTGCTTAACCAAGCACAGTGATATCAGTTACTAACATATGTAAAATAGAGGGTTAGAGCATGCTTCTTGATTCTCATCACACCAGCACTGACAACATCTGTTTAGGTAAAGGACAAGCCTTTCATCTTCCTAAGGAAAACAGACATCATTAAAAAAACATAATAGATTTTGAGAGGCTCTATTCCCTCATAAAGTAATCAGTGACAAGGTAACAGTTTTTATCTTCTTTTGATATTTATATCATTCTTAGCACATAGTTCCTACTTTATGGACCACTTTATAAAAAATATTTTATTTTTATTTTTTATTTATGTGACAGAGAAAGATGGGGAGAGAGAAAGAGAGAAAAAGAGAGAGAGAGGATGGGCGTTCCAGGGCTTCCAGCTACTGCAAATGAATGCCAGACGCATGTGCTCACTTGTGCATCTGGCTAACATAGGTCCTGAGGAATAGAACCTGGGTCCTATGGCTTTGCAGGCAAACAACTTAACTGCTAAGCCATCCTTCCAGCCCTATGGAACCTTTTACTATTAATGATTTTTTTAAATTTTTTAAAAATTTATTTATTTATTTATTTATTTGAGAGCGACAGACAGAGAGAGAAAGAGGCAGATAGAAAGAGAGAGACAGAGATTGGGCATGCCAGGGCCTCCAGCCACTTCAAATGAACTCCAGACATGTGCGCCCTCTTGTGTATCTGGCTAACGTGGGTCCTGGGGAATCGAGCCTCGAACCGGGGTCCTTAGGCTTCACAGGCAAGCGCTTAACCGCTAAGATATCTCTCCAGCCCACTATTAATGACTTTTGAAGGGGAAGAAAATACTAGGCAATCACATACCACTATCCTATTTCAACTATGACCTAGGAAGTAGCAGTAGCATACTGGCCCAATTTAACAGTTACAACTCATTAATCAATCCATAGTTGCTTGGATAAGCAGTAAAATAAATAAATATATAAAATAAAATAGGGGATGGAGGCTTTGTCACCAGATGGCATTGGATTTCAATTTTGACTACTTTTTACTCTCTCTCAATCCTGGGGATAATATCAAAGAATTTCCTCCAAATCCAGTTTCCTTATCAGCAGAACAGAGATACCAAGTCTGCTCAGGAAGGCTGGTGAGAAGTGAGAAAATGCATGACATGATTCTGTATATGTACTGCCTAGTATTGTCCCTGGCACATATAGGATGATGGTAACCAACAGTGAAGAGTTAGAAGAAACAACTGAAAGAACAGAGGACTCTTGATCCCTGATGGTTGCAGCTAGCTCACTGAGTGAAGAACATTGTAAGAAGTGTTTCAATGGCTCTTCTGGGAGTTTCTGGGCCCCTGAGCTTCTATTCCCCTTTATATTTTCTACCAGAGAAGCTTTTATTGTATCTCTTTAAGATATTGAGCTTCTCATCGAGATTTCTTGGAAAAAGGTTTCTAAACTAGTATACAAAACAGTAGAAATTTTGAAAGGGACATTCACAAATGAATTAACTGGAGCAGGGGAGATGGCTCAGTGGTTAAAGGGGCTTGCTCTACCCCTCTGGTGATGGGAGTTCCAATGATGCCCACCATCTTTGTAAAGTCAGACTCATGATAGCACATAAACCAGAAATCTCAATAGGCCTACAGCAATGCAAGAGAGAATTAGAAGAGTCCAGAAGGTTTCTGGTGAGCTAATCTGTCCTCAGCAGCAAAACATCAATAAGAGAGACTCTGTCTCAAACAAGGTGGAAGGAGAAGACCAGGTCCTTGAGATTGTCATCTGACCTCCAAATGTGCAACCATGGCATGCACATTCTCGGGCACATGCATTTCAATACACACACCAAATGATAGCTCAAAATCATTAATTAATTTCTAAAATTAGAGTCTGGGAATATCATAGTTAATTTATATCAGGCTATTATGAAATATTGATAATCAATTTTCTCTTTGAGGATTTATTAAGTTCCAGCTCTGTCCTCAGCAATGATTAGGTGCTTTCCATTCCCTCTGATAGGAAGACATAGTTTTCTTTAAGCAATCCAAATGGCAGTTCAGAGAATTATTAGCAAGAGCTGATAGGGCTCTGCAAGAACAAAACTATGAGTATCTGGGGCTGGAGAGATGGCTTAGCGGTTAAATGCTTGCCTGTGAAGCCTAAGGACCCCGGTTTGAGGCTCGATTCCCCAGGACCAACTTTAGCCAGATGCACAAGGGGGCGCATGCATCTGGAGTTCGTTTGCAGTGGCTAGAGGCCCTGGCGCGCCCATTCTCTCTCTCTATCTGCCTCTCTCTCTCTCTCTCTCTCTGTCACTCTCAAATAAATAAATAAAAATGAACAAAAAAACCTATGAGTATCTGCTATCTTTGTCTTATCAAAGATCTCAGAGACATTATAAGATAATTACTGATAATCTGGGTGAAGACCTTTACCTCAGATGCAATTAGCAGAATCTGTGGGTAATTTCAGGCACATGGGCACCTTGCCTCCAAACTCCCAAGTGGAGTTCTCTTCAGAACTTGTTTCTAGTATCTTAGACCAGAAAGTTGAATGCAAGGAAATGCAGATCAATGTCCCCAAACCATTCTCCTAAGAGCATCTTGAGTACTTGAATTAATTTACCAAGAATTTCAAAAGAGTAGCATGCAAATTACTCCAACCATACCCTCCTCCCAGGGGATTATGACATGTCATCTGAAGTGATAGCTTTCACAGGAGGGAGGTAGCTATAACCTCTGTTGTGGTTTGAATGTGAAATGTCCCCCACTGGCCCATGTGTTTGAACACTATTTAGAAAGACTATACAAACTTTAAAAGATAAAAGCCTTGCAGGAGGAAGTGGGTCACTGGGGTCTTATGGCCAGGTTACACTTCTGCTTCCCCATCTGCTTCTTCACCAGCAGTGTGACCTCCTGGCTTCCTTCTGCTGCTGCCATGCCTTCCCTGCCATGATGCACTGTATCCCTTCAAAATGGTAAGCCAAAGTAAACTCTTCTTTACTTACACTGCTTCTTGTCAGGTTGATCATGGTAACGAGAAAATAACTAGTAAAACTAGCCACCAATAGTAAAATGTCTTGACAATACAGAAAATGGATATTTGGAGGCCATAATCCTTTTTGTCAAAGGAGAAGTGATCATTGAAAATTCAAACAAATATTAGTCCAGTTAAGTAATGTTAGCCTTTGTATTATTTAATCTATTTGTTTTGTATCTGTCAACCTCAAGTTCAGAGCAGGTAGAAGTTTTCTTGTTCTGCAAGAGAATTTCATAATGGTAATTCATGTGTGCAGTCCTTCCAAAGGAGTCTTCACTGGAGCGCCTCTAAGGTCAAGTTCCATTGTGTTCTCTGTTCACTGTGACATAGTACACCAGTTGGGGCTGTCTCTTGCAGACAAGCTGTCATGGACCAACAAAATGGAAAATTGTCATGTGTTGGGTTCCTTTTTATTTTTATTTTATTTGTCTTTTGAGAGAGAGAGAGAGAGAGAGAGAGAGAGAGAGAGAGTGAGAATGGGCATACTGGGACTTCAGCCACTGCAAACAAACTCCAGATGCATGTCCCTCCTTATGTGCATGTGTGGCATTGAGCGCTTATATCACCATGCCTCTGGCTATGTAGGACCTGGATATTTGAACAGGCATTCTTAGGCTTCACAGGCAAGCACTTTTAACAGCTAAGCCATCTCTCTAGCCCCCCTTTTTAAGTCAACCTGGGTGAGCCTTATCCAGAGCATATTATCTACCAAATGAGAACCCTTAAATATGAATATGAATGGACTCTATTAGGTGTTTTTAAAAGGAAAATTAAATGACTTACTTGAGTGAAAGGATGGAGGAGAATTTTATCATTGCTCATTTTCCCAAGTAGTTATACCCAGAGCTTCATCCCAGGCTCTAGGCAGGCCCTTCTGTTCCCCAAATGAAGTTAAACAGAACCAAAGGCCTTGTGGTTTGTTTTATATACAACAATCAGGAAATGGAAGAGATGAACATATAAAAAAATGTCCTTTGTTTGGAAATGTGAAAAATGGACACAGCTAATAAAAAGAATGTCTTCTTTCTTCAAAAACCAAAACTACCTCCATGTTCCTTTTAATAAATATGATTATTGCAGCTTTTATCTAAAGTTGGCCTTTTATTTTTAACCTGCCGTTCCATCAGAATCCAAAATCAAAAGGGTCCCCAATTAAGAAAACATTTTCTGTTGTGCTGAATTCATGTTACCGTACTGTGAGCTCTGACATTTTGTTTCTGTGGTAACCAAAATCAGCTGATTAGTTGGCATGGCAACAGAAAAGATGTAATCCCAGCAGACACACTCTAATCAATGCCCCCAGCACAGATGGTCTCCGGAGGATCAACAAGAAAGAGGCTGGCAGGCATTCAGCAGATCACGTGCTAGCGGGAGACTGGTTCAGAAACAAGAGAACTAAAAAAGAACATTTCTCAAACTAGTTTTTAACCCATGTCTGTCTTGAACTAATTGTGAAGTAAAAAGTTATATATTGGCCATGTCACTATATACAATTATTCACATATATGAAATAAGATGTGCTTCTATAAGTGGGAATGTTTGTTTAAATTTTTTGCTTTCATGCATGAACATTGTGTGTGAAAAGAGTCCGTTTAGATTAATAGTTGCAAAGAGCTCTTTGTATTTTCACACAGAGATATTGCATATGTCAGTGCATATTAAAGAATGATGGGCCAGAGGACAAGAGCTGGTGTATAATGTGATGTACAGGGTAAGGTAGGATTGGGAACTGATTGTCAAAGTGAGCCTCATAAAAAAACAAACTAATTGATTTGTGTACTTCCAGGGTACTTTAAAAATAGTAGTAAATGATTTCATAAAAATAATTGAGAATGGACAAAAACCCATAAACCTACATTTGCAGAGGCAATGAAGGTGTCCAGCAGTGGCTATAATTATTGTTTCAGTTTGCAAACCTCAAGACTGTGATTTCATAGTGCCTCTCTCAGCATCTTCCACTGTTTACATCCTTCAATATATCTCAGAGGGTTTTGAGTCTGAAAATCTTGATATATGCTCTTCTGATTATTAAGCCTTGTTTTCTGTTTGATTCAAAAATTGAAAACATAAAAGAAAGGCTTTATATTATGCATTCTAAAATTCTAATTACATATTTATCCTTAATCTATAATATTCCTGCTATCAGGAAATTACAAAAATACTCACTACACCCTGAGGAGTATTTAATATCATTGTGATTAGGACTATGGCTGATTTCTGATACTCTATTTGACCAAATTTTCATAAAGGCAACTCAACTGCTATTGGGGGAAAGAGAATTTAGTGATAGTCTAAACTAGAACAATGTGAGCTGCCAACATATAGTATGCTAAAAAATGCCAGGAAACAGAGAAACAAAAAAGCATTGACTTTGGAATTCTTTTTCTTTGTAATACCAGCAGATCATTAGCCTACAATTTGTACAAAATGTCCATAATATTTAATTACATGAATCTGAGGTTTAAAAGCATTTCTTGTGCATGCATATGTATATGGTGTACATGTGTATGTAATGTGTATTTGTATGTTGTACATGGGGTTCATGTGTGTGAAGATGTGTGAGCACATGAGTGTGTGAACATTTGAAGGCCAAAGGTAGGCACTGGGTATCTTTCTCTACTGCCTTTTGCCTTAAATTCTTTAAACAGGGTCTCTCAGTGCACCTAGAGTCCTCCCATTTGACTAAGCAAGCTAGCCAGCAAGGCTCAGGGATTTTTTTGCCTCCTCCTCCCCAGCACTGGAATTAAAAGTGAGTACCATCATGCTTAGCTTTCATGTGAGTGCTGGGATCTGAATTCAGGTCTTAATGCTTGCATGGTAAGCGCTTTACCCACTGATCCATCTTGCAAGCCCATAGTTTTAAAATTAATATAAGACCTCAAGAAAAATTAGGAAGGTGCTTTGAGTAATCATAAAGGAGAGAAAGAAAAAAGAAAAATGAATCCTATCAAATTTCTGAAAAATAAATGTGCATAATTAGCATCTGGTATAAGTCCCTGTAATGAAACTAAAAGTCCCAGGAAATGATACGTTTCATCATAGTATTGAAATATTCATGACAAGAGTGAAAATAATACTGCCGTCCTTGGAGCAGAGTAGGATGGGTGGTCCAAATCAGGGCTGCCTGGGGCCCAGGAGCTGTGCTCAGGTCTTTCCAGTGATTGCCTTGGATGCTTGAACAAACCTCTGAGCTTCTGGGAGAGAATTCCAGGAACAGGAAGAATGCAGAAGAGAAAAGCCTTAAGTTCTTCATTAGAGTGAAAATAACACTTCATGGATTCATTAGACAAGATTATTTTGGGTCTAAACCAAGTCTGGAAGGTTGAGCACTATACCTTCAGCACAACTACCTATGTTCACTTGTGAAATTGTTTTGGCTTGAGTAGGAAATAAATTGAGTAAATATATAAAAGGAATAACGTAAAATGCATTTTTATTTTCAATAGCTACAGACAGTAGGAGTAGCTCCTAATTCTGTCATAGTTTTATTTAATTTTCATGTTTTCGTTTTCTCTTAAAGCATAAGGAGGTGGCATGTTCTGCTTGAATTGCCTTTCTCTTTTTTATTATGCTCTCTCTCTTTCACACACACAGATTCAAACTTTCTAATGCTAGAAAGGATTGGGATGTATATGTATCTCATCTGCAGAATTATGAAACCCAAGGGTTCTGCAACTCCAGAAGGAAGTGAGTAATGGACAGATTAAACCCTCTTGCTGGTGGCCAGTTGTCTTCCTAGCATGGATTTCTAGATTCATTGTGAAGCTTTTCTCTGAATGACTCTGCTCAATTGTTAGGAGGAGGAATGAACTAGCACTTCCGACATTAAGCAATGTCTATGGTCAAAAATCAATGTACCATAGAATTGATGGTTTGCATTAGTGTTTTACGTATTTCATTTTACTTTTTATTTATTTATGAGCGAGAGGTAGAGACAGAGAGAGGGGGAGAGAGAGAGAGAGAGAGAATGACACTGCAAACAAAGTCCAGTCATGTGCCACCTTGTGCATCTGGCTTTCATAAGTTCTGGGGAATCAATCCTGGGTCCTTGGGTTTTGCATTCAAGTGCCTTAACTGCCAAGCCATCTTTCCAGCCCCCTGCCTTATTCTCTTACCTTTGGTTTCATGCACCAGCATGGGCACTGAAAAGGAACAAACTGTACCAACATGATTGGTTATATTAATGTGAAATAGTTTATTTTTTCTCCAATTAAAAAAAATCAATTAACTTATTTATTTGACAGTGAGAGAGAGGGAGGGAGGGAGAGAGAGTAAGAGAGAGAGAGAAAGAGAAAGAAAGAATACAAGGCTCCAGCCACTGCAAATGAATTTCAGATGAATGTGCCACCTTGTATATCTGCATGTACGGGGGTACTGGGGAATCAAACCTGGGTCCTTAGTTTCACAGTCAAGTGCCTTAACCACTAAGCCACCTCTCCAGCCCAACATTTTATTTTTATTCTTGAAGAAAAACTGCACAAGTAACAAACACATCTTCAATTCTATCATTTGGTCTTTTGTAACTAATGCTGATTCTTCGATGTCATTTAAAGATTTGTCATACATGTTTTGACTAAAAGAGATAGCTAAGCTGGAGAGATGGCTCAGTGGTTAAAGGCACTTGCTTGCAAAACCTGATATCCCAGGTTTGATTCCCCAGTACCCACATAAAAACCAGGTACACAGAGTGGTGTACATGTCTGGACTTCATCTGCAGCATCAGGAGGCCTGGTGTGCACATTTTCTGTCTCTCTTTCTCTTTCTCATCAGTAAAGAAATATTTAAAAGAGATAGCTGGCATTCATCAAAATCTTCTTATTATTTCTTATTGACTTTCAGTTCAAATGTAATGAAGTAATTAATACTCATTGAAATAAGGTTTTGTAAGATCCAGGGGTGGCTTAGTGGTAGGGGATGTGCTTAGCATGTGAAAAGCCCCTCGTTCAAAGCCTGACACCATAAAAAAACAAATAAGGAGCCTGGCATAGTGGCACAAGCCTTTAATCCCAGCCCTCGGGAGGTAGAGGTAGGAGTATCACAGTGAGTTCGAACCCACCCTGAGACTACATAGTGAATTTCAGGTTAGCCTGGGATAGAGCGAGACCCTACTTCGAAAAAAAAATGAAACAAACAAACAAACAAAAACCAAATAAACAAACTTTCATTTGAGAGATTCTATGACTAAATATTTGCTGTTGCATTTTTTTCTACTCAGAAGAGGCCCCAAGGGAATCATGTCTTATACAGCAGAGTTGTCTGCAGCAAGAGGAACATGCCATAGGTCGGTTTTCTGTATGTGGCAAAGATTAGTATAAAGTACATAGCAAAACAAGTTGAATCTTTGCCTGTTCTAGTTTTCATTCCACACCCTTCACAGGCCTTGACTTGGACCCCAGGCAGGGTGCTGTCTGGCCTTCTCCCCTCCTTGCCTTCATCATTTTCACAACCAATTTCCTTCTCAACTGAGTTCACTTGTTCAGTCGCTTGTCTGTTATGCTTAATCACAGGACTTCTGAGAATTTGGGCAAACAACTTTTAAACACTCAATTCCCTAATCTCATTCACTCTATTTTTGTTTTTGTACTCTTTACAAATTACAGTTGGTGT